>CM037870.1:20450423-21835423 GCA_021292105.1 Anadara kagoshimensis | reverse complement strand
TAAGCCGCAATTGGAAACTACTTATTTTATCAAGTAAATCAATCTGAATGGTGAAAATGACAGTGGCATTTTTCAAAAAACCATTATTCAGTAGGACAAATACAACAACACTTTCACTTGTCCGCTGCCAAAACTAACTGGCACCAGGCAATTGGACAAACGTTATTGTCAAGCACTGCAATCTTTGAAAATCTTCTCTAAAGTACAGGGCCATTTCAAAGGAAATTTGGTATGGAAGGTCCTTTGGTTGTAAAAATTAAAATTGTATCTGACATGTCCATAAATAATCCCAAGATGGTCACCATTACTTAATATAGTAAAAGCCTATAAATGGCCATTACATCCATATTTATGTTGTTTTGTTATAATGTTAAATACAGAAAATGGATCTCAGGGTATTAAATATATGTAACAGGTTTTTGCATACAATTATTGTTTGTGTAATATTTATACAGTATGCATATAACTTGAATTTTAGGCTAAATCTGACAATGCTAAAAGTACATTGCCAAATTTAAAGTAAATTTAGTGGTGTGAAAGGGTCTTCTCTGAAAGTACATTGCCAATTTCAACAACTTAATTTTTGAACTCATTGTAAAAATCTCCATATATTTCCAATGGTTCAATAAGGTAATGATATCATCCTGAATGAAATTTTGTTTTATAATCGGATGTATGAGCTAGAGCATATTTGACATTGTTGAAAATCATGTGCTTTTAACTGTAACATCCAGGTGAGTGATACAGTATTGGGCCTCTTGTTAAAAAATCATTAAAAAGTTTTTATTTCTCAACAAAATAGTAAAACACCATATTGAAGTTTTAAAACCTTTCAAAAACTGCAACTTCATTGTTGTTTCATGTTGTATTGAACATAATCATGATAATGGAATTGCAGCTTTCTCACAATATTTAATACTTACAAAAGAATATTCAACAAAAAAATGATTTAGAATCTAATAATGACTAAAGTAATAAATATCTGAATTGTATATGAATCTTTGCATTGACACTAACATGAATACCGACTAGTCTTCTAATTGAGATTTTGTGATGTCAAGAAATACCCATAGTTAATCCCCCAGCCTTTCTGCTGATACTCATTTTCTTATTAGATGAGTAGACTGAAGCAATGCTAATTTAAATGTCTAACTCAATGACATACAAAGCAGCCTGACAGGGGTCAAACCTGTAACTATGGAACTATTGTCTTAACTGTTGGGCTATATGTTTTCATGTTAGTATTTTTTGTCAAAATGATGCTTCAAACAAGAAAAGTCATACATTTACTAGTAATATTACATGGGAGTTAGAGGATCAGGTGTAATATTACAGTGCAATAGTTGACAATAGTTAGCTTAGCAATTTTAGAATTGAAGTAATTCTTTTATATGTACCAGCAATGTACATGTATACTCAATGTATTTTGGTGTGCAATATTTATTAATACTAAATATAAATTTATTTTCATACTTTTATCTGTTTTTCAGTTGGAGTTATTTTGTTCAGTGAATATTTTGCAGTTTATATTTCTAGCCCTTAGATTAGATAAAATTATACTGTGGAGCTGGGTGGTAAGTTTAATATTTATTTGTAACGTAGATAAGGTTTGGTATGACATTATATTGTACCTGTCGGTAGTTTAATATTCTCCCCAAAGGGAGAGCATATAGTTGTTGCTTTGTTCTTCCATCTGTCCAGTTCGCCTGTTAGTCGGTTCATTTGTCCGTCCATCATAATTTTGTCCAGATCGTAACACAAAAACTTTAAGAGGTATCAGTGCGAAACTTCATTGTTAGGTAGATCTTGATAGGAAGAAGCAGAGTATACAAGAACTATAACCCTGTTTTCGATAATTTAGCAGTTATTGATCTTTGTTATTTTTCATACTTAAAATTTTGTCTGAAGTATAACACAAAAACCATAAAAGGTGTCAGTGTGAAACTTTATTGCTTGGTTGATTTTGATTAGGAGAAGTGCAGCGAAAAAGAACCATAAGTCTATTTTCTATAATTCAGGACTTATTGTTTTTGTTAAATTGAAATTGTGCAGTGCACAAATATTTTACATATTTTGATACTCTGGAAATATGGCAAACAAAAAAATAAATAAAAAAATAATTTAAAAAAATTCAATAAATCTCCAATGCCTTCTTGCTGCCTTTACAAATTTTCCCCATTAAAATACTTTATTATGATTTCTATATATTTTAAAAGAAAAGCTCTTTGATATTAACTTTTATCTAACATTAGACCAGTTTTTCTGTCTGTATTTGATGAAAAAAAAGTTTTATCGAACACACTTGATACAGAATCTTGTATCACCACATTGGCGGTAAAGTACACATGCACTTCTCATTGTGACGTCATTGGGGAATCTCCGATTTGTCAAATGTAAACAATGACGTCATTACTACGGAACATGTCATAACATAGATCAGTGGTTTTCTGTGGTAAAATGTATTTTTTTCACATCAAATATTGGGTTTTTAGCTCACCTGACCAATGGTCATGTGAGCTTATGGTATGGTGCGGCGTGTGTATGTGCGTGTTTGCATGCGTCGTTAACACACATTTTTGACTTCTCCTCTGAAAGTACTTGGCAGATTTCAACGAGACTCGGTCAGAAGCATGTCTGGGTCGGTGCAATTTAGATTTGTTCATGGTGTTGCCATGGCTACCAAAACTAGGTCACAGTGACCTAGGGGTGCAAAAATCTTGAAAAATCTTCTTCTCTGAAACCGATGATGGGAGAAAAAATCTGATGTGATATTTGGCTTCTCTAGGGTCTTAAGCCTGTAGTTTGTTCATTTCGTGAAATTTGGTCCAAAAATGGGTTACACGTTTTTGCGTTTAATTTTGAAAAAAATCATAAAATGGCTTCAAATTGTTATAACTTGACTATTTGACCAGATAATGACATGGGGTTTTCAGTTTTGACATCTTCTTGTTAGTATCTTCAAAATGAGGTCAAGGTCAATTGTGAAAGTCGTGACCTAATTTTTTTTTACCTCTGATTATAATTATTATCTCGAAAACTATAAACTTTTTGTATAGGCATGTATATTAGAATGTTGTAGGTATTGATACAACGATCATTTTGATGTATAGAAAAAGGTCATAGGTTCAAAGGTCAAGGTCACAGATACGAAACAATACCGAAATGGTTAATTATCTCGAAAACTATCAACTTTTTGTATAGGCATGTATATTATAATGTTGTAAGTATTGATACAACGATCATTTTGATGTATAGAAAAAGGTCATGGGTTCAGAGGTCAAGGTCACAGATGTGAAACAATACCGAAATGGTTAATTATCTCGAAAATTATAAACTTTTTGTATAGGCATGTATATTAGAATGTTGTAGGTATTGATACAACAATCCTTTTGATGTATAGAAAAGGTCATGGGTTCAAAGGTCAAGGTCACAGATGCGAAACAATACCAAAATGGTTAAATATCTCGAAAACTATAAACTTTTTGTATAGGCATGTATATTAGAATGTTGTAGGTATTGATACAACGATCATTTTGATGTATAGAAAAAGGTCATGGGTTCAAAGGTCAAGGTCACAGATGCGAAACAATTCCAAAATTGTTAATTATCTCGAAAACTATAAACTTTTTATATAGGCATGTATATTAGAATGTTGTAGGTATTGATACAACGATCATTTTGATGTATAGAAAAAGGTCATGGGTTCAGAGGTCAAGGTCACAGATGTGAAACAATACCAAAATGGTTGATTATCTTGAAAACTAAAAACTTTTTGTATAGGCATGTATATTAGAATGTTGTAGGTATTGATACAACAGTCATTTTGATGTATAGAAAAAGGTCATTGGTTCAAAGGTCAAGGTCACTGATGCGAAACAATACCGAAATAGTTAATTATCTTGAAAACTATAAACTTTATGTATAGGCATGTATATTAGAATGTTGTAAGTATTGATACAACAATCATTTTGATGTATAGAAAAAGGTTATGGTTCAAAGGTCAAGGTCACATATGCGAAACAATACGGAAATGTTTAATTATCTCAAAAACTATAAACTTTTTGTATAGACATGTATATTAGAATGTTGTAGGTATCGATACAATGATCATTTTGATGTATAGAAAAAGGTTTTGGGCTCAAAGGTCAAGGTAACAGATGTGAAACAATACTGAAATAGTTAATTATCTTGAAAACTATTAACTTTTTGTATAATCATGTATATTAGAATGTTGTAGGTATTGATACAATGGTCATTATGATGTAAAGAAAAAAGTCATTCGGTTTTAGTATTTATGTTTTCTTTAAATCTATCAGCTAGCCATTAGTTATCAGGTGAGCGTATCAGGCCCATGGGCCTCTTGTTTATTATTTTAATGACCTAATAGGAAATTTTAGATAAAAATATCATATACACAGTGTGTATGTACAACCCTTCTTATCAGGTCTCGTCCTTTTTTTGTAGCTGTATCACTACTTGTCGGGCAAGCGTGACTCGTAGTGATACGACTACGAAAAAAGGACTCTACCTGATACTGAGGGTTGTACATATTACACACTGTGTATAAAATATGTATTTATTTGGGGAGCATTCGTCATTTATATTCATGTGTTGATTTCATTTGACAATTCTGTAGTTACCTAATAATCCATATGGTCAATCAATATTGTCCTGGGAACATTTAATGTCAACACCAATATCAGAATTAATGTTTGTCAGAAAAAAATCAAATTTATCATCACTTAAGACTGTTAAGTATTATTGAAAAATTGTAAACAGGTAAAATTTGAATTAGTTTTGGGAAATCAAATTTTTTTAAATCAGATGAGCTGTTGCGATCTATCTCTGTGCATCATGTGTCTTGTGTCGTGTCTAAACTTTACATTTTAATCTTCTCCTTTAAAACTATGGGGCCAAATTTGATGATATTTGGCAGAAATGATGCCTAGGTGAAGGTGTTTCAAATTCAAAAAAGAATGAGTTATGTCCTCTTGGGGCCACATAAGGGAAATAGTAAAACTCTTTAAAAAATCTTCTCCTAAAGATACCATAGATTTCATGTGTAGGATACACAGATTTGCACAAATCATAGCTGTAAGGCTCAAAATGGGGAAATGACAAGGTTCTTTATTGGAAATTACTGAAATTACTATATTTGTCAATATATCTGAAAACTATCAACTTCTTCTAAGGGTCATTTTGAGATAAAGGTCACTGGTTCAAATTGAACTGACAGTAATTTTGATATATAGATTGAGGTCAAGGGCTCAAATGTCAAGGTCACAGATGCATGATTATTTATCTGGAAAACTATAAACTTTTTGTATAGGCATGTATAATATCAGAATATTGTAGGTATTGGCCTAGCAATCATTAGTCATGGATTCCAAGGTCAAGGTCACAGCTGTGTAAGAAGGTCCTAGTTTTTGGCTTTTGTCCTTTTTACTTTCTGTCCATAATTTACTGTAGCTATTATATTTAATTGTATGGTTGCAATTTAAGGACAAGTAAGAATTCATTTGCAAATATCCTTGTATTAGGCCCAAACTGCTTCAAATTTAAACAGTTCCTGTAAGTAATTTTATTGTCCATTAAACTTCTGCAAGAGTTATGACATACCCTCAGGTGAGCATTAAGGCACTTGGGCTTCTTGTTTTATTTTTCTCAGAGAAAGCACGAATTTACTTGCTCATTGCACACTCTCTCCATTTGTGTATTTATACAAATGTATGTGATTATACCCCACATAAACGAAGGTATATAGGGGTATATAGGAATCACCCCATCTGTCCGTCCGTCCGTCTGGTTGTCCATCGCAATATTGTGTCGGCTCCACATCTTCCATATGTATGGATTGATTTTGATTAAACTTGGCATAAATGTAAACCAACATGAGACAATGTGTCACATACCAAATTTATGTGCATAGTCAAATGTCAAGGTCAGGAGGTCAGTGTTGGGGATGGGGGGGGGGGGGGGGGGAGACTCTCAAGAGACAGTTCTAGTTTCATTCAAACCTTTTTTGCATTTTTATGTGAGAGAAGCATTAAATAAGCTGCCACTAGCAACTTTTTTGGTTGTCATTGATCATAAAATGTTTTGTAAGTTTTTGTTTATTTTATTTCAGATTGTGTTTATTCCAATATGGATTGTTATGTGCTCTGCTATGATTGGTGTTTTGTATGCCATTGTTCTTGCTATCATTTTATTAAAGTCTCCAGATATTATACCTCAGCAGCGAAGAGGAAACATTTCCTCAGCCATAGGTTATTCATTCATGGTTGTTCCACTTTTAGTTTTTGAGGTAATCATTTTTTAGCTGTTTCTTTGTTTTAAGTATTCTAGAAAGAATAAATTGATGTGTAAAATACTAAAAATGAAATCAGAATGAGACGGTAAGTCATCATTGCTTATCTATGTCCTTTAGTTTAAGTCTTAAACATATTCAATCACCAGGTATCTCAGTAGCCAAGAGCAGCTTTAAAGCATGCAGTACCATGCACTTACAGATCACAACACTTCTCACCATCTAGGTTTGAATCTCACATGGATATATCCTAGTGTAAGAAAGTTTGTCAGTTCTGTTGCTGAAATTTGTTGGTTTTCTCTGGTCACTACAGAATTGACAGTCTCCATTTAAATAAAAAATATTCCTACACCTTTTCTATATAATGACACTATATCAAAACACAGCTTGATTTTTTGTGTTAAGTAATACTGATATTGATAAATAAATACATAAATTTATGCAGATAGGAAGTTGAGTGGAAGATTAACTGAAAATTACTTTTTAATCGCCAAAGATTTAACACGTAAATTTCGCAAAAACCCTTGTTCGCCAATTCATATATCACATAAATATTCCAAGAATCACGAAAATTATAAAGCCAAACTTAAAACATGCCGATAATCGTCTATGACAGTGGAAGTTATATATAACATGACAAGACTTCTTAGGAAATGGAAATAATTCCTATTGATCACAAATTTTAATTTTCATATGGATCGTGGTCAAACATTTACACATTCACACAAAAAAACACTTACGGGTCAGCATAGGATATGTGATATTTACAAATTCAAAGTAATCTACAGTACATGACAATGTCTTGTTAATTTTGTAGTTGTTGCCGGCCAATGGTCTTGATTGAAATTAATAATAACAATGTTTTGCTATTAAATTCTGTAGGTGTTGCTGGCCAATCGTCTTGATGAAAATTAATAATGACAATGTCTTTTTAATTTTGTAGGTGTTGCTGGCCAATCGTCTTGATGAACATTAATAATGACAATGTCTTGTTAATTTTGTAGGTGTTGCTGGCCAATCGTCTTGATGGAGATAACCAGTTTATGTACACAGCAATAACTGTTCCCTTATTTATTTCACTTATTACTCTTATTTGTCTTTCATTTGGTGCTAAGGGAGGTAATCATTGTAAGTATTATATCAATCCAGGTTTGTTTTAAAAGTTTTATAAGAAAAAGATTTTCCACATTTGTGCTGAAATGTCCAAAGTTTATCTTTAATGTAAATAACATAATAACATTTAAATTTTATGACTTCAATATTCATTATTGAAGTCACACTATCCATCTGAAATGTCATAAAGTTGACTTTTTTTTGTAAAAAGATGATTATACATAAATTTGTGAAGGAAAAATGTTTGTTGGACAAATAACAGAGACAAATTGGGTCTCTTGTTTATTTGTAGGTTTTTGATGAAAATTTACAGATTTTGAAAAATAAATAAGAAGTGTACATTGGTACAGAAGTGACACGAGTATATTTTTATTACATGCGAACATAGAACCAAATACATGCACATGTATTGACCTTTTACATGTCATCGTATTGACCTATAGGTTGGCACATTAAGTTATTAGATGCACACATCATAGTTACTACTATGTTTGCATGTACTATCTGTTATGTGTGCATGTATTTGTTACTACATGCTCACATATTTACCTATTATGTGCATACATGATAGATGATATGTGTACATGTAATAGGTAATATGGGCACACATATTAATTACTATGTGCGCATGTAATATTCAAGTAGATTTGTTCAACCTATGAAAGTCATGTTTTCCCTTGGGTTAAGCCCTCAGAAAGTCATGTTCCTGGTTAGCCCTGGGCGAACATGTCTTACTCGGTTGAACAAATCTTCATGTCTCCCTTATAAGTGGCCAATAAATATTTTATAATACCATAATAATATTGTATTTGCATTTTACTTATTTTGCAGGGTGGTTTGGAATTAGGAAAGACTTTTGTATATTTCTGTTGGGAGTGTGTCCATTTCTGCAAGAGTATGGGAACATCTCTTATTCAATACATACGTCTGATACTGATCAGGAAGAAGTTAATGCACAGACTCGAAAACTGGACAAGCTTGGATCAAAACGTGACTTATTTGAAGAACAGCCCAAAGTAGTTGTACCAATTATATCAATAGAGACTCCTGATTGACCAAAAGTACTTAATAAATGTTGTTTTTATATTTTCAAATTATTGCCATTATTAGAATTTTGATATATATTGTTTCATAAGGAATTGTCATTTGTGTAACTGTGGTTGAACAAGAATTATTTTACTGGTTTAGGATCTTTATGTTTATGGGAGGTTTATTGCCATATGACTCATGTGTCATGTTCTCAATTGTACTATTAAAACAGTACAATATTTGACCAATATTTAAAAAAATCATTGCAAAAGTATACAGCAAAATCTGACTTCAAGACTAAATGTATATAAAGACATTTTAAAAGTTCAGCCCAATTTCTTCTTGGACTATGTTGTTTGAAACTGTAAAAATACTACACACATTAAGGCCCTTTTGTAGGTTCATTGGAATGGACTGCTTCCTTATTTTGTCTGGTGATTTGTTGGCAGACAAATTGATATGGTTTTTTTCCTATTTTTTGCATATAGCTAAAAGATATATCAAAATATCAACATCACTTATCAGACAATTAAGAGAATTACAACATGTGTTATTTTTTCCCCTATCAATCTGTAATATATATAAAAAATGTAGTTTTTAGGTAAAACCACTTTAAATACCCTATATTCAGCAAATCCTTGTGCCAGATTTTTTTTAACCAGTTTCCGGGTCTGGTAAGTAAAAATATATATTAGAAATATTTCTACTATTATGGCACATGCATCTTGGAAGCTAAAATTTCCATAAGAGTTAACAGTCTCACAATAACGTCAGTCATGTGTGAGCTTTCAGATAACATTATGTTGTTGTTGCCATACATTGTACATGGCCAGTAACCATGTGACTATTACAACATGGCGGTAGTACAGGGTGTTTAAAATACCTGTCCTTACTTTAAATTTCAACATCTGTTCTTTCAAATATCATAACTTCATGAACTTGACAGAAAAATTCACTAAATGGAGTAATGGAGTTTAAAGCCCCAGTCAAGATTAATTTTCAATGTAGGCAGTGACTTTTAAGATTGTTTTAGAATTCCTTTTTTAGTTTTTAAGCAGTTTTTTTTTAACATTTTGATCCAGAATGTTTAAAAAGTGATCAAATATTAAAAATCAAGATACATTTATGCATCATTGCTGCTTTCTACTAATAATGAAATATTGATAGTCACCATTTGAAGAAAAAAGGAGTGTATTAAAGTTCAAATCTTTAGTAATTTGATTTATTTCTACAATATAAGGTGTGAACGGAAGGGTATCATAATCTAAGCCAATAAACTAATGATTTGAATATGTAAAGAGATGACTTTGTCTTGTTCATTTTGTATTTTATATTTTTTATACTTTTAAGCTTTTATAATGCAAGAAAGAAAGTGTTATATTGAAGCAGATTTATTGATGTAGTTTTGGTTCAAGTATGACCTTGTTCATTGAGCATGTTCAGTATACCCAGAAAAAATTACGGAAGATATCGCACATGGGTTACATATTTTTAGCTTGCATGACCATAGCTCATGTTAGCTTATGGCATAGCACAGCGTGTGTATGTGTGTGTGACGTTAACACCTATTTTCGACTTCTGCTCTAAAACTAATTGACAGATTTCAGTGAAATCTGGTCAGAAGTATATATGGGCCTTTGCAATTCAGATTTGTTTGTGTTGTTGCCATAGCTACCATAACTAGGTCAAGGTGACTTATGAGTGCAAAAATTAAAAAAAATTTTCTTCTCTGTAATCAATGATTAGAGAAAACATTTGATGTGTTTTATGGCTTCTCTAGCGTATAAAGCCTATAGTTTGTTAATTCTGTAAAATTTGGACAAAAAATAGGTAAACACATTTTTAGCTCACATGGCCTTTAGGCCATCACTTGGCGTCCATCGTCCGTCAGTCCGTAAACTTTTCACATTTTGGCTATCTCCTCTGAAACCCCTGAACTAATTTTAACCAAATTTTACAGAAATGATGTATAGAAGGTCCTTTACTTAGATTGCCAAAATGTTTCTGATCCGCCAAAAAACATGGCCGCCAGCGCAGAAGATAGTTTAACATTGGACCCTATGGGAAAAGCATATATATGCTATCTCCTCTGAAGCTAGTGAAGCAAATTGAACCAAACTTTACAAGAATGATGTATAGAAGGTCCTTTACATAGATTGCCAAAATTTTTCTGATTGGCCAAAAAACATGGCTGCCAGCGCAAAAGATAGTTTAACATTGCACCCTATGGGAAAAACGCATTTTTGACTATGTCCTCAGAAATGACTGAAGCAAATTTAACAAAACTTCACAGGAATGATGTATAGAAGCTCCTTTACTTAGATTGCCAAAATTTTTCTGATCCGCCGAAAAACATGGCCGCCAGGGCAGAAGATAGTTTAACATTGGACCCTATGGGAAAAACGCATTTTTGACTATGTCCTCAGAAATGACTGAAGCAAATTGAACCAAACTTTACAGGAATGATGTATAGAAGGTCCTTTACATAGATTGCCAAAATTTTTCTGATCTGCCAAGACACATGGCTGCCAGCAGAGAACATAGTTTCACATTGGATCCTATGGGAAAAGCATATATATGCTATCTCCTCTGAAGCTAGTGAAGCAAATTGAACCAAACTTTACAGGAATGATGTATAGAAGGTCCTTTACATAGATTGCCAAAATTTTTCTGATCTGCCAAAACACATGGCTGCCAGCAGAGAACATAGTTTCACATTGGATCCTATGGGAAAAGCATATATATGCTATCTCCTCTGAAGCTAGTGAAGCAAATTGAACCAAACTTTACAGGAATGATGTATAGAAGGTCCTTTACATAGATTGCCAAAAATTTTCTGATCTGCCATAAAACATGGCTGCTAGCGGAGAACATTGTTTCACATTGGACCCTATGGGAAAAGCAGCAAATTGAATCAAACTTTACAGGAATGATGTATGGAAGGTCCTTTACATAGATTGCCAAAATTTTTCTGATCTGCCATAAAACATGGCTGCCAGCGGAGAACATTGTTTCACATTGGACCCTATGGGAAAAGCATATACTGTAAACCGTGTTTTTTTAGCGGCAGTTTTATTTTAGCGCAATTGGCGAAAAGAGTGTCAGCGCTAAAATAAAACTGCCGCTAAAATTACAACAACAAAAAAAGGTCAGTACTGTACATCACGGCTGTGACTATGAATGTGTATTGGCGCACGTTAAATAGTTATATGGTTAGTTTTAAAATAATAATAGTTCTAAATGACACTGGTATGGCTTCCATCAATATACCCGCATATGATAACTAATTAGGGATTAATTACCCAGACCCGGTAGACTGACCACCGACTAGTAAACGGATAAATTAGGGAACACTGGCATAGCTGTTAATTACTGGCCATTGTATGTGATACCTACAATCTGACAAGTCTCCTTTTCAGGTAATTAATTTTAATTTACCAGTAGTTGGCTTCAACCATTAAAATATTAACAATTATATTCAACAAATTAGACCCGTTATGCGAAAATTGTTTATTTTTTCTGTGGTGTCGGCAACATAATATAAATCCTAATTATTGACCTCTATAATGATCTAAGCGGCTGTTATCGGGGATACATCGAAAGTGTGTCGAAACATTTGTATTTAAAAAAAACAGTTGGTATTTTAATGAATAAAAACAAAATATGTTATTATTGGTTTAAATATTTACTCAGTAAAATGTCTAATCAACAAGAGTGCCAGATTATGATGAAAGCTTCCTACAGACATCTGTCAGTCTAGTGACTTCCTGGGTCAGTTACGGAGATTTTCTCTCAGTAAAAGTCAAACATTACATAGTTATTTTTATAATTTTCTTGTAACCTGGCATCCCCTTCTCAAATTTTATTTTTTTGGCTAAAAGTTGTGGGTTTTAGGCGAGAAAATACGGTAATATAAAGAGGTATTAAACGGTTTAGACTGGAATTGATTACGCTAAAATTAAACTGCGCTAATACCTTTACCAGTCAACAATCGCTAAAATAAGTATGCGCCAATATAAAGCGGTTTACAGTACATGTATTTGCTATTTCCTCTGAAGCTAGTGAAGCAAATTGAACCAAACTTTATAGGAATGATGTATAGAAGGTCCTTTACATAGATTGCCAAAATTTTTCTGATCTGCCATAAAACATGGCTGCCAGCGGAGAACATTGTTTCACATTGGACCCTATGGGAAAAGCATATACATGTATTTGCTATTTCCTCTGAAGCTAGTGAAGCAAATTGAACCAAACTTTACAGGAATGATGTATAGAAGGTCCTTTACATAGATTGCCAAAATGTTTCTGATCCGCCAAAAAACATGGCGCCAGCGCAGAAGATAGTTTAACATTGGACCCTATGGGAAAAGCATATATATGCTATCTCCTCTGAAGCTAGTGAAGCAAATTGAACCAAACTTTACAAGAATGATGTATAGAAGGTCCTTTACATAGATTGCCAAAATTTTTCTGATTGGCCAAAAAACATGGCTGCCAGCGCAAAAGATAGTTTAACATTGCACCCTATGGGAAAAACGCATTTTTGACTATGTCCTCAGAAATGACTGAAGCAAATTTAACAAAACTTCACAGGAATGATGTATAGAAGCTCCTTTACTTAGATTGCCAAAATTTTTCTGATCCGCCGAAAAACATGGCCGCCAGGGCAGAAGATAGTTTAACATTGGACCCTATGGGAAAAACGCATTTTTGACTATGTCCTCAGAAATGACTGAAGCAAATTGAACCAAACTTTACAAGAATGATGTATAGAAGGTCCTTTACATAGATTGCCAAAATTTTTCTGATCTGCCAAGACACATGGCTGCCAGCAGAGAACATAGTTTCACATTGGATCCTATGGGAAAAGCATATATATGCTATCTCCTCTGAAGCTAGTGAAGCAAATTGAACCAAACTTTACAGGAATGATGTATAGAAGGTCCTTTACATAGATTGCCAAAATTTTTCTGATCTGCCAAAACACATGGCTGCCAGCAGAGAACATAGTTTCACATTGGATCCTATGGGAAAAGCATATATATGCTATCTCCTCTGAAGCTAGTGAAGCAAATTGAACCAAACTTTACAGGAATGATGTATAGAAGGTCCTTTACATAGATTGCCAAAAATTTTCTGATCTGCCATAAAACATGGCTGCTAGCGGAGAACATTGTTTCACATTGGACCCTATGGGAAAAGCAGCAAATTGAATCAAACTTTACAGGAATGATGTATGGAAGGTCCTTTACATAGATTGCCAAAATTTTTCTGATCTGCCATAAAACATGGCTGCCAGCGGAGAACATTGTTTCACATTGGACCCTATGGGAAAAGCATATACATGTATTTGCTATTTCCTCTGAAGCTAGTGAAGCAAATTGAACCAAACTTTACAGGAATGATGTATAGAAGGTCCTTTACATAGATTGCCAAAATTTTTCTGATCTGCCATAAAACATGGCTGCCAGCGGAGAACATTGTTTCACATTGGACCCTATGGGAAAAGCATAAATTTGCTATTTCCTTTGAAGCTACTAAAGCAAACTGAATCAAACTTTACAGGAATGATGTATAGAAGGTCCTTTACATAGATTGCCAAAATTTTTCTGATCTGCCAAAACACATGGCTGCCAGCAGAGAACATAGTTTCACATTGGATCCTATGGGAAAAGCATATATATGCTATCTCCTCTGAAGCTAGTGAAGCAAATTGAACCAAACTTTACAGGAATGATGTATAGAAGGTCCTTTACATAGATTGCCAAAAATTTTCTGATCTGCCATAAAACATGGCTGCTAGCGGAGAACATTGTTTCACATTGGACCCTATGGGAAAAGCAGCAAATTGAATCAAACTTTACAGGAATGATGTATGGAAGGTCCTTTACATAGATTGCCAAAATTTTTCTGATCTGCCATAAAACATGGCTGCCAGCGGAGAACATTGTTTCACATTGGACCCTATGGGAAAAGCATATACATGTATTTGCTATTTCCTCTGAAGCTAGTGAAGCAAATTGAACCAAACTTTACAGGAATGATGTATAGAAGGTCCTTTACATAGATTGCCAAAATTTTTCTGATCTGCCATAAAACATGGCTGCCAGCGGAGAACATTGTTTCACATTGGACCCTATGGGAAAAGCATATACATGTATTTGCTATTTCCTCTGAAGCTAGTGAAGCAAATT
The DNA here is from genome assembly GCA_021292105.1 of Anadara kagoshimensis. NCBI lineage: Eukaryota > Metazoa > Mollusca > Bivalvia > Arcoida > Arcidae > Anadara > Anadara kagoshimensis. The sequence goes on along the minus strand of CM037870.1, from coordinate 21,820,780 downwards.
GAACCAAACTTTACAGGAATGATGTATAGAAGGTCCTTTACATAGATTGCCAAAATTTTTCTGATCTGCCATAAAACATGGCTGCCAGCGGAGAACATTGTTTCACATTGGACCCTATGGGAAAAGCATATATTTGCTATTTCCTTTGAAGCTACTAAAGCAAACTGAATCAAACTTTACAGGAATGATGTATGGATGGTTCTTTACTTAGATTGCCGAAATTTTTCAGATCCGCCTAAAATATGGCCGTAATACAGAACATAGTTTAACATTGGACCCTATGGGAAAAGCATATATTTACTATTTCCTCTGAAGCTACTGAAGCAAATTGAACCAAACTTTACAGGAATGATGTATGAAAGGTCCTTTACTTAGATTGTAGACATTTTTTTGATCCGCCAAAAAAGATTGCTGCCAGCACAGAATATAGTTTAACCCTATGGGAATAGCATATATTTGCTATCTCCTGTAAAGCTACTGAAGCAAATTGAACCAAACTTTATGGGAATGATGTATGGAAGGTCCTTTACTTAGATTGACAATTTTTTTTCGATCTGCCAAAAAACATGGCCGCCAGCATAGGACATAGTTTAACTTTGGACCCTATGGCAAAGGCATTTATTGGCTATTTCCTCTGAAGCTACTGAAGCAAATTGAACCAAACTTTACAAAAATGATGTATGAAAAAAATTCACCAAGATTGCCTCCTTGCCTCCACTAAACACATGGCCACCAACATAGATAAAAAAACACATTTCAACCATCTCTTGAAACTACTGAAGCAATTCATTCATTCTATACAATAATTATATATATTAAAGCCTTTACTACAATACAGCCAAAGACGTACAATGATAAATCACTGTGATAGACGTACCACTCTGGTTAGTGAAATGTGTATATCCTTTCTCTTGTTTAATCTATCAAAAAGCTTTCTTTTGCATTTAAAATGATGCATTGTGCAACTTTAAACACAAAAGAAAACTTGTCAATAGCACTACCAGGAAAAAAACAACATTCCATTTGATATGTCGATCACAGTGATTTATCTTGGAAAGTCTAGCTGAACTGTAACATTGACCAAATTTTTTTATCCACAAAAAATATAACTTCCAGTGGGGTACATAGTCAGTCAAAAGCTGATCATAGTCGATCGATTAAAAGCTTATCAGAGCTTATGTTTGTAATTTATCTATGTATATGCTGCCTCTAAATAAAACTTATTTATTTATTTATAGTTGAACATGGGACTAAATGCAAAAAAAAACCCAAAAAACTGCAATCTGATTAAAATCAAATCTCTCACTTGCTGCCCTTTTCTGATATATTGTTGCGTCGTGGGAGATCTGAGGAAACCCTGTTGAGGGTCATATGTGAATGACCTTATGGTAATTAACTAAAACTGACCATTCAAATTGCACGTTTCATTTACAATAAAGGCATAACACTTTCAAAATCTCGGAAGCTGAAATTTCATTGGACAATAAATGTTACGACAATGGGTCATTCACATATGCCCCTAAACGGTGTTTCCTCAGATCTCCCACTCCGCGCCTATATCAAAAATGGGGGAGCAAGTGAGAGATGTGATTTTAATCAGATTGGAAAAACTGTGAATGGTACATATAGTTCTACAGTGATTTCCTTAGCCATTCTGTCTGATATAAACAGTGCATTTGTTCATCACTGGAATACAAATTTGCTTTAAAACATTTTAGTCAGGTGAGCGATACAGGCTCAGCCACACTGAGCCTCTGGTTTATTTAATTTAGAAAAAAATCATAAAAAAGCTTGAAATTGACTTGACTATTATAATGTTAGGGGACCTACAACTTAGCAGATTGCTGATGCTTTCAAATTGTTTTATGAGACAATAAATTAGAAACTAGTTATCAAGCAATATGAAACAGAATCTTACATGATTTATTAAGCTGAATAGAAAGAGAATTTACAGAATTGTTTGAAAAGTGTAAAAAAGAGGGACAGTTACTGATGTTAGACTAAGTAATACAGGTAGACCAAACAGTCATTCTCAGCTAAGTTTACAAATTAAGGTTTAAAATTAATGAAAAAATAAAGTTCTTTTCCCCATGTTTTGGTTTAAATATTCTGAAAGGTATGTATGTTAGGTGAATAAATTGAAAGTTTTGTCAACATAAGTCTTAAGACATTTGAGAACCATAGCCATGAGCAAAGGCACACGATCACTTGTTTCCAATGCTACAAGGCCTTTCTATGAAATAATAAACAAAAACTCTTAGGAGAAAATGGTTAATTTTTTAAAAAAGGGAAAGTTAAAACTGACCGCTACACATATATAGTTGATGTTATATTTTAACACTGCTGAAACTAACTGCTATGCTTAGCTCAGTGCATAGAGAGTACACTTTGTAACCTGTACAGCATGGATTCAAATCCCACATGGATATCTTTTTATTTTATTTTTAGCTCACCTAAGCCATAGTTTCAGATTTGCACAAATCGTAACTGTAGGGGCCAAAATGGGAAAATGGCAAGGTACTTAAGGGGGAAATTGTTAAAATTAATGTATTTGTCAATATATCTTGAAAACTACAAACTTTTTGTATAGGCATGTATATTGGAATATTGTAGGTATTGGCCTAACGGTCATTTTGATATATGAATGAAAGTAATAAATTCAAAGGTCAAGATGCAAAAACATACTGAAATGGTTCATTATCTCAAAACTATAAACTTTTTGTATAGGCATGTATATTAGAATATTGTAGGCATTTGCACAATGATCATTTTGATATATGAATGAAGGTCATAAGTTCAAAGGTCAAGGTCACAGATGCAAACAAACATGGGAAACATTCAAATTAACAACACTTGAAAATGTGAAATTTTGATAAATTTTCCAACAAATAACTGTGTTAGTCTCTGTATTTTGTACTGTTTCAACATATATCTTAAAACTGAAAGTATCATGAAGTTACAAGTGGTGTCTGTATTTATAAAGGACAACAAAACCTTAGAGCAAGTGAAAAACGACATGCAAGAAACACTATACCTAACACATTCATGGGCCATATTTGATGATAGTTAACCAGATAACCATCTAAAATGTGATAAGGTTTTTGTTAATACCCTAATGTTTATTGAAATTCTTAGTTTTGAATCGGATGTACATCCGTTTTGAAAAATATTACAAGTGACAAGTAAAATTAATATGGTAAATTTTGCTGAGAACGACTGCAACATGCGCAATAGTGTTTTGCACAAAAGAAACTATTGCATCTGTTGAGAAATTGATAACAGAAACTCCACAAAGGTCAGTTAGACAAGTCATGGTCATATTAATTGTTAACATTATTTGGGACTGTTGAAATCCAACATTGTTGCCAGCTCTGACAAGGAAAGAACAAAACTAAGTTTGATTTTAGCAAGATGGGGCAACATTACACACTGCTAGTAACACCATTTAGTGGTTGGATACAATATTTGGGAATCAATATATTACGTACAGGATGCAGAATCATTGTCTTCCCCACAGATAAACAAAATTGATAGTAACACATTACTGTCCTATAGCAATTAAGTTGAAACACAATATTTCTATTAATGAAATATTTAATTGTCAGTGACCTTAGATCACATCTGGATAACACTTTTTATAGCTGTCAAGTTTCTTTTATAAACTCTGAAAATCTTAACAGGTTATTTGATATTTTGTCAACATGTATTTGTATTTAGAACAAAATATTTGCGGTAGTCCTACAATAAAATTTATTTATACTTGCATAGCTTTCGCCATGTATGAGGGTTTTTCTATATGTTATGTGTATTGTACCACAGCCTGATAATGATTTGCATGATTTTGTTGTTCAGCTCCACATAGTTTTAAAATTATAGTAATTTCAATAGAGCCAGTTATTGACCACTGTTGTAAAATTATTGGGAAACAGGTTGAGAATATAAAAGAAATTAGATTTTATGTAAAAGTTTGCTCAAAACTTGGTCATTCAGTTATACAGAATTTTACTGAATTGGGCAAGTTTATGGGTCTGATGAGATATCTTATGAGACAGTTCATAGGTGGAGAAAGAAATTTATGACTAGCAAAGAGTCTGTCAAAGATGCAGCAAAATGTGGTCAACCTGTGACAGTAACAGCAAGGCAAATGTCTCAAAAGTCTGGGAAATGATTGAAAGTGATAGCAGATACGCAATTCGTGATATTGCTAAAGCTGAAATATTGCTATTGTTGCTGCATTTCATTTTAAGCATATTTTGAAAGTACGAAAGATTTCTGCCAGATATATCCCATGCATGTGTCAACAAATGGCTAAAATAGGTAGAGTACAATCCTCTAAACAAGTGCTCAAAATGTTTCCCAAATTCAATCAAAGACAATTTGCAAACTTTGTTACTTGTGATGAAACATGGTTTCACTATTTGGAACCTGTAAGAAAAATTGGAAACAAAATATGGCTAACTAAATACAGCAGAAAGTAGTTGCCTAAAGAAGAATAAGCACTAAAAAGGTTTTTATTGCATATTCTTTTCATGTGATGGTATAGTCATACAAATTTTGGTGCCAAAGGGCAAAAGTGTTAAGGTTGTTATTACTGAAATGTTATACTAACTAAAAAAAAAAGCACAAGAAATATTATCTTTAATGACAAGCTGTGTCAGGATATAGGCATGTTTGTCTTCTTCATGTCAGAGAGGGTTAACATCTTTCCACACCCACCACATTCTCAAGATCTAGTCCCATGTGACTTTTTTCTATATCCAAAATGTGAAAAGTTTTTATCTGTTTGCCATTACAAGTCTAGACAAGCCTTTAACTCAGTTGTCAGTCAGTGCCTCGGAGATTTTCCTTAATCAGCATACTGTCACACATTTCAGAAATGGATTCAGAGAATGAAAATATGTATTTTAAACTGTGGAGAATATTTTGAAGGGATGCAATGTTTATTTCACTATTTGCTTTTGAGATATTGTACAATACACATTACATATCGATCAATTAAAATATACAGTGTCTAAACTAAGCCTGAGTAAACTGAAACCCTGTCTAAACATAAACAACACCTTCAGTCAACAATGTGTTAAGATGAACCATGCCTTGTCACTTTATCATCACTGTGATATTGGCACTATGTATACAGTGAAAAGGGAGTAAACTAAAAGTAGGGTCACCTTCCTTCATTGTTGACATTAATTGAATCTCAAGTCACTTGATAAAAAAAAATGTGTGTAAGGGTTATATTTTCCTAAATTGATTAAAATATAACATTGCTTTTGGGTCATTGATTCATGGTTTGCCAGCTTCTGAGAATTAACATTTGTCTACAAGTGTTTTTGTATAATTATGTGTAGTTGAATTCCACCATTTTACAGTATATTATATATTTTACAAAATTCAGATTTCTAGCATGGAACTTAACCATTTAACAAGTTTATTGTCATTATTTAAGGGTCATTTTCCATTGTCTTTATGAACTTTTAAAAAGTATACATAGAAGGCAATGGATAATTTAAGACATTATACTTTGAATGTTCTAAAAGACATTGAAAAATAACTTTAAAATATTTCACATAATTGCCATAGCAACATTCATCATACAGATTATAATCTATGTAGGTATATTCTCACTTTAATATTAAAACTTTTCAAATAAATTAAATCCTTGTTCAGTACACATGTTACAAGAACATTAAGTGTTTAAGAAATACTGATAAAAGATGCATGTATACTTTAAACATGAAACTTTATATAATTTTCATTGATGTATCATTTGTAGCTTTGTCATTGTAAACTTTATTTTCATTGAGAAAATTCACTTTATCTATATCAGTGATTGGTTAAGGTAATATCACTTTATCTATATCATTGATTGGTTTAGGTTATATCAATTTATCTATATCAGTGATTGGTTAAGGTAATATCACTTTATCTATATCAGTGATTGGTTAAGGTAATATCACTTTATCTATATCAGTGATTGGTTTAGGTTATATCACTTTATCTATATCAGTGATTGGTTAAGGTAATGTTACTTTATCTATATCAGTGATTGGTTAAGGTAATCTTTGTCTATATCAGTGATTGGTTAAGGTAATGTTACTTTGTCTATATCAGTGATTGGTTAAGGTAATATTACTTTGTCTATATCAGTGATTGGTTAAGGTAATATTACTTTGTCTATATCAGTGATTGGTTAAGGTAATCTTTGTCTATATCAGTGATTGGTTAAGGTAATCTTTGTCTATATCAGTGATTGGCTAAGGTAATATTACTTTGTCTATATCAGTGATTGGCTAAGGTAATATTACTTTGTCTATATCAGTGATTGGTTAAGGTAATATTTGTCTATATCAGTGATTGGTTAAGGTAATATTACTTTGTCTATATCAGTGATTGGTTAAGGTAATCTTTGTCTATATCAGTGATTGGTTAAGGTAATCTTTGTCTATATCAGTGATTGGTTAAGGTAATCTTTGTCTATATTAGTGATTGGTTAAGGTAATATTACTTTGTCTATATCAGTGATTGGTTAAGGTAATCTTTGTCTATATCAGTGATTGGTTAAGGTAATCTTTGTCTATATCAGTGATTGGTTAAGGTAATCTTTGTCTATATCAGTGATTGGTTAAGGTAATATTACTTTGTCTATATCAGTGATTGGTTAAGGTAATCTTTGTCTATATCAGTGATTGGTTAAGGTAATGTTACTTTCCTCCTAAACTCAAACAGTCATGTGTTAGTGTTTAACCTTTTGATACCCTGCAACATGAAGTGGCAATGTTTTCACACAGAAATTTTGTTGTCAGTCTATCCAGTCATCCGTCTGACCATTTGTTTGTCTGTCCCACTGTCCGACAGTTTTGGAGTTATTGCCCTTTATACACTGAAATAACAAAATTAGGTTTCAAGGTAATATCCTTAGAAAAGTTTAAAGCATGAACATAATATTTGGTACAGGGAAACATATTAATAATATACAAATCTGGGTTTGATCTTCAGATCTGTCCACCGCCCTGTTTTGGAGTTATGGCCCTTCATACACTTAAAATGGTGGCAAAATTTTAATGCTGTATCTCAGCTATTGTAAAAGATAATCACATAGATTTTTCATTTGAAGGTGTGTTTTGCACTGACCTTCAAAATCAGGTCAAGGTTATGACCTAGTTTTTGTCTTTACAAAACTAACAACCCAGTAGAAGAATTTAAAAGAATCAGACCAAAAAAACACAGATAAAACAATGAAAGTTATATTATGGTCTTTGTATAATTTGGAAGTTTTTTATACTAGTAGGTATGGCAATGTATTTCTGATATAAGTCTCAGCAGACTTAAAAATCTTCAAGGTTTGCACATCCTAAATTTACAGGAGGTAAGATATCAGTTAATAAAAGTGTTAAACAAGAAATATAAAGGCTGTGTGATAATAAATTTCATTGACATTCTTATATAATGTCGCCTCAAAATTCAAAATAGCATTTTTAAATGCAAGATCTTTACACACACATTTAATTGATGTCGAAAATGACCAGTCTAAATTACTGTGACAAAATGACTTCAGTCTAAATCACTGTGACAAAATGACTTCAGTCTAAATCACTGTGACAAAATGACTTCAGTCTAAATCACTGTGACAAAATGACCAGTCTAAATCACTGTGACAAAATAACTTCAGTCTAAATCACTGTGACAAAATAACTTCAGTCTAAATCACTGTGACAAAATAACTTCAGTCTAAATCACTGGACAAAAACTTCAGTCTAAATCACTGTGACAAAATGACTTCAGTCTAAATCACTGTGACAAAATGACTTCAGTCTAAATCACTGTGACAAAATGACTTCAGTCTAAATCACTGTGACAAAATGACTTCAGTCTAAATCACTGTGACAAAAACTTCAGTCTAAATCACTGTGACAAAAACTTCAGTCTAAATCACTGTGACAAAATGACTTCAGTCTAAATCACTGTGACAAAATGACTTCAGTCTAAATCACTGTGACAAAATAACTTCAGTCTAAATCACTGTGACAAAATGACTTCAGTCTAAATCACTGTGACAAAATAACTTCAGTCTAAATCACTGTGACAAAATGACTTCAGTCTAAATCACTGTGACAAAATGACTTCAGTCTAAATCACTGTGACAAAATAACTTCAGTCTAAATCACTGTGACAAAATGACTTCAGTCTAAATCACTGTGACAAAATGACTTCAGTCTAAATCACGGTGACAAAATGACTTCAGTCTAAATCACTGTGACATTGTTGGCTCTTGTGAAACAAGGTTCTCTTCAGCTGACAAGGATAAACAACAACTTTAGAAAACTTCTATCAGTATCAACAGGATTTCAGATCCAAGTTACCATGTAATTCTACATCACACGAACCATTTGGGCTTTGCATGTATAGTAAAAATCTTATTCAGCCTGAGTGCCTACAATATATGTGTATTTGCAAATGGAGTCAAAATTGTGCTGTCTCATATTATAACCGTCAAAAATCATGATATTAACATTTTATTTGTTTATAATCATCCAAAAACACCAACTGCATCATTTTTGGAAATGTTATGTAGTATTCATCAAATTCACTTGCAAGAAAGTTCTGCAAAATTAATGAGTAATATCAATATAGACTTGTTGAACTCATCTGATAAGACTCAACTCCAGTTGAACTCATCTGATAAGACTCAACTCCAGTAATGTTTTGAAATATTGGGATAGTGTCAACTTGTAGAGATTACCCACAACCATTTATGGATCTTCAATTAACCTTATTATAACAAACAATTTCCTGATGTCACCTGTGGAACCATCCCAGTGTATTATTCAGATCATAAGATCATCAAGGCTGTTTTTCCATAGCTTATGATGGTGAGTGTCTGCCAATCTAGCAGATTGCTTTGTGTACATTTCTCCTACATATATCTTCAGCAGACAAAACCCAAAATATTACATTGCAATGATGCTCTAGGTTTGGTTTCACTTAGAATTAGTGTCAAAAATCAACATTTTTTATCTTTTGGTTGTCTACCAATCTTCCTCATCACTTCATGTCTTTTCTTCTAGTAATATCCTTCTCAGACAAACCCTTGGCTGGTTGCATTGCAATCATGTTCTTGTTATGACAGAGTCAGTATGCTGTTAAACATACTCCCGTACTAGAAAATTGTTTATTTTAATTACTTTTCTAATAAGTTTTGATATTTCATTTCATTCAAATTTCAAGCTCATAAGTGACAATTTTAAGAAAAAGTATATTTTAGTTAAGCTAAGTCTAGCTTATGATTGTAAACTGAGCCATGTTATTATTGAACCATGATATTATGTATTTTTTATGTTGGACATTCCATATATTCTGTTTTAGCTAGTGTGCACAATATTTAAAAAGATAACAGTATAAATAAACAAATTATAATACTAGCAATGTCTTGCAGTGTTTGTTCTATGAGACCTGTTCAATTTAAAACATAACACTTCTCATCACATGTGATTTTTAGCTGACAATCTCTGTCAGTGAAAGAATGGTACATTTGTATTACATTATATCTTTCTACAACGTATTAATGAGGTTGGCTCATGAGGTTGAAGCTTAATCCAGTTTCATTGAAGTTGAATGACTCAGATTATGATACCCATACTCACCTTAGATGGGACATCAGTCCTTTTCAGGATCAGCACCCAATATATTTGCCTTTAACCTATCATTTGGCAGTTTGATAGATTAAAGCAATGTGAAATTGAATGCCTTTTTAAAAGACATTTCATGCAGCCAAACTAGGACTGTCCTTGAATTAAGAGTTAGTTACCATCTGATCATGTGTCTCTAATTCCACTGTGTGGCAGGGTATAGAAACTATTGCACAACAAAAATATGCTGTAAGTTCTCCTACAGTTTATGCTGACAGATTTAAAATTTAATGACTTAGAATGGAGAAATATATATACACATGTCTCTGCTTATAAATACAAATGTAATAACAAGAGGGTCATCTGGCCCTGGTGCTTACCTGAGAATCAATTGAATTCTGCACATTTTTCCAAAAATGTAATGTATATAGGGTTAACATAGTTCTTCAATAGTTTGATGAAATGAACAGCTTATTGGCTAAAGATGATGATTTTGTGCTCGAAGATCATTCCAGGCAAGTTTGATGAGATTGGATTGAAAATGTAGTGTCTACAGCATTTAAAAGGGTTTTTTTCTTCCATCTTCCTATGTTTGAGATAGAGATTTCCGCTTGAAGAAACGATGGAAGAAATTTCTATCTTCACCTCCACATGCTTATCTTCACCTCCTCTAGCGGCTTTCAGTGACGTCACAATCAAGGACAATTGGATGATGTCATATTGTCGAGACATGACGTCATCTTGTGGGAAAATGACACCCGAGTCTCCAAAATTTAGATATTTTCACTGCGTTTCAAATGTTTATTTTGGGAGATTAGAATAAATGGCTTTGTTTTCTAGTTTATACATTTGTATAAACCAAAATCGGGTATATTCTGTCCGATGGTCATATTTATTTTTATGTAAAACTTTAAATAACAAAGTTAGATTTACAAAGATGTCGTCGATGTCGATGTGACTGATACTTCAAGTAAAAAATTGTCATCAAAATGAAAGAAAAAGAATCAATCATGAGTTTATCCATGTAGGATAGGGAAATCTCACCCTAAGCAAGCCTCGTCTCCGACTGAAATATTCAACCCCTCGGGTGAGATTTCCCTATCCTACATGGATACTCATGATAGATTCTATTATTATTATTTGACCTAGTGACCTGCTTATTGGCCCAACATGACCCATATACATACATAGATTAGGTAATGAATATCATTCTGGGTATGAAAAATGTGCTATCTAGTGGGTTAACAATGTTTTTCAATGGTTTGAACCAGTGGCCCAACATGACCTTTATATACACTTGACATATATTCGATCATGAAGATATTTCTGGGTCCAGAAAGTTTGATGAAGATTGGATGGGAACTGTGCTGTCTAGAGGGTTAACAGGGATTTCCTATGATTTGACTTAGTGACCTACTTAATGGCCCAATATGACTCATATTATATACACTTGACATAGAATCTGTCATAAAGGTCATTGTTGACATGTTTGATAAAAGTTTAATGAAAACTGTGGTGTCTAGTGGAATAAAAATGTTTTTCAATGATTTGGCCTAGTGACCTACTTATTGGCCCAACTTACCTATATACACACTTGAAACAAGTTTGGTCATGATAATCTGGGTAAGTTTGATGAAGGTTGGACAGAAAATGTGGTGTCTAGAGCATTTACAAGGTTTTTTTATGATTTGACCTAGTGACCTACTTTTTGGCCCAACATGACCGATATACACACATGACATAAATTTTCTTATGAAGAACATTCTGAACAAGTTTGATGAAGGTTAGATGAAAATTGTGGTGTCTAAAGGGTAAACAATAATTTTCTATGGTTTGACCTGGTGATCTACTTATGGCATATATCTACTTATTGGCCCAACTACACACTAGGAGAAGATGTGGTCATAAAGATTATTCTTAATAAGTTTGATCAAGGTTGGATGAAAAATGTGCTGTCTAGAGAGTTAACTATATTTTTCAATGATTTGACCTAGTGACCTATTTATTGGCACATGACCCATAATACTTGACATAAATTTTGTCATGAAAATCTTTCTGGGTAAGTTTGATTAAGATTGGACGAAAAATGCTGACTAGAGGGTAAACAAGGTATTTCTATGATTTGACCTAGTGACCTACTTAATGAACAAAGATGACCCATTTAGAAATTTTAACTAGATTTGGTCAAGATCATTCAAAGAATGTTATATGAAAATTGGACAAAAAATGGGAACTCGAATTTCAACAAGGTTTTTTCTATGATTTGACCTAGTGACATACTTATTGATTCAACATGACCCATATAAGAACTTGACCTAGTTTTTGTCATGAAGATCATTCTGGACAAATTATGTGAAGATTGAACAAAGATATGGACTCAAGAGTGTTAACAAAGTTTTTCTATGATTTGACCTAGTGACCTACTTATTGATCCAACATGACCCATATAGGAACTTGACCTGGCTCTTGACATGAAGATCGTTCTGGACAAATTATATGAAGATGTGACAAAAAATATGGACCCTAGAGTGTTAACAAGGTTTTTCTATGATTTAACATAGTGACCTACTTATTGACCAAAGGTGACCCATAAACACATTTTACATAGATTTGGTCATGAAAATCCTTCTGGGCAAGTTTGATGAAGATTGGATGAAAAATGTTTTGTCTAGGGGGTTAACAATGTTTTTCTATAATATAACTTAGTGACCTACTTATTGGCCCAACATGAACTATTTTACACTTGGCGTAATGATATTTTTTTCTGGATAAGTTGGATGAAGATTGGATGGAAAATGTGCTGTTTAGAGGGTCAACAATGATTTTCTGATTTGATCTAGTGACCTACTTATTGGGCCGACATAACCCATATGACCCACTTGACTTACATTTAGTCATGAAGATTATTCTAGGTCAACATGACCCATATACAATCGGACCTAGCTTAGTCATGAAGATTGTTCTGGACAAGTCTGAAGAAGATTGAAATAAAACTGGCCTTTAGAGTGTTAACAATGAAAAGTTGACATAAAATGCATGTTGCACAATGCAAGACACACGATGGGCAAAAACTTATCATAATAGCTCACTTGAGCAGAAGTGCTCAGGCGAGGTAAAAATAAAAACAAACATTTTATGATATTTCTACCATTTTATTTTTTAACAAAAGCCTGAATACATCTAGCACTAAAGACATTTTCCGAGAGGAAATCGACCACCAACATTATAAATAATACACATCGTCGGAGAGAATATTAATGCATCAAGCAGTAATTCAGTTATTTTTAGAGTTGCATCACCATAGAGCAACTATTACATAAAAAAGGAATAAAACCATTTGATTACACTCAACAATTAAAAATACAATCCTTGACATATGCTTACTCAACCAATAGATCAGTTTTAAAACAGATTTAATGTTTCCTTTTTAATTTTCATCAATGATGCTTTCATATCAATTTTGTATTTTATACACTTAAAACCATTTCCTTTTTTAATATATAATCACCTCTTATAATGGCTAAGAATTATTTAGTTAAAAATGATCTGCTTTAAATCTAGAAATTTTAAGCACCATGAAAGTTTAGCCACCCCAAAAAGCAAAATTATGGAGTGATATAGACAGAGAAAAAACCCAAGTTGAGATTTTAAAACTTTGTTTGGATCAACCATGTTATATCTATATATCAATATTTCTTCAGTTCTGTAAATGGTTATTGGATTTATTTATACTGAAAAAAGCACATCTGAATTGTGAACTTTAAATTCTAAGCATTTCTAACTTTTGTTTCTCTATATGGGTTAAAGATTAATTTATTTTTATATTAATAAGTTTCTTCAGTGTAGGCATTTTAAATACACAAGATATGGTCCAAATAAAGATAATTTACTGTATGATAAAAATATAAATTAAGACTGAATTTCCTTGTCATTACTGTGCAGTATTAAATAACTACATTAATCAGATACAAACAAAGTTTTAATATTCAATCTCAAGTTTTAGCTCATTCTGCATCCACACTATATTACAAAGTAAGGGGAACAACTCCACATCATCATATTTATAATAATATTACAATTCTGTAACTGAGAATATCCTGCCTATATTATAAGTCATAATAAAGCAATACTTTTACACTGCATGTAAAATACAGAAAATTGCAAAGGGCTAATGCAAATAAAGAATATAAATTTCTCCACAACTATTGGGATGATTTCTATTTAATTATTATTTTTGTATAACCCAATGTTGGTGCTTCAAAAATTCTCAAACCTATTACCTTAGGACCCTTTTGCATATGAATGACCATTTGCAATTATGATTTCAATTTCTCTCATAAATTTAAAATTTGCATAGCAACTTTACAGTATTTAATTTAACTCGGACTGGATTGTCATTTAATGACAATTTTTACCAAATTAAATCACAGCTTCATTAAAATACTTCAAGGCTGCATTGGATAAACAGGTAAGGCATTATCTTTGTCATGGCTGACAATGATACAAATTATAAAACACAGTCCTTGCAACAAAGCTCAAGGAATAGGGTTGATATAAATTTTGAAGAGTTATAAAACTATAGAATTTGCATTAAGTTTTCAAAATGTTTCTCATTAAAATCAATAAAAATTTTGAACAAGAGTTTAGAGTCGATATGACAAATATGTCCCCATTTCATTTATGATAGATTGATTAAATGGAGTATACTCTCCCACTCAAAATTATTTCACTTATATCAAGGAATTACCAGCTAGAGGTGAACCCCAAACAATGGCTTCATAGAAACCTTAACTCTTTGTCTTTTGTTTAAAAGAATGTTGGATGAAATAATCATCACTGAAAACCAAAATAGATCGTAAAAACAATTACAAAATCCAAAAAGTTTATGATTCTATGATCTTAACTTTGGTATGCAACACATCCTCTTTCCATACTGTATACACCTTGTTAGTATCAATTTAACAGAACAGAAAATAATGAAAAAGTGCAATTTTCAAAGTTTTTATGGTTCTGTGACCTTGACCTTGATAAAACCAATTTGGTACTTGACATACTATTTATATATTGCTTATATCACTTTAATACCTCTTTTTATACAGAAACAGATGAAAAAGTGAAATTTTCAAAGTTTATGGACCTGTGACCTTGACCTTAATCTTGATGACTCTAGTTTGGTACCTGACACATCCTCTTTCAAAAATGTAGATCTCTTGTTAATATCACTTTGATGCCTGTTATAACAAAAGTTATAACAAATGCTATAACAAAAGTTATATAGCAGAAACTGATGTAAAAATGCAGTTTTTATGGTCCTGTGACCTTAAGGACTCTACTTTAGTATGCACACATCTTTTTCTTGTTAATATCACTTTGATACTTCTTTTATACATATTTTATAGTGCAGAAACAAATGAAAAAGTGCAATTTACAAAGTTTTTGTGTTCCTTGACCTTGACCTTGATGACTCCAATTTGGTTTGCAACACATCCTCTTTCCATACTGTATATCTCTTGTTAATATCACTCTGCTAAGTTTTTTATACAAAAGATAAAGAGCCAAAAAAAAGAGATTCTGGGATGTGCATACAACAAATTGCAATTATTTTTCTTCCTTCTTGGTAAACAAAATATTGTTTGAAAATGCATAAAAAGGCACTTCACTAAACTTACATGGATTTGTAAATTCAAAATAAATAAAATGTGAAAAATTAAATGCATCTCATCATTACACAACAAATTAACTTCTAGACAAACACAGAGCACCATTTATTAGATATGATCTATGATCAATGTAAGAAAAATTCCCCCAGACATTTTTAATTTATACAGTTTTGATTTCTGTGTAAATTTGATTTGTGAGAGCCATATTTGGTTGTGTACATGCATATTCACATAACTTTTGAAGTTTGAGTTATTTCCTTTTTTACATTTTGGATCTTGTTTATTTAAGGACACATGACTTGGCATACAGCTAATTGCTCTGTATTTTGAAAATTGAAATTTTTTACTGAAACAAAAACTGTTTTATCATCAATTCCTCTGATTGATGTGGTTGTTCCCGATACTTTTAATAAATGAATAAAAATCTATATACACAGTGCAAAGACAATGAATGCAATACACAATAATAAATCTAATAAATATTTGTTTATCATACATAAACACATTGTTACCAAGACTATATCAATGAAGGGTTAACTTGTCCAAAAATACACAAAAACACATGTTGGGATACAAACATGAATAACACATTGCAAGTTTAAGATTTTCCTATGAAGATGACCTAAGTTTGAGCCTTGTTCACATATTATTTTCAAATCTTGATAAAACAAAAGATATGGATACAAAAAACATATTATGGTTTCCATTAATGTTGTTCTGTCTAAATGACCATTCCATGGAGATGACATACAAAAATATTTTGTATGAACAAAAAAGTTAGCTTAAGCCAATCTTCCAGGAAAAATGTTTGCAAAGAACAGCATAATGGTTGCCATGGGAATCATATTTGTTGGAGCTTTGTTCATGTTCAAAAGCCCAGACAGATGTGTTTTGTTAAAACATGGAACACTTGCTACAAGACATTTTACACTTGATTTGTAGATAAAAAACTTGTAGTAACTGTAAATATTTCTTGTTGATGTGAAAACATGTTTTAGTTGTTCACTGTGTTAATACAATTGGCTATTACAGTTACGTAAAATAATGATTGGAAAAAAAAACTTAGTTTCCCTCTCAAAAGTTTGACATTAAAATGATAATTATTTTTTTTTACATTTAGATTTAAAATTATGGCATACAAATACCTACCAATGCCTGATACAGAATTTGGTAATAGATTGAAAAACAAAGTTAATTTTTATCAACACTAGAGAACTTCCGTTTTCTGCTGATGGTTAGTAAGTTGAATGTTTTATGTTGCATTCAGCATTCTTTCAGCTATTTTCCCATGAGACAAATTTTGTTATTAACCTCAAGGTTTAATCTAAACATAATATATGATGTATTTTTGATTTGCTTTGTATGTCAATCTTTACAGCACTAGTACACCTGTCCACAATGTAATAGATAAATATCACAGACCACTCAGATCATTATATGTGCATAGAGCCAACTATAAGGAGTCTATTGACAAGGAAAAAACCTGTTGACCAGGGATGAACTCAGCAGTGATATCAATAAGTAACCAGTCTAACTTATTTTGGTAGAGATTCACTACTTCTTTTCCAATGTAATTGCCATCTGGTGTCATGCACTTAGACCAACTGTGTTGTTAGCCTAGAACTGATAGATTTAGGGTCCTTTCTATTGACTCACTCCTCAACAGTCTTCACAACTTCTTTGGTATTAGGAAGAAGTCGCTAGGACTCATTTCGCTGTAGACTCTTGTGTTGTCCTGTTGTAGCAAAATCCCTCAAGAGAGTTATCGCAACATTTTTCACCAATGGCAGCTCTCAGGTGGTCTAGCAAGTTTGCATAGTACACTTCAGTTATTGTACTTCTTTTGGGTAAAAATGCGAACATTATAACACCTTTCATGTCCAACATAATGTGGCCATCACCTTGCCAGAAAATGGTTGCTTCTTGAATTTCCTTGGCTTCTGGGAACCAGACCCTACCCACTGATGACTCTCTTTATTCTCTGGCTCATAACAATGAACCCAAGTCTTATTAACAGTCACCAGATAAAAAAAAATCAACTTTTGACCTAAAGTGCTTCAACAAGGAACTGCATACTGATACTCTATGTTCTATTTTCTCATCATTAACAAATTTGGGGATCCACTTGGCTGTTAGCTTTCACATACTTTAATGGTCATGTAAGATTGTTAAATTGCTACCATATGAAATGCTTAATGCTTGTGCTACTTCTTCCACCTGAATTCGCCCATCAGAGTGCACCAGATCTAAAGTTTGTTATACATTTCTTTGTCTGTGGCATCCATCCAGTGGGCCTCCAGGTCTCCTATAATCTTCTAAATACGCATTTGAATCCCCCTACCCAGAATTTCACCAGACCATAAGATGGTTCAGAAGACACATTAACATCGGCTAACTTGCCTTGTAATTTCCTTGCCTGCTTTACCTTTTAAATTCAGTACAGAATTACAGCATGGTACTCAACTTTAGATGAAAAGCATGCCCTTGCATTACTAGCCAAGTTTGACATTCAATATTTTATTAAAGAATGATTTGATACATGTGCAATATTGTCTCCAGGTTTTAAACATTCATTGAAACAATGCATGAAAATCATGACCAAGTCGGACAATCAGAAATGGGATAGACTGGTTACTTATCAACTTGCCTTTCTACTGTGATATGCTGGGGAACCATATTATCCCATTTATCCACTTTAACTAGTGTTGATAAAAACTAATTTTTATTATTTGGCCATATAGTTACCATCTGAAATCTGAGAGATTTGTGAAAGAACATAATTTTTCATCAAAACATGTAGTTTTGTTGTCCTTGAAATAAGAGATATGTTACCTGGCTTGGAAGGAATACTTCTATTTTTGCATTATGCATCATCTAGGATTATAAAACAATAACATACATACAAAATGACAAAATGTAATAACAAATAATGATAAAAATAACATTAATAGTTCCTGCATGAATGAATGAATTATAAAGCCTGGGTTAAATAGCATGGGGTCAAATAAATGTATGGTAGGTTTATAATGTTTTAAAGTATGAGAATGATGTGTTCAAATTACTATAAACTTGTGTCTATCAAATAATATTGATTCAATTGGTACAGTGGACATCACTTGAGCAATGAGCATGGCCTTTGGTAATTCATTAAATTCCATTCAATTATTCTTATCAAATCAATCAGGTCTAAACTGACCAAATTTTTTTGAACACATTCATATATTCTATTGATTAAGTAGCTTTTAATACTGGCAAGTAATCAAAGCTAAATGGTCTAATCACTTGCTTCTCAAAGTGACTATAGGCATTTAGCCAAAGTCTATGTCAACCTATTATCAAAATTATAAAACCAGTGTCCTTTCTCCCCTCTCCCAAAAGCCACTTACTCATATAAAAACCATGTGAGATACATAAATTATCAATTTTTCTGGTAATAAATCTTCCTTAAATATTTAAGATTAAAAAGGTTTGTTATGCATGGGAATGAAAGGCACAGCTCTTGATTTTTATTAATTACTGTATACCAAAAATCAGATACTTGCTTAACAGATAATTTCTTAATTTCTTCAATTATTTCAATTAATCTTCAGTTAGATTTGGGTAGTATTTGGATTTGTTTTAGTAAATTAATATAAACTTGAGTAAATATCATAAACTATTGAAAATCTGCTGATGGAAGAATCTCTAAATGTATAAAAATTGAGCATCAAGTGATTCCAGTATGATATATCTTACAGGTGAAAATAAAATGTAATTATTGAAATATCTATCAAATAGGAGTTAAAAGGCTTAATAACTAAGAACATGAAATGGTGCTTGATTAACATGAAGTTTCTTAACATTTCAGTGATTTTTACAACTTCGAGTATCACAATTTTGAATCACAATAATATTTTATTTTAAAAAAAGTTAACATTTTTTCCCTTTTTTAAATTTTCAATTTGAACACAAATAACTAAACTAAACAATTCTAAACTAACGAACTAAGTATCAAATCAGTATGAATGCTTCTAAAATAACTCATTGTGTGTCAAGTAAACCCTACTTTGTGTGAAGATATGGAAATCCTATAAAAATTGTAAACCAAAATAATTTCTCTAATTCTACTGATTTTTTTAAATATATTTTTGTTAACCACTACTGTATATACTTGATAAAGTTTGTCTATTTGTTATTTGTTAAATAAACATTTTTTTAAAAAAAGGTCATTATTATGAATGTATAAAAAGGGCTCATCAGTATACCACATGATACATATGTTTTCATGATTTTGTGGAATTTATCTTGTAATTGGATAAGAAACAGCATAATACAGCTGAAGTTTTACCATAAATCTGAAGTTATTCTGGAATGACAAAATCCTCTATACAAACATTATGGGTGTGTATTGATCATGTGGTACAACCCCACTGAAATTGATGACCTATCATAAATGGTACTACTGCAAATAGGAAAATTTCCTTGTCAGTTCATTTTTGCCAGAAGTGATATTCAAATTAATTAAATATAAACATAGTTTTATTATGATTTCATAGAGTAATATACAGTTAAAATGTAGGTAAATTATATAAAATTTATACATTCTAAATATTTTCATTTTCACATGGTGAATTTATGTTAAAATAAAATGACTGAAAATTTCCCTCTTTACAGTATATTAATGACTTTTGAACATAAACTACCCTATATAATATTTAGAAATGATGCTGAAATTTAACTGTTTGAAGTAGTATCAATGGTGAATATATACCAACATAAAACTATAGCACAATAATAAGAATTATGTACAACATTCTTAAAACACATGACTCTAAAGGATTTAAACTTTGATAAATTTTTGTGTTAAATTTGACACAAGAACACAACAATTATAGAATTTCAAAAATTCAAACTATAAATCTTACTGTACAAAATTTTTAAAATATTGACATAAATTGCAATCACTATTTCGATGTACCAAATTATGTGAAATAATTGCACATTTACACACATACACTCTGCATTATCTCCCCTTATACAAATAATGCAGCTATATATATACATTTATTTATTTATATATTTATAATCTATATCACCTTGAACATTAACGAATAAATATTGAAAAATCAAAATTAATATCATTCAATAAAGCTAGAAAATGCCATTTAAGTTTTAAGATATGGAAATAGGATGAAGCAACAACAAATTTTAGGTGATAATTGAGAGAACAAAAATAAAGTGATTTTACAGCAACAAGAAATATATATTGAAATAGTAATGTATCAAATTTATTAAGACTGTATTTTAATATCCAAGTTATGAAGGATTAAAAGCTTAAAAAAGAGCATACTACAGTTGACATACAAAAATGATGGCCCTTGATCAAGGGTACTGTTTGTTCAAGATCAAATTACCATGCAGTTGCTATCACAAATCATGACCCTAGCTACATATAGGTTAACAATACAGTAATAAAATACAAATTGTCAAGCAACACAATTTTCTGTATGAAGTTCCTCTGCCCTTCAAATAGATTACATTTTATTTTTGACAATTTTGAATTTTCTAAATCAGGAGTTGATAAACCATAATTGATGGTTTAGTAAAAGTTTCAGCAAATAGCAAGTAGCACAGATATGTTAGAACTTTGCTGCCACAAGATATTATTTTTAAAAAAAAACAAGAGGTCCCAGGGCCTTCAGGCTCACCTGATGGTATGTACATATCTCATGCAGTGGTTCAATGGTCAATAAATCAAAGAGAATGTCAAAATTTTCAGAGTTAGAGCAAATATGACAGGATTTTTGTAAATTAATTTGAGCCTTCTTAAGAATGCTTCATCTAAAACATCTAAGGTCTAGCTGCAGTATATTTATAAACAGTTAAATAAGTAGAAATTTAAAAAACTAGGCCATTTAGTGTTTGTTTGCACCTGTGACCAATGACTTTCATTCAAATAGCAAAATGATTGTTAGACTAATGCCTACAATATTCTGATATACATGCTTTTACAAAAAGTTGATAGTTTTTGAGATAATTAACCATTTCAGTCTTTGTTTACATCTATGACCTTTGAACCTATGACCTTCTTTCATATATCAAAATGGTCGTTAGGCCAATGCCTATAATATAATAATATATTTCCCTTTACAGAAAGATTATAGCTTTTTTTTTTTTTTTAGATAATTAACCATTAAAATTTTTGTTTGCATCTGTGACTTTGACCTTTGAACCTTTGACCTTCATTCATATATCAAAATGATCATTAGGTCAATGCCTATAATATCTGAGCTATTTCTCTTGTACATTCAGAAGAGACGATTTGTAAAGATTTTAACAATTTCCCCTTTATAGGGCCCCAAGGGAACTACCCCTTTATTTGTGCAAATCTGAAAGCCCTTTTGCCTAGACATCATTATTGCTAAATATCATTCAATTAGGGAGTTGGTTAAAATGTGAAAAGTTTATACACAACGTATGAAGATAGATGGCAATAGCTCCACTGAACCTTTGGCTCAGGTAAGCTAAAAAGCCAACTTATTTATTAGATAAAGGTAAAAATAATTAATTGCTGCTACATGTTATAATATTCAGAAAATTTATTAATTCTTATCGTTACTCTTCTTTTAAAATGAATTGGATGTAAACATTGCATAACTCACAAAAAATAAAAAAGTCACACCAAATTAAAATGACTGAATTAATAAAATGGTAAAGTTTTTGTGAAGCTGTCAGTAGAACTAGTAATATAACTTGTCTGCAACATCTAGTTGATCAAAAACTTTTATTCAAACACTTTAACATTTGTCCATCATACAAGTTTTACTAAAAACTAAAATGTTTATTTTCACCCGACACTCATTTCTGAGATATAAGCTCTTCTCTACTTCATACCAACAGGTCTACTAAAATGATAAAAACAAGCTGAAAGGCAATTCATAAGAATGACAGTAAAATGTTATTATCTGAAAAGTGAAATTAATCTTATCAATTAAATCATTTATCAATTGTCTTAGACAAAGCAAATGAAGTCAATACAAACAAAACATGATATGTTTTTCACAGCGTGAAACAATAGCACCTTTGGTACACGAATGTATATATATTTCAAATTTAGAATTTGAGTCTGCACATCACTTCACTAATCATCTTCATGATATATATATATATATATATATATATATATATATATATATATATATATATATATATAATTAACTATATTCAATATATACATACATAATTATATTCAATATATACATACATATTTCTTTTGTTTTTCTGATACAATAAACATAAAAATTGGCATCTGTTGTCATCGTCGTGGCAACATAATAATACATTTTTCCTAATATCCATGACAAAAATGAATTTGAGCAAATCGGTAACAATATCATGAAGATACAGTTTCAACTTTTTTTTCAAATCACAACATTTACAAAACATACACATATGTACATAGTATTTACTTTACAGCCCTAGATACAAATTCCTTAACATTTTAATCGTTCACAACCAGTCATTCAATGGCAAAGTCAGTATAGCGACTTTGACACAGCATTTTAATGGACTAGTAACAATATTTGTTCACAAAAATTAGGATACAGTAATAATGTAACACCTTTTAACATTTGACAAATATATTATAGTACAACTGTAACAACAGGTCATCCCTATGGTTACACCAAAAGGTCATTACCATGGTTACACTAAATGGTCATCACTATGGTTACATTAAAGGTAATTTCTATGGTTACACCAAATTGTTATTGTGGTTACATCAATAAAGTAATAGTTACACTGAATGGTCATCACCATGGTTATACCAACAAGTCATCACTAAAGTTACATCTCAATGTAATAATCATTATGATCACATTTTTCTACACAACAAAATTGTACAGGTTTAATAAGAATATAATCATATCCAGAACAAGAACTATTTGGAAATCATGGGCATTACTTAGTGTATACATAACAATATATAACAAGTATTTTCGTCACTGGCACTTCCTACTGCCAGATCAAGTTTCATCAATACATTCCATGATGTTTAACGTCATCAATACCGTCATCAATATCGTGGTTATAATATATGGTACAACTAGTTGACTGATATAAACATGAAAGACAGTCTTCTTTAACAGTGGCTAAAACTGTAATATGTCACAGTAGTAACTACATTCATTTCTTCATTAATTCTCCCATGTTTTATGTTAATCTTGAAGCACCTCCGCTACATGCTGGTGAAAACGACGGCATTTGTTGTGAAGCATAATTCTTTATATGTTGTAGACTTAGAAGACTATTGGCCAACATGCTTTCATGACTTCGTGCCATTGATGCATTGAGATTTCTGTCCTGTGTGTCTGTAGGTTTTCTAAAACTTAAGGGATCATATGGAAAATAACTACGAGATGCCATTGATGATATATGTGGTAAGGAAGGGCTCAGCGGTGAATTTGTTCCTAGGGCACTTCCATATGGATGATACGATGAAGAATTTGTTGTACTAGCCACATTACTACCAAACTGCGGTATTGGCATGAATGCTGATGACACTTTAACGCAAGGTGGTGCTGCAGACACTTCTTGAGATCTGTCTGGAATTCGGACGTTGAAATCCTGTTCGTTGGAATGATGGTCAGGAGGTTCCTGTTTGATTGGTCTTGGTGGAAGAATCTTATTTGCGTTCATGTTATCTTGTGAGTGTTTGTTCATATGTCTAGTCAGGTACGTTTCTTGGGTATAAGATTTCCCACATATACGACAAATGTGTGTTTTCAAATGTTTTGTGTCCGAATGTTTAGGAATATGTTCTCGCAGACTTTGTTCATCAGCATAACATTTGTAACAAGAGTTACAGCGAAATGGCTTATCGTCATATGTGAGCGTGAATGAGACTGGAGATTAGACAGTTGAGAGAATGCTTTGCCACAGCCTGGGTGCATACATTTGTAAGGTTTCTCACCGGTGTGGGTGCGGATATGTTGTTGAAGATGAGACAACTGTGTGAATTTACGCTCACAAATTTCACACTTGTATGGACGTATACCAGCATGTATTCTGTTATGTTGGGATAGATATGAAGAATTAGCGAAGCACTTGTTACATGTTGGACAATGGTAGGGTTTTGGATCTTGCTTGTGAATCTGTTGACTGTGAATTAACATGTCTGACTTGGTGGTGAAAATCTACAATAGAAAAAAATATATATAAAAATAATTGATCAATAATACAAACGTAAAATCTACACTAACCCTGAGTAGATCCTCATCATCAGTAGTGTAAAATCTACACTAACCCTGAGTAGATCCTCATCATCAGTAGTGTAAAATCTACACTAACCCTGAGTAGATCCTCATTATCAGTAGTGTAAAATCTACACTAACCCTGAGTAGATCCTCATCATCAGTAGTGTAAAATCTACACTAACCCTGAGTAGATCCTCATCATAAGTAGTGTAAAATCTACACTAACCCTGAGTAGATCCTCATCATCAGTAGTGTGATGCAGAAATGCAGCAAAAATAAAATATAGAAGTGAATTTTGAAAAGCTTGCAAAAACTGTCCTGTTTCCAAATTAAATGAAAAATTCAGCAGTTGGCATACTCTGGGTTAAGCTGCCATTTTACAAACCACATTCTTGTAAAAATTTTAATTAAAAGCATGTTCTTGTTTATGTGAATGAATAGTAAGAACTATTCATTTTTCTTGTTACTTTAAAAAATAATTGTTTTCTATGGTTGGAAGGGTAGCATAGTTCTCAATCTGCCTTATTTTGATTTGAAAATGGGCCCATTCCCAAGGTCCAATATATACAGGGTCCCAAATCTGTAATTTTAAATAAATTGAGTGCAAAATTGCAAAATTTACATTGCCATTGCACTATGTATTTTCCTATACAAAATAGTGTTTATCAATGATAATTTTCCCCAGTTCCCCATGCCCAGTACTAAAACAGGGGTTGACAACCCAAGTAAGTATCAAATATGACAGACTGGAAGTACCTGATAACAGCTATCTATATACTTGGCTGAAAAACTGCCGTTTGTATTATAATTACTATATTTCTAAAATTAATAAAACTGAAAATGTTTTTAAAATACTCTTTCTTTGATTCAATTTTTAGTTTTACTGTAGGTCTTACTAAAACTGTTAAAAAGCCAATTTTTTAAAATAAAAAATTGGTGCTTTGGAGAGGAAAAGTGACAATGACTTTTACATTTGACAGAGGTGTTAACAATTTCTTCTAAAAATTAACTGCTATCTAGAGAAAAACAAAATTGATGTCCTTGAATGGTACAACAGCTGAAGGTATTACTATTTGTCATGTATTATTGATTTTCAATTCCATTACCACCTAGTATGTGTGAAATAAAAGCAAGCAATTCTGTAATTTAAATTTAAGTTCAAATTTAGATTTAATGATCAATATGAATATCAATCTCTTGTTAGAAACAGACATTTTGGCAATCTTCATCCAAAGAGACCGACAATTCCAACAACAGAGGCTACCTGGTCTAAACTGCATGCTTACAGCTCTCACAGCTGGACCTAAAGGTCACAAAGAGGTAATGGAACAACTGAACCTGAAGCCCACACTTACCTTATGGCACAGCTGGACCTGCAGCCCACAGTGGGGTGATGACACAGCTGGACCTGCAGCCAACACTTAGGTTATGACATAGCTGGACCTGCAGCCCATACTTTGGTTATGGTACAGCTGGACCTGAAGGCCACAGTGGGGTTATGACACAGGTGGACTTGCAGCCCACATTTGAGTTATGACATAGCTGGAACTGAAGTCAACACTTGCATTATAACACAGCTTCACCTGCATCCCACAGTGCAGTTATGACACAGCTTCACCTGCATCCCACAGTGCAGTTATGACACAGCTTCACCTGCATCCCACAGTGCGGTTATCACACAGCTTCACCTGCATCCCACAGTGCGGTTATGACACAGCTTCACCTGCATCCCACAGTGCGGTTATGACACAGGTGGACCTGCAGCCCACACTTGAGTTATGACACAGGTGGAACAGACGTTCATAATGAGTTTATGACACAGATGGACCTGTAGCCCACATTTGTGTTATGACATAGCTGGACCTGAAGGCAACACTTGCATTATGACACAGCTCACATGCATCCCACAGTGCGGTTATGACACAGCTTCACCTGCATCCCACAGTGCGGTTATGACACAGCTTCACTTGCATCCCACAGTGCAGTTATGACACAGCTTCACCTGCATCTCACAGCGGGTTATGACACAGGTGGACCTGCAGCCCACACTTGGGTTATTACACAGGTGGACCTGCAGCCCAGACTTGGGTTATGACACAGATGCACCTGCATGCACAGTGGGGTAATGACACAGCTGGAACTGAAGGCCACAGTGTGGTTATGACAGGTAGACCAGCAGCCCACATTTGAGTTATGACATAGCTGGACCTGAAGTCAACACTTGCATTATAACACAGCTTCACCTGCATCCCACAGTGTGGTTATGACACAGCTTCACCTGCATCTCACAGTGGGGTTATGACACAGCTTCACCTGCATCCAACAGTGGGGTTATGACGCAGGTGGACCTGCAGCCCACACTTGGGTTATGACACATGCACCTGCATGCACAGTGGAGTAATGACACAGCTGAACCTGAAGGCCAGAGTGGGGTTATGACACAGCTTGACCTGCAACCCACACTTGGGTTATGTCACAACTGGACCTGAAACTAACAATGAAGTTAGAGAACAATTGAATCTGCAGTTTACACTTTGGTTTTGACACAGCTGGACCTGAAGCCCACACTTGGCTTATGACACTACTTGTCCTGAAGCTCACACTGAGGTTATGGAACAACTGAACCTGCAGGCCACAGTGGGGTTATGACATAGCTGGACCTAAAGCCCACACTTGCCTTATGGCACAACTTGCCCAAGCTCACACTGGGGATATTGAACACTGAACCTGCAGCCCACACTTGGGTTATGGCACAGCTGGGTCTGAAACTCATAATGGGGTTATGACACAGCTGGACTTGAAGCTCACAATGGGGTTATGACACAGCTCGATCTGAAGCTCACAACAGGGTTATGACACAGCTGGACCTGAAGCTCACAACAAGGTTATGACACAGCTGGATCTGAAACCCATAATGGGGTTATGACACAGCTGGACTTGAAGCTCACAATGGAGTTATGACACAGCTGGACCTGAAGCTCACAACAGGGTTAAGACACAGCTGGACCTAAAGCCCCAATAGGGTTATGACGCAGCTTGAGCTGAAGCTCACAATAGGGTTTTGACACAGCTGGACCTGAAGCTCATAATAGGGTTATGACACAGCTGGACCTGAAGAGTAAACTGGGTTAATAACACAGCCAAATCCCAATCTCAATCAGCCATATAGCAAAGCAGACCCTGAACCTTAAACTATTGGCAGAACTTAAAGCTTAGACTAGATTATACAGCTGGATCTAAAGCTTAGACTAGATTTATGACATAGCCAGACCAAACCCTCAAACAGAGAGATGACATGGCATAACAAAAAGTTCAATCTGCAGAACCTGTAGCTTAAACTGGATTTATGACACATACAAATCAAACCTCAATCTGGTTATATGATACAGCAGAACCTGAAGCTCAAATTGGGGAGATGACAAGACACAGGTAAACCTTAAGTCAAACTAGGGCTAAAGCACAGTTGAACCTGAAGCTCAAACAGGAGATATTGCATTAACATGGTAAAAAAGATATTGTGTTACATTTTTTCAGAAAAGAAACAAATTAAGTATGGAATTTTTATGTTGTATTACAATGCAACAAAGATGTTTCCAAAGTAATTTTACCACCTCACAAAACTGATATATAATATACCTGGTTAAAAGATCCAGTTTATCCCCCAACATATTTTTTTCTAATACGAAGAGTGACATATAATAATTATAAAATTAATGGTTTGTTAAATAGGAGTTAAGGCATAATTTTTTCCTCTGGTTTTGTGATATAAACAGATAAGGGTCACATTCAGGTATTAATCTATTTTCCATCATGGGGTAAGAAATGCACAAATTGAGGCAATTACTGAATTTTATCAAAGAAATTCACTCAGCATGATTATGTAATCAGACTGACTGATGTCCCTAACCATATGTGTTATCAAAATACTATTTTTTGCCACCCAAGTTAAGCGCTGGGCGGTTATCAGAATTGTTGATGGGAGTATAAAAATAAGCACAATCATTAAACTGATGGAATGAACCTGGTGTGATGATACAAAATAGCAAATGGACTATCAGAAATACTCAATCCTTTATCATTCCTCTAGTTTAGTTAAATGCATTAAGCTTTTAAATGTACCAGTCTAAAATCTCAAATTTATCCAAAAACTCTAAAACTGCAAGGGGGCCCTGACAACAAATTCTATATTGAGTTAAACATCAGGAGTTTTAACAGTATGTTATGGATCAAATGGAGAAACATAAAAATCATCTGGCTATGATTACCCCAAGATAAAACCAAAACACATGGTACTCCCCATAAACACTACCATTAGTCTGCTGCGTGCTGCACAAACACGTAACATTGCCTGTTATTCACCGTCTGTTGCAGTTACATAATACCGTCATCTGTCAATCAAATCTAGAGAGGTCAAATGAGGTCAAGTACTCTCACAGTCTAATCTATTTCAAAAACCATTATCCTTGCCAAAACAAGGAGCACAGCAGTAGAAGTTAATTTTTTATACTTCATTATCCCAGCCCACTGATTAATGTCTGAAACAGGGCAATTTGATGGGTTGGATCTTGAATTGCTTAAAACATTTTTGTTTTGCTGATTCCTTACTGATAAGAGATTTCTGAGGGAATAAAATGTCAGGACATGATGAATGATTTATTTATGTTCATTACCCATCATTCTTTGATAACTTGATTTATTATATTTTTCTTTCATTTGGTTGACTGCTTTTAGGCATTTTTGCTTTCTTTTAACTAAAATTTCAGGTTGCATATTAACATTCCCAGTCAATGAAAATGTACATTAAATATGTAATATATTGTTCCTATGTGTCAACACTACTAATGTAATGGCAATTATTGTAAGCACGAAATATCTTAAAAATTTAACTAAAAACATGTCCCTTGAAAATAAGGTTTTAAAAAAGGAAATTAACAATTATTTTAATGATTTGTTATAACCAAATGTAAGAAAATAAAATGTATTTAAGTCTAAAACATTTAGGTTTTTTTTAATTAGGATTCATTAAAACAGAAATATTTTCAAAAACCATATATATATATATAGGGTTATAACTCCCAGGAAAATGAGCAAACCAACGAGGGTTGATGATATGACCAAGAGTCAAGATTCTTTCACTATGTTGAGGAATGGTGAAGGAAACTGGAGTAACCAGAGTAAACCAACAATCTTCCGCAAGTGAACTGACAACCATTCTCATTCTAGGATCTGTCTAAGTGGTTTTCGAATATAGGTGCGACAGGTGCTGTGGTCAGTGCATGCTTAGACCTGCTGTGGTCAGTGCATGCTTAGACCACTGATGTTTTTGTTTGGAAAAAAAATCAACCAAAAATCTTGAATAGTATTAAAAAGAAAGAATATACTGAGTAAGATAAAACTGAAATAAACTTGTCCTATAAAATGTGGTTACAGTTGATGAAACTGCAAACCAGTCTAACAAAAAATTTCACAAAGGGGAGATAACTTTTTCTGTTATGTCAGTATAAAGTCTGTCAATCTCCTTAGTAATCCTTTTTGATTTTGTACCTGGATATATCCCTCATCAAACACCATTTCTAAATCACACCTTTACTGTTCTTATAACTGGAAACCACAAACTGATGCGGGTCACATGACGATACTCTTATAAACCAGATTATCTGCAAACTGACTGGATGCATGCATGAATGAATGGATAGATGGATGGGTGGATTTGAGACATAGGGAAGAAGTCTGAAATCTTTCAAATCCAGGTTAAAAATCAATATATTCTTTTGATCTAAATTTTCATTGTGAGTTTTTCAACTGTTTCCAATTTAATTTTAGTGATAATATTGAAGATGCTATAGTTTTCCAGATTCACTAATTAAGTATTTGTCCTTATAATGGAGCATAATTGTTTTTGCTCAAAATGAAGTAAAAGTGAAACAAGAGGCACAATAGG
Source organism: Anadara kagoshimensis (assembly GCA_021292105.1). Classification (NCBI taxonomy): domain Eukaryota; kingdom Metazoa; phylum Mollusca; class Bivalvia; order Arcoida; family Arcidae; genus Anadara; species Anadara kagoshimensis. The sequence continues at coordinate 21,790,320 of CM037870.1, read as the reverse complement.
GCCTGTACCGCTCACCTGGGCTGTTAACAGCATAAAAACACAATAAATACTACATTTAAGGAGCAATAACTCTGATGTGATCAATATTTAGATATTTATGAAACTTGCTACTCGCATATGTGACCTTGACCTTTGAACCAATGACCATAATCTATATATTAAAATGATCATTGCATCAATACCAACAATATTCCAATATACATGCCTATAAAAAAAGTTTATAGTTTTCAAGATAATTAACCATTTTGGTATTGATTTGCTACTGTGACCTTGACCTTTGGACCCATGACCTTTTTTTATTCATCAAAATGACCGTTACATCAATATCAACAATATTCTAATATACATGTTCATATAAAAAGTTTATAGTTTTCGAGATAATTAACCATTTTAGTATTAATTTGCTACTGTGACCTTGACCTTTGGACCCATGACCTTTTTCTTTATTTAAAAATTATCGCTGTATCAATACCTACAACATTCTTATATATATGCTTATACAAAAAGTTAATAGTTTTCAAGATAATGAACCATTTCAGTATTCTTTGGCATCTGTGACCTTGACCTTTAAACCTCTATATATCAAAATGATCATTACATCAAAACCAATAACATTCCAATATACATGCCTATACAAAAAGTTAATAATTTTCGAGACAATTAATGATTTTGGTATTGTTTTGCTACTGTGACCTTGACCTTTGGACCCATGACCTTTTTCTATACATCAAAATGATCATTGTATCAATACCTACAACATTCTAATATACATGCTTATACAAAAAGTTAATAGTTTCCAAGAAAATGAACCATTTCAGTATTCTTTCACATCTGTTACCTTGACCTTTGAACCAATGACCTTAATCTATATATCAAAATGATCGTTACATCAAACCAACAATATTCAAATATACATGCCTATACAAAAAGTTTATAGTTTTCGAGATAATTAATGATTTTGGTATTGTTTTGCTACTGTGACCTTGACCTTTGGACCCATGACCTTTTTGTTTATGTCAAAATTATCGCTGTATTTTTACCTGCAACATTCTAATATACATGCTTATACAAAAAGTTCATAGTTTTCAAGATAATGAACATTTCAGTATTCTTTGGCATCTGTGACCTTGACCTTTGAACCCATGACCTAAATCTATATATCAAAATGATTGTTGCATCAATACCAACAATATTCTAATATATAAGCCTATATAAAAAGTTTATAGTTTTCCAGATAATAAATAAAATCAGAAAGGTAAAAAAAATAGGTCATGACCTTTATAATTGACCTTGACTCCATTTTGAAGGTAATTACAAGAATATGTCAAAACTGAAAACCCCATGTCATTATTTGGTCATATAGTCAAGTTATAACAGTTAAAAAATATTTTACGATTTTTGCAAAATTGAACGCAAAAACATGTAACCTGTTTTTAAACCAAATTTCATGAAATGAACAAACTTAAAGGTTAAGACTATGTAGAATCCAAATATCACATCAGTTTTTGCCTCCAATGAGTGGTTCAAGAGAAAAAGTTTTTTTTAGGTTTTGTCTATTTTTAGTAACAGCGACCATTTTGGATATTCGATTGCCATGATTTGAACAAACTATAGTTAGACTCCGTCAAGGACCTTCCATGGCAAATTTAGTTTCAGTTGGCCCAGTAGTTTCGGAGTAGAAGATTAAAGTTTACTGACGCAGGCACACACAGACACACACACGCACACCTCGCCATGCCATAAGCTCACTTGGCCTTTGGCCAGGTGAGCTAAACACACTGAAGTGTTGTTGTTACTTGATGGTGTTCAATGGCTCTAAAAATAAAAGGTTTCCTAGGGCATGGATGTGGAGCCTGGCACTGTAGTGATCAATTTCAATGTCATTTTTATATGGACAACACAAATAAGCAAATGTTAGATTAAAACAATTATAAGCATTACCCAGCTTAAATATTGTAAAGGGGCATAAATAAAGCTAATGACGTTTTGACCGATCTAAATAAAATCTTCAGGCCATTTGTAAACAAAATTAGCATACGTTCATCAATCTTCATGCCCTGCTTTTAACTTAAAATTCTATAAAATGTATATAAAACCTTCAAAATTGAATATGGTGACTGAACAACAATCAAGTTCTTCCAGCTACTGATCATATTTGAACAAAATTTTACATGGGGTGGGGGTGTTTAATACGGTATTCAACTTTACCTTTAGGCTTTAGCACTTTGGGGTAGGGTAGATGTATTTTAAGACTTTAACAAATGCAAATTTGTATACTTTAAAGTTATAATCAACAATCATTAGTTTTTCCTTTCTTCATTATGCATGTTATAAATGATCAAACTTTCACATGGCAGTGCCAGATTTGTCCCTATACAGGTTTGGGCCTAATAAGGGGAACATTTGAAAAATGTATATAATTTTAAAATCGGAGCCTGTTGCAAGTTCTTCCAGGCATTTGTCATACCTGATCACACATTTTACACTGGTAAGATTTGCCTGTCTTCGTGGCTGGCTTTACGGGTTGGGGTACCACAAGGGGGGTATTTGTAGGTGTGGAAGGACTACTAACACTGCCGTTGCTGCTTCGATAACTTCCGTTGCTTCCTGTACTTCCGTGTCGTAATGTTGAATCATGGTTGTTCATAGTATCCGGATTGATATTTCCTGCAAGTACAAAAAGGGAAAACTTATTCTCTAAAAAACAGTAGGTTCTTTGCTGTCAATTTCTTGATATTTATTATACAAAATAAAAAAAGATATTTCTACAGAAAAAGTCATATTGCAAGATTTTTGCCAACAGGTTATGCTTAGTGACCAGAATCAGGGACGTGGGATGATTATCTGAAATTGAAACCCATCCCATATGGAGCCTTATTTTCTAGAATAGACCTATTGAAACCCATCCCATATGGCAAAGATGGACTAATGACCTAGTGAAACCTATCCCATATGGAACCTTATCACCTACCATAGATGGACTAATGATCTATGTGATTGCACTACCAATCAAGGCCCTAATGGGCCTTAATGTTCACCTGAGGTTATGTACATATCTCTCTCATGCAGTGGTCAATGGTCAATTACATTAATTAAAGAGAATTTCAAAATATTCAGAAGGTAGGGCCAATATGCAAGAATTTTTGCAAATTACTTACAACTTGTTCTAAGATTGCTACATCTAAAATATCTAAATCATAGCTGCAGTATATTTATAAACAAACAAAAGGACAAACGCTAATAACTAGACCATTTCAGTATTTGTTTGCATCTGTGACTTTGCTCTTAAAATCAATGACCTTCATTCATCTTTGTGTCAATACCAACAATTTTCCAATTTACATGCCTGTACAAAAAGTTAATAGTTTTCAAGATAATTAACCATTTCAGTATTCCTCTGCATCTGAGACCTTGACTTTTGAACCTACAACCTTCATTCATATATCAAAACGATCATTAGGCCAATACCTACAATATTCTGATATACATGATACACAAAAATTTATAGTTTTCCAGATATATTGAGAAATAGACTAATTTTAGCAATTTCCCCCTTAAATACCTTTCCATTTCCCCATTTTGGCCCCTACAGCTATGATTTGTGCAAATCTGAACCTAGGTACCAAAAGTATGTTTTAAATAAAATATCTTAGCTACATCTCTTGTATGTTCAGAAGAGATGATTTTCAACAGCAATTTTTATACTTTAAACTTTAATCAAATTTATAATAATAAATGCTTACAGGTGTAACAAATGCAAACATTCTCTCTCTTTCTCTCTGACTACTCATGTACCATTACTAAACAATTTCTCTCTCTGACCATGCATTTAGTGTACATGTACTAAACTCTCTCTCTCTTTCTGTTTGATCACAAACTCTCTCCTTTTTCTCTCTGACCACAAACTCCCTCCCTCTTTCTCTCTCTCTCTCTCTCTCTCTCTCTCTCTCTCTCTCTCTGACCACAAACTCTCTCCCCCTCTGTCTGTCTGTCTGAGCAATGAAGGTCCAATACAAGGTTATTTGCAAATTAATTATTACTAGTCTTTAAATTTTTATGGTACATCTGTGACCTTGACATCTGAACTAATAACCTCCAACTACATAACGATTGTCTTAATACCTACAATATTCCATCACCATGCCTATACAAAAAGTTTATAGTTTTTCAGACAAATAACAATTTCAATATTCATTCCTGTGACCTTGTTCTTTGAATTCATGATCTTTATCTATTTACATGTATCAGAAAAAGTGTTACATCAATATCAACAATATTCTAATATACATTCCTATACAAAAGGTTGATAGTTTTCCAGATAATAAACTATTTCAGTATTTTTTCACATCTGAGACACTGACTTAATCTGAACCCATGACCTTAAGCTTCATCTATATCTTGGTGATTGTTATGCCAATGGCTACAATATTCTATTATACTTGTCTATACAAAAAGTTTATAGTTTTTGAGATAATTAACTATTTTCAGTATTCTTTTGCATCTGTCACCTTGACCTTGGAACCCATGACCTTAATCTATATATCAAAATGATCCTTACATCAATACCAACAATATTCTAATATAATGTCTATACAAAAAGTTTATCATTTTTGAGACAATTAATAAAATCACAAAGGTCAAAATTTAGATTATGACCATGATTTTTTACCTTGACCCCATATTGAAGGTAATCACAAAAAAATGTCAAAACTGAAAATCCCATGTCATTATCAGCTATAACAATTGGAAACAATTTTACGATTTTTAACCAAACTAGACGCTTAAGATCCTAGAAAAGCCAAATATCAAATCAGATTTTTTTTTATCAAATTTTAGGTTTCAAAGAAGAAGATTTTTTAAGATGTTTTCACCCCTAGGTTACCTTGACCTAATTTTGTTAGGTCAAAAAAGCTAACTTGAACCTTTGGCTCAGGTGAGATAAAAACTGTATATGAAATACACACCATAAATACAAATTGATAAAAGAATCATGCCTTAAGTTACAACCTTGACCTAATTTTGTTAGCCATGGAAACTTCATGAACCAATCTGATTTGCACTGGCCCATATATACTTCTGACCCAAGTTTCTTTAAAACTTGTTGGGTAGTTTATGAGAAAAACTAAAAATTATGAAAGTTTGCATTGTCTATAATGATGACAGTGGACGACGACAACATCAACTACACAAAAACTGATCAAAAAAGCTAACTTGAACCTTTGGCTCAGGTGAGATAAAAACTGTATATGAAATACACACCATAAATACAAATTGATAAAAGAATCATGCCTTAAGTTACAGTCAGCATTTTTTTTCAAATATTCGAAGATTTTTATAATCTGATCTCTCAAAATTAACCAAAACCAGATTTAGAAGATGTTTTCAAACAAATCTCAAAAGTAAAAACTATGTGATATATGCAGTGAAGGTTATGAAATGCATGTCTTATATCAGTTTAAGAACCACACAGGTTGATTGGTAATTATTCTAATAAAATAACATCTGCACTGTGTATAATATAGACTGATAGATAGGAATGATGTAAAACATCAGTCTACACAGTTAACATAACTACTCTGTGTGTGTGTGTGTGTGTGTGTGTGTACAGAGAGAGATAGATAGAGATCAGCATGATGTAAAACATGGACCCAAACAGCTAGCATAACTACTGTATATATTATATAGACTGGTAGATAGGAATGATGTAAAACATGGACCCACACAGCTAGCATAACTACTGTATATATTATATACACTGGTAGATAGGCATAAAGTAAAACATGGACCCACACAGCTAGCATAACTACTGTATATATCATATAGACTGGTAGATAAGCATGATGTAAAACATGGACCCACACAGCTAGCATAACTACTGTATATATTATATAGACTGGTTGATAGGCATGATGTAAAACATGGACCCAAACAGCTAGCATAACTACTGTATATATAGATAGGCATGATGTAAAACATGGACCCACACAGCTAGCATAACTACTGTATATATTATATAGACTGGTAGATAGGCATGATGTAAAACATGGACCCACACAGCTAGCATAACTACTGTATATATAGATAGGCATGATGTAAAACATGGACACACACAGCTAGCATAACTACTGTATATATAGATAGGCATGATGTAAAACATGGACCCACACAGCTAGCATAACTACTGTATATATTATATAGACTGGTTGATAGGCATGATGTAAAACATGGACCCAAACAGCTAGCATAACTACTGTATATATAGATAGGCATGATGTAAAACATGGACCCACACAGCTAGCATAACTACTGTATATATCATTTAGACTGGTAGATAGATAGGCATGATGTAAAACATGGACCCACACAGCTAGCATAACTACTGTATATATCATATAGACTGGTAGATAGGCATGATGTAAAACATGGACCCACACAGCTAGCATAACTACTGTATATATAGAAAGGCATGATGTAAAACATGGACACACACAGCTAGCATAACTACTGTATATATAGATAGGCATGATGTAAAAGATGGACCCACACAGCTAGCATAACTACTGTATATATCATATAGACTGGTAGATAGGCATGATGTAAAACATGGACCCACACAGCTAGCATAACTACTGTATATATAGATAGGCATGATGTAAAACATGGACCCACACAGCTAGCATAACTACTGTATATATAGATAGGCATGATGTAAAACATGGACACACACAGCTAGCATAACTACTGTATATATAGATAGGCATGATGTAAAACATGGACCCACACAGCTAGCATAACTACTGTATATATTATTAGACTGGTTGATAGGCATGATGTAAAACATGGACCCAAACAGCTAGCATAACTACTGTATATATAGATAGGCATGATGTAAAACATGGACCCACACAGCTAGCATAACTACTGTATATATCATATAGACTGGTAGATAGGCATGATGTAAAACATGGACCCACACAGCTAGCATAACTACTGTATATATAGATAGGCATGATGTAAAACATGGACCCACACAGCTAGCATAACTACTGTATATATCATATAGACTGGTTGATAGGCATGATGTAAAACATGGACCCAAACAGCTAGAATAACTACTGTATATATCATATATACTGGTAGATAGGCATAATGTAAAACATGGACCCAAACAGCTAGCATAACTACTGTATATATCATATACACTGGTAGATAGACATAATGTAAAACATGGACCCAAACAGCTAGCATAACTACTGTATATATCATATAGACTGGTAGATAGGCATGATGTAAAACATGGACCCAAACAGCTAGCATAACTACTGTATATATCATATAGACTGATAGATAGGCATAATGTAAAACATGGACCCACACAGCTAGCATAACTACTGTATATATCATATAGACTGGTAGATAGGCATGATGTAAAACATGGACCCAAACAGCTAGCATAACTACTGTATATATCATATAGACTGGTAGATAGGCGTGATGTAAAACATGGACCCAAACAGCTAGCATAACTACTGTATATATCATATAGACTGGTAGATAGGCATAATGTAAAACATGGACCCAAACAGCTAGCATAACTACTGTATATATCATATAGACTGATAGATAGGCATGATGTAAAACATGGACCCAAACAGCTAGCATAACTACTGTATATATCATACACTGGTAGATAGGCATAATGTAAAACATGGACCCAAACAGCTAGCATAACTACTGTATATATCATATAGACTGATAGATAGGCATGATGTAAAACATGGACCCAAACAGCTAGCATAACTACTGTATATATCATATACACTGGTTGATAGGCATGATGTAAAACATGGGCCTACACAGCTTACATATACTGTATATATCATATAGACTGGTAGATAGGCATGATGTAAAACATAGACCCACACAGCTTACATAACTACTGTATATATCATATAGACTGGTAGATAGGCATAAAGTCAAACATAGACCCACATAGCTGGACAATATTACTAATGGTGACTGGTGGTAAGTTATTTACCTTTTACTGTTTTACTTTAGGTGACTGCTGGTAAGTTATTACTTTGACCATTTTACTTTAGGTGACTGGTGGTAACTTATTTACCTTTAACCATTTTACTTTAGGTGACTGGTGGTAAGTCATTTACCTTTTACTGTTTTACTTTAGGTGACTGCTGGTAAGTTATTACTTTGACCATTTTACTTTAGGTGACTGGTGGTAACTTATTTACCTTTAACCATTTTACTTTAGGTGACTGGTGGTAGGTTATTTACCTTTAGGTGACTGGTGGTAAGTCATTTACCTTTAACCGTTTTACTTTAGGTGACTGGTGGTAAGTTATTTCCCATTGACCATTTTACTATAGGTAACCTTCTTACTTTAGGTGACTGGTGGTAAGGTAATTATATTTAACCGTTTTACTTTAGGTGACTGGTGGTAAGTTATTTACCTTTAAGCGTTTTACTTTAGGTGACTGGTGGTAAGTCATTTACCTTTTACTGTTTTACTTTAGGTGACTGGTGGTAAGTTATTTCTCATAGACCATTTTTCTTTAGGTGACAGGTGGTAAGTTATTTACCTTTAAGCGTTTTACTTTAGGTGACTGGTGGTAAGTCATTTACCTTTTACTGTTTTACTTTAGGTGACTGGTGGTAAGTTATTTCCCATAGACCATTTTTCTTTAGGTGACAGGTGGTAAGTTATTTACCTTTAAGCGTTTTACTTAAAGTGACTGGTGGTAAGTCATTTACCTTTTACTGTTTTACTTAAGGTGACTGGTGGTAAGTTATTTCCCATAGACCATTTTTCTTTAGGTGACAGGTGGTAAGTTATTTACCTTTAACCTTTTTACTTTAGGTGACTGGTGGTAAGTTATTTCCCTGATTGACCACAGACATTGATGTGTGTAGTGTTAATGGTGGACCAGGAGGTACAGACATTGATGTATGTAGTGTTACTGGTGGACCAGAATGTACTGACATTGATGTGTGTAGTGTTACTGGTGGACCAGGAGGTACAGACATTGATGTGTGTAGTGTTAATGGTGGACCAGGATGTACAGACATTGATGTGTGTAGTGTTAATGGTGGACCAGGATGTACAGACATGTATGTGTGTAGTGTTAATGGTGGACCAGGATGTACAGACATTGATGTGTGTAGTGTTAATGGTGGACCAGAATGTACAGAATGTGTGTAGTGTTAATGGTGGACCAGGATGTACAGACATGAATGTGTGTAGTGTTACTGGTGGACCAGGATGTACAGACATTGATGTGTGTAGTGTTAATGGTGGACCAGAATGTACAGAATGTGTGTAGTGTTAATGGTGGACCAGGATGTACAGACATGAATGTGTGTAGTGTTACTGGTGGACCAAGATGTACAGACATTGATGTGTGTAGTGTTAATGGTGGACCAGGATGTACAGACATGTATGTGTGTAGTGTTAATGGTGGACCAGAATGTACAGAATGTGTGTAGTGTTAATGATGGACCAGGATGTACAGACATTGATGTGTGTAGTGTTACTGGTGGACCAGGATGTACAGGCATGTATGTGTGTAGTGTTACTGGTGGATCAGGATGTACAGACATTGATGTGTGTAGTGTTACTGGTGGACCAGGAGGTACAGGCATGTATGTGTGTAGTGTTACTGGTGGACCAGGATGTACAGACATTGATGTGTGTAGTGTTAATGGTGGACCAGGATGTACAGACATGTATGTGTGTAGTGTTACTGGTGGACAGGATGTACAGACATGTATGTGTGTAGTGTTACTGGTGGACCAGGATGTACAGACATGTATTTTCTTGATCTCTGATAAAACTAAGTCAAAACGCATCCCTGACAAGAAAAAGTATACACAGATGTTGTAGTTACACGTGTAAGACAGCTTATAAAGATTTGTTTGAATAACTATCAATCAGAAATGAAGAAAAGATTATATAATACATGTGTTGTAAAACTTATGTGTTATTTACAGATATTTTCAAAGTTCAGTCAATTTTGATTTCACAAATAACAAGATGTTTGACAAAAACTGTGAAATGATGAAATGTTTATATGTCTGTGGTACATTTGTCATTGTGTAGTTATAGGTACATAAATAAATAAATAAAACCATCTTGCATCTTTGTCCAGTAGAGCAAATTCTGGTGCTATTTAGTGTCCTTTATATTTGTTATATAAACATGTATAAGATCTAATGATAAATAATCAATTTTATTCATTTTTTTAATTCATATATAAAATGATAAAGATATATACTGATCAAGCTGTTTTGACTTCCTTAAGGGACCAACTGACAAAAGTATATTAACTATCAAAATCCCAGCAATATAGGGTATAGAAATTAGCATGTGCTTTAGTCATCCACAGAACAACCATGTACATCCCCCACCACTACACCAACTGGGGGAGTTGCAAACAATGTTGGAAGAGTTGCAGACAATGTAAGAGGAGTTACAGACACTGTTGAAGGAGTTGCAGACATTGTTGAAGGAGTTGCAGACAATGTAAGAGGAGTTACAGACACTGTTGAAGGAGTTGCAGACATTGTTGAAGGAGTTGCAGACACTGTTGAAGGAGTTGCAGACAATGTTGGAGGAGTTACAGACATTGTTGGAGGAGTTATAGACAATGTTGGAGGAGTTATAGACAATGTTGGAGGAGTTACAGACATTGTTGAAGGAGTTGCAGACAATGTTGGAGGAGTTATAGACAATGTTGGAGGAGTTACAGACAATGTTGGAGGAGTAACAGACATTGTTGAAGGAGTTGCAGACATTGTTGAAGGAGTTGCAGACAATGTTGGAGGAGTTATAGACAATGTTGGAGGAGTTACAGACAATGTTGGAGGAGTTGCAGACAATGTTGGAGGAGTAACAGACATTGTTGAAGGAGTTGCAGACATTGTTGAAGGAGTTGCAGACAATGTTGGAGGAGTTATAGACAATGTTGGAGGAGTTACAGACAATGTTGGAGGAGTTGCAGACAATGTTGGAGGAGTTATAGACAATGTTGGAGGAGTTACAGACAATGTTGGAGGAGTTAATGTTGGAGTAGACGATGTTGGAGGAATTACAAACAATGTTGGAGGAGTTGCAGACAATGTTGGAGGCGTTACAGACAATGTTGGAGGAATTACAAACAATGTTGGAGGAGTAACAGACAATGCTGGAGTAGTTGCAGACAATGCTGGAGGGGAGTTACAGACAATGTTGGAGAAGTTGCAGACAATGCTGGAGGAGTTACAGACAATGTTGGAGTAGTTGCAGACAATGCTGGAGGAGTTACAGACAATGTTGGAGGAGTTGCAGACAATGCTGGAGGAGTTACAGACAATGTTGGAGGAGTAACAGACAATGTTGGAGGAGTAACAGACAATGTTGGAAGAGTTAATGTTGGAGTAGACAATGTTGGAGGAATTACAAACAATGTTGTAGGAGTAACAGACAATGTTGGAGGAGTTGCAGACAATGTTGGAGTAGACAATGTTGGAGGAATTACAAACAATGTTGGAGGAGTAACAGAAAATGTTGGAGGAGTTGCAGACAATGTTGGAGGAGTTAATGTTGGAGTAGACAATGTTGGAGGAATTACAAACAATGTTGGAGGAGTTACAGACAATGTTGGAGTAGTTGCAGACAATGCTGGAGGAGTTACAGACAATGTTGGAGGAGTTGCAGACAATGCTGGAGGAGTTACAGACAATGTTGGAGGAGTAACAGACAATGTTGGAGGAGTAACAGACAATGTTGGAAGAGTTAATGTTGGAGTAGACAATGTTGGAGGAATTACAAACAATGTTGTAGGAGTAACAGACAATGTTGGAGGAGTTGCAGACAATGTTGGAGTAGACAATGTTGGAGGAATTACAAACAATGTTGGAGGAGTAACAGAAAATGTTGGAGGAGTTACAGACAATGTTGGAGGAGTTAATGTTGGAGTAGACAATGTTGGAGGAATTACAAACAATGTTGGAGGAGTTGCAGACAATGTTGGAGGCGTTACAGACAATGTTGGAGGAATTACAAACAATGTCGGAGGAGTAACAGACAATGCTGGAGTAGTTGCAGACAATGCTGGAGGGGAGTTACAGACAATGTTGGAGAAGTTGCAGACAATGCTGGAGGAGTTACAGACAATGTTGGAGTAGTTGCAGACAATGCTGGAGGAGTTACAGACAATGTTGGAGGAGTTGCAGACAATGCTGGAGGAGTTACAGACAATGTTGGAGGAGTAACAGACAATGTTGGAGGAGTAACAGACAATGTTGGAAGAGTTAATGTTGGAGTAGACAATGTTGGAGGAATTACAAACAATGTTGTAGGAGTAACAGACAATGTTGGAGGAGTTGCAGACAATGTTGGAGTAGACAATGTTGGAGGAATTACAAACAATGTTGGAGGAGTAACAGAAAATGTTGGAGGAGTTGCAGACAATGTTGGAGGAGTTACAGACATTGTTGGAGGAGTTACAGACAATGTTGGAGGAGTTGCAGACAATGTTGGAGGAATTACAAACAATGTTGGAGGAGTAACAGACAATGTTGTAGGAGTTGCAGACAATGTTGGAGGAGTTACAGACAATGTTGGAAGAGTAACAGAAAATGTTGGAGGAATAACAGACAATGTTGGAGGAGTTGCAGGCAATGTTGGAAAAGTTAATGTTGGAGTAGTTGCAGACAATGTTGGAGGAGTTAATGTTGGAGGAATTGCAAACAATGTTGGAGGAGTTAATGATTGATGAGTTGCAGAAAATGTTGGAGGAGTTAATGATTGAGGAGTTGCAGACAATGTTGGAGGAGTAGAGGTAATGTTGGAGGAGTATTAAACAATGTTGGAGGAGTAACAGACAATGTTGGAGGAGTAACAGACAATGTTGGAGGAGTTGCAGACAATGTTGGAGGAGTTGCAGACAATGTTGGAAGAGTAACAGAAAATGTTGGAGGAGTAACAGACCAATATCAATACCTACAACATTCTAATATACATGCCTATACAAAAAGTTAATAGTTGTCCAGATAATAAATAAAATCAGAGGTCAAAAATTAGGTCATGACCTTCATAATTGACTTTGACTCTATTTTGAGGGTAATTACAAGAATATTTCAAAACTGAAAACCCCATCTCAATATCTGATCAAATTATCTAGACTAGTTATAACAGTCTGAAGCAATTTTATGTTTTTTTTCAAAATTAAACACAAAAAACGTGTATTCTATTATTTAATGAATTTCACCAAATGAGCAAATCATAGGCTTAAGACCCTAGAGAAGCCAAATATCACTACAGATTTTTATCCAAACATTGGTTCCAGAGAAGAAGATTTTTTAAGTTTTTTGCACCCCTTGACCTAGTTATGAAAGCCATGGCCGGTGAATTGAATCGGGCATATATACTTCCGACCAAGTTTCATAAAAAATCTGTATGGTAGTTTCAGAAGAAAAGTCAAAAATAGGTGTTAACGACACACGCACATATGCACACATGCATGTATGCACGTAGATACACACGTTTTGCTATGCCATAAGCTCACATGACCTTCTTTCAGGTAAGTTAAAAATTGATCCAGTAACTTTTTTATATAATTGGCACTATAAAAACCTATATATAGATATCATATTATATAAAAGACTTTTTTTACTTATATTATAATTTAGATTTTTATTTTTTATGATATATTTTATCATGAAATAGGCTGTAGTTTACCTGTAATTAATTTCTATTGTTCTCTATGAACTAAGTCTCATATAGCAAAGGTATCAAGAAAATATCAAATTAATGCTAGGTGAGGTTACAGGTAAGTAAAATGGAACTCAATCAGGATAAAGCCAGAAGCCTCATATTGATACTAAAGTTTTCAGTAAAATAAATTGATGCAGATTTTGTCAAATCTAGAGCAATGGCTAATACAGCCATCAATGGGTTTTTTATCAATAAAAGACAAAAAGTTTGCTATTAAAAATAATGAGTTATATTATCCAGTGGCATCTATTTGTGACATATTTATTCTTAGTTTTTATATCACAAACTCGTAGCACTTTGAAGACATGCATACTGTTCCTTGTATGGTCAATTTAGTGCATGGTTCAGTACATGTAAATGATGTCATCCAGAGGCCTAGCCAGTCCTTGTATGGTCAATTTAGTGCATTGTTCAGTACATGTAAATGATGTCATCCAGAGGCCTAGTCAGTCCTTGTATGGTCAATTTAGTGCATTGTTCAGTACATGTAAATGATGTCATCCAGAGGCCTAGCCAGTCCTTGTATGGTCAATTTAGTGCATTGTTCAGTACATGTAAATGATGTCATCCAGAGGCCTAGCCAGTCCTTGTATGGTCAATTTAGTGCATTGTTCAGTACATGTAAATGATGTCATCCAGAGGCCTAGCCAGCTAACATTCTGTAATCTAAGAACCATTTTTAATGATGTTTGAGGAATTGCAAGATCAGTTCTGTTTGAAACCTAAATTTAAAAACTTGAAGAGAAAGTCAAGAGTGCATACAAAAAATGTTTGTTCAATTTTTCCCAGGTGTGAAACAAAACTACCGGCAGACAATTTTACCAACTCTTGATGTTTCAAATTAGAACCAATTTGGTTGAAACAAGCTATTTTACTGTTTTACTATTAAAAGTAATAGTGCTCATCTTGGGTTTCAGATGCATGAGTTAAATGTACACTTCAACAATAGAAAAATTCTTCACAAAAGAACAGAAATAAATATATATAATATCTATTACAGAAATGTTGGTTACTATAGCAATGCAATATATTTCAATTTTTTTTTAAATCTATGCACCATACAATTAGTATCTTTTGTTTAATCAAGCATTAATTTTTGATGAACTGAAAAATAATCACCATAGCAACATACATGAAAATGAATATTTGCCCTAAAAAGTTAATGTAGTCTTTCCCCTATTCAATCATTCTGAAAATTGTAATTTAAGGATAATAATTATTACGGTATATATATATATATCCTATTTTTATTCATTCCACTTAAAATCATCTCTACCACTTGCATTTATTCATTTCTAACAAGAAAAATCAACCTCTTTCCACTACAATGAACAATACCATAATAAAGATGGTAGCCACTAAATTCTTCTTGTACAAATTTGTATGAAGTATGGGGGTTTAATTCTAAATAACACAATATTTACTTCAGTTTACAATTTGTAAAAAAGACTCTGAAGTTAAAGAAAGGGTTGGAGTAATGGTGGTTTATACCAGAATCAAGATTCTTTCACTTACATTGATGTTGTCAATTTAGGATAGTGAAGAAACCCTGAGTAACAAAAGAAAAAAAAACAACAACTTTGGGAAACAAAACCAGCAAAATTTCTTGTTTCTGGACCAGCTTGGGCAGGATTTGAACCTTGGCAAAAAGAAATGGTGTGATCCAATGTTAGGCTAGCCAGCATATCAGCCATCAAGGTCCTCAAAGGTAAAGAAAAAGAATATGAGGAATACCAACAGCCCGATCCCAAAAATCATTAGAATTGGTTGAGATAACAAGATAATTGATAAAAGGTAATAATCTGGGACCAAGATGTTCAAAGATCCAATAGTTTAAAAAAATAATGCATGCATTTTTATTGACAATAAGCTAATTACCAGGGTAGTAAAATTGTATGGCTTTAATTCATATTTTCAACTTCAATGAAATTTTTAATTTAACTAACCAAATGGTTAAATAAACAAATGGGTCCTGAACTAAAGTGACAAACATTTACAGAGTTACAGGCATAAAGTAGAACAGAATAGAATTTCAACAACTTGGATAACTTTGTAATCTTTTTTGAATGAAAACTCAAACACCTGGATATAACCAAAAAAAATTGAAGTCTGATTCATATTCTGCTGTACATTACTGTAGGGTATGCCAATCTTGTTATGTGACCAGCATGAATTTGTCATTTTCTGGTATAAGAACAATCACCTAAAATAGAAATTGTGTCATAAATATGAAACAATTCTGTCTGGCAATGTTTGTTTCTATAATGTCAAATCGTGGGGAACCCTTTCATACTTGGGTACAAAATCTGAGATTTCTAACAAGATGTAGATGTGGACCCTATTAGGTGACCCAGTTACATGTTGGTGTATACATGTATACAAAGCAGACAGCTACATTATAATGAGGCACACCAACATACCATGTGATACCCAATAACATTATGCAGAACAATAATTTTCAATGGTAACTGAATAAGTTAGCATTGTACATTCTTGGATAAACATTATTTTTACAGGAAAATGTTGACTATTGCTTTACAGTTCTGGGCAACATTAAGTAGCATATATATCATATGGCATACTGGTGAATCTAATGTTTTTGTTCACTACTGGTAATTGTTGATAGCAAGGGTAGAAATTTCCTTATGAAGTCCAAGACTTTATATAATTTACAATCAGGACATTGATAAATTTCCACTCACTGGACAGATTATATTTTTGCAGATCTATGACCAATCTATTGATATATTTCATGTTGAGAATCCTATAAAAATAAAATTTTTGTATTATATATATTTTTTTATATATTAAATGTAATCACTAAGCAGTTTTGATGTATGTGACCATGTATAACAATGATAATATAGTAATTAGTGTAAACACTGCAATATTTATATCCTTTGACCCTTTGAAACTTTGGGTGTTTTTTTTTTCATGGATAAAATTATGTGTCAAAAACCCAGGGCTGGCTGATAGGTAGCTCAAAGCTTTCTTAATGGTTATAAATACTTAATACCTCTTAAGATGGCTTTAACTTACCTAGACCTGGGTTTGGGTTTAACGGAAAAAAATAATTTCCTGTCAATTTAGAATGGGATAAAACAAGGTTGTTTTCTGACTTTAACTGAGATCATGCAGTTTTATCCAAGTTAAAATCAGATTTTTTACATAATAAACTAGAAAGATGTTATAACTTCGAATATAAAATTCTATCAATTAAAAACTTTTCATTTCTACAAGATATGCATGAAAGTAGTATTATATGTATGCAATAAAAGAGCAATTTTAATTTTAAAAATATCAAAATGACACAACGGAGAATCATGTTTCTTCCGAACATGCCTTGGAACATAATGCATTTTACCTCATTAAAAACTATAAAGCTAGGTTTATAAATTTTCATTTGAGAACCTCAAAGAATTGAAATTGAAAATATATATATATATAAAAAAAATATGCATTTGTTTCATTTGTATTACTGGCGCATGCGCACTTGCTGAAAGCACTTGCAAATTGAACTAACACACATTAAATTCCCTTTTAAAATGGTAATGGCACAAATCAAATGTTTTTCATGAAATGTAAGTAATACAAAATCTAATTTTTGGAAATTTTAAAATAACCAATAGCTGCTTTCTTTTAAAATATCACTAACAAATGGGTATGTGCTACATTGGGTCAAGTCAACATAAAAAATATATTTGCTCGGAAAAAAAAACAAAAACAATACCAACTATGCAAAAACCATTTAACAAACTTAAAAATCATATTTTACAAAAATAATAGACAAAAGCATATTGTGGTTCATTTACATTTAGATGGCACGGATTGAATAATTTTTGAGACCGAATTTCTTAACCCTGCCGCCATGACAAGTTCACCATCGAAAACATTTTTTGAGAATAATTTTCTCTATAACCTTGTATAAAATTCAAGTCACAACCCTCGATGGTAAAAAAAAAAAAAAAAACGGATAAAAAACAACAATGATGGAAAAATCTTAAACCTAGTTAAATGATGCATTTTGGCATCATGTATGTGTGTACTGTGCATAAAATTCCTGATTAGGTTTGGACATGCGCATTTACAGAATCGCTTGTCTCAAAAACGATTTTTTTTTCAAATAAAATTATTAGAAATTTTGTTTTTAATTTTCATTATTTTGTTCACATCGAACGGAGTCTTATTATTATTAATGGTGCCAGTTATGTATACATATAAAATACAGAAAATAGCAAAAATGCAGACAGTTCAATCATCTGCTGGCTTGCCGGGTTAATCGTAAGTCTCGAACTTAAAAGTGATATTACGCGATTTACAAACTTTTTTTAATATTGCTAAAGAATTCAATCATGAAATTTAATTATGGACAAAGTAAAATTTTCAAAAATTTGCGATATAAAATCAGAAAAAAAATGTTCAAAACAGAACTGCTGCAATATTAAAACAGTGGATCTCCAAAACAAAAATACCGCGGCCATTTAATAAGGTATGTCGCCATGTATAACAACTTCCATTTTACAGAATATATTAACTCAAAAAGTCCATCAAAATTATTTGTTAATATCTAAAACTGAAGATATAATGTGTGGTACAAAAACAAAAACCTACATACCTCTGAAATAAGCCAAAAAAGAAGAGGCTGACCCAAAATTTTTCAACCATGCTGGGTGTTGCATTTTTGTCTAACCTCCGTAAGCTCTATGCACAATTTCTATGTCGTTGCGCATGCGCTATGTCATAATTAAATGTTCAAGGTTTTAACGTCTTACAATAAATTTTCTTCAAAGTTATGCTTAATTCTAATTCCAATAAACTGAAACAAAAAATTTTAAATCACTGAATTTTTGTTGTTGAGTTTTTGAATTTTATACGCATATAAAACTGAAGCGAAAAGAATTTAATAATATATATACATCATGACGTTATGCGAATCCAATACAATAAACAAAAATAATGGCACATGGGTTGTCTTAAACATGGTTCAGTAATTCTGCATTTGACATTCATTTTATTTTAATATTGTACCAAAATTTGACCAATTATGATCAACGTGACATGTTTAAAAACGAACTAAACATACATACTTCTAAAACGAATTTCCTCCATTTCAAAAACAACAACAACAGCAGCAGTAATTCCGACAAAAAGTTTTTTAAATATTGAAAATACAACACAAAAACCAGAAGTTGTCCTAATAGTAAATTCCGACTCGAGATATGAAATCGAATACACAGCGGCCATGATTGCTCTTGATGTGTAGAATAAAATTTAAATTTTAAAAACCATATATAAGTGCGTTTTGATAAAAAAAGTTGCAACAAAATTTGGCGAGACAGAATCAAGCCCCGGTTCCATAATTAAAGTTTACACCTACCTTTTAAATAAAGCAACAAAGAGGAGGCAGAACCAAAGTTTTTCAACCATGCTGGGTGCTGCATTTTTTGTACGACCTCTCTTAGCTATTCACAAATTCTTACGTTTGTTGCACATGCGCACGTATATAATTATATATGTCTCAAGTTTTTCTTTGGAGACATTTTATTTCTAACGTTGAATAGAAAATACATGTGCAGCAATTATGCATGAGTTATTCAACTGCATCTATAAATTATCCGTTACAGAAAAAGTAATTAATGTTTTAAAACCTGCACCTAGGTTCATTGTAAGTAAGTTCATTGATGGAATGCCTGTTCCAGAGTACTGTATACATAAGGTACTCTGGACTGTATACATATTCAAATCACAACCACATTCATGTGGTCAGTAAACTAAGTTCCAAAGCAAAATAATCACTTCTGACAAATTATCATTATTTTTTTTAAATAGCTGTAACTTATCCATAAGAAATAATGTTAAATGTAAATGTCCCCTCCCCCAATTTCCATTTTGCTCATCAAGACATGCTCTCAAACTATTGAGTACATATCAAATTTATTAAAATTAAAATTGTAATTATTTCAAGGATCTAACTTTATACATAATTATTCAGTTTGAGATAAATGGATACTTGTGTAAAATAAAATCTCTATAAAAAGATTGTCAATCAAACAACATCAGTTGTGATGTAAACATTCCCATTGGATAACAAAAGCGTTACTTTGTCTGGTAAAAAGCCCAAACCATGTAAACTTTTTCTGATTTCAAACAGAAGCATTCAAGTAATATACTTAGTAAGAAAACCTTCACGTCAATGATAATTTTGACTTTAAGTCCTTACCTTCATCTATCATAGGGGTAAATACAAGAAAACATAAATCAACCCATGTAAATTTTAAATGACTTCCTCGGCATATAAAAACTTAACATTAATGCACATGCGCAGTTTTTATTGCTATCGATGGTATCAAAGAAAAACTTACGATGAAATATTACAGAGGAATTCATTATCTCTCTTCGTCATTATTCCTTTATTGTATCAAATTTTTACTTGAATAATTTGAATCCCATTCAGTATTTAATGGTTTAAAGTGAGAAAATTATTCAAAAATACAGAGCTAAAAATGTTAAAAATACCCTAAAACCCCTACTTACATAATACTGTAGTGGGTGATAATGCTGTGGTGCATGAAGGCATGATATTGCACCATACAATTAGTGTTATCTCAATGAACTGGAAGGAGGTACTCATACAGAATATAACTATACCAAAGCTTTTAGATTAAGCTCATTAATTATTTCTAAGTTACAATTAACTAACTTACACACTTTTTTATAAATAATTATTATATGAGATATAAAAATCGTACACAAACATTTATTTTGTATCATGGGAAGTAATGTTAAATTGAGGAGGATTTTATTCCAAATTTATGTTTATTGTAAAATATAATTAACAATGGTGTATGTCATAACTACAATGTTATCATCAGACTCAATATATCAGATACATGTTTGTGTGTCAATTATATCTAGATAAAAGTATTGTATGATGATTTAATTCAAAGCACTTTGCATGTATTTATATGATATCAGTTCTCAAAACTAATAGATAAATAAAAAGAATAAACCCAAACAAATAAACAGCACCTCAACCTAGACTGAGCCCCATTCAAAACAGTTATGGCTTCACTTATTCTAAGTAGTGTTCCAGTAACCCGTATAGTAAACATGGCACCCATGATACAGCCTCTTACCTTGTTCTTTCAGGTAGCTTAACAATTTTGATGCAGTGGGAAATTTTTTCAGCCATGTGGGGTGCTGCATTTTAAACACACACCATCGAAGATAAAACTTATTCATGGTGTCGTCGATCATGCGCACATCATTTGTGTTGCAATATAGGACAGAGAATTGATGGTACATGTATTACCATATATTATGCTCTTAGTGTGCAGTGTAAAATAGTGCATCTAATTTTTAATGTAAAATTCTCTGATGCATAAACATGTATATTTAAATGCAGTGTTGTGAAATATACAAATAAATGTAGTTAATAAATAAAAAACAGAATTTGAGGGTTTTTTTTTTTTTAAATTTTATACTTCATTTTGAATTTTGTTACAAAAAGTAAAATGAAAAATAGGACAAGGGTAGCAAATATTTTATATTTGGTTCATAGGTATACTCAGTCCACCTTAAAACTTCATTGGAGATCTCTTATCACAAGTTGAAGATTCTCAGACAAACTTTGTCAGGTATATTATTTTAATTTTTCTCAAGACACCAGACAAAACTTCATAGGACCAATCCTTAGTTCGCTATGTAAATGTGCCTTTTGATTTTGTTTCTATAATAACTGATCACATAATAAACCACTTGATTGGCGAACTTTTTTTTAAAATCTTGCATATACATTTTGGGTCTTTCCAATGAACTAAATACACCTGACATATTTTTCAAAATTTAGTAATTTTGGGAATGGTTGATGACTTTTGTTATTGTGTCTGTCAGATTCACAAACCCAGTCCCTCTTTACCATTCAGCTAAACTTGTAAAGTAAGAAAGGGGAATCTAGTGGCTCATGATACTATGTAATACACTTATTTGTATTTAAATTTTTTTACAGTGACTCACTAGATGAACATCTCCAATCAAACTGGAGATGGTAAGTTTTTTGGAATTCCTTATCATGTATACAGATCATAATCATTAATCATTATACATATATTTTATATAGAGTAACGCCTGTATGTAAAGACCACCCATGACCAGTCCTTAAGCAATATAGACTTTATAGAGGTGGTCATTATATAGAAGTAGTTACTATATAAATTTAACTGTATGGTCTTAATTAACAGGTAGTCATTATATAGAAGTAGTTTCAATAGAAGGTTTTACTGTATGGTCTTAATTAACAGGTGGTCATTATATAGAAGTAGGTACTATAGAAGGTTTATCGAATGGTCTTACTTAACAGGTGGTCATTATATAGAAGTAGTTACTATAGAAGGTTTTATTGTATGGTCTTTATTCACAGGTAGTCATTATATAGAAGTAGTTTCAATAGAAGGTTTTACTGTATGGTCTTAATTAACAGGTGGTCATTATATAGAAGTAGTTACTATAGAAACTTAACTGTATGGTCTTAATTAACAGGTGGTCATTATATAGAAGTGGTTTCTATAGAAGGTTTCACTGTATGTTCTTTTACATATTATTTATTGTGTTTTATATCCTGTGGCAAAATATTAACAGTTTAAAAGTCACAATGTTACCAACTGTGTTCTTAAAAAGTCACAATGTTATGAATTGTGTTCTTAAAAAGTCACAATGTTATGAATTGTGTCCTTAAAAAGTCACAATGTTACCAATTGTGTCCTTAAAAAGTCACAATGTTACCAATTGTGTCCTTAAAAAGTCACAATGTTACCAATTGTGTCTTTAAAAAGTCACAATGTTACCAATTGTGTCCTTAAAGTCACAATGTTACCAATTGTGTCCTTAAAAAGTCACAATGTTACCAATTGTGTCCTTAAAAAGTCACAATGTTACCAATTGTGTCTTTAAAAAGTCACAATGTTACCAATTGTGTCCTTAAAAAGTCACAATGTTACCAATTGTGTCTTTAAAAAGTCACAATGTTACCAATTGTGTCCTTAAAAAGTCACAATGTTACCAATTGTGTCCTTAAAAGTCACAATGTTAACCAAATGTGTCCTTAAAAAGTCACAATGTTACCAATTGTGTCTTTAAAAAGTCACAATGTTACCAATTGTGTCCTTAAAAAGTCACAATGTTACCAATTGTGTCTTTAAAAAGTCACAATGTTACCAATTGTGTCCTTAAAAAGTCACAATGTTACCAATTGTGTCTTTAAAAAGTCACAATGTTACCAATTGTGTCTTCAAAAAGTCACAATGTTACCAATTGTGTCTTTAAAAAGTCACAATGTTACCAATTGTGTCCTTAAAAAGTCACAATGTTACCAATTGTGTCCTTAAAAAGTCACAATGTTACCAATTGTGTCTTTAAAAAGTCACAATGTTACCAATTGTGTCCTTAAAAAGTCACAATGTTACCAATTGTGTCCTTAAAAAGTCACAATGTTACCAATTGTGTCCTTAAACAGTCACAATGTTACCAACTGTGTCCTTAAAAAGTCACAACATTACCAATTGTGTCTTTAAAAAGTCACAACGTTACCAAAACGTTACCAATTGTGCCCTTACAAAGTCACAATGTTACCAAAACGTTACCAATTGTGCCCTTAAACTAAGTAAAGTAAAATTACCTTTGGTTAATTTGGTTAAAGGATAAGATGTCACTATCCATGACCATTGTCAATCAGTCTCTGTGCAACTTTATAATTATTTTTTTATGGTTAATAAAAACATAATATAAGAAAAATGTTGATAGAAAAAAGACTTTTAACAAAAACTGAAAGCACTGAATTCTCATAACTGTTTAGATGCTCACACCAAGAGTATGACAAAATTTTTCTGTGCTTCCTAAAATAGTCGTAAATAAAGAATTGATTCCCGAATTGATCAGACAAAGTGCATGGTGCCAATGAAATGAAGAGATATAATGATACTAAAATGTCAACCAAGACAGATATATAATCAATAAAAAACACAATAGATTAAAGATGTTGACAAGACTTATATCTCCTGATAGTAGTAGTCAAATAAATCTTTCTTCATTAACTCTCCCTCCTCCACATTTTAAACTCGTCATCAGAGTCATTTCACAAATTAAAACAAAACCAATATTGGAAGACCAACAAATGTTTAGAAAAAATTTTGTGAGAGAAAAAAAGCATCTAAAACATGGTGTGTGTGTGTGTGTGTATTAAGTCAGATATTTGAAGTCTTTCGTTTAAAATTTTTCCCCCATTAAATGGAGGACTTGTTGCGTAATCCATCTTTCTTCTTTCAGTGAGTGCTATGGAGGTCATTGACTACAAAATCCTATGGCTTTTATTGATCATTATTTGTTTATCATGATGCAATTAAAGTATATTGATTTGTGCAGAGAAAAGCGAGAAGATTCTAACGACAAAAAGCTTGCCCTAGCTGCATCCTTGACAAAATAAAATGATTAATAGTTATGTCATTACCAACTAACTTGGCCTCATCATTTAGTTCAAACCAAAACTATAAACCGTTGACATCCTTGATTAGATGTATGTCTCATCTAGCCAAGATATGTTCACAAAGTTAAGAAGTAGTAAGGCTATTAAAACACAAGACAAATCATGGTCAACAACCTGAAAACTACACATAGATATGAGAATATTACTTTTGCAAAAAACTTCTAGAAAAATGTTTTTAATGAAATTGATGCCTTTTAAGTATTATAATGTTGTCATTTGCTTAATTAGCATCCACTTAAAACTAACATTTAGCCTAATAAATAAAATCAATTTGTCCAAATATATTCATGTTAATTGCACAAGTCTTTGAATGAATGAATTGCCTTTACTTTTTATCAATGGAGGAACTATTTTCTTTGACAATCAAGGTTCATTATGACAAGGGGAAGTGAGTACACAGGAACTAATGTTTAAGAAAATGGAATGGCCACTATTGGAAACAGTGACATGAGGAAATTAAAGAACTGTCTTTGTTATTGAGCAACCAAATGGAATGAAGAAGTACTCAAAATGATTCTGAACTTGATTCATTCAATAACATTAACTGATATGGTAACAAGCAATTAATTACTATTGCTCACTGATAATTTAATATCAAAAACAAGATCTAAGAAATGTTTTTTATGAAACAAGAAATTAAATTTTTCACATACCTTTTAAGCTGTGATGGTTGCTTAGAACTTGTTTTAGATATAAAGTTATCTCTTAGCTTCACAGTAACATTTATTTTTCTTGTAAACTATCATCATTGTTTTCTTTTTCAGATGGGTGAAAAAATTACTATAAAACATTTAGTATGTATTTTATTTTTCATGTAAAAACCAATCTATCAGTTCCATGAAGGGTTGTATTATCTAGTTTGTATAAGTCATTAAATAAAAAAACATGTTCCACTGACCAAGCCTTCCTTGGATCAATTTGCTGTTGATCTTCACGAGGAGATCAAAAAGAGACCAAATTAGATGCAAATATGGACGAAAAAGGTTTCTTAAATATCGAGACAAGCTATTAAATTTACTGCAATAACAGCTGAAACTTGAAACACACTGAATACTGTTGGATTGCTACTGAACAACAGATAAAACACTATGAGCAGCCAATATGGCTGACCTATACTGCTGGACACCTTTGAACATCAGCCAAATGTTGAACTACCTTGAACATCAGCATCTTGTTGGCTTATAGCTGAAACGAAAACTTTAAACTGGTATCACCATATGGCTGGCTTTCCGTGCTGAAACTTGGACACTATTACGAAACAGCATATTGTTGACTTCTGCTGAAACTGGAACATCAGGCAAAGCGAATGCTAAGTCCCCACACTTGAAAACCAAGTATACTTTTACATTACTGTTGCAACTTGGACATCTAGCATCCAATTTCACAGTGAAAAACTTAAGAATTTTTAGTCTATTATATCATGATATATCAATACTAATGACAGACAGAAATCTACAGCATAGAGGGGTATATATATACTGTCTTATCAACTGTCTAAAACTTAATCTAATTAAATTATAAATTACATTTTTGGTTTAACACTGGCAGACTTATCTATTTTTCTATTTTTTGATGTCTCATATGTCTTATGTTTTTGATAATGCACACTATCAGAGTAAAACTGATTGTAATACATTCCAATAAAACTCCATTGAATCTCTCTCTCTCTCTCTCTCTATCTCTCTCTCTCTCTCTCTTCAATACATACATGTATACATATATGGTCATATCATCATTTTTGAATCTCAATTCAGATTCAGATAAAACACATGTAAATATATATGCCTGCTAGAGCTCAGGTCATGCTTTAATTTAATGGTTGTAAATACTGTTTAAGTCTTCATTTAATAATACCACATAGAATGGACGGTGGAACCCATATCAAACTGATGAGTACAGTCTTGACATTGTGCCAGCTAGCACTACACTGGACAACTTACCATAGTCTGTGTTGACATGGTGGTTTGTGTGTTTCCACTTGATAAAATCTGAAAAACATAATAAAATTTGGAATAAATATCTTGGTATATATAAAGCATAGTTATAGCCCCCTGTCTCATTGGAGTTTTGGACCAATATGGCTTCTGGATTTAACCATGCCTTGTTCCTTTTATCATATTGTATTTCTTTACCATATTTGGATTTTTCATTTCCCACAATTTATACAATGAAGAAAGACATTGTTTATAATCACCTGTATCAAAACAGAACAAAATTGGTGATAACAAGCAAAAACAATATTGGAACTTGGAATCAAGTGTGATCTGTAGTTGATTCCAATAAACTATGTATATTAGTAGAAGTATAATTATGATTAAAATAATTTGAATTTGACTCTTCAATGTTGTTTCTTATCATTGAGATAAACTGGAAATCTTTAAAATCTCTCAATACAAAATATCAAATAAAAATGGTGTGTACTTTATAATTAGGGAGATATAAACAATTGCTTGATATAACAGATTATATATAAATTTTACAATAAAAGAAATCATAAAATTAAAAAAAGAATTTATGATGTAAATTGTTTGACTTCTCATCCAGACTTTCCTTATTCTAGAAGAAAAACTAACCCTTATAAACCTGTCAAAACCCTACCTAACAAGTTAAAAAACAGTCATGAGATTGAAGAGAAAGATGTATATGCATATTTTTATCACAACAAATTTGTTTAAGTTTCAGGACAATAAAATTATATTATTATTATCATAATCATTATTACTATTCAATTGCAAATTAACACTGGGCACATCATCATTTGTCACACCTTAAGTCATAAAAAGACAGGAAGGGTTCCTGTTTGAAAAGAAAAACAAATAAATATATATATATTTATATATAACCAATTTCAAATTAATTTCCCTCCCACACCTCTATGTTTATATTTTATTAGCACATTAAGTCCATAAATGTCGTTGCTTGGACTTGTAATGAATGTTTACATATTACTTCTTCATGTTCAAGTTTTTGTATGAAGTTATACATAAATGATGAAGCAAAAATCATTCCACCTTGTCCAAAGCTTTGAAATTTTGTAAAGAACTTCAAAATTTTTCTTCACACTCAATTTAAACTTTAGAAAAGACTATAACAAATGTCCAATTAATAGCAAAAGTTGGATCGTGTTTTGCAATGTAAATATTAATCACGATTTCACACCTGACTGATTTCTTAAGTTCTCACCTCTAATCACTACATTGGCTCGTGTTTAAATTCATATTTAAAGAATGGTAACTTCAAAATTCTTACAAATTTATTTCCTATGTAACATGACACATATTATACAATGAATCTCCCATGCTGAGGGACGAGGTAGAATTTACTCCCATATTTAGCTAGATGCCAAAAAACGACACCATTGCACCATAACCCCGAACTCTATCCTACTTCAGTATGACGTCATGATACATTATCAATCAACTGATGTTATCACTTGGAAAAATAATACCTTTACTGTCAATTTTGTTTTAAATTGGTAATTAATGCCTTTCTTTGAGAATAGAATTTAAGAATTAATTATGCTGTTTTCAATTTCTTTTAAATTGAATCTAGATACAATTGTTTATTTCTTCAAACAAATCCATGAAACAAGAATTTTGTCTAAATGTGACCATAACCCTCACAACATGCTGAACTGCTCTGGAAAATAACAATACAAGTCTTATTTCATGTGTTAAATGTAGGGCATGAAAAATCAAAATTATGAAATAAGATGTTTCTGACCAGCAGGGCTAGATAACTCAAATCTACCTTGACAGTTAACAAAACATCTATATATAATATCCATGCTAAGTATTTGTGACCACTTAAATAGCTTCAAGTAACCCTAAGCCACTACCATCTTTAGTTTAGTCATTTACTTAGGCTAATATGAAATATTCACAACTAAGAAGTATGTTCCACAGCAAGTGACTAAATGCACTAAGTTGAGCAGTCAATGTCACAAAATATCATTTTCAAATAAAATCACAGTCACTGTGACAGATTTCATGAATGAAAACAAGGATTAACTGATCAGAAGTAAAACACAACATTGTAGTATGCCATAAAAAAATAAAACAAAAAAATTTTAAAATAAGTTCAATAAGAATTCAGATATAGCTGAAAATGAAAAATCAATTGTCAGGTAACATATGTAACATGATGTGCTAAGGGAAATAACTGTGTTAATCAATCATTACACCTGAATGAATAAAAACCAGTTTATGATGTATATCACCTATTGATATTTTTCAATAATTTTATAACATTTCA
This sequence comes from Anadara kagoshimensis, assembly GCA_021292105.1. NCBI lineage: Eukaryota > Metazoa > Mollusca > Bivalvia > Arcoida > Arcidae > Anadara > Anadara kagoshimensis. Next base: position 21,761,758 of record CM037870.1, on the reverse strand, counting down.
AATTGTTGTTTCCCTGACATTATAGGCACTATATACTATAGACATATCTGTGTAAATCCAGTGGCTGAGTGATAAAAAATGTGTACCGGTACTTATGGATGATAGTATCTTTAGCAAACTAGGTTCAAATCTCAGTGAGACTCATCCTGGTGTGAGAAAATTCACCAGTTTCATTGCTGAAGGTCTGTGTTTTTATCTTAATACTCTGGTTGATCTAGCATTCAGAACAGACACCTTTGGGTGATATAAGCACAAGTATCTTGATTGTGGGATAAAACCTTTCTAAGACTATCCTAGCACCAAAATCCACAAAAAATACACCATTAAGTTATTCAACAGAGAACATTATTGGGCCAATCGTGCTTCAACTCAGGAAAGAAAAAATCATATTTATCAACACAAGAGAGAGCGAGAGAGAGAGAGAGAGAGAGAGAGAGAGAGAGAGAGAGAGAGATTCTGATTGATAAAATGCAATAAATAATCACAAACAGCCAAAGATTATAAAATTCAAATCAATTACCTTATTTATTTGTTGATTTATTATGCGCACTTTGGTTCAGATTCTAATTGGGCAGATTCTTATGCAGAGAAAGTTTGAGGGTTTGCTTGAAAAAAGGGTTTTTCTCATAATTACTACACCATTTCAGAACAGACAGTCTCACCATTACTACACCATTTCAGAACAGACAGTCTCACTATTACTACACCATTTCAGAACAGACAGTCTCACCATTACTACACCATTTCAGAACAGACAGTCTCACTATTACTACACCATTTCAAAACAGACAATCTCACCATCACTACACCATTTCAGAATAGACAGTCTCACCATTACTACACCATTTCAGAATAGACAGTCTCATGATTACTACACCATTTCAGAACAGACAGTCTCACCATTACTACACCATTTCAGAATAGACAGTCTCATGATTACTACACCATTTCAGAACAGACAGTCTCACCATTACTACACCATTTCAGAACAGACAGTCTCACTATTACTACACCATTTCAGAACAGACAGTCTCACCATCACTACACCATTTCAGAATAGACAGTCTCATGATTACTACACCATTTCAGAACAGACAGTCTCACCATTACTACACCATTTCAGAACAGACAGTCTCACAATTACTACACCATTTCAGAACAGACAGTCTCACCATTACTACACCATTTCAGAATAGACAGTCTCATAATTACTACACCATTTCAAAACAGACAATCTCACCATCACTACACCATTTCAGAACAGACAGTCTCATGATTACTACACCATTTCAGAACAGACAGTCTCACCATTACTACACCATTTCAGAACAGACAGTCTCATGATTACTACACCATTTCAGAACAGACAGTCTCACCATTACTACACCATTTCAGAACAGACAGTCTCATGATTACTACACCATTTCAGAACAGACAGTCTCACCATTACTACACCATTTCAGAATAGACAGTCTCATGATTACTACACCATTTCAGAACAGACAGTCTCACCATTACTACACCATTTCAGAACAGACAGTCTCATGATTACTACACCATTTCAGAACAGACAGTCTCACCATTACTACACCATTTCAGAATAGACAGTCTCACCATTACTACACCATTTCAGAACAGACAGTCTCACCATTACTACACCATTTCAAAACAGACAGTCTCACTATTACTACACCATTTCAAAACAGACAGTCTCACCATTACTACACCATTTCAGAACAGACAGTCTCACAATTACTACACCATTTCAGAACAGACAGTCTCACTATTACTACACCATTTCAAAACAGACAGTCTCACCATTACTACACCATTTCAGAACAGACAGTCTCACCATTACTACACCATTTCAGAACAGACAGTCTCACCATTACTACACCATTTCAGAACAGACAGTCTCACCATTACTACACCATTTCAAAACAGACAGTCTCACCATTACTACACCATTTCAGAATAGACAGTCTCATGATTACTACACCATTTCAGAACAGACAGTCTCACCATTACTACACCATTTCAGAACAGACAGTCTCACCATTACTACACCATTTCAAAACAGACAGTCTCACCATTACTACACCATTTCAGAACAGACAGTCTCACCATTACTACACCATTTCAGAACAGACAGTCTCACCATTACTACACCATTTCAGAACAGACAGTCTCACCATTATTACACCATTTCAAACAGACAGTCTCACCATTACTACACCATTTCAGAAAGACAATCTCACCATTACTACACCATTTCAAAACAGACAGTCTCGCCATTACTACACCATTTCAGAACAGACCGTCTCATGATTACTACACCATTTCAGAACAGACAGTCTCACCATCACTACACCATTTCAGAACAGACAGTCTCACCATTACTACACCATTTCAGAACAGACAGTCTCACCATTACTACACCATTTCAGAACAGACAGTCTCACTATTACTACACCATTTCAGAACAGACAGTCTCACCATCACTACACCATTTCAGAATAGACAGTCTCATGATTACTACACCATTTCAGAACAGACAGTCTCACCATTACTACACCATTTCAGAACAGACAGTCTCACAATTACTACACCATTTCAGAACAGACAGTCTCACCATTACTACACCATTTCAGAATAGACAGTCTCATAATTACTACACCATTTCAAAACAGACAATCTCACCATCACTACACCATTTCAGAACAGACAGTCTCATGATTACTACACCATTTCAGAACAGACAGTCTCACCATTACTACACCATTTCAGAACAGACAGTCTCATGATTACTACACCATTTCAGAACAGACAGTCTCACCATTACTACACCATTTCAGAACAGACAGTCTCATGATTACTACACCATTTCAGAACAGACAGTCTCACCATTACTACACCATTTCAGAATAGACAGTCTCATGATTACTACACCATTTCAGAACAGACAGTCTCACCATTACTACACCATTTCAGAACAGACAGTCTCACCATTACTACACCATTTCAAAACAGACAGTCTCACTATTACTACACCATTTCAAAACAGACAGTCTCACCATTACTACACCATTTCAGAACAGACAGTCTCACAATTACTACACCATTTCAGAACAGACAGTCTCACTATTACTACACCATTTCAAAACAGACAGTCTCACCATTACTACACCATTTCAGAACAGACAGTCTCACCATTACTACACCATTTCAGAACAGACAGTCTCACCATTACTACACCATTTCAGAACAGACAGTCTCACCATTACTACACCATTTCAAAACAGACAGTCTCACCATTACTACACCATTTCAGAATAGACAGTCTCATGATTACTACACCATTTCAGAACAGACAGTCTCACCATTACTACACCATTTCAGAACAGACAGTCTCACCATTACTACACCATTTCAAAACAGACAGTCTCACCATTACTACACCATTTCAGAACAGACAGTCTCACCATTACTACACCATTTCAGAACAGACAGTCTCACCATTATTACACCATTTCAAAACAGACAGTCTCACCATTACTACACCATTTCAGAACAGACAATCTCACCATTACTACACCATTTCAAAACAGACAGTCTCGCCATTACTACACCATTTCAGAACAGACCGTCTCATGATTACTACACCATTTCAGAACAGACAGTCTCACCATCACTACACCATTTCAGAACAGACAGTCTCACCATTACTACACCATTTCAGAACAGACAGTCTCACCATTACTACACCATTTCAGAACAGACAGTCTCATGATTACTACACCATTTCAGAACAGACCGTCTCATGATTACTACACCATTTCAGAACAGACAGTCTCATGATTACTACACCATTTCAGAACAGACAGTCTCACCATTACTACACCATTTCAAAACAGACAGTCTCACCATTACTACACCATTTCAGAACAGACAGTCTCACCATTACTACACCATTTCAGAACAGACCGTCTCATGATTACTACACCATTTCAGAACAGACCGTCTCATGATTACTACACCATTTCAGAATAGACTATTTAATTCGTAAGTGAAAGGACATTTGACTGGAACATAAACAATCATTACACCTTTATTATAAAAGATCCATACAAAATGTTCTAATGACATATATGGTAAGTGCCATTGGTCAACATTAGATAAAACTTACCTTTGTAGTCCCCCACCCATTAAATCTTTGTGAAATTTTTAAAAGATTTATTTTACACATAAATATTCAAAATAACTGGATTCTTGTCATTTAAAGTTTTTTCAGTCAAAATTAAAACTAAAGTGGAGAGTGCAAATTGAAGTTGTTCCCAACATTATAGCATTAACATACATTGTTTACCTTTTTCATTTCATTTTTTTTTTGTTATTATTTATTTTTGATTTGCATAATCTTTTTGAAACAAAAGTGATAATAATTACTGCCTTTCAGTCAGTTCATTTAAATATATGTTGTAGTATCAATGAGTGATTGAGGCAGTATAAGTTTTGGCATAGTGGAAGAAACAGGAGTACCTTGAGAAAACCACCACCAAGCTTTAATCAAGTCAAACTAACAGGAGTACCTTGAGAAAACCACCACCAAGCTTTAATCAAGTCAAACTAACAAGAGTACCTTGAGAAAACCACCACCAAGCTTTAATCAAGTCAAACTACCAACTTACAGGAGTACCTTGAGAAAACCACCACCAAGCTTTAATCAAGTCAAACTAACAGGAGTAACTTGAGAAAACCACCACCAAGCTTTAATCAAGCCAAACTAACAGGAGTACCTTGAGAAAACCACCACCAAGCTTTAATCAAGTCAAACTAACAGGAGTACCTTGAGAAAACCACCACCAAGCTTTAATCAAGTCAAACTAACAGGAGTACCTTGAGAAAACCACCACCAAGCTTTAATCAAGTCAAACTAACAGGAGTACCTTGAGAAAACCACCACCAAGCTTTAAGCTTTAATCAAGTAAAACTAACAGGAGTACCTTGAGAAAACCACCACCAAGCTTTAATCAAGCCAAACTAACAGGAGTAACTTGAGAAAACCACCACCAAGCTTTAATCAAGTCAAACTAACAGGAGTACCTTCAGAAAACCACCACCAAGCTTTAAGCTTTAATCAAGTCAAACTAACAGGAGTACCTTCAGAAAACCACCACCAAGCTTTAAGCTTTAATCAAGTCAAACTAACAGGAGTACCTTGAGAAAACCACCACCAAGCTTTAATCAAGCCAAACTAACAGGAGTACCTTGAGAAAACCACCACCAAGCTTTAATCAAGCCAAACTAACAGGAGTAACTTGAGAAAACCACCACCAAGCTTTAATCAAGTCAAACTACCAACTTACAGGAGTACCTTGAGAAAACCACCACCAAGCTTTAATCAAGTCAAACTAACAGGAGTAACTTGAGAAAACCACCACCAAGCTTTAATCAAGTCAAACTAACAGGAGTACCTTCAGAAAACCACCACCAAGCTTTAATCAAGTCAAACTAACAGGAGTACCTTCAGAAAACCACCACCAAGCTTTAATCAAGTCAAACTAACAGGAGTACCTTCAGAAAACCACCACCAAGCTTTAAGCTTTAATCAAGTCAAACTAACAGGAGTACCTTGAGAAAACCACCACCAAGCTTTAATCAAGTCAAACTAACAGGAGTACCTTGAGAAAACCACCACCAAGCTTTAATCAAGTCAAACTAACAGGAGTACCTTCAGAAAACCACCACCAAGCTTTAATCAAGCCAAACTAACAGGAGTAACTTGAGAAAACCACCACCAAGCTTTAATCAAGCCAAACTAACAGGAGTAACTTGAGAAAACCACCACCAAGCTTTAATCAAGTCAAACTAACAGGAGTAACTTGAGAAAACCACCACCAAGCTTTAATCAAGTCAACTAACAGGAGTACCTTGAGAAAACCACCACCAAGCTTTAATCAAGTCAAACTAACAGGAGTACCTTGAGAAAACCACCACCAAGCTTTAATCAAGTCAAACTAACAGGAGTACCTTGAGAAAACCACCACCAAGCTTTAATCAAGTCAAACTAACAGGAGTACCTTGAGAAAACCACCACCAAGCTTTAATCAAGTCAAACTAACAGGAGTACCTTGAGAAAACCACCACCAAGCTTTAATCAAGTCAAACTAACAGGAGTACCTTGAGAAAACCACCGCCAAGCTTTAAGCTTTAATCAAGCCAAACTAACAGGAGTACCTTAAGACAACTACCACCAAGCTTTAATCAAGTCAAACTAACAAACTTTCACATAAGGGTTCAAGTGGAATTGGAACCTAAGGAAGTGAAAGACTGTGATTCATAACTTTAGACCACCACTCAGCGACTAAGGTCGACAATAACAGGACTTTAGAACCTTATAATTTACCAAGGATAGTTAAGGTTCTGTTAACTGAAAATGTAGAAGATATCAGAGTTATTCTGAATAAACAAATTTGTAAAAGACTATATTACATTCAGCAACCTTAGTTAATGACAATAAACAGTAAAAATAATACAAAATGTTAGCTTTTTGTCAAAAAAATAAAAAATAAAAATCATATTCAATAAATAATGAAAATAAAACATTTATCAAATGTAAAGTTTGTTTTGTTTCTTATTTTTTTTTTTTAATTTTTTTTTTTTTTTTATTTATTTTTTTTTTGTTTGTTTACTGATTAATCAAATATTAATTTAGGAAGAAATAACAAAAATAAATTGAAGAAGAAATTTAGTTGGGATTTATTTATTTATTGTGTTACTAAAATAATAATAATGAAAAAGGCTAAATTAATGCCAAATAATTAATTAGATTAGTAGTATTAAGAAAAATGGCAAACAATAAATATTTACACTTATACAAGACATTTATATACTGGTAATTAGGTTTTATAATAGAAAATACATAATGTTAGAATTGTGATAAAATACATTGTAGTAATTAAACCAAACTGTTTACATATTAAACACAATTAAAGGCATTTAAAGAAATAATAAATTTATAATAAAACCATTATTTAAATAGTGATTTAACAAAAAATTAGAATGGTACTATGATAAAAGCTTCTACAAGACAAAGTAAAAACTATTCACAAAAATCTTTTATGTCTTTTGGACATAAATAATAATAATAATAATAATAATAAAATTTTAATTTCCCTGAAGAAAACTTAATAGCAAACTCATAATAAACTGAAATAGTCACATAGCTACAGCATGTATACGATGAATGAAGAAATTAAAAGTGTTGTATGTCTTTCTATAACAACAGCATTTAATAAAAAGGTGTTGTTAATTTTCTGTACAAGTACTGGTATTACTTAATTTTGTAGTGTAAAATTTCATCAAAAGTCATACCATCATTTCTTTTTTGAAAATATCTCTTGAAATAATTAAAAAGAAAAGATGTCATACAGATGAACTTCATCACATAAGAAATGAAATAAATAAAATATAAATAATAAATGTATATTCAAAATTATCAAATACAAAAATAAAGTTTATACTAACCACGGAAAGGCCACCATTGTTGGTATAAATTCATCCTTCAATTCCAGGTACCCCCAAGGAAAGCTACATGTGTTCTCAAAACTTATATGCTCATTGCAATTACTTGACACAGTGTTCAAATACCAATTAAAAATTCTATTTGCTCATGAGTTTGTAGAGTTGAAAGCTAGCTACGTAGCTTGTTTTACCCAGAAAACATTAAGATCAATAATCTTGCATAACATCGAACTCAGGCATTCATCCATTCACACATAACGATGCAACATGTTTTACGAAAATTTAAAATTTATCACATTTATTTGTTCACTATAATCTAAAAATAACATGTACGGTATAGAGGGGGAAATATCTAAATTTTTAAGTAAATATATTATTCAAATTTGATGATGCATTGCTGTCTCAATATTAAATAAATTGTATCAATTCTGACTATCAGGGTTATAATTTGTGTAATAATCCTACCAAAAGATATAACACATTTCCATGTTCAAAAACAGATTATCAATAATTAACACGTCTCTTTTCAATCATTAGATTGTTCAACTTATCTAAAATGATACTGACATTAAATCCTACAATAGCTCCATTTTTTAAATATTCATGGGAGTTTGGGGTACCCAGCAAAACTGGGATATCAAAAATTGTAAAATTAACCAACAAGAATATGCAGTCTTAATTTTTAAGGTACAGTAAAACCTGTATATAAAGACCAGTCACGGAACACAAAGTTGTCTTTATAGACAGGTGGTCTTTAAAGAAAGGTTCACTTTGGTTGAAATGTAAAGCAAATGGACTGTAAAACAAGTCCTAATGGACAGGTTGTCTTTATACAGAGCTGGTCACTATAGCAAGTTTTACTATATAGACAAGTGGTCTTTATATAGAGATGGTCAATATAGCAGGTTTTACCTAATTCTTTCTGTTTCACTATGGTCGTGTGTTTCTTCAGCTGTCTGTCAATATTGGCATTTGGTGTCACTAAGATCATGTGTCATTATGACTGTGTGTGTTACTATGGGCATGTGTGTGTCTCTATGGTCGTGTCACTATGGAAATATGTTACTATGACCATGTGTCACTATGGCTGTGTGTGCCACTATGGCTGTGACACTATGTCTGTGTGTGTCGCTATGATTGTATGTCGCAATCGTTGTATGTCACTATGGGCATGTGTGTGTCACTATGGTCATGTGTTACTATGATTGTATGTGTCACTGTGTATATGTGTGTGCCACCATGGTCATGTGTTACTAGGATCATGTGTCACTATGAGTGTGTGTCACTATGGGTATGTGTGATACAATATATTCATGTGTCACTATAGTCATGTGTTACTATGGTTGTGTCCATGTGATTATGGCTGTGTGTCACTATGGGCCTGTGTTTGTCATTACAACTGTGTGTCACTATGGCTGTGTGTGTGTGTGTCACTATGGGTATGTGTGTGTGTGTCACTATAGTCATGTGTTACTATGGTTGTGTCCATGTGACTATGGCTGTGTGTCACTATGGTCCTCTGTTTGTCATTACAACTGTGTGTCACTATGGCTGTGTGTGTGTCACTATGGGTATATGTGTCTGTCACTATAATCATGTGTCATTATAGTCATTTGTTACTATGGTTGTGTCCATGTGACTATGGCTGTGTGTCACTATGGTCCTGTGTTTGTCACTATGGTCCTGTGTTTGTCACTATGGTCTGTTTGTGTCACTGCGATCACTTTGTGTGACTTGTTACCATATAACTTGGTGTTAAAAGGGTCTGTTAGTGGTGTCATGTGACAAACATAAAGGCCTCAGATTAAAATTCAATCAAATGGCATCATTTGTTATCATTTGATGTAATGAACAGCATAATTTGCAGAAATACTTATTCTCTAACATTAAATTATGGAGAAGACTTACATGCACATAAGATTTCAAATGTGATCAATTGCAGCCCCAAAATGTTTCTGTGTGTTTATAATGACCCGGCCTTCAAGTAAAGGCACTCTCTCAATGATTTTGACAATGCCAGTATCCTAATGAACTCTTTCTAGACTTCATAAATGGATGTTTTCTGATCAATGTTTTCCAAAATTTAATAAACATTCTAAGAAATAAACCTCCAAGACAAAAATCTTCTATTACATATTAAGTCAATGTTATAATTGCTATAAGCTAAGTTATGTTTACATGAACAAGTTTTGAAACTATTATAAGTTTTATGTTAAATCATCTAGAAAAAAGTAATTATATTCTACTGATGATTGTTTTAATATACAACTTGAAGGAATTAAAAATTAGGTAGAAGATACAGGAAGTGTAATAAACACATGGCTTGTATTATTATAAAACTGTACCCAAGTCTTGTATTACCTGATAATCCCCCAAAGCCACTTTAAAAGATTAAAGGAATAACAATAATTTTTCAAATATAATGATTTTTAATTTTTTACCTTAGCTAAAACGAGGGTTCTTGACATTTAATATAGTTGACCTGTGTACTGTCATTTAAGCAGAAAAGCAAGAAAAGAAATAAGAAAGGGGACAAAATACCAAAAATACAAAACAATATTTACAGGTGATGACATAAACCTTGGTTAAGTAGTGTGGAGTGAGATACCAATCCTGACATTAACCTTGGTTAAGTAGTGTGGAGTGAGATACCAATCCTGACATAAACCTTGGTTAAGTAGTGTGGAGTTAGATACCAATCCTGACATAAACCTTAGTTGAGTAATGTGGAGTTTGATACCAATACTGACATTAACCTTGGTTAAGTAATGTCGAGTTAGATACCAATCCTGACATAAACCTTGGTTAAGTAGTGTGGAGTGAGATACCAATACTGACATTAACCTTGGTTAAGTAGTGTGGAGTGAGATACCAATCCTGACATTAACCTTGGTTAAGTAATGTCGAGTTAGATACCAATCCTGACATAAACCTTGGTTAAGTAATGTGGAGTTAGATAACAATCCTGACATAAACCTTGGTTAAGTAGTGTGGAGTTAGATACCAATCCTGACATAAACCTTGGTTAAGTAGTGTGGAGTGAGATACCAATCCTGACATTAACCTTGGTTAAGTAGTGTGGGGTTAGATACCAATCCTGACATTAACCTTGGTTAAGTAATGTGGAGTTAGATACCAATCCTGACATAAACCTTGGTTAAGTAGTGTGGAGTGAGATACCAATCCTGACATTAACCTTGGTTAAGTAGTGTGGAGTGAGATACCAATCCTGACATTAACCTTGGTTAAGTAGTGTGGGGTTAGATACCAATCCTGACATTAACCTTGGTTAAGTAGTGTGGGGTTAGATACCAATGCTAACATGAACCTTAGTTGAGTAATGTGGGGTTAGATACCAATCCTGACATGAACCTTAGTTGAGTAATGTGGAGTTAGATACCAATGCTGACATAAACCTTAGTTGAGTAGTGTGGAGTTAGATACCAATGCTGACATGAACCTTAGTTGAGTAATGTGGAGTTAGATACCAATGCTGACATAAACCTTAGTTGAGTAATGTGGAGTTAGATACCAATACTGACATTAACCTTAGTTGAGTAATGTGGAGTTAGATACCAATGCTGACATAAACCTTAGTTGAGTAATGTGGAGTTAGATACCAATGCTGACATGAACCTTAGTTGAGTAATGTGGAGTTAGATACCAATGCTGACATAAACCTTAGTTGAGTAGTGTGGAGTTAGATACCAATGCTAACATAAACCTTAGTTGAGTAGTGTGGAGTTAGATACCAATGCTGACATGAACCTTAGTTGTGTAATGTGGAGTTAGATACCAATGCTGACATAAACCTTAGTTGAGTAGTGTGGAGTTAGATACCAATGCTGACATGAACCTTAGTTGAGTAATGTGGAGTTAGATACCAATGCTGACATAAACCTTAGTTGAGTAGTGTGGAGTTAGATACCAATGCTGACATAGACCTTAGTTGAGTAATGTGGAGTTAGATACCAATGCTGACATGAACCTTAGTTGAGTAGTGTGGAGTTAGATACCAATGCTAACATAAACCTTAGTTGAGTAGTGTGGAGTTAGATACCAATGCTGACATAAACCTTGGTTAAGTAGTGTGGAGTGAGATACCAATGCTAACATAAACCTTAGTTGAGTAGTGTGGAGTTAGATACCAATGCTGACATGAACCTTAGTTGTGTAATGTGGAGTTAGATACCAATGCTGACATAAACCTTAGTTGAGTAGTGTGGAGTTAGATACCAATGCTGACATAAACCTTAGTTGAGTAGTGTGGAGTTAGATACCAATGCTAACATAAACCTTAGTTGAGTAGTGTGGAGTTAGATACCAATGCTGACATAAACCTTAGTTGAGTAGTGTGGAGTTAGATACCATTGCTGACATGAACCTTAGTTGTGTAATGTGGAGTTAGATACCAATGCTGACATAAACCTTAGTTGAGTAGTGTGGAGTTAGATACCAATGCTGACATGAACCTTAGTTGAGTAATGTGGAGTTAGATACCAATGCTGACATAAACCTTAGTTGAGTAGTGTGGAGTTAGATACCAATGCTGACATAGACCTTAGTTGAGTAATGTGGAGTTTGATACCAATGCTGACATAAACCTTAGTTGAGTAATGTGGATTTAGATACCAATGCTGACATAAACCTTAGTTGAGTAATGTGGAGTTAGATACCAATGCTGACATAAACCTTGGTTAAGTAGTGTGGAGTGAGATACCAATCCTGACATTAACCTTGGTTAAGTAGTGTGGGGTTAGATACCAATCCTGACATTAACCTTGGTTAAGTAATGTGGAGTTAGATACCAATCCTGACATAAACCTTGGTTAAGTAGTGTGGAGTGAGATACCAATCCTGACATTAACCTTGGTTAAGTAGTGTGGAGTGAGATACCAATCCTGACATTAACCTTGGTTAAGTAGTGTGGGGTTAGATACCAATCCTGACATTAACCTTGGTTAAGTAGTGTGGGGTTAGATACCAATGCTAACATGAACCTTAGTTGAGTAATGTGGGGTTAGATACCAATCCTGACATGAACCTTAGTTGAGTAATGTGGAGTTAGATACCAATGCTAACATAAACCTTAGTTGAGTAGTGTGGAGTTAGATACCAATGCTGACATAAACCTTAGTTGAGTAGTGTGGAGTGAGATACCAATACTGACATAAACCTTAGTTGAGTAGTGTGGAGTTACATACCAACGATGACATAAACCTTAGTTGAGTAATGTGGAGTTTGATACCAATGCTGACATAAAACCTTAGTGAGTATGTGGAGTTAGATACAATGCTGACATGAACCCGTAGTTGAAGTAATGTGGAGTTAGATACCATGCTGACATAAACCTTAGTTGAGTAGTGTGGAGTTAGATACCAATGCTAAACATGAACCTTAGTTGAGTAATGTGGAGTTTGATACCAATGCTGACATAACACTTAGTTGAGTAATGTGGAGTTTGATACCAATGCTGACATGGAACCTTAGTTGAGTAATGTGGAGTTTGATACCAATGCTGACATAAACCTTAGTTGAGTAATGTGGAGTTTGATACCATGCTGACATAAACCTTAGTTGAGTAATGTGGAGTTAGATACCAATGCTGACATAAACCTAGTTGAGTAATGTGGAGTTGATACCAATGCTGACATGAACCTTAGTTGAGTAATGTGGAGTTTGATACCAATGCTGACATAAACCTTAGTTGAGTAATGTGGAGTTTGATACCAATGCTAACATGAACCTTAGTTGAGTAATGTGGAGTTGATACCAATGCTGACATAAACCTTAGTTGAGTAATGTGGAGTTAGATACCAATGCTAACATGAACCTTAGTTGAGTAATGTGGAGTTGATACCAATGCTGACATAAACCTTAGTTGAGTAATGTGGAGTTTGATACCATGCTGACAATAAACCTTAGTTGAGTATGTGGGTTAGATACCAATGCTGACATGAACCGTAGTGAGTAATGTGGAGTTAGATACCAATGCTGACATAAACCTTAGTTGAGTAGTGTGGAGTTAGATACCAATGCTGACATAAACCTTAGTGAGTAAGTGTGGAGTTAGATACCAATGCTAACATGAACCTTAGTTGAAGTAATGTGGAGTTAGATACCAATCCTGACATGAACCTTAGTTGAGTAATGTGGAGTTAGATACCAATGCTGACATGAACCTTAGTTAAGTAGTGTGGGGTTAGATACCAATGCTAACATGAACCTTAGTTGAGTAATGTGGGGTTAGATACCAATGCTAACATAAACCTTAGTTGAGTAGTGTGGAGTTAGATACCAATGCTGACATAAACCTTAGTTGAGTAGTGTGGAGTTAGATACCATTGCTGACATGAACCTTAGTTGTGTAATGTGGAGTTAGATACCAATGCTGACATAAACCTTAGTTGAGTAGTGTGGAGTTAGATACCAATGCTGACATGAACCTTAGTTGAGTATATGTGGAGTTAGATACCAATGCTGACATAAACCTTAGTTGAGTAGTGTGGAGTTAGATACCAATGCTGACATAGACCTTAGTTGAGTAATGTGGAGTTTGATACCAATGCTGACATAAACCTTAGTTGAGTAATGTGGATTTAGATACCAATGCTGACATAAACCTTAGTTGAGTAATGTGGAGTTAGATACCAATGCTGACATAAACCTTGGTTAAGTAGTGGAGTGAGATACCAATCCTGACATTAACCTTGGTTAAGTAGTGTGGGGTTAGATACCAATCCTGACATTAACCTTGGTTAAGTAATGTGGAGTTAGATACCAATCCTGACATAAACCTGGTTAAGTAGTGTGGAGTGAGATACCAATCCTGACATTAACCTTGGTTAAGTAGTGTGGAGTGAGATACCAATCCTGACATTAACCTTGGTTAAGTAGTGTGGGGTTAGATACCAATCCTGACATTAACCTTGGTTAAGTAGTGTGGGGTTAGATACCAATGCTAACATGAACCTTAGTTGAGTAATGTGGGGTTAGATACCAATCCTGACATGAACCTTAGTTGAGTAATGTGGAGTTAGATACCAATGCTAACATAAACCTTAGTTGAGTAGTGTGGAGTTAGATACCAATGCTGACATAAACCTTAGTTGAGTAATGTGGAGTTACATACCAACGATGACATAAACCTTAGTTGAGTAATGTGGAGTTTGATACCAATGCTGACATAAACCTTAGTTGAGTAATGTGGAGTTAGATACCAATGCTGACATGAACCGTAGTTGAGTAATGTGGAGTTAGATACCAATGCTGACATAAACCTTAGTTGAGTAGTGTGGAGTTAGATACCAATGCTAACATGAACCTTAGTTGAGTAATGTGGAGTTTGATACCAATGCTGACATAAACCTTAGTTGAGTAATGTGGAGTTTGATACCAATGCTGACATGAACCTTAGTTGAGTAATGTGGAGTTTGATACCAATGCTGACATAAACCTTAGTTGAGTAATGTGGAGTTTGATACCAATGCTGACATAAACCTTAGTTGAGTAATGTGGAGTTAGATACCAATGCTGACATAAACCTTAGTTGAGTAATGTGGAGTTTGATACCAATGCTGACATGAACCTTAGTTGAGTAATGTGGAGTTTGATACCAATGCTGACATAAACCTTAGTTGAGTAATGTGGAGTTTGATACCAATGCTAACATGAACCTTAGTTGAGTAATGTGGAGTTTGATACCAATGCTGACATAAACCTTAGTTGAGTAATGTGGAGTTAGATACCAATGCTAACATGAACCTTAGTTGAGTAATGTGGAGTTTGATACCAATGCTGACATAAACCTTAGTTGAGTAATGTGGAGTTTGATACCAATGCTGACATAAACCTTAGTTGAGTAATGTGGAGTTAGATACCAATGCTGACATGAACCGTAGTTGAGTAATGTGGAGTTAGATACCAATGCTGACATAAACCTTAGTTGAGTAGTGTGAAGTTAGATACCAATGCTGACATAAACCTTAGTTGAGTAATGTGGAGTTAGATACCAATGCTAACATGAACCTTAGTTGAGTAATGTGGAGTTAGATACCAATCCTGACATGAACCTTAGTTGAGTAATGTGGAGTTAGATACCAATGCTGACATGAACCTAGTTAAGTAGTGTGGGGTTAGATACCAATGCTAACATGAACTTAGTTGAGTAAGTGTGGGTTAGATACCAATGCTAACATAAACCTTAGTTGAGTAGTGTGGAGTTAGATACCAATGCTGACATGAACCTTAGTTGAGTAATGTGGAGTTAGATACCAATCCTGACATTAACCTTAGTTGAGTAATGTGGAGTTAGATACCAATGCTGACATAAACCTTAGTTGAGTAATGTGGAGTTAGATACCAATGCTGACATGAACCTTAGTTGAGTAATGTGGAGTTAGATACCAATGCTACATAAACCTAGTTGAGTAATGTGGAGTTAGATACCATGCTGACATAAACCTTAGTGAGTAATGTGGAGTTAGATACCAATGCTGACATAAACCTTAGTTGAGAGTAGTGTGGAGGTTAGATACCAATGCTGACATGAACCTTAGTTGAGTAATGTGGAGTTAGATACCAATGCTAACATAAACCTTAGTTGAGTAATGTGGAGTTAGATACCAATGCTGACATGAACCTTAGTTGAGTAATGTGGAGTTAGATACCAATGCTGACATAAACCTTAGTTGAGTAATGTGGAGTTAGATACCAATGCTGACATAAACCTTGGTTAAGTAGTGTGGAGTTAGATACCAATCCTGACATAAACCTTAGTTGAGTAATGTGGAGTTTGATACCAATACTGACATTAACCTTGGTTAAGTAATGTCGAGTTAGATACCAATCCTGACATTAACCTTGGTTAAGTAGTGTGGAGTGAGATACCAATCCTGACATAAACCTTGGTTAAGTAGTGTGGAGTTAGATACCAATCCTGACATAAACCTTAGTTGAGTAATGTGGAGTTTGATACCAATACTGACATTAACCTTGGTTAAGTAATGTCGAGTTAGATACCGATCCTGACATAAACCTTGGTTAAGTAGTGTGGAGTGAGATACCAATACTGACATTAACCTTGGTTAAGTAGTGTGGAGTGAGATACCAATCCTGACATTAACCTTGGTTAAGTAATGTCGAGTTAGATACCAATCCTGACATAAACCTTGGTTAAGTAATGTGGAGTTAGATAACAATCCTGACATAAACCTTGGTTAAGTAGTGTGGAGTTAGATACCAATCCTGACATAAACCTTGGTTAAGTAGTGTGGAGTGAGATACCAATCCTGACATTAACCTTGGTTAAGTAGTGTGGGTTAGATACCAATCTGACATTAACCTTGGTTAAGTAATGTGGAGTTAGATACCAATCCTGACATAAACCTTGGTTAAGTAGTGTGGAGTGAGATACCAATCCTGACATTAAACCTTGGTTAAGTAGTGTGGAGTGAGATACCAATCCTGACATTAACCTGGTTAAGTAGTTGTGGGTTAGATACCAATCCTGACATTAACCTTGGTTAAGTAGTGTGGGGTTAGATACCAAGCTAACATGAAACCTTAGTTGAGTAATGTGGGGTTAGATACCAATCCTGACATGAACCTTAGTTGAGTAATGTGGAGTTAGATACCAATGCTGACATAAACCTTAGTTGAGTAGTGTGGAGTTAGATACCAATGCTGACATGAACCTTAGTTGAGTAATGTGGAGTTAGATACCAATGCTGACAAACCTTAGTTGAGTAATGTGGAGTTAGATACCAATACTGACATTAACCTTAGTTGAGTAATGTGGAGTTAGATACCAATGCTGACATAAACCTTAGTTGAGTAATGTGGAGTTAGATACCAATGCTGACATGAACCTTAGTTGAGTAATGTGGAGTTAGATACCAATGCTGACATAAACCTTAGTTGAGTAGTGTGGAGTTAGATACCAATGCTAACATAAACCTTAGTTGAGTAGTGTGGAGTTAGATACCAATGCTGACATGAACCTTAGTTGTGTAATGTGGAGTTAGATACCATTGCTGACATAAACCTTAGTTGAGTAGTGTGGAGTTAGATACCAATGCTGACATAGACCTTATGAGTAATGTGGAGTTTGATACCAATGCTGACATAAAACCTTAGTTGAGTAATGTGGATTTAGATACCAATGCTGACATAAACCTTAGTTGAGTAATGTGGAGTTAGATACCAAGCTGACATAAACCTTGGTTAAGTAGTGTGGAGTGAGATACCAATCCTGACATTAACCTGGTTAAGTAGTGTGGGGTTAGATACCAATCCTGACATTAACCTTGGTTAAGTAATGTGGAGTTAGATACCAATCCTGACATAAACCTTGGTTAAGTAGTGTGGAGTGAGATACCAATCCTGACATTAACCTTGGTTAAGTAGTGTGGAGTGAGATACCAATCCTGACATTAACCTTGGTTAAGTAGTGTGGGGTTAGATACCAATCCTGACATTAACCTTGGTTAAGTAGTGTGGGGTTAGATACCAATGCTAACATGAACCTTAGTTGAGTAATGTGGGGTTAGATACCAATCCTGACATGAACCTTAGTTGAGTAATGTGGAGTTAGATACCAATGCTAACATAAACCTTAGTTGAGTAGTGTGGAGTTAGATACCAATGCTGACATAAACCTTAGTTGAGTAATGTGGAGTTAGATACCAATGCTGACATAAACCTTAGTTGAGTAATGTGGAGTTAGATACCAATGCTGACATGAACCGTAGTTGAGTAATGTGGAGTTAGATACCAATGCTGACATAAACCTTAGTTGAGTAGTGTGGAGTTAGATACCAATGCTGACATAAACCTTAGTTGAGTAATGTGGAGTTAGATACCAATGCTAACATGAACCTTAGTTGAGTAATGTGGAGTTAGATACCAATCCTGACATGAACCTTAGTTGAGTAATGTGGAGTTAGATACCAATGCTGACATGAACCTTAGTTAAGTAGTGTGGGGTTAGATACCAATGCTAACATGAACCTTAGTTGAGTAATGTGGGGTTAGATACCAATGCTAACATAAACCTTAGTTGAGTAGTGTGGAGTTAGATACCAATGCTGACATGAACCTTAGTTGAGTAATGTGGAGTTAGATACCAATCCTGACATTAACCTTAGTTGAGTAATGTGGAGTTAGATACCAATGCTGACATAAACCTTAGTTGAGTAATGTGGAGTTAGATACCAATGCTAACATAAACCTTAGTTGAGTAATGTGGAGTTAGATACCAATGCTGACATAAACCTTAGTTGAGTAATGTGGAGTTAGATACCAATGCTGACATAAACCTTAGTTGAGTAGTGTGGAGTTAGATACCAATGCTGACATGAACCTTAGTTGAGTAATGTGGAGTTAGATACCAATGCTAACATAAACCTTAGTTGAGTAATGTGGAGTTAGATACCAATGCTGACATGAACCTTAGTTGAGTAATGTGGAGTTAGATACCAATGCTGACATAAACCTTAGTTGAGTAATGTGGAGTTAGATACCAATGCTGACATAAACCTTAGTTGAGTAGTGTGGAGTTAGATACCAATGCTGACATAAACCTTAGTTGAGGTAATGTGGAGTTAGATACCAATGCTGACATGAACCTTAGTTGAGTATGTGGGAGTTAGATACCAATGCTGACATGAACCTTAGTTGAGTAATGTGGAGTGTTAGATACCAATGCTGACATAGACCTTAGTTGAGTAATGTGGAGTTTGATACAATGCTGACATAAAACCTTAGTTGAGTAATGTGGATTTAGATACCAATGCTGACATAAACCTTAGTTGAGTAATGTGGAGTTAGATACCAATGCTGACATAAACCTTAGTTGAGTAATGTGGAGTTAGATACCAATGCTGACATAAACCTTAGTTGAGTAATGTGGAGTTAGATACCAATACTGACATGAACCTTAGTTGAGTAGTGTGGAGTTTGATACCAATGCTGACATAGACCTTAGTTGAGTAATGTGGAGTTAGATACCAATGCTGACATAAACCTTAGTTGAGTAGTGTGGAGTGAGATACTAATACTGACATTAACCTTAGTTGAGTAATGTGGAGTTAGATACCAATGCTGACATAAACCTTAGTTGAGTAATGTGGAGTTAGATACCAATGCTGACATAAACCTTAGTTGAGTAGTGTGGAGTGAGATACCAATGCTAACATAAACCTTAGTTGAGTAATGTGGAGTTAGATACCAATACTGACATTAACCTTAGTTGAGTAATGTGGAGTTAGATACCAATGCTGACATAAACCTTAGTTGAGTAATGTGGAGTTAGATACCCAATGCTGACATATAACCTTAGTTGAGTAGTGTGGAGGAGATACCAATGCTAACATAAACCTTAGTTGAGTAATGTGGAGTTAGATACCAATGCTGACATAAACCTTAGTTGAGTAACGTGGAGTTAGATACCAATGCTGACATAGACCTTAGTTGAGTAATGTGGAGTTAGATGCCAATGCTGACATGAACCTTAGTTGAGTAATGTGGAGTTAGATGCCAATGCTGACATAAACCTTAGTTGAGTAATGTGGAGTTAGATGCCAATGCTGACATAAACCTTAGTTGAGTAGTGTGGAGTTAGATACCAATGCTGACATAGACCTTAGTTGAGTAATGTGGAGTTAGATGCCAATGCTGACATGAACCTTAGTTGAGTAATGTGGAGTTAGATACTAATACTGACATAAACCTTGGTTAAGTAGTGTGGAGTTTGATACCAATGCTAACATGAACCTTAGTTGAGTAGTGTGGGGTTAGATACCAATGCTAACATAAACCTTAGTTGAGTAGTGTGGGGTTAGATACCAATGCTAACATAAACCTTAGTTGAGTAATGTGGAGTTAGATACCAATGCTGACATGAACCTTAGTTGAGTAGTGGGGGTTAGATACCAATGCTAACATAAACTTAGTTGAGTAGTGTGGAGTGAGATACCAATGCTAACATAAACCTTAGTTGAGTAATGTGGAGTTAGATGCCAATGCTGACATAAACCTTAGTTGAGTAATGTGGGGTTAGATACTAATACTGACATTAACCTTGGTTAAGTAATGTGGAGTTTGATACCAATGCTAACATGAACCTTAGTTGAGTAGTGTGGGGTTAGATACCAATGCTAACATAAACCTTAGTTGAGTAGTGTGGGGTTAGATACCAATGCTAACATAAACCTTAGTTGAGCAATGTGGAGTTAGATACCAATGCTGACATGAACCTTAGTTGAGTAGTGTGGGGTTAGATACCAATGCTAACATAAACCTTAGTTGAGTAGTGTGGAGTGAGATACCAATGCTAACATAAACCTTAGTTGAGTAATGTGGAGTTAGATGCCAATGCTGACATAAACCTTAGTTGAGTAATGTGGAGTTAGATGCCAATGCTGACATAAACCTTAGTTGAGTAGTGTGGAGTTAGATGCCAATGCTGACATAAACCTTAGTTGAGTAATGTGGAGTTTGATACCAATGCTGACATAAACCTTAGTTGTGTAGTGTGGGGTTAGATACCAATGCTGACATAAACCTTAGTTGAGTAATGTGGAGTTAGATACCAATGCTGACATAAACCTTAGTTGAGTAGTGTGGGGTTAGATACCAATGCTAACATAAACCTTAGTTGAGTAATGTGGAGTTAGATACCAATGCTAACATAAACCTTTAGTTGAGTAGTGTGGAGTTAGATGCCAATGCTGACATAAACCTTAGTTGAGTAATGTGGAGTTAGATACCAATGCTGACATAAACCTTAGTTGAGTAATGTGGAGTTAGATACCAATGCTGACATAAACCTTAGTTGAGTAGTGTGGAGTGAGATACCAATCCTGACATTAACCTTAGTTGAGTAATGTGGAGTTAGATACCAATGCTAACATAAACCTTAGTTGAGTAATGTGGAGTTTGATACCAATGCTGACATTAACCTTAGTTGAGTAGTGTGGAGTGAGATACCAATGCTAACATAAACCTTAGTTGAGTAATGTGGAGTTTGTACCAATGCTGACATTAACCTTAGTTGAGTAATGTGGAGTTAGATACCAATGCTAACATAAACCTTAGTTGAGTAATGTGGAGTTTGATACCAATGCTGACATTAACCTTAGTTGAGTAGTGTGGAGTGAGATACCAATGCTAACATAAACCTTAGTTGAGTAATGTGGAGTGAGATACCATTGCTAACATAAACCTTAGTTGAGTAGTGTGGAGTTAGATGCCAATGCTGACATTAACCTTAGTTGAGTAATGTGGAGTTAGATACCAATGCTAACATAAACCTTAGTTGAGTAATGTGGAGTTAGATGCCAATGCTGACATTAACCTTAGTTGAGTAATGTGGAGTTAGATACCAATGCTAACATAAACCTTAGTTGAGTAGTGTGGAGTGAGATACCAATACTGACATTAACCTTAGTTGAGTAATGTGGAGTTAGATACCAATGCTGACATTAACCTTAGTTGAGTAATGTGGAGTTAGATACCAATACTGACATTAACCTTAGTTGAGTAGTGTGGAGTTAGATACCAATACTGACATTAACCTTAGTTGAGTAGTGTGGAGTTAGATACCAATGCTGACATAGACCTTAGTTGAGTAGTGTGGAGTTAGATACCAATACTGACATTAACCTTAGTTGAGTAATGTGGAGTTAGATACCAATGCTAACATAAACCTTAGTTGAGTAGTGTGGAGTGAGATACCAATACTGACATAAACCTTAGTTGAGTAGTGTGGAGTTAGATACCAATGCTGACATTAACCTTAGTTGAGTAATGTGGAGTGAGATACCAATACTGACATTAACCTTAGTTGAGTAATGTGGAGTTAGATACCAATACTGACATAGACCTTAGTTGAGTAATGTGGAGTTAGATACCAATGCTGACATAAACCTTAGTTGAGTAGTGTGGAGTGAGATACAATACTGACATTAACCTTAGTTGAGTAATGTGGAGTTAGATACCAATGCTAACATAAACCTTAGTTGAGTAGTGGAGTGAGATACCAATACTGACATAAACCTTAGTTGAGTAGTGTGGAGTTAGATACCAATGCTGACATTAACCTTAGTGAGTAATGTGGAGTAGATACCAATGCTAACATAACCTTAGTTGAGTAGTGTGGAGTGAGATACCAATACTGACATAAACCTTAGTGAGTAGTGTGGAGTTAGATACCAATGCTGACATTAACCTTAGTTGAGTAATGTGGAGTTAGATACCAATGCTAACATAAACCTTAGTTGAGTAGTGTGGGAGTGAGATACCAATACTGACATAAACCTTAGTTGAGTAATGTGGAGTTAGATACCAATGCTGACATGAACCTTAGTTGAGTAGTGTGAGTGAGATACCAATACTGACATAAACCTTAGTTGAGTAGTGTGGAGTTAGATACCAATGCTGACATAAACCTTAGTTGAGTAGTGTGGAGTGAGAACCAATACTGACATTAACCTTAGTTGAGTAGTGTGGAGTGAGATACCAATACTGACATTAACCTTAGTTGAGTAATGTGGAGTTAGATGCCAATGCTGACATAAACCTTAGTTGAGTAGTGTGGGGTTAGATACCAATGCTGACATAGACCTTAGTTGAGTATGTGGGGTTAGATACCAATGCTGACATAGACCTTAGTTGAGTATGTGGGGTTCGATACCAATGCTGACATAGACCTTAGTTGAGTAATGTGGAGTTAGATACCAATGCTGACATGAACCTTAGTTGAGTAATGTGGAGTTAGATACCAATGCTGACATAAACCTTAGTTGAGTAATGTGGAGTTAGATACCAATGCTGACATGAACTTAGTTGAGTAGTGTGGAGTTAGATACCAATGCTGACATGAACCTTAGTTGAGTATGTGGAGTTAGATACCAATGCTGACATAAACCTTAGTTGAGTAATGTGGAGTTAGATACCAATGCTGACATGAACCTTAGTTGAGTAGTGTGGAGTTAGATACCAATGCTGACATAAACCTTAGTTGAGTAATGTGGAGTTAGATACCAATGCTGACATGAACCTTAGTTGAGTAATGTGGAGTTAGATACCAATGCTGACATAAACCTTAGTTGAGTAGTGTGGAGTTAGATACCAATGCTGACATAAACCTTAGTTGAGTAGTGTGGGGTTAGATACCAATACTGACATTAACCTTAGTTGAGTAGTGTGGAGTTAGATACCAATGCTGACATGAACCTTAGTTGAGTAGTGTGGAGTTAGATACCAATGCTGACATGAACCTTAGTTGAGTAGTGTGGAGTTAGATACCAATGCTAACATAAACCTTAGTTGAGTAGTGTGGAGTTAGATACCAATGCTAACATAAACCTTAGTTGAGTAGTGTGGAGTGAGATACCAATATGACATGAACCTTAGTTGAGTAGTGTGGAGTTAGATACCAATGCTAACATAAACCTTTTGAGTAGTGTGGAGTGAGATACCAATGCTGACATGAACTTTAGTTGAGTAGTGTGGAGTTAGATACCAATGCTAACATAAACCTTAGTTGAGTAGTGTGGAGTTAGATACCAATGCTAACATAAACCTTAGTTGAGTAGTGTGGAGTGAGATACCAATGCTGACATGAACCTTAGTTGAGTAGTGTGGAGTTAGATACCAATGCTGACATAAACCTTAGTTGAGTAGTGTGGAGTTAGATACCAATACTGACATTAACCTTAGTTGAGTAGTGTGGAGTTAGATACCAATGCTAAAATAACCTTAGTTGAGTAGTGTGGAGTGAGATACCAATACTGACATTAACCTTAGTTGAGTAGTGTGGAGTTAGATACCAATGCTGACATAAACCTTAGTTGAGTAGTGTGGGGTTAGATACCAATGCTGACATAGACCTTAGTTGAGTAATGTGGAGTTTGATACCAATGCTGACATAAACCTTAGTTGAGTAATGTGGAGTTAGATACCAATGCTGACATGAACCTTAGTTGAGTAATGTGGAGTTAGATACCAATACTGACATTAACCTTAGTTGAGTAATGTGGAGTTAGATACCAATGCTGACATAAACCTTAGTTGAGTAATGTGGAGTTAGATACCAATGCTGACATAAACCTTAGTTGAGTAGTGTGGAGTGAGATACCAATGCTAACATAAACCTTAGTTGAGTAATGTGGAGTTAGATACCAATGCTGACATAAACCTTAGTTGAGTAACGTGGAGTTAGATACCAATGCTGACATAGACCTTAGTTGAGTAATGTGGAGTTAGATGCCAATGCTGACATGAACCTTAGTTGAGTAATGTGGAGTTAGATGCCAATGCTGACATAAACCTTAGTTGAGTAATGTGGAGTTAGATGCCAATGCTGACATAAACCTTAGTTGAGTAGTGTGGAGTTAGATACCAATGCTGACATAGACCTTAGTTGAGTAATGTGGAGTTAGATGCCAATGCTGACATGAACCTTAGTTGAGTAATGTGGAGTTAGATACTAATACTGACATAAACCTTGGTTAAGTAGTGTGGAGTTTGATACCAATGCTAACATGAACCTTAGTTGAGTAGTGTGGGGTTAGATACCAATGCTAACATAAACCTTAGTTGAGTAGTGTGGGGTTAGATACCAATGCTAACATAAACCTTAGTTGAGTAATGTGGAGTTAGATACCAATGCTGACATGAACCTTAGTTGAGTAGTGTGGGGTTAGATACCAATGCTAACATAAACCTTAGTTGAGTAGTGTGGAGTGAGATACCAATGCTAACATAAACCTTAGTTGAGTAATGTGGAGTTAGATGCCAATGCTGACATAAACCTTAGTTGAGTAATGTGGGGTTAGATACTAATACTGACATTAACCTTGGTTAAGTAATGTGGGTTTGATACCAATGCTAACATGAACCTTAGTGAGTAGTGTGGGGTTAGATACCAATGCTAACATAAACCTTAGTTGAGTAGTGTGGGGTTAGATACCAATGCTAACATAAACCTTAGTTGAGCAATGTGGAGTTAGATACCAATGCTGACATGAACCTTAGTTGAGTAGTGTGGGTTAGATACCAATGCTAACATAAACCTTAGTTGAGTAGTGTGGAGTGAGATACCAATGCTAACATAAACCTTAGTTGAGTAATGTGGAGTTAGATGCCAATGCTGACATAAACCTTAGTTGAGTAATGTGGAGTTAGATGCCAATGCTGACATAAACCTTAGTTGAGTAGTGTGGAGTTAGATGCCAATGCTGACATAAACCTTAGTTGAGTAATGTGGAGTTTGATACCAATGCTGACATAAACCTTAGTTGTGTAGTGTGGGGTTAGATACCAATGCTGACATAAACCTTAGTTGAGTAATGTGGAGTTAGATACCAATGCTGACATAAACCTTAGTTGAGTAGTGTGGGTTAGATACCAATGCTAACATAAACCTTAGTTGAGTAATGTGGAGTTAGATACCAATGCTAACATAAACCTTTAGTTGAGTAGTGTGGAGTTAGATGCCAATGCTGACATAAACCTTAGTTGAGTAATGTGGAGTTAGATACCAATGCTGACATAAACCTTAGTTGAGTAATGTGGAGTTAGATACCAATGCTGACATAAACCTTAGTTGAGTAGTGTGGAGTGAGATACCAATCCTGACATTAACCTTAGTTGAGTAATGTGGAGTTAGATACCAATGCTAACATAAACCTTAGTTGAGTAATGTGGAGTTTGATACCAATGCTGACATTAACCTTAGTTGAGTAGTGTGGAGTGAGATACCAATGCTAACATAAACCTTAGTTGAGTAATGTGGAGTTTGATACCAATGCTGACATTAACCTTAGTTGAGTAATGTGGAGTTAGATACCAATGCTAACATAAACCTTAGTTGAGTAATGTGGAGTTTGATACCAATGCTGACATTAACCTTAGTTGAGTAGTGTGGAGTGAGATACCAATGCTAACATAAACCTTAGTTGAGTAATGTGGAGTGAGATACCATTGCTAACATAAACCTTAGTTGAGTAGTGTGGAGTTAGATGCCAATGCTGACATTAACCTTAGTTGAGTAATGTGGAGTTAGATACCAATGCTAACATAAACCTTAGTTGAGTAATGTGGAGTTAGATGCCAATGCTGACATTAACCTTAGTTGAGTAATGTGGAGTTAGATACCAATGCTAACATAAACCTTAGTTGAGTAGTGTGGAGTGAGATACCAATACTGACATTAACCTTAGTTGAGTAATGTGGAGTTAGATACCAATGCTGACATTTACCTTAGTTGAGTAATGTGGAGTTAGATACCAATACTGACATTAACCTTAGTTGAGTAGTGTGGAGTTAGATACCAATACTGACATTAACCTTAGTTGAGTAGTGTGGAGTTAGATACCAATGCTGACATAAACCTTAGTTGAGTAGTGTGGAGTTAGATACCAATACTGACATTAACCTTAGTTGAGTAATGTGGAGTTAGATACCAATGCTAACATAAACCTTAGTTGAGTAGTGTGGAGTGAGATACCAATACTGACATAAACCTTAGTTGAGTAGTGTGGAGTTAGATACCAATGCTGACATAAACCTTAGTTGAGTAGTGTGGAGTGAGATACCAATACTGACATTAACCTTAGTTGAGTAATGTGGAGTTAGATACCAATGCTAACATAAACCTTAGTTGAGTAGTGTGGAGTGAGATACCAATACTGACATAAACCTTAGTTGAGTAGTGTGGAGTGAGATACCAATACTGACATAAACCTTAGTTGAGTAATGTGGAGTTAGATACCAATGCTGACATGAACCTTAGTTGAGTAGTGTGGAGTGAGATACCAATACTGACATAAACCTTAGTTGAGTAGTGTGGAGTTAGATACCAATGCTGACATAAACCTTAGTTGAGTAGTGTGGAGTGAGATACCAATACTGACATTAACCTTAGTTGAGTAGTGTGGAGTGAGATACCAATACTGACATTAACCTTAGTTGAGTAATGTGGAGTTAGATGCCAATGCTGACATAAACCTTAGTTGAGTAGTGTGGGGTTAGATACCAATGCTGACATAGACCTTAGTTGAGTAGTGTGGGGTTCGATACCAATGCTGACATAGACCTTAGTTGAGTAATGTGGAGTTTGATACCAATGCTGACATGAACCTTAGTTGAGTAATGTGGAGTTAGATACCAATGCTGACATGAACCTTAGTTGAGTAATGTGGAGTTAGATACCAATGCTGACATAAACCTTAGTTGAGTAATGTGGAGTTAGATACCAATGCTGACATGAACCTTAGTTGAGTAGTGTGGAGTTAGATACCAATGCTGACATGAACCTTAGTTGAGTAATGTGGAGTTAGATACCAATGCTGACATAAACCTTAGTTGAGTAATGTGGAGTTAGATACCAATGCTGACATGAACCTTAGTTGAGTAGTGTGGAGTTAGATACCAATGCTGACATAAACCTTAGTTGAGTAATGTGGAGTTAGATACCAATGCTGACATGAACCTTAGTTGAGTAATGTGGAGTTAGATACCAATGCTGACATAAACCTTAGTTGAGTAGTGTGGAGTTAGATACCAATGCTGACATAAACCTTAGTTGAGTAGTGTGGGTTAGATACCAATACTGACATAACCTTAGTTGAGTAGTGTGGAGTTAGATACCAATGCTGACATGAACCTTAGTTGAGTAGTGTGGAGTTAGATACCAATGCTGACATGAACCTTAGTTGAGTAGTGTGGAGTTAGATACCAATGCTAACATAAACCTTAGTTGAGTAGTGTGGAGTTAGATACCAATGCTAACATAAACCTTAGTTGAGTAGTGTGGAGTGAGATACCAATACTGACATGAACCTTAGTTGAGTAGTGTGGAGTTAGATACCAATGCTAACATAAACCTTAGTTGAGTAGTGTGGAGTGAGATACCAATGCTGACATGAACTTTAGTTGAGTAGTGTGGAGTTAGATACCAATGCTAACATAAACCTTAGTTGAGTAGTGTGGAGTTAGATACCAATGCTAACATAAACCTTAGTTGAGTAGTGGAGTGAGATACCAATGCTGACATGAACCTTAGTTGAGTAGTGTGGAGTTAGATACCAATGCTGACATAAACCTTAGTTGAGTAGTGTGGAGTTAGATACCAATACTGACATTAACCTTAGTTGAGTAGTGTGGAGTTAGATACCAATGCTAAAATAACCTTAGTTGAGTAGTGTGGAGTGAGATACCAATACTGACATAACCTTAGTTGAGTAGTGTGGAGTTAGATACCAATGCTGACATAAACCTTAGTTGAGTAGTGTGGGGTTAGATACCAATGCTGACATAACCTTAGTTGAGTAATGTGGAGTTGATACCAATGCTGACATAAACCTTAGTTGAGTAATGTGGAGTTAGATACCAATGCTGACATGAACCTTAGTTGAGTAATGTGGAGTTAGATACCAATGCTGACATAAACCTTAGTTGAGTAATGTGGATTTAGATACCAATGCTGACATAAACTTTAGTTGAGTAATGTGGAGTTAGATACCAATGCTGACATAAACCTTATTGAGTTATGTGGAGTTAGATACCAATGCTGACATAAACCTTAGGTGAGTAATGTGGAGTTAGATACCAATGCTGACATAGACCTTAGTTGAGTAATGTGGAGTTAGATACCAATGCTGACATAAACATTAGTTGAGTAATGTGGAGTTACATACCAACGATGACATAAACCTTAGTTGAGTAATGTGGAGTGAGATACCAATGCTGACATGAACCGTAGTTGAGTAGTGTGGAGTTAGATATCAATGCTGACATAAACCGTAGTTGAGTAGTGTGGAGTTAGATACCAATGCTGACATAAACCTTAGTTGAGTAATGTGGAGTTAGATGCCAATGCTGACATAAACCTTAGTTGAGTAATGTGGAGTTAGATACCAATGCTGACATGAACCTTAGTTGAGTAATGTGGAGTGAGATACAAATGCTGACATAAACCTTAGTTGAGTAATGTGGAGTTAGATACCAATGCTGACATAAACCTTAGTTGAGTAACGTGGAGTTAGATACCATTGCTGACATAAACCTTAGTTGAGTAATGTGGAGTTAGATACCATTGCTGACATAAACCTTAGTTGAGTAATGTGGAGTTAGATACCAATGCCGACATAAACCTTAGTTGAGTAACGTGGAGTTAGATACCAATGCTGACATGAACCTTAGTTGAGTAATGTGGAGTTTGATACCAATGCTGACATAAACCTTAGTTGAGTAATGTGGAGTTTGATACCAATGCTGACATAAACCTTAGTTGAGTAATGTGGAGTTAGATACCAATGCTGACATAAACCTTAGTTGAGTAATGTGGAGTTAGATACCAATGCTGACATAAACCTTAGTTGAGTAGTGTGGAGTTAGATACCAATGCTGACATAAACCTTAGTTGAGTAATGTGGAGTTAGATACCAATGCTGACATAAACCTTAGTTGAGTAATGTGGAGTTAGATACCAATGCTGACATAAACCTTAGTTGAGTAGTGTGGAGTTTGATACCAATGCTGACATGAACCGTAGTTGAGTAGTGTGGAGTTAGATACCAATGCCGACATAAACCTTAGTTGAGTAATGTGGAGTTAGATACCAATGCTGACATAAACCTTAGTTGAGTAATGTAGATTTAGATGCCAATGCTGACATAAACCTTAGTTGAGTAACGTGGAGTAAGATGCCAATGCTGATATAAACCTTAGTTGAGTAACGTGGAGTTAGATACCAATGCTGACATAAACCTTAGTTGAGTAATGTGGAGTTAGATACTAACGATGACATAAACCTTAGTTGAGTAATGTGGAGTTAGATACCAATGCTGACATAAACCTTAGTTGAGTAATGTGGAGTTAGATACCAATGCTGACATAAACCTTAGTTGAGTAATGTGGAGTTAGATACCAATGCTGACATGAACCTTAGTTGAGTAACGTGGAGTTAGATACCAATGCTAACATAAACCTTAGTTGAGTAATGTGGAGTTAGATACCAATGCTGACATAAACCTTAGTTGAGTAATGTGGAGTTAGATACCAATGCTGACATGAACCTTAGTTGAGTAATGTGGAGTTAGATACCAATGCTGACATAAACCTTAGTTGAGTAACGTGGAGTTAGATACCAATGCTGACATGAACCTTAGTTGAGTAACGTGGAGTTAGATACCAATGCTGACATAAACCTTAGTTGAGTAATGTGGAGTTAGATACCAATGCTGACATAAACCTTAGTTGAGTAACGTGGAGTTAGATACGAATGCTGACATGAACCTTAGTTGAGTAACGTGGAGTTAGATACCAATGCTGACATAAACCTTAGTTGAGTAATGTGGAGTTTGATACCAATGCTGACATGAACCGTAGTTAAGTAATGTGGAGTTAGATACCAATGCTGACATAAACCTTAGTTGAGTAATGTGACGTTAGATACCAATGCTGACATAAACCTTAGTTGAGTAATGTGGAGTTAGATGCCAATGCTGACATGAACCGTAGTTGAGTAGTGTGGGGTTAGATACCATTGCTGACATAAACCTTAGTTGAGTAGTGTCGAGTTAGATACCAATGCTGCATAAACCTTAGTTGTGTAATGTGGAGTTAGATACCATTGCTGACATAAACCTTAGTTGAGTAGTGTGGTGTTAGATACCATTGCTGACATGAACCTTAGTTGAGTAATGTGGAGTTAGATACCATTGCTGACATGAACCTTAGTTGAGTAGTGTGGAGTTAGATACCATTGCTGACATGAACCTTAGTTGAGTAGTGTGGAGTTAGATACCATTGCTGACATGAACCTTAGTTGAGTAGTGTGGAGTTAGATACCATTGCTGACATGAACCTTAGTTGAGTAATGTGGAGTTAGATACCAATGCTGACATGAATCGTAGTTGAGTAGTATGGCGTTAGATACACATTTCCATATTGGAAAAGAGAAATCCATATCTGGTTGAGACCTTAAGGATGGCTAATGAATTTATCACTGAACTAAACAGAAATACTAAAAAGAAATATGATAAGGTGTCACAGAAATGTGTAATTATTTCCATTTACCAAATGGATTTTACAAGAGTGTAAAAGAGACACACTTGGTACATTATTTCAGAATATTTCTTTTATATGCAGTTAGACTTCAGTGATAATGAGATTTAAAAAACTCAAACTTAAATAATTAAATTTAGTTAGAATTACACATCTAAAGTTATAGCATAAATCACAGGCAATCAGTGGATTAAAGGTGCCTTTAGTAAAAAAAAATTAACAGAATTATCTTTTGTGACTAACTTAAAGACCACCCTTTGAAAACAATGCAACCTAAAAAAGAGTAAATTTGACCACCTTAATTATATCATATTTCAGAAAATTTAACCTGTAGCTTTCTTGTACATCATTTTGAACTGAGAGTTGTCTACTCTTGAGCAACATCTGGGTCTTCAATAATCATTGATCAAAAAGTTGTAAATTTGATTTCCTGGTTGGACTTCAAATGAAAAATGAAATTTACAGTTCCGGAAATGCCATCTATTTTCAATAACCATTTCATTAGCAATCAATTATCAATTTCATGACAAGCAGACAAACAGGCAATTAAAATTCTGTCTAGATCATCTCTATAATACAAAAGCATCAAATAGAAAAAAAAGTATTATTTGGTCTAGTGTCAGACCTATTTATTAACCCAACATGACTGATATGATTTGCAAAAATATGGCTGCTAAAGTGTTTAGAATGTTTTTCTATGATTAACACTTTTAAAAACCTACTTTTTTACCCAACAATAAATGATATACAAATATCACTTCTATTTTATAATTGGTCAAGTTTGGACAACACTGCACAAAACACTTTGGCCTCTTAGTGTTAACAAATATTTTGTAAAGAGGACCAATTCGATCAAGTATGGAGATGTGGAATCAATAATGTTAACATGGATTTGATATAATTTGACGGTTTTGACGGTGACCAAACATGCTCCACATTTATAAACTTCACTTGCTTTGAGGAACAATCTGGACATGGACTAAAACTGAAGCTTCTAGTGTGTTAAAAGTTTGTTCAATGATTTAACTTAGTAATCTACTTATTACTAACCCAACATGTCCCTAATATGAACTTTACCTTACTGTTTTAAGGATTTTGTTATTGTCAGATGAAAATTACCTCAGAGAATGTCTACAAAGGATAGGGGAATGTGAAGATAATAACAAGAATAAGAGTGTTTAAGGCTCCTGTGAAGATTCTTCCACTTATTACAAGTTCCAGGGATGTAAGCTAAAACTTGGGTTGCTTGAAAAAAGAACTCAACTTGAGTTAGGAAAATGACAAATTTTGAACCTAGGTTTTAAGAGCCCATCTCCTGTATATATATATCATGTGGTAGCATAGGTATTACTTTTTTCATGATTATTATTTATTTCTGTTTGAAATGAAAATTCTGAAAGGCAGTCACATAGTCAATACTGTGCAATCACTGCAGAAAATATGAAAAATGTTAATGTGGAGGACAATAATCTATCTAACACATATACATGTATATAACAAATAGTTGTCTGTATGGAATTATGAGGGAAATCATAAAAAAACAAGAAATAACCAACTTAATTCCTAGAGTAAATAAATAATGAAATAATAGCACAGTAGAAATAATGATGTTTTAAATCCAGTCAAACTTCTGCAAATCATATCAGAAGTCAGTTCTGGGATGGTGGAGGAAATTAGAGTGCCCAGAGAAAACCGCTGAATTTTGGCAATTGAATTGACAAATTGAACATCACTAGGGCAGAATTATTTCCTACCATCAAAATGCACAAATATTAGGAACATCAATGAGCACAGTATTTTTTAAAAGTCAGTCCTGTATGTGGACCTCCTGTCTGAGACTACTATATCATCTGAGTGAGTAGACTATAAGTTTTACTGACATATATCATGTTTACCTACTGACATGCACCATTTCTACCCCGTGTACAAATCATTAAGTACTAGGATGATATAAAGCAGTAAAAAGTGATTAAAATTAAAAGATAAATTTGATATAAAACAGACATTAAGATATTCCCATTACGTATTACTTCTGAACAACAAAACTCATTAATCACTAATAAAAAATAAATACATTAGGTGGGAAGATAGCATCAACTGTGTATATATTATATGTGTGTGTGTTATAATCATTTCATTTAGTTCAGGATCTTCAATAAAATATTACAAAAAACCACCGGGGAAAAAAAGGAAAAAAGAACCCCCCTTATAAAGAAGAAAAAAGACCCAGACATATCTGCATACAGTATGCAGTTGACAAATAACCTACGAAGCATAAAATCAATATTTTGCATTTCAAAGGTGTGTGATATACACACTAAAAACGTGGCTCTTTTTATTTAACCAGTCAGTTGAATCTATTTTATTTAAAATCTGCTATAACAGGACACTGTCTGGTTGTCATATACAATACACACCTAGATGGAAAAATTTTAAAATAAGGTTAATATTACAATGATTATGTAATAATGGCAGGTCATTGACAGAATTCTGTCTAGGGCCCCCAAAAGGGAATTTTTTCACCAATCTGTTTTCTTGTTTTATTTTTTTAATAAATATGGCATAGTTGAAGTTTTGGCTTTGACATAAAAATTCAACATTTCCCAGCACTCTTTTACAGAAAAAATAGGTCAATATCTAAACAGACTGTAAAACTTCAAATAATGTTGGTTTTTTTTACCACATCATTTGTAGTGTAGTAGAGTAGAGTAACAATGTTCTACATCCCAGTCAAGATGGTTTTTACCTATATTGAAGAGTAATCTATTAGATGATAGAGAAAACTTTAAGTGTCATGAGAAAATCACAAACCTTCAGCAAGCAAGCTGACAAACTTTCTCACACTAAGATCTGCAAAAATGGGATTTGAATCTAGGCACAAAAAGTACTGTAATCTGTAAGCATGCCTTTATTACCCTGGCTGGGGCTAATGAGGACAAAAACAAAGTACTGTAATCTGTTAACATGTCTTTACACTTCTGACTGGGGCTAATGAGGACAAAAACAAAGTACTGTAATCTGTAAGCATGCCTTTACACTTCTGACGGGGCTAATGAGGACAAAAACAAAGTACTGTAATCTGTAAGCATGCCTTTATTACCCTGGCTGGGGCTAATGAGGACAAAAACAAAGTACTGTAATCTGTAAGCATGCCTTTACACTTCTGACTGGGGCTAATGAGGACAAAAACAAAGTACTGTAATCTGTAAGCATGCCTTTACACTTCTGGCTGGGGCTAATGAGGACAAAAACAAAGTACTGTAATCTGTAAGCATGCCTTGACACTTCTGACTGGGGCTAATGAGGACAAAAACAAAGTACTGTAATCTGTAACATGTCTTTACACTTCTGACTGGGGCTAATGAGGACAAAAACAAAGTACTGTAATCTGTAAGCATGCCTTTACACTTCTGACTGGGGCTAATGAGGACAAAAACAAAGTACTGTAATCTGTTAACATGTCTTTACACTTCTGGCTGGGGCTAATGAGGACAAAAACAAAGTACTGTAATCTGTAAGCATGCCTTTACACTCCTGACTGGGGCTAATGAGGACAAAAACAAAGTACTGTAATCTGTTAACATGCCTTTACACTTCTGACTGGGGCTAATGAGGACAAAAACAAAGTACTGTAATCTGTAAGCATGCCTTTACACTCCTGGGGCTAATGAGGACAAAAACAAAGTACTGTAATCTGTAAGCATGCCTTTACACTTCTGACTGGGACTAATGAGGACAAAAACAAAGTACTGTAATCTGTAAGCATGCCTTTACACTCCTGGCTGGGGCTAATGAGGACAAAAACAAAGTACTGTAATCTGTAAGCATGCCTTTACACTTCTGACTGGGACTAATGAGGACAAAAACAAAGTACTGTAATCTGTAAGCATGCCTTTACACTCCTGACTGGGGCTAATGAGGACAAAAACAAAATACTGTAATCTGTTAACATGCCTTTACACTTCTGACTGGGGCTAATGAGGACAAACACAAAGTACTGTAATCTGTAAGCATGCCTTTACACTCCTGGCTGGGGCTAATGAGGACAAAAACAAAGTACTGTAATCTGTAAGCATGCCTTTACACTTCTGACTGGGGCTAATGAGGACAAAAACAAAGTACTGTAATCTGTAAGCATGCCTTTACACTCCTGACTGGGGCTAATGAGGACAAAAACAAAATACTGTAATCTGTTAACATGCCTTTACACTTCTGACTGGGGCTAATGAGGACAAAAACAAAGTACTGTAATCTGTTAACATGCCTTTACACTCCTGGCTGGGGCTAATGAGGACAAAAACAAAGTACTGTAATCTGTAAGCATGCCTTTACACTTCTGACTGGGGCTAATGAGGACAAAAACAAAGTACTGTAATCTGTTAACATGCCTTTACACTCCTGGCTGGGGCTAATGAGGACAAAAACAAAGTACTGTAATCTGTTAACATGCCTTTACACTCCTGACTGGGGCTAATGAGGACAAAAACAAAGTACTGTAATCTGTTAACATGTCTTTCACTTCTGACTGGGGCTAATGAGGACAAAAACAAAGTACTGTAATCTGTTAACATGCCTTTACACCTGGCTGGGGCTAATGAGGACAAAAACAAAGTACTGTAATCTGTAAGCATGCCTTTACACTTCTGACTGGGGCTAATGAGGACAAAAACAAAGTACTGTAATCTGTTAACATGCCTTTACACTTCTGACTGGGGCTAATGAGGACAAAAACAAAGTACTGTAATCTGTTAACATGCCTTTACACTTCTGACTGGGGCTAATGAGGACAAAAACAAAGTACTGTAATCTGTTAACATGCCTTTACACTTCTGACTGGGGCTAATGAGGACAAAAACAAAGTACTGTAATCTGTAAGCATGCCTTTAGACTTCTGGCTGGGGCTAATGAGGACAAAAACAAAGTACTGTAATCTGTAAACATGCCTTTACACTTCTGACTGGGGCTAATGAGGACAAAAACAAAGTACTGTAATCTGTAAGCATGCCTTTAGACTTCTGGCTGGGGCTAATGAGGACAAAAACAAAGTACTGTAATCTGATAACATGCCTTTACACTTCTGACTGGGGCTAATGAGGACAAAAACAAAGTACTGTAATCTGTAAGCATGCCTTTAGACTTCTGGGGGGCTAATGAGGACAAAAACAAAGTACTGTAATCTGTAAACATGCCTTTACACTTCTGACTGGGGCTAATGAGGACAAAAACAAAGTACTGTAATCTGTAAGCATGCCTTTAGACTTCTGGCTGGGGCTAATGAGGACAAAAACAAAGTACTGTAATCTGATAACATGCCTTTACACTTCTGACTGGGGCTAATGAGGACAAAAACAAAGTACTGTAATCTGTAAGCATGCCTTTACACTTCTGGCTGGGGCTAATGAGGACAAAAACAAAGTACTGTAATACAGTTATATTCATTTTCTCAATAGAGTACTAAGGTACATGAGTGAGGTCAAATGTTTGCTACTGTCTGTAATATTAGTATGGCCATGTACTACAACATAAATTATATTGTGAAACGACAATGGCTTTCTATGTGCTTGTCAACAGATGCTTACATTTACAAGCTTATTAGCTAAATATTTGATTTTGAGGGACACAGTAACAGAACTCTCCCACCATCCTAAAACCATTCAAGCATGAAAAGTAGGATAAAGTGGCATAACTTCTGTGTTGAGGTAAGTTTGTCAATCCACTCTAAATAGCAGGTCCAGATTTTAGATAAACCAACAAAATATGTTTAGTAATACATGCAAGTGGAATGCATGACTTTGTTGAAAACAGGTTCAATAACTTCATAATTAAAGTAACAAAGAAATATTCAAATTTACACATTTTCGTTTTCTACAGAAATATAGTTATTACCTTTGAGGTGGAATGCCAGGTGGTATATCTATGATCAAACATACTTAAATTTAAAGCTTGTTGTGACTATTTGAGGTAACAATTACTAACATCATTCCCATATTACATAGGGGTCAGACTAGTTTCTCATTGTACAAGTAAGAAAGGTATCTTGAGTTAGGCCTTTACTGGTTAGCTTTGTACTTGAGTATAATGATCTTTGATGTTTCTCTAGCTGCAACATTGTGGGCAAGTGTACTAATGCTATAAAGGTTTCCATAAGCAGGCACTATTATAAAGTAGTTCTGAAACACTTGCACAAATCTCACACATCAAACTTGTGTTAAGATTAATATGAAAAGTTGTCTCATTGCTAAAAGGTGAAAAGTTACTGATGCAATGTAAAACAACATTCAATGATTACTGATGCTGTTTGAGTAAACATGTTTTATCTACAGGACCAATTTATTGATATATACATATTATATACACAGTGTGTAGGTACAACCCTCAGTATCAGGTCGAGTCCTTTTTTCGTAGCCGTATCACTACGAGTCGCGCTTAATATTTTTGTCTAACATTTCCAATTAGGTTATTTAAAATAATAAAAAACAATACTTAATGTGACAAAAATTACATTTTACCACAGAAAACCACTGAACTATGTTATGACATTGGTTCTACGTTCTCCCTAATCACGTCACAATTACCTTTGCACTTTACCGCCAATGTTGTATCACCACACTGTGGTGATACAAGATTCTGTATCATGCGTGTTTGATAAAACTTGTATTTCGTAGAAAAACTAGTCTAATGTTAGATAAAGCTTATTTATTAGGATATCAAGGTGATTTTCACTCCATTTTTATGTGCTGTAAATGGGGTCAGCATTCGCCAATTACTATTTATTTTTTTCATTTTACAAACACCTGATCACCCAGTAAAGTACTTTCTATTCTAGTGCTTTTTGTGGGTTTGTCTACTGAACACAAAAAGCAACTTGTAGTAAGATTTTTTTTTAAAATGATGAAATGTCTGGATTCATATGATTTATTTTCTGATCTCTCCTTTGCTTTTGCAACTAAGAGCAGAAAATTTGCATATCTCAATATTTACACAAAATTTTGATATAAAACAACATTCAGTAAGTTTTGCTCTTTTAAATCTATGGTATGATGATAAATTAGTAGAAACAGGACTTGTCATGTTTAATAATATGGAGAATGAAAGGATTTTGATGAGTCCTGTTATACTATTATTCTGTATTAATATAAATTGTTGCTCCTTGAGGAAGAGATGTGGAATAATGGTGTTTTACCCCTTAGTCAAAAATATTTCACTTTATCAAGGAAATCAATTCTGGGATGATAGAGAAAATTCAGCAAGAGAAAAAGTGGAGTTTAAAACTTTGTGGTGAAGAGCACCATGAAAGTCAGTGATTTAAAAACATACCCTAAAAAAATTAAAATTCTTAAAAACTTAACTTTTTACATACAATTGAGTAATATTAAAACATAATCAATGATTAGTATTTATTTTTCCCTGTTCAGACATTGATGTAACAATAACAGTGTCTATGACCATATGTTACAGCTAGAAACAAAATGTGTGAAAAAATAATGAATTTAATGCCTCTGTCTCATTATGTATTATTTATATCTCATCCCGTGATTTGTCTTGTGATGCGATTATATTGCTTATTCTGGGATTTGTCTTATCATGTGATTTTTTGTCTCTTACATGATTATCTCTTTCTTTCATAAAATTTGACTTCATTTGCATATTTTTCTTAAACTGGGTTAATATAAAAAATTCTGTTACATATATTAAATGGCCAAGTATCTGCTTTCTATATTCAGCTTTGAAGAAAATCGGTAGAAAAATGAATCCACAATGGCCATTTTAGTGATTTTGTTATTTATAGTAAGGACGACCATCTTAGATTTTGTACAAGATTGCCTTGGACAAACTTCTTTAAAATCTTGTATCATGTTTAACGGCCAGGTATCTACTTTCTATATTTCAAACTGGAAGAAAATTGAATTCACAATGGCCATCATAGTGATTTGCCTTTATAGTAATGGCGGCCATCTTGGATAACATACGAGATTGCCATGTATAAACCTTGTATAAATCTTTCCCAACTAGGGACCTTCTAAACCAAATCTGGTTTTAATTGGATTAGTGGTTTCAGAGGAGAAGATAAAATTTACACACACCATGCCATAACCTCAACAGACTATATATATAGACAGTTGAGCTAAATACAATTTTTGTTAGTTATAAGGAACCAAAATCATAACCACATACACAATAAAGATTTGGCCAAATGTTGCCAACCAGTACTTTGTAATATCTTCTGCATAACTGTAGACATTAGTAGCTTAAATAGTCAGTACATATCAGATGTTTTCAAGGTAAAAATATTTCTGATTTTTCAGTTGTTTGTTGTGTAACACAAGATACAGCTAGTAGATTGAATTGGACTTCTGTCCAAATCTACACTTACATAACTACATTACATAATCCTGGTATCTAGA
Source organism: Anadara kagoshimensis (assembly GCA_021292105.1). Taxonomy (NCBI): domain Eukaryota; kingdom Metazoa; phylum Mollusca; class Bivalvia; order Arcoida; family Arcidae; genus Anadara; species Anadara kagoshimensis. Next base: position 21,721,754 of record CM037870.1, on the reverse strand, counting down.
AGTGTCATTTACATATAGTTATGTTTATAAATCTATTTAACATTTCAGCCTTTAAACTGTGACAAGGAGGTAAAGTAAAGTGTCTACAAGACAAACATCATGACAGTCTCTGATGAGAATAACTTGTTTAGCATACAAACTGTAAGAAGCTTACATACTTATACATTATTGTGTTTTCCTGAGGGACCTGTGATTCTATAGTATTGTCTTGGAGATTATAATACTGAGACAATATTATAGTTGTGATTCTATAGTATTGTCTTGGAGATTATAATAACTGAGACAATATTATAGTTGTGATTCTAAAGTATTGTCTTGGAGATTATAATACCTGAGACAATATTATAGCTGTGATTCTATAGTATTGTATTGGAGATTATAATACCTGAGACAATATTATAGCTGTGATTCTATAGTATTGTCTTGGAGATTATAATACATGAGACAATATTATAGCTGTGATTCTATAGTATTGTCTTGGAGATTATAATACCTGAGACAATATTGTAGCTGTGATTCTATAGTATTGTCTTGGAAATTATAATACATGAGACAATATTATAGTTGTGATTCTATAGTATTGTCTTGGAGATTATAATACATGAGACAATATTATAGCTGTGATTCTATAGTATTGTCTTGGAGATTATAATACATGAGACAATATTATAGTTGTGATTCTATAGTATTGTCTTGGAGATTAATAACTGAGACAATATTATAGTTGTGATTCTATAGTATTGTCTTGGAGATTATAATACATGATACAATATTATAGTTGTGATTCTATAGTATTGTCTTGGAGATTATAATACATGAGACAATATTATAGCTGTGATTCTATAGTATTGTCTTGGAGATTATAATACATGAGACAATATTATAGTTGTGATTCTATAGTATTGTCTTGGAGATTATAATAACTGAGACAATATTATAGTTGTGATTCTATAGTATTGTCTTGGAGATTATAATACATGATACAATATTATAGCTGTGATTCTAAAGTATTGTCTTGGAGATTATAATAACTGAGACAATATTATAGCTGTGATTCTATAGTATTGTCTTGGAGATTTCAATACCTGAGACAATATTATAGCTGTGATTCTATAGTATTGTCTTGGAGATTATAATACCTGAGACAATATTATAGCTGTGATTCTATAGTATTGTCTTGGAGATTATAGTACCTGAGACAATATTATAGCTGTGATTCTATAGTATTGTCTTGGAGATTATAATACCTGAGACAATATTATAGCTGTGATTCTATAGTATTGTCTTGGAGATTATATACCTGAGACAATATTATAGTTGTGATTCTATAGTATTGTCTTGGAGATTAATACCTGAGACAATATTATAGCTGTGATTCTATAGTATTGTCTTGGAGATTATAATACCTGAGACAATATTATAGCTGTGATTCTATAGTATTGTCTTGGAGATTATAATACATGAGACAATATTATAGCTGTGATTCTATAGTATTGTCTTGGAGATTATAATAACTGAGACAATATTATAGCTGTGATTCTATAGTATTGTCTTGGAGATTATAATAACTGAGACATTATAGCTGTGATTCTATAGTATTGTCTTGGAGATTATAATAACTGAGACAACATTATAGCTGTGATTCTATAGTATTGTCTTGGAGATTATAATAACTGAGACAACATTATAGCTGTGATTCTATAGTATTGTCTTGGAGATTATAATAACTGAGACAACATTATAGCTGTGATTCTATAGTATTGTCTTGGAGATTATAGTACCTGAGACAATATTATAGCTGTGATTCTATAGTATTGTCTTGGAGATTATAATAACTGAGACAACATTATAGCTGTGATTCTATAGTATTGTCTTGGAGATTATAATAACTGAAACAATATTATAGTTGTGATTCTATAGTATTGTCTTGGAGATTATAATAACTGAGACAATATTATAGCTGTGATTCTATAGTATTGTCTTGGAGATTATAGTACCTGAGACAATATTATAGTTGTGATTCTATAGTATTGTCTTGGAGATTATAATAACTGAGACAAAATTATAGCTGTGATTCTATAGTATTGTCTTGGAGATTATAATAACTGAAACAATATTATAGCTGTGATTCTATAGTATTGTCTTCGAAATTATAATACCTGAGACAATATTATAGCTGTGATTCTATAGTATTGTCTTGGAGATTACAGTACATGAGACAATATTATACCTGTTATTCTATAGTATTGTCTTGGAGATTATAATACCTGAGACAATATTATAGCTGTGATTCTATAGTATTGTCTTCGAAATTATAATACCTGAGACAATATTATAGCTGTGATTCTATAGTATTGTCTTGGAGATTATAGTACCTGAGACAATATTATACCTGTGATTCTATAGTATTGTCTTGGAGATTATAATACCTGAGACAAATTATAGCTGTGATTCTATAGTATTGTCTTCGAATTATAATACCTGAGACAATATTATACTGTGATTCTATAGTATTGTCTTGGAGATTATAATACCTGAGACAAATTATAGCTGTGATTCTATAGTATTGTCTTGGAGATTATAGTACCTGAGACAATATTATAGCTGTGATTCTATAGTATTGTCTTGGAGATTATAATAACTGAGACAATATTATAGCTGTGATTCTATAGTATTGTCTTGGAGATTATAGTACCCGAGACAATATTATAGCTGTGATTCTATAGTATTGTCTTGGAGATTATAGTACCTGAGACAATATTATAGCTGTGATTCTATAGTATTGTCTTGGAGATTATAATAACTGAGACAATATTATAGCTGTGATTCTATAGTATTGTCTTGGAGATTATAATACATGAGACAATATTATAGTTGTGATTCTAAAGTATTGTCTTGGAGATTATAATACATGAGACAATATTATAGTTGTGATTCTATAGTATTGTCTTGGAGATTATAATACCTGAGACAATATTATAGTTGTGATTCTAAAGTATTGTCTTGGAGATTATAATAACTGAGACAAAATTATAGCTGTGATTCTATAGTATTGTCTTGGAGATTATAATACATGAGACAATATTATAGCTGTGATTCTATAGTATTGTCTTGGAGATTATAATAACTGAGACAATATTATAGCTGTGATTCTATAGTATTGTCTTGGAGATTATAATACATGAGACAATATTATAGTTGTGATTCTATAGTATTGTCTTGGAGATTATAATACATGAGACAATATTATAGTTGTGATTCTATAGTATTGTCTTGGAGATTATAATACATGATACAATATTATAGCTGTGATTCTAAAGTATTGTCTTGGAGATTATAATAACTGAGACAATATTATAGCTGTGATTCTATAGTATTGTCTTGGAGATTTCAATACCTGAGACAATATTATAGCTGTGATTCTATAGTATTGTCTTGGAGATTATAATACCTGAGACAATATTATAGCTGTGATTCTATAGTATTGTCTTGGAGATTATAGTACCTGAGACAATATTATAGCTGTGATTCTATAGTATTGTCTTGGAGATTATAATACCTGAGACAATATTATAGCTGTGATTCTATAGTATTGTCTTGGAGATTATAATACCTGAGACAATATTATAGTTGTGATTCTATAGTATTGTCTTGGAGATTATAATACCTGAGACAATATTATAGCTGTGATTCTATAGTATTGTCTTGGAGATTATAATACCTGAGACAATATTATAGCTGTGATTCTATAGTATTGTCTTGGAGATTATAATACATGAGACAATATTATAGCTGTGATTCTATAGTATTGTCTTGGAGATTATAATAACTGAGACAATATTATAGCTGTGATTCTATAGTATTGTCTTGGAGATTATAATACCTGAGACAACATTATAGCTGTGATTCTATAGTATTGTCTTGGAGATTATAATAACTGAGACAACATTATAGCTGTGATTCTATAGTATTGTCTTGGAGATTATAATAACTGAGACAACATTATAGCTGTGATTCTATAGTATTGTCTTGGAGATTATAATAACTGAGACAACATTATAGCTGTGATTCTATAGTATTGTCTTGGAGATTATAATAACTGAAACAATATTATAGCTGTGATTCTATAGTATTGTCTTCGAAATTATAATACCTGAGACAATATTATAGCTGTGATTCTATAGTATTGTCTTGGAGATTACAGTACATGAGACAATATTATACCTGTTATTCTATAGTATTGTCTTGGAGATTATAATACCTGAGACAATATTATAGCTGTGATTCTATAGTATTGTCTTCGAAATTATAATACCTGAGACAATATTATAGCTGTGATTCTATAGTATTGTCTTGGAGATTATAGTACCTGAGACAATATTATACCTGTGATTCTATAGTATTGTCTTGGAGATTATAATACCTGAGACAAAATTATAGCTGTGATTCTATAGTATTGTCTTCGAAATTATAATACCTGAGACAATATTATACCTGTGATTCTATAGTATTGTCTTGGAGATTATAATACCTGAGACAAAATTATAGCTGTGATTCTATAGTATTGTCTTGGAGATTATAGTACCTGAGACAATATTATAGCTGTGATTCTATAGTATTGTCTTGGAGATTATAATAACTGAGACAATATTATAGCTGTGATTCTATAGTATTGTCTTGGAGATTATAATAACTGAGACAATATTATAGTTGTGATTCTATAGTATTGTCTTGGAGATTATAATACATGAGACAATATTATAGTTGTGATTCTAAAGTATTGTCTTGGAGATTATAATACATGAGACAATATTATAGTTGTGATTCTATAGTATTGTCTTGGAGATTATAATACCTGAGACAATATTATAGTTGTGATTCTAAAGTATTGTCTTGGAGATTATAGTACATGATACAATATTATAGCTGTGATTCTATAGTATTGTCTTGGAGATTATAATAACTGAGACAATATTATAGTTGTGATTCTAAAGTATTGTCTTGGAGATTATAGTACATGAGACAATATTATAGCTGTGATTCTATAGTATTGTCTTGGAGATTATAGTACATGAGACAATATTATAGCTGTGATTCTATAGTATTGTCTTGGAGATTATAATACCTGAAACAATATTATAGTTGTGATTCTATAGTATTGTCTTGGAGATTATAATACCTGAAACAATATTATAGTTGTGATTCTATAGTATTATCTTGGAGATTATAGTACCTGAAACAATATTATAGTTGTGATTCTATAGTATTGTCTTGGAGATTATAGTACCTGAAACAATATTATAGTTGTGATTCTATAGTATTGTCTTGGAGATTATAATACCTGAAACAATATTATAGTTGTGATTCTATAGTATTGTCTTGGAGATTATATACCTGAAACAATATTATAGTTGTGATTCTATAGTATTGTCTTGGAGATTATAATACCTGAAGACAATTTATAGTTGTGATTCTATAGTATTGTCTTGGAGATTATAATACCTGAAACAATATTATAGTGTGATTCTATAGTATTGTCTTGGAGATTATAATACCTGAAACAATATTATAGTGTGATTCTATAGTATTGTCTTGGAGATTATAATACCTGAAACAATATTATAGCTGTGATTCTATAGTATTGTCTTGGAGATTATAATACCTGAAAATATTATAGTGTGATTCTATAGTATTGTCTTGGAGATTATAGTACCTGAGACAATATTATAGTTGTGATTCTATAGTATTGTCTTGGAGATTATAGTACCTGAGACAATATTATAGTGTGATTCTATAGTATTGTCTTGGAGATTATATACTGAGACAATATTATAGCTGTGATTCTATAGTATTGTCTTGGAGATTATAACACTGAGACAATATTATAGCTGTGATTCTATAGTATTGTCTTGAGATTATAATACCTGAGACAATATTATAGCTGTGATTCTATAGTATTGTCTTGGAGATTATAATACCTGAGACAAATATTATAGGTGATTCTATAGTATTGTCTTGGAGATTATAATACCTGAGACAATATTATAGCTGTGATTCTATAGTATTGTCTTGGAGATTATAATACCTGAGACAAATTATAGCTGTGATTCTATAGTATTGTCTTGGAGATTATATACCTGAGACAATATTATAGCTGTGATTCTATAGTATTGTCTTGGAGATTATAATACTGAGACAATATTATAGTGTGATTCTATAGTATTGTCTTGGAGATTATAATACTGAGACAATATTATAGTTGTGATTCTATAGTATTGTCTTGGAGATTATAATACATGAGACAATATTATAGTTGTGATTCTAAGTATTGTCTTGGAGATTATAATACATGAGACAATATTATAGTTGTGATTCTATAGTATTGTCTTGGAGATTATAATACATGAGACAATATTATAGTGTGATTCTATAGTATTGTCTTGGAGATTATAGTACATGAGACAATATTATAGCTGTGATTCTATAGTATTGTCTTGGAGATTATAGTACATGAGACAATATTATAGCTGTGATTCTATAGTATTGTCTTGGAGATTATAGTACCTGAGACAATATTATAGCTGTGATTCTATAGTATTGTCTTGGAGATTATAGTACCTGAGACAATATTATAGCTGTGATTCTATAGTATTGTCTTGGAGATTATAATACCTGAAACAATATTATAGTGTGATTCTATAGTATTGTCTTGGAGATTATAATACCTGAAACAATATTATAGTTGTGATTCTATAGTATTGTCTTGGAGATTATAATACCTGAAACAATATTATAGTTGTGATTCTATAGTATTGTCTTGGAGATTATAGTACCTGAGACAATATTATAGTTGTGATTCTATAGTATTGTCTTGGAGATTATAATACCTGAGAACAATATTATAGTTGTGATTCTATAGTATTGTCTTGGAGATTATAGTACCTGAACAATATTATAGTTGTGATTCTATAGTATTGTCTTGGAGATTATAATACCTGAAACAATATTATAGTTGTGATTCTATAGTATTGTCTTGGAGATTATAATACCTGAAACAATATTATAGTGTGATTCTATAGTATTGTCTTGGAGATTATAATACCTGAAACAATATTATAGTTGTGATTCTATAGTATTGTCTTGGAGATTATAATACCTGAAACAATATTATAGCTGTGATTCTATAGTATTGTCTTGGAGATTATAATACCTGAAAATATTATAGTTGTGATTCTATAGTATTGTCTTGGAGATTATAATACCTGAGACAATATTATAGTGTGATTCTATAGTATTGTCTTGGAGATTATAACCTGAGACAATATTATAGTGTGATTCTATAGTATTGTCTTGGAGATTATATACCTGAGACAATATTATAGCTGTGATTCTATAGTATTGTCTTGGAGATTATAATACCTGAGACAATATTATAGTGTGATTCTATAGTATTGTCTTGGAGATTATAGTACCTGAACAATATTATAGTTGTGATTCTATAGTATTGTCTTGGAGATTATAGTACCTGAGACAATATTATAGTTGTGATTCTATAGTATTGTCTTGGAGATTATAACCTGAGACAATATTATAGTTGTGATTCTATAGTATTGTCTTGGAGATTATAGTACATGAGACAATATTATAGTTGTGATTCTATAGTATTGTCTTGGAGATTATAGTACCTGAGACAATATTATAGCTGTGATTCTATAGTATTTTCTTGGGAGATTATAGTACATGAGACAATATTATAGTTGTGATTCTATAGTATTGTCTTGGAGATTATAATACCTGAGACAAAATTATAGCTGTGATTCTATAGTATTGTCTTGGAGATTATAGTACCTGAGACAATATTATAGTTGTGATTCTATAGTATTTTCTTGGGAGATTATAGTACCTGAGACAAAATTATAGCTGTGATTCTATAGTATTGTCTTGGAGATTATAGTACCTGAGACAATATTATACCTGTGATTCTATAGTATTGTCTTGGAGATTATAGTACCTGAGACAAAATTATAGCTGTGATTCTATAGTATTGTCTTGGAGATTATAGTACCTGAGACAATATTATAGTATCATAGTATTGTCTTGGAGATAGTACCTGAGACAAAATATAGCTGTGATTCTATAGTATAGATTATAATACCTGAGACAATATTATAGTATCAGAGGTTCTGAAGGAAACAAAAATAATGCATTTAATATATCACATGAAGCTACAGCATGGAATATAGTACTGACATGACATAGTTACATGTAGTTTCATTATGTTCATAAATATTAATAACACTATTTATTCAACTTACCAAACCAATAATTTAATATTGAGGTGTAAAATTCTTTTTAAAAATGTACCTGTTTTGAAAACTGAATAATGAGCAATAGTGCATTATGATCGGTTTGTCATGCAAGGGTTTGGCATTCATATTGACTATGAACTCCATTTAAAAACAGTTCAATTGTTATATTTTCATGAAATTCATTTTAAAAAAAATTCTTGAATTAATTTTTGAGGGTTAATTTCATTTAATTCTTGGATTATATTTCCTAGCGTTTAGAACACAGCCAAGAGTCACATGAATGTTTATGGCATAAAACTATGTGATGTAGTTGTGTATAACGTCACCAATATCATCTTTTATTCAGTGCACATCCACTGGACAGAAGCAAAAAGATGTCCCATGATCCTGAAAAAATGCAACATGCACCAGAGGAACTATTTAATTCAGTGGTGAAAATTTTTGGTATACACACAGAAACTTTCGATAGACTTTGTGAAGTTGAAAACCACTGCTTGTACTGATCTATTGGATCATCAGAGGATAACCATTGCTTGTACTGATCTGTTAGTTTATCAGAGGATAACCATTGCTTATACTGATCTATTGAATAATCAGAGGAAAACCATTGCTTGAACTGATCTATTGGATCATCAGAGGATAACCATTGCTTGTAATGATCTATTGGATCATCAGAGGATAACCATTGCTTGAACTGATCTGTTGGTTTATCAGAGGATAACCATTGCTTGTACTGATCTATTGGTTCATCAGAGGATAACCATTGCTTGTACTGATCTATTGGTTCATCAGAGGATAACCATGGCTTGTACTGATCTATTGGTTCATCAGAGGATAACCATTGCCTGTACTGATCTATTGGTTTATCAGAGGACCACCGTTGCTGATCTATTCGTTCATCAGAGGATAACCATTGCTTGTACTGATCTATTTGTTCACCAGAGGATAACCATTGCTTGCACTGATCTGTTGGTTCATCAGAGGATAACCATGGCTTGTACTGATCTATTGGTTCATCAGATGATAACCATTGCTTGTACTGATCTATTGGTTTATCAGAGGACCACCGTTGCTGATCTATTCGTTCATCAGAGGATAACCATTGCTTGTACTGATCTATTGGTTTATCAGAGGATAACCATGGCATGTACTGATCTATTGGTTCATCAGAAGATAACCATGGCCTGTACTGATCTATTTGGTTCAAAAGAAGATAACCATTGCCTGTACTGATCCATTGGTTCATCAGAGGATAACCACTGCTTGTACTGTCAGAGGATAACCACTGCTTGTACTGATCTATTGGATCATCAGAGGATCAAAATGGCTTGTACTGATTTATTTGTTCATCAGAGGATAACCATGGCCCGTACTGTTCTATTGGCTCATCAGAGGATAAGCATGGCTTGCTCTGATCTATTTGTTTATCAGAGGATAACCATTGCTCGTACTGATCTATTGGTTCATCAGAGGATAACCATTGCTTGTACTGATCTATTGGTTCACCAGAGGATATCCATGGCTTGTACTGATCTATTGGATCATCAGAGGATAACCATGGCATGTACGGATCTATTGGTTCACCAGAGGATAACCATTGCATGTACTGATCTATTGGTTCATCAGAGGATAACCATGGCTTGTACTGATCTATTGGTTCACCAGAGGATAACCATGGCTTGTACTGATCTATTGGTTCATCAGAGGATAATCATTGCATGTACTGATCTATTGGTTCATCAGAGGATAACCATGGCTTGTACTGATCTATTGGTTCATCAGAGGATAACCATGGCTTGTACTGATCTATTGGATCATCAGAGGATAACCATTGCCTGTACTGATCTATTGGTTCACCAGAGGATAACCATTGCTTGTACTGATCTATTGGATCATTAGAGGATAACCATGGCTTGTACTGATCTATTGGATCATCAGAGAATAACCATGGCTTGTACTGATCTATTGGATCATCAGAGGATAACCATGGCTTGTACTGATCTATTGGATCATCAGAGGATAACCATGGCTTGTACTGATCTATTGGATCATCAGAGGATAACCATGGCTTGTACTGATCTATTGGATCATCAGAGGATAACCATGGCTTGTACTGATCTATTGGATCATCAGAGGATAACCACTATGCTTATAACAATCTATATAACTGTAGAGTTTAGGTAATTATGCATTACAGTCATTATTTAGAATATATTTCAATAAATCTACAAAAAACTACAAATCAGGAGTTTATAAACTGAAGTGTGTGTGTGAAAATCACAAATTTTTTGCAAAACCCCAATGGCCATTGTGTGAAAAACTCTAATCCCAAAAATACAAAAATAAAGTGGTCTACAGTATTCAAACACCATTGGGAATCATTAAGTGACTAGGTCAAAGCCCAAAGCTTTCTTCTACTGACGCCATCGGACCTCATGAAGTAACAGGTAATGTGATTTTTTTATAAATGAACAAATCAAATAAACTAATATACAAATCACAGACACCAACAAACACACAAAGATGTATGAGCATGACTCGGAAAATATTGTCTTATTACCAAAGAAAAATCTGACATTGGGGCCAAAATAAAATAAATCTATAAAAATAGAGGGTCACTGCCCTAGGCTAAGAGAAATAATTTAACCCATAAACATGTTATTTTCTGTAAAAAATCAATAATAAAAACAAGTCTGTGAAGGCAATCAGTTCAACATTACATCATAGCTATACACACACGATAAAAATATATAACATACACTGTGTCAAGATCACTGGGGGAGGGAGTGACAGACTTTTTTTTTATATAAAAAAAGACATTGGTCTGATTTTTACCCTGAATAATCATTAAATAATACTGTGATTCAAATCAATAATTTATCACAGAACACATGTATGCTAAAAATAGATCTATAGATTCTGGTTTAGAAAAAGGGGGAGGGGTATAATGGGGAAAAAGTCACTAACGTATCAAACTTTTTTGCTCCTAAATAATTTTTTTTCAAAAATGAAAATAATTTATATTTTTTCATATTATCAATACATACCAGGTTTAAGCAGCATCAGGAATGATATCGATGACAATTTTTTAAAGAGAAAAATCCAATTTTCCTGGTGTTACGTGTGTAGAATTATTAAAATCAGTCCATCATTCATGATAAAGTAACCAGAGAAGACACATTTTTTGTCATAAAAATTTTGAGACCTTGAGTTAAATGTATGTGTCTACTACTATGTACAGCCAGCTAGCAAGGGTCTCACTATCTCGTCAGTCATGCCAGACTATTACATAATCTAACCTACATTCTGGTGCACATAACATTCCTTTTAACATTATAATGCTTCAGAGTCTATGTCGAAGAAGTCATCTGCATTATTTTTTGTGCGTTTATGAATCTGATTTTCTTAACAGATACTGAAGATTTTTGCCTAAAATATCTTCTACTAATTTTTTTTATAAAAACATTAACAAAAATAAGGAAAAATGAATGAATTTAACGTGAGAAATCAATTTATGGTTTTTCATCGTTATAGTTAACATTTTTGAACTAATTTTTTCTTAAAACTTTGAAAAATTAAAATTAGTATTTATTTTACAACCAAAAGACAGACATTATATAAATATATTGTATTGGAAGCAGCTAATTGCCATTTCCATAGTGATTACATAACCAGTTTATATATAGGCTGCTAAGATGGCAAGCTCCTTCAGGACAATGAACTCTTGTCTACAGAAAATATGGTAAATATTCAGTGTGTATTGATCTTGGTGATGACTGATGGTAAGATTTCATGATTTTTACCACTGTGTACATGTGTTTACATTTTGTGTGTGCATGCATGTGTGCAAGAATATATGTCCAGAATTAAGTATACAAGTATTTTACATTTCAAATGGAAAAATAAATGTCATAAGATCCTCCATCAAAATTTTGATTGGCAAGTTATTGTTATACTATACTGGTCCATGTTTACATAATGTTACAATTGTATGTATAAATGCGTGTCCATATAAATGCTTCCAACTTATAATGTGACCAAGTCATATGACATCTCAATGTGTTTTGCATTACTTATTAATGAAAACCAATTAGTCAACCACCTAGCTTATTTGCCAGCATACATTGTACATCTAACCTATCAAGATATTTAGCACCTGCGCTTTAATTATATATATATACCTTGGTATAAAATACTGAAAATTACAAATGCATGGTCCGTATACTGGTGCAGAAGACCTAATCATATTATTTTAAGTCTTTGTAACTTTAAAATATCTATTGTCAATATACAATTAATGAGAATTCTAATGATAAAACAAGGAAAACCAAACCTTAACAAAAAAAAAAAAAAACAATACCACATGAAGACATGATGCAAGGCCAACAGTACAACAAAAGCTTTATGTACATAGTTGTCCAGGTGAGCTATAAAACATGTGGATGGGATTTAAGTTATGGAGGGTACAAAGATCAGTCTTATCAAAATATTATTATGTAATAGAACCTGATATGTAATAAATATGGTGATGTGAACATGCTTTATATTACATAATTCTTTACTCTTATGGAAAAAATACTAAAAAAAATTTAGCTTGACATTTTGTCCTCAAGTCAATAAACTACTGCTTACAATCATGAACTTGTTGGACTGTCTGAAAATTCTTTTTATAACATTATTTTTTGCAAATCGTGAATTATATAGTTTGACTTTAACTAACAACTTATATGACCTTGAACTTTGACCCCTTAAGTATTTGGAAGTTAGTGCATATACAGCTTCACTGTGATTGAATGAAAGATACACATGTATTTGTACTATCTTTGTACTTTCTTCATGTCACATCAATGCTGAGGAATAATGAAAACATTTGCATATGCCCATTAAAGTTACACTGATGTAACATTAAATAACAACTAGAAAAATCCAAATAAAATTTCTAATATTTTTCTACACCAGAATGTCAAAAACCCAAATGTCATTATTTCCAATACAATCAATAACCTCAAGTTGAATTGTATTGTTTTTCTTCATCTAAAACATGAACTAAAAAAAATTAAAGTCCAAGTCCCAATCCCAATCCCATGAACTTCAACTTATCCAACTTACATTGATCATAATGCTGGGCACACAAAACCAATTTCGTGTCTTGGATTAAGTCATTGTAAGAATAATATATTAAGATTTTCTAACAATTAATACTTATACCATATTATTCTTACCAATTAACCTCCAATATAGCCTTATGTAACATTTGTACCAATATAATATTGTGATGCACTCTTTGATGCCTTGCCAGTGTATCATTCATTTTACATGCGATTCCAAATATAGAAGTGTATATATTTATTTAATGAGACAATCAAAGGTTACACAAACTGTATATATCTGTTAAATTCTCAAAGATTGATGGATAAATGATCCATGTATATGTACACAGAGGAGAAGTTAGACCTAAATAAAGTCAAACAAAAGGAATACATTCCTGCTTTACATTAAAGATGGAGACATCTCAACAATAGGGGTAAGATTCTCCATTTTACCAAAGCTATTCTGAGGTCTGAAAAATGAAGAATGTCCTCATATTCTATCTCTATTATTGCAGAGCAGAGACTGATTATAATTGTATTTCTTTTGTCGGAAATACAGTTGATTTATTTACTTCTCAGACAGATAGTACTAGCTTTCATCACTTGGACAGTGTGAAGTTTACATTGTGTGTGTTAGCTTGTCTTCAATGATGGATACAGCTGGGTAAAACAAGTTGTTTTATTGCCAGAGGCAAACCTTTGTAATTGTTGTATGCAGCACAATGCTTGAAAAAAGCTTTAAGTATTTGCTTGTACATGCACCCAAAGAATTATTTTTTCGGAAATATTGCATTTTTGTCAATTGTTTATCATATAACATGTTACCTTATAACACTTGTTTTTAATATATATGTATTTCTTAGTAAATTTATTTTTTAGTACAAGCCTTGGTTACATGTATACACAGTCAGTATACACTGGCAAAGCACTTTAATCTAACCTAAGCTGATACTAAAATACCTGTGAAGTTAAAAAATTTAATTCTTTATACAAACTTGAAAAGGTTTGACATAAGTTTCTATTATTTTGTTTCTCACCTGATGTCATGTGAGCTTATGGCATAGCGAAATGTGTGTGTGTGTTTGTGATTAACACCTAGTTTCGACTTCTCAGACAGATTTCAATAAAACTTACTCATATGTATCCATGGATCGGTGCAATTCAGATTTGTTTGTGGCTTGCCATGGCTACCAAAATTAGGTCAAGGTGACCTATGGATGCAAAAATCTTAAACAATCTGATTTGATATTTGGCTTCACTTGGATTTTAAGCCTATACTTTGTTCACTTTGAAAAATTCCACCCAAAAATGAGTAATGTGTTTTTGCATTTAATTTTGAAAAAAATTGTAAAATAATCTCAAATTGTTATAACCACACATTTAAATAGATAATGAAATGGGGGTTTCAGTTTGACATATTCTTGTAATTACTTTCAAAATGTGTGCAAGGTCAAAGGTGAAGGTCATGACCTATTTTTTTTCTTTTGTGCTCTTAATATTCATCTTGAAAACAATAAACTTTTTTGCAAAAGCATGCATAAATAGAATATATTGGTACTGATGTAACAATCATTTTGACATACAGATGAAGGTCATGGATCCAAAGCTCAAGGTCACAGATATGAAAGAATACTAAAATGGTTAATTATCTGATAACTATATTTTTTATATAGGCATGTATATTAGAATATTATAGGAATTTGATATATGCAAAAGAATAATGAAATGGTTAATTTTCTGGGAAAGCTTTAAATCTTTACTTTATGTAAAGATTTTGACATTGAGGTTTCCATTTTTAGGTTTCCTTAAAATATGTTGGCCAAAATTTTTCAGCTAACAATTATTTCTTGGGTGAGCATTAAGGCCTCATGGGCCTATTGTCTTGGATAAATGATGGATAGTAACATTCTTACTTTCACTTTTAAAAATTTCCTTTACTTTTATTGTATATCATATCCTGTACAAGAAAACAAATTGTGGTGAATAACCCATTTTAATAATTGTTCTGTTAATTGAATGTGACAAGCCTGCAGTACATGTGCATCAGGATATGGATAGTAACAAATTGTTAATGTATAATGCATGTGCATGATATGCACAGCTGGTGCATTAACAAGGTAATGCATTACAAACTGAAATAGATAAAGACAAATCAGTCAAAAAACAGACAGTGTCATACATACAGAAATGATCTAGTCTTAAATCAAAGACAAACACAGACAGTGTCATACATACAGAAATGATCTAGTCTTAAATCAAAGACAAACACAGACAGTGTCATACATACAGAAATGATCTAGTCTTAAATCAAAGACAAACACAGACAGTGTCATACATACAGAAATGATCTAGTCTTAAATCAAAGACAAACACAGACAGTGTCATACATACAGAAATGATCTAGTCTTAAATCCAAGACAAACACAGACAGTGTCATACATACAGAAATGATCTAGTCTTAAATCAAAGACAAACACAGACAGTGTCATACATACAGAAATGATCTAGTCTTAAATCCAAGACAAACACAGACAGTGTCATACATACAGAAATGATCTAGTCTTAAATCAAAGACAAACACAGACAGTGTCATACATACAGAAATGATCTAGTCTTAAATCAAAGACAATCACAAACAGTGTCATAC
The DNA here is from genome assembly GCA_021292105.1 of Anadara kagoshimensis. Classification (NCBI taxonomy): domain Eukaryota; kingdom Metazoa; phylum Mollusca; class Bivalvia; order Arcoida; family Arcidae; genus Anadara; species Anadara kagoshimensis. The sequence goes on along the minus strand of CM037870.1, from coordinate 21,705,708 downwards.
ATACAGAAATGATCTAGTCTTAAATCCAAGACAAACACAGACAGTGTCATACATACAGAAATGACCTAGTCTTAAATCAAAGACAAACACAGACAGTGTCATACATACAGAAATGATCTAGTCTTAAATCAAAGACAAACACAGACAGTGTCATACATACAGAAATGATCTAGTCTTAAATCAAAGACAAACACAGACAGTGTCATACATACAGAAATGATCTAGTCTTAAATCCAAGACAAACACAGACAGTGTCATACATACAGAAATGATCTAGTCTTAAATCCAAGACAAACACAGACAGTGTCATACATACAGAAATGATCTAGTCTTAAATCAAAGACAATCACAAACAGTGTCATACATACAGAAATGATCTAGTCTTAAATCAAAGACAAACACAGACAGTGTCATACATACAGAAATGATCTAGTCTTAAATCAAAGACAAACACAGACAGTGTCATACATACAGAAATGATCTAGTCTTAAATCAAAGACAAACACAGACAGTGTCATACATACAGAAATGATCTAGTCTTAAATCAAAGACAAACACAGACAGTGTCATACATACAGAAATGATCTAGTCTTAAATCAAAGACAAACACAGACAGTGTCATACATACAGAAATGATCTAGTCTTAAATCAAAGACAAACACAGACAGTGTCATACATACAGAAATGATCTAGTCTTAAATCCAAGACAAACACAGACAGTGTCATACATACAGAAATGATCTAGTCTTAAATCAAAGACAAACACAGACAGTGTCATACATACAGAAATGATCTAGTCTCAAATCAAAGACAAACACAGACAGTGTCATACATACAGAAATGATCTAGTCTTAAATCAAAGACAAACACAGACAGTGTCATACATACAGAAATGATCTAGTCTTAAATCCAAGACAAACACAGACAGTGTCATACATACAGAAATGATCTAGTCTTAAATCCAAGACAAACACAGACAGTGTCATACATACAGAAATGATCTAGTCTTAAATCCAAGACAAACACAGACAGTGTCATACATACAGAAATGATCTAGTCTTAAATCCAAGACAAACACAGACAGTGTCATACATACAGAAATGACCTAGTCTTAAATCAAAGACAAACACAGACAGTGTCATACATACAGAAATGATCTAGTCTTAAATCAAAGACAAACACACACAGTGTCATACATACAGAAATGATCTAGTCTTAAATCAAAGACAAACACAGACAGTGTCATACATACAGAAATGATCTAGTCTTAAATCCAAGACAAATACAGACAGTGTCATACATACAGAAATGATCTAGTCTTAAATCCAAGACAAACACAGACAGTGTCATACATACAGAAATGATCTAGTCTTAAATCAAAGACAATCACAAACAGTGTCATACATACAGAAATGATCTAGTCTTAAATCAAAGACAAACACAGACAGTGTCATACATACAGAAATGATCTAGTCTTAAATCAAAGACAAACACAGACAGTGTCATACATACAGAAATGATCTAGTCTTAAATCAAAGACAAACACAGACAGTGTCATACATACAGAAATGATCTAGTCTTAAATCAAAGACAAACACAGACAGTGTCATACATACAGAAATGATCTAGTCTTAAATCAAAGACAAACACAGACAGTGTCATACATACAGAAATGATCTAGTCTTAAATCAAAGACAAACACAGACAGTGTCATACATACAGAAATGATCTAGTCTTAAATCAAAGACAAACACAGACAGTGTCATACATACAGAAATGATCTAGTCTTAAATCCAAGACAAACACAGACAGTGTCATACATACAGAAATGATCTAGTCTTAAATCAAAGACAAACACACACAGTGTCATACATACAGAAATGATCTAGTCTTAAATCAAAGACAAACACAGACAGTGTCATACATACAGAAATGATCTAGTCTTAAATCCAAGACAAACACAGACAGTGTCATACATACAGAAATGATCTAGTCTTAAATCAAAGACAAACACAGACAGTGTCATACATACAGAAATGATCTAGTCTTAAATCAAAGACAATCACAAACAGTGTCATACATACAGAAATGATCTAGTCTTAAATCAAAGACAAACACAGACAGTGTCATACATACAGAAATGATCTAGTCTTAAATCAAAGACAAACACAACAGTGTCATACATACAGAAATGATCTAGTCTTAAATCAAAGACAAACACAGACAGTGTCATACATACAGAAATGATCTAGTCTTAAATCAAAGACAAACACACAGTGTCATACATACAGAAATGATCTAGTCTTAAATCCAAGACAAACACAGACAGTGTCATACATACAGAAATGATCTAGTCTTAAATCAAAGACAAACACAGACAGTGTCATACATACAGAAATGATCTAGTCTTAAATCCAAGACAAACACAGACAGTGTCATACATACAGAAATGATCTAGTCTTAAATCAAAGACAAACACAGACAGTGTCATACATACAGAAATGATCTAGTCTTAAATCAAAGACAAACACAGACAGTGTCATACATACAGAAATGATCTAGTCTTAAATCAAAGACAAACACAGACAGTGTCATACATACAGAAATGATCTAGTCTTAAATCAAAGACAAACACAGACAGTGTCATACATACAGAAATGACCTAGTCTTAAATCAAAGACAAACACAAACAGTGTCATACATACAGAAATGATCTAGTCTTAAATCAAAGACAAACACAGACAGTGTCATACATACAGAAATGATCTAGTCTTAAATCAAAGACAAACACAGACAGTGTCATACATACAGAAATGATCTAGTCTTAAATCAAAGACAAACACAGACAGTGTCATACATACAGAAATGATCTAGTCTTAAATCAAAGACAAACACAGACAGTGTCATACATACAGAAATGATCTAGTCTTAAATCAAAGACAAACACAGACAGTGTCATACATACAGAAATGATCTAGTCTTAAATCAAAGACAAACACACACAGTGTCATACATACAGAAATGATCTAGTCTTAAATCAAAGACAAACACACTCACACAAAACTCACATAGCACATCAACTGCAGGTGCTTATAGAAATTCTTAAGATTGATAAGAAAAAAGTCTTTTTGCTAATAGTTGAAAAATTGCTAATCCAATGTGAAACAACATTTAAGCAAACCGAAGTTCATAAAAATGGTAATCAATAATATCAACACTAGATCATGTCAATAATGATGATGACACTTGGTGCTTGGACCTACAAGCATAGCTCTTTAAGTCTTTATACAGTAAAACCTTGTTTTAATGCCTATTAATAGCTCTGTTACCTCACTAATATCACCAAACAATTTAGAAGTCCATTTTTGTTGTTTTTTCAAAAGCCTCCCTAGATATTTTTGCAAAACTTCTTCATAGCATCAAAATTTCATTAAACAATTGGTGGTAATGAATCAAGGTTTTACTGTAGAGACAGACCAAACAGATACTACACAATACAAACAAAATGGAGGTAATTAAAATGAATATACCAGTACTCACCAGATGTAGCATTCTGATTAGCCATTTCAGTAGCTGGTGAACTCTGAAATTATAAAAAACACAAATAATAATGTTAAACAAAAAAATCTAAATAAAAAACTGAGTTATATAGCCTATTACATAAAGAGTATATATTATAAAGGCCCTTTTTGGCCCTAAAAGTGAAGGGTACAATAGGTTATTCAAATTTAATGAAAAAAAGTATGTACATCAGTACTGTAGGTTAGAATGAATTCCTTTGTGTTATCACAATGCATGAAAGTGCACTAAATATCTTAAAATGCATTGATTTTCAGTTTTGAATTGTCATTGGCATATTTTTAGAGCACATTTGAGAACAGTATTGAGTCTAGAAAGTTTGACTCTTGCAAGATTCAAGCAATTTTTTTTTTAAATTCCAATTTGTCAACATCTGCATCAATCATCGGGTATAAATCAAAACCTCTGCAATGCAGACATCAGTTGACTTGAGTTATATAATGTATAAATTTATTATTTTTTGCAACTCTTAATCAATGACAGTTACATAAGTATCAAGAGATCCAAATCTACTCTAACATCTTCTAGGCCTTTTGAAAGGTCATACAGTATATCTACATTGGTTTTAGAAAAGATCAAGGCTCAGACTCTGTCTTTGTAGCTATTCTATGCTTAATGTTTATGTTATGTTTCACTTTTTTAATATTTTTTGGAAGATATAGATTAAAAAAAATAGCCATAAAGTTTGCACCAGTGTGGACCAGTCAAAATCAACAGTAGTCATATCACAGCTATTTTTGCACTTATTAGGCAGGAAAAAAACAACCAAATATGAATTGAGGCAAATGCTGAATAAGAGAAAGATATTGTCAAGGTTATAGATGTACTGAAAGACAAATGGATGGACAGATTGTAAGACTACCAAACAAACAGACAGAGATGTCATTGATTCACATTCAATCTGTAGACATAAAGAAAAATTACTTCCTGCAATTTATGTTTCATGTTATTTTCCCTTCTGTAAATTTTTGCAGCAGATTAAGTACTCTTTTCTAACATCAATGAGATTTTATTCTTGTATGAAATTAAAATTTACTCAATAACAACAGCAGGATGAATAATCAAATTTAACATCAAATTTTTCCAAACAGACTGTTACAATAAACATTCTAATATTTCAATCAAAATTTCCTTATTTGGTAATTTGTAATAACAAAATCAATGGGCATTACAAACAGACAGGGCATTAAATCAAATGTGATAGATGATATGTATTGTAATTAAACTAAATTTAGATACTGTAATTCTGTAAATCCAATATAATAAATATGTGTATGTAATTTTAGTGATTAAGACACATGTTTTACATTGACACCTACATACTTATAACAATTCATTTGAGACTTTGTCTTTGTGATTGTTTGATCTGGTGTTACAGTAGTAACCAATTTACTTCCTTTTTCTAGTTCAGAGGTTGTCTGTAACAGACCATAAATACCTCATGTTGTATTCTAATCAGTAAACAATGGCTCCAACATGCTATGTCCTCTTACAGCCTAGATACAAATCCCACTCGGAGACAGATCGTAGTGTCAACAAGTTTGTAACTTGGCTTGTCAAAGCTCAGTGGTTTTCTCCAGACACTCTGATTCCATCCAGCATCCATGAACTGATGGCCTAGATATAAGTGAAAGGATCCTGACTGGGACATAAAATTCCATTATTCCACAGTTTATACCTTAGGTAAGCAGCAAAATTTTGTAACACTTATTTCATGATGCAGTATTCATTATAAAAGTTTACATTTCTAGTAACCATCAACAAAAAACATTACATGGTTGGTATGTTAATTTAAATGGCCTTAGTAAAGATGATTTCACTTTTATTGAGACTTCTAAAATGGTGGAGGGAACAGCACTACAACAAATAGAAAACCACTAACCATTAGCATGGGGACTGAGAAACTTATCACATAGGATACAGCATGGGGACTGAGAAACTTATCACATAGGATACAGCATGGGGACTGAGAAACTTATCACACAGGATACAACATGGGGACTGAGAAACTTATCACATAGGATACAGCATGGGGACTGAGAAACTTATCACAGAGGATACAGCATGGGGACTGAGAAACTTATCACATAGGATACAGCATGGGGACTGAGAAACTTATCACACAGGATACAACATGGGGACTGACAAACTTATCACAGAGGATACAGCATGGGGACTGAGAAACTTATCACATAGGATACAGCATGAGGGACTGAGAAACTTATCACAGAGGATACAGCATGGGGACTGACAAACTTATCACATAGGATACAGCATGGGGGACTGAGAAACTTATCACAAAGGATACAGCATGGGGACTGAGAAACTTATCACACAGGATACAACATGGGGACTGAGAAACTTATCACATAGGATACAGCATGGGGACTGACAAACTTATCACACAGGATACAGCATGGGGACTGACAAACTTATCACACAGGATACAGCATGGGGACTGACAAACTTATCACACAGGATACAGCATGGGGACTGACAAACTTATCACACAGGATACAGTATGGGGACTGATAAACTTATCACACAGGATACAGCATGGGGACTGACAAACTTATCACACAGGATACAGCATCGGGGACTGACAAACTTATCACATAGGATACAGCATGGGGACTGAAAAAACTTATCACATAGGATACAGCATGGGGACTGAGAAACTTATCACATAGGATACAGCATGGGGACTGAGAAACTTATCACAGAGGATACAGCATGGGGACTGAGACACTTATCACAGAGGATACAGCATGGGACTGACAAACTTATCACAGAGGATACAGCACGGGGACTGAGAAACTTATCACACAGGATACAACATAGGGACTGAGAAACTTATCACAGAGGATACAGCATGGGGACTGACAAACTTATCACACAGGATACAGCATGGGGGACTGACAAACTTATCACACAGGATACAGCATGGGGGACTGACAAACTTATCACACAGGATACAGCATGGGGACTGACAAACTTATCACACTGGATACAGCATGGGGGACTGAGAAACTTATCACAGAGGATACAGCATGGGGACTGAGAAACTTATCACATAGGATACAGCATGGGGACTGAGAAACTTATCACAGAGGATACAGCATGGGGACTGACAAACTTATCACATAGGATACAGCATGGGGACTGAGAAACTTATCACAGAGGATACAGCATGGGGACTGACAAACTTATCACATAGGATACAGCATGGGGACTGACAAACTTATCACAGAGGATACAGCATGGGGATTGACAAACTTATCACACAGGATACAGCATTGGGGACTGAGAAACTTATCACACAGGATACAGCATGGGGGACTGACAAACTTATCACACAGGATACAGCATGGGGACTGACAAACTTATCACACTGGATACAGCATGGGGGACTGAGAAACTTATCATACAGATACAGCATGGGGACTGAGAAACTTATCACAGAGGATACAGCATGGGGACTGACAAACTTATCACATAGGATACAGCATGGGGACTGAGAAAGTTATCACATAGAATACAGCATGGGGACTGACAAACTTATCACATAGGATACAGCATGGGGACTGACAAACTTATCACATAGGATACAGCATGGTGACTGAGAAACTTATCACAGAGGATACAGCATGGGGACTGACAAACTTATGACATAGGATACAGCATGGGGACTGAGAAACTTATCACACAGGATACAGCATGGGGACTGAGAAACTTATCACACAGGATACAACATGGGGACTGAGAAACTTATCACAGAGGATACAGCATGGGGACTGAGAAACTTATCACAGAGGATACAGCATGGGGACTGAGAAACTTATCACACAGGATACAGCATGGGGACTGACAAACTTATCACATAGGATACAGCATGGGGACTGAGAAACTTATCACAGAGGATACAGCATGGGGACTGACAAACTTATCACATAGGATACAGCATGGGGACTGACAAACTTATCACATAGGATACAACATGAGGGACTGAGAAACTTATCACATAGGATACAGCATGGGGACTGAGAAACTTATCACATAGGATACAGCATGGGAACTGAGAAACTTGTCACACAGGATACAGCATGGGGACTGACAAACTTATCACATAGGATACAGCATGGGGACTGAGAAACTTATCACAGAGGATACAGCATGGGGACTAAGAAACTTTGTTCAAACTGTGGCAATAGTTCTTGTCTGGACTCCCAAGATTATAATTAGAAGAAGTCTGTAGCATGGAGTTTTTATAAGTATTAGATATATAGTAAAATATTAAACACTGTCTAAAGATTGAAATAAAACACTGGTCTAAATGACCAGGTGCTCTTTATAAACAGGTTCTTTCTGGTAGCAATAAAAAACTTAGGAGCTTTGTAACATTGGTCTTAAAGGACGGGAGGTATTTATATAATTATTGTTGGATGAAATAACAAGAACAGATTCCTTACAATGCTGGTCATAAAAGACATGTTGTCTTATGTTTAAATTATTGAGCAAACACATCTTAGAAGACTTCTCTCCACAGACAGGTGGCATTAATACAAAACTGGTTGATATAACAGGTTTTACTATATATGGCATTTATACAAAACTGGTTGATATAGCAGGTTTTACTGTATATAGACAGGTGACTTTTATATAAAGCTGGTTGATATAGCAGGTTTTACTGTATATGACTTGTATATAAAACTGGTTGATAAAGCAGGTTTAACTGTATATGGACAGGTGACTTTTATATAAAGCTGGTTGATATAGCAGGTTTTACTGTATATAGACAGGTGACTTTTATATAAAGCTGGTTGATATAGCAGGTTTTACTGTATATGACTTGTATATAAAACTGGTTGATAAAGCAGGTTTAACTGTATATGGACAGGTGACTTTTATATAAAGCTGGTTGATATAGCAGGTTTTACTGTATATGACTTGTATATAAAGCTGGTTGATATAGCAGGTTTTACTGTATATGGCTTTTACATAAAGCTGGTTGATATAGCAGGTTTTACTGTATATGACTTTTACATAAAACTGGTTGATATAGCAGGTTTTACTGTATATGACTTGTATATAAAGCTGGTTGATATAGCAGGTTTTACTGTATATGGCTTTTACATAAAGCTGGTTGATATAGCAGGTTTTACTGTATATGACTTTTACATAAAGCTGGTTGATATAGCAGGTTTTACTGTATATGGCTTTTACATAAAACTGGTTGATATAGCAGGTTTTACTGTATATGACTTGCATATAAAGCTGGTTGATAAAGCAGGTTTTACTGTATATGGACAGGTGACTTTTATATAAAGCTGGTTGATATACCAGGTTTTACTGTATATGGCTTTAACAAGCTGGTTGATATAACAGGTTTTACTGTATATGACTTTTATATAAAGCTGGTTGATAAAGCAGGTTTTACTGTATATGGACAGGTGACTTTTATATAAAGCTGGTTGATATACCAGGTTTTACTGTATATGGCTTTTACATAAAGCTGGTTGATATACCAGGTTTTACTGTATATGGCTTTTACATAAAGCTGGTTGATATAGCAGGTTTTACTGTATATGGACAGGTGACTTTTACATAAAGCTGGTTGATATACCAGGTTTTACTGTATATGGACAGGTGACTTTTACATAAAGCTGGTTGATATACCAGGTTTTACTGTATATGACTTGTATATAAAGCTGGTTGATATACCAGGTTTTACTGTATATGGCTTTTACATAAAACTGGTTGATATACCAGGTTTTACTGTATATGGCTTTTACATAAAACTGGTTGATATAACAGGTTTTACTGTATATGGCTTTTACATAAAACTGGTTGATATAACAGGTTTTACTGTATATGACTTGTATATAAAGCTGGTTGATATACCAGGTTTTACTGTATATGGACAGGTGACTTTTACATAAAGCTGGTTGATATACCAGGTTTTACTGTATATGGCTTTTACATAAAACTGGTTGATATAACAGGTTTTACTGTATATGACTTGTATATAAAGCTGGTTGATATACCAGGTTTTACTGTATATGGACAGGTGACTTTTATATAAAGCTGGTTGATATACCAGGTTTTACTGTATATGGCTTTTACATAAAGCTAGTTGATATAACAGGTTTTACTGTATATGACTTGTATATAAAGCTGGTTGATAAAGCAGGTTTTACTGTATATGGACAGGTGACTTTTATATAAAGCTGGTTGATATACCAGGTTTTACTGTATATGGCTTTTACATAAAGCTGGTTGATATACCAGGTTTTACTGTATATGACTTGTATATAAAGCTGGTTGATATACCAGGTTTTACTGTATATGGCTTTTATATAAAGCTGGTTGATATACCAGGTTTTACTGTATATGACTTGTATATAAAGCTGGTTGATAAAGCAGGTTTTACTGTATATGGACAGGTGACTTTTATATAAAGCTGGTTGATATACCAGGTTTTACTGTATATGGCTTTTACATAAAGCTGGTTGATATAACAGGTTTTACTGTATATGACTTGTATATAAAGCTGGTTGATAAAGCAGGTTTTACTGTATATGGACAGGTGACTTTTATATAAAGCTGGTTGATATACCAGGTTTTACTGTATATGGCTTTTACATAAAGCTGGTTGATATACCAGGTTTTACTGTATATGACTTGTATATAAAGCTGGTTGATATAGCAGGTTTTACTGTATATGGCTTTTACATAAAGCTGGTTGATATACCAGGTTTTACTGTATATGACTTGTATATAAAGCTGGTTGATATACCAGGTTTTACTGTATATGGCTTTTACATAAAGCTGGTTGATATAACAGGTTTTACTGTATATGACTTTTATATAAAGCTGGTTGATAAAGCAGGTTTTACTGTATATGGACAGGTGACTTTTATATAAAGCTGGTTGATATACCAGGTTTACTGTATATGGCTTTCACATAAAGCTGGTTGATATACCAGGTTTTACTGTATATGGCTTTTACATAAAGCTGGTTGATATACCAGGTTTTACTGTATATGGCTTTTACATAAAGCTGGTTGATATACCAGGTTTTACTGTATATGGCTTTTACATAAAGCTGGTTGATATACCAGGTTTTACTGTATATGGCTTTTACATAAAACTGGTTGATATAACAGGTTTTACTGTATATGACTTTTATATAAAACTGGTTGATATAGCAGGTTTTACTGTATATGGCTTTTATATAAAGCTTGTTAATATAGCAGGTTTTACTGTGTATGGCTTTTATATAAAGCTGGTTGATATAGCAGGTTTTACTGTATATGGCTTTTACATAAAGCTGGTTGATATACCAGGTTTTACTGTATATGGCTTTCACATAAAGCTGGTTGATATAGCAGGTTTTACTGTATATGACTTTTACATAAAACTGGTTGATATAACAGGTTTTACTGTATATGACTTTTACATAAAACTGGTTGATATAACAGGTTTTACTGTATATGACTTTTACATAAAACTGGTTGATATAGCAGGTTTTACTGTATATGGCTTTTACATAAAACTGGTTGATATAGCAGGTTTTACTGTATATGACTTTTACATAAAACTGGTTGATATAACAGGTTTTACTGTATATGACTTTTACATAAAACTGGTTGATATAGCAGGTTTTACTGTATATGGCTTTTATATAAAGCTTGTTAATATAGCAGGTTTTACTGTGTATGGCTTTTATATAAAGCTGGTTGATATAGCAGGTTTTACTGTGTATGGCTTTTATATAAAACTGGTTGATATAACAGGTTTTACTGTATATGACTTTTACATAAAACTGGTTGATATAGCAGGTTTTACTGTATATGGCTTTTATATAAAGCTTGTTAATATAGCAGGTTTTACTGTGTATGGCTTTTATATAAAGCTGGTTGATATAGCAGGTTTTACTGTGTATGGCTTTTATATAAAGCTTGTTAATATAGCAGGTTTTACTGTGTATGGCTTTTATATAAAACTGGTTGATATAGCAGGTTTTACTGTATATTTCATCATGTATTTGCTGTTTCCAAAGAAATGTATTTCAATTATATTTACCACCTGCTACAGTGACCACCTCTATATAAAGACCACCATTCCTCTACACAGAACAAACATAGTATAAACTAAACCAAAATTCCACATGGTTAATGATGATTTGATACTGTTATCCAATTTTATGTTAATTTTTTAATTTAGCATGCTTTTCTAAGCATTACCATCAAGTTTATAACACTTGATACAGTAAACTCCTCTACAGTGACCAACTGTCCATTAAGACCAGTGTTTTAAAATTTGTTTGCTCCATACTTGTTTACTGTATACACAAATGTATACACAGACATTCAAAGTACTCATTTTATTATGTTGAGAACATGTACTGGAGTTTAAGTAACCAATACATGAGGCTTACTTTTTTATCATATATTGGTTATATCCACTTTATGCCAGTTTCAGCCTTATTTCTGACTAAAGTGATAAAGAAGGTAAGAATTATCTCCCTTGGTCTGTGTTGACATGTTACACTTTTAAGCATTTCTATTTTCAATATCCTGACAAGAAATTTAAGTACTAAACTACTTTAGTTGTAATGTTTTGGTTCCTCCTACAAACAAATCAACTTTCTAGAAAATTGTGAAAAACCACTATTAAATAACAAAAAGTGTGATACATATTGTTGACCACTGATAAAACATTGGTTTATATCACATCAGCTAATTTGAACTATTCCATAATTTAAAAAGGATGGGTACATATTGCTGACAATGTGAAGGGATGGTGAATACTGCTGACAAGATGAAGGAATGGTGAATAGTACTGAAAAGGTGAAGAAAAGGTGAATAGTATTGAAAAGGTGAAGAAAAGGTGAATAGTATTGAAAAGGTGAAGGAATGGTGAATAGTATTGAAAAGGTGAAGGAATGGTGAATAGTATTGAAAAGGTGAAGGAATGGTGAATAGTATTGAAAAGGTGAAGGAATGGTAAATAGTATTGAAAAGGTGAAGGAATGGTGAATAGTATTGAAAAGGTGAAGGAATGGTGAATAGTATTGAAAAGGTGAAGGAATGGTGAATAGTATTGAAAAGGTGATGGAAAGGTGAATAGTATTGAAAAGGTGATGGAAAGGTGAATAGTATTGAAAAGGTGATGGAAAGGTGAATAGTATTGAAAAGGTGATGGAAAGGTGAATAGTATTGAAAAGGTGATGGAAAGGTGAATAGTATTGAAAAGGTGAAGGAATGGTAAATAGTATTAAAAAGGTGATGGAAAGGTGAATAGTATTAAAAAGGTGAAGGAATGGTGAATAGAAATGACATTGTGAAGGAATGGTGAATAGTACTGTAGGATGCTACACATTGTAGACTATGTGACAGGATGCTCACATATTGTAGACAGTGTGACAGAATGCTCACATATTGAAGACAAGGTGACGGGATGCTGCACATTGTAGACAGGGTGACAGGATGCTCACATATTGTAGACAGGGTGACAGGATGCTACATTATAGACAGGATGCCAGGATGCTTATGTATTTTAGACAGTGTAACAGGATGCTACACATTGTAGACAGGATGCTCATATAATGTAGACAGTGTGAAAGGATGCTCACATATTGTAGACAGTGTGAAAGGATGCTACACACTGTAGACAGGATGCTAACATATTGTAGACAGGGAGACAAAATGCTCACATATTGTAGACAGTGTGACAGGATGCTACACATTGTAGACAGGATGACAGGATGTTCACATATTGTAGACAGGGTGAAAGGATGCTACACACTATAGACAGGGTGACAAGATGCTCACATATTGTAGACAGTGTGACAGTATGCTTCACATTGTAGACAGGGTGACAGAATGCTCACATATTGTAGACAGTTTCACAGAATGTTGCACACTGTAAACAGGATGCTTCACATTGTAGACTGTGTGACAGGTGCTACACACTATAGACAGGCTGGCATGATGCTCACATATTGTAGACAGTTTGACAGTATGCTTCACATTGTAGACTGTGTGACAGGATGCTGCACATCATAGACAGGCTGGCATGATGCTCATATAATTTAGACAGTGTGACACTATGCTTCACATTGAAGACAGGGTGACAGGATGCTACACACTGTAGACAGAATGACAGGATGATCACATATTGTAGACAAGGTGAAAGGATGCTACACATTGTAAACAGTGTGACAGTATGCTTCACATTGAAGACAGGATGACAAGATGCTCACATATTGTAGACAGTGTGACAGAATGCTCACATCTTGTAGACAGTTTGACAAAATGCTGCACATATTGTAGACTGTGTGACAGGATGCTACACACTGTAAACAGGATGACAGGGTGCTCACATATTGTAGACAGAATGACAAGATGATAACATATTGTAGACAGTGTGACAGGATGCTCACATATTGTAGACAGGATGACAGGATGCTCACATATTGTAGACAGCATGAAAGGATGTTACACACTGTACACAAGGTGACACGATGCTCAGATATTGTAGACAGGGTGACAGAATGCTCACATATTGTAAACAGTGTGACAGAATGCTCACGTATTGTACACAGTGTGACAGGACGCTACACATTGTAGACTGTGACAGGATGCTGCAAATCATAGACAGGGTGACAGGATGCTACACAATGTATGCAGGATGACAGGATGCTCACATATTGTAGACAGGGTGACAACATGCTACACACTGTAGACAGGCTGGCATGATGCTCATATATTGTAGACAGTGTGACAGTATGCTTCACATTGAAGACAGGGTGACAGGATGCTTCACATTGTAGATTGTGTGTCAGGATACTGCACATCATAGACAGGCTGGCATGATGCTCATATAATTTAGACAGTGTGACAGTATGCTTCACATAGAAGACAGGTTGACAGGATGTTAACATATTTTAGACAAGATGCTCTCATATTGTAGACAGGGTGACAGGATGCTCACAGTGTAGACTGTGCAACAGATTGTTGCACATTGTAGATAGGGTGACAGGAAGTTGCATATTGTAGACAGGGTGACAGGAAGCTCACATTGTAGACTGTGTGATAGAATGCTGCACATTGTAGATAGGGTGACAGGATGTCCACATATTTTAGACAGGATGCTCACATATTGTAGACAGGGTGACAGGATGTTCACATATTTTAGACAGGATGCTCACATTGTAGACTGTGTGACAGAATGCTGCACATTGTAGATAGGGTGACAGGATGCTGCATATTGTTGACAGGATGCTGTATATTGTAGACAGTGTGACAGGATGCTCACATATTGTAGACAGGATGCTCACGTATTGTAGACAGGATGCTCACATATTTTAGACAGTGTGACAGGATGCTCACATATTGTAGACAGGATGCTCACATATTGTAGACAGGATGCTCACATATTTTAGACAGGGTGACAGGATGTTCACATATTTTAGACAGGATGCTCACATATTGAAGACAGGGTGACAGGATGCTCACATTGTAGACAGGATGACAGGATGCTACACATTGTAGACAGGATGCTCACATATTGTAGACAGCGTGACAGAATGCTGCACGTACATTGTAGACAGGGTGACAGCTAGGATGCTGCACATTGTAGACAGGGTGACAGGATGCTACACACTGTAGACAGGGTGACAGGATGCTCACATGTTTTAGACACAGTGACAGGATGCTACACATTGTGGACAGAGGGACAGGATTATGCATATTGTAGACAGGTTTGACAGGATCCTCACATACTGTGGATGTGCCTCAAAAATATACTGGTTGATCTAGTGCCTGAAGAACATATGTGGTTGATCTGCCTCAAGAACAAACCGGTTGATGTGGCTCAAGAACAAACCGGTTGATCTGCCTCAAGTACATATATACTGGTTGATCTGCCTCAAGAACAAACCGGTTGATTTGCCTCAAGAACAAACCAGTTGATCTGCCTCAAGTACATATATACTGGTTGATCTGCCTCAAGAACAAACCGGTTGATCTGCCTCAAGAATATACTGGTGGCAGTGCCTCAAAAATATAATGGTTGATCTAGTGCCTCAAGAACAAACCGGTTGATCTTCCTCAAGAATATACTGGTGGCAGTGCCTCAAAAATATAATGGTTGATCTAGTGCCTCAAGAACAAACCGGTTGATCTTCCTCAAGAATATACTGGTGGCAGTGCCTCAAAAATATAATGGTTGATCTAGTGCCTCAAGAACATAGTGGTTGATCTACCTCAAGAATATACTGGTGGCAGTGCCTCAAAAATATAATGGTTGATCTAGTGCCTCAAGAACAAACCGGTTGATCTTCCTCAAGAATATACTGGTGGCAGTGCCTCAAAAATATAATGGTTGATCTAGTGCCTCAAGAACAAACCGGTTGATCTGCCTCAAGAATATACTGGTGGCAGTGCCTCAAAAATATAATGGTTGATCTAGTGCCTCAAGAGCATAGTGGTTGATCTGCCTCAAGAATATACCAGTATGTATGTCACATGTACCCCCTCTAATGACACCTGTCTCAATCAAATTACACTAGATCACAACATTCCTCTTTATGCTTATTAAATGAACAGATCATGTAAAGTGCCATATACTGTGGATAAATTTTGTCTCAATCCAGTTATGGATACAATTTGTCTTTCCATTTACATCTTTTTTCATCAACAATAAATTTAACATGCAAATATGGCCTTTTTACAGAAATGTGTCATATGTAACTGCAGGGTGTACACATCTGCAAATGTAACATGGTATATATCATATTATTGACATGTGCATTTATCCTACTACAACTTTTAAATGCATAAGCTGCAAGAAAAAAGTGACTTATATTTTAAATGAAAACTTAACACCAGAAAAATTTACAAACAACACAAAAATTCTTATTGACATGTGCATTTATTCTACTAAAATTCTTATTGAGTTAGAAGAATTAAACTGTTATGTGTTTCAATTTGCCAGCCTTCATTACATACATACAAAGACAGACAGACAGATAAATGTGGAGGGACAGAGTGTGTACATGTGTACAGGTGTCTGTATGTGTATGTGTGTGAGAGAAAGAGAGACGAGAGAGAAAAAAGTGTGTGTGTGTGTGTGTGTGTGTGTGTGTGTGTGTGTGTGTGTGTGTGTGTGAGAGAGAGAGGGCAAATTAAGATGATTAGTGTCATCTAAATGGTTTTTAAGTAATATAAAGAGTGATAGCATCATAATGTACTGGTACTCATGCTTAAGTTACACCCTCCTTTCCACCCATCAAACTAATCACACCTCCATCCAATTAACAAGATATAATAAGAGACAATAATGGGTTAATAAACCTTACAAATATAATAATAATACCTGCTGAACTATGTCAATATAATTCTTCATCTTTTTTTATCAGACCTAGCTGTACTTCCTATACGCTTTATGTCACATACACATTTTAAGCTCAAAATCAATAAGTGTCTCGATATTACATAACACACATTAACAAAAAAAATCCTCCTTTATGTATCCCCATAACACCACAGACATTATATATCCCTATACTGTGTACAATCTTACATGGATGTGTCTGCGTTGTACAGTATATGTACTTTAACTCCAGACTATTACATAATCCCATTTTA
Source organism: Anadara kagoshimensis (assembly GCA_021292105.1). NCBI lineage: Eukaryota > Metazoa > Mollusca > Bivalvia > Arcoida > Arcidae > Anadara > Anadara kagoshimensis. The sequence continues at coordinate 21,688,474 of CM037870.1, read as the reverse complement.
ACTCCCCACTTTATCACATACACAAATATACAATATATATATATCTTACCTGAATCATAGCTGGTTTTTAGTTTATCCATACACCAGTATAATTTTTTTTTATCCTCAATTTTTTTTTAAAATATGTAGGTTATGTAATCCTCAATTTTTCACCTAACTGATCGAACATATATTTATATATTAACAGGTAAATTTATAACAATATATATATATATATATAGTCATCAAACGAAGATTCTAGCCTGGGATAATTTGTATAATAAAAAAGCAAGGTATTTATGCTCAGGTGGTCATATATTTTTTTATATAAAAAGTTTAAAAATGAGGAATTGCTATTTCTATATTAACCTGCCACTGTAGACTATGAGGTGCAGTATGGATGAATGATTAACAAAGTTTAAGCTCGGGATAGGCTGCACTACTGCATCTTTATACATGTCACGGATCTTTGAAGTCTACTTTTTGGTAGTTTCAGCTGACAGGTGTGAAATTTTACGTCTGTAAACAAAAGCCTATGACTTAATAACTTAAATCTCACAGGTAACAATTAAATGTCTTCAATTTTTGATGAAAAAACAAACATGTTTTTCTGTTGTTAAGTTTAGGAAATTTGACGAAATCCATTCTTCATTTTTTAGAAAATATTTCCATATTCTTTTAAAGAATTTGTAAGATGCACACAAATTAGCTTCCATAAACACAATTTGAACTGCATGAAATTGAAGATTTATATCCATGTAAATCCATAAGAAGTTTACATCAAATTATATACAATCTACCCATAATGAAAATTTCACACATAGGTACTTCAATTCCATAACCTGATCTCTTGATCTAGCTTGCCTGGGTAAATACTGATTTGACCAGAGGTCAAGATCAGGTCAATCTATACAGGGTCAGTGGTTTTGTATTTACAGTACTGGGTTCACCAGACTAAAGCAGTAGCTTTGGATTATTTATACTTGGTCAGTAGGTCCAGACATGGGGTCAAACAAGGTTATTTTAAAGAAAAGTAATCGGATTCCAGACCAGATATTTTTTCCCACCAACACAGTTCCTGTTAACATTTTCTTGTATCCTTTTGGCTTGACCATTAATTGACATTTATAAGGGGGTATTATTTGATCACAATGTGTTTACTAAAACAAAGCTAATAGCAATAATCACAGATCTGCTTTTTAGTTAATTTGTTTATTAATTTTATTTTATTTAATATTTATATAAATTCTTTTTTTCTTTTTGGTTTCTTATTTTTTTATCTATTTATTTATTTATTTATTTTTTGATGAAACAAATTAAAAAGGGCTTATATAGCTCACCTGGTGATCATATACTTGACCCCTCCTTGGATTGAAACCAGCATGTTTAATCTAATCTACCCTTTATTATGAGAAGCCTAGCTTGATGTGTGAGTAAATAAAAATAGTGTTTTACATGCAATCAAAGTCACCAGCTTTATATTAAGTGTCAGAAATTTTGATCCTTGCTGTGCACTCAGGACCATGTGCAGGTACGTTAGTCTGACACGACCACTGTAACACTTCATTTGTTTTCAACACCTCTTCTGACATACTAGTATGTTTCTAAATGCCCAGTGCTTGACAAAAGAACAGTCACTACCCATATAATTTTAAGTGTTGTTCGGACCCACCCTGGGCTCAAACTCTAACCTTTCATCAACTGAGCTAAAGTAATGGTCTTGGAATGGTAGTGGAAATTGGGTTACATATTTATTGGCAAGTTGACCGATGAATTTATCACATTGGGACTTGCTTGTGTGAACTTGAAGAGACAATGGTCTCTGACCCTGCATTTTAGACCAATGGTCATGCATCTATTTCTATTTCCATGGTATTAATGAATTTTAATATTTTAGGAGGGATAGATGAAAGGGTGTACATGTGCATAAAATAAAACTTGTTGAAGACTGTCCTCCTAGATGGTGTTATGATATAGGGGGTAGCATTCAATAATTCTGTGAAAATATTAAAGAATAAATACACACAAATTTAAATTTGCATGACCTATAACTACTACAACTGTCTGAAGAGACTGTCGTCTTGGTGGTTTTATGATTTAGGTGAAAAACTTCATTTCCCAATTTACCAATATATGTATGTAAAGCTCATGGCTGGGTGATCAGAGACATACGATATGCATATTAAGTAATTTGGATCACAGGCTGGTAAAGGACATTTTAAAGGTAAGTTGTGGTTTACTTTGATGTAGTATCATTATATCAAGTAATAAATTCTACCACATGAAAAAGTTTTTCTTATATAACCTGATCACTGGACTTAATTATAAACGTAATTCTGATATATAAAAACAATATAAAATGACAATTAAGATTTTATACTCTGTACTTAATCATTTTAACATTTTTCATTTCAGAAGAGAACTTTTGAGGAAAACACTGACAATGTCTACATGTAAATATCAATGGCAAAGAACAAACTATTGTACAAATGGTTTTTATAAACATTTGAACAATATATTTTTTATTTTAAAAAATAAATAAATAATTAAGTAAAACAAAAAAAAACCCAACTAGAGCAGTCTTTTGAGAGAAATCCCCCTATCTGCAAGTTGTTGTTATTTCTTAGCTTTGACCTTGTGATCTTGACCTTTGACCTATGTACCTAAATTTGGTATGTGACATTTCATCTCAGTTGGTTTACACAAATGGGATGGTCAGTCAGATAAATTGACATTCAGACAAGACAACTCCTATCTATATAACCCCCTCTAACTTTGTTTGCACAAAGGTGGGGATGGCAAAACACCTTATGTCCTCACACATTATTGATATGGAGACCTCTTTCAAATTTTTTTAATCTAGTTAGGTGTTTTATCATGTACCTGAAGTAACCCATAAATTGACACCTTTCCCGAAAAAGTGCCTGTGTACATGTAAACTGGACCCTAAATAAACCAGTATAGACCCTGAGTAAAGACCCTGGCTAAACCTGAAATACTCTATATGTCTGTAATATTGTTACTTTAATTAATCTTTGTAAACCAAATACCTGCCAACATTTGCCCTGAAAGTGTTCAGTTTAGACAGGTCCTACTGTACATTTCATACCTGACATCAAACATTTACAGGTGTTCAGTTTAGACAGGTCCTACTGTACATTTTGTAGGTGACATCAAACATTTACAGGTGTTCAGTTTAGACAAGTACTACTGTACATTTCATACCTGATATCAAACATTTACAGGTGTTCAGTTTAGACAAGTACTACTGTACATTTTGTACCTAAAATCAAACATTTACATGTGTTCAGTTTAGACAGGTCCTACTGTACATTTCATACCTGACATCAAACATTTACAGGTATTCAGTTTAGACAAGTACTACTGTACATTTTGTAGGTGACATCAAACATTTACATGTGTTCAGTTTAGACAGGTCCTACTGTACATTTCATACCTGACATCAAACATTTACAGGTGTTCAGTTTAGACAAGTACTACTGTACATTTCATACCTGACATCAAACATTTACAGGTGTTCAGTTTAGACAAGTACTACTGTACATTTCATACCTGACATCAAACATTTACAGGTGTTCAGTTTAGACAAGTACTACTGTACATTTCATACCTGACATCAAACATTTACAGTTGTTCAGTTTAGACAAGTACTACTGTACATTTCATACCTGACATCAAACATTTACAGGTGTTCAGTTTAGACAAGTACTACTGTACATTTCATACCTGACATCAAACATTTACAGGTGTTCAGTTTAGACAAGTACTACTGTACATTTCATACCTGACATCAAACATTTACAGTTGTTCAGTTTAGACAAGTACTACTGTACATTTCATACCTTACATCAAACATTTACAGGTGTTCAGTTTAGACAAGTACTACTGTACATTTCATACCTGACATCAAACATTTACAGGTGTTCAGTTTAGACAGGTCCTACTGTACATTTCATACCTGACATCAAACATTTACATGTGTTCAGTTTAGACAGGTCCTACTGTACATTTCATACCTGACATCAAACATTTACAGGTGTTCAGTTTAGACAAGTACTACTGTACATTTTGTAGGTGACATCAAACATTTACATGTGTTCAGTTTAGACAGGTCCTACTGTACATTTCATACCTGACATCAAACATTTACAGGTGTTCAGTTTAGACAAGTACTACTGTACACTTCATACCTGACATCAAACATTTACAGGTGTTCAGTTTAGACAAGTACTACTGTACATTTTGTAGGTGACATCAAACATTTATATGTGTTCAGTTTAGACAGGCCCTACTGTACATTTCATATACCTGATAATAAAAATTGACAGGTGTTCAGTTTAGACAAGTACTACTGTACATTTTGTAGGTGACATCAAACATTTATATGTGTTGAGAAAGGTCTTACTGTACATTTTATAAGTGACATCAAACATTTACATGTGTTCAGTTTAGACAGGTCCTACTGTACATTTCATATACCTGATAATAAAAATTGACAGGTGTTCAGTTTAGACAAGTACTACTGTACATTTCATACCTAAAATCAAACATTGACATGTGTTCAGTTTAGACAGGCCCTACTGTACATTTCATATACCTGATAATAAAAATTGACAGGTGTTCAGTTTAGACAAGTACTACTGTACATTTTGTAGGTGACATCAAACATTTATATGTGTTGAGAAAGGTCTTACTGTACATTTTATAGGTGACATCAAACATTTACAGGTGTTCAGTTTAGACAGGTCCTACTGTACATTTGGTAGGTGACATCAAACATTTACAGGTGTTCAGTTTAGAAAGGTCTTACTTTACATTATGTAGGCGACATCAAACATTTACAGGTGTTCAGTTTAGACAGGTCCTACTGTACATTTTGTACCCGACATCAAACATTTACAGGTGTATAGTTTAGACAGGTACTACTGTACATTTTGTGGGTGACATCAAACATTTACAGGTGTTCAGTTTAGACAGGTCCTACTGTACATTTTGTAGGTGACATCAAACATTTACAGGTGTTCAGTTTAGACAGGTCCTACTGTACATTTTGTAGGTGACATCAAACATTTACAGGTGTTTAGTTTAGACAGGTCCTACTGTACATTCTGTAGGTGACATCAAACATTTACAGGTGTTTAGTTTAGACAGGTCCTACTGTACATTTTATAGGTGACATCAAACATTTACAGGTGTTTAGTTTAGACAGGTCCTACTGTACATTTTGTAGGTGACATCAAACATTTACAGGTGTTTAGTTTAGACAGGTCCTACTGTACATTTTGTAGGTGACATCAAACATTTACATGTATTCAGTTTAGACAGGTCCTACTGCACATTTTGTAGGTGACATCAAACATTTACAGGTGTTTAGTTTAGACAGGTCCTACTGTACATTTTGTGGGTGACATCAAACATTTACATGTATTCAGTTTAGACAGGTCCTACTGTACATTTTGTAGGTGACATCAAACATTTACAGGTGTTTAGTTTAGACAGGTCCTACTGTACATTTTGTAGGTGACATCAAACATTTACATGTATTCAGTTTAGACAGGTCCTACTGCACATTTTGTAGGTGACATCAAACATTTACAGGTGTTTAGTTTAGACAGGTCCTACTGTACATTTTGTAGGTGACATCAAACATTTACATGTATTCAGTTTAGACAGGTCCTACTGTACATTTTGTGGGTGACATCAAACATTTACATGTATTCAGTTTAGACAGGTCCTACTGTACATTTTGTAGGTGACATCAAACATTTACAGGTGTTTAGTTTAGACAGGTACTACTGTACATTTTTAGGTGACATCAAACATTTACAGGTGTTCAGTTTAGACAGGTCCTACTGTACATTTTGTAGGTGACATCAAACATTTACATGTATTCAGTTTAGACAGGTCCTACTGTACATTTTGTAGGTGACATCAAACATTTACAGGTGTTTAGTTTAGACAGGTCCTACTGTACATTTTGTAGGTGACATCAAACATTTACATGTGTTTAGTTTAGACAGGTCCTACTGTACATTTTGTACCTGACATCAAACATTTACAGGTGTTCAGTTTAGACAGGTCCTACTGTATATTTTGTAGGTGACATCAAACATTTACATGTATTCAGTTTAGACAGGTCCTACTGCACATTTTGTACCTGACATCAAACATTTACAGGTGTATAGTTTAGACAGGTCCTAGTGTACATTTTGTGGGTGACATCAAACATTTACAGTTGTTCAGTTGAGAAAGGTCCTACTGTACATTTTGTAGGTGACATCAAACATTTACATGTATTCAGTTTAGACAGGCCCTACTGCACATTTTGTAGGTGACATCAAACATTTACATGTGTTTAGTTTAGACAGGTCCTACTGTACATTTTGTACCTGACATCAAACATTTACAGGTGTTCAGTTTAGACAGGTCCTACTGTACATTTTGTAGGTGACATCAAACATTTACAGGTGTTCAGTTTAGACAGGTCCTACTGTACATTTTGTACCTGACATCAAACATTTACAGGTGTTCAGTTTAGACAAGTCCTACTGTACATTTTGTAGGTGACATCAAACATTTACATGTATTCAGTTTAGACAGGTCCTACTGCACATTTTGTACCTGACATCAAACATTTACAGGTGTATAGTTTAGACAGGTCCTAGTGTACATTTTGTGGGTGACATCAAACATTTACAGTTGTTCAGTTTAGAAAGGTCCTACTGTACATTTTGTAGGTGACATCAAACATTTACATGTATTCAGTTTAGACAGGTCCTACTGCACATTTTGTACCTGGCATCAAACATTTACAGGTGTATAGTTTAGACAGGTCCTAGTGTACATTTTGTGGGTGACATCAAACATTTACAGGTGTTTAGTTTAGACAGGTCCTACTGTACATTTTGTAGGTGACATCAAACATTTACAGTTGTTCAGTTTAGAAAGGTCTTACTTTACATTTTGTAGGTGACATCAAACATTTACAGGTGTATAGTTTAGACAGGTACTACTGTACATTTTGTAGGTGACATCAAACATTTACATGTATTCAGTTTAGACAGGTCCTACTGCACATTTTGTAGGTGACATCAAACATTTACAGGTGTTTAGTTTAGACAGGTCCTACTGTACATTTTGTAGGTGACATCAAACATTTACATGTATTCAGTTTAGACAGGTCCTACTGTACATTTTGTGGGTGACATCAAACATTTACATGTATTCAGTTTAGACAGGTCCTACTGTACATTTTGTAGGTGACATCAAACATTTACAGGTGTTTAGTTTAGACAGGTACTACTGTACATTTTGTGGGTGACATCAAACATTTACAGGTGTTCAGTTTAGACAGGTCCTACTGTACATTTTGTAGGTGACATCAAACATTTACATGTATTCAGTTTAGACAGGTCCTACTGTACATTTTGTAGGTGACATCAAACATTTACAGGTGTTTAGTTTAGACAGGTCCTACTGTACATTTTGTAGGTGACATCAAACATTTACATGTGTTTAGTTTAGACAGGTCCTACTGTACATTTTGTACCTGACATCAAACATTTACAGGTGTTCAGTTTAGACAGGTCCTACTGTATATTTTGTACCTGACATCAAACATTTACAGGTGTTCAGTTTAGACAGGTCCTACTGTACATTTTGTACCTGACATCAAACATTTACAGGTGTTCAGTTTAGACAGGTCCTACTGTACATTTTGTAGGTGACATCAAACATTTACATGTATTCAGTTTAGACAGGTCCTACTGCACATTTTGTACCTGACATCAAACATTTACAGGTGTATAGTTTAGACAGGTCCTAGTGTACATTTTGAGGGTGACATCAAACATTTACAGTTGTTCAGTTGAGAAAGGTCCTACTGTACATTTTGTAGGTGACATCAAACATTTACATGTATTCAGTTTAGACAGGTCCTACTGCACATTTTGTAGGTGACATCAAACATTTACATGTGTTTAGTTTAGACAGGTCCTACTGTTCATTTTGTACCTGACATCAAACATTTACAGGTGTTCAGTTTAGACAGGTCCTACTGTACATTTTGTAGGTGACATCAAACATTTACAGGTGTTCAGTTTAGACAGGTCCTACTGTACATTTTGTACCTGACATCAAACATTTACAGGTGTTCAGTTTAGACAGGTCCTACTGTACATTTTGTAGGTGACATCAAACATTTACATGTATTCAGTTTAGACAGGTCCTACTGCACATTTTGTACCTGACATCAAACATTTACAGGTGTATAGTTTAGACAGGTCCTAGTGTACATTTTGTGGGTGACATCAAACATTTACAGTTGTTCAGTTTAGAAAGGTCCTACTGTACATTTTGTAGGTGACATCAAACATTTACATGTATTCAGTTTAGACAGGTCCTACTGCACATTTTGTTTGTTTTTTTTACTGGCATCAAACATTTACAGGTGTATAGTTTAGACAGGTCCTAGTGTACATTTTGTGGGTGACATCAAACATTTACAGGTGTTTAGTTTAGACAGGTCCTACTGTACATTTTGTAGGTGACATCAAACATTTACAGTTGTTCAGTTTAGAAAGGTCTTACTTTACATTTTGTAGGTGACATCAAACATTTACAGGTGTATAGTTTAGACAGGTACTACTGTACATTTTGTGGGTGACATCAAACATTTACAGGTGTTTAGTTAAGACAGGTACTACTGTACATTTTGTACCTTATTTATGTTTTTTACGAATTGAATTTGTTTCCAGTTTGCATAATTTTGCAAGTTCAAAGTACATATTATCATTTGTTTGTCTGAAGACTGCAAGTACTGAATGTACCTTGTATGGTGTTTCACATTAACTAATCCGACTAGGACTGGTCAACTATGAAATGCAGATTTTCGCCAGTAACCAAAAAAAAAAAATTGATCCCTGGTGTTTAGAAAGCATGAGAAAATGAGAGATGCAAGATCATACAGTTATGTATCTGATAATCTCTTTTTTTACAGATCCTTAATTACTTAATGGTTATAAAGGGCAACAACTGTGCAACACAACAAACTTGATCTGTAATTCTTCACAGGAAACAATATAAAATATAACAGGGAGTAACTGAAAATTAAGTCATATGGTAACTTATAAATCTGGTTATTATGTACATGTTACCAAACATGTCAGGTATTATACTTCAACTTCTAGACAGGACAGGTAATTGATAAATTGGTTATTAAAGTAAAAGACTAAGTAGTTACATATCATCAGTTTTCTATTACAGGGTTGTCAATAAGTCTAATTTGGAACCCAAAATGGACCCTGATCCAGGATCCCTAACAATAATAATGAAACCCTAACAGCACCACCTAAATAGTTCTCTTCTATATATACTAACTTGAAGTTGTCAAAGTAAAACAAGAGGACAAAAAACAAATAATGAATTTATGTATTTAAAACAAATGAAATATTAAAATTAAAATATTAGGTAAGAAAGGCTTGTTAGACAATCATTAGTTAAACTTGGATAACTGGAAAAAAATTAAATTGGAGGAAAATTGATATACATGTAGTCTATAAAGATGAATGTATTATCATATTGTTCTGATTTGAACCAAGTATATTGTTATGATACAATCTAATTGCATAATTTCTCACAAATTAAAAATACCTCAAATTTTAGGGGTTATTTTAAATTAATAAATAATACTGATAATCAAAATGAGATTTATACATCAACCCAACATCTAACAGTTATTAAGATAAAGCTACAGGGGTTATCTCCCTTACAATAAGAATTATAACTTGACTAAAATCAAGTTCTGTCTAATTTTGCAGTCTTATTTATTTCATTGTCAAATATTTTATATCAATTATCATACATGGTCAAGTTTGTGAGGTTTATCTGATACAACTACATGTTTGTATAAAGTCTGGACTTTTTTTTAATTTGTCAATATGTTCAGTTTTCTTTTAAGGCGAAGCATCAGATAATCATTATATATATATATATATGGTACTACTAACCCTAAAACAGTTTATCATTGTCTTACATTATACCACATGATAATCCATAATGTTTGTGCAGAACTGTTTTATTTCCAGCATTGGAGACGGAATTACAAAACTTCACATTTACTCATAAAAGGTCATTCTGGGAATTTGTGATTTTTAATGGTCAATATCATTTCACAAAAACATCATGGGGTATTTTTAGTGGTGTTGCAATTAACCAAAATAATCAAAGAATGGTTGGCTACTTTAACCATCACAAAATTGAAAAATCGAATACAAATGATTATGGGGGGAAAAAATTTGGCACTGGAACATTTTTAACTCAAGTTTTCGTCAGTAACTTAGCCTATATTGAAAACCATAATCAGGGGAAATTATCATTTCTAGTTACGGATACACATCTGAAAGCCTCTTCTTCCTTCTTATAGGTTGCTGTTCATTTTCCTAGCTAATCAAATAATGGGTCATTGGAAATGAAACAGCTGATGTAATAATGGCTATTGTTGAAAAAATTTAAATAAAATACTGCTAATCGATTATAACTGATGACTGATCAGCTGCACTGAACCATTGATTATGATCTTAACACTAGTATTTATCATATAGTGTAATACAACTATGATAGCTCAGTTGGTAGAGTGCTTGCTCTATGTGGGAAGTCTAAGTTTTAACCTCGGCAGGTTCTGACCAAGGCTTAAAAATAGATAGTGACTACATTTGACAATCACTCTGTATTTAGAAATAAATGTTACCAGTTTCTTCTGAATATATCTTAAAAACAAGTCCTGTGTTCATGTGATATGTTAAAGAACCCCTTCTGCACATTGCCCTGAGCACACCAAAAACCTAAAAATTTCTGCTACTTTATCTATAGATGGTGATGTCTCAAGATAAGTGAAATACTCTTGACTGAGACGATAGGTTTGAACCCAACACTTCACTGTAAGAGCTAGGGCAATACCACTTAAGATATCATACAGATTTTAACTTTTAGAAGTAATACATATCTCTCATATGGGGGGGGGGGGGGGGGTATTTAACTTTTAGAAGTTATACATATCTCTCAATATGGGGGGGGGGGGTTATTCAACTTTTAGAAGTTATACATATCTCTCAATATGGGGGGGGGGGGGGGTTATTCAACTTTTAGAAGTTATACATATCTCTCAATATGGGGGGGGGGGTTATTCAACTTTTAGAAGTTATACATATCTCTCAATATGGGGGGGGGGGTTATTCAACTTTTAGAAGTTATACATATCTCTCAATATGGGGGGGGGGGGTATTTAACTTTTAGAAGTAATACATATCTCTCAATATGGGGGGGGGGGGTATTTAACTTTTAGAAGTTATACATATCTCTCAATATGGGGGGAGGGGGTTATTTATAGTTCTATCTAACTAGACCTAGAATCTGATGCAGTAAAACCATCAATGTCAACTAAGATATTGGCTTTATAGACAGGTGGTCTTTATATAGAAATTGTCTTTATATAGAAATTAAGTTCTTTTTGCTTTAAGCACTGTTCATAAATTAGCTTGATGTAAGAAGCAAATATACAGTATACGTTACACATCAAGTTATATGTTATTGCCACTGGCAGAAAAAATAAAAATCTTCCAGTTTATTATCTTAATGGGGTTCAATGTCCTAGTCTAACTTCATTTATATCAAGACATTACCAGCTATAGGAGCAATCAAGGAGCAAGGAGAGATTGCAGTGCGAGCTCTGTAATCCATAAGTCTCTGATAACTAACACCTTAAAACTCACTATAAAACAACAGAATAAGATGTGATTACAAAGCAGAAAATGTGTGTTATATCCAGACCATTAGCTCAATCATAAATGCATGATAAAATTTTTGTCACTGTTTTACTATCCATACAAATAACTTGTAGCAGACAGAAGTGTGTATCAATAAGTCACCTGGTCCTCTTTCATCTTTGGCATATGACTTTTCAATATGGCAATACCTGTCAAAAATGATGCATCTTCTAGGATAATTTTGAAAAAATGTCAGACACGAAACTCTTAAATTTTGTAGCACATGATTTAGGTACAATTCTTACAAATTTTGGAAAAAAGATGATTTTTATTTCTGTATAAAAGTACAAAATATGTAAAATTGGGGTTTTTTTAAGTAAAAATATTTATTCTATAAAATCAGTAGAACATTTTTCATATTTATTTTGAAAACTACTTTTAAATATTTTTACTTTCACCTGTACAAATATATGTACAAACCAAATACTTTTATTTGTAATAAAATAGCTGGTAAAATGCACAATTTTGTGAATGGAAGTAAAAAAATAATGTATCACGCTTTATGAAGGAACTAAAAGAGAAAGGAAAGATCCTTTCTTCCTCGACTTAGCACTTTTTTCCACTTCATTGACTATGCAAAATTATTGTGCAGTTAAAGTAAACCATATGTGCACAAGAAAATTAAACAACATTACTGAGAATTTATAATGTACATAAAGGGAGTTAAAGCTGATGAGTAGCCAGCATTTCTTAACAATCATATTGCACATTGGGTTCTTGCTCATATTCCCTAATTTTTTCCAACTAGATGGTTAAGTCAGTTTGTAAAGCATCCTGCTAGTACTGAGAAGGTATGGTGTTTGAGTCAAAGTTTGGCCATACATTTTTCTTTATTTTATTACATTTAGAGGTTTTACAAACCCCAAGAAGTGACCAATGACTATCCTGATGGTTGGTCAGGACATTTAACTAGATGGTTTCCATTCCAGATAGTTGAATTGAAAAAACAAAGGGAGGAATGTGGTAGGTCATACAAGACTGGTGACCAAGTAAGCATAGAAACACACTATTATTAGAAAGGTCCAAAGTTTGAGTTCCAGCTTGGTCTTTGCATATTTTCACTTTCCGTTTGAGTTTTCTCTTTCCACATTATACAAATGCAGATTGTTCATTTTCATTTTTGAGAAATATGAAAGTCATAAATTAAACATTTCAGTTTGAACTGAACATAAGTATGGTCAAATTAACATTATATATTGTGTGCTTGCACATCAAATATATCTTAAAACATCCATTACATACATCAGTCAAAAACACCCACATCATATTAGTGCTGATGCTGGTTGATGTAACAAAGGTTCTTAGTGCTGATGCTGGTTGATGTAATCATGATAATTTGACAAAGGTTCTTAGTGCTGATGCTGGTTGATGTAATCATGATAATTTGACAAAGGTTCTTAGTGCTGATGCTGGTTGATGTAATCATGATAATTTGACAAAGGTTCTTAGTGCTGATGCTGGTTGATGTAATCATGATAATTTGACAAAGGTTCTTAGTGCTGATGCTGGTTGATGTAATCATGATAATTTGACAAAGGTTCTTAGTGCTGATGCTGGTTGATGTAATCATGATAATTTGACAAAGGTTCTTAGTGCTGATGCTGGTTGATGTAATCATGATAATTTGACAAAGGTTCTTAGTGCTGATGCTGGTTGATGTAATCATGATAATTTGACAAAGGTTCTTCGGTTTTTTCATACACCCTAGCTAAAATGTTTGGTTCAGTCATATACCTTTTTGTCACATCAGTAACTTTCTGACAAAAAAGTTCATGTAGAGCACAAGTTTTTACAGCATATCTGACCTGCCTTAGTGACCTTTAGAGTGTTAGTACGTGCCTGTCAGCAATGTAACAGATAAACATTACTGAACACTTAATCCATTATACTGGACCAAACCAGGGACAGGCCTATATTCCATAATAAGGGAAAAACCCCTCTCAATCATGATTGACAGAAGTCAAACCTACAGAGGTGAGACATTTTGGGTTTTAAAAATTAACAACTGAAATGTTTGACCACCTCAAGCTAAAATGGTCAGATGTTTTATTGACCACATACAGTGATAGAACTTAATCAGAAAATAGCTCAACAAGATGTCTGTCCATTTTTAAATTGCAAGACAAATTAGAATTTACGGAATGCTGAGTTTTATCAAAAGATCCATGTAAAATGCATCATTTACCAAATAATCTTAGTTGAAGATAATGCTGATTATAGTGTACATCTTTTATCATTGTTCAGATACAAACACATGGTAATCCTAAATAAGTCGACGTTTATCTATGGGTTAGATTTATCTGTGTTGCACACTTTGGGATCACCTCACAATTTTATAGACAATTAGACATTACAAACCATCCATCTGTAAAATTCCAATGTTTCAGACCTCCTCTTTTAGCTTTAAAATGCCTACTCAAGATGTTTAAAGATTGGGGTTCAATCTTTAGCCATGGTAAGGGGGGCAGAAGAATGAGTGGTCTAAAGCACTAGTTTATAGATTATAGCAACTTTCACCACCTAGGTTCAAGTCCAACTCAGTCAGATACTAGTTTCAGAAGATTTGTGAGTTTGCTTAGTGAAGGTTGGTGTTTTACCGAGCAGTTTCTTTCATCATCCAAGACTTGGACACCTTGATATAAGTGTTCCATGACTTCATTGAATTTTAACCATGGTGTAAGGTGGCATAAAGACACCAGTCATATCACATAGCACCCCACCTCACTTCCCTGGTGGAAGTCTCACCTAACTTGTCAGTTCCAAAGTTTAAACTTTGCTTCTGGATTGTGATTCGGACATGGATTAGTATGTTTGTTTTTGATATAAAACATATTATTTATAAGCCTACTTATGTTATAACCAGTGGTGTGGTTATAGTACTATTGGAGGGCTCCTATCATCCTACTTATTTTACAACCAGTGGTGTGGTTATAGTACTGTTGGAGGGCTCCTATCATCCTACTTATTTTACAACCAGTGGTGTGGTTACAGTACTATTGGAGGGCTCATATAATCCCTTATTTTACAACCAGTGGTGTGGTTATAGTACTGTTGGAGGGCTCCTATCATCCTACTTATTTTACAACCAGTGGTGTGGTTACAGTACTATTGGAGGGCTCATATCATCCTACTTATTTTACAACCAGTGGTGTGGTTATAGTACTGTTGGAGGGCTCCTATCATCCTACTTATTTTACAACCAGTGGTGTGGTTATAGTACTGTTGGAGGGCTCCTATCATCCTACTTATTTTACAACCAGTGGTGTGGTTATAGTACTGTTGGAGGGCTCCTATCATCCTACTTATGTTATAACCAGTGGTGTGGTTATAGTACTGTTGGCGGGCTCCTATCATCCTACTTATTTTACAACCAGTGGTGTGGTTATAGTACTGTTGGAGGGCTCCTATCATCCTACTTATTTTACAACCAGTGGTGTGGTTATAGTACTGTTGGCGGGCTCCTATCATCCTACTTATTTTACAACCAGTGGTGTGGTTATAGTACTGTTGGAGGGCTCCTATCATCCTACTTATTTTACAACCAGTGGTGTGGTTATAGTACTGTTGGAGGGCTCCTATCATCCTACTTATTTTACAACCAGTGGTGTGGTTATAGTACTGTTGGAGGGCTCCTATCATCCTACTTATGTTATAACCAGTGGCGTGGTTATAGTACTATTGGAGGGCTCCTATCATCCTACTTATGTTATAACCAGTGGTGTGGTTATAGTACTGTTGGAGGGCTCCTATCATCCTACTTATTTTACAACCAGTGGTGTGGTTATAGTACTGTTGGAGGGCTCCTATCATCCTACTTATGTTATAACCAGTGGTGTGGTTATAGTACTGTTGGAGGGCTCCTATCATCCTACTTATTTTACAACCAGTGGTGTGGTTATAGTACTGTTGGAGGGTTCGTATCATCCTACTTATGTTATAACCAGTGGTGTGGTTATAGTACTGTTGGAGGGCTCCTATCATCCTACTATAATGTTACAACCAGTGGTGTGGTTATAGTACTGTTGGAGGGCTCCTATCATCCTACTTATTTTACAACCAGTGGTGTGGTTATAGTACTATTGGAGGGCTCCTATCATCCTACTTATTTTACAACCAGTGGTGTGGTTATAGTACTGTTGGAGGGATCCTATCATCCTACTTATTTTACAACCAGTGGTGTGGTTATAGTACTATTGGAGGGCTCCTATCATCCTACTTATTTTACAACCAGTGGTGTGGTTATGGTACTATTGGAGGGCTCCTATCATCCTACTTATTTTACAACCAGTGGTGTGGTTATAGTACTATTGGAGGGCTCCTATCATCCTATTTATTTTACAACCAGTGGTGTGGTTATAGTACTGTTGGAGGGCTCCTATCATCCTACTTATTTTACAACCAGTGGTGTGGTTATGGTACTGTTGGAGGGCTCCTATCATTTTACTTATGTTACAACCAGTGGTGTGGTTAAAGTACTGTTGGAGGGCTCCTATCATTTTACTTATGTTACAACCAGTGGTGTGGTTATAGTACTGATGGAGTACAAAGATGAGAGATTAATTTTCTTCTGGTATAATGATCTATTAATGGACACAATATCTAATTTGTCATAGTAGCTGCAGTTATGTTAGGGTTTTATCATTTATCTATAGAAATTCCTAAAGAAAACATTCACTCAAATGCACTCTAAAACACTAGTGCAATTCACCCAGAACATTTTTTTAAAACTTTAAGTTTTCATTTCATTCGCAAATTAATCCATCCAAACACAATAACATAGAATGTAAATGCTTATTCTTGTGTCAAAGACATGACATAAGCTTTTAGTTCTATGGAAGATAAATGTAAAATTCCAGTACAGGATAACTACATACCTGAGACAACTAAAAATTTGTTTAATGTTTTAAGACTAATGGTCCAACAGTACTATAACCACACCACTAGCTACTATGGAATGCATTTATTTGTATTAAAGTTTACAAAGAGATGAACTGGTTCAGCAACTCCAATCAAACCAGAGATGAGACATAAATGAAAAAGAAAGAGTAACATTTATACAACAATAACCAAAACATTTCCTGTCAGTGTATTACACCCCCACATTAATATTCTGTATAAAATATCAAAACACTGACCCATACTTTGATTTATAACCTTTTTTATGGTATTACAACTCTTATGGAATAGGGTTTTACTATTCAAAATGTTTAGAAAATATAAAGACCTGTAAATGTTATTTTATCCTTTATAATATTACTGCAGTGCAAGGGGGTGTCTAGTTACCTGTCATGATGGGTACATTGTATCTGTATATTGAAGACTTCATCATCAGTGTCTAGATGAACTTTCCAATGAAAATGGAGATGAGAAAGACTTTGATTTGTGATTTTGATATGTTCTTTGTGCTATACTTATTTTATCAGAACCTCTTCTTCCTGTCATATTATAATACCACTATATTTAGGAGAACCAAAATATAATGTGTTGTCTATTTACAGATATATAATTCCATTTACACCTGTTGAATTGAACCCCTAGGCAGGACCTGCATCAGTCAATTAGAATTTATACTTGAATTGACTAGATTAATTATTTTCCAAAATAATTTAAAATTGTAACAACAATAATTTTAAAGATACATTTTTTCGTATCTGCCATATGCTGCTGGGTATTCATGTTTAAAATTAACAAGAGGCCCATGGGCCTTAACGCTCACCTGAGGCTAAGTACATATCTCATGCAGAGGTTCAATGGTCAATAACATTTATTAAAGAGAACTCCTAATTTTCAGCAGTCAGGCAGAATTAAATGCAAGGATTTTTGCAGATTAATCATACCTTGTCCCGAGATTGCTACATATAATATATGTATAATATATTAATATTAATATATATATATATATATATATATATATATATATATATTCTAGCTACAATACATTATTTATAAACAGCTAAAAAAGTAAAAACAAAAGTATGAAACTATGACCTTCATCTATATATCAAAATGATTGTTAGGCCATTACCTACAATATTCGAATATACATGCCTATACAAAAAGTTAATAGTTTTCGAGATAATTAACCATTTCAGTATCCTTTCCCATCTGTGACCTTGACCTTTGAATCCATGACCTTAATCTATATATCAAAATGATCATTAAATCAATTCCTACAACATTGTATTATACATGTCTATACAAAAAGCTTATAGGTTTTAAGATAATTAACCATTTCAGTATTTTTTCGCATCTGTGACCTTGACCTTTGAACGCATGACATTAATCTATATATCAAAATGATCGTTAAGTCAAAACCTACAATATTCTAATATACATGTTTATACAAAAGGTTTATAGTTTTTGAGATAATTAACCATTTCAGTATTCTTTCGCATTTGTGACCTTGACCTTTGAACCCATGACATTAAACTATATATCAAAATGATCGTTAAATCAAAATCTACAATATTCAAATATACATGTCTATACAAAAAGTTAATAGTTTTCGAGATAATTAACCATTTTGGTACACTTTCGCATCTGTGACCTTGACCTTTGAACCCATGACCTTTATCTATATATTAAAATGATCGTTAAATCAATTCCTTCAATATTGTAATATACATGTCTATACAAAAAGTTTATAGTTTTCTAGATAATTAACCATTTCGGTATTGTTTTACATCTGTGACCTTGACCTTTGAACCCATGACCTTTATTTATATATCAAAATGACCATTGTGCCATTACCTACAATATTCTAATATATATGCCTATACAAAAAGTTAATAGTTTTGCAGATAATCAACTATAACAGAAATAGTTATGCATCCTTGACCTTGACCTTTGAACTCATGACCTTGATCTATGTATCAAAATGATCGTCATGTCAATACCTACAATTAACTGAAAATCCCATGCCATTATCACCTGAAATGTTTAAAAAATAGCATTTTTTATCAAAGGTCAAAAACAGGGACATGACCTTGACCTTTGACCTTGACATCTTTTGGAAGAAAATAGCAAGACAAGATCAACAGTGAAAACTCCATACAATTATCTTCAGCCGTTATTGAGTTATAACTAAAACTGTCTTATTTTCAAAATTACATAATTTTACGCAAAAAACGTGTAACCTATTTTTCGTTCAATTTTCATGAAAAACACAATTTTAATGTCCCCAGGTATGCTGAATCTAAATATCTAATCAAAATTTGCCTGCACCTTTTGGTTTTAGAGAAGAAGATTTTTTTGTCTTTTTGCTATTTTTAGTAATGGCGGCCATCTTGTTGGGCGTGGCCAAACCCCGAACACAATTTTTAAAGGCTGTTACCCAGGCATGATAATCCCCAAGTTTCATCAAATTTGCCCCAGTAGTTTTGGAGGAGAAGATTAAAATGTAAAGTTTACACACGATGCACGACGGACGACGCACGACGGACGACGCACGGTGATAGATTGCAATAGCTCAATAGCTAAAAACCTCATAGCAACAAAATACACTTAATATTGCAAATAATATTTGGTCACAATTTTAACTTCTCAAAACAATTCAGTTTGAAAATTCTTTTAAAACAAGTTTTGCAGATCTATTTATTGGAATCCAGAGTTGGTCTTCAGAATATCCTGAAAAACTTCACAGAATATTCCCCTACTTAGTGTCAAATATTTGGCTTCTATTCAAAAATAAAACAGAAAAAGTTTTGAAAAATTTCCTTAAAAGAAAATGCCAAAAATAATCCAAAAACACTAAAAAGTGAAAATCATTTTGAGATAGTGATAAACATTAAAATTTCTATGCATCCATTTAAAAAGATTGATCAATGCTTATCTAGCTTATGATGGCCAATAAACAGCAAAAACTTTAAAACTGTTAAAAAATTAAAGAATTAATATAAAGTAAAAGATAAATGCCCAGACATAAGTTTCCTGGTTATTTGTCAGTTTTTCTTCATTAATTTTTTCTTAGATAATGTATACTGATATGGTGGACAATAAGCAGTATTTCTCACGTTGACTTTTACTTTTGGGTCTAGTTCTAGAGAGATTATTAATTTCATACAAATTTATTTCCTTGACAGGAGTTTTACTCTATTGTTAAAGTACTTCAGGTGCTCAAAATAGATGTATATTGAGTTAATGAATACCTGAACACCTGTCCAAAGACTGAAGTCATCACGGTGTTGTCTGTCGCTCATGTTCAATCCAGCATAGCAGTCAGCAGGGCTGTAATAAAAAAAATAAAATAAAATAAAACACTAAAATTAAAATGATAAAATATTTTTAAAATAGCAAAAACTGGTATTGTATTTAAATTCAATTTCACAACTTTTTTGATTCACATAAAACACAGGGGTTTTTTTTGACACATGAATATTTTTTTTGAAAACCAATGGTACAGATCACAAAATGAAAGAACCTGCATTAGCTCACACACCCCAGGTGTCTACATACTGTGACAAGGGAATCCAGCTATTTTACCGGTGCTAGATTTCCCTGTCTCCCTGGCTGAGACAGATCACATGAACAATCTTCAGCATTAATAGGATTTCTCTGACTTTTTAATCCGATTCTATAAAAAATAGGAGCATTCTGAATAAGACATGATCACTTACGGACACTAAATTGATGATGTCATAATCATTGTTTTTTTCCTTCAGAGATATCTTAAACGCGGGTAAATATTTTCAATGTCCAGAACTCGCTAAAGCTCATTATGTACAGGAAAATATTCATCCTCATTTGAGATATCTCAGTCTTACGCTGTTACTGGTGTAACATTCTATTAGTCTCACATACCATGTATGTAGCAAAATTACAAACTTTGCACTGTATATTTTAAAGTAAAAAAATCACTGAAAAAATTTATTTTATTGTGATTTTGTGACATTTCATAGCTTTAAACCTTTGTGATGTTGCAGTGATCTATTTCATTATAAACTGTTCATTTGTTGTACTCTGATCATTTATAAGTTCACTATAAGTATCCAGGTATCCATATTCAGAGTCTAAGTCTACCTACCCCAGAACAACAACTTTTCATTTTGACCTATAAACTTTTTAGTTGGATCTGTAATATTTTGTAACTTTATAAAAGACAATAAAATTTGAGATTTGGAACTGTTTAAAGAAATATAGAAAAAATAAAGTGCATATATACACACAACAGATTTGCAGTGTATTGTTACCTTGTTTCAATTTAATTATACAAACAAAAATCCAAGGTTGGAATAAGTTATATGTGGAGTTAGAAATATCCACTTATATCAGTAAATAAATGCTGAGAATTGTTAACAAAACAAGGATATTTGTCACAGCATGACCCTATTGTAAAGTCTTTATCAAAATATGAGGACAGAAGAAAAGACAACATAGAGATTGTGACATGGAGAAGAAACCTGCACATGGAGAGTGAATTTAACAAGATGGTGTGTTCTGGTCTGCACCCTTGTAAGATTAGTTTTCATCTGTACAGGGATGGTAGAAGAAAACATGGACTTTCAAAAAGTGTTAAAGGGGATGAGAAGGTATGGGATGAAGTAGCAAAAGTTGTAAGGATACTACATAACTGTAGCTTCCTATTGACAGAAGCATAATAGCAGATACTTAGTATGGGTAAATAAATAACCACATGGGATCACAATTAAATCCGTGATACAACCCATGACTCTCAACATTCCTAAATTTAAATTCTAACCAAGCTATTATTATTATTGTCAAGCTAGTTGTACAAGTTCAAATTGACTGAATTGATTTTTACTTTTAATCTCAAAATATTAAATTTATCAAATACACTGAAAATATGAAAAAATGAATTTAATCAAAATTATCAAAATTACAAAACATCTCTAATTAAAATATTTAAAATTACAGAATGCATGCAATAAGAATTAAAAATTGAAATTTTAATGGATTTGCATATTTACATTATGAAGTATGAGATAAAAATCTGTTTTTTAATACCTACTTCATCATCTTGATATACCTATTATATCATCACAAAACTGTATGTACATGCATCTAAATCCTGCAGACATTATAATACCATATCATAACACATTTGTAATTCAAATAGATCTATAAAGAATCACCACATATAGCTATTATTAAACATTAAAATCATATGTATAGAATTCTAATTAAGTGTGTGCCTTTTATATGAAAGGCAAACATATTTCCTAATGGTTTATATGCATTAAGTGTATACCTGATCAGAATTATTTCATTTAAAGAAAATTCCATAAAATCATTCATTTGAAATAGAAACATATTTTTACTTTTGAAGTTTAATTTCACACCTAAAACTTTTAACAATCATAAAATAAAATGGCCCGTTTATCATGAAATTATGAAACGCTTCCTGGTTTTATTAAACAAATAAATTCAAAATTTTTAAACACTGAAAACTAAATGAAACCAAGATGAAAGCTTAAGTCATATACCTGCTTCAGACTCCTGTTTTTTAGGAGTAGAGTATATTTTCTCTTTCTCTTAAATATCAAAGTGGTCAGTTCTAGGAGAAAACTGGCGAACATAAAAAACCCAAAAATCTATGTTAATTCAGTTGATGTGAGACAACATGACCAAGCAGTAATGTCGCTGGCTTTCTATGTTATGTGTTGTGGGTTCAAACCTCACTCTGGACCAGATATAGCTTTTCAGTGGTGTTTTTAGTCTCTTGTTCACATTACAGAGCTGTAAAAGTTTGGTGTACCATACCTCATTGTACTATAAGTTTATAGGTCATTGTTGCAGAAGGCACCCTTGATTTCTTTACTATTCTAGAACAATATGCATGAAAGAATATTGAGTGGGGAAAAAAACATCATTTCAAGTGAAATACATGTATTTTCATATTTTAAGCTGTAAGTACACAATTATATTTCAAAGGATGATAACATGGTCGAATTGGTCATAGCATGTGTAGGTTGATCCCTCTATAGTTTCCTCCTTTGTTATGTGACCACCTCTCTGAAACAACTACACAAGATACACACATATGCACAAAATACTGAGAAAAGAATAGTTTTTGATTGTATCAGTCCTACAAAACAGAACTTGGACAATGATTCCCCTCAAAAACTGAGGATTAAGGGGATAAATCTGTTACAGATAACAATCTCAAATTTCTGTGAAAACCCTCACTCATCAAGATATGTCTGCCATCAAATTCATGGAGGTTTGCTTATGAAGTATCTAGAAATATATTCATTTTTATAACGTTTAATTCACATAAAAATTGTATGGTTTTATATATATATATAAACTTGTAGTTTCTAGGGTAATCTAGAATCTTTTGCTTACATAAATTTTTACATATCAGTCTTTTATGATGCATAACCAAGACTGTAGTTAATTTATGACAACTTTTATTTGAATAAAATATATTTTTCTGACATAATTTCTAAGTGTATCCTCGTAAATGTTCATTTTATATTATTACATAAAAACCTTTTATTTCTCTATTACAGATAAAGAGATTTTCCTTATTTCCCCAACATAAAACATATACATATATATATACTGAAAACCTCAAATTTTCCCTCCGACAAAGTAATGCAATAAAAAGCTTATATTTTATCCACAAACTCCTTCAAATGCATTTTGATTCATTAAAAGGTTAATGTGCAAGCTTGAAATAGATCTCTAACTCTGTATGAATTTTAAATATCATTAAATAACTGTTAAGCTATATCTTATCCAGGTTTGATTATCAACTCTCTGTTTTACTCTCCCTGTTGATGGTTAGGTCATGGTACGCATTATCTTAAAATTTTCCGTTTTAATGAACACAGCTTCTATATAGCTGTCAGCATATCTGTTCTGACAAAAAACATCTCCGCCAAAACACAAGCAAACACCATTAAATTGCATAACTCCGACCCAAAACCAGCTGTTCTAAAAACGTCTCCTCTCGACTTCTAGATAGACAACAAGATAACTCCTGCTACTGTTATTTTCAAAATTAGTCAGAATTAACTCAAAATTTAATTTCCACAATTTTCTTTATATTTCACATTTTACAGACCTAGTATAATTTTATATATGACCTTAAATTGTCATAAAAATTTATTTTTATTTTGTCATCTCAGTTAAAAATAAAAATCCTGATGAGAAGAATGTTTATACAGAATCTGAATCCTACAACAGTAAAACATGTTATATCATCAACCCTTTAAAGGTACATTCTTCAGTATTTTACAGTACAAGAAGTGTTTTAAAGTGGGGATTTATGTATAGAAAAATAGAATATGAGCATGTGGAAAAACTGGCCATTATCAACAATTATTAGTTTTCATGCAAAATATTGAATAACCAAGGAACATTACAATGATTTTCCTGTATTCACATTATTTTATTTCATTTAATTTCATTTATACTATACTTTTGTCATTATTTTAGTAGTCAGATTTTGGCATTATGAAGGAATTTGTTGATAAAATAGAGAGAGACTCATAGCAAAAATATAGAAAAATAGATTTTGGGACCTCAAAATACTGTGGTGAATTATCTAAATATTCATGTTAATATTTTTTTAAATATTGCTGGTAGACTCTGATTATAAAGACTGCATGGTCAAAAAATGGTAAACTGTACTTTTCCAACAATAATTTATTTCTACTAGGTGTCTTATAAATAAAGAGTATTTTACCAAGAAAATAAAGGCTAAGGCGTGAATTTATATTTTGGCTAAATTATATAAAGTTATTAAAGTAAAACCTGTATATAGAGATAACCCATGGGGCACAGAGAAATATTGACTTGTGGTCTTTATATAGAGATCTTGCTTGAAAACCTTGAAACACTTGTCTTTATAGACAGGTGGTCCTTATATAGAAATACTGATTGAACTTATTTGAGTTGTTTCATGGAAGGTTTAAGAATGACTGCAATGCCTAACTGAGATGTATAACATAGTCACTTGTACAACATACTGCAGTAAATATTATTTTATTTCTTTCACTCTAAAATGTCTTTAAAATATTTCATGATTTTTTTAAAAACAAGTTTAACAATATTAGGAAAGTGATATTCAGATTTAGCTAGATTTTTTATGAAAATGTGTGTGCAAGTATATTGCATCATAAAATGGCCCTATTTCAACTAAATGAATATCCAAAATATCAAATTCTAAGTTATGTTCAATATCGGTAAATGTATGTATGTATGTACCAGTATATGTATATATATATATAATATATATATATATATATATATATAATATATATATATATATATATATATATAATTAAATGGCCATTTAAAACATTTAAAAATTAAATCTGAGAGTAATAGGGGTAAATAAATTCTTTGACCATGTTCATACACAATCTTTGTTCAAAAAGCTAAAATTTTCAAATTTAAAATAAAATCATTTCATTTTGAAAGAACAGCTACTTATTTATTCTTCTGCAGATAATCAAGCAAATACTGTGTTGTGTTGTGTAACCTGATTTAAGAATTAAAAGTTTTTTTCAAATTAAGAAAAAACAAATTTTAAGAGATAAAGAAATCAATATAAAGATGATGCATTACATTGAGCACTTACTGCTATCTAGATTTAATTAGCCCGCACTTTGATTAATGCATCGACAATATCAGTTTTACACACAGACAAACAATTGGGTTTTTTTAAAATTATTTATTGTATGAATTTGTAACAGTTGCACAAAGTAACATATGCCAGAGATTTTAAAATATGTTTTCATCAATTATAAAAAATGCTTTAACCAAACAATAGTATTTATAATTTATAGTATACTTTAAAAACATGATAAATAAAATTAATTTAAAATGATAATTTACTTTATATTACAGGATAAATATTTTCCGATTCTCTCTTCATTGGATATAAATTCTTTGCTATATAGCCTTCAAATATTTTAAAATAAATAACATATTTGAGAATTTCAAAAGCAAAACAATATATATATACCGGTATATATAATATAATATAATGCAGTAGAAGTTAAAACTTAAATAAAATCTACATATATAGCAAGATAAATTATAAAAGGATGACTTTATAAATAGCGGCAAAATGTTACACTGAATTTTTTCTGTCAAAGCAGTAATG
Organism: Anadara kagoshimensis; assembly: GCA_021292105.1. Lineage (NCBI taxonomy): Eukaryota > Metazoa > Mollusca > Bivalvia > Arcoida > Arcidae > Anadara > Anadara kagoshimensis. The sequence continues at coordinate 21,662,575 of CM037870.1, read as the reverse complement.
ACTTTAGGCCTGGCAGTCAGTTCTGGTAGAGTGGAGGAAACTGGAGTATCTAGAGAAAACCCACCTCTTCTGCAAATGAACTAGCAAATTTTCTCACATTAGGATCTACCTGGAGTTTATTCAAACCTAGCTAGGCAGTGAGAGACCGTGTGTAATCAGCAAGCTGAGGATTGTTGTTAGACCACTTAGCCACTGAGGCCACAGGTTGTAGATGAAAGTAAAGACATTAGTGTTTTCTGATCTATTTACAAACTATCTTAAAATTCATAAGTGTAAAAAATCTGACAGAAAACTTGTGCCAGTATAAAATGAAAGCTGACAAGATTGTCACTTACAAGTAGCAGTCAACTGACTTCCACTTCTATCTGAATTATCATAAAACAAACTTCTCAAATTTTTAAAATAAAATCTTTACATTTCATTTGTGAACATAGTACTATGTGAACTATATTGTTTTTAAATAATTTACATTTTTTTAAATTTTAGTATATTTATGGAAATTATCCTGGCTGGCCACAGACATTCTAAAATCAAGACAAATTTAAAACAAATTTAAAATGAGATTTTTGATTATTTGATTCTATTTGTCTTCTAACTCCTGATCAATTTTAACCAGTTATTTTTATACATATATGTATCAATATCAGCATAACAAATTAAGGTCCCGTAAAATATTTCCTAAACAAATTGTGAAATAAATTAAATAAAACGAAAATGAAAACTAAATATAGACACACATACACACTGGTAAGGTAACTATTATTTCTCACTTCAAACTGTAAAATATCTACAAATCTCTTCAATATGTAATGAAATCTTAATATTTCAAGAAAAAAAAATTAATAATTGTATTTTCTGTTTTTTTTTACAAACATAAAAAAATTAGATTATTGTTTATTATCTAAAATTATATACCATTATTAAATCCTAAAAAGATAAAAATTAAATATAAGACCAGATAAACTAACATATCTAACAAAAAAAATATTTTATGAAAAACTCTCAGATTCACTTGTATATTAAAAATATGAAATTTCAACAAAAGCAATGTTTTCAAAAAAAAAACCAATAATAATAATAATCTAACCAACTAAAATAGTAATGTAATAGTATTCACAAAATATAAAAAAATGATACATTTTTCCCTGAATATTACAAAATTCATTATACAAGTTAAAACAAAAATACTAACCATTTCTTACACATGCATTGCACAAAAGAAATTGACATGTTGCAGAAATATCAAGCAATAAACTGGTATAATCAGTGATTAAAAAATGTTGACAGTAGAATTCTGTTATAAAAAGAACAATATTTATATGACAATACTTCTACATATATATCATAAATATATGTATATTATAACTAATTGGTAGATGTGTTTTACTTCTGACCATTTATTACAGTGGACAATACACAGAAGAACTATAAAAACTGTGTCATCAACCACCTGTTAAATCAGACAATACACATTGTTGCTGATAAAAAAATGTATCATAGACCATTTGTTAAATCAAGACAATAGGCAGTTCTGATGGCAAAAAATGGTGCCATCCATTGTGTGGTTTTTTTATAAATATATAAGATGGACACAGCTGAACATTAAGGTACAACTAGTATTAGTTCAGATTGGCGTCAACTGCCAAAGGTTCACAAAATACTTCAATAAGTTGACAAGTGTGCAATAAGGACATCCTCTTGTGTTACTGCATATCTTACAATTTTTATTCTGCTTTACTTCAATGATTACGTACTTGGCAAAGTGTAGGCAAATGCTTAATTTAAGACAAAAATCCCCAATAGATCTAGAGACCATAAACATTTGAATAACACTTAGAAACCTACACTCTTAAGATTATTTTTCATTTCATTCTAAATGTATGTTTGTTTTTAAAATTGTGCATATTCAGAAGGGTGATTCAAGGTTAGGGCTGGAAAATTCTGTGGCCAATGAAATTACCAGATATTAAAATGTATTTGTTATGTAACTCAAAATAATGCATTTTAAACTACCGGTATTTTGTTTTGTTAATTAGTGACCACAATTTATTAGTTTCCAAGATCTATTTTTCCTGATAAACAACTAGGATTACAAAAAATCATATAATTTTTATTTCATTTTGCGGATTGATGAAATTTCTCATTAATTGGGTATAGCATAATGATGAACTTCTAACTTAGGGAAATACAGATGAGAGTTGTGTACTTTACACACAAGATGGTGTTCTATGATGTGTACTGCACATTGAATCAGGATTGTTGACCAACAAACACGTTTAAAAAAATCTTTTGATGAAATAACACAAAAGGTAATTCTACTTTTGGATTTACATTAATTTTGTGTTCCTCAATGTTTCTAATGTAGAACTACCTCTCTAAACCATTTTGACAAACAACTCCTTTTAAGTCTGCCGTCTTAACCAGTTTGACACACAACTCCATATTAGTCTCCCATCTTAACCAGTTTGACAAACAACTCCTTATCAGTCTGCCGTCTTAACCAGTTTGACAAACAACTCCTTATTAGTCTGCCGTCTTAACCAGTTTGACAAACAATTCCTTATTAGTCTGCCGTCTTAACCTGAGTTTGACAAACAACTCCTTATTAGTCTGCCGTCTTAAAACAACTCCCTATTAGTCTGCTGTCTTAACCAGTTTGACAAACAACTCCTTATTAGTCTGCCGTCTTAACCAGTTTGACAAACAATTCCTTATTAGTCTGCCGTCTTAACCTGAGTTTGACAAACAACTCCTTATTAGTCTGCCGTCTTAAAACAACTCCCTATTAGTCTGCCGTCTTAACCAGTTTGACAAACAACTCCTTATTAGTCTGCCGTCTAAACCATTTTGACAAACAACTCCCTGTTAGTCTGCCGTCTTAACCAGTTTGACAATCAACTCCTTATTAGTCTCCCGTCTTAACCAGTTTGACACACAACTCCTTAGTAGTCTGCCGTCTTAACCTGAGTTTGACAAACAACTCCTTATTAGTCTGCCGTCTTAAAACAACTCCCTGTTAGTCTGCCGTCTTAACCAGTTTGACAAACAACTCCTTATTAGTCTGCCGTCTTAACCAGTTTGACAAACAACTCCTTGATAGTCTGCCGTCTTAACCAGTTTGACAAACAACTCCTGATTACATAAGTAAAACCTGAGGATTTGCAATCTAGACAGTTTTAAAATTTCACTATAATAGCATCTCTATATTTTTTAAATTTAATTTTGTTTTAAAAAGCCAGTTGGCCTATCAGTTACCTAATATTATGTGATAATGAATTTCTTCATTATCAATTTAATTAATGCATACTGTGTAGATAAGTCTGACAACATTCAGAACCACTTATATATATTCAAATTTAAAATTTGGCTCATGTTCAGAATTTGATATTGGTGTCACTGTGAATTATCACAATTTTATTATCAACTAATTCTGGGTTCAAGTGTTGAAATAATTCATTTAGGATATACAGTTTTGTCTTATATACTGTATTTTTATAAGGAAGAAAAAGAAACCATAATCTATATGTAAAAGGTATTTCATATATATACTGTGTGACCTTAAACCATTGACCTTTGAGATATGACCTTGACTTTGAATTACAACAGGCCAGAACAATCAATTGGGACCAAACAACCAGAAATGTTCATATTTCACTTTAATTTTACTTTAAACTTATTGAAAGAATTTTTAAACCAAAAAGAAACAGTGTATACAGAAATGGACAGGAGTGGGTGGAGTAATTGAAATTTATGCACTAGTCCCAATTCTTTTACTAATATATTGGGGCAGTAAGTCAAGGGATGGTAGAGAAAACCATAGTGTCAGAGACAACCACTTGCCTTCAGAAATTGAATTGACAAACTTTATCACATGTAGGATCTGTTTGAGTGGGACCTAGGTATATTGTGATTAGTAAGGCTACTACAGAACCACAAACACCACATAGATGGTGATAGACAATGAAACAAACAACCTTTTGAGATGGAAGTAACAAATTAAGTTTGAAGTATGCACTCAAATGTATTTGGTAGATAGACCATTTATCATATAGATTATTAATGATTGATTCAGAAATCCCTTGAAAATAATTTCTTTTACTTCCATCCAGTGTAAATAAACTTTGCATGATTAATTTCAATAAAACCCCCCAAAAAAGAATGAAGTTTTAAAAATTGCAACATTTATTTTGGCAAATTTTGGAAATATAAAGAACATAGATGACACCGATTTGCTAAACATTAGTAATAATTACATACGGCAGATTAAAACTTTGCCCAGCTGTGATGAGGTAAGACAGAACCAGGCTATAAACCTCTACAACATATGCCAGAAAACATTGGGTCAGGGAGGGCAATGATATATTGCCAAAACACAGCCTGAATGATAGACAAGGAAGCATTGAGCAATGTCAATTAACACATACTACAGTAGAAGGCCAAACCAATAAATGGATACATATACTTAAACAAATTGAGGCCAAATCAACACAATCAAATTCATAAGTGAAGGATTGTTCAAACCAATAAAATGAAATATAGACATTATTGTATATGTTAGCATCAACCCATGGCTCAAAAGGAAAGGATTAATTTTTATATGTCAGAAGACCTTGTAGCTCACCTGACACCCAATTTGATAATAGTAGATCTTATGGAAAATATTTACCCAGAAACTTTTACGAGACAGACAGAACTAAAATATATATCTAACTAAATTAACTAACTTGACAGAAATTACTATTGTTACAATGAATGGATTCAAATAAGATTTAATTAATTCAGTTGGAACTCCCACATATGGCAGGATTTTTATAAACATGGCTGACCAACCTGCAGAGGTGAATTAGTTTGTTCTGTCAAGAAAACCGTCTCAACAAAATTTTAATCATTGATGCTGGGATTTTTAGTCTGTTTATAAGCTTTGTTTCATATTTACTTGAGTTGTACCAACAGACAGAATATTATAAATCTGAAATCCTTTGCTTCAGTTGATTTTTATGAGAAAGTAATATTGTAATCCATTCTGGTGAACTTAAGTCAATTATAATAAAACAAATATTTCTAATAAAAGCACCACTGAGCATGCCAATATACACCCGCCAATGTCTATAAAGTAAACAGGAATAATAAGAGTTGGTAAAATTTCATGCAGAACATTTATTTTATGATATACACATCTTCATGTGACCCCATGACACATGCCAATTTAAACAGCAATCAGTTGAAAATTGGGACCAGTTACATCCACAAGAAAATTGAACAAGAGATGAGAAAATAAATGCAAAGAATAATAACTACAATTTTGCAAAAAGTTGAAATGCGACACAAAAACCTGTTTAATTTGTTACACATCAATACTTCTTGTGAAACCATACCCAATTTAAAAGTAATTAAATGAAAAATATAAAAGTTATTGTATTTTTTAAATTACGTCCTTTTTTGGCACTAAAAGGGCCATAACTCCTGAAAAACTTCATGAAGCATCTTCATTTTACAATATGGGCATCTTCATATGACCCCAATAGCACCTGCCAAATTTCAAAATTATCAGTCAAAAACTATGGGACAAGTTGCACCCACAAGAAAATAAAGCACAAGATACCAGAAACTAGATACAAAGAACCATAACTCCAATTCTGCCAAAACTTGAAATGCAACACAAAAACCCGTTCTATATGTTAAACACTATTACTTGTTGTAAATCCATACTAAATATGAAAGGAATTAAATGAAAAATAAAAAAAAAAGTTTTTTTTAACATTTTTTTTACATTATGTCCTTATTTGACCTTTGAACTCAACCTGTGACCTTGACCTTCAATACTCAGACCTAAATTTTATACACGACACAACCGCCTCCCCATAATACATGTTTGGTACAAGTTTCATCTTGATATCCTCATCAAGTCAAAAGATATAGCCCAGACAAGAAAAATGTTAACGTACGGACAGACAGACGGACAATGTTAACGTACGGACTGACAGACGGACAACACCATACCATAATACGTCCTGTTACACAGACATATAATACCAGTGATTCTGTTGCATTTTTTAAAACTACCTTCTACCTTTAAAATTGGGAAAATTTGAAGTTCTGAAATACAACAAATTGCAAAATGACATGCTTACAATAGCTTAGGATCCTCATTGCAAAGGACTATCTAACATTTTGTGGGCAAGAACAACTAGATTTAATTTGCTAGTATATCACTGTTGTTTTGGAAATTTTAGTGGTCAAATTAGGAATTTTTTAGACATTTTACCCCAGGGGAAACTACCTTTATTCGGTAGTAATTTTAGGCAAACAAAATCACTGAATGGGTGCATTAAAAATAACATAAGTGGAAAAATGTCATGATTTACAATACAACACACATTTATAACAATTCTTAAGGCTACTAGGCAGATTAAAACTTTTTTATTGATTTGTCTAAGGATTTCTGGTCTGATACCCCTTCATTTTGGTAAAATTTTACTATTATTATAAATAAAGAAACTTGATAAGTTGATGAGGAACTCTTCTGTAATACAAGTAATTCAAGTTAAAGTTTAAGCATATTCACTATCCTTAAGGTGACCGTTATTACGACATTTGTTGTTTTATCATCAAATAATTTTACAATATAAAATGGTTTTAATTTGATTTACAAATTTGTAACAGATATGATATATTTCTAAGCTCCTGTCCACTACCTTACCACATGATACATACCCCACAACATTTATGTGATACATTTCTTCCCATTGAATATGAAATGGTGTGAGTTTACAGTTTTCTGTAAATTTCTAGAAAGCGAAATCCATTTAACGTTTTCCCTGTGACTTTGACCTTTCCAATATATCCTTGGTTCAAGGTTATGATACACCTTTGGACCGTAAAGTTTATTCATGTAAAGTTTTTTGACAGTTGTCCAAAGCAATTATGAGATATGGCCTGGACAAGATTTTACATGGACAGACAGAGTGATTTCTATATACCCCCTCAAACTAGTTTGCAGAGGGTATAACAATATTATTTTAGAAATCTGCAACAAAAATGATTTTTAAATTTTTTCTGCACAAAAATTAAAGAATATTGATCACATGATATCTTGCTGAACCCCATTTAAAGTACATGCTTGATAGAAAATTATGTTTACAACAATTTCATAATTTTCTAATTTGCTTTTACACACCTGCTGATGCAGATTTTGGTCTTACATGAAAATTATGAGACAGAGCTGCAGTCGTATAGTTGTAGTCACAATTGATCAAATCACCAGTATATATATATATATACAGACAATAATATTGCACAAAAGATGTTACTGCAACAGTTTTTTCAGGTGAAACATGCACACAATCTGTGAATCCATTGTAAAAATCAACAATCTAATCTCATGATATGTACAAAAATTCTAATTTCTTTATAAATATGATTCCATGACAATTTTAAATTTATCGTTTTTACAAATGAAAATTCTAATCCATCAGTTTTGAATTGCTTAACCCCCAAGAAGTAATAAGAATTTGTTATTGCAGTCTATGACTATTTTTTAAGGTAAGGTGTTGTGTAACAGCTAAAGGCATTGAAAGTTACATTATACACCTCTGTGATATAACATGTTTTACCTCAAGGTGTGTAACATATATTATTATACCTCATTAGAAAAATATGATACGATCTGTAATTTGATTGGCTTGTTGGATCATGTGATCAGGGTGGTGAAAACATTGTGTATCTCTCTGAAAACATCATATACCACAACTTTGGAACACACCATGAGGTCACAATGATATGACGTCATTGATGGAAAAATCGAAAATGACGTTCTAGCGTTTGCCTCTGATGAGTTCCGATAGGAGAAAAATCAATGAAGGACTGATGTTTTAACCTTCCAGGCTGTATTTTTAAAAATATTTTTTTCTTTTCGTCTGTCTTTTTTATTATCATGGTAATCTTTTAGTATAATAAACAGTTTATTGCCTTTGAGTGAGGGAGATATGAACATTTGTTCGCCCTCTGAATATATGACTTGTTGTGGGTGAACAAATGTTCATATCTCCCTCACTTAAAGGCAATAAATGTATAATATGATTTTAAGGAATATTTACCATAGAAATGCTTTCCACTACACATACATGTACATTTACATATAGAAATGCTTTCCACTACACATACATGTACATTTACATATAGAAATTCTTTCCACTACACATACATGTACATTTACATATAGAAATGCTTTCCACTACACATACATGTACATTTACATATAGAAATGCTTTCCACTACACATACATGTACATTTACATATAGAAATGCTTTCCACTACACATACATGTACATTTACATATATAAATGCTTTCCACTACACATACATGTACATTTACATATAGAAATTCTTTCCACTACACATACATGTACATTTACATATAGAAATGCTTTCCACTACACATACATGTACATTTACATACAGAAATGCTTTCATGTACATATATATGGAAATGGATTATTTAAGTTTCAATTTTGAATTTAATCTTTTACACTTTTAGTTTTTATTTTGGAAATGTGAGAGCACTAGCTAATAATGTTATATATAATTAGTGATTCAGTAAAAGATCAGAGAATTGAAATAAAATGTCAAATCATGTGATATACAAGAGTATGAAAACCAAGTCAACAAAGAGAATTATTATTTTTGAAATCAGTAAAAACTTGCATAAATAAAGCATAATTTTTAAAACAATTAAAATACATAATGGCAGCAAAGAGAATAATGTGTCATTTATACCTACAGAAAATTAAATTTGTGGATAAGTCTTAGGTTTCTTCTTTTGATAGATAATCAAATATTATAAATTGGTATAAATTACAAAACAACACAATGATATTTATAATAACTCAACAATATAATTTTAAATTAACTATTTTATATCAATATTTTGTATTGTAACTTTAGCATACTTTCATTTATTGCAATGTTTTCGATTTAATCATTCCCACAAAAAAACATTCATACTCTGTATCTTTTCTCTTTATTACATTCAATTTCATTTTATATCATTTTCCTAATATGCCATATATGAACAAATAAATAATACATATTTATTACAAATGATTCAACAAAATATAATTCTGACATTTTAATTTAATTTATTATTTTTATGTTTTTTTGGGATATTTTTTTTTTCAAATAAAATCCAGTAGATATTAAGTAACTGTAATAAGAATTTTATATGCGAATAATGTAAAAAAAACCTGATCCCATCTAAATCTGGAGTAAATTAAAAAAAACTGATCCCATCTAAATTTGGAGTAAATTAAAAAAAACTGATCCCATCTAAATTTGGAGTAAATTAAAAAAAACTGATCCCATCTAAATTTGGAGTAAATTAAAACAAACTGATCCCATCCAAACCTGGAGTAAATTATAAAAAAATTGATCCCATATAAATCTAGAATAAATTTTAAAAAAACTGGTCCCACCCAAACCAGGAGGAAATTTTTAAAAAATTATCCAATCCAAACCTGAAGAAAATTAATAACAACTGATCCCACCCATATCAGAAGTAAACCAAAAAACTGATTCAATCCAAACTTAGAGTAAACCAAAAAAACTGATTCAATCGAAACTAGAAGCAAATTTAAAAAAAAACAATCAACTCCAAACAAGGCAATAATTAAAAATTAGAAAACTATATCCAATCCAAGCCTGAATTAAACTAAAACCTGACCCATTCCTAACCAGGATTTAACATAATATATATATATATATAAATAAAAAATTGATTCAATCCAAACCAGGAGTAAATTAAAAAAAACTTATCCAATCCATACCTGGAGTAAACCAAAAACTGATCCAATCCAAACCTGGAGTAAACCAAAAACTGACCAATCCAAACCAGGAGTAAACCAAAAACTAAACCACCCAAAACAGGAATAAACCAAAAACACTGATCCAATCCAAACCAGGAATAAACCAAAAACACTGATCCAATCCAAACCTGGAGTAAACTAAAAACACCGATCCAATTCAAACCAGGAGTAAACCAAAAACTGATCCACCCAAACCTGGAGTAAACTAAACACACTGATCCAATCCAAACCTGGAGTAAACCAAAAACTAAACCACCCAAACCAGGAATAAACCAAAAACACTGATCCAATCCAAACCAGGAATAAACCCAAAACACTGATCCATTCCAAACCAGGAGTAAACCAAAAACACCGATCCAATTCAAACCAGGAGTAAACCAAAAACTGATCCACCCAAACCTGAAGTAAACCAAAAACTGATCCAACCAAGCCTGGAGTAAACCAAAAACTGATTCAATCCATACCTGGAGTAAACCAAAAACACTGATCCGATCCAAACCAGGAGTAAACCAAAAACACTGATTCCACCCAAACCAGGAATAAACAAAAAACACTGATCCAATCCAAACCAGGAGTAAATAAAAACACTGATCCAATCCAAACCAGGAGTAGATCAAAAACACTGATCCCATCGAAACCTAGAGTAAACCAAAAACACTGGCCCACCCAAACCAAAAACTGATCCAATCCAAACCAGGAGTAAACCAAAAACTGATCCAATCCAAACCAGGAGTAAACCAAAACTGATCCAATTCAAACCAGGAATAAATTTAAAATAAAACTTATCCTATCCAAACCTGGAGTAAACCAAAAACACTGATCCATTCCAATCCAAGAGTAAACCGAAAAATGAATCCAATTCAAACCTGGAGTAAATTAAGACCTTTAAACACATAATAGACAGGTGGGTTTTTATAAAGTTTTTTTTTCAGTTGAAGGGCCTTATAACACTGGTCTTAATGGACATGTAGTCTATATATATAAGTGGTTACTTTAGCAGGTTTCAACAGTAATAAAGAACATGATTTGATTTGATAAATATACTTATTCATTAAGTAAATAAATTAAAATGGTATCATGATTCCACATAAGACATGCTCCATTATTCAAACTTTTCACCCAAACTAATACATGTCTCTAGTCATATCAGAAAATTAAGAAAGAACACACAAGTTTTATGTTTCTTTTTTCCATCTATCTCCAGATATGTTTATAAAATTTGTCAAAATTGACTAATCAAGGCTAGATTTTAAAGAGAACCCACATGTCAACCAACATGGATTTATTCAACAAAATATTATACATTTTGAATTCTGAAACAAATTTTTAAAAAAATAGAAAATAGGATTTTCTAAGATGTAAAAAAAAAATTTTGAATCCATGAAGATAATATTGGATTTTCTTGCAAGTTAAAACTACATTTATCATATGAAAGCTAGTTGTAGTCGACTCGATCAGTATGTTGATGTTGGATCATTCCTCATACTAATGCTATACAATCTAACATTTTGATTTACATAACATACCCCCTCCCTCAAATTAGTGTTTGTTAAGAATGTAGAATTTTATCTTCAAGTAAGTGTATTGGAGCTGATAAAAGTAGCCTGGCATATGCAATAATATATAATGGTGTTACATAAGCTAAAGATTTATCCAACAAATTTGAAAATAAAAAGTTTTTGTAGAGGTGATCATCATTGGAATGGTAAAAACTCTCAAGATCAACTTAGCAGTGTAGCATGGCTGTCAAATTACACTTCCATCTAATCCTTAACAAAAAAAGCTGTGGACAAGATTTTATGGGATTGTTAATATTACTGGTGAATGAATTAATGAAGGACAATATCCTATCACTTGTACAGAATACTATTGTTTGTCCTTTATACTTAGAGACAGTCATTTACCAAAAATACAATGTTATCATTTATTTTCGCATAAAATAACCACAATATGTGTGTTTAAAAACAAAAATACTTACAAGGAAAAATAGATCAAAAATTCAAATAATTGCATTGATTTCTGTATATACAGACAAAATCCGCAAATTTACAAATATCGGCAGTTGTCCAAGGACTAAAACACCAGTTAAAAATTTTGATATTCACACCTGAATCATGCCTGTATCATAGACTTAATCAGTATATCCATGTTCAAATAAGGTGACCCTTTTTCTTTTAAACTACACAATTCATTTCACCTAGAATAGTTATTTTTTTTCTATGTTTTGTCTAAATCAATTTCAATAAAAAGGGTGATAAAAGTGATTTTCATTTCAATTGTTGACCTTAGTTGAACCTTTTAATATATGCATATTGGGTCACAAATGAGACATGGTTTTGTAAAAATATAATTTTTTTCCTACATAAGAGAATAACGGAAAAAATAAAGACAAACCTACAAAATATTATTTGATGCACTTTTTATATTAAAAAAATTAATATCAGGTCTCAAAAATGTAAAAGGTATAAAAGTTATTTACAAAAATGATTGTCTCTACAAACATTAAAGATAAACAATAGCTGTGACTTTAGTATATATTTTTTTTCACAGTTCAATATCATCATATTAAGTTTATGTTTAATGGAGGTTACAAGAATACCTCTTCAAAAATAAAATCCTGTGTAAAAATTACTAAATCAAAAACTAGCTTATTTCATGTTCCTTTCACACAATTTTAAATACACACGTGGCGGGTGTAGCTAGCTAAACAGGAGGTGCTTACCCTTCTGGGCACCTGGCCTCACTTCCCTGGTGGAAGTTCACGTGTCTAACCTAACTTGTCAGTTCCAAAGTTTTTACTTTGCTTCTGGATTGTGATTCGGACATGGATTAGTATGTTTGTTTTTGATAGAATTGCTTCAAAAAATTTTATTCATCATGTATATATGTGTAGATACTTTTAATTTCTTGATTTCAGTGATTCAAAAGAATCTGCTGAGATGAAAACTCAGAATTCTGTGTTTTTATTGTAAAATCCCAGGATTTGACAAATTTTGTAAGCAATGTAATAATATAAGAAGTAGGTGTACATTCCCATCACATCATAGATAGATAATTCATAACAATATGAACCTGGTGCTTGTATTTTTACGTTCATTGTCTAGAATAAGAACTAAAAATATTTATAAAAAAAAGAAATAAATAAACTTAGTTCATTGCAAAGAACTAATCAAATTATTTAAAAAATTCAATCAAATTCTCAGAAGTTGCCATATGTGATAAATTGTTCTTATAAAATTCCTGAAACTCCACCCATTCCGTTCTATGAAAAATTTCTACAATATTACTTATAACGGAAATGTTCAAATTCAGTTTATTTCCTGTCTTTGAGATTAATAACACAGTAAAAAGTTTACAAACCTCTTGACTTATGTTTTATTGTGGAGGCGGGGTACTCGTATTTGACTTACGGTTTATTGTGGAGGCGGGGTACTCGTATTTGACTTTCGGTTTATTGTGGAGGCGGGGTACTCGTATTTGACTTACGGTTTATTGTGGAGGCGGGGCACTCGTATTTGACTTATGTTTTATTGTGGAGGCGGGGTACTCGTATTTGACTTACGGTTTATTGTGGAGGCGGGGCACTCGTATTTGACTTAGGGTTTATTTTGGAGGCGGGGTACTCGTATTTGACTTTCGGTTTATTGTGGAGGCGGGGCACTCGTATTTGACTTAGGGTTTATTTTGGAGGCGGGGTACTCGTATTTGACTTACGGTTTATTGTGGAGGCAGGGTACTTGTATTTGACTTACGGTTTATTGTGGAGGCGGGGAACTCGAATTTGACTTACGGTTTATTGTGGAGGCGGGGTACTCGTATTTGACTTACGGTTTATTGTGGAGGCGGGGCACTTGTATTTGACTTACGGTTTATTGTGGAGGCGGGGTACTCGTATTTGACTTTCGGTTTATTGTGGAGGCGGGGCACTTGTATTTGACTTACGGTTTATTGTGGAGGCGGGGCACTCGTATTTGACTTACGGTTTATTGTGGAGGCAGGGTACTTGTATTTGACTTACGGTTTATTGTGGAGGCGGGGAACTCGAATTTGACTTACGGTTTATTGTGGATGCAGGGTACTCGTATTTGACTTACGGTTTATTGTGGAGGCGGAATAGGTTTATTGTGGAGGCGGGGTACTCGTATTCCGTGAAATGTCAAAGTGTACTGTACTAGTACAGCCAAGTAATAAACAATAGCATGCTTGTAAAGTACAGTAAATTCCCTCAGAAATTACACCACATATTAAAAAGGAAAAGAAACATTATATATATTATTATATATTATTTTCTTCTTATTTCAGCAACTTTGACAAATAGACAAATAAATAATGGTATTTCATTAACAAATAGTCTGTTACTATAGTGTTGTGATAATTATTCTATAACTTATCTCAAGTTTGATCATATTTACCTGCAGTGAATTACATTATATTTCAGGTAGAGGTTTGGGTACAGTATCTGCTTTAACTGTACCTGTAAGATAATCAGTTTTATCTCCCCACAAACTTTGACCGAAAATTTATAAATGACTTACATTTAGAATCAAGAAGTAAAAGGTCTATCACATGACAGTTTGAAGCCTATCAAGGTAGGCATAATGGATTGTAGGTTGCATTTGACTTTTGGAAAGCAAGCTGACAAGATTTCTTGCACTCAGCTAAACCATCTGCCTGAGTAGGTCATGATAACACTGCAAATTATTGCAAGCAGTTTATAACATTATCAAAACATATTTCTACAATTTGCCATGAGCTGGCAATGAATTAATATCATAAAATAATGATTCAAGGAAAATGGCACTGAAGAAAATCAGGCAAATAAAATAAAAAACTAAACCACAGACATATTATCATCAACATGTTTGTATGCTAGGACTAGATCATAGATCATGGCAGAAGTTTGAATGAAGTGCAGATACTTTACAGTAAAACCTGTATGTAAAGCCCAGCCCATGTGAAACCTGTATATAAAGTCCATCACATGTAAAACCTGTATATAAAGCCCAGCCCATGTAAAACCTGTATATAAAGCCCAGCCCATGTAAAACCTGTATATAAAGCCCAGCCCATGTAAAACCTGTATATAAAGCCCAGCCCATGTAAAACCTATATATAAAGCCCAGCCCATGTAAAACCTGTATATAAAGTCCATCACATGTAAAACCTGTATATAAAGCCCAGCCCATGTAAAACCTGTATATAAAGCCCAGCCCATGTAAAACCTGTATATAAAGCCCAGCCCATGTAAAACCTGTATATAAAGCCCAGCCCATGTAAAACCTGTATATAAAGCCCAGCCCATGTAAAAATGTATATAAAGTTCATCCATGGGGACCAACAAATATACACAACTGGATTTTTATTGAAGAGGTTATTTTTTAGTTTCAATATAAAGCAATTAGACTATAAAACAGTGGTCCTACTGGACATGTAGTCTCATTATAGAGGTGATCACTTTAACAGGTTTTACTATATATATATATATATGGTAACTCAGTAGTAAAACTGTATCTAAATAGTATGTTAGATGTTAACAACATGTACACACTTCATCCAAATTATCATGTTAAGATAAAGAATTTATTTTAATTGCAAAATAAAGTGAGTAAATGAATGGGATTTTAAATATCAGTTATAATCACTTTCCTTATATTGACATTTCACCAGCTTTAGGAAAACCTTAGTTTAGTCAAAGTTTATACTTAAATATTGCTTATGACAATTGGACTACAAAAATTAGGCATGAATTTATGCTGCATATTGCTTATTAGTCAAGTCTTGATTTTCCAACATGCCTACAACATTATTGATGCAGATTTAACATCTCTCACCATCCCTTCAGCCTCCCTGCTGCAGTTGTTGCAGGCCCATCAAATGTTTGACAACTGTATGTAACCCACTTGATGAAAATGCTGTAAACAAATCTCCTATTATCAAGCAAATGTGTGCCATTTCTCCAAAAAAACAGAAATCCATAAGACCTGTCAGTGATCGCTAAAGATCATTATCACATAGAGAAAAAGGAGTAAGAAAACTTTTAATGTGTTACTGTGTGTATAGCAAGTCGTAAATGTAGTCTCAAGTCAAATAGTTTTCTTTGCAACTCATATTTACAAGTCTTCATTGGCACATTATAAATGAAATTGAATGAGAAACCAAATTATTGCCATTTTCATGAATTATTACAATGATAATACTGCATGCAGGCAGTACGCTTTGTAAATCATGGTAGATCTAACCTGACACTACAATTACTTAAGACAAGTGAAACACTAAACTATAATTTTTTTCATTTTTAAAAAGCAAACAAGAACATGGCTAGATGAAGCAAGATAAACTGTTGGAAAAGACCTTAATGATGGCAAAGTACAAAGGGACATAAAATACATAAGTAGTATCATGTAAACAGGAAGCTGAACAGGAAGCAAAATCTAAAGCTCTAGTCACAATATGACCTGTTCTGTTCAGCGGTGTAGGAGGGGTACACTGTACAAACTGTTGTGGATGGACAAACAGACAGACTGTGAACAGGAAGCTGAACAGGAAGCAAAATCTAAGTCTCTAGTCATAATATGACCTGTTCTGTTCAGTGATGTAGGAGGGGTACACTGTACAAACTGTTGTGGATGGACAAACAGACAGACTGTAAACAGGAAGCTGAACAGGAAGCAAAATCTAAAGCTCTAGTCACAATATGACCTGTTCTCTTCAGCGGTGTAGGAGGGGTACACTGTACAAACTATTGTCGATGGACAAACAGACAGACTGTGAACAGGAAGCTGAACAGGAAGCAAAATCTAAAGCTCTAGTCACAATATGACCTGTTCTGTTCAGCGGTGTAGGAGGGGTACACTGTACAAACTGTTGTGGATGGACAAACAGACAGACTGTGAACAGGAAGCAAAATCTAAGTCTCTAGTCATAATATGACCTGTTCTGTTCAGCAGTGTAGGAGGGGTACACTGTACAAACTATTGTGAATGGACAAACAGACAGACTGTGAACAGGAAGCTAAACAGGAAGAAAAATCTAAAGCTCTAGTCACAATATGACCTGTTCTGTTCAGCGGTGTAGGAGGGGTACACTGTACAAACTATTGTGGATGGACAAACAGACAGACTGTGAACAGGAAGCTGAACAAGAAGCAAAATCTAAAGCTCTAGTCATAATATGACCTGTTGTGTTCAGCAGTGTAGGAGGGGTACACTGTACAAACTGTTGTGGATGGACAAACAGACAGACTGTGAACAGGAAGCTGAACAGGAAGCAAAATCTAAAGCTCTAGTCATAATATGACCTGTTTTGTTTAACCGTGTAGGAGGGGTACACTGTACAAACTGTTGTGGATGGACAAACAGACAGACTGTGAACAGGAAGCTGAACAGGAAGCAAAATCTAAGTCTCTAGTCATAATATGACCTGTTCTGTTTAGCCGTGTAGGAGGGGTACACTGTACAAACTATTGTGGATGGACAAACAGACAGACAGACTGATGGGCAACCACCTTACCATAATAAGTTCAACTTCTTGAAACAGATATATACAAAGAGCTTTAGATATGAATATAACAATTTTTTTTACAAATTAAGTTACAAAATCAAATATAGTTTCCAACTTAAGTACTCAATACTCAGCTAGTTGCCCCCCCCCCCACACACACATATATGAAAAAAGTAATTAAAAATAAAGCTTATGAGTAAGGACATCCAACTTTATGATTATTTTGCAGTAAAATCATAAATTATTTAAATAAAAAATACAGAATAAGACAGCTGAAATAAAGAACTCATTTATCTGTTTAACAATGAGAAACATGATACTAGTAAGTGGTAAAAATTTTGATTTGTGGAAAGTGTTGTAACAAATGAGTCCCCTTGGCCACGTGGACATCGGTTAAAATTTATACTTTTTATACATATTAAAGATTCTATAAAATAAAACAATTTTTATTTCAAAGTGTGAAACTCAACAGCTGAAACTGAAAATCTCATTTATTTATCAGTTTAAAAATCCCAACAAAGAAGGATTAGAAGACATCCTCATCATTCTTAAAAACTTCAAGTTGCTACTTAAATGTTAAATCCTAACAACTCCTAAATAAGCTACCCCTTCTCCTAAAATCAAGAGAGCTTATTAACAGTGACATTTTCTGTTTAATGTGGGGGGGGGGGGGGGGTGTTATGGTTTATCTAAACATTTAAAATTTATTTATCAACATTAAGTACGCATATGTAATTATTATACAAATTTCTTGGAAAATAAAATAATTTTAGAATCAGAACAGGAAACTTAACTGAATTTTTCACAAGTCTGAATATGATATATCAATTTTCAAAAACAATCATGAACAATGCAACAAGTATTAAAAACAATCATGAAAAAATGAAACAAGAATAACCAAAAAAATCATGAAAAATAGAACAAGAATAACCAAAACAATCATGAAAAATGAAACAAAAATAACCAAAAATAATCATGAACAATGAAACAAGGAAAACCAAAAATAATCATGAACAATGAAACAAAAATAACCAAAACAATCATGAACAATGAAATAAGGATAACCAAAAATAATCATGAAAAATGAAACAAGGAAAACCAAAAACAATCATGAACAATGAAACAAGAATAACCAAAAAAATCATGAAAAATAGAACAAGAATAACCAAAAAAATCATTAACAATGAAACAAGGATGACCAAAAACAATCATGAACAATGAAACAAGGATAACCAAAAATAATCATGAAAAATGAAACAAGGAAAACCAAAAACAATCATGAACAATGAAACAAGAATAACCAAAAAAATCATGAAAAATAGAACAAGAATAACCAAAAAAATCATTAACAATGAAACAAGGATGACCAAAAACAATCATGAACAATGAAACAAGAATAACCAAAAAAATCATGAAAAATAGAACAAGAATAACCAAAAAATCATTAACAATGAAACAAGGATGACCAAAAACAATCATGAACAATGAAACAAGAATAACCAAAAAAATCATGAAAAAAAGAACAAGATAACCAAAACAATCATGAAAATGAAACAAAAATAATCAAAAACAATCATGAACAATGAAACAAGGATAACCAAAACAATCATGAAAAATGAAACAAGAATAACTAAAAACAATCATGAACAATGAAACAAGGATGACCAAAACAATCATGAAAAATTAAACAAAATAATCAAAAACAATCACGAACAATGAAACAAAGAAAACCAAAAACAATCATGAAAAATGAAACAAGAATAACTAAAAACAATCATGAACAATGAAACAAGGATAACCAAAACAATCATGAAAAATGAAACAAGAATAACCAAAAACAATCATGAACAATGAAACAAAAATAACCAAAAACAATTATGAACAATGAAACAAGGATAACCAAAACAATCATGAAAAATGAAACAAGAATAACTAAAAACAATCATGAACAATGAAACAAGGATAACCAAAAACAATCATGAACAATGAAACAAAAATAACTTAAAACAATCATGAACAATGAAACAAGGATAACCAAAACAATCATGAACAATGAAACAAGGATAACTAAAAACAATCATGAACAATGAAACAAGGATGACCAAAACAATCATGAAAAATGAAACAAGAATAACTAAAAACAATCATGAACAATGAAACAAGGATGACCAAAACAATCATGAAAAATGAAACAAAAATAATCAAAAACAATCACGAACAATGAAACAAGGAAAACCAAAAACAATCATGAAAAATGAAACAAGAATAACTAAAAACAATCATGAACAATGAAACAAGGATAACCAAAACAATCATAATTAATGAAACAAGGAAAACCAAAAACAATCATGAACAATGAAACAAAAATAACCAAAAACAATTATGAACAATGAAACAAGGAAAACCAAAAACAATCATGAACAATGAAACAAGAATAACCAAAACAATCATGAACAATGAAACAAGGAAAACCAAAAACAATCATGAACAATGAAACAAAAATAACCAAAAACAATCATGAACAATGAAACAAGGAAAACCAAAAACAATCATGAACAATGAAACAAGAATAACCAAAAATAATCAAGAACAATGAAACAAGAATAACCAAAAACAATCATGAACAATGAAACAAGGAAAACAAAAAACAATCATGAACAATGAAACAAGAATAACTAAAAACAATCATGAAAAATGAAACAAGGATGACCAAAAACAATCATGAAAAATAAAACAAAAAATCAAAAACAATCATGAACAATGAAACAAAAATAACCAAACACAATCATGAACAATGAAACAAAATAACCAAAAACAATCATGAACAATGAATCAAGAATAACCAAAAATAATCATGAACAATGAAACAAGAATAAACAAAAACAATCATGAAAAATGAAACAAGGATAACCAAAACAATCATGAACAATGAAACAAGGATAACCAAAAACAATCATAATTAATGAAACAAGAATAACCAAAAACAATCAAGAAAAATGAAACAAGGATAACCAAAAATAATCATGAACAATGAAACAAGAATAAACAAAAACAATCATGAAAAATGAAACAAGGATAACCAAAACAATCATGAACAATGAAACAAGGATGACCAAAAACAATCATGAAAAATGAAACAAAAATAATCAAAAACAATCATGAACAATGAAACAAAAATAACCAAACACAATCATGAACAATGAAACAAAAATAACCAAAAACAATCATGAACAATGAATCAAGAATAACCAAAAATAATCATGAACAATGAAACAAGAATAAACAAAAACAATCATGAAAAATGAAACAAGGATAACCAAAACAATCATGAACAATGAAACAAGGATAACCAAAAACAATCATAATTAATGAAACAAGAATAACCAAAAACAATCAAGAAAAATGAAACAAGGATAACCAAAAATAATCATGAACAATGAAACAAGAATAACAAAAACAATCATGAAAAATGAAACAAGGATAACCAAAAAAATCATGAACAATGAAACAAGGATAACCAAAACAATCAAAAATGAAACAAGAATAACAAAAACAATCATAAACAATGAAACAAGATAACCAAAAAATCATGAAAATGAAACAAAATAACCAAAATAATCATGAACAATGAAACAAGAATAACAAAAATAATCATAAACAATGAAACAAGGATAACCAAAACAATCATGAACAATGAAACAAAATAACCAAAAACAATCATGAAAATGAAACAAGAATAACCAAAAATAATCATGAACAATGAAACAAGAATAACCAAAATAATCATGAACAATGAAACAATAATAACCAAAACAATCATGAAAAATGAAACAAGGATGACCAAAAACAATCATGAAAAATGAAACAAGGATAACCAAAAAAATCATGAAAAATAGAACAAGAATAACCAAAAACAATCATGAACAATGAAACAAAAATAACCAAAAATAATCATGAACAATGAAACAAGAATAACCAAAAATAATCATGAACAATGAAACAAGGATAACCAAAACAATCATGAACAATGAAATAGGAAGGTAAAGAAAAATCAAACAAATGAAAAAAGAAGAGGGGGGTATGTATTCTTTGGGGAAAAATCTTGAATTTCATCTTAAATTAAGATTTTTGGGATATGACAAAAAGGTAATACATGTCAGATTTTTATAACCAGTAGACAAACCCTGAATCTTAATCTGACAAGCATATTATACCATTCTGACAAGCGTTACCGTCAGATAAGAAAAATTTAAGAGATTCACAGTGTATACAAGAGATTAACACAACAAAAAACTCAATAAAATCATCTCCCTTAGAAAAAGTGAGACTGATAAAACATCTATCCTCTCTATAACCGTACTGATTTATCACTAACAACTGAAATAATGACAATATACAACAAAATTACTTGTATATCATTTAATGTAAAATACAGACTGATTGTGGTACATCCTGTTATTCACAGACAGTCCCCCATCAAATACTCAATATTGTGTTATAGTAACCAAATGGCTAAGGCATTATCCTTCAAACCCAAGGTGTCTCTCACTTTGAGTTCAGTCCCAATATTGACTGCGAGTGAGAAAGGAGGTTTTTTTCCTTTTTTTTTTTTTTTTTTTTAGTTATAGGTGTTTGATGTTTATCTGTGACGGTGTGAGTATTATCCAAAGTTTATTCCATATGTACACTGATGACATTATTTAATATTTTAATATATATATAAAAAGACTATTGCCCCCTTCTTCTTGAAATACTATATCTATTATCTCCAAAATTTAATTGTAAAGCTAGAAGCTCTAGCTCTTCTACAGTTTTTCCTAACCAATTTTTATTATTCTAATCATAACTGCAACATAATACTGATGTGTCTTAAAACACTTAATTTGTTCACAAAGGTATTAATACACATATTAATCACTCTGTAATTAACATATTTACTGTTTATCATGTTTCCATGGTAATGTTTGCTTAATGAAACAGAAAATCACACATATAGTACAGTCTGTTGTTTTCTTTGGTTCTTCAAAGCTCAAATAAGCTAAGTATGGAACTTGGAACTTGCTTATGTTATGTAAGGAGACAATGGTGGCATTACACAAAGCAAGCATTGTAGCGATGTCTGTTTATAATGCATAATATCATTTATATGTATCATAAATGGAAATTATTTAACAAAATACTGTCATTTTAATATTTTATTAAAATAAAAAAGGGACAAGTGCATTAAGAGCAATAGGACGTCACCGTTAAGTCATCGGATACAAAATCATAATATACATGGTAGTACATACAATATCCTGATTTTTTGGTTACATCGCCGAAACCCGTAACACTGATCAACAAATAAAATCCACTGAGTGGCAATACACCCTGACTTTATCCATGTGCAATAGACGTTCTTATGATAAATGAAACGGGAATGACAGAAGTTCACATAATTTCCAAAATGGAAATGTGGACAAAACAAAAGTCATTCTTTATCGCAAATAAAGTTTATTACATGGGAATTTTGTAACTGTATCAAAAATATTATATCAATTATAAATTGTCTCTAATAATGGATAGATGGTCAACATAATTTTTTACTGGTTACTTCACGTGTTGCAGTACATGTGTACTTCCTTTTATTTTAGTTTCTGTTACACCTGAGATTATGACTACTGCTTGTACGGACTAATTAAGATTAATTAGGATTTATAGAATCTTACAAGGGTAAGACAGAGATATCTCCAATGAGGATGGATATTTTCCTGTCCAGAACAAGCTTTAACGAGTTCTGGACATTGAAATTATTCATCCGAGTTTGAGATATGTTACTGGTGTAGGATTCTTTTTCTCACACATTTGCAACATAAAACATGATTTGTAAACAAAACATTGCATCAAATGCTCAGATTTCATGTCACCACCATGTGCCTGCTGACAATGACGTAATCAATTTTTGTTGACATTATCACATAAAATGATTATGATGTCATTAAGCATGTGGCGTTGAGAAATTGTTGGTTCTCTCAGAACTTTTCTCAACTTATTAAGTCCTCCCAACGATAAATCCAGAGCGGGTATAAGTACGCGGAAAATTCAGCGTGTAGCCTGTCTAGACCCTAGGGTGAGACAAGGAAATCCCACATGGGTAAAAACGCAGGATTTCCATGTCACAGGTGTGAGAATAATTTTTCTCTGAATACTAGAAAAACATGGCTTCTTACTGACATGACAACAGCGTCCCCATGTCTACCTTAAAACTGTTAAATTTAAGGTGAATTCGAAGGTGAAGCTATACTCGCTAAGGTCATGGGGGAGTTTACTAAATAAAAATGTCAACTTCGAATTTTTGGGGGTTTAGTTTACTGAAAACTATAACTACAGACTTAAAACTAGATTCAAATAATCAACAGTATTCGAAAGACAAAGTAGAATAAAAGAAGTTTTTTTATAGTGCAAGTGGGTTGAGACCTGCAAAGAACTTCCAATAACCTAAGGTATTCGAAAAATCAAAGTTCAAATAACCAAAGTTCTACTGTATTTTTTAGTGATTTTTTGGCACTTGAAATAAAGTGTCTACTGGTAATTTCTCATAAATTGAAAATACAAATCACTGCCTTATACACACTGTCAGGATTTGTACTTTTCTTGTCATAGTCTTTGGTGACAGAAAAATCAACAAGTTGGCATATATATTTATATACATCAGTACACTTTATGTGTAGACCACCTTGACAGTAATTTAACAGGATTTTAATTCAGTCAAAACAATACACCATTAAACTAAATTTTCCTCCTGTTCTTTTCCAGGTGAGAATCCGTAACCTTGTTTAAACATTATACTATCCATCATCTTTCCCTTCAATGGACCATATTCATTTAATGATATTTCCATTCATAAGTTTACAAAACTTTTTTAAAAATATTTTTAAAATTGAAAATAATTTATTGACCATGAATTTATAAATGTTTAAGTATAAAATGGCCATGGTATACCCTTAAATAAACTGTATTATGCTACATAGTTATTAATAATAAAGTCTAGGCTTTTCAACAAAATAACTTAATAAAGAGTCTGAAAATTCAGTTTAATGTATAATTAGTCACACATAGAGGAAGGTTATTGGCATGCTGCTAATTTTGTAATCAACTTTGCCATTCTTCTGGGAATACCTGTAGACCGAGAGGTAAAAATATGAATAATTAATATCCGGTATTTATAATAAGGCTGTAGTGATATCTACTACCGTATTTATGTAAATAGTTCCCTTTAAGCCAAACAATTCAGTAATGGATCCACTTCATAAAACAACACAATTACACTTCACCTATTTAATTGTCTCGGGATAAAAAACAAATAATTACCCGTTAAAATGACTCCGCCCCCAGAATTAACATTACCTGTATAACAGTGTGGGAACAAAATCAATGGGACTCATTGATGTGGCCAACTTGACAATTATAGCTGCCCTCAGGGACAAATGTAGTACCAACAAAAGTCTTAACACATATTGTGGCTCGTGGCCTCAAACGACCCCGACATGCTGGCAGCTAGTCCTTATCCTTACTCATTATTGGTACAAAGTCCCCAGTTTGATTACAAATAAGACATATTATGATATAAATCAGATATTTTTGATATAATCATATTTCATGATACCATCATCTAAGTTCAGTAAGTTGACTGACAAGGAATTTAACCTAGTAAATCTTAAGTCCAATTCATTCTTGGTTCTTTCTAGTGTTTGATTTTATGAACACATTCTATTTGTTAAATATATATATTTTATCATTTTATCATTGTTTTTAAATATCTCAACTTTTTAATGTTCAATCATTTTCCCACTCACAAGCACATATACATGTACAGTATTTTCTTGGTACTATTTTCCTATTTTCTCAATCTTTCAACACAGTGAAGCATTACTTTTAGGTATTGTTCAGTAGTTTAACTGAGAACCAGGTTATGCTGATTGAGCTGTGAACAACTTTAAACCAGGATATACAAGCCCTGTTGGAGGAACATATCACTACCAGGTTATGCTGATTGAGCTGTGAACACATTTAAACCAGGATATATCAGCCCTGTTGGAGGAACATATCACTACCAAGTTATGCTGATTGAGCTGTGAACACATTTAAACCAGGATATACAAGCCCTGTTGGAGGAACATATCACTACCAGGTTATGCTGATTGAGCTGTGAACACATTTAAACAGGATATACAAGCCCTGTTGGAGGAACATATCACTACCAGGTTATGCTGATTGAGCTGTGAACACATTTAAACCAGGATATACAAGCCCTGTTGGAGGAACATATCACTACCAGGTTATGCTGATTGAGCTGTGAACACATTTAAACCAGGATATACAAGCCCTGTTGGAGGAACATATCACTACCAGGTTATGCTGATTGAGCTGTGAACACATTTAAACCAGGATATACAAGCCCTGTTGGAGGAACATATCACTACCAGGTTATGTTGATTGAGCTGTGAACACATTTAAACCAGGATATACAAGCCCTGTTGGAGGAACATATCACTACCAGGTTATGCTGATTGAGCTGTGAACACATTTAAACCAGGATATACAAGCCCTGTTGGAGGAACATATCACTACCAGGTTATGCTGATTGAGCTGTGAACACATTTAAACCAGGATATATCAGCCCTGTTGGAGGAACATATCACTACCAGGTTATGTTGATTGAGCTGTGAACACATTTAAACCAGGATATACAAGCCCTGTTGGAGGAACATATCACTACCAGGTTATGTTGATTGAGCTGTGAACACATTTAAACCAGGATATATCAGCCCTGTTGGAGGAACATATCACTACCAGGTTATGTTGATTGAGCTGTGAACACATTTAAACCAGGATATATCAGCCCTGTTGGAGGAACATATCACTACCAGGTTATGCTGATTGAGCTGTGAACACATTTAAACCAGGATATACAAGCCCTGTTGGAGGAACATATCACTGTATCTAACTGTTAATTCAACATGATGAATCAAATGATATGTTCTATTTTCTGAAGTAAGAAACAGAAAATAAGTAAATACTGATCATTTTGTTTCACAATGCACCACACAAATCCATGACAACATTGAACAATGTACCAATATTGTTATGTCAATGGAAACTTTCTTTCCTAAACAGTTTAAGTAATTAGTATTGGATCTGGGGATGTTTGGATCTCCACATGGCTGTAGTATTTATCTGTCTTATGATTGGCCAGGGTTTAACCTAACAAGTAATGACAAAGATTTCACACTGGTCATACTGCCAACTATACTTCTGCCATTACAGATTTAAACATCTTTTATGCCATTTTGCTGCAGTTCTTGTTTATAAAATTCAACTTCAAATTTGTAAAATTTGTAAATCTTCAGATAGTGGGCTAGCTAGAAAAATTGTTTTGTGTCAGTTCTGGAATAGTGCAAGAAATACAGAGAAAATCATAGACCTTAGGAAATGCACTGGATAAACCATTTCAAACTACTGCTAACCATCAATGATCACCTGGTGCAACAGGTTCCAACAATCCAAGTGGTCTTTTTGCAGTGTGACCTTTGGAGAAACTCTGTCAACTAAGGTCATAGGTTAATTGAGGTCATGATGGCAATAATGAGCTGTTGATTGAGCATGACAACAATTACCTGTGTATAAACATCTTTATGACAAACCAATATAAATTTATTAGGTAGCATTCCTTATCCATCATTGTTTTTTTATCTTCCTCTAATCATGTCTGGATAGATCATCAGTACTATTGTATCAACAACTGGTTATATCAGTACTTGTACTTGTCCATTCAGGACTCAAAACCCCCAATCAGACTCTGTAGTTCATGTCTGACCACCACCTTAAAATCTACATTGCTCTAAACCCACGCTGCTGATATTACAAATGAATAGATACATTAACAGAAATTTTGGTTGTGCTTTAACTTTACAAAATAATTTTTCCTTAAAAATTGTATCAACTTTATTCAAACATCCAATATAATTCTTAAAATATTGTATGGAAAATGCTGATTTCAGTTGGAATGTCAAACTGTGTAGGTGGTTTAATGGAATGCCAAAACATACACACTGGATTTTGCTTTTTGAATATCAAAATTGGACAGTTTACTTAATATAGTAATATGAAAGTGACAATTTGGACTTTTTACACTGTGTCATTTTTGTGGAAAACATAAACATTTTATTGTTCAAAAATTTAAAAGCCCTTCAGGTTTATGAAATGTATATTGTTTGTGAAATATCAAAGTATGCTGAATAAAGTATGCATGTCCACCAAAATTCATTTAAAGCTTAAAAAGAAAATATCTGGCATCAAGACGTTAAGATTTTTACAAAGATCCGTGTCATAGGACAAGACAGCATGTGGAATTTCAGAAAACAGATCATAAAATCTGTAGAAAATAGCTTAATTTTCAATATTATAATAATAATAATATTTTTTGCAAATATAAAAATTAAGGTCTTGATACAAAATAATTGTCAGGATAGATTACAACTCAGTCCAATTTACAGGTAAACTAATAACAACCCAGTATTCAATAAGTGCCTTCCATTTCAATCGGTAGTGGTTTTATAAAAAAAATACGAGAAAAAAAACTGTTCCCACTTCAAACAGAACAGTCTTAAATAGCTTAAATTTATTTAACTAGAGGAGGAGTACTTGTAATGTTATGTCTGACTGAATGGTCTAAACAAATTTAACACTTTATACACATTAGGGTACTCTATAATATCATATAAAACTGTATGAAAAAAGTGTAAAAAAAACATGCGATGCCTCCCATCTAGAAACCCATGTACCTCAACTATTGACATAATACTTGAGTCCAAAAAGTGTAAAATTTATATTTTTTGTCACCATTTTTAAAGCAAAATTAATATACACATATTCATCAAAAAAAAAAAGATAAAAAAAATCATAAGAAGGGACCTACTTGTAGTTTGGGTATTCATGTATGAAAAGAACATGTTATATCATAATGATGTGGTTTAAGTACAACTAAATTTTTCACTGAATGATTTAATACAATCCTTAATAATATTTCAAAAGATAAAATTTTATAAATGGAACTTCACCATGCATCCATTTAATATACCTAGACATACTGGTACTTGCAGTAGAGATATAGCTGTCTCGTTTATAAATATATTGTGGAAATTTCAGAAAACTTCTTCAAATGTCACTATATAATATAAACTCGTATCTTCACCAAATTGATTGCAAATAGAAAACTCATAGATTTATGTAATGCATTAATGGCAGATATTTATGTTACAAGTTGTTTTGGATGTACATGCCACTATGTCACAATTGGATAAATAGCAAGTCAAGCTATGCTTCACAAGTTTACAATTTGTTAGAAATCGAGTCAAGCTGTGCTTCACAAGTTTACAATTGGTTAGAAAGCGAGTCAAGCTATGCTTCACAAGTTTACAATTGGTCAGACTGCGAGTCAAGCTATGCTTCACAAGTATATGCTAGAGGGTGCAACATTCTCAAGTCTGTTTGCCTACAAAATATCTTAAAAATGTATGTTTTAAAACAATAAGCCATTTCATAACTATAACCAACTGCTCATGAAAGTGACTTTTTCTGTTCCATTATATGGTCTTTATAGACAGGTTTGGCTTTAGTATTGAAAATATGTACATGTTGTCAGAAAATGTATTTGGAAAATACCATTATCCAATGGTAACAAGTTCCTCTGCATATACATGAATATATGCATGTTAGCTATGAAAATAAATCCAACCAGCATTTTGTACTTTTCCAGACACAAAAATTTCAATATTATAATAGACAAAATACTATATATATATAGATTTAAATTAAAACAGAAAATTAATTTAATTTTAACAACACACAGCCAGGGAACATCTTGCAAAGTTTGTTCTTGTATGATATCTCATTATGTGACAATTTTTTATGAACAGACTGCTTAAAGCATTACATGTATCTGGACAAATATAAATTTACATAACTTAGCAAGCTGATGAAGGTTTAGTAGAATTCAAAACCTGTATAGAGTCTTAAGACTAAGAATTATTTTAAATTTAGAAAATGAAGACTTTTAAATTGGAATCTACACTATATAAGGTATATAATCCCCCCACCCACACACAGACACACACAAATATATAATTCTATAATACACACCACCCACAGGACCTTAGGAATATAGACTTCATAGGTTCTTTCTTAGGTTCTTCTTTGTAGTAAGGGATCTTAAAACACTTACAGGGGAGATGGTCTCTATATAAAGGTGGGAGCTATATCAAGTGTTACTGTAAAAAGATTAAATTTTGTGGCAAATAATGCTTTTTAATGATTGGGCAACTCGACATAAATATGACCACCTTCTCATGTCCACACCTCTATATTTAAACAAAAAAAAAATTAAAAAAAAGAAAAACCCCAAAAATCTGACAACAGGAAATTTTGTTGCCATCAAGTCGTAGAAAATTATTGAAGAATATCCAAAATTCCTTGTCGGAAAACCCTTTCCATGTATAAATGTCATCGCCTAGTGGACGACAAATTTAGTCATGATAGTTCATCATTTGGGCACGAGAATGTTGACCCAATATATACCTGTCTTAGAGATCGTAATCTGTCAGTTTTATGTCTTGTTTATATAGCTTTTGCATAGTACTATTAATTAGTACATGTAATAGTCATAATTAATACATAAATGTCAACAGGCTTTTTATTTTGATAGAAGACAACTAAGTATTATGACAATCACTACAGTACATTAATGTAAGTAAGCCAGACAATATTGTTGATATAGCCAGTCAGATAGGTCTTTGACTTGTTCCAAGAGCATACAATCTGGGGGTGGAAATAAGGAAAGATAAACACAACAAAACAACAAATAAAGAAAATATTTGTGAATAAATGTCCCTATTAACGAGTTCCTATATCACCATTATCCCATCTATACAAACTTATCAAGCTATTTAATGTGCATATCATTATGAAGAGATGGGTCAATGG
Organism: Anadara kagoshimensis; assembly: GCA_021292105.1. Classification (NCBI taxonomy): domain Eukaryota; kingdom Metazoa; phylum Mollusca; class Bivalvia; order Arcoida; family Arcidae; genus Anadara; species Anadara kagoshimensis. Next base: position 21,632,194 of record CM037870.1, on the reverse strand, counting down.
TATTCAAAGTTTGACAAAAAAACACTATGGAAGGCATTGCAATAAATATCATCAAGTGACCACTTTTAACCTACTCTTATTTAACCATACAAAGACAACCTCCACTGGTAAAAGTGTGAGATAAAGAAAAAAAAGAAACCTTCACTTGTAAAAGTGTGAGATAAAGAAAAAAAAGAAACCTTCACTTGTAAAAGTGTGAGATAAAGAAAAAAAGAAACCTTCACTTGTAAAAGTGTGAGATAAAGAAAAAAAAGAAACCTTCACTTGTAAAAGTGTGAGATAAAGAAAAAAAGAAACCTTCACTTGGAAAAATGTGAGATAAAGAAAAAAAAAAGAAACCTTCACTTGTAAAAGTGTGAGATAAAAAAAAAAAAGAAACCTTCACTTGTAAAAGTGTGAGATAAAGAAAAAAAAAGAAACCTTCACTGGTAAAAGTGTGAGATAAAGAAAAAAAGAAACCTTCACTTGTAAAAGTGTGAGATAAAGAAAAAAGGAAACCTTCACTTGTAAAAGTGTGAGATAAAGGAAAAATAGAAACCTTCACTTGTAAAAGTGTGAGATAAAGAAAAAAAAGAAACCTTCACTTGTAAAAGTGTGAGATAAAGAAAAAAAGAAACATTCACTGGTAAAAGTGTGAGATAAAGAAAAAATAGAAACCTTCACTTGTAAAAGTGCGAGATAAAGAAAAAAAAGAAACCTTCACTTGTAAAAGTGTGAGATAAAGAAAAAAAAAGAAACCTTCACTTGTAAAAGTGTGAGATAAAGAAAAAAAAGAAACCTTCACTTGTAAAAGTGTGAGATAAAGAAAAAAAGAAACCTTCACTTGTAAAAGTGTGAGATAAAGAAAAAAAGAAACCTTCACTTGGAAAAGTGTGAGATAAAGAAAAAAAAGAAACCTTCACTTGTAAATGTGTGAGATAAAAAAAAAGAAACCTTCACTGGTAAAAGTGTGAGATAAAGGTAACTAAAACTGGGATAATTATTGTCAAAAACTCACTAAAGCTGGTTCTGTACAGGAAAATATTCATCCTTGTTTGACATCTCTAGCTCACACTGTTACCAATGTAAGATTCTGTTTCCAGTCAAGATTTTTTCACTTATATCAAGTCAGTTCTGGGATAGTGAAGAAAATCAGAGTGACCAGGCCTATTAGCAAGTGAACTGACAAGCTTTCTGACACTAGGAGTGTGATTTGTACATAAGAGGGAGGCCTTGTGATCTGACAAGCATTCTGACACTAGGATCTGCTGGAGTGTGATTTGTACATAAGAGGGAGGTCCTGTGATCTGACAAGCTTTCTGACACTAGGATCTGCTGGAGTGTGATTTGTACATAAGAGGGAGGCCCTGTGATCTGACAAGCTTTCTGACACTAGGATCTGCTAGAGTGTGATTTGTACATAAGAGGGAGGCCCTGTGATCTGACAAGCTTTCTGACACTAGGATCTGCTGGAGTGTGATTTGTACATAAGAGGGAGGACCTGTGATCTGACAAGCTTTCTGACACTAGGATCTGCTGGAGTGTGATTTGTACATAAGAGGGAGGACCTGTGATCTGACAAGCTTTCTGACACTAAGATCTGCTGGAGTGTGATTTGTACATAAGAGGGAGGACCTGTGATCTGACAAGCTTTCTGACACTAGGATCTGCTAGAGTGTGATTTGTACATAAGAGGGAGGCCCTGTGATCTGACAAGCTTTCTGACACTAGGATCTGCTGGAGTGTGATTTGTACATAAGAGGGAGGACCTGTGATCTGACAAGCTTTCTGACACTAAGATCTGCTGGAGTGTGATTTGTACATAAGAGGGAGGACCTGTGATCTGACAAGCTTTCTGACACTAGGATCTGCTGGAGTGTGATTTGTACATAAGAGGGAGGCCCTGTGATCTGACAAGCTTTCTGACACTAGGATCTGCTGGAGTGTGATTTGTACATAAGAGGGAGGCCCTGTGATCTGACAAGCTTTCTGACACTAAGATCTGCTGGAGTGTGATTTGTACATAAGAGGGAGGCCCTGTGATCTGACAAGCTCCTACACTAGGATCTGCTGGAGTGTGATTTGTACATAAGAGGGAGGACCTGTGATCTGACAAGCTCCTACACTAGGATCTGCTGGAGTGTGATTTGTACATAAGAGGGAGGCCCTGTGATCTGACAAGATTTCTGACACTAGGATCTGCTGGAGTGTGATTTGTGCATAAGAGGGAGGCCCTGTGATCTGACAAGCTCCTACACTAGGATCTGCTGGAGTGTGATTTGTACATAAGAGGGAGGCCCTGTGATCTGACAAGCTTTCTGACACTAGGATCTGCTGGAGTGTGATTTGTACATAAGAGGGAGGACCTGTGATCTGACAAGCTTTCTGACACTAGGATCTGCTGGAGTGTGATTTGTACATAAGAGGGAGGACCTGTGATCTGACAAGCTTTCTGACACTAAGATCTGCTGGAGTGTGATTTGTACATAAGAGGGAGGCCCTGTGATCTGACAAGCTTTCTGACACTAGGATCTGCTGGAGTGTGATTTGTACATAAGAGGGAGGCCCTGTGATCTGACAAGCTTTCTGACACTAGGATCTGCTGGAGTGTGATTTGTACATAAGAGGGAGGACCTGTGATCTGACAAGCTTTCTGACACTAAGATCTGCTGGAGTGTGATTTGTATATAAGAGGGAGGCCCTGTGATCTGACAAGCTTTCTGACACTAGGATCTGCTGGAGTGTGATTTGTACATAAGAGGGAGGCCCTGTGATCTGACAAGCTCCTACACTAGGATCTGCTGGAGTGTGATTTGTACATAAGAGGGAGGCCCTGTGATCTGACAAGCTCCTACACTAAGATCTGCTGGAGTGTGATTTGTACATAAGAGGGAGGCCCTGTGATCTGACAAGCTTTCTGACACTAGGATCTGCTGGAGTGTGATTTGTACATAAGAGGGAGGCCCTGTGATCTGACAAGCTCCTACACTAGGATCTGCTGGAGTGTGATTTGTACATAAGAGGGAGGCCCTGTGATCTGACAAGCTCCTACACTAAGATCTGCTGGAGTGTGATTTGTACATAAGAGGGAGGCCCTGTGATCTGACAAGCTTTCTGACACTAGGATCTGCTGGAGTGTGATTTGTACATAAGAGGGAGGACCTGTGATCTGACAAGCTTTCTGACACTAGGATCTGCTGGAGTGTGATTTGTACATAAGAGGGAGGACCTGTGATCTGACAAGCTTTCTGACACTAAGATCTGCTGGAGTGTGATTTGTACATAAGAGGGAGGCCCTGTGATCTGACAAGCTTTCTGACACTAGGATCTGCTGGAGTGTGATTTGTACATAAGAGGGAGGCCCTGTGATCTGACAAGCTTTCTGACACTAGGATCTGCTGGAGTGTGATTTGTACATAAGAGGGAGGACCTGTGATCTGACAAGCTTTCTGACACTAAGATCTGCTGGAGTGTGATTTGTACATAAGAGGGAGGCCCTGTGATCTGACAAGCTTTCTGACACTAGGATCTGCTGGAGTGTGATTTGTACATAAGAGGGAGGCCCTGTGATCTGACAAGCTCCTACACTAGGATCTGCTGGAGTGTGATTTGTACATAAGAGGGAGGCCCTGTGATCTGACAAGCTCCTACACTAAGATCTGCTGGAGTGTGATTTGTACATAAGAGGGAGGCCCTGTGATCTGACAAGCTTTCTGACACTAGGATCTGCTGGAGTGTGATTTGTACATAAGAGGGAGGCCCTGTGATCTGACAAGCTCCTACACTAGGATCTGCTGGAGTGTGATTTGTACATAAGAGGGAGGCCCTGTGATCTGACAAGCTCCTACACTAAGATCTGCTGGAGTGTGATTTGTACATAAGAGGGAGGCCCTGTGATCTGACAAGCTTTCTGACACTAGGATCTGCTGGAGTGTGATTTGTACATAAGAGGGAGGCCCTGTGATCTGACAAGCTCCTACACTAGGATCTGCTGGAGTGTGATTTGTACATAAGAGGGAGGCCCTGTGATCTGACAAGCTCCTACACTAAGATCTGCTGGAGTGTGATTTGTACATAAGAGGGAGGCCCTGTGATCTGACAAGCTTTCTGACACTAGGATCTGCTGGAGTGTGATTTGTACATAAGAGGGAGGCCCTGTGATCTGACAAGCTTTCTGACACTAGGATCTGCTGGAGTGTGATTTGTACATAAGAGGGAGGCCCTGTGATCTGACAAGCCTACACTAGGATCTGCTGGAGTGTGATTTGTACATAAGAGGGAGGCCCTGTGATCTGACAAGCTTTCTGACACTAGGATCTGCTGGAGTGTGATTTGTACATAAGAGGGAGGACCTGTGATCTGACAAGCTTTCTGACACTAGGATCTGCTGGAGTGTGATTTGTACATAAGAGGGAGGACCTGTGATCTGACAAGCTTTCTGACACTAGGATCTGCTGGAGTGTGATTTGTACATAAGAGGGAGGACCTGTGATCTACAAGCATGCACTTTAGACCACTCAGCCAACAAAGTTCCCAATTAGCTCCCAAGTGCACAGAGCAAATATGAACAGTTTGATAAAAAAATTTATGTTATTTTGAAAAAAGTCACTACGGTGTAAAATGTTTTGACTTATCACTCTTTAACATAAAATATAAGTGACAATATACTGCTGATACTATTATAGGATGCTGTATTTCTGATACAATTATAGTTTACTTTTGTTTATATAAATCCTGTGCTTTAAAAGAATACATGCTTTGATCAATTAATGATTTAAAATTACATCCATTAAAAGACTGAACCGTAGAGAAAAGTTACTAGATTTGATTGTAACAGTTCATAATACAGTAAATAAAAGTAGACAACAAGGATATAGAGAATACAAGGATATAGAGAAAAAAGTTCCTGAATAATGTCAAATTGAATTGAAGTCTGAATTTTAAATATTTAAATTAGCACATAAGGTATATAATTTAATAAGATTCAAATGCATACAAAAGTGTAAATATTAAATGTTGGTGTAATATACCCATCTCCAGCGACTAACAGTTGTTAACCAAGACAATCATAATAGAGGATTGTCATAAAATTTGATAAAAATGTGGCCAGTATACTTAAAACTGATAATTATAGGAGAATAAAATAGGGTAATTTACACAGTGTCAAAACAGATGTGCAGAAACCTAATATAAAGTCCCTCTTGAATAGTTCTATTCAGAATTAAATACTAAAATGCTGAGGGTTAATGCAGCATATACAGCATACACTTAACAATAAGCAATTGTAACTTGGTTTTATTTTACATAATACTAGCTGAGATGTACATACCAACTAAAATAATAAGTAAGGGAGATAAGCAAGGGATTGGGGGTTTTATCTTTAATTTATAATTAAAGTGATAAGTAACAAGCAAGTTTCTCATACTTATCGGAAGAAATCTGGGGGCTTTATAATGTGGTTTTATAACACCAGAATAAGTGTTGTAAGGTGAAATATATCAGAATGTTAAAATAAAACCGAACATTTTTGGCTTAAAAAATTGAGCAGATTGAAATCTATTCAGATTACAGTATTAATAGTATTATTTTCTTACAAATCTCAGTTTCAAACATGTATACTGATATAAAAATTATTTTATGAAGGAAACATCAAATTAATTTTTCAAAATGAAGATATATTTTCAGTTTTTTAAATGCTGTTTTTATAAAAGGTGTTATATATAATGCAGATTTCAAGGCAATTTTTATAAATATATTCCTATGAAAAGTATTATTGTTTATCAAATTTAACTTACAAGCTAGCATAACCATAGTTTTCTATATCTCATATATGTGCGACATGTGGAAATGTTACCTGATTAAAACCTATTGCACAATATTAAACTGGTAATTTAATTTTTATTTTTCTAATCAATGTTCTATTGTGACCTTGCAGGTAAATACTCAGGTATGACAAAAGGTGATGAGTAACATTCACCTATACATGTGCAGCATGAAACATCACCTGCAAAAATGTCTGTTTTTATGAAATTGAGAGGAATTGTCGTTAAAATTTCATTTTCCGTTTTCTAAAATTTCATGTCTAATGGTAAACGATAAATGTAATATACCAAAATTCAATATGTTACATGTTTATTCAGATGACGATGTAATACAATCATTTTCTTTTTAATAATTTCCATAATCTTTTAATTTACAGGGAAAGATAGGGATATATGTAACAGGGAGGAGGAAAAACACAGGATCATACCAACAGAGTTAAAAACCAGGGAGCTCAGGCGACAGAGTTATAAACCTGGGACCTCAAGCTCCTCCCACACATATAGGAATGTTTTAGTGCTCTACTAATGAACTACTAAGATACATGTAGTTACTTTCCTCTTCTGTTTTACAGTTTGGATATTTAGAAAAGAAATACAAGACTGGAGATCAACCTTTACCACACTACAGACAAATGCTCTACCAATACCAAATATGTTACCCAGACAACTACATAAGTATGCATTAGGTATGTCATCCAAAGGAGTTGAGGCAAATGTGCCACAAGCTCCCACTGTCAACATATAAAGGTTTCACTGTAATTTTCATTATAAAAAGATATATGAAACTGGTATAGATTTTGAGATCATTTCATATTATGTAAGCATGGTATAGAAATATTAAATTAAACTATCAGAATTTTAATAAAAATATCTTTACTTATTCTAGAATATTGTATATCCTTGATAAGGATTTATACAGCTACCCAAGGCTGCTGTCAACTATTTATGTCAGTAAACTTTCACACATTTCCGTTTAATTTTAAAAAATATTATACCAACATGTCAAAAAGTTCCCGACTGATTCTTATAATAATAATAAAGTTAAGTTAAAACTGGCAGGGATTTTAAGTGTTATATAATCAGTAATTCTGATACTATTCTAACCAGTGATATTCAATACCCAATAAATTATAAGTGATAGCCTGTTACTGCAATGTAATATAAGACCAGATGATCATCACCATTTAATGGCAAGTAATAAAACCCAACTAAGGCCACAAAATGCAGTTTTCTTTCATATTTATGCAGTAATAGTATATACAAAGGCTGCACAAATCTGAGAAGGCGTACACAATAATGTCGAAATAAATCTGCTGTTTTGAAAAATAAAATTAATTTAAAACATTTTTACAGTATATCGGTAGCCATTCAAAAAAATCTATGTTAAGACATATTATAATCTGTGTGTGAGTTTTCTCTGTATTAATCACAAACAATTAAGTATAATATATACAATCATAAAGATATAGAAATAAACTGGCCACCAACATTCAAATTTCTTATTTAAATGTTTAAATAATAAACAAATATTAACTATAGTTAGCCAATAATGTCAACCAAATAGTACATGATCTAGGTTCCAATAATTTTCTTTTTCCAAAGTTCTGTGATTTTCTTTAGGCACCCCAGTTTCCTCCACCAAACCAGATCTTACCAAATGAATGAATCTTGACTGGAGTGTATTATAATATTTCACTAAACTCAAAATCAATATCTGATCCAAAGTTGTTGTTTTTAAGTTGGAAAACTTGACTCCTAAATAAGTTTTAATCAAAATTTATGCAAACATATTCCAAATGCATTGTATGGATACTGGGATGCTAGTCAAGATTATACCATCACTTTTTCTTCTAGACATCTCCTGGACAGTATCCATTATTCAAATCTCTGGTTTTATTGAAGATGTTTTTCTATTTAGTTTTTATAAGTTGATTGACCTTGATCTTCAAAGATACAAAGAAGTATCAGGGCATGCAGCCTTACCAAGGTTTGTGAAAATGGTTGACCATGACCTGAAGGAATATAATTTATCTGCAATTTAAGCATTTCAACAGAGTTTGCATATTTCATTGTTACAAACTCAATGTATTTTATACATTGTAGAAGACATTCAATATACTGATGAAATAAAAAAAAAAGAAGAAGAAATAGCATTATCATAACACAGGTAAAACAATTGACAAAATCTCAGACATACAGTATAATCTCTGATATTATAATACAAACTTCTCCTCAAATACCATGTGATTATTGTGTCTCAACAAATCTTATATTTTTCAATAATGTATGATATAGAATATTATTGTACAGAAAGTTGAAATGTATTTGGAATCATTTTGCTTTCATTTAAAGCATTGCTTTTATGCTCAATGTTATAAAGCTTAGGGGTTTTTAACTGGCAGTCCATTTAAAGTCTTCTTATAAGGTTTGTGCCACAGTCTTGAGTGCTTTTTACAAAAGGTTTGAGCTACAAAGTTTACATTTTCAAGGTCACAGAATACTGTCATTATTTTTTTCTTGTCTGAAAATTAAGATAATTGTCAATTTATAAACTTCTCGCATTTAATAAAATATTTTGAAGTAACATCATACAAGTAATGTCCAATTTAATGAATAAAACCTGATTAATGAGGATAAAAATTTGATATATTGGGATATAAATATACAACATGTAATGCATAAGTAATTATAATTTAATTTGCTCCATTTTTGGAAAATTCTGTGAAATTCAAATCGTTTTATTCTAAAGTAATTACTTTTTGAAACAAAAAGTTTGGTAATCAAAGTATTTGTCTATTTAACCATATTATATCAATCATCCTTCTCTTAATTTATAACCCTTGGTTAATTAAATATTATATTTATAATTAATTAATAATTAAAAACTATTAAAATGAAATGTCCAATCAAGGGTTTTTTCCTAAATTTTATTTTTGTTTCATTCCAATTTAAAGCACTGTGTATAGTATTGCCACAATTTCTCCATTCTTTAGATAAAATTTTTTGCCTAGTAAGACTCATCAGACTGCTGGTAGATATCCTGATTTTTTGCCTAGTAAGACTCATCAGACTGCTGGTGGATATCCTGATTTTTTGCCTAGTAAGACTCATCAGACTGCTGGTAGATATCCTGATTTTTTGCCTAGTAAGACTCATCAGACTGCTGGTAGATATCCTGATTTTTTGCCTAGTAAGACTCATCAGACTGCTGGCAGATATCCTGATTTTTTGCCTAGTAAGACTCATCAGACTGCTGGTAGATATCCTGATTTTTTGCCTAGTAAGACTCGTCAGACTGCTGGTAGATATCCTGATTTTTTGCCTAGTAAGACTCATCAGACTGCTGGTAGATATTCTGATTTTTTGCCTAGTAAGACTCATCAGACTGCTGGTAGATATCCTGATTTTTGCCTAGTAAGACTCATCAGACTGCTGGTAGATATCCTGATTTTTGCCTAGTAAGACTCATCAGACTGCTGGTAGATATCCTGATTTTTTGCCTAGTAAGACTCATCAGACTGCTGGTAGATATCCTGATTTTTGCCTAGTAAGACTCATCAGACTGCTGGTAGATATCCTGATTTTTTGCCTAGTAAGACTTATCAGACTGCTGGTAGATATCCTGATTTTTGCCTAGTAAGACTTATCAGACTGCTTGTGGATATCCTGATTTTTATGAGGCGACTGAATGTGTAAGATTCTCTCATATCCTGTAAATGGTGATTAAAGGCAAAGGGGTTCAGTAGCAAACAATGTGATACTATAAAACAATGTTGGAAAACTATTACTTCTAATAAATATGGTATCACTTGATGTTTTCCCATATAGAATCTGATATTTTTCTTCCAGAAATGTGTGACATAAACATTTTCTTAGATGTTCCACACAAATGATATTGATTACAATGGTTTTTTAATGGAGATTTATAATCAGTGGACTAGCTTGACTATTTCCTTTTGTTTGTTGTTATCTTGGTTACATTGGCTTTGTCTTAGTAGATACTTTTCATTTCATTTAAGTTAAAAATTACTTCATAACATCAATATTCAATTTGAAAAATATCAAAATAAAAGTTATGAAGTTCTTGTCTGATTATGACACTTGGAACTGTTAAGACATTAAGTACAATGTGTAAAATTATAAACATTTTGATTGATAAATTTGATGAACTGGTTTTTTATTAAATGGAAATGTGAAAACGTGAATCTATTCAACAAAAAGTACTGAATGATTTATTGAGTGTAAACCAATTCTTTAAAACGAATCTTAACTTAGTCACCATAGACTTAACTTTTTTGTCCTATAATGGTAATTGCACTCAATGTCTTTATTTTCAGTCTACCACAAAAATACAAATCAATTTTATTTGTTCTTTATCAAATAAAGGGCACAATGCTTCAAAAGAAATTAAAATTCCTCTGATTTTTGCTACTTTTTTTGTTTTTTATCTTCATTTAAAAAAAAATTTTCTTGTTAAAAAACTACATTAAAATTTAAAAGCGATTTCAACTGATGTGAAACTAAAGTATGGATGGATACAGGTTTAATTTAATATTATCACCAAAGGTCACAATCCAACATAACAGCTGGTCATTTGCTTACCAATAATTTAGCCTTTTTATGAAGATAGCTATGTTGAGCCAATGACCTCACTCAGCTAATAAAAGAAAGCAAGTAAATAAAGACCGGCATTCAGAGTCAGAGAGTCAATGAAATACTAGTTCCACAAAAAATACAAGTTCCACCAATCAAAGAAACCCTGTTTAGCCAGTCAATTAACTCCTTTAGAAGACTAGCTCAGAGAGTCAAAAAGGCAAGTTCAGCCAGTCATAAACGGCGTGTTCAGCCAGCAAGAGAGGACTTGTACAGATAGTTCCATAAGACATTCATAAAAGATCTGTTCAGACAGTGGAAGCAGACTTATACAGACACTATACAGCATGTAAAGTTTTCCTCATGCAGATAAAAATGAAGACATTTTTTCTCTTATATTGAGGCCATCTGTTCAAGGACGGTGAAGGAAACTGGTGTGCCAAAAGAGAAAACCACTAACTGTAGGCAAGTGGACAGATAAACTTTCTCACACTAGGATCTGCCAAGGTTGGATTCAAAATCAAGGCAGTGCTAGGCACTGTGATCTGCAAGCTAGACCAAAAATAAGTTTTTATCACATAATATGAATTTAAATTTGAAACCCCTTAGCTAAATAATTATGAAAAACAAAAAAACAAAAAACTTATTCTATAACTTTTAATTTTTTTTTTTAAATAATAAAACCTTTTCTCAAACATTTATGAAAATTGAAATTTTTTTATGAATAATAGAAAACACTAAATAAAAAATTGTTTTTAATTTTATACTTATTCAAACCTGTATGGTTGAAACTAATAAACTTGATTAAATCAAAGTTTCTTAAGCAAACATAAAAATGTAGTAGAAATAATGTGTAGTTATAAGGTGTTCACCAAATATCAAGCCTATTTTTATAATTTTGTTACAGTTTCAAAATTAAGAAAAATGACATAATTTTGTATACAGTGAAACCTGTCAAAACTTATGGGAAAATAAAGACAGATGTGTTCAGGTATTGCAGTTTAACAGCAATATCAATGATATTGGCCTAAATACTGATTTAGTTTAGACATGTTTTATGGTTTATTAAGTGTTCATTTCACACTGGTCCCACTTTATATTATTTGTTTAATTTATATTTAATAAATTTTAATACTCTGTCAAAGAAATGTTACAGTCACTTATAAAAATCACCCACATATCAAAAAATGTTACAGTCACTTATAAAAATCACCCACATATCAAAAAATGTTACAGTCACTTATAAAAATCACACACATATCAAAAAACTATAATAGAAAAACTCATTTAATTACATTAGCTACCATTTTAGAAAAAGTTCTCTTGTCAATAATGTGATTTTATTGTTAATTTCGAAATCGGCAAAAATTAACTTTGGAATTTGTCTTAACTATGTAAGAGTTATGTAGCCGGAATTAAAACACCAGTTATGTGTGGTTTTAACAGAAATAAAATGCAAATGATATCTTCCAAGTTGAGCTACCCCGCTGCCTGCCAGATGGGGTCTGAAAAAGGAAGTTGCATCTCAAATAACTGGTCTCCCTCAGTCAAAATACTGACATCAACATGTTATGAATGTGGGAGAATAATAATTTGTGTTAGAAAAACATCTTGTATTTAGTTGTAGGTCTCTTAAATGAGTACACAAATATAAGCTTCACATGCATTTTTTCAGGTGATCCAGGTTTTTAATTTTTTAACTTGAACCGGGATTCTTATATATTTTATAAGTCAAGATGTGAATTTAGATTCAATTATTGATATAAAATTAATTTAAGAAAATTAGTGATTACTTTATAGATTTTACAGTGTAATACTCAAGATGAAATCCGTTTGCACCATTTTAGCGTCCTTTTCCGACACAACCTATTTGCGTCAGTATATCATTTCCGCCATCTACTTTGTAAAAACCCTTAGTACTTTTGCGTCAATATGGTACAAATGCTTGGCGAAGTTCTTCTATTATGAATACTGGTTTTCCTGTTACTGTTTGTTTAGGTTTTTTTTAGAGAAAGCAAGAACATGAATATTTTATAGATTTCATAATTCTTTTACTTACATGAGCCAAGTTGTTACTAAAAACCCTTGTTTTTGGCTCCATCCTTACTTTATTTATCCTTTTATGCGACAAAATATAACTTGGCTGGGTGTTTACAATGGTAAATGTTTTTACTAAATGAGTTATAATTTATGGATTAGACTAAAATTTAAATTTTTAGCAACGACTTGGCTCATGTAAGTAAATGATAACTGATTTTTTAACTGTGCCATTTAAAATCCGTGAAATATTTGCATTGTTCCTTTATCTGAAATAGGGTAAACAACATACAGTATATTCCAATATCTTAATTCAAAGATTCATGCTGTAAGATTTCTTTCAAAATGAAAACCGATTTATATTTCATTCGAGTAATTTTTATGAATTTACATGTATCTCTATCATGTGACTTTACTTGCTTATTTTCTTTTTGTTTTGCAAGTTATTTTGAACAGAGAACATAAATATTTGAAACACTTGCCTATTAACATTTATAACAGGAATTACCTGTACAGGAAAACAGGCGCAAAAGACCTCCAGATTCTGGTGGAATTAAAACACCAGAAATTTAAATTAGTGGCAGAAATTATACCTCTAAAAATATGTAATTGGCACAAAAGGATGCTTCCCAATATTAATGATACAGCAAAAACGGCTTAAAAGGATTGATAAGGCTGACAATAAAAATAAAAACATTACAGCTATACCAGTATAAAATAATGAGTGAGGTAAAAAATACTTTTGAATTTTAATATTCTAATAATTTTGATGAAATAAACAATATTGAAAATGTATTTAAGATAATTGCATGTCCTTTGTAAATTTAAATAAGAATAATTTCTTAAAAATAATATTATTTTCATAATCAAATTAAGCCTTTTTAGCTATTTTTACCGGTAATTTCAAATATTTTAGAAAAAATATGAAATTTGACAACATGATTGTCAAAACGTAAGTTGACAGAGTCAATACATTTGGTAGTACCAAGTTTGCCTGAAATATTTAGAAAGAATTTGATAGGTTTCATGCTTGGAAAAACAATAGAAAAATAATTATAAAGAGACCAAAACTAAACAGAAATAAACATGATCTGAAGCCATCTTACTAGTTCTATTACAGATTTTGGCAATTGGCAATCTCCATGGAACTTTTATTTTCAACAACTATAGAAATGGATAGCTTGATGTCCCCCTCCCATCAAATTGTTGATCATATATTTCAGAAAGACTAGTCTGCAATATTATGGTTTCCTTAGCAATTGTCCAGGACAAACATTTTAGAGTATCACACTACAATGAAATCATTTAGTGTTGTATATTTAGGGTAAAACTATTTCTGGATCTAATAGATAACTTAATATTAATTTAATATTAACTTCATTTTTCTATTTTTATTTATTATGATTGAAAATAAATGTAAACATTTTTGAAAAACTAAAAATAGAAATAATACTAACAGGAAAATAAAACCCGAAATGGCATATGGTCATATGACAAAATAAGTAAGTATTACTGTCTAAATCCTAGACAACGGAAATAAAACAATGCACATACATTGTATTATCATAACATGAAAATAAAGCAAACATTGGAATTAAAATGTGTTCTGGAGAAATGGCAAGTCAATTTCATGTTGGGTTCCAAGAAATTGCAAATATGATGATTGTTTAATCCCGCCTCTTATTTTTTCCTAGAAAAATTGATGTTGTAGTACATGTAGTAAATTTAAAGGTATGAATTTGGGAATTTACATTTTTAAGAAAAAAAATATTTTTTGATATCAGAAATGATGGCCATGTTGGTAAAAAAAAATAAGTCAGAATGGCAGCCGTTGAAGCTGTGTTTGTACACTATAATAACACATAATTAGACATAATCATGTGTCCTGTATAATGTGGTATTTACTTATAGTTCACTTTGTCTTACTGGTAAATTTAAGATCTAATTGTTTATATGATGTTTTACTTTGCATCATCACTCTTACATATGTTTTAACTTGATCAACAGATTAGAATAAAGCGACCTTCAAAATAACATCTTATATTTCAGTATATTATGAAAGCAAAAGAATTATTCCAATTTCAAATTCACTTTTTCTATGTTAAGGAAAATCTTGGTAAATTTGTTGTGTCTTTCCTGTTTATATATGGTTGGTACATGTATATTACTTAATGCTTATTAACATTTAATTTGATTTTAAATGATATCTTATACACTTAAAATTAGCGGATTAAAAATAAAAAGTTACCAGTATTATGAATATTGTACCAAAATTGTAACTGTTTTTTCCAAATTGTTATTGTTTGGGAGTTTTCATTGAAAATGCCTATAATCTTCTAAAATTTAAAAACCAAAAGTAAAATGACAATATTTTTAAGGAGGCAATGATATGAAATTTTACATGTACATGTATGTTAAGAAAATAAGAGTGGAAGAAAGAGTATAAGGGAGGAACTTATCAGAGAATTTAAAAGATACAGAATAATTGTGAAAAGATGTTGTAAATCGTTTTGCATCCTATCAGCATGATTTTAGCTATCTTTTCCAATTAAATGAATTAACTGGTTAAATGAGTTTTTTGTTATGCCCAGATAAAAAAAAGGATACACTCTTGTACCATGTCAATCGTTTTTTCTTTTTTTGTACAGAAATTTATTGCATGCAATACATGTACTGTAAATTATCTTTTATTTAATTTCATTTATTTATTTATTTATTTATTTATTTATTTATTTATTTATTTATTTATTATTTACTTACTTACTTACTTACTTACTTACTTACTTACTTACTTACTTACTTACTTAAAAACTTGCTTATTTTGCAAGCAAGAAATATTTGGGCAAAATTTGTGATCTCATGCTTAACAGAAAATCATACCTCATTAAGGGCAAATAGCAGAATTATTACATGCATCATGTTATATATAATTAGATATTGTGAAAATGCTATGTTAGAATTATAGCCACAAAATCAAAGTGTTTTACTGTGTTTATAATGGTTCAAATAAAAGGGGGCATTTTTGTAGTTTAAAATTGTACAGCTTTTGACTAAATATATTACACATGTACACACACATACACACCAAATAGATGTGTCATTTTTCCATGACTCTATATTCATGTATATGACTATGACATAAACGATGAAATTCATTTCTTGTAAGAGAATCTCACAAAGTTAAAATTTATTAAAATTTTTTGAAATATGACTAACTAGAACAAACAAAATTAATATAGATACAGTAGATGCATGTACATTTCACATATAAATTTCAAATGTTGAAGGTAGATTTCATCTTATGTAACTCCTATATAATTAGACAATGAAATAAATATTATCTCTCATTTCTAACGCGTTAATATCAGGGAAAATAAATGTTTCCAGAATAATTAGTTAAGTAAAAATTATGAAGGGAAAAAGTAAATTTAATATTTTAAAGGCACTGTATAGATTCAGTATTGTCCTGGTATCTTTAAGAATTGGTCTTATTTATCATCATCAAAAATGACATATCTGTATTTTCTTTGAAACATCTTTCTTTGAAATCAAAGTATATATTGAAATACCGGTAATTCAAAGTTGAAGGCATATACTGATATCTGCAGAATACAATTAAATTGTGTATTGCAGTTGACACAAAAAAGACAAAATGCACTAAACTCTTAAACAGTGCTATATGTACATCTACTTTGAACACAATATATATAAAAAATGTTTTAAAAAATTAAAACACAAAAAGAATTTATTAAAACATTGAATAAGAGATATTTTTTCATCAAATCAAAAATAATATAATAATATAAAAGGGTGTCAAATTTCCACATAAAACAAATTGACTTACAAATTTTAATCAAATACCCTAAAGTTAAATTAAAATGCAGAAGTCTTTGTGATATAGGATATTTTTAATGATTTGAGGAGACTTTGTTTCCACATCTGTTACATTATCAAGACTCATTCTCATACAAAATTTCAACTTTTTGCAGCAATATTACAAAATCATGATGGCTAAAAATATACCAGTGATAAAAAAAATAGGATTAATCTGAATTAAAATGTAATGTTTAATTCATACCAATTTAAAGATTTTTATAGGGAAATTACTCAACTGAATTTTTGAAAATAAAAGGTTTTTGAAAACAAATTTTTTTTCAAATTATCTCCTGATAGCTTGGCATTAAACTTGAATAAAACTATCAAAAATACTAGCTTACATATCTTGTATACTTATTTGATTTTTTTCAAAGATAATAATCTTTACAATCTGTGTACAAAAGACTAAAATTATCTGTTGTTTTACTTTAAAATAAATAAATAAATAAATGGAAATATAAAACAAAACATGGTTAAAACTTCAAAGAAATAACTAAATAAATCAGAAAACTTAACCATTCTAATATAGCAATAAAGTGTTATAAAGATGGGTTTTCACAAAAAAGGGGGACTGAAAAGCTAAAACAAATGAGTAGATCCATTATTTTCATCTTTGGTACAATTCAAGCAGAAAACTATTTCTTCTACTTCTTAACTGTCAATCAAAGTTAAGCGGGATCATGTTTCCTACATCTTAAAGGTTCTTCTTAAATTGTTTTTTTTTTTACCTACTTCATGATGCAAAAACAATAAAACAAATTAAATTTTGTTCTCTTATATATTTTTGTATTTCCTGCTTTTTTTGTGTCAAATTTTTTTTATTTAATTTTTTTTTTAATTAAAAAAACTCTTACCTTAACCATCTTGGAGCCTGCGACGCAGCGGACCAGCCACCAAACGTATCATTATACATCTTTGTTAAAGTGTCCAGGGTTCTGTTTTGATTTGTAAGCCGAGATATAAAGATTTTTTTTTTTAAAAAAAACTTCCAAAAATGTTTAAACAATTAAGTACTAATGATCCACCTTGCCCGATCCTACTGCTTGTATTAATTATTATATCGTAATATTATTTATATTTAGAATGTCCTGAATCGACCAGGCCATGTTACGCTAGTTTAATCATCATCTGAGTCTTATAAGACCACGTGAAGTGACTTATATTACATTGTAAGTCTGTGAGTTTTCTCTAAGAGACAGTTAGCAGTAGTGGGCAGGTTCTCTAGACATTCTACCAACCACAGTACTGTTACCTACTAAAACATATATATGTATAATATATATATATATAACTGTATTAATGTGTGCACATGTATAAAATACATATACATGTATATACACTTGTTGTTGTTAACATGTATTTTAGCTATTATAGTTAGTTATAGTATTTGGGAGAAGTTTTAAGACATATGTTACCACTCGATCCACTTAGGGGTAAGGTAACGCCTGAAAGATATATCAAAATCATTGAATCATATCAATGTATTTAATCTACCTAACACTTCAAATTTTCTTATTCTATTTTACTACGATAATAATTCACTGGTGCTAGTTACAAATTATAAACTAGCCGTCAATACAGTATCATCTATTTAATGCCCTGATCACAATGAACATTTTGACAATTATTATCATTACAGATTTGTCCACATTTTAAATATAATGATAATACTTATTTTTTAACAAATCAAGATTAATAATCAAAATTGAAAATTGAAAAATCACAATAAAATTCTCTTATGAAAATTTATGATAGGAATAAGATAGTCAAGTATTATGAAATGTTATATAAATCAGCATGCAGGAGAGCTGATCTATCAAGTATTATAAAACAGAAAATTGTGAAAAGAATTCAAAATTACATTTACGTACACAAACAAAATGAAATGTCAGATTTGTGTTGATGTTCAGAAAAATAGCGGTATTCTTCAAAATAAACGACGTAATTTACATAGACTGACAAAGGAAATGCGATCTTTATTTAAAATGTATGTAACATTGTCCATAGGTGTCAACCAGATAAAAAATGTATCCCAAACTTCAAATTGTCATATCCATTAGTTGAAAATTTATCACTACATTTATTTGACTGCAAATATTATTATCCTGAGAATGTCAAAATATTTGTCATTAACCAATTAAAAATATAAGATCCTGTTAACGACTCACAGGTAAGTCGATCTTGATAAACGATAAAGCCTTAATCCTCAGGATAGTGATTTTAGTGGTTTTAGGTGAAATCTATTTGAAAAAAACAAGCAAGCACAAACACATCAGTATACACATTGATAAAGTTTTAAAAAAATAATGCAATATTAAAGAATTTTTTTCTGAAATTATCAATTAATGCATAAACTAGCTAATATATCTCTGTTCCGAATTAAGCTTAGATATGACAGTGCCTCTCAACAACACGGATTTAAATCATACTTTGACACATCCTCACTAGATAGCTAGGAGAATAATCCATCCAAGAAAGGACCACTTCAAAATAAGTGAAAGAATCTTGCTAGGATAAAAAACACCATTACCCCTCTCTACTATAAGGGTATGATTAATTCCAATACATTTTTAATACATTGTCTAGTTTTCCTGTGTGAAACATTACAATGCACATTTCCAATCCTTCCACTTATAGAAACACAATTACCAGGTTAATGGAAAGTAAAATGACAAACCTTCTTACACTAGGATCTGTTTGAACTGGGTAAGAGTCAATGTCAACTATTAGCCATCACTGTAGAACACTTGGACACCAAGCACACCCTAAACCCTACTTGGACCATATAAATTTAAACTTTGACAAATGACCACTATTTTCATGTTATGTACTATAGATTCTTGTTGGGAGAAAGCAATTAATAGCTTCAAAACATATACTTGGATATAGTCAATACAATCAAGAACATAAAAGAACAATTTAGGAATGAAAGAAGACCAGATAATCACATATTGTGACTACCGATTATCAAACTTACAACTTTGGACTGTCACCAGATATAAAGAAGAAATAACATCCAGCAGTGTGGTTAAATTACTTTTGATTGGCATGTTTAACACTCCTACTCGTGAACAAGTACGGTGGATTTTACAGGAACTTCATTTTAAAAATTGTTTTTCAAAGAACTTTCATACACTTTTATGATAAAAGCATATGTCAGAATGCTAGCTGCTTCTGTGTACTAGGGTTATCCCTGCAAACAGGAATATGTTTACTGATATTAGCAGGTTATATTACATGTTTAATATGAACAAGTTATAAAATTTGTAATGTGAACCAAAAACGATCACCTAATGTATCAACAATTAATTTCAGTTATGTAACCAAGGTAATGTGAAAACCAGCACGTGTTATTTTCATCTTTCTTTGATACAAAAACATGAAGAATCTGAAATCTTCGGATGACAATTCTGTAGATAGGTTTTCAGTAATATGAGTATACATTGTGACTGCATAACACTAGATCTCCTTTGTTCTAGTTAGAACTTATATTTACTGCCAGGTTTCTTAAAGTCAAATCCTATCTGCAATTTTGAACTTATTTCGAAATTGACTCTTACCGATATTGCAAATTATTTTTGACGGACAAAAAAAAAAAAAAAAAAAAACAAATATCATAACTAAAAATATCAACCTTGAAATCTAGGGGTTGTACCAGTTCATCAAATTCAGCCATTTCCATGCTTTTGGTGATGAATTTGGTTAACATAAAATCAACAATTTCATAGCTATGTGTGATGTATTTGTTTTACGTCATATCAATTTCACAGTTATGTATGATATATAAAAAGAATATTTTCTTGCATGACCAAGTTGACATTTTGTCAAAGCCAAAAACTCAATTGAGTATTTTCTCAACCTTAATGGTGAAATACGATTTTGTTTCAGATTTTACTTCATGTGGGAAGTTGTTTACAAGGGGACAATCTGTGAAGCTTACACAGCACACATTAGACTCTCTTAGCATAAGTTAAAATCCCATGTGAACCCATGCTTTTGTAATGATCAAAGTTCTTTAGCCAGTTTTATCTGGGCACTCTAGTTTCCTCCAACATCACAGAATTAAACCTACGCAATATAAATGAAAGACATTGGCTAAAGTTTAAACCCTTTTACTCCACTCCACTTCAATCCAAAAAGAAAGAATATTGAAAATGGCAAGCTGAATATTCATACCTGCAACTAATTCCATTGAAAGATAAACCAAACATCCTGCAAAGAATATTAATTATCCAATGTCATACTCCAAAAAAGTGGGATAAGAGAAAATGGTTACCAGATAACAACATCTTGCTTTTCTTTAAAACAACTCATTACATGTAAGAAATAATGAAAAGTGCTGCAATATACTTAAAAAGAAAACCTCAACAAGAGAGTGAGGGGGATCAGATAAATGGTTCCTTTACACCCAAGCCAAGATTCTAAAAGCAAGAGGCAACAATACACAATATGAAAACAGACCATTGTTAATACCTGCATTGATAATATGATAACGATTTGTGATTATGGTTTGTTGTCTATAGCTGTAGGACTGACATTGTATGTGAATATCAATCATAATATCTATCCTCCAACATGGAGGAGGAGTAAATCTTAATTTGTACCTGATGACATCCATCAGATCATCTATGACACCAGGTGACCACAGGGGATGTTTGGGAGTCAAAGGTCATATAATTACAAGTGATTTTACTCCTCACAACTTAATAACTTATAAAACAGACAAGTATGGGTCTGGTAAGGTCACATGATCTATGTAGTATGTCTAGGAAATCAACTTTTTTACTATTTATCTGGTGTTTTATGGGTAATATGTGTAGGCCACCAATGTACCTCAAGTTATTTTTTTCCGTTTTTACTTATAACTGGCCATACTTGACAAAGAAGTTGGAAAATATTTGATATTTCCTTGACTTTGCAATGTCATACTGGCAGAATTGGAGTTGAACTACTCTTTTTTGTAGGAGCTATTCTATGTGAATATCAAACCAAAACTAGCGGGCTAGTTTAGTAATACAATGTTGAACTACTCTTTATTGTAGGAACTATTCTATCTGAGTACCAAACTAAAACCATCAGACCAGTTTAGTGATACAATGTTGAACTACTCTTTATTGTAGGAACTATTCTATCTGAGTACCAAACTAAAACCATCAGACCAGTTTAGTGATACAATGTTGAACTACTCTTTATTGTAGGAACTATTCTATCTGAGTACCAAACTAAAACCATCAGACCAGTTTAGTGATACAATGTTGAACTACTCTTTATTGTAGGAACTATTCTGAGTACCAAACCAAAACCATCAGACCAGTTAAATAGTACAATGTTAAACTACTCTTTATTGTAGGAACAATTCTTTCTGAGTACCAAACCAAAATGATTTTGTTGAGATTTGAAAGGTTTTGGTATATTATAAGTTATACAGGGCTTTGGCAGGTTACACAGCCCCATGTACCCCGTCAAAGATTTATTTACCCTGAGCCGCAGGCAAAGGGTACATTCATCCTTGACGGAGTACATGGGGCCATGTAACCTGCCAAAGCCCTGTATAACATTTTTGTCACCCTTCAAAGCGTTTCCAGTTGGATCTTTTTAACTTCCATTTCCTATTTTGTGTGACTTACGTACCTTGTCGCCATGTTTGTTTACCGTAACTAGACGTCAGAGATGTGCGAGTTACTTCGTTTTATCACTAACCATCGCATGCGTTCATGTACCCCGGCAGATTTCCGAACATAGTTCTATGTACCCCGGCAAGTTAACCAATCAATATGCGAGAAATTTCTTCAAATAAACATATTTATTTATGAACCCAAAATTATTTCAGTTTTAAGGCCAGTTTTCAGTAAATTCAGATAAAGTTTGACTTTATAGCAAGAGTAATAGTTATTTTGTATTGAATTATGATGTCATAATGATGTCACACTTTTAAATGTCATAATAATAAAATGTCAAGGTCATCAGACTATTCATGATGCGAGACTATTTCAACATATTTTTTTTTAATTTGACGTTTTTTTGTTTTTTTAAATGATTGTGTTGAAAGTGATAATAATCGATTCTAAAGTGCAGATCAAATACAAACACAAGTTGAATTCTAATAAATATTTTGCATATATATATAGAATGTTACTCAATCCATTATAATTGCAGACCTAATTTGTCAAAAAAGTGCTTCATCATTTATACAGTAGGTCTTTTGACAGGTAGTAGGTCCGCCCAAGTCCGCCAGACACACAACACAAAAATATCACTATTTTTGGAAGCAATATAGAATTATTTCCCTTGACACATTAAGACAAGTGAACTAAAGAACACCTACTGAGTAACAATACCAAAGGTCAATCAAGGTCAATATATCCACTTTTAACCGACATGTCCAATCAAGAATGAAGATAAAACAATGACAGGTTTTTATAACTTTACTCAGCAAAAATAACAACAAGAGGATGTTTGATAATGAGAAATCAAACAATTTTACCTTACAGAAAAATAATTGAAAATCATTTCACATAATTAGGGCATATAGAAAAGTCGTTAATATGAAACATATTGAATGCCAAGTAACCAAGATTAGAAGTAAAATCAACAAATTAATGCTTGCAATATTAAAATTCACTGAAAATTTTGATTAATAGCAAAATAATGTGTAAGAAAACATAACAGTTTTTGGTTCAGTTTAAATGGTGTTAAGAAATGAAATGAGATACATGTAATAATAAGTTTTTATTTCTGGCAAACAAAGAGAGCAGTATAATTGTGCCAGCAGAATTCTTATGTCTGCAAGAAACTAACAGATGAGTTTAAAGATGTCCATCCTGTAAAATTACCAAAAAAACTGCTATAGTGACCACCTCTATATACAGACCACCTGTCTATAAATAAACATGTTATAGTGACCACCTCTATATACAGACCACCTGTCTATAAATAAACATGTTATAGTGACCACATCTATATTCAGACCACGTGTCTATAAATAAACCTGCTATAGTGACCACATCTATATACAGACCACCTGTTTATAAATAAACCTTCTATAGTGACCACCTCTATATACAGACGACATGTCTATAAATAAACATGTTATAGTGACCACATCTATATTCAGACCACATGTCTACAAATAAACCTCCTATAGTGACCACCTCTATATACAGACCACCTGTCTATAAATAAACATGTTATAGTGACCACATCTATATTCAGACCACCTGTCTATAAATAAACCTTCTATAGTGACCACCTCTATATACAGACCACCTGTCTATAAATAAACATGTTATAGTGACCACATCTATATTCAGACCACCTGTCTATAAATAAACCTGCTATAATGACCACATCTATATTCAGACCACATGTCTATAAATAAACCTGCTATAGTGACCAGATCTATGCACAGACCACATGTCTATAAATAAACCCTCTATAGTGACCACCTCTGCATAAAGACCACCTGTCTATAATAATCCTACTATAGTGACCACCTCTATATAAAGACCACCTGTCTATAAAAACCTGCTAAAGTGACCACATCTATATACCACTTGTCTATAAATAAACCTGCTATAGTGACCACATCTATATACAGACCACCTGTCTATATATAAACCTGCTATAGTGACCACCTCTAAAAACAGACCACCTGTCTATTTATAAACGTGCTATAGTGACCACATCTATATATCACTTGTCTATTTATAAACCTGTTATAGTGACCACCACTATATACATACCACCTGTCTATAAATAAACCTGTTATAGTGACCAAATCTATATACAGACCACATGTTTAAAAAAAACCTGCTATAGTGACCACCTCTATATACAGACCACCTGTCTATAAAAAAACCTGCTATAGTGACCACCTCTATATACAAACCACCTGTCTACAAATAAACCTGCTATAGTGACCATATCTATATACCACTTGTCTATTAATAAACCTGCTATAGTGACCACCTCTATATACAGACCACCTGTCTATAAATAAACCTTCTATAGTGACCACCTCTATATACAGACTACATGTCTATAAATAAATCTTCTATAGTGACCACATCTATATACAGATCACCTGTCTATAAAAACCTGCTATAGTGACCACATCTATATACCACTTGTCTATAAATAAACCTGTTATAGTGACCACCTCTATATACAGACCATATGTCTAAATAAACCTGTTATAATGACCACATCTATATACAGACCACATGTCTATAAGCAAACCTGCTATAGTGACCACCTCTATATACAGACCACCTGTCTATAAATAAACCTTCTATAGTGACCACCTCTATATACAGACTACATGTCTATAAATAAACCTTCTATAGTGACCACATCTATATACAGACCACATGTTTATAAGTAAACCTGTTATAGTGACCAGATCTATATACAGACCACATGTTTATAAGTAAACCTGTTATAGTGACCACATCTATCCACAGACCACATGTCTATAAATAAACCTGTTATAGTGACCACCTTTATATACAGACCACATGTTTATAAGTAAACCTGTTATAGTGACCAGATCTATCCACAGACCACATGTCTATAAGTAAACCTGATATAGTGACCACCTCTATATACAGACCACCTGTCTATAAATAAACCTGTTATAGTGACCACATCTATATACAGACTACATGTCTATAAGTAAACCTGTTAGAGTGACCAGATCTATCCACAGACAACATGTCTATAAATAAACCTGTTATAGTGACCACATCTATATACAGACCACCTGTCTATAAATAAACCTGTTATAGTGACCACATCTATATACAGACTACATGTCTTTAAGTAAACCTGTTATAGTGACCAGATCTATCCACAGACCACATGTTTATAAGTAAACCTGTTATAGTGACCACATCTATATACAGACCACATGTTTATAAGTAAACCTGTTATAGTGACCAGATCTATATACAGACCACATGTTTATAAGTAAACCTGTTATAGTGACCACATCTATCCACAGACCACATGTCTATAAATAAACCTGTTATAGTGACCACATCTATATACAGACTACATGTCTATAAGTAAACCTGTTATAGTGACCAGATCTATATACAGACCACATGTCTATAAATAAACCTGTTATAGTGACCACATCTATATACAGACCACATGTTTATAAGTAAACCTGTTATAGTGACCAGATCTATCCACAGACCACATGTCTATAAATAAACCTGTTATAGTGACCACATCTATATACAGACTACATGTTTATAAGTAAACCTGTTATAGTGACCAGATCTATCCACAGACCACATGTTTATAAGTAAACCTGTTATAGTGACCAGATCTATCCACAGACCACATGTCTATAAATAAACCTGTTATAGTGACCACATCTATATACAGACTACATGTCTATAAGTAAACCTGTTATAGTGACCAGATCTATCCACAGACCACATGTTTATAAGTAAACCTGCTATAGTGACCACCTTTATATACAGACATGTTTATAAGTAAACCTGCTATAGTGACCACCTCTATATACAGACTACATGTCTATAAGTAAACCTGCTATAGTGACCACCTCTATATACAGACTACATGTCTATAAATAAACCTGATATAGTGACTATATATATAATATATATTATGACCTCTTGCACAGACCACCTGTCTATAAGTAAACCTGCTATAGTGGCCACCTCTTTACAGACCACATGTCTATAATTGCACCTGCTATAGTGACCACCTCTATACAGACCTCATGTCTATAAGTAAACCTGATATAGTGACCAGATCTAAACACAGACCACATGTCTATAAGTAAACCTGCTATAGTGACCACCTCTATATACAGACCACCTGTCTTAATAAACCTGCTATAGTGACCACCTCTATATACAAACCACATATCTAAAAAAACCTGCTATAATGACCACCTCTATATACAGACCACATGTCTATAAAAAAACTGACATAGTGACCACCTTTAAATACAGCCCACATGTCGATACAGTAAAATCTGCTATAATGACCTCCTCTGTATAAAGAAAACCTGTCTATATAGTAAACTTGCTATAGTGACCCTCTGCCTATATACAGTAAAACCTGCTATAGTGACCACTTCTATATACAGACTACCTGTCTATATGTGAAACCTGCTATATTGACCATCTCTATATAAAGACAACCTGTCTATACAGTAAACTTGCTATAGTGGCCCTCTGTCTATATATAGTAAAACCTGCTATAGTGACCACCCCTATATACAGACTACATGTCTATAAATAAACTTGTCATAGTGGCCACCTTTATATATAGAGCACATGTTGATACAGTTAAACCTGCTATAATGACCTCCTCTGTATACAAATTATCTGTCTATAAGTAAGACCTGCTATATTGACCATCTCTATATAAAGACAACCTGTCTATACAGTAAACTTGCTATAGTGACCCTCTGTCAATATATGGTAAAACCTGCTATAGTGACCACCTCTATATACAGACTACCTGTCTATAAGTAAAACCTGCTATATTGACCATCTCTATGTACAGACCACCTGTCTATACAGTAAAAGCGTCTATAATGACCATCTGTATATAAAGACAACCTGTCTATACATTAACTTGCTATAGTGACCTCTATATTAAAACCCTCTGTCTATGTATAGTAAAACCTGCTATAGTGAGCACCTTTATATTTAGACCACCTGTCTATACAGTAAAACATACTATATTGACAACCTTCATATAAAGACAACTTGTCCTGATGAATGAGGCCAATATCTTTATGTCCTTTTTTAATCAGACTTGAGGTAGCGAACTTTTGAATTCAAAGGTAGAAAAACCAAAGTTATATAGACATACAGTTTATCTCTGGATGATTGCATGACAAATCTGGATCCATCCAGAAAGTAAAATGTTGATAAAAATTTAAAGAAAATAGATATAAAAGTTTTACATATGGAGTAGAAGTCATGGCATCATTACAATAGAGCTGTGGAGATGTGTGTTATATATCAAACAGCTTTCAACAATGTCAGACAGGTCAGCTTCTATTTTACAGATGAATAGATACACAGATACATGATACCACCCTGACAGGTATCTCTGACGATACTGGGGGGATAAATGATATACCAGTTGGATATCCCTCCTTTATTCCAGGGGTTAATGCAGCTTTTTAATCTGAAATAGTCATCGGTTGCATGAGCATGATTGATGATAGGCAACAGTCGAATGTCATCATTCTTGTACAATATAAGGGCCTTATGTACTCACCTGTGATCAAGATATCCCAGGGTTATTAATGTAGCTTTAGAAACCCTTAACATGATTAAAAACAGTTGAATGTTGCAATTCTTGTCCTTCTGGGATATATACGGCCAAACAGTCAGCCAATTTCACCAGGGTTATTCCTGAATGTTGTCATTGTTTCTGTTGGAAAGGGGCATTTTTGTGTTCACCAGTGTCACTACACTCAACATTGTCATAAACTGTAAATGCTTGGTTACAGTGTTGATAAATTGTTTTTAACATGTCAAATATATATACAGTATAACTTCAAAAAAACTGATGGCCTTCCAGACTGAGAAAAAACGGTTTTAAAAGGTTTCAGTTTTTAGATGTTTAACCAAGAGTTATTTGCCCTAGGTAATGGCTATGAAGGAATTAGTAGAAATTTTCTTCCAAATGAAATGTGTCATACCGATACTAGTGTCCTCAGACACTCTGTAGTAGTCTGTATATTAATTAAATTGACAGTTGTACATGAATTCAAAAACCTAATTTAAAACAAAGTTAAATCCTTTTTTTTTAAAAAAAAAAAAAAAACATTGTTGTGTTGAGCTGTTGTGTACCACTTGCATCATTGCATCAATCACATTCCGAGATGCAATACACATGGTTTTTGTTCTAGGTTAGTCGGGAAAAAAACTGGTCAAATTAATCCTTGTGTTGTAAAGTTGTCACCTGCCATTACATCAAACTGTAATAAAAATCCATGTCACTTCAGTGACATTTTCAAACTTTGTCAATTGAAAAATTAAGTTTTCAAGATTTCGTCTATGTGGATTGGGATATTTTTTTTTTTACCAATCTGTGTCATTTTCATTTAATGTTATTTTCCATTTTCTAAATATTGAATTTTAATATGTCAGTATTCTGACTTACTTATCAATACATTTCAATACAAGGTATACAAAATATCAACACAAGCACTGTACTTTTAAAAAGCAAAACTGAGAAGAAACTCTGGTCTCGTTTAGCAGGAAGTTAGACATTATGTTCTCTGAAATAACTCTGAAATTATTTTCAGAATTATCCACAAGAAACGCACAAAAAAATAGGATTTAATAAATTTATTACAAGTTTTATTAACATGAAAATTAAGCCAAACAATTTCTAGGTCTGGAATTAAAGCAAAATAAATACAATATGTTTGTTTGTGTTTATTTGATGGCACCTTTTAAAATTTGTGTCGTTTGCACAAAAATGTGTTTTTCTTTTTGAAATGGAGATACAGGTTGCTGTTCAGTGCTATAACAAAAGCCTGAAGGGTGTTCTTAATCCTTCAAATGTTTAGATTCACACCTGACTTGATTAAACAAGAATGACCTGTTCCCATATTCCAAGCATTATGGACACCTGTCTCACATAAGTTATCAATGAGCTGTATTGTTTATTGATTGGTTATTAAGATCGCTATTGTTTGTGGTGATTAAATGTCATGTCTGATTATCAGGTAACTTACTAAAAATTAAAACAAGAATATAGGTAGAGTCCATGGATGCTCCGAGAATAAAAGTCAATTGCAAAAGGGATTTTTTTCAACATGTATTTTATTATACGCCCGTGTAACGAGACGAAACACAATATGGCATTGACCATCCCTGTGTCCGTCCATCTGTCTGTATATAATTTTTCTTGTCTGGTCCATATCTCTTGACTGGATTAGAATATCTACATCAAACTAATACCATACATTTATTATGGGAAGGCATGTGTCACATATACAATTTACATCAGAGTATTGAAGGTCAAAGTCACAGGTTAAGTTCAAAGGTCAAATCAGAACATAATGTAGAAAATGCAAGAACTTTTTTAATTTATCATTTAATTCCTTCAAAATTTGGAATGGATTTACTGCAAGAACTTTTTAATTTTTCATTTATTTTCTTCAAAATTTGGTATGGATTTGCAACAAGTAACAATGTTTAACATATAAAACAGATTTTTGTGTCACATTTTAATTTTTCACAGAATAGGAGTTATGGTTCTTAGTTTCTAGTTTCTTTTATTTTTGTTAAACTTTTTGTGGGAGCAACTTGTCCCACAGTTTTAGACTGATTGTTTTGAAATTGCTTAAGTGTTATTGGGATCATATGAAGATGTGCATATCTTGAATTGAAGGTTCTGCTCCTCTTATTATTCCTGCTTACATTATAGATATTCACAGGGATATATTGCCCTGTTCAGCTGTGCTCTTGTTTTCAAATGTATTTGTATGAAAAATAACAAAGGGCAATAACGCCTAAATTATAGAGTTATGGTTCTTGTACAATGCAATTCTCCTTATCAAGAAATATCTAGCAATGAATCTTTAAAAGTTTTTGTGTTATGCTATAGACAAAATTATGACAAAACAGATGGACAACGAACAAACAGGATTGACATCAGTGTCAACTATAAAGGGCAAAATTAAAACAACTACTGTACTGTATCGTTAAGATGAAAAGTTTTGTTTTAATTTTTACAAAATGTATCTCTTCCCAATGTGGGTTTCCACATTATATTTTGATAAAATAAACCTTTAATGGATTCTTTATCCAACTGATAAATCTAACTACAATTATTACATAAAACTTTTCATTTTGAACAATGCAAATTGCAGGTTTTCCCAGAGAAAATTGGCAGGTTTTCAAAATTAAAAGGTTTCAGTTTATTAAGCTTTTTAACATAAAGAATAAATAATAAAAATTTGGCACCAGTAGGATGCGGCCAGTTTTAACAGGATGGGTTGTTCAGTTCTGGAGGTTATACTGTACTTGTAAGATAACGTTTCAAGTTGTCCATGCTGTTCTTTACTATACAACAATATTGATGAAAAGTAAAGAGTAACGTTAGTAAAGATGACATTGTATAAATGTTAGTACATCTATGTGATGTGATCAACAGCCTCAACAATACTGTACAATTCTAAGTGTAAATTCTTTAGTTTTGGAAATTCCATTGGATTTTCACTGAATAAAACTTTAGGAGATTTATTCCTATTGGAAAGTATTCCCTGGCGGAAAAAATATACAGTTACAGAAATAAATCTCAAATTTGACTCTGCATGTAGTTTGCCAAATAAAAAATTATTTAAATTTAAATTTTAAAGCTGCTTTGCTCTCAAATTGTTGCTAGCTTGCTGCACAAAACTTAATCCTAGTATTAGGTTTTAGATGTTTATATTATCAATGGTTAAATTTTGTAAATGAATTTTTATGAATTATCACACCAAATGGACAGACAGTCAACATCAAAGAATGTGCAACTAAGGAAATTTAATTAAATGATTGACCATTACACAAGGAATAAATTATTCCAATAGCATTTTTTGGTTACCCATTTTGTTATTTTAGTAATCTCAGTTTATGTCTGGGAGTCTTCCAAAAGTACCAAAACATTACGTGTACAAGACTGGTATATATATTACATTATTCGCATTATTAAAAGTCAAAATATGCCGCTATCACCAAACTGAAGGAGATTAACACACACAAACACACACTCTCTCTTTCTTTCCAATCACAGAACTTGTTGAAATATGAATGATAAATTTTCTTTAATGAGAATTTAGTGATGAGGTTACAATAAGGAGATTTCAGAATTTAAGATTGAAATGATTTTATGTGTATGACAAAAAAGAAATGATTTTTAGACCAGTTTAAGGAAAATGTCAACTTTTCAAAAGGTGATTGAACAACATTAGAAGATAAATTTAGCCTGATAATCAAAATTTGTTTCCTTAATGGTACCCCTTATCTTGGATATGGAATCCCTATATCTACATCTTAGGGTTAGGTGATGAAATATTAAGGGACAAATGATTTGGGTGACAGGGGGGCTTATCATTCTGATTACCAAAAAAATCTAACTGTTACCATGGTGATGTGATTCTAAATAAATGAAGTTGGATAACATTCAGACATAATCAAAATGATGAATTTATTTACATCAGAAACTGTAAAGGTTCTTTATAAACTTAACTTTAACTACTGTAATTTTCTTGAGCATTGTCATTTCAAGAAGTTGACATACTTTTATTTTCATTTTATCAGATAATGGTCAGTATAATTGCAAGTGGATCATATCACAAAGGTTTCATTTTCATGTCATGTTAATATCGTGAAAATACAAAAATTTCTCAATTTACATAATCTACATGCCCTGAGGTCACCTATACAATACAAATGTATGTATTGGTACCAAGTTTGAACAAAATCCATCCATATATGTTTAAGTTATAGAGCAGAGACAATTTTACATAGACCAAAAGGGTGACTCTTCTAAATCCATTCCCTCAAACTAAGTTTGTGGGGGTATAGGTCAATGCATTTTAAATTTTGGGGTTAATGTCGGATTCTCAGAGGAATAGCCTAAAAATAGGCTTGTAAGGGTTTAAGTCACTGATTATTTCAATACAAAGAAGATAAATATAAAGAAGTTGAAAGAACAAATGTCGCAGAGACGGCAAAGTAGCTCAGTTTGAGAACACATCAATTATAATTGAAAAGATTTTGAGATACAAGTCCAAATTTGGTTGTTGCATTTTTTGTCTTTACTCCAAGACATTTAAAAAGGTGACAGCCACCTTGGGTATTAAAATTTTAAGTATCATGCATTATACACATGTCATCTTCCCCCAAAATCAAATCTCAATTTTCTGGCAATTTCATATCACACAAGTCATATATCAAATTTTGTTATTTTAAAATTTAAAATAACTTCACAGCTATAATTATCTGATCTCAGATATGGTCACCACACTTGTATAATATCTCCTCATTGTGAGGCACAATTCACTGTATCTGTTTATTACATAACACATATGGTACAATACCCAAAAAGACATTAGCAATATGTGCAACGTCCATCAGGTACACATGACTGCTTCTGCTGTAAATAATAATCGTCATAAAAACCAAGGTGTGTAAAACGATTCTTTAATAATTGGTTTGATAGAATTTATTAAAGAAAAACGGGGACAATATTACGATATTATAACAGTCAGCTGTCTGGATATTTACATCGAGTCTTAATTCCTGTTTGCATTAATATAACTGAATTTATCACAGTAAAATATTAAGTTATCATTGTACACATTCAATAATAAATAATAACAAATTGTTACTGGAACATAAAAGCTAATATATTGATTCACTTGCTCATTCAAAAATATCTTGCATTGTCATATACATGTACATATTTTCCTTTTAATATTATTATCTATATTTGTTAGTTTATCATCTCACGTAAAGGCAAAACCTTTCTATCACTATTTAAAGTGGAAAAGTCTTCAATTCATTGACAAATTTCTCTTAACATTCAATTACGTTTCATAATTTTTATATTCAGAAAAAAACTCCAAGTTCATTTTCTATTATCCATGTTGGTTTTTTATTTTCATTTTTTATATTTTTGTATTTTTCTTTCAAAAATATACTCATTTTCTATAACTCCTTTACAACATTTGATACTTTTATCTAATATGAATAAAATGTAGACACAAAACTATTAATTTATTGCCCAAAAAACTGTTTATCCTTCAATTTTTTCTTTATTCCAGGTCTTACAGCATAAATAATTAATTCACACATTAATTGTGTGTTAAAAAAACTGGTATAACACTTAATAAACCAAAAACAAATGCTCATTAAATTTTATAGGATTCTTTATATGCAACTCATCTAAGAAAAAATAAACAGAATACAGACAAAAGAAGAGACAGTAGCTATTTTGTCTGAATACATATTTACTAATTAATGACTTTATAGAATATCTGCAGTCTGCAATGGAAACAAGACATTAATCAAACTAACATCCACTTCATTAATAAATGCACACAAATTTTTTACCAAACGAAAAATTTTTATTTGTGCCCGCCCCACCAGTCCTGTTATCATTCAAGTGATATTGGAACAAATAACATATTTAAGTGACTTCTCGAATCACCTTATATTTTTCTTCATAATATGGACATTGTTTTCTTTTTCTTTTTTATTTTAAAGCTTAAAAAATTATTTCTGAATTTTCAGAAAACTTATCTTTATCAGAAACAGAATTTCATGAAACTATTTATTTATATCTTATACTATAAATGAATGATCTAAAACAAAGAAGCAAGTATTACAACTAAAAATATAAAATATTTAAATTGATATGCTGTCACAATCTTCTAAGCTTCTAAACTGGATAGTTTTAAACTTTTTATAATTGAATTAGTGAAAAAAATCTCTCAAATTGATGATTAAACATTTTTTATTTTTTCATAAATATACATACAATGCTTACTGCTCACACAAAGGGAACTAACTCTATTATGTTCATAAAGTCCATCTATAATATTATAACAGCTAAAGGTCACTGAATTAAGATTATTCTCATTATAAAACAAAATCTGTTTAACACCCTTACAGATTACATTTATTTTAAATGTGCGTAAGATGAATACCTGCATATACTGTAGGATCTGAATGATCCTTTTTTTGGCCAATCTAAAACATTCACATTTTGGCAAAGATAATCAAACAGCCAAATGTGTAAATCAACAGAAACAAGGAGACAAGCACAAAGCCAATAAATTTCCTAGAATCCTAAACAAAAGACTCAAGGGCCTTAACGCTCACCCGAATGACCAATCTTATAGTATTTACACAATTATTTACCTATGGAATATTTTTTCATATATGCCCCACACTGTCGTCCCTGATAACGTTCTGGAAATACCACTTTCAAACTCCCTAGATAAATGAGGCAAATGGAAGTCATCACATCTTTGTGCTTTTAATAGTGAGGAAGTCCAATTTTTGAAATTATGAATGAGAAAGCCATGGTTATATAAAAAGCAAAAAGACCAAGCAGCTTGAAGTCATGGACTACTTTGGTTCATCATATTTTCATACAATGTGGCTAATTAATGGGTACGTGTCTGTGCAGGCCCCAGTTTCACAATTTTTTCTTAGCTAAGATTTTCCTTAACTAAAATCTGGCAAAATTTCAAATCTTTATAATTTTGTTAATTTTGAAGATATTCAGGAATATAAGGTGTCAATTTTAAGATAATTTGTGGATTAAAACATTTGCATTTAGTTTTGACAAAAATATTCATCAGTAGTTCCAAAAAGAGATTACAAAAATTTGCTAACTTTAAGTTAAGGAAAATCTTAGCTAAGGGATAACTGTGAAACCAGGGTCTGGTGCTGAATTTACCTGTATTAGGGAAAACTTTACATCTTAAAACTTAATTTTTTAATTCTTTGCTCATGCTAAAAATAGATAACATTTCTCACAAATAATTACTGCTTAAAATGAAAAAACAAAAACAAAATGCATAAAAAGCATTTTTGGTTAATTAAATCTAGCTGCTTATTTCATTCATAATATTGCTTATTACTTTCTCCAGTAATACTGACACTATATATGTTATTATATTATAAATTATACAATGACAATTTAA
Source organism: Anadara kagoshimensis (assembly GCA_021292105.1). Taxonomy (NCBI): domain Eukaryota; kingdom Metazoa; phylum Mollusca; class Bivalvia; order Arcoida; family Arcidae; genus Anadara; species Anadara kagoshimensis. The sequence continues at coordinate 21,597,172 of CM037870.1, read as the reverse complement.
CAGTACTAACTTCACCATAAAATATGTCAAATCATGTGACACTCTGCTATATGGAATCAGGGAGGCAATTAAGAAAACTATTTCATTAACGAGCTTGGTAATGACTGTCATGATTATACCGCCAGGATGGAGTCCATCCTCTCTAAATGTTCAAGTTCCAGTCTTACAGATAGTGTCAGGCCTTCTGATTGGTTGTCAAGAGCATGACCTAGTGACAAGGATAAAATAGCTCGCTGTTTGTCAAGGAAAGGATTTACTAAAAGCCAGTAAGCGTAAGGCTTGACCACACAGGTAGAAAAACTATCAACGTCTACAGAATATATAACCTGTCATAAATATATGTTTTAATTTTCTTCTCAAAACCAAACCCAAAACTAAACATAAACAAACATTATCACAGATCATTAGGTCTTGTTACAAAAGAAATTAAGTTTTTAAATAAAAAAATAAATTTTCTTTCTTTCTTTCTTATTAAAAATATTTTTTTTTTATTTTTAACACATAAATTTTGTGGACAGCAATATTGTGGGTTTTTTTCAACTGACTGTACATGTGATCTTGAGCCATTATTCAAACACTTACTGGTAAATATCTATTACTTTTTTCTTAGTAAAAAAAATAAAGTAAAAGTTAGATCTGTTTTGTTCAAGATCCATTTACTGCTGGTTAAAAAAGATCCATCACCAGTCATATGTTGTGTCAGTGGCAGAGAGGGTTAAAACAGTTTTCAGATGGATTAAATATTTCACATCTTCTACATCTAAATCAAACTCTGACAGATCCTAGTCCAAGATATACCATTAGTTCACCTGCCAAAGATCAGGCTTTTTTCCACTGGTTTAAGGTACTCCACATTTTCAAAACTGACCAGCTTTACATAATTTTGACTCTGGCCAAAACAGCCTTACCAACTAAGAAGTCAACAGTTTACAGGTTTCAAGCATGTCATCTCAAAGATATTTATCCTGAAATCCATGAGATTTGTGATTTATAAATTAGACAAATAAATGATCAATTTTATATCCAATCATTAGACTGTTAGTTAAAATATTGTCTATAAAATATCAAGAGACAATCCATTTTGGAAGTTCAGGGATTATGATAGTTCATATCAAAACATGACATACCAAAGGCAATTCTCTTATAATAGGGGTTGTCTGAATCTGGTCAATTGGACAAAACAGATTATTAGACAATTTTGGAAAATCTGCAAATTCATAAACCAGAACATTTTAGGCAAAAAATCTACACTGACAAAACTGTAAGTGAATATTACATCAAAAAAGATCCAATAGAGTTGAGGTTGAGTATACTGATGGTTCAGGTAATACACAAAGGATGGAGTATAGTGTTTTAATGCCCTGGACAAGACTCTGTAACTTATATAGAGGTATCCACAAAAAACAAAAAGACAAGTAGGATCTGCTCTAGTGGGATTTGGTCCTAAGTAGTGAGAGGAGCTATGATCTGTCAGCACTTGTTTAATACCACTTGACTAAATATACAAAGACAACCCAATTATAATTAATTATGCCGTTTTTTATCTTTTATAACTTCAATTCACTTTTAAATCCACATGCCAATTCTACGGAATGTTGCTTTAATTTTGAATTTTTTGCCCATTTTCAACATGTCAATTTTTGGATTTTTTGTCATTTTTAATGTAGGGTTTTTTTAATTTTAAAACCTTTGATTGCCACTTTTCCAATTTTTTCCAGATCTAGGTTTCTGTTATATTATGTTTTAGCTGCAGTTATTTTAATCTGATAAATAAAAACCTAGTCATATTTGAATTGTTAAGCTGTGGTCATGGTGTAATCTGTGTACAAGTTTTACCTTATAGACTTGATAGTACGTCAATTTCAACGTCTATTTCATTACATTCAAACACATATTTTTTACCTGTAAATGACACATTATTTACATTTTTTATGTGACAATACTTGTCAATGATTACTAATTATCTAAATTCTCAGGTAGAAGAACGTTATCTTCAACCCCCATGTAATTCGTGTTTTCGTTGAAGGCACACGCCTTAAAGGGTCATCAAGTGTACAAGTTGTAACAGACAGACTAAAACATTTAGAAGATGACATTAACAGCCTAGTTACAATTAAGAATGTCTTGTCAAGTTCGTATATTAGTTATGTCGCCAACTTACTTAATTCTCTAACTTTGACTCCGCCAAATGACTTAACGAACAAACTTCTGACTCCTACCTGTGACGTCAAAATAAAAACGCCAACAAAACTATTATAGCCATACAGGTGGTTTTGTCTAAATATTTACTTGACAATGGTGAGATATAACAATTAAACCCACAGATTTGTTCCAGGCACACCAGAAAAACCACATAATGGGGATCAATTACTTCAGTGGCAGTCTTATAAAGAAACAAAAAGTTCTCAACAGTCAGCTGAGTATATCACATGCAGGCCTGTTGATTCATGATTTTGTAATTGTCAACAATTTGAAAGGTCACTGTGGTCTTGAATGTAAAGTCAATGTCAACCAAACTTTGTATAGATTTATGTCTTAAATGTGAATTTTAAAGCTTCTACATCTTTCGCTTCATAACTAGATGTTTTAAAGTTTTACTATAAATGGTCATTATGACCTTGAATGTAGGTCAAGATCAACCAATTGTAAACTTGAAATCTTTTGGACACTGATGTTTCAAGCTTCTAGACCTTTTGGTCCTTGACAAGTAGATGTTGAAAGGTTTTATTTTAGAGTGTCACTATGATTTTGGAATAAACTTGTAGGTCCATCACTCTTATCCAAAGCTTTCAGATCTTGTAGTTTTTAATATGAAGTTGTTTAAAGGTAAAAATAGGAAATGGGGACAAAATACACCGTAACAATTTTCTAATATTTGACCTAGACCTTCAAGCTACATAACATCAAATTGTTCAAGACACATTCTCTTATGTATTAATTTTCATTGAAATCCATATAAAAATATAGGAGATAGACAGCAGACAGAAAATACACTGTAAAAATTCTTACCTCAGTGGTGACCTTGACTTTCAAACTCCATAATGCCAGCCTTTTCAAGATGCTCGTCTACATGTTTACCAACTTTCATTGGAATTCATCTAGAAATATATACAAAATACTTTATAAAGATTAAGATTTAGCCTGGTGACAAAAGCCAATGTGAGAAAATGCTTCAATTTAGTGGGTTTTATTATTATTATTATTATTGAGATTCTGTTTCATAATGTTAGAAAAACAAGAATTATTTCAATATTTCAATTTTGCAATTGCATAAGGGCCACTGGCTGTAAAATAACTGGGATTGTTTAAGCTGAACCACATCACTAGATAATATTTTGATATTATAGCTTGTGCAAAGTTAGAGTATACCTTGTGGCTGCTTTCTTATTGCTGTCATATTATTATGATATATTTAAGTTGCCATGACAACTGCAAAATGCATGTTGTTCAACTACAACTAGAATAACTATATTATAAGAGAATTGTGCAAAATCTTCAAGGAAAATCCAAGAAACATGAACAATAAAGTTTATTATTTTCCACTTATGCCTAAATCAATATGCACATATATGACTACCATAGAATATCTCCGGACATAGTAAAATCTTGCTGTTATGTGATATTACATATAAAAAAACCCAGAAGAATTGTCAATATTTTTGCAAATATGATGTTATATGTTACCAAGCACATCATTTTGTGTAAACATCACCATAGCAGCAACATTGTTCTTCTACAGAAATGTTTCACGGTTATCACACATAAAATTTTTAGTTACAACTAGTCTGAAGTAAACGAACAATAATAAAACATGATTATTTCATTTGATTTCCTATGAATAAAAAACACATTGACCCGACAGTAGTATAGTTCTATATTTCATTTTTAACTAATTTCAATCTTTTACATAATCAAATATAACAGCATATTTAATCTAAGTTGGTAAATATAATCACAAATAAACTAAAAACTATAAGGAAACTATATCTCACAGAAAACAAAAAACTGGGTAGAAGTGTCAAAATAATGATCATAAAATATATATGAAGCAGGAAGAAATGTGCTGGAATATAAATAACATTGTGCTGTTTTATATAAAATAGTTTGATCTTTTGTTCACAATATTTGATATCAGTTTCTTGGAGTCATTACACTTAATTGACAAAAATAAACGTTGCATAATTTTTTTAAGATAATGTTTCTAAACTGACACCAGATACATTCTAAGAAAGAAAATACTCCAAAATGACAATCTCCTCATCCTCTTTACTTCTAATTAGGAATTTAAAGCGTTGTCAAATGATATCTTTTTCATACACTTAAGAAAATCTGTCATCTTTTAATTTATTTTGCAGTAAAACCTCACATTAAATGTCACTATATCTTTTGTTAACAGTCATATGTATACTTATATTAACTGCCAACGCCAGATTAAATTTATTTTTTCAAAATTCTACGAATGAAGCAAGCTTTTTTTAAGCAACAAGGAACCATATGCTTTAAAACCCATGATCTTTGCTTTGGATTTTAATTTTCATTTCTTTCTTTTTAGAGTATTAAGCTGTCATGTGAATTTTTTTCACTCTGTGATTAGGTTCAGTATTTCATGTTATATACCGGTATATAAAGTATTAAGATAGGTCTATCACAATGGCTGCATCAATTATTCCAAATAACATTAGAACATTATTGTTTAACCAACATACAATAATTGTCCGCTAGGTATGTGGATATCTAGAATTGTCACCCTTCATTTAAGAAATGACATTTGGCACATGCCACACTATGTGGATATCTAGAATTGTCACCCTTCATTTAAGAAATGACATTTGGCACATGCCACACTATGTGGATATCTAGAATTATTATACCTCACATATGTTAAAACACTTTTCATTGGATGTTTTCTAATCACATGGCATGTAATAAATGAGATATTTACCACAGAATCACTGTCAGTGTGTGACAACCTCTCACAGCCATGTGATAACCTCTCACAGCCATGTGATAACACTATTATCACCCGGTGATAACCCGGTACAAGGGAAACAACTCATACAACAGAACTGTGTTGTCATTTGGTAAACAATAACAATGGCGGCCAGTCGTTTTTTGCAGTTCGTCGGAAGCAGGCTTGTTATTAATTATGTATGACAAAGATGCAGAAAACACAAAAAGGGTCACCCAAGCTTCAGTGAAAATACTGGAAATGTATTTGATGGAAACGAAAAAGAGAGGTAAACCTAGATTCTGCGGAATCTAAAGTATGAGCCCCCCCTTCCCGGGATGGTTGAAAGTGTAAACTGGCAGCATTGAATTTGATTTAAAATTTAGATACTGTTTGCATCAATTTACATGGTAAGTTTTGTTTCGGTATAATAAAATAATAATTGGCGATGCCCTCGGGTGACAACCCTTCTGTCGGGTGACAATTCTGGATGTCCACGTACCTAGAGGGCAAATATTGTATATTGTCACCCTTCATTTAAGAAATGACATTTGGCACATGCCACACTATGTGGATATCTAGAATTGTCACCCTTTATTTAAGAAATGACATTTGGCACATGCCACACTATCCCGCATTACTTCTTAAAATACCATGACTAGAAATGTCATTTCTTATATTTACAATTTATTCTTATAAATATTTTGTACCCATATTTGTTTCAACTCTTTGCACTATTTCTTCCATACCAGCTCATGTGAGATAGGGTTTTTTTGCCGTGCGAGATCGGCGTGACATGTAGTGACATCATAATAAAAAAACAATCACATAACTCAACCTGTGGGGAACATGATGTCATCTTGCGGGAATATTCATACGCATCAAGGGTCATGACCCCTATTGTCTTTCAACGAGAATTGCAATACAGTCATATTGTAAATATAAAGAGTCGTTATCCAAGGGCATCACCCAAAAAAAGCTTTTCAGGTAAAAGAGCATAAACAATATTTCAATTTTGAATTAAATAACTTTATCCAGACAGATCCTGAAACAAAATTGGTCCGGTAATTTGAAATATTTAGAAACATTTAGTACCTTTTGGTTTGAGGAAAAGAAGAGACATTTGTCTATGAAAACTCTTGTTTTAATTACCATTTTAAGATCAAATTCCACACTATCCATTACTATAACTTTGTTATATAACTGAAAATTAAATAGTTTTTAAATTTTCAAAATGTGTAATATTATACTATTACGCAAAATAAGTGTATAATTACTAATTTATGTCTGAAAGTCAAAACTTCATAATTGTAAACAAAACACTTGTGTTGTACACAGATGTAATACAGTTACACTGTTGTGTCATATTAGTTTCTGATTCAATCATTTCAAAGAACAGTCAGTCGGATATAGCAGGTACTTCTACATTTAACCTTTGTTTTATTTCATCTTTGCATTATTCAAAAATTTTACAGAAATCATTAGTACTTGTACAAGTAAAAAATTAAGAGGAGTGGAGGAGTAATGATTTCACCCCAAGTCAAGATTTATTTTTCTCGTACCTCGGACAGAAAAATCTCACGCGCACACCAGTGCTAGATTTTTCTGTCTTGTACAGTTTGTCTGGTACTGCCTCACGCGACAATTGAACAATCAAGATGACGTATCCGATTATTGCCCTTGACGTCATCAAAACAAACGATTTCTTTCTTTATTTTTTAAATTTGTGTTTTATTTTATTTTTTATTCAAAATATTTTATTGTCAGAGTTGTTTTATATTTGCATTGATTACTAATCGTTGATATCTTAAAATTTTGAAGTGTTGTCGATCGGATTATTTTCAAAGTGCGGATTTGTACAATGCATAGAGTGTCCAAAGGAATGCAAGAAGTCCCATGAGTGTACATGTTTTGTTTTGTACGTATTACAGTTATAAACAATTTAATGGTACAAGAAATAGAATCTATCATCAGTTTGTGACCGATACCGTATGATCTCAGTCTCAGGTGATGTGATGTAACTTATCCCAATCTCGGCAAATCCTCGATTGGGATATATGTTACATCACATCACCTTCGACTGAGATTATACAGTATCGGTCACATACAGGTGACAGATTCTATTATTCACTTACATTGCATTAGTCAGTTCTTGGACATTGGAGGAAACCAGAGTACCTGACTGATGAGAGACACTCATCTTTAACAGAAGTACCGGTTAAGTGAAGTACCATAAGTACTGTAGGGGCTACAATTAATTATTACTTACTTGTACATGACTTACAGTATATAATAATTAATTAGTTGTATCTTGTAAAAAGTGTCTTACCCTGCATCAAATATAAAGTCAAAATGGCTTGTCTTACCCTGCATCAAATATAAAGTCAAAATGGCTTGTCTTACCCTGCATCAAATATAAAGTCAAAATGGCTTGTCTTACCCTGCATCAAATATAAAGTCAAAATGGCTTGTCTTACCCTGCATCAAATATAAAGTCAAAATGGCTTGTCTTACCCTGCATCAAATATAAAGTCAAAATGGCTTGTCTTACCGTGCATCAAATATAAAGTTAAAATGGCTTGTCTTATCCTGCATCAAACATAAAGTCAAAATGGCTTGCCCTACCCTGCATCAAATATAAAGTCAAAATGGCTTGTCTTACCCTGCATCAAATATAAAGTCAAAATGGCTTGTCTTACCCTGCATCAAATATAAAGTCAAAATGGCTTCATAAACATGAGCCTTCTATATTTTAGGATGTAATCTTAAAAATTCTGCCATTTTCATCCAATTTTTGTGGCCAGAAACATTGTGCAATCTCTGGAATTGTACTAGATATTTCAGGAGAAGAAAACAACATTAAGACAAAGATTTCTATGGACAAAAACTATATAAATTAAAATGACATTTTTTGTTGTATTTTTTAATCACAGAAACAGGCTGTTTCAATGATGTCACAATGATGTCACAATGATGTTTTAAATGATGCAAAATGAAATTCAAGTTACATTGTCTACGGCAACTTAATGTATCATAGTATATAACAGACTACATAAATAATCAGAAACTTCATTTTTTGGGGATGTCAGTGGCACCTAATCACAGTTTGTCAGTATTCTTTTCTTAAATAGATGAAATGTTTTGTATTCACTATACAGATTTACACAGAGGGTTTAGAATAGACAAAACAGTTACAGAGAATACTTAATTAATACTCATAGTATTATCATATCTCTAAATGAGCCAGAAAATTTTATAAATATTCATAATTGACAACAGAATATTGTAGCTTTAAAAATGTTATCAATCATATTGTAAAACAACAGATGGAAAATCCTCCTGTAAAACAAAGTATAACTTGGTATTTGTATCATATAAAACTTCATTTGTTCACTTGTTGTTTTATCCATGCCAGGTGGAATACTGACTTGAGAGATTTCTGTATATAATTATTATCCTAACAAGTATTCAGGGCTTTTTTTACCTGATTTAGGGCCGAAATGTGACCCCATTCCAAATGGCAAAAGCATTTATATTTTTCCAATTATCTTTACCTTACTTTTTACAGTTTAACTTACCTGAAATATAAGTATAAAGTCATATACACAGTATTTACATGCTCTTTCAAATTGCACAATATTATTTACACTTTATTTAGATTATATAAATTTGCATTTCTTTAGATGTTGAATGAAATAGCTTGTGTTATAAATTTAAAATTCCCTATTATCATGGAATTAAGTGTGCTAAATTCCCAAAGACATGGCCCTGACCACTTAACAAGTCAGAATAAACCCTAGAACTTACAGGTACATCACATTTCTGCAATTTTTTAAAAAGTCATTTTTCATTTCTGCATGAATTTATTTTCATTTCCGCAATTTTTTAATTATTTTTTTACTTAAACAGGTAAGTAATAAGAAAGGGGTATGCATTTAAGGTTAAATCTATTTACAAGGGCCCAATCATAAGAGCGAGTATAATAATCTACTCATAACTGACTGGGTACAAGTGACAAAAAGACATTTCTTTTAAACTACACTTTCATCATGGTGAGTAACAGGCAACTGCAAAATAAAAATTGTTAATTTTTTTCATGCAAAAGAAAATAATAAATCTATTTATGTGGAAAAGTTGTATCAAAATGCAGCCATATTTACTACTAGTAACCTTACTCAATAATGGCAGTTGTCTGAACCAAACAACTTCTGGAATATAACATCCTCTAGGTTATAACACCCTCTTAATACAACACCCTCTAAGTTATAACATCCTCTGGACTATAACACTGTAACACCCCCTAGCTAGACTATAACACCCCTATGGACTATAACACCCTCTAGACTATAACACCCTCTAGACTATAACACCCCTATGGACTATAACACCCTCTAGACTATACTGTAAACATGGTTATTTTTGTGTGGGGGGTAATTTTTGCTATTTTTGCGAATAAAAAAATATCGCGAAGAAAAATTTCACATTTTACCAAACCAGGCCCGGGTGTTTAAAGCTCTGTTTTCCTAACGAAATGTACATATGTACAACTTATCTCCTAAATTTTAATATTTTAAAATCCAATGTGACTTAACTAGCTGACATTAAAATATTTTGATAATCTGACTCAAATTTTCTAGGCATTTTAGAAGATTGGCAAACATAAAGTTACAATAATTTTAATGTTTAAAATATATTTTGCTTTTTATTGTATTTTTGTCACTGTGACTTGTGTTATTTTTATTAAATGTGAGCAATAAAGTCTGAAATAAAATAAATAAATAATTAATTGATTAAGGTAAGTATGAGTTTTTCTTTTAGGTTGTCGCGTGTAACAGAAATTATAGCTGTCCGTAAATAAGTAAATACCTGCCCCCGGTTTCACAATCATTCCTTAGCTAAGATTTTTCTTAACTTAAATTTAGCAAAATTTGTTTATCTACTTTTGGAATTACTGTTAAATATTTTTGTCAAAACTAAATGCAAATTTTAAATCTAGAAGTGATCTTAAAAATGACATCTTAAATTCCTGAATATCCTAAAAATCAACAAAAATATGAAGATTTGAAATTTTTCCAGATTTAAGTTAAGGAAAATCTTAGTAAAGAAGAAACTGGGGCCTGGTCACCTGTAATTAACTTTAATCAAGTCTTCCCAGTAACATCTGGCGTGTGTCTTGATGAATAGAACAACCAAATCACGAAAATAATCATGTTTACAGTAACACTTTCTGGAATATAACACCCCTATGGACTATAACACCCTCTGGAATATAACACCCTCTGGACTATAACACCCTATGGTTTATAACACACCTACGAACTATAACACCTTCTGGACTATAACACCCTATGGTTTATAACACACCTGTGAACTATAACACCCTCTCGACTATAACACATGCTGGGTTATAACACACCTACGAACTATAACACCCTCTGGACTATAACACCCTATGGTTTATAACACACCTGTGAACTATAACACCCTCTCGACTATAACACCCTATGGTTTATAACACACCTACGAACTATAACACCCTCTGGACTATAACACCCTATGGTTTATAACACACCTGTGAACTATAACACCCTCTCGACTATAACACCCTATGGTTTATAACACACCTACAAACTACAACACCCTCTGGACTATAACACATGCTGGGTTATAACACCCTCTTGACTTTAACACTCTCTATACTATAACACTCTCTTGGTTAAAACACCCTCTGGAGTATAACACCCTCTAGACACTCTCTTGACTATAATACCCTCTGGATTATAACACCCTTTTGATTACAACACCCTGTGGACTATAACACCCTCTTGACTATAACATCCTCTGGACTATAAAACCATCTGGGTTACAGCACATTCTAGACTATAATACCCTCTTGGTTATAACACCCTCTGGAATAAAACACCCTCTGGGTTATAACACCCTCTGAACTATAATACTCATATGGACTATAACATCCATATGGACTATAACACCCTCTGGATTATAACACCCGTATGGACTATAACATCCTCTGGGTTATAACACATTCTGGACTATAACACCCTTTTGACTATGACACCATCTAGGTTATAACACCCTTATGGAATATAACACATGCTGGGTTATAACACATTCTTGATTATAACACCCTCTTGCCTATAATACCCTCTGGGTTATAACACTCTCTGGATTATAATACCCTCTCGACTATAACACCCTCTGGACTATAACATCCTCTTGACTATAACACTCTCTGAACTATAAGACCCTCTGGGTTATAACACATTCTGGACTATAACATCCTCTGGATTATGACACCCTCTTGACTATAACACCCTCTGGATTATGACACCCTCTGTACTATAACACCATCTGGGTTATAACAAATTCTGGACTATAACACCCTCTGGATTATTATATCCTCTTGACTATAACACCCTCTGGGTTACAGCACATTCTGGACTACATCATCCTCTGGGTTATAACACCCTTTGGGTTATAACACATTATGGACTATAACACCCTCTGGATTATGACATCCTCTGGGTTATAACGCATTCTGGATTATAACACCTCTGGACTAAATCACCCTCTTGCCTATAATACCCTCTCGGTTATAACACTCTCTGGATTATAATACCCTCTGGACTATAACACCCGTATAGACTATAAAACCCTCTGGATTATAATACCCTCTTGACTATAACACCCTCTGGACTATAACATCCTCTTGACTATAACACCCTCTTTATTATAACATCCCTTGACCATAACACCCTCTGGACTATAACACCCTCTGGACTATAATACCCTCTTGACTATAACACCCTCTTGACTATAACACCCTTTGGGTTATAACACCCTATGGACTTTTAACATCCTCTGGGTTATAACACTCTATAGACTATAACACCCTATGGACTATTAACATCCTCTGGGTTATAACACTCTATAGACTTTAACATCCTATGGACTATTAACACCCTCTGGGTTATAACACCCTATGGACTATTAACACCCTCTGGGTTATAATACCCTCTGGGTTATAACATCCTATGGACTATTAACATCCTCTGGGTTATAACACTCTATGAACTATTAACACCCTCTGGGTTATAACACCCTCTGGACTATTAACACCCTCTGGGTTATAACACCCTATAAACTATAACATCCTCTGGGTTATAACACCCTCTGGGTTATAACATCCTCTGGGTTATAACACCCTCTGGGTTATAACATCCTATGGACTATTAACACCCTCTGGGTTATAACATCCTCTGGACTTTTAACATACTCTGGACTTTCAACATACTCTGGGTTATAACACTCTATGAACTATTAACACCCTCTGGGTTATAACATCCTATGGACTATTAACATCCTCTGGGTTTTAACACTCTATAGACTAAAACACCCTATGGACTATTAACACCCTCTGGGTTATAACACCCTCTGGACTATTAACACCCTCTGGGTTATAACACCCTATGGACTATTAACACTCTCTGGGTTATAACACCCTCTGGGTTATAACACCCTCTGAGTTATAACATCCTATGGACTATTAACATCCTTTGGGTTATAACACCCTATGGACTATTAACATCCTCTGGGTTATAACACCCTATGGACTATTAACATTCTCTGGGTTATAACGCTCTATGAACTATTAACACCCTCTGGGTTATAACACCCTCTGGACTATTAACACCTTCTGGGTTATAACACCCTCTGGACTATAACATCCTCTGGGTTATAATACTCTATGGACTATAACACTTTCTGGGTTACAACACTCTATAAACTATAACACTCTATGGACTATAACACTCTCTGGACTATAACATCCTCTGGGATATAACACCCTATGGTCTATAACACCCTCTGGGTTATAACACTCTATGGACTATGACACCCTCTTGATTATAACACCCTATGGACTATTAACACTCCTGGACTATTAAAAAAAAATATGCATTCATAGCAGTTAAACATGGTGGCAAAATGTAAAATGATACCATATTGTTTTCAGACATAATTTTACAGGAAAAGGTATTGTTTGCCAGCTCCTTAATACTAGGGTCAACAAACCTAATGCCTTCCTTCTGGGTTAAAACATAGAGTTGAAATCACATAATTTATATGTTTGGCCTTAAATAATAAAATATTTATAAAGTCACAGATTATTCTGCGATAATTTTAAAATTCCACATTGATTAAGACCAATCCATCATTCTCAATCTTTACATGTATAGCTTCCAGGCACTAATGGCTGACTACAGAGTAACTGAATTCTACCATTATATATACAAAGTAGAGGATTTGAAAAATTAAAATTCTATACAATGCAGATAATCAATGGATCATAATTATAATGCTAGTGAGCTCATCCCCATCATTAGCATTATATACAAAAGGCAAAATGTCTCGTGTTTGGACAGATTATGATGGATGAGGCATTGCAACTATTGCATAATCTATTAGAGTCGTAACCCAAATGTTGCATAAAGTATTTTTAAAACATGCAAAATATATGGAAAATAAATTATTAAGTTTTTTTCATTTAAAACTTTATTTTTTCTTTATTAGTGTTTGTCATATATAGCTATACTAATACTGATACAGATCTTAACACATTTCCACCCTATTTACTTACACGAGGTTTTAGTAACTCACGACTCAATCATTTTCAAGATGATAACTACAGAACATTGAATGTACCAGTCTGAATCAACTATATTTCACCTATGTACATTACTAGTGCAATATCACCTATCTATTAGTTTTTCATTAATCCTATGGCCAATGGATTGTCAGTTTTTCAACTGGTCTCAAAACTGTCGAAGTGAAGCAGTTATCAGTCCCAGTCTTCTTGTGTACTATATCATACATTTTGTATGAGCAACAGAACTTGTCAGACAAGATTTGAGACACCAAAGATCTTGTTTTACAAATATCCCGTTTATAAACCTACAATTTTTTATCATGGCATACCAAATATAACCCAAATTATTGATTTTAAAGTCAAGATCACCCTAAAAACAATCCACTAAATTTTAAGTCTTGCAGTTTTTAAGAAATTCTGTCAGTGTAGTGTTTTAAAATTGTGCTATGGCTTGAATCTCAAATTTCAAACATGTAACCATTTTCCTAATTTTTAATCAGTTATAAGTTGACATCCCTCTTAATGCCTACTTAAAGGACTCCACGCAGCATAGCTGTTATATAACCATACTCACTACCCATGCTAGGACCTAAAGTAAGTGAGGTTGATTTTATCCGAAGCACTGAATATTTACTTGATTTTGTTTGACTCAAATGTTAAAACCATTCTTCTATATGGCTGTGAGACATTGAAAACAAGAAAATGTTCCATAAACAAGCTCCAAGTATTCATTAACGACTGCCCAAGACAATGTCTAAAGATCAGATCACCAACATTGAGTTATGAGAGAAAATCAGACAACAGCCTATAGAGATGGAGCTGTCAAATCAGAAATGGCGATGGATAGGACACACACTGGTCTTTATATAGAGGTAGTCACTATAACTTATTTTACTATACAGACAGGTGGTCTTTATATAGAGAGATTCACTATAGGATGCTACACTGTACAAACAGATGGCCTTTATTTAGAGGTAGTCACTATAACATATTTTATTATATAGACAGGTGGTCTTTATAAGAGGCATTCACTACAGCTGTACAAACATAATTATAGTATTTATATAGAGGTGGTCACTAGCAGTCTTTACTGTATGGACAGGTGGTATTTATTAAGAGGTGGTCACTATAGCAGGTTTAAACTTATACAGTTGGTCATTATATACAGGGGTTACTATAGGAGACAGATGATTTTGATATAAAGGCAGTCACTATAGCAGGTTTTACTGTATAGACAGGTGTTTTTATATAGAAGTGGTCACTACAGCAAGTTTAACTGTATAGAAAAAGGTTTTTTTTATAGAGGTGTATGCTATAGTGTATGGACGTTTTATCTAGATGTGGTCACTTAAGCAGGACAATATATATCACCAACAACAAGACAGGACTTGTTAAGTTTCTAATTTCAACATTGAACTGATTTTTTCTTTTGTTTATTACTAGATTTATTAGCCTCTTTTATCATTATGTTCAGAACACGTTTAACCTTTTCTGATGACAATTTGATATAAGAATTCAATCAGATTCCATTTCTACTCCATAGGATTTAATATTTATTAATGAAATTATGTAGAGAATATCGCATATCAAGACAGCAAATTAGTATGAAATGACGATTATTTCTTAAATCAAGTAGGGTAACCTGATAGCAGAAGTAATCCATTCACTGAGACTAAAAATTAGGATTTCCCCCATCATTATATTGGAAGAACTATACACCACCTGAACTGACTTTAACAAAACAATTATCTTCAAATAATTTTTCATTTATCACATGAATCATGCATTATCTTATGTAGCTAAAATTTTTCTTTCCACTTTTTTGTTTTTGTTTTTGTTTTTTTTTTTTTTTTGTGGGTTTTTTTTTGTTGTTGTTATTTTTTGGGGTTTTTTGGGGGGTTTTTTTGTTTTTGTTTATTTACCTTATCAAATAATGAAAAATAATTTTTTATGATTATGGAAAGTGAAAATAGTAATATAATAAATCAGGGGCCCAATGATTCTGAGATGCTCAGCAGGTAAATGCTAATTCCATCCTTATCAACTTTGCCAATTTGAAAGTGCTCATGTACACCTGTCAGTTATGAAGTTTAACAAATTTCTAACCATTCCATTGGTTGAAAGGTGAAGGTTGTTTCTCAATATTAGCCACACCCATATGACGTAAAATGTCTGCAATGTCATCAAATGACACTGATGATTGCTATGGCAAGTGTATCAGTATTTTGGCGCAGTTAGTTTTGATTTTAATATTTAAAAATGATTCAATTTGTCCAAATGATATTAAATCTTTTATTTCTTATTAGAATTTAGTTTTAAGTATTAAATGGGATTTCTAAATGCATCATTGAGAAATAGTCTGAATATAACATAATTACAGTGTTCATTCAGGTTGTTTCTCAATTACGGGAATAGATATAAATTTCTTGCTTTATAAGATCACTGTGTCTGGAGAAGTCATTATAGTGAAAAAATATACTGATGTAAGAGGTTATATATCAGTATTAAATATGTACTTCACATTGTGCAGTTACTCAGGTGAGCTACTGTAATAAAAGATGCTATACAATTATAACCTAGTATTATAAGGAAGACTAAGATATGACATTCATATTAACAATAATTGCTTCATTTTCTTATCATTTTAGTATTTACACAGTCCCATATTGCATTTACACATGTAAAGTCGAAATAAAATAGAAATTATTAATGACCTCCAATACCTCAAAATTGTCTCAATTCTACAAATTATGTGTCAATTTGGCAATTATTAAAATTATTCAGCACATCATAACAATACAAAATTACAATATAATTTCATTACTGCCCCAGATAATGCAAAATTCTAATAAAAATTAATGTCTAAACATATATGTGTATACATATAATGATTGGATGCAAACATTGTCATTATAAAACTACACTTTATTAGGTATTTTTGTAATTATTCTATGTACAATTTTATAATATTTTAATTTTTTACAATTATGTTATGAAACAAAATATATACACATGTAACAATCAGCTAATTACATTAAACAAAACACTCAGTCAGATCATAGGTGATACAAAATAAAACTGGTGGTGTGGTTGTAGATAGTTGGTGTTTTTATCAGACTACTACAGTTTCTACCACCCTTGTTGATTCCTGTACTGATTTAAGTTTAATGGGTTTCACAATATTGGCACACAAGCAGAAGCGACAAAATATTCATGTGATCGATAAATTTTGATTTGGATTGTAAGCTGTTGCCAAAATTATTCCTACAAAATTCACACGATATAAAGTGACCGTTGTCGCATTAAATCTTGTGATATATCTTGGGTCTATATGGGACTGTTGTACAATGAAAGCGGTTGTTGAAAGATAATGCCATACGATCGCACAAATGGTCAGGTGATCTGACGATTAAACTTGAGCAAATGTGATTATTTGGATGGCATTTGATCGCGCCTGAATAGTGTGCATGTCCACTATTTTGAAGAGACTTGATGCGACTACTAAAACACATACAACTAATGGGAGACATCATGCAATGTACGCGAGAGCTTAAGCAAAGCTAAACAATTCTGATCGCAAAGTGTTCTAAAGTGGTCGTGCGCCAATTGTGAAAAGGCCTTTACATTGTATATTACCACCCCTTTTACATTGACACACGTGTCTGACTGTCTATGTATCTGTTCCTTGGTAATTTCCAGGATGTTAACTTATTAACTCAGGTCAAAAGTCAGTAACTTTCAGCACAATCATATTTGTAGTTTTAAAAAAAAGCACAAGATGGTTGGGTGATAAAAATATTTAATAAACTTGATTAGTCTCTTTGATTGACAAATACCCAACATTGCTGAGTTGTTATTTCTAAGTTTTGACCTTGTGACCTTTAGCCTTCTCCTATGCATCTAAAGGTGGTATGCAGCACATTGTCTCACATTGGTTTTGTTCCAAGTTTGATATAAATGCATTCATAAATATTGAGGGGACATGTTACTGGGTCAGACGGCATGACGGACAGTACATTAATTGCTATGTATCCCTCCCCACAAACCAAACTTCATCTTAGGGGGAGTATAAAAGCAGATTACATATTTAGTATTATATATGCAGAATTCTAATGAAAAAATGAATGATTAAAAGTAAAATATTTTTTGATATGCATAGATTTATTGCACCAGAGCAACTGGGTATCATTAAATGTTTCATTATGTGTCCTATTTTTCTACTATTTTTCCTGTTCAAAATTCAACTTTCAATATTGAACTAATGATATCCCTTACATTTACTTTCACTGAATGAATATATAAGTTGATATTATACGTGAAAATAATGTTAATCCAAGAATTTGAAATGCAAGCATTTTCTAAAATGTTTTGCACAAACTTTAATTGGTTATTGTTCATGACATCCTAAACATATTTTAGGTTTTTTGTTTGTTCTTGCTTTTCAAGAAGTGTTTCAGCTATTAAACTTTGCAATTTATAAAGACTGTAATTGTCCTAATCCACTGGGTTTAAATTCTAGTTGAAATCATGTTTTTTTTGGAATTGTCAATAAAGATCAGGCTTTTGTAAAAGGTTTTCAATCTAAAAGATTTTATTATCAGTAATGATGTCATTTATCCTATTTTTTACATCCTATTGACTAAAGTCACCTTCAAATGAAAGCCACCTGCTAATATAATGTATACATTTGTTTTACTTGGGTAAAACAGAAAATAAACAACTTAATATATCAACCAACCCATTCCTGGGCAAAAAGAAATAGTTATATTATTGCATTCATAAATCAGTCACTCATTAAGTCTTGATACATGGAGTTTTTCTGATAAAATAATTATTTTTTATAAAAAATCCAAACAATTGATATAATTTTTTAATAACAATCATAATAAAACATAAACAACCCAGTACAGTAGAGATTTGGAATTAATCAAATAAAAATGTAATCAACTATTATTATATGGTAGATTGGACATATATTGACAAAAGAGACTAAAAAACAAGACATTTATGAACTATGAATGACTCAAAAATAATGTTAATATATAATACTTTACCACCCTGTGGGCAAAAAACCTCAATGACATCGGACAATAGTCTAGAGGACCGTAATCAACGTCAGCTAACAGTTACTGACCCCTTTTCATTTTTCATGGTTAAATGAATTTTATTTTATAATATAATGTTTTTAAAATTCTTAAATTAAACTTCAGGAATTTGAAGTGGAATTCTAACTCACAATATGTTACTATGATAGCAGTATATTTTAAATTTAATGTACAGTAAAACTTTGTTATAATGCCCCTCAATAACTTTGACACCTAACTTATCGCCACAATATTTGAAGTCCAAAAATCTGTTTCTTCTTTGTTTTTCTTTATAAATCTTCTTCAAATTATTGCCAAACCCATTTATATTTCTGATAAAACAAATGGTGATAAAATGAGTTTTTACTGTAATTATTACAATATTCATACAAACTTAATGTTGGCAAAACAGAATTTTGGAAACACAACCAGAAGATCAAGGTTTCACCATGTAGTGATACTGAATTAGAATATAATTCCTTTCATCTCAGGATGATCATATATTTTAATTTTGGTCAGCCATTTCCATCAGAAGACCCGAATATGACAGGGCTGTGTAAGAACCAGAAAGCCCATGATGAAATGCAGATTCATTAAAAGTAAGGGATATGGTTTATGTGAGATTAACAGAATCATATTTGTCAAGCCTCGCCTCTGACTGAAACGTTCAAATCCTCTGGTGAGATTTCCCTATCCTACATGGATACTCATAATAGTTTCATATATTCTTTGCTAATGATCTTTTATGAGACAACATAATCATAATTGCAATCAATTGTGCCTGTATCACTTCATCACTAGTTCGGGCAATCATAAATGTTCAAGGGTCACTGCCATAATTTTTGCACCTGAACTTCTTATCCCCTTTACCCCAAAAAGGTGGAAAAAGACTTTTTTAAATAATTAATAGGGATCCTAAATTGCACTATTTAGAGCCCCCAGCTGTGTAAATCAAATAGTCAATCTCTCTCTCTCTCTCTCTCTCTCTCTCTCTCTCTCTCTCATTAAACTCTAAAGTTTCCCCATTTGGGACCCCACAGTCAAGATCTGTGCAAATTAAAAAACTAAATGTCATAATATGTTAGATATGAAATATGTAAAGTCCAGCATTTATAATTTTTAACAAAAAGATTCTAAGTTATTCCCCCATTTGTACCCTAATGGGGCACCAAGAGGACATAACTAATTTATTTGTGGAAATCCTTGATATGATTATGGCCATGCAGAAAACTTAAGTCAACAATACTTCAAGAGAGGCAACTCAAACTATCTAGAAATAAATATAAACTTACTGGGACTTTGTAACAGCAAATTAAGAAAAAATATCTTCCAAATCTTAGCATACCACAAAATTATTTTGTTTACTTTTTCTGCTAGAGTGGAAAAATGATATTTTTGTATCATGAAGGTATCTGCATCACAAGTAATATTTTACCACAAAAATGAATGTACCAATGTAAACCACTATACTCTGATATATGTGATATATATACACTGTACATAAATATACTGGTACAATGGTGTACCATACCAAATTTTATTTTGATAAATTTATGACTTTACAATTTATGTAGTAATTTGTTTTCATGCTTAAACAATCTGCATAAACATTTAAATTTAAAATGTCATGATAGTACAAAATCACTTTAATATTCAGTCAAATATATTCAAATTTAATTGTCCATCTCCTGTCTTCATAGTCTATCTGTACAAAAATGTTTTATATTTATCTTTGCATTATGTTATATATTGTTTAATTAAGGTTCTATATTTGGTACCGTAGATCCTTTGTGGCCAATGTTAAAATATTATAGTGCTTTCCCAACATCTCCGAGTGTTAGAAAGTTTGTCAGTTTACTTGTCAAATTGTGTGTAATCTCTACTATATCTGAGATGGCAGTGGTTTAATATCAAACACCCCTGTTACCTGAAATCTAAAATATGCCTTTTATGTTAAACATATAATATGATACACCTAAAAAAATATTTTTGGAATCAATATACAAATGAACAGATATACTCCGATTTCTAAAACTAGAACTGTTATTGCAATAATTTCAAGGAGCTGATTTTTTTAATTGTAAGTATTTGCAGCACAAGATATTTTATAAAACACAACAGAATTTACCTAACCATTTAACTGTCTAGAAATGTGCTTTATATTGCTATAACTTCCATTGCTGTGCAAAGCACCATTAACCCCATTTCTAGACAGTTCAATGGTTATATTTACATTTTGCATTTTCAAAAATCAATTTAGTTTCTTAATGTTTAAATAAATTGAAAACACTGTTGTGTATGACAAGCATTTCCAATTGCTGGAACAGCCCCTTGATGACTTCAAATTTTCAAACTTTGGAATAATGTTTGGTGATTTTGTTCTTAAATAACCATTGAATGCTAGCACACGTTTTTCAGTTTGCATTGTACGGCAATGGAACTTATAGCACTATAAACACCATTTCTAGACAGTTCAAAGGTTATATTTCCATTTCACATTTTTGGAAAATCTTAATTTGATTTTTAAATCCTGAAATAAATTTAAAACACTGTTGTGTACAACAAGCAATTCCAATTGTGGGGTCGGTCATTCTATGACCTCACGTGTATAGGCACAAGCAAGACAAAAGTGATGTCATTTTAGCAAATGTGATTGTATCAAGTAGAAATCAGTCAAAATCTCCATGTCAACATTTTCAATATTGTGATGTAACAGTCATCATTATACTGTGATCATTGCCGTGAAAACAGGTACCTGTGCGCCTTTATCAACAACACAATGCTCAACATGGAGACAGATATTTTATACAACAAGCAAATGAATACTACATTTATACTGCATGTGACTGAAAAATTGTAATTTCCGATAATTTTTGCAAATTCAAGTAGTTTTGCGCGCATTTACAATTGGTTGATACGTATATAGCTATGACATAAATGACATCATAACTTTGGATTCGTTAGAATTTTTAAGCAAAATTTTGTAAAAAGATAGAGAATAAATTTTTATGTATTTTAAAGACAAAAAAATATTTTTGTGACAATTTGAGATTTCAACAATTTCTACTTGATACAATCACAATTTGTCAAATGGTATTTATAGTCGATAATTACATTTGTTACATATTATAAAACATCACAAATGTAAATATAACAAAGTAGTTCCAGTTGTATTTTTAGGTCTCATTAAACACTTCGCTCTTTTCCATAGGGTCCCATGTTAAATTACCCAACTTTGTGACGTCATTGTGAGGTTCTATACGTAGTAAGTACATTAAATTATACACCATTTGAAAGGGAATTAAAAACATTTCAATAACCAGTTGTAAAAATGGGACCATTACCGTTGATTTTTTTTGCTAGATGGGATTAAATGTATACCACATGAAAAACACGTATTCACGGCTTGTGTTTATTGGAACCTCAGCCGGATGCTGTCCACCTATTTACTTCGGCTGATACAAGTGTAATCTTAAGCAATTTCTCAATTTTTTAATTGCACAGTTATTTGGTGTATCTTCTACTTTCCAATGATATATTGTTTATCCCAATAACATTTGTGTACCCGATTTTATCAGCCATACCCCTTATTATTAGTATTTTAATGTCTTAGAGGTACTATTTGGAAACCATGGCCAATTGACCTTTTGCAACCTGGAAGTGTTTAATGAGACCTTTAGTTAGTCCGTAGTAATAAAACGTATAGTTCCTTTTCCATTCTTGTAGTTTTCAATTAATAGCGTTCAATGACTGGCTTAATATACAGCAGAATAATATGGCTCAGTGACACAGAAGTCAAATGTTGTACAAAATTATAAACAAAACCACTATTAAATGGGTTTGAGTAATGGTCTCGTTCGGTCCTTGACCCTGGTGATACCCAACACTTAAACAATAAAAAGTTCAAAAACACACTACACACTGCATGAAACAAAAAAAAATTATGTTCTGATATACATTATATGATATCAAAGATTAAAAAACAATATTTCATTTTCTCTTTACATTTCAGGATATCAGATTACTCCTACATCTGTTATGTTTTTTATTATTAAGTCTACCAAGCTGAGTTTTGTATCCTCATTGTTATACAAGATAGTTTTGATTTCAATATAGTCAATTAATTGTCTGCGATCAAATTAAATTCTCATAATAAATACCAATTATATAGATTAATCTAAAAAATTTGATGTCAATGAAATACATACGACACAACTAAATGTATTAATATTATCTCCCAAAATAATACAATCATTTATATGACAAAAACATCAAGACTATTGTTTTTAGTTTTGATAAAATACCTATCAAATGAAATATAAAAAAAACAATATAATTGTATAATTATATCAGTTGATGAAATACTTGGGTAAAATAATGCAGAAAGTAAAAAAAAAGCTACAGATGCAAAACAAAACTGTGTATATCAATTACAACTAAGAACTAAACATGTTCTATCAATAAACAGACAGGCCCTAGTTTGACAATCATTCCTGAACTCAATCTTGAAAATTGGATACCTTGAACTTGTTAATTTTTAAGATATTTAGGAATTTAATGTGTCATTTTGAAAATGACTTAGTGCTTATATTGTTTGTATTTATTTTCGTCAAAAATTTTTTTGGTTTCAAAACAAGATTGCCAAAATTTGCTAAGACTATCTTAGTTAAGGAATGATTGTAAACTAAGCCTCTGTATTGGCTAACTAAGAATGACTCTTATTTGTGTGTCTCATAGGCCACATGTTGACATTTGTAATATACATACGGTACTTAACCTAAACTTTATGTTTAGAACCTAATTTTATCTTGAACATTTTTCCTCTCAATGTACTGCTTGTATCTTTTTAATTGTAAAATGTTTAATGGTGCAAGGGAGACAAATCTGAAATACACTTTAGTAAAAACTATCACTGGGTATTCCACACATCTTTATAAGAAGATTGTGGTACAAAATTGTTTGAATACAGTTATGGTTGTGAACCGACCTTAATAGAATACATTAGAAATTGTGTAATTTTTTGTTGTTCTCAATTATTCCCTACACAGAGTAAAACTGCATTTTTGTGTCCAATGAAAATCAATTG
Organism: Anadara kagoshimensis; assembly: GCA_021292105.1. Lineage (NCBI taxonomy): Eukaryota > Metazoa > Mollusca > Bivalvia > Arcoida > Arcidae > Anadara > Anadara kagoshimensis. The sequence goes on along the minus strand of CM037870.1, from coordinate 21,573,386 downwards.
TGTCTTGTATTCAAATAAGAACACAACGCATATGACAAACTCATTAACAGTTAAGGGTGCTTAGTTATACAAAATGTATGTAGTTTTACCTTGCCAACTTGTCAGGGTGTATGGATCGGAATAAAAGTACATATACAACTTTATTTCTGAATTTCAAAGGCAGATAAAATGGCATAATAATTAAATATAGAAACATTTGATTTTTCTACACTATACACCACTATCCCTAATTCTAAAGTGAAAGAACGTCTTAAAGAAATTATTCACTTTTCTTTCTTTACAAAAACGGTAAGCCAAGATACAAATATCTGGTGCTGAACAGGGATTCTGGCTATTTTGTCAAGCATCATACGGAAATAAAAGACACGACTGATTCCTCAAGTTCTGCTTCATATTTAGACTTTTACCTGAATTATGACGCACATGAAAGGCTGCATTTGAAACTTTATGACAAACGTGATGACTTCAATTTTTCTATTGTCAACTTTACTTTTTTATGCAGCAATATACCTGCTTCTCCTGCTTATAGTGTATTTGTTTCCCAATTAATACGCTATGGTAGAGCTTGTTCCCACTACAGGGACTTTGTACAACGAAGTTGGCTGCTTGCAAATTAATTGTTGACTCAGGGATATTGCAAGCCTAGGTTTATCAAGGCCCTCAAAAAGTTTTATGGCCGTCATCACAGTATTGTTGATAAGTTTGATGTCTCTGTGTCCAGGATTGCCCTGAATATATTTGACATCAAGTTCCATGTTCCTTTCACACAATTTTGATTACACACGTGGCGGGTGTAGCTAGCTTAGCAGGAGGTGCTTACCCTTCCGGAGCACCCGGCCTCACTACCCTGGTGGAAGTTCACGTGTCTAACCTAACTTGTCAGTTCCAAAGTTTTTACTTTGCTTCTGGATTGTGATTGGGACATGGATTAGTATGTTTGTTTTTGATATAATGATATAAAACATTGTAACCATTCAAACATCTTTGAAATTAAGAATTATGAACATTTTAGCTCCTCCGCAACTAAACAAGATTTTCATACAAATATTCATGGTGTTTGGTCAGGTGACCTTAAAGTTGATCCAGTACAAATGTTTAAAAAGTTTTAGATGGTACTAATAAGTTACTAACTTGATTTAATGATATAGCTTATTCAATGCTGTGATATCACCAATTCAATGCTGTGGCATCAGTAATTCAATATTGTGATATAAGTAATTTCATGCTGTGATATCACCAATTCAATGCTGTGATATCACCAATTCAATGCTGTGATATCACTCAGTAATTCAATACTGTGATATCAGTGATCCCATGATGAGATATCACTAATTCAATGCTGTGATATCACCAATTCAATGTAGTGACATCATTTATTTAACTTAGTGATATAGTGAATCAACTTTATCATTTAGTGATGTCACTAATTTAATTTTCAAATAAAAAATAGCTAATAGTGGCATCTGTGATATCTTTAAAGATCGATTTAATGACATCACTTAATTGTATCATGCAATTAATGCCGGGTAAACTGCACCTACTAAAGAGGTCCTGCCCTTACAAAATATTGACCACTTCCTTCCACAGAAAAAATTCGCTTCCACCTGCACAAAAATATTTATAACAAAACAAATCGTTCCCGCTAAAAAAAATGGCTCTTTTACCACCATAACTGGTGTGTCATCCCAGTTACAAACGAGAATAACTGCCAAGAAAGCATCCTCATTTAGTCAATTCGAATTTAATTTTCAATGCAATCTTTAAAAACTTACTTCTTTTTATGGATGGTTTTTTTAGTTTCGTTTCATCTGTAGTCTGTTCATTTTGCAATACCCCGCCATTGGTAACTAAAAACACGTGCTGTTGGTCGCGTGCTATTTTATGCGGGTGCGTTCGACCAAAGTGCACTAGTTGTGAGGCTGCTCTTTGACTACAGTGTTTGATAGTTTTGAAATGTTCAACCATCATATGCTCGCTGGAATCTTAGTAAAATTCGTTCTAGAATGGACGTTTGGACATGCGTTAACAACCTTACATTTAAGTGTTAAAGCACAAGTTTCGACATAGCTCTTGCAAGGACACAGCAAGTTAATAAATAACATAGCATACTCTGAAACTAGTCCGACTAATTAGCCCACTAAACCTGGGCCCTATTTCAATTTTTGACTTGTTCAGTGGGGTTTGTGCCCCCAACAAGTCAAAAATTAAAATGGGGTTTAGTTGGCTCATTAATCAGACTTACCTTGAAACATGCACCCGAAAATAAACATTTACTACAAAAACAACGGTTTTACGTTAACCAAATACTGGGACAAACTGACAGGCGCGTAGCTCCGCCACGGCGTCAACATATTTTTTTTAAAGATACTTTTCACTGAAGTATAATTTCTGCTCGAAGCATTCCTTCACAGAGAACACATGGTAATGATATCAAATCTCTTACAAATACAACAACATAGTTTGTCCCACCGTGAAGTATTTACCGTTGTCATAAAGCAAAGGTTCTAATCAATCAATCAATCAATCGTTTTTATTTTGTGCAATTTGATTATTATTTACTTTGCCATTCTTTTACAAAACGGTAAATCAAGATACAAATATCTAGTGTTGAACAGGGATTCTGTTTATTTTGTCAAGCACCATAGGAAATAGTAAAAATACCATTCACAAAATGTTGGAGGTTTTTGATAGTCAACGCATTTGTTGTGTTTGGCAATATAATTTACCAACAAACAATCTGTATACCAATGGGTATAAAATGTGTACAAGTGCTTGTTGCTTTGTTGCTTGATTCGTATATAGAATTTATGCAGAGCCTTGTTAAATCTGGAGCGAAGACAAATCAATCAACCCCACATACAGATATAATAGCTTTATCTCTTAATAATCCCAAATTTTGAGATTTTGTGAATGTCGTCTATCCCATAGTGAGCTTAAAATAAAAGATACTACTGATTCATCAATACAAGTTCTGCTTCATATTTTGACTTATACTTCAATTATGATTGACGCCCTGACGCAAAACCTTAATTTGGAGCTGTATGACAAACGTGATGAATTCCAAAATTTCTATTGTCAACTTTCTGGTTTTATGCAGCAATTTACCTGCTGCTCCTGCCCATGATGTATTTGTTTCACAATTGATACGCTATGGTAGAGCTTGCTCCCATTACCGAAACTTCATACAACGAAGCAAGCAGCTGCTCACAAATAAATTGTTGACGCAGGGATATTGCAAGTTTAGTCTTGTTCAAGCCTTCAAAGGGCTTATGGTTGTCACCACAATATTGTTGATAGATAAGTATCATGTATCCCTAGTCATATCTGATGTCCCATAGTTCCATGTTCCTTTTATTCTCAATTTCGATTTCACATTTGGCGGGTGCTACCGGAGCACCCAGTCACACTTCCCTTGTGGAAGTTCACATGTTAAACTTAATTTGCCAGTTTCAAAGATTTTACGTTGCTTTGGGATTGTCATTTAGACTATGAGTTGAGTTGGTAGTTTGTTTTTGATTTGATATATCACATTCAGTAAACATGTTAAAATAGTTTCAAAACCTTGCCTTTAGATTCCGCCAAAAATGCCACTGGATTGCCTCATTTGACATCAATATTTCAAATTTTTCGCGGGATGCCCCTGACTCCACATGCAGGCGAAATTGTATTTTATTTTGAATCCACAACATTTTCACCAAACTACGCACCAGACCTTTCAGTCAGTCCGTTTGAAGCCTGACAATCCAGTCATTGCAAAATAACAGTACGGTCGAAAATAAAATTTTAAAATTGATAAATGTCCAGAAGAACCTACAAAATAAATAATTGGAAACAATACAATTATGTTACCTGTTTATATTGTAGAAGACGGGAAGATACACGAAGGTATACCAGCAAAACAAAAAAAAATGGACAATTTATTTATTTTTAAAATCAACTGAATTGGTATTAAAACTGAAATAATGGTAAAAAGTTAAGAAAGTTAAGTATCATATATACTGGTATACAATACTGGAAAATGTCATGGTTCACCATGAGCTGTAGAAATATGAGCAGAAGCCGTACATATCACGATCTTCTCATGATAACTGGACTTATACCAAAAAAAATGTAATGTTTTGTTTTATATTGATAAACAAGGTTGTCTTTTAAATTATGCCTAAATGTTGTGCTATATTTAAAATTTGATATTTGATATGCCAAAGGACAGTGACACAGGAGCCAGTTCAGGACTGATGCTTATCAGGAATGACCACTTGACCTGTACTTGATACTGAATGTGTCTAAGGACAGTGACACAGGAGCAAGTTCAACGCATAAGGAATTACCAGTTCACTTTTACTTTATACTGAATGTGTCTAAGGACAGTGACACAGGAGCCAGTTCAATGCATCAGGAATGACCACTTGACCTGTACTTTATACTGAATGTGTCTAAGGACAGTGACACAGGAGCCAGTTCAATATATCAGGAATGACCACTTGACTTTTACTTGATACTGAATGCTTCTAAGGACAGTGACACAGGAGACAGTTCAATGCATCAGGAATGACCACTTGACTTTTACTTTATACTAAAATTGTCTAAGGACAGTGCCACAGGAGCCAGTTCAATATATCAGGAATGACCAATTGACTTTTACTTTATACTGAATGTGTCTAAGGACAGTGACACAGGAGCCAGTTCAATGCATCAGGAATGACCACTTGACTTTTACTTGATACTGAATGTGTCTAAGGACAGTGACACAGGAGCCAGTTCAATGCATCAGGAATGACCACTTGACTTAATGTGTCTAAGGACAGTGACACAGGAGCCAGTTCAATGCATCAGGAATGACCACTTGACTTTTACTTTATACTAAATGCTTCAAAGGACAGTAACATAGGAGCTAGTTCAATGCATCAGGAATGACCACTTGACTTAATGTGTCTAAGGACAGTGACACAGGAGCCAGTTCAATGCATCAGGAATGACCACTTGACTTTTACTTTATACTAAATGCTTCAAAGGACAGTGACACAGGAGCTAGTTCAATGCATCAGGAATGACCACTTGACTTAATGTGTCTAAGGACAGTGACACAGGAGCCAGTTCAATGCATCAGGAATGACCACTTGACTTTTACTTTATACTAAATGCTTCAAAGGACAGTGACACAGGAGCTAGTTCAATGCATCAGGAATGACCACTTGACTTAATGTGTCTAAGGACAGTGACACAGGAGCCAGTTCAATGCATCAGGAATGACCACTTGACTTTTACTTTATACTAAATGCTTCAAAGGACAGTGACACAGGAGCTAGTTAAAATGCATCAGGAATGACCACTGCTTTTACTTGATACTGAATGTGTCTAAGGACAGTGACACAGGAGATATTCAATGCATCAGGAATGACCACTTGACTTTTACTTTATACTAAAATTGTCTAAGGACAGTGGCACAGGAGCAAGTTCAATATATTAGGAATGACCACTTGACTTTTACTTTATACTAAAATTGTTTAAGGACAGTGGCACAGGAGCAAGTTCAATATATTAGGAATGACCACTTGACTTTTACTTTATACTAAAATTGTCTAAGGACAGTGGCACAGGAGCAAGTTCAACGCATAAGGAATGACCACTTGACTTTTACTTTATACTGAATGTGTCTGAGGACAGTTACACAGGAGCCAGTTCAACGCATAAGGAATGACCACTTGACTTTTACTTTATATTGAATGTGTCTAAGGACAGTTACACAGGAGCCAGTTCAACGCATAAGGAATGACCACTTGACTTTTACTTTATACTGAATGTGTCTAAGGACAGTGACACAGGAGCCAGTTCAATATATCAGGAATGACCACTTGACTTTTACTTTATACTAAAATTGTTTAAGGACAGTGGCACAGGAGCAAGTTCAATATATTAGGAATGACCACTTGACTTTTACTTTATACTAAAATTGTCTAAGGACAGTGGCACAGGAGCAAGTTCAACGCATAAGGAATGACCACTTGACTTTTACTTTATACTGAATGTGTCTGAGGACAGTTACACAGGAGCCAGTTCAACGCATAAGGAATGACCACTTGACTTTTACTTTATATTGAATGTGTCTAAGGACAGTTACACAGGAGCCAGTTCAACGCATAAGGAATGACCACTTGACTTTTACTTTATACTGAATGTGTCTAAGGACAGTGACACAGGAGCCAGTTCAATATATCAGGAATGACCACTTGACTTTTACTTTATACTAAAATTGTCTAAGGACAGTGGCACAGGAGCAAGTTCAATATATTAGGAATGACCACTTGACTTTTACTCGATACTGAATGTGTCTAAGGACAGTAACACAGGAGCCAGTTCAATGCATCAGGAATGACCACTTGACCTGTACTTGATACTGAATGTGTCTAAGGACAATGACACAGGAGCCAGTTCAACGCATAAGGAATGACACTTGACTTTTACTTTATACTGAATGTGTCTAAGGACAGTGACACAGGAGCCAGTTCAATATATCAGGAATGACCACTTGACTTTTACTTTATATTGAATGTGTCTAAGGACAGTTACACAGGAGCCAGTTCAATGTATCAGGAATGACCACTTGACTTTTACTTGATACTGAAAGTGTCTAAGGATAGTGACACAGGAGCCAGTTCAATGCATCGATCAGAAATGACCACTTGATTTTTACTTGCAACTGAATGTGTCTAAGGACAGTGACAAAAGAGCCTGGTAATGCATGTAAACTGTTTTATCTGATCCAAATAAAGGCATTATTGTGCAAGTTTTGAAATAAAATTAAGAAAGTACTTGCTAGATCAAGTTGGAAAAATGGTCATATGTACAATCTGAATTTGATTTTACCTGCGTTCATGATTTTACAAGCAAGAACATATCACTTTGGAAATGCTCCAGAAATACTGAAATACTGTGAGAAAAACACATAGCCTGTAATTTGACATGTATAAAAATCAAGTAATTCTGCATATTATTATCCAAACAATGTGAAGGTTTTTTTTTTTTTTCTTTTTTTTTTTTTTTGGGGGGGGGGGGATATTGGTTTTGCTGTTTCTTTTGTCCATAGTGTTTCTAACAGATGGCTTGTCTAATTATTTTAATACTTCACAGGAGAAATATGGAGTTGATGTCATGATGCCTTTTGCTATTTATGTTGACAACAAGAACTATATTTATCAGAGTTTAACCCCCTCCAAAACATATTTTTATTAAAGTTATTGTCAATCAATACTTGACAGATAATGTTGAAACTTGGTAGGAACATAATACAGAAGTCCTGTTCAAATGATAGTGTTTTGAATAAACAAAAGTTATATTTATAAGATTTTAATGCCCCCTCCATCTTACTGATTTTGCTCTATCAATTACTAAGTACAATGATTTCTTGTTAATCAAGACTGTCTGTGTTTTATTTTAAAAATGTCACTTTGCCTGTTTAGGCCAATGCTGTTAAGCTGAAATAAAACTTTCTCAAGTATGGAAGGTGTTAATTATTTTTCTTCCACTGAACTAAGGTTGGATCAGTAATGATATTTTAGTCAATTTTTCTGATTGTTTAAATTTTCCTATCTGGTCACATAGGACATTTATCCAATAGACAAGTTTGTGTATAAGTAAAAAAAAGTGTGTATCGTCAGTTACAAAACAATTTTTAAGATAAATGCATCTTTATATTTCAGTTTGAATAATTCAGTCATCTAGTGCTGTAAAATTAAATATTGGTATAATATGTACCGGTAATTTAAACCACTGAGCCGTTATCTCTGCTGGTGGCTGGTGCCGTGAATTTGGTAAAGTATTTATACTTTGGGTATCTTTTCAACATCTTGAAAAAAAATTTTGGTTTCATAACTTTGGTCCAAGCACTACTGATGAGGGATTGCTGTCTAGTGCTGTAAAAATTCAAACTGGTATAATATGTAATTACAACACACAGTGACTGATTGTGACAAGACTATGACAGAGAACATTTAAAATTACATTTCATGAGAGTTATCTATCTTGAAAAATGGTGGGACAACTTTTTGCAGTGCTGAGGGTTCTGTTAAAAAATGAGAATATCTTTATTTTCTAAGTACAGTCTTGCTTCTCTGATTGAAATGCACAATTTAATTTGCCAGTTTTCAAAATTTATACTTTGCTTTTAGAATCATGATTTAGATATGGAGTCTTATGGATGGCTATGTTTGTTCTTGATTTTTTTCTAATTATCAATGGCATCAGGACATGGCTGGACCCTGCAACTTTTTTTTTTGCCTGCTCTTGTATAAAACCCTTAACATAAATGAACAAGACAGATTTTTGGAACATTTCTAATGTTTTTAATTCCTATTCTGACATTATACAGCCATGTTGACATATATAGCACCATTTAAACAGCATGAAGTTTTATATATAACATGTTAAAATGTATATTATATATAATATATAGATCTTCTAAAGGAATGATAATCCAGATAAAAATGGCAAGAAAATAATAAAACTTAATAATTATATCTACGCAATATAACATTTGGTTTTTGAAACCTTAACACAAAATTACACTAATAATAATAATAATATATATGATAAACATGTATTTTTACAAGTCATACTTGGCCTAGAATCTCTAATATTTATACAAGTTTTTATTTTACTTAAAACTATCTTACCATACTTTTTATTCCACAATATATATACATTTGTATATATAAAGAAATAACATTGTTTTTGTGTTCTTTCATATGACTATGACAGAGAGTGGTAATGGCAGTAACATAGCATACAAATACGTAAATAATCATGTGCTTGCAGAATTTTTTTATACAATGTTGAGATTTTGCAGTATGTATATTTGAAAAAAAAGAGCAGGAAGGTTTGCAAAAACTTCTTATGAGGGCCAAAGTCTAATGAAGTCTAGACTTTATTAGGCATTGCAATTCCAACACCTTATGAAGTCTTGATGTTGATATAAAGGGTTCTAAAATCAGCTTAGTGGACTGTAACACAAAAATGTATTTGTGTAATGTCGGTGGCTATGGCTATTTCAAGAACATTTTTCCAGCTAAAACTGGTAAAACTGAAATAACTGTGTCCTTGTCTGAATAAGGAGGACAAAAACCAAATTTTAATTCTCTTTTAATTCATGTAAATATTGTTTAAGAATGCAGAAAAATGCATCAAATTGGTCCATTTTTCAAAATTTTCCTGCACAGCATGGATCCAGATTTCCTAGTGTGGACATGCCTATGGAGTGTGTGGTGCCTTTGACACCAGACTTACACATTCATTTTTTTTTCTTGCTACACCACTGAATGACACAATCTAGTAATGCTATTGTATGTAATTTGTGCCATTCCCACTCTCTTTTAATGTCACATGATATATAAACAAAGACAATGTCACTGCTTCAACGATTTTAATGGGATAATATTAGACAAAATACACAACATCAGAATCACCATATCTGAAGAACCAGGTACCCCAGAGTAATTTAAGTCAATGATCTAAAGCATCAATATAGTTTGATGGTTAAATATTTGTTACACTTTGTTTTATGTTCTGTTTCATTTTGCAGCAAATATTAGATGATTGATTCAAATATCCTCTCTACTAAAATACCTGGGGGTTCAGTCAGAGAATACCTGGGGGTTCAGTCAGAGAATACCTAGGGGTTCATTCAGACTTTAAATTAAGAATTCTACCCTCAATTTGGAACACTGTGCCATACACTCAAGTAAAGGCACAAAAGAAAAGAATGGTAGCAGTGCTATCTTTTCACTGTCATTCAAGGAGATCACATCCATTGCATTAAGGGACCGTTACACAGCTTTTCCAATAAACCAAAACACACTCATAGCATTCATTGTGCAAAGTTTACATTTATGCAAAATTACTTCTATTGGTCACATAAATGAGCATTCTTCAGTCAAATAACTCTGGTGATGACAATCCTTACAATAAACTTTACTCAAAAAATTTTGTTATTCAGAGATGGTCTGTAAAAAGTAGTAATACCAGTGCCAGGAAAGTAGTGATATACCACTGATATCTTACTGTAATCATCAATAGACAGAAATTCTGATGTTGGATTGTGCCTAAATTTTCTAATAAGGTTTCTCAGCATATCACATGATGGCCCATGGAATGGAAATCCATTGACAATGTCCCATAGAATGGAAATACATTGACAATGTCCCATAGAATGGAAATCCATTGACAACAATGTCCCATAGAATGGAAATCCATTGACAATGGCCCATAGAATTGAAACAATCTAGAATTAAGGGCTATACTGTTCCACACAAACAATGTAGGGTATGTTCAAACAAAACACTGGTGAATCCTTCCATTTCAATCAAATTAAACAATATTCAAACATATTTATAAATAAACAGAGTTGTGTGTACAAAATGTACAGATATAAATAAACCAGATGGATGTTGCTAGGCAACATGATGTCACTAACATTATAATTCTAAAAATAAATGAAATTATCATTTTCAATGATGCTGCTTATCAAATAAAAGATCTTGTGAAAAATATATTTTATGTTTTATTATATATATAATATACCAAACAAATGTAACAAGCAGAAAGGTGTAGCATTAACATAAATAATGAAGAATAAAATCTCAGATCTCAACAAGATCTGCACATTTAATGCATCAAACCTTTCATCTATTAATGCCTGATCATTCTTTTTCAAAAATATGCATCAGATTCAATGGGAATTCTCTGGATAAATTTTTAAGCAATTTTTTCCATGAAAGGACTTAAATACTTGAAATTTCATATGTAGCATCAGGGCTTGAAGCTCTATTCATCACTGTCTGCAGATTTCATTTTGATATGATAGCCCACAAGCTCCCCCAGTAAGCAGCAATGCCTCTGAACAATTTATACTATTTGACCTCATACCATTTTGACCTACATTACTAAACAGTTCATGACACATCATCACAAAGTTTGATCAAGATTTATTGAGACATGTAGATTGATCAAGCAGACATGATTGCTATGGAACCACTGACAATGCCAAATAATTTAATTCTTGTATACTTGTTTACATTTGTAACAAGCTTTGTTAAAATAATAATCTAGAAATGTATGAAATAGGGAGCTGCATTTTCATAACTTGGCTGATTCTGTGAAGTCATTTTGTCTGTATAATAGAAGTTCCCATTGGATTGTCCATAAACAAGTTTGTCAAAATACAAACGCTATCTAAATAAATCTTCTTTACCAATGGTCTGTCTTCGTATTAATAGCTGTTTTGATAAAAATAAACTAATGACTGTAAGCAGCATGAAATGTGGTGAAAAACAAAAAACAAAAAAACAAATTGTGTAGATTGATACCAAACATTGTAGTACAGCCATGGCTAGAATAGGAATTGAGTTCCATTGAAGTTTGCCGAATTTGTCTTTGTCAAATCTCACCAAATTCCATTCTATTGTATTAGCTTTAAAAAGATCTATATGTTGCTAGTACATTTATTACACAAACCTTGCCTAGTGATGACAGTATTCAAGATTTTAATATGAAAAACAGTTGTTTAGATCCCTTATTTGATTTGTGAGTATATAAGGCACTAAGAAATAAAAAAGAGGGCCAAAGGGCCTGATAAGCTCACCTGATAAATGTGTGTATAAATACATAAGCTTTTGGTTTGGTGAACATACTGTTTATGTAAGCACACACATTTGAATGTGGTAGCTATTGGAAGGTTATTTGCATTAGATTTAAGGTTGCATCCCAAGTACTAAATTTAAAAGGACTGATTTAAAAAATACTGAAACCAACATTTATTTCTGTTTATACAGATATTTCAGTGCAAGTATATTATATTACTAGTATAGTGAATGGGGTATGAATAATAAAATAATTAAAACTTGTGTACAGATGTCTGATATGGGTTTATTGTTTTGATACTGTACACTTGTCAGTGTCAAGGGAGATAATTACACTATAGTCAGTGCCAGTGTCAAGGGAGATAACTAATAAAGCATCTAGATGATTTGGATGACCTGAAATCAATAGTATTGTTTATTCAAGAGACACTACAATTATTCGCATGAGAGACTTGAAAGCACACTTGCTGTTGAACACTCATCTTGCATTATTTCTTGTTCTCTGCTAATAGAGAAGTGATCAAAGCTTATTCAATATTTCAATCAAGTGCTTAGGATCTGGTCATAATTGTTTAACTTTAAATAATCATTCATCATCAGCATATAACTACTGAGGTCATTTCAAGAAAATATCAAAACTGAAAATCCCTGTTCGAATTGTCAAGTTATTTAAGGTTTTTTGCACTCCTAGGTCACCTTGACCTACTTTTGATAGCCATGCAATTACACAAACAAATATAAATTGGACAAGTCCATTAATAATTCTGATCAACTTTCAATGAAATCTATCCAGTAATTTCAGAAGAGAAGTCGAAAATTGGTCTTAACGTATACCAATGCATACAGGCACACACAAACTGCACTATGCTATAAGCTCAGATGACCTTTGGTCAGATGAGATAATAATGATAATAATAATAATAATAATGAAACAATAATTAAACAAAAGATTGGCAGGACTAGATATTATTGCAAGAAGAATGTTGCATATAAAATTACAACACAATATTTATGAAACATTTAATTAATGATGATTTACAAGTGACTGTGACTATCAAATGCTTTAAAATTTTGCCATGATACAACTTAAGCACAGGTCATTTTTTTTTTACTAAACTGTTAAATGTAACTATATTTTTTAAAGAACATTCTCTTCTTAAAACTATTATTTCCATAAAACTGGTTTCCTTGAAAACTGTGATGGTTTCCATATGCAACAAAAAATTCAGATACATGTCCTCTAAATTGTTAAATCATATCATCTGAAAATAATTCTTCTCTTGTTGATATTTTCTAAAGTACATCACATATATATATATATAGAATATTATTCCAAAGACAATTGTATCCCCTTAAAAATTAGTCATTTGCTTAGCAACCAACAGTTATAAAAATGTAAAAATATAAAGTCATGAGAACTTTCTATATATATTTTTGCCAAAATACTTGTACCCATATCATATTATTTTCTACAGAGTAACATCAATTGGAGCACACACTACTTTGTAATATCTCATTATCTTAGAAAGAATATGTATTTCTAGGAAACTCTGTTGCTTTCAATAGTGACCACAGTTCTAAATTGTTAAGTTTCAAGTGTTGAATAAATACAGATGAAAAAATGTAACCAAATTTTAACAATTAAACAGAAAAATATTTACTTCTTACTTCAATGCTGCTCCAATATTGTAACGATGGCAACAGTTGAACAGGATGTTATTTCCCGTGTTTGCATGTTGTATCAAGGCATTTGTTCTGAATATGTATGAACTGTTTAAAACTAATAGATATAATAATAATAATTATTATTTTACAATGACAGAACTATATGAACTATACCATATCCCAAAATTAGTTACAATATATTCTATACATGATGGATGACATGATCAAGCTAATATTAAATGATTCGACCAATGAATTCTCAAACAGAGAAGGTTTTGAAGTTTTAGAAAAGAATTAAATTAATTCTGATATCCATACAGGGCATCTTTATGATCATAACCTCCATAACAAAGTCTTAAAAAATACTTCAATTTATAGCATCTACTAAAATTTTAATTTTGACTAAAAAGTCTAAAAATGATGGAATCAATTTAATATACTGGTAGCCATATTGGACATTTCTGTGAAAAACAAATTTTCAATTTTTTTTACATAGGATGATTTGGTTAAGGGTATACAAATGGAATTTCTACAATTCCAACTAGTTTGGAATCAAAGTACAATAGATCCACCATTACTGTTTATTAACTATTTCATATTTTAATATTTGATTAAATTGTAAATTGAGTTTCCCAAAATACAAACAAAATCTTGAACCAGGTACTCTGGTAAGATCTTTTTAAAATTTACGTCACTTACAAAAACTAAAAGTATAATTAATATGACTTGAAGGATAATATTTTACAAGTTTTAAATATATACATGTATACCTATTTAATACATAGGAAACTTCTATAGTAACACCATCCTTGCTGATTGTAAACATCTTTGGCAGTTCAACTAAAGAGAGTTAACTCAGATCATCTAAAGAGAGGTGGCAACTACAGAACAGAACCTTGAAAAATTCAAAATTATTGATCTAATTTCTGAAAATATAAATCGTTTGAAAACAGTTTTCTGAACATTATTTTAAACAACATATTTTTAATAAAAATTGCATTATGTAATGGTTGTTCCCCCTTTCATATATGCCCCCAACAAACTGTATCATTGTATATCTACAGGTAAGTAGTATTTCCCAAAAAATCAATAAATGGGATATACCATTATATATTAGAAGGACAGAAAGAAATAGAGACTAGAAAAAAAGATGAATATTATGTAAACAAAATGACATGCAAGATTAACACACAAGCAATTGTTTTAGTAAAGTGAATTTGGCATAATGCTTTTGATAGATTTTTTAAAAATCTAAACAAAAATATATTTATAATATATAGATATTAATTACTTTTCAAGTTATATGAAAATAACTATATACAATCAAAAGTAACAAATTTTACTTAATTAATTAATATACAACATGTTTTATTTCTATCTTTCCAACAAATCCCAATTATTTGACATTTGATTAGCATGAAAAATGTATAAATATTATATACCTATGAAAAAGCAATAAATATATATAAAAAAAAAATTAAAATTGCATGTTTTAAAATAAGTTTATCGTCCCCAAAATATTAAAAAAATAATAAAACAATACTGGAGACCCAAAAACACAAAGATCTTAATGAACAACAAGCATATTTTATATGACTAAAGACGTTACACAATGGCTAGTACTGTATCTTAAACGTGAATAATCCCATTTGATGGACAAAAATGTTTGAAACATTCCAACAAAATTACAATATACATACATAAAATATCCAATAGACAAACTTTGTTACAATATCTCAATATTATTAAATAACCACAAATGTTATTTATCTGATATGCAATGGCTAACAATTTATATTTTAAATTGTTGTACAAAAAGACTTGGAATGATAAGAATCTCCACTACCATATCAAACTGTGTTCACCATATGGTGTAGCTTTAGGTATTGCAGAATACATTTTCTCCCACTTCTGATTGAAAATCTCCTGTTTTACCAATGCACAATTTCTCTATCTCATTGATTCTCAAAAGAAAATTTCAAGTTGTATCCACTATGGTGTTACTATGGTGTTACATACAGTGTCAATTTCACAGCTGTTTGAGTGACAGAATTACTTTCACTCTCAAGAGTAAACAAATCTATTTCTTTTTAGAATCAATTCCTGTTTTTACACTATAGAAACAAAAGTCTCAATGATTCCCTATAGTTTTCAGACAAATATTCTCTATCTGAAAATGTAGGAGTGGATTCTTTTGACCCAGTCCAAACTTTCAAGATATTTCAGTTTCAAAGGTTGTTTATAAATAAACATGCATGAAAAGTGGTTTTGATCATTTTTTAATCAGAAGAAATTGATTCATTAACCTCCAATGAAAAAAGAGTTCCACTACTTCTGTCGTATGTATAATTGATCGACAGCGTAGAAGTACGTATAAATCATGTGATGTGATTTTTTACATCCAGAAGTTTGAAATTGCAAATGTCTATAAAAATACAAGTGGATAAAGCAACGTTTTAAGGAACTGCATGGTAAATGGGAATTTGGTGGAAAAGAACGTCCTTATCATACCCAGACTTTTTATCTAAATAATGAATGTTTTAAAGCTTTTGTCACCATATAACTACATACATGAAAAATAAAATTTGATGATGGAGCATTTTAACATCAATAAGTAAAACAACATTATCATAGTTGTATCACAAAAACTATTAAACACAAACAACAACTCTCTGACAACAGTAATATAACATATGTCAACATAATATTCTTCCTACGACTTAAAAAAGCTGTGCCAATGTTTATATAATATCTTCTTGCAGGAATTACACAACTGTAGTGCTGTCATCACAATATGAGATTCACTGATGTCCCAGTAATTGATTGAAATCAATAACGCAATAAATCAGGTGATACCCCAGCATACCAGGTGATACCCAGTATATCAGGTGATACCCCAGTATACCAGGTGATACCCCAGTATATGAGATGATAACCCAGTATACCAGGTGATACTCCAGTATATGAGATGATACCCCAGTATATCAGGTGATACCCCAGTATATCAGGTGATACCCAGTATATCAGGTGATACCCCAGTATACCAGGTGATACCCCAGCATACCAGGTGATACCCAGTATACCAGGTGATACCCCAGTATATCAGGTGATACCCCAGTATATCAGGTGATACCCCAGTATATCAGGTGATACCCCAGTATATAAGGTGATACCCCAGTATACCAGGTGATACTCCAGTATATGAGATGATAACCCAGTATACCAGGTGATACTCCAGTATATGAGATGATACCCCAGTATATCAGGTGATACCCCAGTATATCAGGTGATACCTCAGCATACCAGGTGATACCCCAGCATACCAGGTGATACTCCAGTATATCAGGTGATACCCAGTATATCAGGTGATACCCCAGTATATCAGGTGATACCCCAGTATATCAGGTGATACCCCAGTATACCAGGTGATACTCCAGTATATGAGATGATAACCCAGTATACCAGGTGATACTCCAGTATATGAGATGATACCCCAGTATATCAGGTGATACCCCAGTATATCAGGTGATACCTCAGCATACCAGGTGATACCTCAGTATACCAGGTGATACCCCAGCATACCAGATGATACCTCACTACTTCAATTAACTGACACCATATTAAAACACATGCATTCTTTAACTAATAATAACTAATAACATTAATTACAGTAAAATCTGTATATATAGACCACTCTAAGACAAATGCAGTTTATAGACAGGTGACTTTATAGATATTATGTTTGTTAGAAATATAAAACAGTTATCTTAATTGACAGGTGTTGTCTTTATATGGCAGGTGGTTGCTATAGCAGGTTGTATGGACAGGTGTTGTCTTTATATGACAGGTGGTTGCTATAGCAGGTTGTATGGACAGGTGTTGTCTTTATATGGCAGGTGGTTGCTATAGCAGGTTGTATGGACAGGTGTTGTCTTTATATGACAGGTGGTTGCTATAGCAGGTTGTATGGACAGGTGTTGTCTTTATACGACAGGTGGTTGCTATAGCAGGATGTATGGACAGGTGTTGTCTTTATATGGCAGGTGGTTGCTATAGCAGGTTGTATGGACAGGTGTTGTCTTTATACGACAGGTGGTTGCTATAGCAGGATGTATGGACAGGTGTTGTCTTTATATGGCAGGTGGTTGCTATAGCAGGTTGTATGGACAGGTGTTGTCTTTATATGGCAGGTGGTTGCTATAGCAGGCTGTATGGACAGGTGTTGTCTTTATACGACAGGTGGTTGCTATAGCAGGCTGTATGGACAGGTGTTGTCTTTATATGGCAGGTGGTTGCTATAGCAGGCTGTATGGACAGGTGTTGTCTTTATACAACAAGTGGTTGCTATAGCAGGTTGTATGGACAGGTGTTGTCTTCATACGACAAGTGGTTGCTATAGCAGGTTGTATGGACAGGTGTTGTCTTTATACGACAGGTGGTTGCTATAGCAGGTTGTATAGACAGATGTTGTCTTTATATGACAGGTGGTTGCTACAGCAGGTTGTATGGTCAGGTGTTGTCTTTATACGACAGGTGGTTGCTATAGCAGGTTGTATGGACAAGTGTTTTCTTTATATGACAGGTGGTTGCTATAGCAGGTTGTATGGACAGGTGTTGTCTTTATACGACAAGTGGTTGCTATAGCAGGTTGTATGGACAGGTGTTGTCTTTATACGACAAGTGGTTGCTATAGCAGGTTGTATGGACAGGTGTTGTCTTTATACGACAAGTGGTTGCTATAGCAGGTTATATGGACAGGTGTTGTCTTTATACGACAAGTGGTTGCTATAGCAGGTTGTATAGACAGGTGTTGTCTTTATATGACAGGTGGTTGCTACAGCAGGTTGTATGGTCAGGTGTTGTCTTTATACGACAAGTGGTTGCTATAGCAGGTTGTATGGACAGGTGTTGTCTTTATACGACAAGTGGTTGCTATAGCAGGTTGTATGGACAGGTGTTGTCTTAATACTACAAGTGGTTGCTATAGCAGGTTGTATGGACAGGTGTTGTCTTTATACGACAAGTGGTTGCTATAGCAGGTTGTATGGACAGGTGTTGTCTTTATACGACAAGTGGTTGCTATAGCAGGTTGTATAGACAGGTGTTGTCTTTATATGACAGGTGGTTGCTACAGCAGGTTGTATGGTCAGGTGTTGTCTTTATACGACAGGTGGTTGCTATAGCAGGTTGTATGGACAAGTGTTTTCTTTATATGGCAGGTGGTTGCTATAGCAGGTTGTATGGACAGGTGTTGTCTTTATACGACAGGTGGTTGCTATAGCAGGTTGTATGGACAGGTGTTGTCTTTATACGACAGGTGGTTGCTATAGCAGGTTGTATGGTCAGGTGTTGTCTTTATATGACAGGTGGTTGCTATAGCAGGTTGTATGGACAGGTGTTGTCTTTATACGACAGGTGGTTGCTATAGCAGGTTGTATGGACAGGTGTTGTCTTTATACTAAAAGTGGTTGCTATGGTAGGTTGTATGGACAGGTGTTGTCTTTATACGACAGGTGGTTGCTATAGCAGGTTGTATGGTCAGGTGTTGTCTTTATATGACAGGTGGTTGCTATAGCAGGTTGTATGGACAGGTGTTGTCTTTATACGACAAGTGGTTGCTATAGCAGGTTGTACGTACAGGTGTTGTCTTTATACTACAAGTGGTTGCTATAGCAGGTTGTATGGACAGGTGTTGTCTTTATACGACAAGTGGTTGCTATAGCAGGTTGTACGTACAGGTGTTGTCTTTATACGACAAGTGGTTGCTATAGCAGGTTGTATGGACAGGTGTTGTCTTTATACTACAAGTGGTTGCTATAGCAGGTTGTATGGACAGGTGTTGTCTTTATACTACAAGTGGTTGCTATAGTAGGTTGTATGGTCAGGTGTTGTCTTTATATGGCAGGTGGTTGCTATGGTAGGTTACACTGTATGTGATAAAAAATCAGGAACAGTTTTTGTAAATAAAAACATTGACATAAATAATGATGATGATGAAATTTTTGATACAATGGTTCGCCTAGTTGTAGTCCAGGAATCAATCAATAAATAGTATCTAGGTGATCCAGAGCATACCTTATAACTAAAACTTATTCTTGTCTCAAATACTGTGAGCAAAACCCCAATGCTTCTCTATTAAACATGAATAAAACCCCATGATATACATTTATATACAAAACCTTCAAAATATATCCTTAAGACAACTATTTTATTAAAAGTAATGCAAACTGAATAAAAAAAATATCTTGAATAAAACACTTGTATAAAAAATTTAAGCTTTGAGTTTTTATATGCATATAAAATTATCTTTGTTTCTGGAGGAAGAATTTAAAATTTACTGTAAAACTTTAAAATATTGAACATGACATGATACAAACAAGGCAATGATGAACCAGGCAAACAAAAAAATACAAACACATTGAAATTACTGATTAAAATTCTGACTTACAATGGACAATGAAGTAAATGTATAAGAGTATGGTTATATTACTATTAAGAGGGAACCCAATCATCCCAATTATTTTATAAACTTGTATTTCTTTGATAAATAATTTTTAAGCACACTACTAGATACAACTTTGTCCATTCCAAATCCAAAGTTGTATTGTCTCAATATAGTGTTTGCTGTTTGTCTGTTCCTTATTGCTCTCATTTTGTTTTGACATGTTCATGGAACTTTTTACTGTTTCAAAACATGTGTTATTCAGCCCTAACAACCTAATTTAAATTTACTGAACAATGAGTAGGATTTAAACCTTGGTAGTGAGTGACACTGTTATCCATAAGTACACAGTTAACAGGCCACTAAGACCACTTATCATGATAACCCATGCTGATCAATTTTTGACAATTTATATAAAAATATTGAAATACAGATTACTTATTTATATTCCATCTTAAAGACTAAAAAAATAAACATTTTTGTCAATATAATGACTTCTTTTTAAGTTTCAGAACTAAATATTTAAAATATCTGCACATATAAAAATGAGAAAACTGTAAATAAAAAAACATAACCTACATGTTGTCTTTGATGTAAGAAAGGTGAAAGCCCTAACATCTAAAACAGAACAACCATAATTGTGTAACACAATCTGTAAAAATGTGTAAAAATAATCACTAACACAATAAAACATTAAATCTGAAAAAGTCCCATAAATTAACATAACACGTACCAAAGTAAAAATAATATAAACCAAAAACTAAATGCAAAGAAAACATATTTTTCAAATATCATCACTTACAAGAAAATACACATACATTTTCTAAAGAAAATTTAAAATTATTTAAAAAAGAGTGATCTTCATGTTAATACACACAGCACTTGATGTCTATATGATTATATATTAGTTCATTCCATCTTCAAAATCCTCCAATGAAAACTGTGGAGCTTGAAACGAATGTGTTTGTTGGCTGGTTAAATCCCGGGGACTCCTTTCTCCGTTTACTTCATTGCTGACTCTGTTTGTTGATTGGTCGTTTGATGGTGTCCAGGGATAACTGTTTGATCTTCTACCAGTAATAACAGGCGATGGAATGCTAAGATGATTGGCTTCTGATCTTTCAGTATTGGAATTGGATGCATACCTTATCGTACTTGCATGCATAAAATTGTCTAATTTATCTGACTTCTCATTTTGATATGACTCATTTTTTGAACTGGGTTGGTACGGCTTTGCAAACCTTGAACACCAGATATTTGCAGCTTCTCGAACTCCTGCCTCATTTTTTGACGGAATGTCTTCAGAATTGCCATTTTGATAATTATGCTTATGCATTCCATAAAATTCACTGGCAGCTTTACTGGCTAATTGTTGATTTAAAGCATCTTCTTGTAATTTTCGAATTTTTGACAGAATCGTCATATCAACAATTTTTGGATCAATAATATCATGCTTATCTTCCTCAGGGGTTAAAGGAGCTGACCCTATAGGAACCATGGTCGGGGACATGTAGAGATGTTGTGGATGTGTAGCCTTGCGTTTACGTTGTCGTGTGGTGTTTAGATTGTTATTGATGCTGCTGTCATTACTGTTTCCACCATTATTACTATTTTCAGTGCCATTGACATTTTGTTGTGCTGCAGACGACATCGGTATATGTGGCAAGTTAGGTGATGTTGGTGACTGCTGTGTTAGATCTAAAGGCTTTGAGTGCAAATGTACCTGAAATACATATTAAAAACATCATTACTTCTTACATATTTTGCTCAGTCTGTTTAGGTTACTTATATGTAAAACTGCCATAAGTGATCACAAGCAGCACCCTTTTCAAACTCAATTTACATTTTGACAATTTAAGCATGGACAGAAGATCAACCTAAGGAATTTCTATTCAGCTGAGCTTAGACATCTAGAGAGTACCATGAAGCCATTTCAGTTCAACCATTAAATTGTGTATAAGCACTGAACTGCTGAGATAATGATGGTTTTACAACTGCTGACAAAACTGTGTGATATTAGGTATTATCAAAACTTGGATCAAAATCTTTGATAAAAAACATAACTTTCATCAAAGCTTAGACAAAACTGACATTTAGAAATACTTATTTTTATTTCAGAACTAATTCAGAATTACTAGTCATATAAAATAGAACTATTTTCTCTTGACAGCTGGCTGATACAGTTCTTTATAGTACCAAAATGGCACTATAAATTGCTTGACAGCTGGATATACAGCTCTTTATGGTACCAAATGTCACTATCATTCTTTGATAGCTGGATGATACAGCTCTTTATGGTACCAAATGTCACTATCATTTTCTTGAAAGCTGATAATGGCAATATCACTCTCTGACAGCTGACTGAAAAAGCTCTTTATGGTACCAAATGTCACTATCATTTTCTTGACAGCTGATAATGGCACTATCACTCTCTGACAGCTGACTGATACAGCTCTTTATGGTACCAAATGGCACTATCATTCTCTGACAACTGACTGATATAGCTCTCTATGGTACCAAATGGCACTATCATTTTCTGACAACTGACTGATACAGCTCTCTATGGTACCAAATGGCACTATCATTCTCTGACAACTGACTGATACAGCTCTCTATGGTACCAAATGGCACTATCTTTTTCTTGACAGCTGATAATGGCAATATCACTCTCTGACAGCTGACTGATACAGCTCTTTATGGTACCAAATTGCACTATCATTCTCTGACAGCTGACTGATACAGCTCTTTATGGTACCAAATGGCACTTTCAATCTCTGACAACTGACTGATACAGCTCTTTATGGTACCAAATGGCACTATCATTCTCTGACAACTGACTGATACAGCTATCAACTCTCTATATATAACTGTAGATATTATAAATGTGTTCTACTTACTCGTGTATTATGTGCTTTAAGTGTGGCTTCATTTGGGTATGCTCTATCACACAGAACACACAGATACTGACTATCCACCAATTTATCATGGTTACGTATATGATGCTGCAGGTTAGACAACTGTGGAAAGGCTCTATCACAACCATCAAGTGGACATCTATAAGGCTTCTCACCTATATAACAGAGAAACAAAATTGTTACTATGGTTACCGACAATTGTGGAAAGGCTCTATAACAACCGTGAAGTGGACATCTATAAGGCTTCTCACCTATATAACAGAGAAACAAAATTGTTACTATGGTTACCGACAATTGTGGAAAGGCTCTATCACAACCATCAAGTTGACATCTATAATGCTTCTCACCTATATAACCGAGAAACAAAACTGTTACTATGGTTACTGACAATTGTGGAAAGGCTCTATCACAACCATCAAGTGGACATCTATAAGGCTTCTCACCTAAATAACAGAGAAACAAAATTGTTACTATGGTTACCAAAAATTGTGGAAAAGCTCTATCACAACCATCAAGTGGACATCTATAAGGCTTCTCACCTATATAACAGAGAAACAAAATTGTTACTTTGGTTACCGACAATTGTGGAAATGTTCTATCACAACCATCAAGTTGACATCTATAAGGCTTCTCACCTATATAACAGAGAAACAAAATTGTTACTATGGTTACTGACAATTGTGGAAAGGTTCTATCACAACCATCAAGTTGACATCTATAAGGCTTCTCACCAATAAAAAAAGAAACAAATGGTTACTGGGGTTACTTATATGATACTGGATTTCATGAGGTTCTATCACAACCATCAATTGGAATTCTATGAGGCTTCTTGGGAAGTGTTTACAGTTCTTTAAGTCTGCCAGATACCACATATCATACAGGGTTTTTTGTTGAGCATCTACCAAAACCTGAAATAACTGCTCTCAGCCTATAAAGTTCACAAAAATGGTTGCAATATATTATTACAATTTACATGATTAAGTGTCCAGTGGTCAGTGAATAAAACATACATTTTTTCTAAATTTAAACACATAACTGGTTGTTTTAGGAAAAGAAATCTTAATTCTCTGGAATATGATCTAGTTTAAGCTGTGAACACCATAATTGAGTGATAAAAATTAACCCCATATGTCACTAGAGTTCATAAGTCATTTGTAGTATAAAGTAAAAATAGTCCAGTTCTGAAATCTCTCCCTGTGTGGAGTCCAGATTTGAAATCTCTCTCTCTCTCTCTCTCTCTCCATGGATTTCAATTATGATGTGTCTTTCTCAGATTTGAGTGCTAATCTTAACATTCCCCACCTATCAGATTTAAATCTCTCTCTCTCTCTCTCTCTTTCTCTCTCTCTCCATAAATTTCAATTATGATGTGTGTTTCTCAGATTTGAGTGCTAATCCTAACATTCCCCACCTATCAGATTTAAATATCTCTCTCTCTCTCGCTCTCTCTCTCTCTCTCTCTCTTGCTGTATTATTTACAGTGTTATAAGGTTGACATACACCTCATTATAATACATCTGCCATTTTTAATCTGTCTGGCCCCATTTTTATTCCAAAAATAAAAAATAAAATCTTCATTTCTAGACAAAGATGACATGCATAACATATTATTTATGCACACTGCACATTTTAAGTCATTGTGTTGGTGCATATTCATGATATTACAATAATAGATTGCACATTAATGTTGCACATTGTACAGCTTTAGCCAAGCGTAACTTGACGAAAAAGAACTTGTAAGAAGTTAAAAATATTTGCATATAAAAATTTGGGTTTTTTTCTTGACGCCTTCTAGAAATTCTAGAAATGATGATGCACACAAAAAGAAAAATGGCGGATAATAGTGATTGGCACATGTAGATGTCATCTTGTCAACTATTTTTAGCATTTTATATTTTTCGTAAGTTTAGAGCTTAATAAATTATTTTTTTCACTCAATCAACAAAGCTCTGACACAACTACATGTGTATTATCAATTAATAACTGTCTTAGATAGACAAAAAAATTAGGTTGAACAAAATAATCATCAAACTGCTTATAAAATGGCTTAGGTTATCAACGTCCAGGGGTGTAGAACCCTAAACGCCAGTACATCACGGTGTCCACATAAATTTCAATTTTTACTGATTATAAAATGGCTTAGGTTATCGACATCCATCAAACTGCTTACAAAATGGATTTGGTTATCAAGGTCCATCAAACTGCCTATCAAATAGCTTAGGTTATCAATGTCCATCAAACTGCCTATCAAATAGCTTAGGTTATCAATGTCCATCAAACTGCCTATCAAATAGCTTAGGTTATCAATGTCCATCAAACTGCCTATAAAATGGCTTAGGCTAACAACATCTGTCAAACTGCCTATAAAATGGATTCAGTTATCAACGTCTGTCAAACTGCCTATAAAATGGATTCAGTTATCAACGTCTGTCAAACTGCCTACAAAATGGCTTAGGTTAACAACGTCTGTCAAACTGCCTATAAAATGGCTTCAGTTATCAACGTCTGTCAAACTGCCTACAAAATGGCTTTGGTTATCAATGTCTGTTAAACTGCCTACAAAATGGCTTCGGCTATCAACATCTGTCAAACTGCCTACAAAATGGCTTTGGTTATCAACATCTGTTATCCACTCATCACCCTTTGTAACAGGATGGCTGAATACTCACAACGTAGATGGGGCAGGGGCTCCGTTGCTGAGTGGTCTAAAACATGTATATATCATTCACTTTTTTTCTTTATCTCCTTTTATCATATTATATTTATATGCAGAGTAAAAATGTTGTTATGGGGATTTTTACACAAAAAAATTAGCTCATGATAAGTTCTTTTGTGCATAATATAAAGCCTCATCAAAAACATCACTTCTAGCATAAACAATACTATTCTCAAATTGTAAAATCATTTGTATAAAAGCAGCAACGATTTTTCTGGTAATCAAGGATTCACATAATGATTTTCAGTTATGAAAAGGCTCAAGTAAGTGAACATTATAAAACTTTATTCAAGTTTATTAGAATTTAAAATGAAAATTTCCCATAATTCACTGTCATAGACAGAGTGACACCACTAGTACTTAATGATTTATATGCAATAATAATTGATATAGCAGGATCACCACTCCTGGTGAAACAGATGTTTAAAATAATCACCCTCATTGTTTTCAACTGAAATATGTCACCAATTCACTCTTGAAAAATGTAATAATAAAACAAAATGTGTAAGTGAATTATTCATTCAACTTTTTAGTGACTAAATTACAGTCATTGCTTGTCAAACCGGATCTTTGTACTGGGTTCATGACAAATAGAATAAGAAAATTAGTATTGGTTAATTCATTATGGGAAATCTATTGTGAAATAATGAGTAGAAATTTGTACTACTATTGTTCCAGGTAAGTTAGATAGTCGATTTATCTTTAATATAAAATCAAGTATTGTAATATTGGTACTTATTTTGATATTGCTGTAAATAAGACCATATCACCTATCAAACCTATGAGGTTTGCCGACTTGAACTTGAATTACAAAGCAGGTACATACCGAAACTTTTGTCGTTTTTCATAACAGAAAAAAATCAATGTGCTGTATATATACCTAAATTTACCTCAGATAGGTGTATATCACACCTGGTTGACCTGCATACTCATTATTATCACACGGGTAAAACAAGGTTGTCTTTCAGGTATGCGATTCGGGTTTTACTCGTGCTCATGTATATGTATAATAATTACCCTTCATGCAATGCTCTAAATTTGCATACGAGGCACGAATAACGAGAGGGTATGTGTGCAGTGTTTGAAAAACAACTAATTTTCGGTATGTAGAGCAAACCCAGACAGCTGTAGAACACCATTTTTTTTACATTTAATTGGGCTTTTATATTTTAGATTCAAAATGTATAACATTGAATATAAACCATTAAACATAAAAGCTTAATAGATACAAAAGCGACTATCTAAGTTCCCTGGAACAATAGTAGATTTATTGAAACCTGGAAAATTCACTTGATGGCTTTATTTACTTTATCAACCATATACTCATGGAATGGGGTCCATTTTTACCACATAAAGCAGTAGCCTATTTATTGAACAATCTGACCCATATGCAAAGTTAAGTTTGATGAAGATTGGACTATGATTTGACCTATTGACCTATTTATTGACCTAACATAAATCATCAATGAAATAAACCTGACCCAGATTTTGTAATAAAGATCACTTTGAGTAGGTTTAATGAAGACTGGAACTAAAACAATAGACAATGGATTACAACAAAATTACATAGTAAATTAATAGAGAGGCTTTGAACTATTGAATACCATATGTAAGTTTAAATTTGTTGTTATTAATTGTGCTCACTCCATGTACAGATCTCGATGCCAGGGAAACGTTTTGACATGTTACTGGATTTTCAGTGGCATGGGTTTTTCATAATTTATTGTTTCTAGCTTTGATATTGTAACCACAAAATTATCACGGGTAGAAGTTTTGTTTCATTTCATAATTGTCAGGATGTATATATACAGATAGCTTGTTTAAAACAGAATTCAATTTAAGGTAATTGTTACGAATACAAAATGAACCATACATGTATCCAGATATTTGAATTAAAACATTATATAGTATACATTGAGTATGCACAGACCCAGTCACATTATGTTGGAATTATTTTATCTCAGTTTCACTACAATACACTATAATATTTCAGTAAACTCAATACAGTAAACATGTTGGTGTAGAGGCAGTTATGTCCCGGTTAATGACCATCATTAAAATAATATTTTTAAAATTTTGAGAAATATTATTAAATGCTTCATGATTTCAGTTCTGGAATTAGATTAATTTACCATTGAACTGACTAGAAAAAGTGACTTCCATTGCCGTTCAAAGGAAACTGAATAATGTGTGCTATTGTGTTATGATTAGTTTGCTTTGCCCAGCAATGGAAAGTAATAGCACTATAAACACCATTTCTGGACAGTTCAATGGTTATATTTACATTTGTCATTTTTTGAAAATCTTATTTTGGTTTTAATTCCTGAAATAAATCTAAAACAATTTTGTGTTATAATCTGTTAATTACAACTACCGTATCTCAAACAGAGTTCAATATTATAAAACATCGCAAATGTAAATATATTGAATTTAACCAACCAATGATGGTTTGCTTTTTTATTTAACATGCCTTTCAGATTTAGGTTTTTTCTGCCCTTCCCAGGATCCTAGATAAATCCCTAAAACATGATTTTGAATTTATCTAAATGTAATCTAATTTATCAAGCAAACATAACATTTCTGTTAATATCTCTGGTTTTCCTGATACCTTGTATCCACATGTTGTAATGTATATATACAAAAGTTCTTTTTGCTGTAGTTCATTTTTTCCTGTAACATTGATACCTTATTGTCTGTATGTACATGTATATAATACACATATTAATACTTTTATTTTTTTATTATCACTGTCTATATACACTGAAATGAGGTCACTGTGACCTTGATATTTTATTTTTTATCATCATTGTCAAAATACATGGATCTAATAAAGTCACAGTGACCTTGATATTTTTTATTTTTATAACCATTGTCTAGGTATATAGATATATAGTTGCCCTGATTCTGAGATAAGTTCATTCTCCATATGCATAGATTCAATAAGGTCACTGTGACCTTGATACTTTTTCGTTTAACCTTGACCCTTTATCTTTTAGTGATTTTTGTTTACATATTAAGTCTGTGTATAATCATTTTACAAATTTCAAAGTAAAAAAATTCAGTAAAATAGATGCTAAAAAATATTTTGGTCATTGTTCCCTTGAATGGAGAAGCAATATGACAAAATACTGGTACTGAACTGATTCCCTGTATGCTGACATAAATTACTCTACTGGTAATAATAGATGGACAATGTCATGACAATAAATTGGATAAAAAACTTGAAAATGCCAACAGTTAGTGCCAGCTTTCTGTCTTTACACTGACAACAAGCTGGTATCACATAGAATCAGAAAAATAATCTGACAATGCAATGACAATTTATATACTGAATTTCATATATCTGAAAGTAAAAACTTCCCAGTATGTAAAGGTCTTAAATTAATGAAATAGCTTTAAAAGGTAAGTAAATGAAAATAGAATAAACTAAAACTGTCTCCTTAAAGAAAAACACCTACCCCTAACATCTACAAGGGTTTAATGTTATCCTGGGACCTTAACCTTTCTGATATGACCATGGTTCAGGTCATGACACACCTTTGGACCATGAAGATTGTTTTTGGGAAGTTTCATGACAGTTGTCCAAAGCAGCTATGAGATATGGCCTGGACATGACTTTACATGAACAGACAGACAGACACTAGTTTGCGAGGGGTATAAAATAATTTGATGTATTTATAATTTTAAGTATAGAAGAACAGATTGTGGGGATTCCATTTTCTGAAATATCGTAGATAAATTGGTCGGACTTCCCATGGTTTTAACAGAGAATCCTGGGATACTTCATAAGTTTTGAATGGATTAGGAATGTTTGAAGAAAAACACCAGTTAATTTTAAAGCAAGTTCATATGTGTTAAAAGGTCCTGCATGGGTTCAAACCCCACTTGAAAATAGGTAGTAATTGTTCTTTCCCTCACCCCACTGCAAAGGTATAAAATTCTGCCACTTCACCTAGATAGCTGGCAATGTCTCAATATAAGTGAAATATTCTTGACTGGGACATAAAACTCCAATCAATCAATCTGATTGACTTTTTATGACATTGGTTAGTGACAAACAGGTAGGTGTATAACATGAATTTATGTGAACCAAAGTTCTAATAGAAAATAGAATTATGTAATACGAATAGATGACGTTTCTACATTTCATGTTTTTACATAATAATGCAGTTAGGTAAATCTGAGAAAGGTTTCAGCTTCCCTTACATTTATATCACAATAACATCTCTTATTATACAGCTAATAACTTCAAATATTATTGAAAATATCTAAAAACTCAAAATTTCAAATTTCACCAACAAGAGTTACATGTTAACACGATAAATATGATACCTAAATACACGAGATGTAATACTATTACACAATCTGGTTTTTCCTATATTTGAATACACAACACTGACTGCTTTTGATATATTTAATTAATAATTTCACCATATATATCCATTTTAATTAAAACTATACTAATATAGCACAGTTACATAATAGTATAAAAGTTAGTCAATCTATATCCTTGCACATGTGACTTAATTAAACTACCATACTGTAATCAATTCAACCTTGACCAAATAAGGTGTAGATATACATGTATATTTAATGTTCAAATTTTCAAAAAGTAAAGCAATATAAATTATAACATAAAATATAAAAAAATTATCAATTTAAAAATTCTCACTTTCATTTTTTTAATAAAAGTGTAAAATATATACATGTATATGTAAAACCTCCAATCATCATCACCAGTTCAGTCAAATTTTGCATCATAAAGGGGTATAAAGAAAAACATAGAACAGATAGATTCTGGAACTTCAAAATACTGTGTCTATATACCAGGTGGCAAAGTTATCCAAGGGCATTAAAACTAAATTTACTGTATATATTTTTGGAGGTTGGATGGGAGGGGAGTTGGTGGTATTATGCAAAGATGTATATAAGAGCTATGATTCTCCCCCTTATTGAATGGTGTCAAAATAAATTAAAACATGCACAGAAATGTACATCAGTATCTACGTAGTATTTAGTTTATTGCATTTCTCTTATTCAGTCTTGGTGCAGTTAAAATGGCAAATTTTACTGATATTCAAATCTCATGTCATTTCTGCCACAAAGATGCAATTACTTTGAATTTGTAAACGTGGAGCAGAATTGAGAACAAACTTATTTATTTACAACTTGTGCATCTTATCATAATTAATAATCACACAGAGTATGGAGTTTGATCTCATTCGCGCTCGTACATTCCAAAGGGAGAAAATACTCAGTATATAAAACCTGAGTAAATTAATGAAGTACCTTTCACCTGTGATAAAATGAAATAGAAGAAAAAAATATTTATTTATATTTATATACTAGTGTACCCTGGGATACCTACACACCATGGATGTCACCAGTGTGCCCTGGTATACCTACACACCATGGGTTTCACCAGTGTACCCTGGTATACCTACATACCATGGATTTCACCAGTGTACCCTGGTACACCTACATACCATGGATTTCACCAGTGTACCCTGGTACACCTACATACCATGGATTTCACCAGTGTACCCTGGTATACCTACATACCATGGGTTTCACCAGTGTACCCTGGTATACCTACACACCATGGATTTTACCAGTGTACCCTGGTACACCTACATACCATGGATTTCACCAGTGTACCCTGGTACACCTACATACCATGGATTTCACCAGTGTACCCTGGTATACCTACATACCATGGGTTTCACCAGTGTACCCTGGCATACCTACATACCATGGATTTCACCAGTGTACCCTGGTATACCTACACATCATGGATTTCACCAGTGTACCCTGGTATACCTACACATCATGGATTTCACCAGTATACCCTGGTATACCTACATACCATGGATTTCACAAGTGTACCCTGGTATACCTACATACCATGGATTTCACCAGTGTACCCTGGTACACCTACATACCATGGATTTCACCAGTGTACCCTGGTATACCTACAAACCATGGATTTCACCAGTGTACCCTGGTATACCTACACACAATGGGTTTCATTAGTGTACCCTGGGATACCTACATACCATGGGTTTCAGCAGTGTACCCTGGGATACCTACACACCATGGGTTTCACAAGTGTACCCTGGAATACTTACACACTATAGGTTTTGATAAAGATCTCCTGTCACTACAGTCACCTGGTGATTCATAATTTAGACCTCATGACACTACATTCACCTGGTGAGTGACAAAAACCTCTTGTCATTACAGTCACCTGGTGAATGACAAAGACTTCATGTAACTACAGTCACCTGGTGAGTGACAATTTAGACCTCATGTCACTACAATCACCTGGTGAGTGACAATTGACACCTCCTGTCACTACAGTCACCTGGTTAGTGACAATTTAGACTTCCTGTCACTATAGTCACCTGGTGAGTGACAAAGACTTCATGTAACTACAGACACCAGACCTCCTGTCACTACAGTCACATGGTGAGTGACAATTTAGACTTTCTGTTGCTACAATCACCTGGTGAGTGGCAAAGACTTCATGTAACTACAGACACCTGGTGAGTGACAATTAGACCTCCTGGAACTACAATCACTTGGTGAGTGACAAAGACTTCATGTAATTACAGTCACCTAGTGAGTGACAATTTAGACATACTGTCACTACAGTCACCTGGTGAGTGACAATTTAGACCTCCTGTCACTACAGTCACCTAGTGATTTACAATTTAGACCTCATGTCACAACAGTCACCTGGTGATTGAAAAATTTAGACCTCTTGTCACTACAGTCACCCGGTGAGTGACAAAGACTTCATGTCACTACAGTCCCCAGACCTCCTGTCACTACAGTCACATGGTGAGTGACAATTTAGGCTTTCTGTTGCTACAATCACCTGGTGAGTGGCAAAAACGTCATGTAACTACAGACACCTGGTGAGTGACAATTAGACCTCCTGGAACTACAGTCACCTGGTGAGTGACAATTGACACCTCTTGTCATTACAGTCACCTAGTGAGTGACAAAGACTTCATGTAACTACAGTCACCTAGTGAGTGACAATTTAGACATCCTGTCACTACAGTCACCTGGTGAGTGACAATTGACACCTCCTGTCATTACAGTCACCTGGTGAGTGACAAAGACTTCATGTAACTACAGTCACCTAGTGAGTGACAATTTAGACATCCTGTCACTACAGTCACCTAGTGAGTGACAATTTAGACATCATGTCACTACAGTCACCTGGTGATTGATAATTTAGACCTCATGTCACTACAGACACCTGGTGATTAACAATTTAGACCTCCTGTCACTACAGTCACCTGGTGAGTGACAAAGACTTCCTGTCACTACTTCCACCTGTTGAGTGACAAAAATTTGTCACTACATTCACCTAGTGAGAGACAAAGACCTCCTGTCACTACTTCCACCTGGTGAGTGACAAAAATTCATGTCACTACATTCGCTAAGTGACAAAAATCTCAGGTCACTACAGTAACCTGGTGAGTGACAAAGACCTTGTGTCACTACTTCCACCTGGTTAGTGACAAATATTCGTGTCACTACATTCACCCAATGAGTGACAATTTTGATCTCCTCTCACTACGTGACAATTTAGAGTTCCTTTCACAATATTTTAATATTATATTCACCTCTTTACCTTAATTCTGTCTGATTTTTGTTGAAACCTTTCAAATTTTAGTTATATTTTTATATCAGTATGTAAAATGATATAACTTCTAGAGTTTTCTATCCTCAGATTTTGAAAGCACTATTTCATTTCCATATTATGTAATCTAACTCGATGAAAAAAATGCAGATGAGAAATAGATTTTTATTACATTTCTAAGTGAACTGATACCTGACAAATGGATATCTCATAAACAATTCTTGTCTGGCGGATAAAAAATTTTTAAAAATTACAACGTAGATGTGGGGGAAAAACTGGAGGGAAAGTTATATTAGTACCGAGTCTGAAACACTTCATCTTGCATTTACATGTCATGACAATATGCAAACCACATGCACATTCTTCAATAAAAATACTGATTGAATATTTACAAAAGAATTAAGACTTATCACCCCCTTATTTACAAATGCACTGCTATTTTCTGGAAAGGTTTGGCCTATACCACAAAATTAGAGGGGTGTAGAGGGTTTTTGGTATTGCAAGTTGAAGATTTTTTTTAAAAGTTGGCATTACTGGTATATCAGATAGGAAAAGAAAAAGAAAAAAATCTTCACATTTTTTTAAAGACTAATGAGAAAATCTGTCGAGAAAGAAGTCTGCACATGCAAAAGTAATAAATGATTCTAATTTTTTTTCCAGCTATATTAGTTTTCCTTCATTTAATCTACATTTTATGTAAATGTCTCTCTCCTTCCGTCTATCACATTATCCAATCATTCTCTCTTTCTTATGTTAAATCAATTTTATTTTTCACAAGGAAATAATCTATTTATCTACATTTTATATGAAAATTTATTAAAATTAATATTATTCAAAAATTATGATGAAATAATCAAATAATTAAGGAAACTGCTGAACAAACAATGATTATAATATATACTTGTAATAAAAATCTGGTTTGTACTTTTAAACAGGTTTTTTTCTTCAGATTTTGAAAAAAAAAACAGAGCCCTTAACCATTTACAGAACAAATAATTTTTGGGGTCACATTTTCAGTGTTTAATCTAGAAGGTGGTCTTGCACCATTGGCCCCAAAGTAATATTTTTGTCCCCCCCCCCCCCCCCCCCCCCCCAAAAAAAAAAAATATACTGGCTATGAGCCAACTATAGGCCATCTTTTCAGTTTTAGTTAAGTTTTGAGTAAATATGGTTTTACCTCTCTTTAATTCATTATAAATGTTTCTTTAACTTATGCCAACTGGTTACAGGTGTAAGACATAATATGACATGCATTAATAAAGTGGTGTGGCTGTTTCAATACTGATTTTTTCAAATAAAATGGCTGAAGTTATTACAAGTTCTCTGAACAGTCAAACAGATTGACAGACAGACAGACAGACAGACAGATGGACAGAGGGATGACAAACACATAGAATTATGATGTCTCTTTAATCAAACTTTTAGCTTTAAAACTTGATTTCTAATCGACATTTTTATCTTGACCAATCAGAATGCAGAATCAGGTCACATGACCAAGCAATGACAATCATCTTTGATTGCAACTAAAATCAGAAGATGGAAGAAAACATCTTGCAAAAAATCAGATCTGATCAAAACAGTACAAAATGAATAAAAGATCAAATGCAAACAAGCTTACAGTCAGTATTGCAAGTATGTTTGACCCCATTTTTGAAAACATGGCCCCTATTTTATAAGGCCTGAATCAAGATGACCCCACAATTCTAGAATTAAGATTGTCATTTTAATTGTAATGTAGGTTTGAAAGCAGCTAACAAGCAACATGCTTACAGTAAATATTGCAAGCAATACATGTCCCCTGCCATAGAAAGTTGGAAATTAAAAAAAACAAACATGTAAATAATGTTCAATAGTGGGTATGCTGGCCTGTCAAATAAAAGTGTAAACATGGTATAGGGCCAAACATTAATAATATATCTCAAGTCAAATTATTTTAGCACATTATATGTATCACACAAATAAGTTTAGGGTGTGTGTTCCGAACAAACAAACCGAAATTGAGAGTTAGCTAAATCTTATATATATATTCAAGAAAAAGTTGGCAGAATCTGGTCATATGACCAAGCAACAGCAACCATCTTTGAATATGTAACACAGCATTATCATTTCAGCTTAGTTTTAATCAAATCCTTTTAGTACTTTAGGAGAAGTTGCCGATACAAGTTCTCCGAAACAGTCAGACAGATTGAAAGACGGACAGGCAGACAGATGAACAGATGGATGACAAATACATAGAATTATGATTTCTCCTAAAACATTCCACTTGTATACCAACTTTCAAACTGTTAGCTTTAAAATTTGATTTCTAATCAACATTTTATCTCCACCTATCAGAATGCAGAATTTGGTCACATGACCAATCAACAGCAATCATCTTTGAATATGTGACACCACACTGTCTACTTATCATTACTGCTTAGTTTCAATCAAATCCCTTCAGTAGTTTAGGAGGAGTTGCAGAAACAAATTCTCCAGACAAACAGACAGACAATGACAAACACTATTGTCCCCTCCGAAAAACACTATTGTCCCCTCCGACAAACACTATTTTCCCCTCCGGTTGTATCGGCATGGGACTAATGATATACTGGTATATGTGATAGTTTTTCATTAGACAGAAACCATATTTAATGTATCTATAACCTCATTAATTGATGTAATTTAACGACACATAAATCAATTAACATAAGTGCATGTATGCATCTTATTAATTTTTAATCACTTTACCTGTATCAAAATATGAACATTTCACTAGATAAATAAAAAAGTGAGAAATATTAGTCATAAAAGGGAGATAACTCTGTATATTTTAACACTTTTCAATCTCGGAGCTCATTCATCATTCACTATATAATTACAGCCAGTCCTCTTTATAATGACCAAGCTTGTCTGCTTGTCCACAAGTGATTTTGTAGTTAAAGAGAAGCTTCTGTTTTAAAGATATCAACAGAGTTTGTTCCTTTAAGATATCAGTTATTTTATTATATTTTCCTATATTTTGACCAGTACAAGTATTTAATATTAAAAATAGAGTATTAGTCAACATTCTTCAAATGATATTCAGATGGTCAGTTCTGGTATGGTGGAGGAAACAAGAGTATCCAGAGAAATCTGTCTTCAGCAAGCCAACTGGCAAACTTTTTCCAATAAGGGTCTGTCTAAGTAGAATTCAAATCATCGTCACATTATATAGAAAAATTCAAGTTCAAAACACCCAAATTTGAAAGTTGATGACAACACCATAAATGTTGATACAGAAAACAACAACTGCCAAAAATAACTATAGCTTACATAGATAATTGCCTGTTTTCTTTTTATATATTTATTTATAATTTCCATAAAGTAATTTGGATGTGTTATAACCACTAATGTTAAAAACTAGTTTATAGACCGAAAAAGTAACTTTAATATATATATATATATACCTTTTAACTTTTAGAAAAAATAATGGTGATGAGAAAAGTGCAGAGACATTTATCAAAATTATCACTGTATTTATTGTTATTGCTACATGTTGTGAAATGCAATTAGTTTTTACATAATTATCAGTATTATTGCACTTAGGTGAGAAACAAATGTAACAAGACTATTTGTTGTTGTTTTTTAAATTTATCACAAAATTTATCAACATACATCAAATTTTGAATGTATAATCAACATAAATATTTATGATAAACAAAAATTCATAAATTACATTCCTGTTAAATACTCAAATACAAAAAAAATAACATGCATGCAACTGGCCTGCAATCACTGATTATAAAACGTTTAATGAGCATTGGATTTAATGTGTACATTGGTGTGGTTAAAGTACTATTAAAGGAACCCCTCCCCCACTCTCCACTTTCTGCACCCAGTGGTCATAAATATACACATCTTCAGGTTAGTTTACCAAACAATGAACAAACAAACCTGCATTGAAATGTTATTCATAAAATCTGCAGAGAATGTCCCACTTTAGATGAACAACTTGCCAAACAACAGAATTCTAGCTATAAGATTTTTTAAACTACTCCCATTGTCATCATGGCTGAATCTTCACAAAGCAAGAAGATCTTATATCAACTAGAAAAACTGTGAGCCACAAGCTCACAAAAAATACCCCCCCCCCCCCCCCCCATAAAAAAAATCCATCGGATCAAATTTTTAAATAGGAGGTGCACATCTACATTATATCACAAAAATTGTGTGAAAGTTGCATGAAAATCCATAGAAGGGTTTAGGAGAAGTTGCGGATAAGAGATAGGTACCCTAAGGTGTAACGTAAGGACAGGAGGACGGACATCCCTATCACTATATACCCCCACTTTTTAAGCTGGGGTTATAAATATATACACTATATTACACAGGTGTAACTCCTATACTTGTATACACTGCACTATACTATATATAAACCAACAAATAAATACTTATTTGCCGACAGCCCGCCGTTGTGGATAGACCGCGGATTTATTAAAAAACAGTAGAAATATATAATCTATGTCCTATATGACAATTTCATAAGTGTGCAAAAGTTACAAAAACACACACAAAATGCAAAACACTAATGCATAAATTAAGTGAACACAACCTGCCTGGATAAAAAACCAGAGATAAACTGCAAATTTAAGCAGAAAAATACTCTGGAAAACCGTGACAGAAAAGAACTACTATTATAATGTAGCATTAATAAAAAAACCTACATAAAAAACCTAAGTTAAGTCTATCCCCGTTAACGGACGGCTAGAAAGTGATATACATGTACCCGACAACCAACCACGTGTTCAAAAACACGTACACCCATTGGTTAACAACATAATCACGCCTTATATATACGTATAACCCGTGCCTTAACATACATTATTTTCCCGCTATTTGATAAAACGCGGGAAAATACATTTACTCCAGGCCTACCAAGAGGCCTCAGTGTCCAAGTGGTAGTCTAAAGTCTGTGGTTACTGATCACAGTCCCTCTCATCACCTTAATTCAAATCCCACTCAGGTAGAGAATTGGGAAAAAAATTATCAGTTTGATTGTCAAAGGTTGTTGGTTTTCTCTGGGCACTCCAGTTTACTCCACCATCCCAGAAATGACTGCCTCAATATAAGTGAAAGAATCTTGACTGTGGTGTAAAACTCCATTACTCCACTGCTCTACTCAATATCAATTGAGAAAGTGTTCATTCCGATGGCTAGAGAGCTTACATGACACTTAATATTCAAGAAAGGGGATAAGCCAAACTTTGGAATTACCCCTCATCAGTAACTTTAACATTATTTTGCTTGACAGAACATTATGTCTCTGTGTCCAGGATTGTCTTGGGTATATCTGACGTCTCATAGTTCCATGTTCAATAAATATAGTATGAAAAATATGTTTTGTAGTAAAGATGGAAAAAGTAATTTCAAATTTGCATTGTATAAAGAAAATTAATGAATGGGAAATACATCTTAGTATATCAGAATGAGATAAAGAGAAAATGTACTTTTAGACTTATCAATAAAAGCAATCAATGTAACATACGTCAAAAACTTACAATATATATAAATTATAACAATTTTCTTCAAAAAAAAAACACAAAAAAAATTAATTTACATGATGAAAAGTACATTTTTAATGTATGCATTGTCAGTAATTTTGTTTACCTAAAATTACTACCGTATAAAGGTAGTTTCCCCTGGGGAAAATGGCCAAAATTTCCCAATTTGACTACTAACATTCCTGAAAAAACAGTGACATACTAGCAAATTAAATCTATTTGTCCTTACCCACAAAAGTTAGATATTGTTACTATACAACATCTTTGCAATGAGGATCTTGCGCTATTGCAAGCATGTCATTATGCAGTTTGCTGTAATTTAGCACTTCAAATTTTCCCAATTTTAAAAGGCAGAGGGTAGTTTTTTTAAAAACTCTAACAAAATCACTGATTGTAATTTTAATCATCAAATTTTAAAAAAAAATATAACACTTCCTGTATGCATCAACATTTCTGTCATGATATTTGTGGTTATGGTGTATATAGGTAATTATAATAAGGATTATATTTCAGGCCCAAAAAACTTATATTTGTTACCACCAATCTTTGGATCGTTTCAGTGACCCTATTCAAACCTGCCACACAGTCAAAATCACTGAATTTGGATCCTTTTTCCAATTTAAAAGAACCTCCATTTTCAAAAAAAAAAAAAAAAAAATAGAAAAAAATAGAAATCACATAGTCTCTAAAATTCATGGAAAAATTTCTTTTTGTAATAAATATGTATAACATTCCAACTTTTAATGTAATAAATATACCAGTACAGGTACTATAAACACAAAAATACTAAACTTTTTTTTTACTATTTACATCTTTTCAATTCTGCTTCCGGTTTGTCAACATATTGTTGTATTTAATAATTAGAGAATGTTGTTTTTTCATTCACAAGCAAAGAGTGATTTTTAATGAAAATAAAGAATGAATAGATCTTAAAAGTTGTCTTGTTAAAAAAAAAAATTTAGCTTGTGTCAGATATAATAATCTATTCTATTTTACAAGATATCATATGGAATACACAATTTTTAAGCAGATTTTGTCACCAGAAATATGCAACCCCTGGATCCAACTAGATATTTTAAGAGGATAAAATTTATCTGTAGCCAGAGGTCATGCTGTTTCTGGTGATGCAAAGCATCTGAAATGACATAATTTTCACCAAAGTAGTTGAATGATGTCACAGTGGTATTATAAACAACAAACTCAAAGTTAACAATCTAACTAAGATATTATAGTCACTGTATATCCTTGGTATCTGACAGAATAAATATATGATCAGACACATGGGGCGGAGGGTTACTACTGTGAGATATAATTTTTATATTCTGTATTCATGATGTAATAGGCCAGAGTAACTTGCTTTAGGCTTTTAGACTTTTCCTGAAAATAGTGTGGTTACGAATCATCCAACTTTTAAAAGAGCATGAGACACGATGCAAGAACAAGAATTCTACTACAGATAGAAAACACCAAAGTCCTTATCTGATAATTAGAATTTATTAATATATTGCTTTCAAAATTATCATATATTATACATCTTAATTCAAATAAAGACCTTTTATAACATTATAACAAGTTCAGTATCATTAACAATCAAGCATATATCAGTTTTCTAAAATTCTGCTTGACACAAAGAGTTATCTCCCTTTCCTACAGTGTCTAGTCTTTTAAACTTTTCATGGTGAATTATCATATGCTTCCATAGAATAGTAACATAAAAAATATTTCCTGTCGCAACTAACTGGAGGTTAGCCCTTTTTTGCATATTAAATTTGTCCATTGTGAGTACTTAAATATTTGCCCTAAAATTTTTTAATAATTTTTATATTTGTTCTAAAAAATTCAATAACATTAATGTTTGCAGATGAAAAATCAAACATTGGATACAGATGTTGACAAAGGTCCTCATAGTAGGGGTATGACATATTGATTAGCGACACTTTGTCCAGGTGAGCTAGTAATAAAGAGATGACAAAGGAACAATAGATATTTCAAATATAATTTCAATTTTCAATATTTTTTTACTCAGTTATATTATTTCTGTCTTTGTATAAATTATTTTTAAATCAATGTATCATAATTCATCTATAACCTGGTAAAATATTATTAAAAATAAATTCTATAAATATAAATTAATTTTCCTTTGTATGTTATTGACTTAAAATGTTTCTGACATTTTATATCTCATTTTAAACTGTTATTATTGATTTGTAAAATTTAAAAATAAATTTTAAAAATTAAATTATTGATTATAAATGTTACGCAATACCATATTCTTTATTAATATTAAGCAAGAGATTGGAGATTAAAATAATGGGCCTGAATAGCTCACCTGTTCCAGATACAGTATTACATGTGAAACTGAATCCTTAGGAAAACACAATTCTTTTTAAACTATAATTTGTGAGTAGAATTGATTGTAATTATGGAATTTTACGCTGGATCTGGGATGGTGGGGGAAACTTGAGGACTCAGAAAACACTAACCTTCAGAAACTAAACTATCAAACCTTCTACTATGAAGTTCTGCCTCAGCGGAAATCTAACTTAGGCAGTGAAGTATACCATGATCTGTAAGGTTGTACTTACACCACTAGGCCACAGAGATTCCATAAAATTGTTAGAGCAATGACAATTTATATTGCTTGGAACATTCAGGAACAACCTGTATACACTTGCTCCTAATTAGGGTATAATATTTTGTTCAAAATGTATTCAAGAAGTAATTTAATGTTACATATCACATTTTATTTCAGGTTTGTAAAATTGGAAAAGCTTCTACAGCCCAGTTCAGATACTTTAACTTATGTTGAGTTCAAGGCTGGTGGAGGAAATCGGAGTACCTGGAGAATACCACCACCTTCAGCAGGCCACCAGAAACTAAATTTCTCATACTAGAGTCCTACTTGAGATTACAACCTCTGAGAAATTTTCTCTAAAGCCATATTCAAGTATGAAGAATAAAAAAATACTTGAGCTTAGACATTTTTTTTAACAAAATGGACTCTTTCAGTTAAAAAAAATTAAAGCAAGGGTTTTAAGATTTATTCATCCCACACAATAGGTATGGATTAATTATTTTACTCTCAATTACTGTTTTATATATTGTTTATCATAACCCAACACCTTAAACTATGCCAAAAAAGTGCAATGTCTGCATTGTCAACTAATGGTGTCAGAATCCTTGACTCACAAACAATATGATATTGTGACATCATAGTGTACATACAATGTCTTAAACAACAATCTTGACATGGTAAAACACAGAAGTTTCTTGTCCAATGCAACAGAAACAAAAGATCTAGAAGCTTACACCTTAACTACTTGGGTACAGTAACCTAAAAATTATTTTGGTGTATTTTGTTAAAATTTATTTCACTTAAAATTACATCCTGTAGACAGATTAAATTTTATGTTTTGTATAAATTAATAATAAATCATAAACAAAACAATAATAGATTTCACTTTGTAATTTGTGCATCATATTTCAAAACAATAGTAAATGTTTACTGACTAAAAATATGTGACAATCTGTTGAAAAATGTGTTATAATTTCACATATAAAATTGTAAATGAAAGCTTCCTAAAAAAAATGAAACAGGTTCACACGAGCAAGGGGTTGACTAATGTTCCTTTCAAAATTATAATACATAAACATCACCAGCTATAGCTGAATGGAATAATAATGTCTTACTCCTCAGTCAAGATTATATCACCTATATTAAGGCAGTCAGTTCTGAAATAGCAGAGGAAACCAGAGTATCTGAAGATAATATGTTCCCCAGTTACTGGTCAATATGCCCCCATGATATTGCTCTACATTGCAATTAGTTAATATGTCTTCAATCTGTCGTTAAGAAGTACACCCCTTAGCAATTGGTCAGTTTGCAGATATGACAGTGATCTATTGGTCAATATAGTCCAAACCATTGGTTGGTATGCTCCAAGCTAATGGTCAATAAATATTCGTTCCCCAGTTTTTGGTCAATGTGCAAAAAATCATAACTATGCATTGTATTTATAGCATTAAGGTTCCTAATGCCTGGTCAGATCTGGCTGTATAGTTGTGAAGTTCATTTAACTTACACAGGGAAGTTAATTCATTTTGAATTTGGCATGCGCCACACTATCTTTCATTACCCCTTGAAATACCTTGTGCAGAAATGCCATTTCTTATATTTACAATTCTTTCTTTTAATGAATATTTTGTA
The DNA here is from genome assembly GCA_021292105.1 of Anadara kagoshimensis. Lineage (NCBI taxonomy): Eukaryota > Metazoa > Mollusca > Bivalvia > Arcoida > Arcidae > Anadara > Anadara kagoshimensis. The sequence continues at coordinate 21,530,635 of CM037870.1, read as the reverse complement.
CCTTAGCGCTATTTTTTCCATATCTGCTCGTGTGATATAGGGTTTTTAGCCATGCGAGATCAGCGTATCTCACATGATCATGTGACCCCCTGTGCGGGACATGACGTAATATTGCGGGAAAATTGATACACATCAAGGGTCATGACCCCTATTGTCTTTCAACGGGAATTGAAATACAATTGCTTCTGTATGTTTCATCAAAGAGAGGTACAGTCATATTGTAAATATTACTCATTATTCATGTGATTTCATACCTTTTCATAATTTTCTCTATAACAACCATCTCTATATTACAACTAGTGTTTTAAGGTCCCCTTTAGCTTTATTTTTCAAACAGATAAGTCTCTATATAAAGACCACATGTCTATTAAGTTTACATTTCTTAGTTCCCAAAGGTGATCTTTATATACAGGTTTACTGTACAGGATTTCAAAGGTGACTTTATATACAGGTTTACTGTACAAAGGATTTCAAAGGTGATCTTTATATACAGGTTTACTGTACAAAGGATTTCAAAGGTGACCTTTATATACAGGTTTACTGTACAAAGGGTTTCAAAGGTGACTTTATATACAGGTTTACTGTACATAGGATTTCAAAGGTGATCTTTATATACAGGTTTACTGTACATAGGATTTCAAAGGTGATCTTTATATATACAGGTTTACTGTACATAGGGTTTCAAAGGTGATCTTTATATACAGGTTTACTGTACATAGGATTTCAAAGGTGATCTTTATATACAGGTTTACTGTACATAGGATTTCAAAGGTGATCTTTATATACAGGTTTACTGTACATAGGATTTAAATTTCAAAGGTGATCTTTATATACAGGTTACTGTACATAGGATTTCAAAGGTGATCTTTATATACAGGTTTACTGTACATAGGATTTCAAAGGTGATCTTTATATACAGGTTTACTGTACATAGGATTTCAAAGGTGATCTTTATATACAGGTTTACTGTACATAGGATTTCAAAGGTGATCTTTATATACAGGTTTACTGTACATAGGATTTCAAAGGTGACTTTATATACAGGTTTACTGTACATAGGATTTCAAAGGTGATCTTTATATACAGGTTACTGTACTAGGAATTCAAAGGTGACCTATATACAGGTTTACTGTACATAGGATTTCAAAGGATCATATATACAGGTTCACTGTACATAATTTCAAAGGACAATAACCCATACAAACCAAAAGTCAACTTGATTTCTTTATGGGCTTATTAAATGAATTTTGCAACCTCCTAAGTTTCCAAAGGGTGGCTAGGACAAAAATGTTGTGTAGTTACTCTTCTCCTTGCTTATCCTAATTTTTGGGTTAAATGGCAGATTTTGCACTGCCAATTATGGGGTTTACTTTAGTTATTATACAATAGCAATGTGAAGTAACTTGGGAGCATCTCTAATCTCAGCACTTGTGTATGTTGTAAAGCCTTCCATCTGTGTTTTATAATTTATACTTCAAAATCTTAAAACTGCCTAAATTGTGCCATCTGAAAGGGTATTAGGATGAAACGTGTTTTAAAGTTAATTGAAAATTTAACTTTTTCTGGTTCTGACATCTAAATTAAAATTAAGAAGAAAAATTGCAAATTTTATTTATAGAAAAATTGCATGTGCATTGTTAAAAGTGTATTTGGCCAATCCATACCATCTGGTAAGGGTACATTGTGTCTGACACTGACTGATAAGGAAAATGTTACAACACCAATGTCATATATCCTTATCATTATTGATTAGAGGTGGTATGATGTCGTAGCCGTATATTTTTAACATTACACAACATTTTTTTTCAACAGAGATAGAGTAATTGAATAATTAATCTCTAATATATAATGAATAAACAGTTACAACACATAGGAAAAGACCATGAAATATAGTGTGACTGATCACTTACAGTAGAACTGCTAAAGTGACCACCTCTATATGAAGACCGTGAAATATAGTGTGACTGATCACTTACAGTAGAACTGCTAAAGTGACCACCTCTATATGAAGACCATGAAATATAGTGTGACTGATCACATACAGTAGAACTGCTAAAGTGACCACCTCTATATGAAGACCGTGAAATATAGTGTGACTGATCACTTACAGTAGAACTGCTAAAGTGACCACCTCTATATGAAGACCATGAAATATAGTGTGACTGATCACTTACAGTAGAACTGCTAAAGTGACCACCTCTATATGAAGACCATGAAATATAGTCTGACTGATCACATACAGTAGAACTGCTAAAGTGACCACCTCTATATGAAGACCATGAAATATAGTGTGACTGATCACTTACAGTAGAACTGCTAAAGTGACCACCTCTATATGAAGACCATGAAATATAGTGTGACTGATCACTTACAGTAGAACTGCTAAAGTGACCACCTCTATATGAAGACCATGAAATATAGTCTGACTGATCACATACAGTAGAACTGCTAAAGTGACCACCTCTATATGAAGACCATAAAATATAGTGTGACTGATCACTTACAGTAGAACTGCTAAAGTGACCACCTCTATATGAAGACCGTGAAATATAGTGTGACTGATCACTTACAGTAGAACTGCTAAAGTGACCACCTCTATATGAAGACCGTGAAATATAGTGTGACTGATCACATACAGTAGAACTGCTAAAGTGACCACCTCTATATGAAGACCATGAAATATAGTGTTACTGATCACTTACAGCAGAACTGCTAAAGTAACCACCTCTATATGAAGACCATGAAATATAGTGTGACTGATCACTTACAGTAGAACTGCTAAAGTGACCACCTCTATATGAAGACCATGAAATATAGTGTGACTGATCACTTACAGTAGAACTGCTAAAGTGACCACCTCTATATGAAGACCATGAAATATAGTGTGACTGATCACTTACAGTAGAACTGCTAAAGTGACCACCTCTATATGAAGACCATGAAATATAGTCTGACTGATCACTTACAGTAGAACTGCTAAAGTGACCACCTCTATATGAAGACCGTGAAATATAGTGTGACTGATCACTTACAGTAGAACTGCTAAAGTGACCACCTCTATATGAAGACCGTGAAATATAGTGTGACTGATCACTTACAGTAGAACTGCTAAAGTGACCACCTCTATATGAAGACCATGAAATATAGTGTGACTGATCACTTACAGTAGAACTGCTAAAGTGACCACCTCTATATGAAGACCATGAAATATAGTCTGACTGATCACATACAGTAGAACTGCTAAAGTGACCACCTCTATATGAAGACCATGAAATATAGTGTGACTGATCACTTACAGTAGAACTGCTAAAGTGACCACCTCTATATGAAGACCAGTGCCCCTTTGTTTCAAATTTAAACTATAAAAACCTCTTTATAAGGAGTTGAGAAGAGTGGAATAATCCAGTTTAACAGCTCAGTCAAAAATCTTTAAGTTATATCAAGGGTGATAGAGGGGACCAGAGTGCCTAGAGAAAACTATTAATTATCAGCCACATGTGAACTTTCTCACACTAGGATCCACTTTGGGTGGGGTTAAAACCTAGGTGGTGGGAGGCACTGTGATCTGTAAGCATGGGCTTTAGACTGCTCTGTCACAAAGGCCCCTTGTACATAAGGACCATCTGTCTATAAACTCCATATTTACAAGGCACCATGTGTGGTATTTATATATAGGTTTTACTGTACAGTTGAGCCTGTTTGTACAGAACTCTTAGTAAACTGAAAATCTGTCTAAACTGATTTACTTTTACTAGGACATACTTCTGATATTGCTTACTGAGTATGAACATTGTCTATCGAAAATTTGGTGTTTAGTTAACGAAGATGAAGACTCTGAAGAGGAATAAATCACGTAATATTTACATATAAAAACTTAGGTTTGAATTTTAGTGTCATTAAATATGTTCTAGAATGATAGGAAACATAAGAGTTTAATCATTTATTAACAATCTTCAAAATTATGCATTTTAATAACATTATTAGGTCCTCTGCAGTAAAACAGTTGTTGTGAAGGCTAAAGAAAATGTAAAATAAAGCAGGGCTCCCATTTCCCTCTGGTAAACTTTATTTTACATTTTGTTCACCCATCACAACAAAAACTGTTTCGACTGTTTCAAATGGGTTTTTTTTTTTAAAATGATTAAAATGTGTTTTTCTATTACAAAGTAACATATCTACTGACACTAAAATTCAAACATATCTGAAATATGTAATATGTGAAAATATTACAGAATTTCTACCTCTGCTGATTCCTCTGTAATCCACCTTAATACAGCTACAAGTTCTTACTTACATCAATAATCAAGCCTCAATGAACCCACAAACATTATTGTGTGAGTTTGAGATTGTTTTAAGTGCTAGTCTACAAGCTAACAATGAACTTTTAAAAAAAAATTGAAAATTATTTAATGGTGCAAAACCAAGAAGTATTCAAACTTCACTGGTTGTAACATGCTGGGTATGGCTAAAGAGAAAAGAGAGTTGAAAACCATAAATTAATTTATTTGCTGTATAAATTCCTCACTGGCCATGACATGATATTTTCTACTGACAAAAAGACATCTATATTACCAGTACATGAAATTTGAAGACTTATAATTAAGCCACCCTAGAATTGACGTATCGCCGGCCATGCCCATAATGTTCCGACACTGGCCGTCATCACGGTACCAAAGCAGCATCCCGGCAACTAATTACATACTAGTGTCAGTGACATCATTAAAACACACAATTCAGGCCGAGTTTTCATTCTTTTTGCATGTAATTGAAGTATGTCGACCCTTTGTCGGAACATAGTGGGCTTGGCCGGCGATCCGTCAATTAGTATAGATAAACATTACGAAACTGAGATGAGAAATCTGGAATATGATGGTTCTGTGATCATGTGACCTTGGCCTTTTTATAAATTAATAGTTACAAAGCTGAAATCATAAAACCATACATGTACCTAGAATTAGAAAGCTTATGACATAATCACTTGACCAGTCACAGTGGCCACTGTTTCAAGTTCTTTATACACATTTTTCTACACACCATACAATACTAAACAATACCCTGTACAATAATGACATGATCCAATAATATGGCATAGCTGGTGACATCTCGATAAAATTAAAATATATACAAAGAACCTTAACACAAATCTATCAAGATCGTTAAGTATCTTTCTCATCTGACTGATGGAATTAATCAGAGGTTTTGTAAAATTAATTTATTTTTTATAGCACCATAAGGACTGACGTCAGCAGCCTCGAGAAAAAATAAACGACCTGTGGCAGCCAAGTGATTGAAAAATTGATGATAATTTTCACATGTATAATAAACCAGAACTAAATCAACAACTCCATGTAGTGAGGAATCGGCATGCCTCATAATCAATAAAAATCCTTGTCATCTTAAATAGCCTTAGAGCTGAAAGAAAAACAACCACAGAGGAAAATAACCTTTTAATATTGAAATTTCATTTTCATGATTTGTTTGACTCTTATTAGAAAAAAATATAAATAATTTGAATGTTTCAGGGTTTAAATTTGTTAGGGTCCTAGATATGGCAACCTTAAGAAAAAAAACATAACTTTAGATTTTCTATTTCATATGCAATTTGGGCCTGTGTGACAAAGTGGGCACTTAGAAATCTCAAACTTAACTCATTGCCTAGTTTGATTCCCACTTGTATGGAAGATTGTCAGTTGGCTTGCTGAAGCTTAGTGGTCTTCACTGGTCACTCCAGTTTCCTTCTACATCCAAGAATTGACAGCTTCAATATCAGTGAAAGAATCTTGACTGGGGTGTAAAACACCATTAATCCAATCCAATCAAATGGCACACCATTTTTTCCGTTGTCGTAGCAACTAAATGTATTTCAACTGGTATTAGTTTATAGACCATGGGTTACACTTAATTTTAACCACATTATGTGTTCATAATGACCTGGAAAGTCCAAGGTAATTTCTCTAAAACCTGAATAGTGATCCCTGAGTAGAATGCAAGTAAGATCACTTTATACACTTATCGGTATATTTTTTTTTTAAAAAAGACCTATCAATTTGTCTAAATATAGAGTTTACGGCTCAGAGCTAAATAACTTAAAGCTTTCTAATGGTAAAGCACATTAAACACCTATCTAATCCAGGTATACATTCATTTGGTTAAACATCCTTACAAGTTTATAACAATTGAAGTTAGTTAAAGCCAGTACTTATCCCAGTCTAACTTACAGCAGTCTCTTGTGAGGTTTTAGAACTCTTCAGACTTCCCTATACTTAAGTTAGTTAAAGCCAGTACTTATCCCAGTCTAACCTACAGCAGTCTCTTGTGAGGTTTTAGAACTCTTCAGACTTCCCTATACTTAAGTTAGTTAAAGCCAGTACTTATCCCAGTCTAACCTACAGCAGTCTCTTGTGAGGTTTTTTAACTCTTCAGGCCCCGGTTTCACAATCATTCCTTAGCTAAGATTTTCCTTAACTTAAATTTAGCAAATTTTGGTATTCTCTTTTTGGAACTATTGATGAATATTTTTGTCAAAACTAAATGCAAATGTGTTAATCTTGATGTGATCTTAAAAATAACACCTTAAATTCCTGAATATCTTGACAATTAACAAAATTATGAAGATTTTAAATTTTGCAAGATTTAAGTTAAGGAAAACCTTAGCTAAGGAATGATTGTGCAACCGGGGCCAGACTTCCTTATACTTAATTAGTTAAAGCCAGTACTTATCCAAATTTAACCTACAGCAGTCTCTTGAGAGGTTTTAGAACTCTTCAGAATTAGTTAAAGCCAGTACTTATCCCAGTTTAACTTAGAGCAGTCTCTTGTGAGGTTTTTTAACTCTTTAGACTTCCTTATACTTAAGTTAGTTAAAGCCAGTACTTATCCCAGTTTAACCTACAGCAGTCTCTTGAGAGGTTTTAGAACTCTTCAGAATTAGTTAAAGCCAGTACTTATCCCAGTTTAACCTAGAGCAGTCACTTGTGAGGTTTTAGAACTCTTCAGGCTTCCTTATACTTAAGTTAGTTAAAGCCAGTACTTATCCCAGTCTAACCTACAGCAGTTTCTTGTGAGGTTTTTTAACTCTTCAGACTTTCTAATACTTAAGTTAGTTAAAGCCAGTACTTATCCCAGTCTAACCTACAGCAGTCTCTTGTGAGGTTTTTTAACTCTTCAGACTTCCTTATACTTAATTAGTTAAAGCCAGTCCTTATCCAAATTTAACCTACAGCAGTGTCTTGAGAGACAAATACCCCCGTCCCCTAAATTGATGATTTTTTATCTTAAGAATTGGTTTTGTGACCTTGACCCTTGGCTTATGTACTTAATTTTGTCACATTGCCCCATGTTGGTTTATATTTGTTCCAAGTTTGACCAAAATCCATCCATAAATATGGAAGATATGGAACTGACATTATATTGGTTAGGCAGATAGACAGATGGATGAGGAAGCAGGGACAGAGACATAGATAGGGGATTCCTATACACCCCACTTAAACTTCCATTATTTCGGGATAAACTGAGGGTAAAATACTCCCCCTTGGATGGGAAATAAGTTCATTGCAAGGTTAACCCTAAGCATATTTGCTGGTTCTTATTCAGTTGACAGCTGACTAGGCTGAATCAACCTGAAATTAAATGACTTGCTCAAGGACAAACCATGTAACTTGGCTGGGACAAGAATCTATGACTCTTGAATCACAAAGTTTATGACCTTAACTGCTCTGCCACCTCTACCGTTGGATGCGTTGGAAGGAATACTTTTTGAAAAGCTTCACAGTGCTATTAGTGTACATACCCAGCAATCAGTGTCAAATTATGATGGAAAACCCACAAGTTAATCAATCACCAGACCGAGTCAGTGCCTTATGTCTGTGAACTTTTACAAACTATATATATTTTATAAAAATAGAACACATGTGCTTTTCTAGGAATTGATTTTTATTACATTTGTATCTATAACTATTTCATCCAGGAAGTAAAAAAAAAAATAATGTTGTAACATATTGTTGTCTGTTGTTTATGTAGGTAATTAATAAATAAATATACATATATACACATACAGATCCATGGAATACACGACAGAGTCTGGTCTGAAATGTGTCATTTGTCAATAAAATGTAACCTTTACTTGTGAAGAGTTTAGTCTTGATATCGGACTATGAAACAATCTGAAAAAATTTAAATTTGAAATCCCTACATAATCAAAGGGCCTTGGTGACCAAGTGTTCTAAAGTGTGTGGTTACAGTACCTCTCTATGTTTGAACCCCACTCAGGACAAGTCCTACTGTGAGAAAGTTTGTTAAGTTTGCTTGTGGAAGGTCTATGGTTTTCCCTGGGCACTCCAGTTCCCTCCACCATCTTAAACTCACCACCTAGATATAAGTGAAAGCACTTTGACTGGGGCATAAAACTCAATTACCAGTACTTCACCCCTTCCACAAAAATCATCTTCCATTATAAATACCCAGGCAATAATAAGGTAATTAGGGGACCTTGGCTCAAGGTCGACCAATCTCCATACTTCAAGCTTGTTGTAAGATAAAATGTATATCACTGTTAATTACATTCTAAGAGAATTGCTTAATAAATATTAACCAAAATAAATAAAGTTTATAATGACACTTTCATTTTGTCAATAATAGTATCTTTACTAGTAAAATGTTATTTTCAGGAAATGACCTTGGCTTGACCTTAACCTGTGACCTTTAATATCAATCAGTAGAAACTTTAAATGGTTAAAAAATTATCCTTTTTCAATAAATAGGTCAAAGGTAAAGATTGGGATGCAAGAGAATAATAAATCATTTGCCAAATTAATATTTATCAATTTAATGTAAGGTGGGTGGATCTATATTTTTTTAAGTTTTTCCTGCACAATGGATAAGTATAGAACACTCCATACTTTGTATGATAACTAGTTATGACAAGACTAACAAATTTTAAAAATACAAAGTTGTTGGGTTTTTTTTTTTTGTATTTGCAGGGTCAAATACGTATCAAAATACTCAGAGTAGAAAAGACATACATGTATACACCACCTGGATTAGCAGAAAAGACATATATACATACACCACCTGGATTAGCAGAAAAGACATATATACATACACCACCTGGATTAGCTGAAAAGACATATATACATACACCACCTGGATTAGCAGAAAAGACATATATACAAAAACCACCTGGATTAGCAGAAAAGACATATATACATACACCACATGGATTAGCAGAAAAGACATATATACATACACCACCTGGATTAGCAGAAAAGACATATATACATACACCACCTGGATTAGCAGAAAAGACATATATATACATATACCACCTGGATTAGCAGAAAAGACATATATATACCGGTATACATATACCAACTGGATTAGTACAGATAGCCATGTAGAATAGATATCATGGCACTTCTACAGGAATTTTACATGTTGAACATTGCTCAAGTACCATAAAATGAAAATTAAAATTTATTTCAAACTTTGTTCAAATTCAGATATTCTTTATTAAAATTTCTAACTTATGCTGTGACAAACATAATGACACTTACAGTAAAACATGTATAAATCTGAAGTTTGTAGTTTCTGATTTACTTTTGTACTTGAGCCTGGTGATAAGCTACAGCATACTAATCAACTATGTGTGCCTGATTAGTATTACATCAAAATGTCATTTTATGCTAACATTGACATGATCCAGGAAAAGTCCATGATAAGAAAAATTCCTTTCTTATTTGTGTCAATCCAGGAGTGAATCTATAACTTCTGATTGAGGGTTAACACATTAACCATTGAACCTCACAATACAAACTGAAGTGGAATGCAGTTATTGTGTTTTAAACCACAGTCAAGATTTATTTATATTATGGCAGTTAGTTTTCAAAAAAGAGAAAATCTCTAACCTCAGACGGGTTTTGCAGAGCCTAAGTTGCTGGGTGGTCTATAGCAACGGCTTATGGATCAAAATGCCTTTCACAGACTAAGTTCATATCCCACTCTGGCAGATCCTGTTGTATTCGTTTGTCAGTTCACTTACTGAAGGTTGGTGGCTGTTTATTGGTACACCAGTTTTCTCAACTATCCCTGACCTAACTGCCTCAATGTAAGTGAACGAATCTTGATTGGATAATAAAACTCAATTTCTCTCTAAAGTGTTTCAATTAATTCCAAGTATTCTCTATGGCAGCCACAAGTGACCTGAGTATACTGAGGCATCGAATCTCCATTTTGAGTCTCATCTGAAAGACTACTTAAGCATTGAGCATTTTCATCTGAAAGACTACTTAAGCATTGAGCATTTTCATCTGAAGACTACTTAAGCATTGAGCATTTTATAAATCAAGTTTGGACATGACATAAAAATTATCTCAGAACACAGTCAAAGTCCTGAGTGAGGTTTGAACCTACAACCCTTGACATTGATTGCATAGTGACATCTACCATTCAGCCATAGTTAGTTATGCTTTCTTTTTCTTTTAACTTTTTTATAACTGTATGTTTTAACCATAATTTTTATATTTTATTAATTGTTTTAGTATATAAATTATTTGCTTTTTTAAATTAGCATAAAATAAAATAATGGTAAATAAAAACAAACTTTTGAAGAATTGGACCAAAAAACTGTGAGTGGGATATTTATAAATTCCTTCATTTTCTGTGTTGGATGTGGGATTGCGAATCGTGACAGGTTTTTATTTTTTGCTCTATATTATTACCAAAGAAACGTAAATGATCTTTTAAGACACATATTTTTTGTATAATTATTTTGAACATTATGGAACAAGTAAAGAAAGTAACTATTCATGTAGAATGACACTGGTCATTTTTTGTACAACCTAAGACCTATGACAACTTTAAACCTTTAAAGACCTAGAGATAATATTAGGTTAGTAAGAAAGTTGGTTGGGTGGTTGACGGTTGAGTGGTTGGGTTGCAGGGTTGTAATTATCAGGAAGGTTCTACTACCCATCAATAATTTTAATTCACAACCTGTATCTAAATAACATCCACAGAACATAAGACATGTGGACTTCATAGACAGATGGTTTTTATACAGAGGTTCTTGGTTGAAATAGGTATCAAAAAGCCCTTAAAACAGTGGTACTAAAAACAGGTGCTCTGTATAGAGGTGACCACTATGAGATATAACTTATGTATCTTTAGGTTTTTTTTAGAGACAAGTTTTATATCAGCTTTTGTGTCCGACTACATGGTGGTGACTCTCAGAGTACAAGCCTGTTACTCTTGCCTACAATGTAAAAGATGTACATCGCAGACCACTTTGTCACATTATGCTAACATTGAGCTAACCACAAAATTGACAGAACAAGACAAAAAAGACATTTCTAATATACAGTCACTGACTGAGGTTGCAGGACCCTGTGAAAGCAGGTACCATCTTGGGTTGAAGGACCGATGTCCCTACTACACATGTACTGGGCTGTCACTACTACCTTTGAATATAAAGTAATGAAAGGACATTATAAGTATTGTCTCAAATCATGGAAACAGAAAATAAAATTAGACCAAGCAGGGAACTTGTAAAATTATCATAATTTATATAAATGAGTCAGTTCTTATATCACAATTCAATCTTGTCCAATTCTTGTTTTCATAATAAAGCCTATGGTTAAAGACAGAAGCAGGAAATTTTAAAAACTAGCATATGAACTGGAACTCAGCTCCAATATCAAGGATCGAGATGAATTCTGTCAAGTTTTCTCTCATTATACGAAAATTGACACATGGAAACTTGAAAAACTAACATATATAACAGCAAGCAGTAAGCCGTACTCACAGGTCCAAAGATTCGTTATGACTATTTTCTGTCTTTATAAGCCAATAAATGGCTTTTATATTAGATGAAACAGAGACAACTTTTGTGAAATGTATTAGACTGGTAAAACACCACACTGACGCTACTGATACTTTTTATTTTTGTCTATCTCTCTCCCCCTCTCGCTTTCTCTCTCTCTCTGTGTGTCTGTGTGGTGTGTGTGTGTGTGTGTGTGTGTGTGTGTGTGTGTGTTACAATTCTTAACAATTGAGGTCCCTAATACAGTCATTAAAAGCAATCTTCACTAAAACAAACAGATGCTGTTAACATATTGTACTGGTTTTACTTCTCTCCTCGGTGAAGTCACATTTTAAAGTTAGGTCACTATGATATATAATGCATTACATAATTTTACAGAAAATGAGGTAATTTTGATATAATCTGGTCGACTTGTAGAGAGATAAGGTTTTTTTGTTTTGTGTTTATAGTACTCTTCACGTTAACAAGATGAAAGCAGGTGCTTGGTCCATACTGATCAGCTTCATTTGATTTTACTGCTCTTTCCATTGTTACTATGGAATATATGTCTGTACAATCATAAATCAACAAGTAAAAAATAATAATACATATACTGAAACTTAAAATAAAAAATAAGAATACAGAATAATAATTATTAATATCAATATAGTAATATATAGAATAAATACATAAATAAGAGTCATTTAAATCAATAATATTTATTTAAGGTAATAATTAAATAATATTCGTTTAAAAAAATTTAAATAATATCATTTAAACAAATGAATGAATAATATTCATTTTAATAAATAAATAAATAAATAAATAAATAAATAAATAAATAGATTATTTATTCATTTATTTATTTATTTACTTATTTATTTATAAAATAATTATTATAGATGTAAAATGATGGGGAGAGAGGATGGAATATGGAACTTATATCAGATGTAACTGCCGTGCCAAAAAAATATCATCACAGAATGATAGGTGTTTGATATATATGTTACTGTTTTATTTCAATGATTTATAGTAAGAAGTGAAAATATTTTTAAAGTACAAAAACACAACCTAAAATAACTTAACAGAGTTAGTGATGTTTCAATATTTTCTTACACTTCTAACACAGCATTGAGATTAATCTAAGTTTAACCAATACAGGGCTAAAATATAAAGTCCATTCATAAATATTTTGTGCTAATTTAAATTGACCCTAATAAATATGTCTTTGAATTTGTTTGTGCTTAAATGTATACACTAATTAAAATACACATACAGAAGATAGAACATTTATGAAGAAAATGATGGTGAAGAGTGAAGAACATTCAAAATTTGAAAGGCTGCAATTGAAATTACTAGTAAATGAAAATTGATAAAAAAAGTGTTGAAGGTACCTTTTGGATAATGAGGAATTATACATGTGGGTCAGTGAGAATTGGGGTGTGGGGTTAAAATTAAAATAAACTAAAAAGTATACAAGAAAAATAATTTCTAAAAAAATAAAAGTAAAACAAATCTCCAAATTATGATACTGACCTGTGTGTATTCTGTGATGCTGGTGTAGATGGGATAGCTGCTTGAATGACCGCTCACAAAAATTACAGCGATATTTTCTGACATTTGAATGTACCAGATTATGCTGTGTTAGTTGTTGGCGACTTTTGAATCCCTTGTAGCAATGGGGACAAACATGTCTCCTGTCGGGGTTAAACAAATCTGGTATCCCCTCCGCAGGCGGAGAACCCATAGTGCCATTCAAAGTTATATTTGGTGCGGACAGCTTGTTCTTATTCAAATCGGGAGCAGATGACATTTTCCCTCCATTAAAATCAAAGGCAGATGGCAGGATTCTGTTGTTTCCATTTAGGGTAGGCACAGAAAAAAGTTTTTCTCCATTTAGGAAATTAGCAGACGACACTTTGTTTCCATTAACTAGAGAAGCAGACGACATTTTGTTATAATTTGAAGTTCCAGCAGGTGATGTACTTTGTGTCCTGTCCAGTTTGTTTTGGCCCCTTTCTTTGGAAAAAAGATCATTTTGTTGGGCTCGCTGTCTCCTCTCCTCTTCGATCATGTGTCCATTTTCTTCCATATTGTTTCTATTAGCAGACAATAACCAATATGTTAAACAAAGTTTAAAATTCTGATACCATGGATCCATACCACATACATATGATAATATTAAATAGTTATAACTATCCACCAGGATTACATAATATCTATCTCTTCTAATATATTCATTTATGATAAATTTAAACTATTAAAACCTTTGATCCCAAAATTAGCATTGAGTATTTAAAAATATGACATAATTCTAAAACTTCTTAAACTCGTGTCTCCTGTACCATTGCCAAATCTAAAGTGAAACGAGATCCTAGTTGCCTATGAAAAAATCCCAGACGTGAATATAAAAAAACCTGGTATGAAATGAAAAGAGCCAGTTGTGTGTATGAAAAAAATCCATTCAATTTCCTGTACACAATTTTTTTCTCGACCTCGTCATGTAATAAAACATGCCATTATAATGCAACCGAGTTGAATTTAATGATTGAATGGCATTTTCCCATCACCGTGCATTATGTAATGAATTTTATATCTTGCAACTTGCAGTAACGATAGCTGAATACACCCAATCTGCTGCATAAATCCATATTTTTCACCAGATATAAAACAATTTTTTTTCAGAACTACAGAAAGCTATTTTACATCATATAGAGCTGCATTTTACACAATGAGGTACCACAGAGGGTTTTACCTGTTTTTACGAATTAAAAATTAATATAATATTAAAACTTACCTGTGCTTAATGAAAATAAATTGCTCACATACATATGACAGAAGCTATTAAAACTGTTATCACCATTTCAAACACATGACAAAATGAAAATACACTCAAATCATATCAATCATATAGCCGTGCAGATTTAAATGCACAACTGCACATAGTGTATACATTCCCTAAAGGTAAACCTGCATATCAGAAAATGCAACAAAAAAAATTAGGTCATGGGTGGTATTTAGTAGTTCTGTCTTAAAAAAAATCACCGATACATGAGTGTACAGTAATATAAAGATTACAGTCTTTATGCCTGTCCAAAACATATTGCCTTGAGGAATTTGTCAATTTTTTTTTGTTATTTTTTAATTTTTTTATATCCGTCTCTCTCTATAACATATGACATTTTGATATTTTAGAAGGCACATAAATTAATCTTGACTAAGCCATTGTGCAGTTGGAAATTTGCCAAAAACTTTTTTTTAATAATATTTTTTTTTTCTCTCTTTTTCTTTCTTAGTTATGAAACAAGGGAACATCCATGAATAAAATGTTTACTTGAAAAGAAAAATTTGCATTCTAAAATTATTTTCGGCACTTTATGATTCATGCGTTGCCATGGTAGTGAAGAAATATTTCAAACAAGTGAATTAAAGAGAACACTGTAGTTTTTAATGCATTGTGGAAAAAATCAATAAATGATGTAACAAGTCTTAAATTACATGCACATGAAAAATACTTAATGTATGAGTCTGCGTTTTTTTAATGACATTAAACATTTTTTTGGGGGTTACGGGATGTCGTCGTGTATAGAATTAATGTGAATGTCATTATTATGTAATAGTTCCTGCTTTGTTAAATGCAATATTCTGGCAGCTGAAAAATTATGTAGGGCACGTGATCAGAATAAAACTACACCAGAAAAAAAAACTTAATTTGCAAAACTGCTTAATGTATTTTTTAAGATAATATTAAAAGTAAAATAAATAAGCTATATATATGCAGTTATTATTATCTGAAAAATACGTACATGTTGTTGAAATTGAAGAGAAATATTAAAATTTTAAATTTAATCAGGACATTCACCCCTTGAAAATGAATGTGCCTGTAGGTACAGAGGTGTATAAATAACTGTCAATTTATAAGGTGGGATGGGGGGGGGGTGAAAAGTGAAAATTAATATGGCTTAAAGACAATTTGTATAAAAATTTGAAAATTGATAAAACACTAATGAACCATAATTTCATGGGGTAGTTATTTATCAACTGTCTGAATTATCCTAAATGTAATGGCAGAGTTAATACAACAGAATATAAACATAAACCTTTGAAAATATTATTCTGCTTAGTCTGTTTATTTTACTTGTAGTAGAAAGCATCTTATGTAATGTCCACAGTTTTCAGACTCTCAACATGTATCTTTAGTTTTTATTGAGACACAAAAAAGCATCTTATGTAATGTCCACAGTTTTCAGACTCTCTATATGTGTCTTTAGTATTCTTTGAGACACAAGACCTTTATCTCATGAACTCTCCTAGTAAATTAACTTGTCTGTAATTTCTTATGAGTAACTTTTCACAGTATCAGTTTGAAAAAGTGAAGAAGAAAATCCTCTAAAAATTTCACAGTTGCAGCTAGGATTGGAACCTACAACCCTTCAACTTTATAAGTAAGTGACATACCACTAGCCTAAGTCTACTCTTGAGGAACATGAAAATAAATATTCAACAGCACTACTGGACTGATTGAACTGTGTTAGATGGTTTTAAGTATATCACATAATTTTCTGATGCTAATAAGTTTACCATATCTCGATTTGATTGGAGATGTTCATCTAGTTAGTCACTTTGAAAGTTTACAATCTCTGATTTGATTGGAGATGTTCATCTAGTTAGTCACTTTGAAAGTTTACAATCTCTGATTTGATTGGAGATGTTCATCTAGTTAGTCACTTTAAAAGTTTACAATCTCTGATTTGATTGGAGATGTTCATCTAGTTAGTCACTTTAAAAGTTAACAATCTCTGATTTGATTCAAGATGTTCATCTAGTTAGTCACTTTAAAAGTTTACAATCTCTGATTTGATTGGAGATGTTCATCTAGTTAGTCACTTTAAAAGTTTACAATCTCTGATTTGATTGGAGATGTTCATCTAGTTAGTCTCTATGGAATCTATGAAATGTCAATCCATGGCAAGCGACTAGATAACCCTAACCTTGCAAGTGAAACAGTATTAATAGTGAAGAAATAAAAATAGTTATTTATCTTCAATCTATTCTGCAGTACATTTCACTTCGCACGGTGTGAATGTACAAATCTTGGTCTTGAGGCATCTCTGGTCTTGCTTGCAGTTAATTATACAGAAGTGTTCAGAGCTCTGATTAATTAAACTTTAAAAGACTAAGTAGGTCTACTGTCTAACAGTACTTCAAATGTCCACTCTGGTTTTAAAGAGTTAAAGACAATGTTTATAAAATGTCCATTTTGTTGTCACTTAAATGTCCTATCATTATGTTCAAATGTCCAACATCAATTGATCAATTTGTATCTGGAAAGATAAAAATACAGCAGTCAAACTGGGACTCCAATCCAGGACCTTCCCAATATTATCAAGACACTGAGCTACCAGACAACATATCGAGCCCAGTCTGCCACATTACTTTCTTCCTTTTTTCAATTGAACTATCTTGAATTGAACCCACCAGGCTCCAACCTCCAACCAACCTGTTAGTTCATAGTTGACAATTTTCATAGGGGGGATGTGTGTGTGTGTGTGTGTGTGTGTGTGTGTGTGTGTGTGTGTGTGAGAGAGAGAGAGAAAGAGAGAGAGAGAGAGAGAGAAAGAGAGAGAGAGAGAGAGCATCTGACATGGTATGAAAAAACCAAAAATTAAGGACTGTCTTGCGACACTTGAGAAGTTGTTATTTTATCTGTACTATTTATACTAATCACTTAAATAGATATCATATCTAAATCCCTTACTTAAGTTTCATAAAATACTTCATCTAATATGTCTGCTAAGTGTAGAAAAATATACTCCAATACCAATGTATTAAACAAAATTATAAACCAAAATCATCTCGAAAAGTCCTAAGTATGTAACAATAATGGAAATTTTGTGTGGTCCTATTAACCTTCTTGGTTCTAAGGGATTCTGTGGCAGTCTGGTCTAAAGTACCAGCTTATGAGTTGAGTTGAGTAATGATGTTTAACGTCCCAGTCAAAAATATTTCATTTATATCATGATGTTGCCAGTTATAGGCAAAAGTGCAGATATTTTGCCTGTGAGTTGAACTGATGGCATTATACAGCAGGGTTCTTTAGTGTGCCAAGCACACCGTGACACGGGACCTCGTTTATTTAAAGTTCCCATCCGAAAGAACCATGGATTTCATTTTGTAATGCCGAATGCTTGGCGAAAGTACAGTCACTACCCACTTTCAAGTCTTGGGTCAGACCCAGCCGGGGTTCAAACCCACAACCTCCCACTTATGGAGTGAGTGGACCAGCTTCTCGATCACAGCGTGTATCACCACATAAGATCAAATCCAATTTGGGTAGATCCTAATGTGAGTATTGTCTAATTGTTTGCTAAAAGGTGGTGTTTCTCTTTAGGTTCTCTCTAGTTTCCTCCACTCTCAGTCACTGGCTCGATATAAGTGAAAGAAACTTGATTTGAGCTAAAAATATCATTGCCCCATTCCACTCCTTTGGTTATGGAAAACATTTTCATCACAATTACTAGGTATACTATCATTTTATATGGGGAAAAATTTGTGATTTCACACATTTATGTACATAAGGTTCCACACTATGATACAAGGTACCACAAGGTAGCACATATCACTGTACCACAAGGTAGCACATATCACTGTACCACAAGGTAGCACATATCACTGTACCACAAGGTAGCACATATCACTGTACCACAAGGTAGCACATATCACTGACTGATATGTGACCTGTGAGAATAAAATTCAATACTGCAGAGTCACAATTTTTTTCAAAGACATTCTAGTAAACTAAAATGAAGTTTGATATTTTTTATTTACTTGAGCCCAGAGGTAATAGAAAATTGCTATGCACACCTGGGATAAGTATAAAATATCTTGAGAGAGAGTAAAATGTTGTCTATAGGGTTTTTCAATGATTGAAAAAACAGTCAAATTATGGATGATATAATACATCACAGTGAATATCATTCCCAATGTTAATATTTTCAAAATGGAGAGTTGAGTTGAGTAATGATGTTAAAGGTCCGGGTCAAGAATACTTCAGTCATATCGAGGCATCACCAGCTATACCGAAGGTGCAGCAAATTTGCCTGTGCATTGTGCTCAAGGCATTATAGAGTTCTTTGTCATGCCAAGCCAAAACTGACACGGGACCTCATTTATTTTTTTGTTCCCATCTAAAAGAACCATGCCTTTCATTTTGTAATGCTGAGTGCTTGGAAAAAGAAGTCACTACCCACTTTCAAGTCTTGGGTCAGATCCAACCGAGGTTATTTTGAAAATGGATAATCACTATAAAAACAACATTGTGTATTCTACACAAAAGTGTAGGACAAGTTCAAGTGAACAATATCAAACAAATTTATTTGAATTTTAATGAAAGTTTGAATAATTCACTGTCACAAACACGGTCACTATGACAGTAATTATGAAAAAATCATTGAAGCAACCATGTAAACCTGTTAGTTTGTTATAACAGACCTAATGGAAGTATATATACTGACATATAGGTATAAGATTTTAAAATACAACTTTTTCTGACATTTTGAAAAATTGGTAACCTCCTTTGACACTGGAATTTTTATCATTTAAATTGTCCAAATTTGGAAGATAATTTAAACTTGAGAAATGCATGATTATGTAACTTCAAAAGGGTAAATGTAAGAGTTAAGATTTGTAAGGTCAAGTAGAATCTTAACTGTGAAGAAAATGTTGTAGGATTAGTCGAAAACAACCACAAAATTGGGATAATATTATTTTTGCTAGAAAGGGCTCAAATTTCAGCCCTAAATAATTATCAAAAAAATAGGTACTGCTGTATATCAACTGCATTCAGATTTGTTCAAATTCCAAACACATTATGTTACTAACAGACTGAGTATGGGTGTAAATTGTGTAGAAAATCATGAGTTATCTCCCTTGATATCTTTGATTCCCACAAAATAAGGTGAAAGTGTTTCTGGCTAAAGATGTTCTGTGTATTTTTGATATATATATGTAATTTGTGGGTCAGAATTTCCACCAAAACAACGGAAATTGGTATACCACAAATATTATTCCTTTAACAGAATTTATTATTTTCTAGTTTCTGTCTATGAGACCACTGCGGTAGCTCATTTGGTAGAGTGCTCGCTCCATAAGTGAGAGGTCGTAGGTTCGAACCCTGACTAAGTCTGACCCTAGACTTGAAATTGGGTAGTGACTGTTCTTTTGCCAAGCACTCAGCATTACAAAACGAAAGTCATGGTTCTTTTGGATGGGAAATTAAATAAACGAGGCCCTGTGTCACGGTAGGCTTGGCACAATAAAGAACCCTGCTGTATAATGCCATAAGCGCAACGCGAAGGCAAAATTTCTGCACCTTTGCCTATAGATGGCAATGTCTCAATACAAGTGAAATATTCTTGATTGGGACATTAAACACCATTACTCAACTCTAGTTTCTATATTATTTGATAATCATGACAATAGGTAACAATATAAAAAATCATAATTATCACTAACATAAAACTTCTATTAATTTACCAGTTTGAAAAAATCATTTTCCTTTAAAAAATATAAAAAAAAAATACATCAGCTAGATAATGGATAAATGTCATGATATTACTTATTAACAATGACTCAAGTATGTATTCCTAAGTCATAGCACCTGGTGACCCAAATCAACATTTTTTCTCTGTTTTTTTTAAAAAATACTGGGCAATTAGCGATGGCATTTGATGAACAGAATTTTTCAATTTAGGGTATTTTTTTTAACTCTAAGAAAAAATTTGATGAGACAGAAATATTCAATTTAGAAGAAAACAATTTGAACAATTTGATAGCACAAACGTTTTCATTTGAGGATAAATTTTTGACAAAATATTATTTTAAAAAATTTGACATAACAGAGGTTTTCAATTTAGTAAAAGATTATGACAAAAAATTGTAAGAATTGACATGTTAAATTAAGATATAATGCTGTCAAAACTGAATTTTTTAACATTTTATCAGAACTCCGAATTTGGAATAGAAAATATGTTGATGTCAGGTTTACCATTTTGCTTGATAAAGGTCGGTAGTTTTCTCTGGGTACACAAGTTTCCTCCATTATCCCAGAACTGACCTCCTTGATATAAGTGAAAAAATCTTTGAGTAAAACTGCATTACCCCACTCAAACCTACTCTACCCCACTCCAACCCACTCACCCTACTCTATTCACAGCATACATTTTTATATAGGGAACCCAAAGTGTCTGTATAATACTCTTTTTCTTTACCTAATTTTTTTTTGAACTATAAAAAATGATTTATGAAGAAAGAAATATATGTCAGAATGCTCATTAGGGTCATGTTGAAGTATCCCTATTTTGACAATTTTTCCATTTAACCATCTTGGGGCATTGTCTTCATCTCTGCAAACTTTAGAATCATAAAACAATTATTCACACAATTGCATGTTTCATTTGAGTCAGGAATTAATCAAATCTCCCCAAGTACTGACTGCATTGAGTCAAGGACAGTACCTTAATCTCCCCAAATTATGGCTGCATTGAATCCAGTACTACCCAAATCTCCCCAAATTATGGATGCATTGAATCCAGTACTACCCAAATCTCCCCAAATTATGGATGCATTGAATCCAGTACTACCCAAATCTCCCCAAATTAGGGCTGCATGGAGTCAAGGAATACCCAAATCTAGCCAAATTATGGATGTATTAAATCCAGTACTACAAACCCCCACAAAAATTCTGACTCCATTGAGTCAGGGATTAACCAAATTTCCTGAATTCTGGCTACATTGAGTTAGGAATTACCCAAAAACTCACCCGAGTTCTTGCTGCATTGAGTCTGGAATTACCCAAAACTCCCACTCCCTGAGTTCTGGCTGCATTGAGCCAAGGACTACCCAAATCTCCCCAAATGCTGACTGTATTAAATCAGGAATTAGCCAAATCTCCCCAAATGCTGACTGCACTGAGTCAAAGACTACCTTAATCTCCCCAATGCTGACTGCATTGAATCAAAGATAACCCAAATTTCCCAAATTATGGCTGCATTGAGTCAAGGACTACCCAAATCTCCCTGAATCTTGCTGCATGGAGTGTGGAATTACCCACATCTCCCTGAATTTTGGCTGCATTAAGTCAAGGACTACCTTAATCTCCCCAATGCTGACTGCACTGAATCAAGAATTACCCAAATTTCCGAAATTATGGCTGCATTGAGTTAGGAATTAACCAAATCTCCCCGAGTTCTGGCTGCATTGAGTCAAGGACTACCCAAATCTTCCTGAATCTTGCTGCATTGAGTCTGGAATTACCCACATCTCCCTGAATTTTGGCTGCATTAAGTCAAGGACTACCTTAATCTCCCCAATGCTGATTGCATTGAATTAAGAATTATGCAAATTTCCCAAATTATGGCTGCATTGAGTCAGAGATTAACCAAACCTCCCCAAATTGGAGCTGCAATGAATCCAGAACTACCAAAATTTCCCCAAATGCTGACTGCATTAAATCAGGGATTAACCAAATCTCCCCCAAATGCTGACTGAATTGAGTCAATGATTACCCAAATTTCCCAAATTATGGCTGCATTGAGTTAGGAATTAACCAAATCTCCCTGAATTCTGGCTGCATTGAGTCAAGGACTACTCAAATCTCCCCAAATGCTGACTGCATTAAATCAGGGATTAGCCAAATCTCCCCAAATGCTGACTGCATTGAGTCAAAGACTACCTTAATCTCCCCAATGCTGACTGCATTGAATCAAAGATTAACCAAATCTCCCCAAATTATAGCTGCATTGAATCCAGAACTACCCAAATCTACCCAAATTCTGACTGCATTGAGACAGGGATTAACCAAATCTCCTGAATTATGGCTGCATTGAGTCAAGGGTTATCCAAATCTCCCTAATTCAGGGATTGCCTAAATCTCCACAATACTTACTGCATTGAGGTAGAAAGTTATTTTCTCATTGTATTTCCCCAAAATTGGTATACATGTAATTACTAAACATTGGAATTTTTTTATATTATTTTCATCACTCAGAAAAACAGCTTGCCTTATTAGTCATTATAGAGTAGGCCCACCATTTAAATTTAACCAAAAACTTTTTTTTTTTTCAATTTTGCTTGACTCTGCTTTAGTTACCCCACCTTTTTACTAAGAAAAACTGTGAGTTTTACTATTCTACACTGTGTATGATTTATAGTCAGTAGTTCTTCAGGTCTTCCAATAAATATCATTAGAATTAAGAGAACTACAAAATCTTTTATTACATAAAATAATGATGTAGAAGCAGTTAAACTTTCAAATATTACAAATTATATTGTGTGAAATGACATCTTTGTTTAATTCTGACTGGCTATATGCAAATGATCAAGGGGCACAACAAGGGGACCTCATATAAAAACTCAGAGACCAAACTAGAACTGTCAGTGAAACCGACTTATTACCACTGCATAGGTTTTGTCATTGGATCATGACAACTTCAAGTTACGATAATTTCCCCAAAATAAATCTAATCAAACTAATACTCACAGGTACACAGGTTCTTATAACAAGTAAAATATGTGCACAATATTAAATAAAATGGATTATGTATCACTGTACATATAGAAAATTATGTCTACGGACAGAAGGACAGACAGACAGACAAGGTGATCACAGCATATTCTGCCTCACTTTTTAGCAAGGAGTAAAAAAAAAATAATCAGAGAAGAAAGAATGACATTAAAAAAACAAAAATATCAAAAACAAGAGATCTCAGTAGATCTAAAGTCTTGTCCAAAAGTCACATTTTCATATAACAAAACTTTTGAACAAAATCAAGAAAGATGATCATGAAGAAACGAAACATGGGTACTATATTTTGGTTTTTAAGGAAAATGAAATGTAGTATTGGCGTTTAAGGCCCCAGTTTGATTTTTTCAATTATATTGAGCCAGTCAGTTATGGGATAATGGAGGAAAACTAAGTAACCATACAAACCACACACCTTTATAAGCAAGCAAACTAACAAAATTTCTCACTCTAGGATCTGACCTGAGCAGGATTTATACCTCGGCAGTGAGAGTCTCTGACCTGAGCAGGATTTATACTTCGGCAGTGAGAGTCTCTGACCTGAGCAGGATTTATACCTCAGCAGTGAGAGTCTCTGACCTAAGCAGGATTTATACCTCAGCAGTGAGAGTCTCTGACCTGAGCAGGATTTATACCTCAGCAGTGAGAGTCTCTGACCTGAGCAGGATTTATACCTCAGCAGTGAGAGTCTCCGACTTGAGCAGGATTTATACCTGGGCAGTGAGAGTCTCTAATCTGAGAAGGATTCATACCTCGGCAGTGAGAGTCTCTGATCTGAGTAGGATTTATACCTTGGCAGTGAGAGTCTCTAATCTGAGAAGGATTCATACCTCGTCAGTGAGAGTCTCTGATCTGAGTAGGATTTATACCTTGGCAGTGAGAGTCTCTAATCTGAGAAGGATTCATACCTCGTCAGTGAGAGTCTCTGATCTGAGAAGGATTCATACCTCGGCAGTGAGAGTCTCTAACCTGAGCAGGAATTATACCTTGGCAGTGAGAGTCTCTAACCTGAGCAGGAATTATACCTCGGCAGTGAGAGTCTCTAATCTGAGAAGGATTCATACCTCGTCAGTGAGAGTCTCTGATCTGAGCAGGATTTATACCTCGGCAGTGAGAGTCTCTGACCTGAGCAGGAATTATACCTCGGCAGTGAGAGTCTCTGACATAAGCAGGATTTATACCTCGGCAGTGAGAGTCTCTGACCTAAGCAGGGTTTATACCTCGGCAGTGAGAGTCTCTGACCTTGGCAGGGTTTATACTAGGCAGTGAGAGTCCCTGTGATCTGTAAGAATACACTTTAGTTCACTTAACAAGCTCTTCAAGTAAAATATAAATTATGGATTGAACCGGAGAAGAAACCAGTTAAGAATGAACTCGCTGATTATGATAAACCATTTCATATATAATTTTATTAAGTTCTGTCTGCTTTGTCTTTATTCTCTCTACCTTCCTTACAGACCATTGCATTATTTCAGTTGAGAAAGTGCTTTAACTCTGTCTATGTTGAAGAATACCAGCTAGATCTGACATACACTTGACAGTTAGTAAGTGGTGACTGTTCTTAATCTCAGCACTCAACATTTAGAAATAAAATTGGCTGGTTTCCCATATGAGAACTGCATGGCATGCTTAGGAACCTTCACTATCCATTGCCCTTAAAATGCACTGCAGGGGTCAAAATTTCTGCAACTCATCACTAACTGCAATATTTTAAAAACTTATACATGTATTACATTAAAAGCCAAGATGGAAAATTGTTCTTAGACTGTAAAATTTCTGTATATAGCATCTACACCACCTGGCACTACCAAGGGAGATAACACTCATTTCTTATGTAATGTTGTTAATGAAATCAGTTTCACTGAACACACTACATATGCTACTTCATGTTAGGTACAAGGGGCATTTAAAACATCTCTGTCACTTTTTTGCTCAATAATCTATTTATATGATAAATCTAATTCTGCATGGGAAAAATCATCTCTCCATTTACACTTTTATTACATTGGTATGTACAACATTAGGCCAATAAAAGAACATCCTTTAAACCTTCCCCACAACATTGATATAATTGAATTAAGTGAAGATTGTCAAATTATCTACTTGGTATTATGGCCTAAATAAAAATTAGTTAAACTTAAAAATTATTATCAAAAGTAATCTTGTGTAACTACGGAGTCATTTGTGACAGTCTGTATCAATTATCAATTAATAGGAGGGCCAATATAGATTACCCCCAGACTGGCAGACAGAACTAAGTCATAAACAATTGCAAAATAATGTAATATTAAAGACTGTCTGAGGGTAAAAAAATAAATGATAAAAGATTTAATCTGGAACAGCTAATGGTTTTGAATTCTCATTTAGTATTTATTGAAAAAAGTGTGAATTGGGTGTCATATATGTTATCAGTGTCTATATACACTTTGGACAGTGATATCTCAGGACCTCTATGCCAATTTGCAAATATAACTTGCCTTGTTTATTTTGGAGTGCTACATCATCAATATTAACTGACAAGTATTTGGATATAAGGCTTTAAATTGTCAGAGAATTATAGTGCTGAAAAGCCACAATGATGCTAACCTCTTTCAATATAACATGGACAAGGTTCATACATATTTTATACACAGTGTATGTACAACCTTCAATCTTTTTACTAAAAAAAGAACAAGACCAGATATGAAGGGTTGTACATACACACTGTGTATATAACATTTTTATCTAACATTACCAACTAGGTTATTTAAAATAATAAAAAACAACACTTAATGTGAAAAAATTATATTTTACCACAGAAAAACATTAAACTATATTATGACATTTGTTCTGTAGTAATGACGTCATTATTTACATTTGACAAATCGGACATTCCCTAATGATGTCACAATGAAAAATCCAGTTAAAAGTGCATGTGTACTTTACCGCCAATGTTGTATCACCACAGTGTGGTAATACAAGATTCTGTATCATACGTGTTCGATAAAACTTGTATTTTGTCAAATCAGATAGAAAAACTAGTCTTATGTTAGATAAAGCAACACATCAATCATTCCTCGTTCGTAGTTTGAATTTGAGCAAAAAAAAAACAAAAAAAAACAACAATACTTCTTTTTGTTACTCTTGTGAAAGATATTAATGAACGTTCCTCATAAAAAGACTTAAAAATATGGTTCTTAATAGACAGGTGGTCATTATAGAAAATTATACACACATTATAGAGACAAAGTTTAACAAATCATGAAAGAACATAAAGTTAGAAGTTCTACAGAACATATTACGACATGTACCCATTTAATATGCACTACAGCATGTTGATCACAAGCTGTTACTTAAGAATGATGTCATTAGTTTTTTTTTTGTGTTACAGCACAAATATATAATAAAAAATACATCAATTTAAAAAATGCTATAAAATTTCTTTGAAAAATATCAAAGCTTATCATGTAAATTTTAATTATAAGGAAAGATTGATTTTCTTACAAATTTTATTTATGCTATATGAGCTTAAAAGGTTTAATTGTAGCCAACTTTAAATATTATTACATTTCATACAATATAGTGTGTAAAATGTTTTCTTGTTTACATCAAATAAAATATAACCTTGAAACAAAAACAAAAAGTTTTGAAATAATAAAGTCATTAAAATGGCTCCAGCAGCAAGATGGTTACAGAGCTACAGTACAGTAAAAAACTTCCATTATAACTTGGAGTTTTCCAGGAGCATTTCACTCATTTCAAGGTGGTCAATTCAGGAATGGTTAAAAAAAATGCAAACCCAACTGTAACACCTTGCTTCATATTTAGACCGAATAAAAACTCTATATAAAGACCACCTGTCTATAAAGTAATTGTTTCTAAGATCCATTGGGTGGTCTTTATGTACAGGTTTTTCTTTATCTTATCACAGATAGTTGATATGCATATTGCAATCAACCTACCAACCATCTCAACATATGAGTACCACACCTGTTACCTGTTCTTCAAGGCCATTGGCACTATGACCAATTTTTTTGTATTTGGTTCTTGACAGTGTATGTCATTTCTGGTCCTAATTTGTGATAACTGGGGTCAAACTTTATGTCATGGTGTTGTATGTCATTTCTGGTCCTAATTTGTGATAACTGGGGTCAAACTTTATGTCATGGTGTTTCCAAAAGTCAATCAAAAAACTCTTATTTATAACATCAAATATAGGTTTTAAGTTTGTTACTTCAGATAATTTTCTTGTTATAATTAGAAACTTGACATCATTTAAAATGTTTTTTTAGTTAACTTAAACCAGAACAAATCTTTTTTGAAAATAAAACAGAATTTACAAGTATTTCTGCATGTAAGGTAGATCAAACACTACAATAATATCTAACTTAAAAATGTTTGATAATAGGACCACTTTTTACTCAAATTACTCAAGCAACTTAATAAAAATGCAAAAATGTTTGAGTTGAGTAATAGTGTTTAACATCCCCGTCAAGAATATTACACTAATATTGAGACATCACCAGCTATAGGCAAAGGTACAGAAATTTTGCCTATGTGTTGCGCTGATGGCATTATAGAGCAGGGTTCTTTAGCGTGCCAAGCCTACCGTGACATGGGACCTTGTTTATTTTTAAGTTCCCATCCGAAACTTTCATTAAGTAATGGAGAGTGTTTGGTGAAATAACAGTCACTACCCACTTTCAAGTCTTGGGTCAGACCCGGTCGAGGTTTGAACCCATGACCTCTTACTTATGGAGCAAGCACTTTATCAATTGAGCACCACAGTGGTAAGTAAATGTTTGAAGCCATTTGTTTGTTACTATAATGTTGTTGTCATCATGGACTGACTAGTATCGGCATTGAAGCATGACCGACAGAAAAGGTCACCTCTCAAATGTAGCTGACCATGGTCAAACATCATAACAATGTGAGACAAAAACTTGATATATTAGTGACTTATTCACTAAGAGGATTTTTCTCCCATATTGAGCAAGAAAATGCAATGCCATCACAATATCAATCCAATTGTGAAAAATCTGGTATGCACTGCTGAAAGTGGAATGAAAAAGATGGGGCAAAAACTGAGGTGAACTGAAAAAGACTGTGATTGACAAAACTAATTGTCTCCTGCTAACATACAGTTATCAGGCGTAAAGATTGGTTGTTTGGTCTGTAGGAATGGTGTTTTATTGTAGACAGATTGTTTCTGAATAATGAAGAAGTTTGGAGTACCTGAAGAAACAATCAACCAGCTAGCAAACTGACAAACGATCTTACCCTCAGATCTGACTCCCAAGTGAAGACTCAAACTGAAGTGAAAAGAGACATTGCTATCCTATAGCTGGCACTTCATACCTCTTGGCCACAAAACAAGCCCACACCCAAACCACCCACAAGTACATAAATCATTAGTAAGCCATATAAATATTACATCAAGGTAGTATACTTCACTTTACTACAGTTTTTAAGATGGTTCAAACTATAAACTGAAACTTTGTTTTTGTAACAGGAAAGAAAAAAAATGCAGGGTTGGACCGTGGATCAAACCCGGGACCTTCTGCACTATAGGCGAGTGCTCTACCACTGACCTACTCATACGGCTACATTCCTTCCTTGCTTTGTTTTTATTCAACTCCCTTGAATCAAACCACCAGGTTCCACCCTGGGACCAACCTGTCGGTTGGCCACTTCCCTGGACGAGCCCCCAAATGTAACTGGAAAGATAAAAAATGCAGGGTCAGACCAGGGATCGAACCTGGGACCTTCTGCACTATAGGCGAGTGCTCTACCACTGACCTACTCATACGGCTACATTCCTTCCTTGCTTTTTTTTGATTCAACTCCCTTGAATCAAACCACCAGGTTCCACCCTGGGACCAACCTGTTGGTTGGCCAGTTCCCCGGACGAGCCCCCAAATGTAACTGAAAAGAGAAAAATGCAGGGTAAGACCAGGGATCGAACCTGGGACCTTCTGCACTATAGGCGAGTGCTCTACCACTGAGCCACCCAGACAGCTACATGTTTTATGTATGATTGGTTCAGTACATATATATACTTATATATAATATACTTATGTATGTTCATGTTCAGATGACTCAAACAAGGAAGAAAAAATAATTTGTGATTTAAAAATTAAAAATTAAAATTTTTTATGTAAATTTTTTGTATGATTGGTTTTAACATGTTCTTTAAATGTGCACATATAAAATATACATATACCTTGTGTATATATATATGTATGGTCATGTATTTTAATTTCTTTTTTATTAATTTGCCTAGCAGGTAAAAAAAAGTAAGTGTGATCTAATATACAAAGGCTTATAATTTATGCTACTAAATCATTGCTGTCAAGAGGTAAAGCATGCCGTGATACCACATACGGCTTTGTTGCACTGAACTGAGGGACCAGGGAATTGCTCCCCCCGGAAAATTCGTTAAAGATGTAGAACCATGATTTCTCCAGCATTTTGAGAAAGAAAATGATCTATTAAACTACCAGTGCTGATTGATATGTTGTGAGTCTTGTTATGAAAGGTTAACATTGATGGCCTTTTCCCCATCTACTATTTCCTGACTATTTAAAGCAGGGTGCCATTTGGTCAGTTTATATTGACGAGATAGCATTCTAAAGTAAACAAGACGAGTGATTTTTGCAAAATGGACACCATCTATGAAGGAGCAGTTATACAATATTTGCATAAGAAAGGTTTTAGCACCTAAGTATACCCATACTGATATAGTACCAACACTAAGGAAAGATGCCTCTTTATAAGTAACAAAGTAAAAGTAAAAAGGAGAGTGGCAAAAATAACACAGCAGGCACTGTCTTGAGAATGACCCCTGTCATGAAAGTCCTGTAGCTGTTGCAACCCCAGAAATGGTCAATAAAGTCCATGATATTATGACTAGCAGAGGAGTTACTGAAAAACATATAGCCAGTGTAGTTGGCATGTTACAGGAAAGAATGAATTCCGTTATGAAAGAGGATCTTGCAATGAGAAAGCTTTCAAATTATTAGGTACAAAGACTTCTTAGTTCTAAAAGTTAATTAGGAGCATACCAAACACATTTTGTCACATACTAATCTAAACTATTTAGAGGTAGATCTTGCTAACTTTCTTCAGATATTTGTTACTATGGATAAAATGTGGATCCACCATTTCATCCCAGAGGCCAGACAACAGTCTAAACAAAAAGGCACCCTGGTTTACCCTTGCCAAAAAAGGCAAAGCCTGTTCCATCAGCTGGAAAGGGTTATGGCTTTTGTTTCTGAGATGCCAAAGGTATCCTCAAGGCAGATTGTCTCCAAATGGGACAATCAATCAATTGTAAATTACATCCATCACTTATGAGGCAGTTACAGGAAAATACTAAACTTTTGAAAATTTGTAAAGGTGTGTTGTTACACCAGCACAATGCCTCTTTAGTAAAGGTGTGTTGTTACACCAGCACAATGCCTCTTTAGTAAAGGTGTGTTGTTACACCAGCACAATGCCTCTTTAGTAAAGGTGTGTTGTTACACCAGCACATTGCCTCTTTAGTAAAGGTGTGTTGTTACACCAGCACAATGCCTCTTTTACACAAGTCTATCAATGCAATGCCTGGTATCAATAATTTTGACTTTATATTGATTGAGCATCTGTATATTCACCTCATCTCACTCCATCAGACTTTCATATACATGATTTCTAACAATGGAAAATGGTCATTTCCATGAACCCATTTCAGTCAAATGATGTCAAACATTCAGTGGAGAATTTTCTGAATGGTAAAAAAATCTTTAAAAGTGGCATTTAAGGCCCTTTAATATGAACAGTACAAGATAAGAATGGTAAATGTATTTTTTTATACACATAAACTCAAATCTGTCTTATAAATTACAGATAGTTTGTGAATTTTTCAGTAAGAGAGTGGTTTGGTTTAGACAGTCATTGTAATTTGATTATAATGAAGGGTAAGACAAACATTTCTATTGGTCAGATTTCATACAGGATCGTCTTGTACAAACTTTGATCTACTCATCCTAGGGACCTTCCACACTTAATTTGGTTTCAATTGGCCCAATGTTTAAAGATAAAAGTTTACGAATGCACACACGCACGGAAGCACAGACACATGTACGGTTCACCATGCCATAAGCTCAGCTGGCTATGGCCAGTTAAAGCTAACAAAATTATATCAACATTTACAAGTATTTTCAGAACAAAACCTGCTTTACTGACCATGCTCTATGTTCTAAGATCAATTTGCCTTATAGTCCATTTTATCAGGTTTTACATGGATGGTCTTTATATACAGGTTTTACATGGATGGTCTTTATATACAGGTTTTACATGGGCTGGTCTTTATATACAGGTTTTACTATATTTATATATTGATCACAAAAAATATTTTAATTATGAATTAGATATGAAATTAATATACCGGTTTTTTGTACAAGTATTTCTACAACTTTTACCATATACTGACATATATCATTTTTATATCGGAAATGTCCTGAATGTACTGACAATTTAATTCATTCAGACTTGATCATTATGATATGTTTTTAGACTACATTTTGGAAAGGATATTGTTTTATTTAAAATATGTTGCATGAACGCTAGTAAGAGACTCACAGCTACAATAGAAATGTTTTTCACAAAGAATTCATAAAAAAAATA
Source organism: Anadara kagoshimensis (assembly GCA_021292105.1). Lineage (NCBI taxonomy): Eukaryota > Metazoa > Mollusca > Bivalvia > Arcoida > Arcidae > Anadara > Anadara kagoshimensis. Next base: position 21,498,614 of record CM037870.1, on the reverse strand, counting down.
ATAAAAAGTAGAAAAAATCAAAATTAGAAAACAAAACATTTTGATTTATAAAACGCTGTCAGTTTATTAATTTTAATGTTTGTCATTCTGTCTATAAAATGTAATTCACTCTTCGTAATTAATGTCACCAATTGTACCTACTCTCGTAGGTAACACAATTTTATTTGCTATCGTTTAATGACACACACAACCTCATTTCTTTCACCAACATTTATCTTAAAGTTTATATAAAAGACATGAAAATCATTGGGGTTTTGGGTGTTTTTTTTACTTTATTATTATATGGTTTTCTTTGATTTCATATCTTTTTAAATTTGATTGCTTATAACTGGACAATTAATGTTTTCTACTCAAGTACATCAATTATTTTGTTAAATAAAGGAGTGGACTGGAGTGGAGTGGGGTGGAGTGGAGTAATGGTGTTTTACGCCCAGTCAAGATTCTTTCACTTATATCAAGGCAGTCAGTTCAGGAATGGAATAGGAAACCAGAGTGCCCATGGAAAACTATCAAACCTTTGTCAAGTGAACTGACAACCCTTCTCATACTAGGATCTGTCATGAGTGGGAATCAAACTTAATCAACTAGAGGTGCTTTCAAGAAACCATGCACTAAAATCAGGACAAGCAAAGCCAAAGTAAGAAAGTCTGAAGGTGGATTCTTGTTGGAAAAATTCTCCACTTAATAAAAACTAAATTCTGATGTGTCAATTTCTTTCTGACGATTTAGTCAGAAACAGTTTTTGTACAAAGATTATAAAAATCTTTAAAATTTTGGTAAAAAAGAATTTCAGATAAACAAAAATATATATTATATCTTTAATTATAGCCACATGATAGATTGAAATACAAAACATTTTGACAGTTGTCATTTTATGTGTCAAAAATTTAAAATAACCAATAAAAACAGTGCTGCAAAATATGTTTTATATGAAATATATGGTCTTCTAATTCTTTTAAATTTGTTAATTGTTTTAAAACATTAAGGTATATATTACTTAAACACTGACCCCGGTTTCACAATTATCCCTTAGCTAAGATTTTCTTTAACTAATTAAATTTAGCCAATTTTAGAAATCACTTTTTGGAAATTCTGATGAATTTTTTTGTAAAACCTAAATGCAAATGTTTTAATCTAGAAGTGACCTTAAAATGACACTATTTTCCTGAATATCTTAAAAATTAACAAAATTTTAAGGTTTTGAAATTTTGCAAAATTTAAGTTAGGGAAAATCTTAGCTAAGGAATGATTGTGAAACGGGGCCTGGTAGTTCTAAGGACACTGGAGTTATGCAAATTCAAATGTATGGAATCTTAGTGCCAAAGCAAATATTCATATGTTTCTCCAACCAAAATAAATTAAAAATTTGAAAATCGACTTTTCTGTCTTTATTTTTATGTGCATATCATATATTCCTTGATAGAATTCAAAGAAACTTGACATGAATGCACACCACATGTATGACAGTGTGTCATGAACCACAATCAGTTATGTAGAGTAAAAGTCAAGGTAACAGGCTATATATCTTATATTTTAAGAAGCATTTGTCATAATCTATAGCCATTGTTTTATAAACAACATAAAAGAATTCTTGTCATTCTGCTAAGAAAATGCTAAGAAAAAGAATATGCTCAGAAAACAAATCAATGATATTAATGATCAAGACTTTCAGGGCTAGTAACTGTGACAGGTTATTTTTTACAGTTTCATACTTATTTCTTAACAAAGATTTTCCTTAAATTTAGCAAATATTGATATCTTGTTCAGAGCTGCACATTGGATTTTTTTTTACAAAATTTAATACAAATGTTATGTTGAAATGATCTTCAAAATGACACATTAAATTCTCAAATATCTCAAAAAAAATAACAAAATTATTAAGATTTCAAATTTTCCAGATTTTAGCTAAGGTTAATCTTAGCAGGGGTTCAAAATTATGTTTTGTAATGGAAGGTCCAGGAGTTGAGTAATGGTGTTTAACATCCCAGTCAGGAATAGTTCACTTATATCAAGACGTTGCCAGCTAAAGGCGAAAGTGCAGAAACTTTGCCTGTGCATTGTGCTGATGGCATTATAGAGCAGGGTTTTTTAGCATGCCAAGCCTACCGTAACACAGGACCTCGTTTATTTTAAGTTCCCATCTGAAAGAACCGTAACTTTCATTTCATAATGCAGAGTGTTTGGCGAAAGAACAGCCATTATCCACTTTCAAGTCTTGGGTCAGACCTGGCTGGGGTTTCGAACCCACGACCTCCCACTTACAGAGCGAGCACTCTACCAACTGAGCTACCACAGTGGTCTAGGACCTTTTGTTTTTATTTTTGACAGGTCCCACATAAAGTGTTGAAAGTCCAATAATCATGAACAATCCCATGTACGATTATGTAGGAAAAAAACAGTTTTATCCTAGTAAAATAAAGCAGATTCATCAAACATTTACAGTTTAAATATCAGAGGTACCAATGTAAAATCAATAGGTCCCAGACCTCGGACCTGAAATAATTAGAAGCCCTGCTTTAAAGTTAAGTAATAATTGTGAAACTGTACTAAGGACTAGTAACTTGTTCAACACTCTGTTATAAGTACATGAAGTGGGAAGACATCACTTACCCTGCTACTGGTTTAATTTTTCATGGTTTTCATCCAGTTCATCTTGCAGCACAAAGTAATATGTACATACAATGGATTCCAAATCCATACATGAATCTTCCTGTCCGAGCTCTGGCCTTACCCATAGATATTTCATTGCCAGACTTGGTCTTTCTATACATCAATTATATCCTGTACTAAGTTAACATCACAATTTTTCTACAATTTATGAAATATTGTTATATAATAATACCACTTATCTACAATATATTCTACTGTATACCTATCATTATTGGTGGACCAAGAAAGGGGGGTGTAAGAGTTTGGACCCCCCTCCCCCTTATTTCTGTCCATGGTATTGTGCATGTGTGTGCAACTTGTTCAGATTGAAGGAAATTGCAGAATTTTTTGCTAAATTAAAAAAAATCTTATATCAAGGCTGTGAGTTCAGAGATGATGGAGGAAACTAGATTGGCTGGAAGAAAACCACCTACCCTTCAACAAGCAAAATGATAAACCTTCCCAATCTTGGGTCTGACTGAATCGGATTCAAGCCTAGGTGGTCTGTGCAAAGGGATATTTAGACCACTTGGCCAAAAAGACCACAATCTTCATCAGACCTTAGGTCTCCATGATGTTGTTATATTCCTAACCAGATTGTTTTGGACAATAATGTGTTTCATTCATTTAAGATAATATGCCAAGATGTTACTTGTAAGCTTTCCCTTCATTATTTATCATTTATAAAAATTTAGTGAAGATTAAACCTTATATGATTGGGTGAGAGAATAAAAAGTGTAACAGTGACCTCATATAATATGAACCAGATTGTCTGGTAATAATATAACTTAGTCTTCTTCAGTTATGTCATATCTACTGGTTACCACTGCTGAAGCTCAGTTGGTAAAGTGCTGGCTCCATAAGTGGGAGGTTGTAGGTTCAAACCCTGACTGGGTCTGACCCAAGACTTAAAAGTGGGTAGAGACTGTTTTTTCACCAAGCACTTAGCATTACAAAATGAAAGTCATGTTTCTTTCAAATAGAAACTTAAAATAAACAAGGTCCGGTGTCACGATACACCTGGCATGATAAAGAACCTGCTGTATAATGTATTCAGCACTATGCACAGGCAAAATTTCTGCACCTTGGCCTATGGCTGGTGACATCTCAATATAAGTGAAATATTCTCAACTGGGATGTTAAACACCATTACTCCAATCATATCTAATGGTAATTTAGCATCCTCTAAAGTTGAGTAATACGCCTGGAGCAGTCAACATTCTTTAACCTATATATAGGGGTCATTTCTGGGATTGTGGAGGAAACCAGAGTACATGCTGAAAACCACTGACATTTGACAAGCAAACTGACAAATTTCCTTGCACTAGGATCTTCCCAAATGGGATTTGAACCTAGGCAGTGAGGAGATCTCTAATCTGTAAACATGTGCTTTAGACCACTTAACCACTGATGCCCACTAGCATACCCTGTTGCAGCCACAGATGGGCTTTGTTTTTTTTCTGTTGAAGCGTTATCTTCAGTGTGCATCAAGATATTACATACAAGACATATTGAGTCTCATTCAAGAACATTAACTCCTGGAACTAGTATTTCAGGTTTAGTGTCTGCAGAACACGTATATCATCTCAGAAAATCTCAATGATCTGGTTTAAACTCCAAACTTTTGACTTTTAAAACCAAATGTAAATAGTACCCAACCATTATCCCAAGTAAGGTTTGAGCCAAAAAACCCTTAATTTTAGAAGCCAGTGTAAATAGTACTTGACCATTATCCCGAGTAAGGTTTGAACTAAAAACACTTGATTTTTTAATACCAATTGTTATTGTCCATCTGTTTAATTTATATTATGTTTTCTTTAAAATATTGCCTCTATGACAAGCTTAACTGTCACTGTTGAAGAAGAGGTAACATTATAGTGTAGTATATACTATTTACCAGTACATTTAACCTCTTATTAAAGAGAAGAGTAAGGGTGTTTTATGCACTATAGTCAAGATTCTTTATTTTTATCAAGGAAATCATTTTTGGAATAGGAGAGGGAACTGGAGTGCCAATAGAAAACCACTGACATTCATTCACCTGACAAACTTTTTTACACTAGTTTCTGTTCCAAGCAGGTGAAGAGATTGACTGTGATCCTTACATTCTTAATAAGCCATTCTGCCACTGAGCCCCCCCCCCCCCCTCCCGTTCCCCATTAGAGCATGGGTAGTTGCTATAATATTAACCTCAATAAGATAAAATAGGTCACACACTGACTCTTGTGTGACCTTAAGCTTGGAAAAGTTTGCTTCAAGAAATAAAAGTACATATAGTCTCATATTATATAACCATATGATGCTATCAGACATTTTTATTTTTTTCAATATTTTTTCTTTTTTGTCCTCATAAATCATAAATGTTCTGCACCTACTATTTATGATGGCTGAAATTTTGTAACAGCTTGTGTGCATCATCACGGAACTCGGTCTAAATCTGCAACATTATCACATCAGGCAGAAATTTTAGGAAGGACTCACATTTCTTACATGTGTCAAATGTTTAATGTTAATAAAAAAAACATTAAAATAGAAAAGATTTTTTTCTCATTAAATGTGATTCATTTGAAAAACTTTTTTTAAAAATTAAAAAAAGAAAAGATTTTTTATCATTTAATGTGATTCATTCGAAAAATATCTTTTTTTCTATTTAATATCTGATTCTTATATTAATATGTAAATTTACATTATTATATGCGCTTTCTTAATTAAAATATGAATAAATTTTCTTTCCTTGTCTAAGAGTGAGACAAATAAAACAAAAATATATTTAAATTCTCTAGACGACATGAAAAATCACAAATGTGCACATACCTGCATTAAAAAACTTATTCTCATCAATTACACCATTTAAAGAAACACCTGAAGGAAAAACTCCTTAAGACAAGGGTAGACAACTATCTTATAATAATCTAATCACTCTGTAATATTGTACAATAATAATAAATTGTTATAATAGTTTTAATATTGTAGGATTTAATCTTAAAGTAGATGTAAAATGTCTAGATCAATTATATAATGAGTTACTGTCATTGTGTATTGATGCATGTGTAATTTATGTCTGTATGTGTTTGTCTTGATGTCTACATACTTGCACATGTTTATGTTGACACATGTGTCTATGTACATGTTTATGTTAAAACATGTGTCTATGTATACACATATATGTTTATGTTGATAATGTATCTATGAACATATGTTTATGTTGACACATGTGTCAATGTACATATGTTTATGTTGATATATGTGTCTATGTATATATGTTTATGTTGGTACATTTGTCTATGAACATATGTTTATTTGACACATGTGTCTATGTACATATGTTTATGTTGACACACGTCTCTATGTACATGTTTGTGTTGATACATGTGTCTATGTATATATGTTTATGTTGATACGTGTCTATATACATATGTTTATGTTGATACATGTGTCTATGTATATATGTTTGTGTTGACACATGTGTCTATGTACATATGTTTATGTTCACACATGTGTCTATGTACATATGTTTGTGTTGATACATGTGTCTATGTTCATATGTTTATTATGATACATGTGTCTATGTTCATATGTTTGTGTTGACACATGTGTCTATGTACATGTTTATGTTAATACATGTGTGTATGTACATATGTTTGTGTTGAAACAAGCGTCTATGTACATATGTTTGTGTTGACACATGTGTCTATGTACATATGTTTATGTTGACACATGTGGTTATGTACATTTGTTTGTGTTGATACATTTGTCTATGAACATAAATTTATTATGATACATGTGTCTATGTTCATATGTTTATGTTGATACACGTGTCTATGTACATATGTTTGTGTTGACACATGTGTCGATGTATATATGTTTGTATTGAAACATGTCTATGAACATATGTTTATGTTGACACATGTGTCTATGTACATATGTTTATGTTGACACATGTGTTGATGTATATATGTTTGTATTGAAACATGTGTCTATGTACATATGTTTATGTTGGCACATGTGTCTATGTATATATGTATGTGTTAAAACATTTTTGTATATGTTTATGTTGACACATGTGTCTATGTACTCATATATATGTTTATGTTGACACATGTGTCTATGTATATATGTTTGTATTGAAACATGTGTCTATGTACACATGTTTATGTTGGCACGTGTCGATGTATATATGTTTGTATTGAAACATGTGTCTATGAACATATGTTTATGTTGGCACATGTGTCTATGTATATATGTATGTGTTGAAACATGTTTGTATATGTTTATGTTGACACATGTGTCTATGTACTCGTATATATGTTTGTGTTGAAACTGGTCTATGTACATTTGTTTATGTTAGCACATGTGTCTATGTACATATGTTTGTGTCGAAACATGTGTCTATGTACATATGTTTATGTTGACACGTGTCTTTGTACATATGTTTATGTTGATACATGTGTCTATGTATATATGTTTATGTTGAAACATGTGTTTATGTATATATGTTTATGTTGACACATGTGTCTATGTATATATGTTTATGTTGACACATGTGTCTTTGTATATATGTTTATGTTGAAACATGTGTTTATGTATATATGTTTATGTTGACACATGTGTCTATGTATATATGTTTATGTTGACACATGTGTCTTTGTATATATGTTTATGTTGACACATGTGTCTATGTATATATGTTTATGTTGACACATGTGTCTATGTACATATGTTTCTGATGGAATGTGTGTCTGTATATTTTAAGTTCTCAGACTGGCTTCCTCTGTAACTTTCACAAAATGCTACAGGTCAAACTGGTCTTGGACTGGCTTCCTCTGTAACTTTCACAAAATGATACAGGTCAAACTGGTCTTGGACTGGCTTTCTCTGTATCCTTCACAAAATGCTACAGGTCAAACTGGTCTTGGACTGGCTTTCTCTGTATCCTTCACAAAATGATACAGGTTAAACTGGTCTCGGACTGGCTTTCTCTGTATCCTTCACAAAATGATACAAGTCAAACTGGTCTTGGACTGGCTTTCTCTGTATCCTTCACAAAATGATACAAGTCAAACTGGTCTTGGACTGGCTTTCTCTGTATCCTTCACAAAATGATACAGGTCAAACTAGTCTCGGACTGGCTTTCTCTGTATCCTTCACAAAATGATACAAGTCAAACTGGTCTTGGACTGGCTTTCTCTGTATCCTTCACAAATGATACAGGTCAAACTGGTCTCGGACTGGCTTTCTCTGTATCCTTCACAAAATGCTATAGGTCAAACTAGTCTAAGGCTGGCTTTCTCTGTATCCTTCACAAAATGATACAAGTCAAACTGGTCTTGAACTGGCTTTCTCTGTATCCTTCACAAAATGCTACAGGTCAAACTGGTCTTGGACTGGCTTTCTCTGTATCCTTCACAAAATGATACAGGTCAAACTAGTCTCGGACTGGCTTTCTCTGTATCCTTCACAAAATGATACAAGTCAAACTGGTCTTGGACTGGCTTTCTCTGTATCCTTCACAAATGATACAGGTCAAACTAGTCTCGGGCTGGCTTTCTCTGTATCCTTCACAAAATGATACAAGTCAAACTAGTCTCGGGCTGGCTTTCTCTGTATCCTTCACAAAATGATACAGGTCCAACTGGTCTCGAACTGATTTTCTCTGTGACCTTCCTTTTGTTTAACATATTCTATATCCATATTAACCATTAAAGCAAGCAATTCTATAATCTTAAAGTCCCCATAATTTTGTTTTATGGAATAGGTATTCATTTACATCCCTGTCTTTATTCAAGAAATTATTGGGTAAATTTGCAGACATTTGAATTAAATAATTACCGTAATAAGCATCAAGGTTCCTCTACAATGTAATAAGGTGTCTGGAGTTAAGAGCTCTATAAATAGTACTTATACCATTCCATTGAAAAAATACAATGTATTAAAATATCTTTTCCTTTCTAAAATTGAGAGTTTTATAATCAGTGGTCCAAGTATATGTTTGTATATCTTGTCTTGTTTACTTGTTTTCATCATTTGTTGTTTTGTCTTTTTGTCTACATCGGATATTGCCAACGTTGTTAGGCTATACAGATTGTTCTAATCTGTGATCTACTCCATGACTTAAATTTTCTAATTCAATGTTTGGTAAAATGAGAAAATTTCAATTTTGTATTTCTTTAATTATTCATAAGAATTGACTGTAAAAAAGTTTCTGCTCATACAGAAATAAACAAAGTAATGTATATTTCTTATCCCACAATGGAAAGGTATTTACACTACCATTTAGTTAATTCCTGTATGGAATGTTATAAAAATCAATTCATAAATTACATGCTAAATGGTAATACAGAAATTGCATACACCAATGTTTTAGGCCCCAGTTTCACAATCATTCCTTAGCTAAGATTTTCCTTAACTTAAATCTTGCAAAATTTCAAATCTTCATAATTTTGTTAATTTTCAAGATATTCAGGAAATTAAGGTGTCATTTTTAAGGTCACATCTAGATTAAAAAAATTTGCATTTAGTTTTTACAAAAATATTTATTAGTACATGTAGTTCCAAAAATGATAACTAAAATTTGCTAAATTTAAGTTAGGGAAAATACATGTATAAGCTAAGAAATAATTGTGATACCGGGGCCAGGTAAAACTCATAAAGTCTGAAAATTGTTTGTTTTAGTTACACTGTACTTAAAAGGGATAAAAGGCTATTTTTAGATCATGTCTAATCAGGACATTTACTGCAGTAGTTTAATTATAATTTTTATTATTGCATCACAGGTGCATGGTTTAATTAAAAAATAATTAAAAAATCATTTCTGTGCAGAAAAGTATTTTTCAAAATGACTATTTAATGTATTTTATGATAATTAGACATTTATTGTGTCAGTTACTTATTACCTGATAATGACATTAATTACAGGTGCACTTCACATCAAAGTTAGTGTTTTGTTTTTATTAGTGAAATTAAACAGAAAAATTAAAATTAGAAAAATTAAATAGGTAAGCATTTGCCTTAATTTATTTAGACTACCATTATTTTCTTACTTTCAATTACAACTCTAACAAATATAAAACTGTATTATATCTGACACCATCCCCTAACCCCATCCCACCAATATATCATTACTTGTTTCAGTATCTTATGATACCTTGGTGGTCAAGTGATCTAAAGGGCCTGTCACAGCGTAGGTTAGTATCCAATCCTTATGGATTCTAGTGTGAGAAAGTCCAAAGGTTGGCAGAATTCTCTGGTCAATTCAGCTTCTTCCATCATTACAAAACTGATTGCCTCTCAATGTAAGTAAAAGAATCTTGACTGGGTATTAATCTCACTCAACAATACATATAAAGGGAGATAACTCCAAATTACTATACAGTAATGTAGAAACTTTCAAATGTTTTAGATTTTCATTAATTTTATGCAAATTAAGAGGAATGAACTGTAATGATTTATCAGTGATCTAAGCACAACTCTTAGTGACCAATACATGAGTACCATTAGTATAACATTGTGTATTATATAATTAATGTTTATTTCAAGTGAAAGTTTTAAAGTTTTTTTTAAAAATGGTTTGTCCAAAAGTCATAGGCTCATCAGATAGTTGTACAAGACTCCATCTTTCAATTCTGTCTTTTCGAAACCCATTACTAGGTTGTCTCCCTTGTGGGTAGGTACTGTTAACTTCCATTTTAAGTTTTATGGCAGTAAAGTCAAGCAATACAAGGTTAACATCAAGCATGTTTGTTATTAACCATTCATTTGGCAGCTTGTTGGAGAGGAGATTTGTGACATAAGACATCTTGCTTAAAAACATACCATGTAACTCACTTGAGATAGATTCCATGACCTTTGATTTGTGAGCCTGTGACCATGACTAGTCCGTCACGTGTCTCCTTCCAGATTGATATAATTTAGACTACTAGCAATTAATTTTTTCCAAGACATTCCATACAAATAAAAGGGATATTGGACATGTGATATTCTGGCATGCCATTTTGTATTATTACACCTTATGTAAAAATCTAGCAATTTCATTGGATAAGAGCTATGCAACAATTTGTACTGTCACATAAAATTTATAATGTCACATAGCGCTGCACGTGACTATGTGACAGTACTTTTGTTTGTGTCACCTCCCTTAACTGGATCACATCAGCGCTTTGAACGAAACATGTTTTCAGTTGCGTCTACGCAAGTGTCTTATTGTTATTGATATTGTTTACATTCGTAATACATGTAACAATAGCAAATTATGTTTGCTGAGATTGACAATGAGTATCTTGCCAAATCATCAGAGTCTAAAGACTCTACATCAACTAAACAGACCATTAATGGGCCGTGGTTACGTTGCATAAATTTCTTGGCTCAAATGACTGTGAATTTGAGGCATTCCCGGCCGATAAATTGGATAAAATTAATATAGACATTACTAAAGACGAAGGATGACATCATATATTGGTAAAATAAAAAAACATTCAGTGTAATAAAATAAATATTACATTTCTCACAGGGTGACAGTACATATTGTCACCTTTCGAAAAGCATTGTCAGCCTCGGCTATCAATGCTTCCTCGAGGTGACAATATGTACTGTCACCCTGTCAGAAATGTCATATTTATATAATACGTGTTTTGTATCATAGATACATTGTAATACCAGTAATCATGTTTTGTGTCATATCTTGCCAACTATCAAACCCATGGGGACCAGGTAAAGGACCCTCTTGTGTTTGAATAATTTATCCACTGAATAAGTGTTATGGTTAATAAGTGGATAAATAATAATTTTTTTCATTATAAATATGTACTATTAAAAAGATTCATAATATAATTTCTTATCTTAGTGTTTAAGTACTTGTCTATTCCCAGACTAATAAACTCATACATTACTAAAATGTCTGAAAAATTGAAATTTAAAAAAATAACTATCCTCAGGATATAAAATATATTTTTATTTGCAAAATATTGCATATTGTATGCTAATTAACATAATTTAATTTATTTTAATTTCATTTTTACATATTAGTATTTTTAAGAAAAATTTTTAGGTAAATTACTGCATATAAAAATTCCTAATAAATTAATATGGTATATTTTAATAGTTTTAGTGACAGTTTTAGCATGCAGTATAATGAATGCAAACATAATAAAGAGAATATTAAAAATGAAACTTGTGATTAAATATTTTTTTTATCCACAACAAGAGTGTCAGCAGGCAGAGCAATAGGCCTGTTTACTTTTTTTCCAATAAATAGTTGGTAAAGATTACAATAATAGCAAAGTACAAAGAGACATAAAATATGTATGTAGCATGAACAGGAAGCTGAACAGGAAGCAAAATGTAAAGCTCTAGTCATAAGATGTTGTTGTTCAGTAGTTTTGGAGTAGCAACTCTAAGACATTTGCATTTCCTCTTCTGATGCACATGCTATATCTTGGTAATTTTGTATACCAAAGTTAGTAAATATATTTTCGTTTAGTAAAAATATCTTCAACTGTGTTTAAGGAGTTTGCTCGGCACAGAATTATAAATGGATGGACTGACAGATGGACAATGCCTTACCATAATATGTTCAAAAAAAAGGGTTGTATAAAAATACATATTACATGTCATGTATATCTGTATTTGCATGTTCAGATTTTTTTATGTATACATGTAAATAATTTACAATGAATGAATTTTGATGCACTATGGGTAATGTTTATAAAACTATCAGGATTTATGTTGTATTTAGTCTTACAGTCGTATGGTGATATTTTCTGGACAGTGGTTTTCTGGGTTATCCATGCAAAACTATCCATCTCAAAATATGTGAAAAAATCTTGACTGGGGTGAAATACACCATTACAGGTGTGAAACAACATCATTACTTCACTGCACTTCACTCCAACAAAAATATTAAAAACAAAAATATTCTATAAAATATTAAACCATAAACCAGATGCATACACATCATTATGTAATTCAAAAAGCTTACATACTTTGGGTTTTATAGGGAGATTTAAACAGGTGCATTTATCTACACTTTTTTTATGAATAGACAAGATTTAAAATTCAAATTAAAGGTTATAAGGTCAAAGGTCAAAGTTAACTGTCAACTATCTCTGTAACACCTGTCCAGAATAAGAAAACACACATATATTATGATCTATATACACCTCATAAATTCACACTGCATATGTAAATTAGTATAAAGTACAAAAAAATTAAACATGCATTTTAAAAAAATAATTTCTCATATTAACCTTTTTCTGTGTAATTTATTTATGTGAGACAATTTGTGCATACAAATTTGTATTAATTTATCATCATTTTTAAGGGACCAAACATCTTATCATCATTTTAAGAAACCAAAGATCTTATCATCATTTTAAGGGGCCAAACATCTTATCATCATTTTAAGGGACCAAACATCTTATCATCATTTTAAGGGACAAACATTTTATCATCATTTTAAGGGACCAAACATTTATCATCATTTTAAGGGACCAAACATCTTATCATCATTTTAAGGGACCAAACATCTAATCATCATTTTAAGGGGCCGAACATCTTATCATCATTTTAAGGGGCCGAACATCTTATCATCATTTTAAGGGACCAAACATCTTATCATCATTTTAAGGGACCAAACATCTTATCATCATTTTAAGAAACCAAAGATCTTATCATCATTTTAAGGGGCCGAACATCTTATCATCATTTTAAGGGACCAAACATCTTATCATCATTTTAAGGGACAAACATGTTATCATCATTTTAAAGGCCCAAACATTTATCATCATTTTAAAGGCCCAAACATCTTATCATCATTTTAAGGGACCAAACATCTAATCATCATTTTAAGGGACCAAACATCTTATCATCATTTTAAGGGGCCGAACATCTAATCATCATTTTAAGGGACCAAACATCTAATCATCATTTTAAGGGGCCGAACATCTTATCATCATTTTAAAGGCCCAAACATTTATCATCATTTTAAAGGCCCAAACATCTTATCATCATTTTAAGGGACCAAACATTTTATCATCATTTTAAGGGACCAAACATTTATCATCATTTTAAGGGACCAAACATCTTATCATCATTTTAAGGGACCAAACATCTAATCATCATTTTAAGGGACCAAACATTTATCATCATTTTAAGGGACCAAACATCTAATCATCATTTTAAGGGACCAAACATTTATCATCATTTTAAGGGACCAAACATTTATCATCATTTTAAGGGACCAAACATCTTATCATCATTTTAAGGGACCAAACATCTAATCATCATTTTAAGGGACCAAACATTTATCATCATTTTAAGGGACCAAACATCTAATCATCATTTTAAGGGCCCAAACATCTTATCATCATTTTAAGGGACCAAACATCTTATCATCATTTTAAGGGGCCGAACATCTTATCATCATTTTAAGGGATCAAACATCTTATCATCATTTTAAGGGACCAAACATTTTATCATCATTTTAAGGGACCAAACATTTATCATCATTTTAAAGGACCAAACATCTTATCATCATTTTAAGGGACTAAACATCTAATCATCATTTTAAGGGCCGAACATCTTATCATCATTTTAAGGGACCAAACATCTAATCATCATTTTAAGGGGCCGAACATCTTATCATCATTTTAAGGGATCAAACATCTTATCATCATTTTAAGGGACCAAACATCTAAGTTTTGAGATAATAAATAACAATTTAAATTATAAATTAATCCTTAAATTATAATGTATCATAATCAGTGTTAGGTAGAAATCACTTGTACTTTATGAAGTACTATATTTAGTATAATGTGTGGCCTAACATATGTACAAAATTTGGATATCCCAATTGAACCCAACTTTGGCACCATCTCACCTGTTTGATTAATTCTGGGCAAATGAAAAAAAATAAACATGATATTGCATGATTAAATACACATCAATGGATGGTAAAGGGCTGTTTCATCAAGGTTAATTAAATGACCTTGACCCAAGATGAAGGTCAAACATCTATTTTCCATTTTCTTGTGGTTATTCTTCATGGGGAATATTCTTGGCAGGACTTTCTTGTATCCAATGCTTTAATATTTCTGAAAAATTGTTTTTCACATAAATGTTAAAATGAGGCTTGATGCTGTCATGTATGGGCTTTTTTCAGTCAGATATAAAATTTAGTGGAGGGTACAAATAAAAGTCCTTCTATAGCTTTAAATTTGTGGAGTCAAAATATCACATGTGTCAAAAATGTCCAAAAATGGCATAAATATGAAAATTACTCAAATCTGTCATCTTTACAGCACTTACAATCCATGAAAAAAACCCTGTTATAGTTATCTATATATATTTCTGTCAAGGATTCAAGTTATTTCAATATCATTCACAAATTTCCTACTTTTTTCGTGTCAGTGCAATAATCTCAACTACAGTTTTAACAGATTGTCCCACCAAACATTCAATCTTCAGTAATTCCTGTATAGGCCAATATTTTAAATTTTTGTTAGATTCCATAGTTTCAAGGTGTTGATGTGAAACTGAATACAAAATGATACATATTGAGACATATAAGACTCCCGACTTTGAACAGACACTGAATATCATGATATAAAATCCAGTGTTGTGCTTTATAAGTAATAATGAAAGAGGGTACTTTGGGAGAGGTTTCTCCAATTTATTCCACCATCCCATAACTGACCGACACAATATAACTGAAAGAATCTTGACTTCATCACTCCACTCTTTTTTCCCGTTGAAAACTTAGGTCCAGTTTTTCATTTAAAGAGGAAAAATCTTTTTTTTTTTTGTAATCAGTACTATATTCAATGGTGTTTCTCCTTATTATATCTAGATGTGTATTATTAACAATGTTTTATTAATAGTTTTTCTTCAAGAAAGCATTTGAAGCATCAATTGAATTTTTTTTATTGAAATCTGAAAATGATCTATAATGTGAAATTTTAAAAAAAGATATCAAGATACGATAGTCATTTCATCTGACTCAGCTTGTAAAAAAAGCTGCAAATTTTATGGTGTGCAATGAATTACAAACGGAGATATAAAACATAGAATGTGTGAGTCATGCACAATTTTATTTCCTCAACAATGCAGTAAAATCTAATTAATCTGCATTTAATTACCAACGATTTCATTCTTTATAGCCTGGTTTTTATTATTGAAATTAAGATTAGGGTTTTACAGAAAAACTATTAGAAAGAAAACCGTGTATGTAATCTGAAAAGTTCATTATCCTTCTTTCTGTGTAAAGTACATGGATTTGATTTCATATTGGTTACGTAACTATAGATATTGAAAAAAATACTTTGAACATTTTCCTTCAACAGACTACAGAAAAATAATATGTTGTGTAAATTAAGTTTATGCCACTGTTTCTGATACAGGTAAATTGGTGAGGGATAAAACTAGTGACAGAACATTTAACATGAATAGACCATTACAGTACCTAAGTTAGGGTTGCTCTACATGTGGAAGGTAGGGGGTTCAAACACCAGCTGCATCTGACCAAGACTTGAAAATAGATGGAAATTGGAAATGATTCTTTCACAAAGTTCTCAACACTTAGAAATGAAAGTCAGAAAGTCATTTGAAAGAGACCTTAAAAACTTATGCCCATGCCATGGTAAGTGTGGCACTGCAAAGGTCAAATTATTTCTACTTCACCTATAGCTGGTGATGTCTCAATATATGTAAAATATTCTTGACTGGGATGTAAAACCGCAAACAATCAATCAAAAAATCGAGTTTATTATATTTAAAACCTGTCTGTCATAATACAAAGGCACAAAACTATTTAGTTTAGATCCAAACTGACCAAAATAATACCAGGGAAAGCCTATTTACTCCATGTCTAACACCCCAATGGTGGGACATCTTGAGTTCAGTGGCAGATGACTAAATAACAACTCAGCCATACGGTTATATCCTTTTTGTTTGCCTATAAAAACAGTGAAATCTTAATAAAGTACATTAGTAAGATATAACTTTATACTCTAAAGACATCAATAACATTTCAATCTACAATCAGACAACTACAACAAGAGCTGCCATTTATTAATAACGAAGGGCATGTATGTCTCTCTTCCCAAACCCCAACAAATACAAAGGTAGCTAAAATGGAAGAGTGGAATGGGTAATGCAGTTGTACATCCCAGTCAAGTTAGGTGGTCAGTTCAGGAATGGTGGAGGAAAACAGAGTGTCTAGATAAAACCACCAACATGGTGGAGGAAAACAGAGTGTCTAGATAAAACCACCAACATGGTGGAGGAAAACAGAGTGTCTAGATAAAACCACCAACATGGTGGAGGAAAACAGAGTGTCTAGATAAAACCACCAACATGGTGGAGGAAAACAGTGTCTAGATAAAACCACCAACATGGTGCAGGAAAACAGTGTCTAGATAAAACCACCAACATGGTGCAGGAAAACAGTGTCTAGATAAAACCACCAACATGGTGGAGGAAAACAGTGTCTAGATAAAACCACCAACATGGTGCAGGAAAACAGTGTCTAGATAAAACCACCAACATGGTGCAGGAAAACAGTGTCTAGATAAAACCACCAACATGGTGCAGGAAAACAGTGTCTAGATAAAACCACCAACATGGTGGAGGAAAACAGTGTCTAGATAAAACCACCAACATGGTGCAGGAAAACAGTGTCTAGATAAAACCACCAACATGGTGGAGGAAAACAGTGTCTAGATAAAACCACCAACATGGTGGAGGAAAACAGTGTCTAGATAAAACCACCAACATGGTGGAGGAAAACAGTGTCTAGATAAAACCACCAACATGGTGGAGGAAAACAGTGTCTAGATAAAACCACCAACATGGTGGAGGAAAACAGAGTGTCTAGATAAAACCACCAACATGGTGGAGGAAAACAGTGTCTAGATAAAACCACCAACATGGTGGAGGAAAACAGAGTGTCTAGATAAAACCACCAACATGGTGGAGGAAAACAGTGTCTAGATAAAACCACCAACATGGTGGAGGAAAACAGAGTGTCTAGATAAAACCACCAACCTTTGGCAAGCAAACTTACACTAGGATTTGTCCTGGGATTTCAGCCTAGGCAGTGAAAAAGGCTGTGATTGGTGAGTTTACTCTATAGATCACTTGCTCTATAATGTGGCCTGCTAACCATGGAAGAGATAAAAATAATAAAACAGCTGTCCTGTATCAGGCCAATAAAATGTCTATGCCTGGTCCTTATTTCTAGGGTATAACTCAAAATTTTTACAGCCTTTTTCTGACGTATAAATATGGTTAAAGACAAGGTGTAGTGGACTGGAGTATTGTACATCTCAATCTAAATTCTTTCACTTACAAATCAAATCAATCGGTTATGGAATGGTGGAGGAAACCTAAGTGCCCAGATAAAAACCATGGACCTTTAGCTAGGGATACAAACTTCTCACACTAGGATCAACCATATAGTATTCAATCCTAGGCAGTAAAAAAGCATATTTTTTAGACCACTCAGTCACCAAGGCCTTCTGTCAAGACAAAGATCTGAATTTAGTAATGAAATTTACTTATATGGTTATCTTATAGTTCTTAAAGAGGTGTTATTTGACTTTTCTGCCACCACTAGTCCTGGAACAACTTCCATTTTTACCTGTAAAGGGATGAAACATAGCCGACATAAGCCATACAAAAACCACAGCAAGTAACAAATTACACATAAACCACATGTGACACATAAACCAACATAAGTGACACATAACCAACAATAAGTGACACAAAAACCACATCAAGTAACAAATGACACAAAAACCACATGTGACACATAAACCAACACAATTGACACATAACCCACAATAAGTGACACAAAAACCACAGCAAGTAACAAATGACACATAAACCACATGTGACACATAAACCACAGATTGACACATAACCCACAATAGGTGACATAAAAACTACAGCAAGTAACAAATGACATATAAACCACAAGTGACACATAAACCACCAAAAGTGACACATACCCCACAATAGGTGACATAAAAAGTACAGCAAGTAACAAATGACATATAAACCACAAGTGACACATAACCCACTGTATCCAGCACATAAACCACCACAAGTGACACATAAACCACTGTATCCAGCACATAAACCACACAAGTGACACATAACTCACTGTATCCAGCACATAAACCACCACAAGTGACACATAAACCACTGTAGGTGACACATAAACCACTGTAGGTGACACATAAACCACCACAAGTGACACATAAACCACTGTAGGTGACACATAAACCACCACAAGTGACACATAAACCACTGTAGGTGACACATAAACCACCACAAGTGACACATAAACCACTGTAGGTGACACATAAACCACCACAAGTGACACATAAACCACTGTATCCAGCACATAAACCACCACAAGTGACACATAAACCACTGTATCCAGCACATAAACCACCACAAGTGACACATAACTCACTGTATCCAGCACATAAACCACCACAAGTGACACATAAACCACTGTAGGTGACACATAAACCACTGTAGGTGACACATAAACCACCACAAGTGACACATAAACCACTGTAGGTGACACAGAACCAGACAAGAAAATAGATCAAAGAATACAGGAAAGGCAAACTACAATTCGGACATCATCCATTTTATTGAAATGTTATGTGGTGTATGGAACCACTATCAGAGAACAGCAAATGCCGAGAAATACCTAGCCTGTATAATCATGTAAAGGTTGCCTTATAAACATTCGTCTGCGGGTCTGAAGCTGATGCAGACGCCGGTGGCATGAGAATAGCTATTTTGCACTTTGTGCATTCGAGCTAAAATAAATGTCATTGAAGTTGTTACTTACATAAAGTTGTGGTTTTCTGCTTGTTACCGCTACCTCATGACAAGAACAGCAATTTTATGTCATCAGTCTAGACGGAATACTTAGAGATGTTAACCCCACTTGTGTCATTTTTGTAGAGTACCTGCCAGAAGTCGTAGTCAATAAATTCAGTCTATGTTGTTCTTATTCTTGTCTCTGTTCTTAGATGTTCCAGGCATTTCTACTGTCAAAAAGAAGAATATCTAAATACACATTAACAGTTTGTAGCCGACACATGATGACTACCAATCACATTTGTCGATAATTAGCGCGGTAAACTTCGCACCCGTGAATATCAAATACAGTGCATGTGGCCAAGGTTTACAGCTTTAGAAGTGTTCGCGAATTAAAATATTATAACTTATATTTCAACTAAAATGAACAATGTCGCTCGCAAAATGAAATTTGCGGACTTCTTTATGTTGATGTTGCGTTTGTGACATTTTTAAAATTTTATTTCATTTCATTCAAAACTATATGAATTCAACATAACATGGAGACCGATGGAGGACTATTAACCTTGAAGTATACAGAGATATGCCGGATAGTGTAACAGAAAGTAATTTAACCGATTGTAAATTGTAGCTACTGTGTTACAAACTACGTAGGTACTACGAACATTGGACACCACGGAAATCATACATACACACACTTGTATACCCCGTTATTTGCACCACGACTGATCAAGATATAGTCTCCTGCTTTACTATACATTTATCTTAACCTTTACAGCAATCTCATGGTTCCCTATTTTTTGCTGTTTCACGTACCTTTACACGAAGTCTGCTACCAAACACAGGGTTCTTAATGTGTTGTCCTTCAATTTAGGTTCAGGTCCAGAGTTCAAGTCATTGGCATTTTGATTTTGTCACTGTATTGTTTAATACTTTTATATCAGATATTAAGGTCAGTCCGAGTTATTTTGATGCAACTGTCACCACTTTGGTTAAAATATTGCATTTGCATATCCCAGTGCAAGAACATTTTATCGGTTCGCTTGGTTTGTGTCTGGTTTTCTCTGGGTACTCAAGTTCTCACTGACCACTTCATTATTAAGTAAAAGAGTTTTGACTGCATGCAAAACACCATTTCCCCAACCCATTTCAACATAAACACATATTGGGATCACTTCAGACTTTTGATTGGCACCAGACATAATAGTAAATGGCATTGGTAGTTGCTTATTGTAAGGTTCCAACACTTACACTGATTTAACAACTCAGTAATAATACATAGACACAGGGATAAGCTGCACAATTATATACTAAACAGTGTATCTATAATCTATTATACCAGCTTCTCCTGTTTATGGTGTATTTGTTTCTCAATTAATACGCTATGGTAGAACTTGGTCCTACTATGGGAACTTTATACAACGAATCAAGCTGCTTACAAATAAGTTGTTGTTACAGGGATATTGCAAGCCTGGGTTAATCAGGGCCCTCAAAACGTTTTATGGCCATCATCACAGTATTGTTGATAAGTTTGATAGATCCGTGTCCAGAATTGCCCTGGATATATTTGATGTCCCATAGTTCCATGTTCCTTTCACTCAATTTTGAAAACACACATAACAGGTATAGCTAGCTAGCTTTACCCTTTCCAAGCACCCAGCTTCATTTTTGTGGTGGAAGTTTACATGTTTAACCCATCTTGTCAGTTTTAAAGTTTTTACTTGGCTTCTGGATTGTGATTCAGACATGGATCAATATGTTTGTTTTTGATGATATAGACTATAGACCTTTATATTGGCACATGCTAATTTCAGTGATTTTAACATTTAAAATTCTGCACTTGGTAAAATTAACCAAGTCTGGAAACTTCTGATTTGTTATTTATAAGCGAAATTATTTTCAAGGCAGTGCTATAGGTGCACAATGAATTTATTTCACAATTTACATTATGTTAAAACTTGGTTGAAAAGACTGATTACAATAAGACAAGAGATAGCATTGTGAATTTCACAGATCATTTACTCACCTCTATACATAAACTAAGACCACCTAGGCTCCAATCCCACTGGAAGAGATCCTAGTGTGGTCTCCAGGCACTCCAGTTTGCTCTTCTATCCTTGAATTACCACCTCGATATAAGTGAAATAAATCTTTACCGGGGCGTAAAACACCATTACTCCACTCCTCCCTCTCTACAAATAATCTTGTATTCTATTTACCAGGTATATTATAAAGGATATACTAGGTATGATAGGCAGTCTCGGGTTTGACTGTAAATCATGGCACCCGAGTCCATCTTCATGACATGATTTTAACCTGTTGACATTATTCAGCTATCTTTGTACTTCATTTGATCTACAATGCTCCCAAATAATAGGAGTCCTGGGTTGAAATCCCCATCCAGCCATCCTAATCTAGCCAGCCCCAACCAGCCATCCCCATCCAGCCATCCTAATCCAGCCATCCCAATCTAGCCATCCCAATCTAGTCAGCCCCATCCAGCCATCCCAATCCAGATAAACATTTTTTTCTTTCCTGCTTTATTTGGCATGGCCAGATGTGGTTTAATTGGAGATGTTCATTTAGTTTATCACTAAGGAATCTTGAATATACATAAGTTTATTCCATATCAAGTGACTAGACACCACCTATCACTTAAGCTTTTACAAACACCTCCATATAATATTTTTCAGGCAAGACAAAAATGCTTTTAGAATGAAATAATTATATACAACAACAACAAATACATATCAATATACCAATGTTATATGTGCAATTATTTTTCTTCATGATTTTATGGATTACAGATTATTACAATCAGATTAATATACAAATTACATGTCATTTTAATGATCATTTACGAATTATATGTACCACAAACTACAGCTGTCATTGATAGAAATTTGAATATCGATATATCAACTGAAATATATATGGATAAATCCATATATCGAAATATCAGAAACGTGATTAAAATAGTTTTTTTTTTTTGTTAAATCTTCTAATAGAAAAATTATTTTTCACCAATAATTGACATGTCATGTGTTGTCTTAAATGTTTCTAATAATATATGCACACTGTTTTGTATGTCAGTTGGTTTTTAGATACATTAAAATGATGGGCTGTAATTATAATACATTTACAACCAGTTTATGATCTATGTGTCATTGACTAAGCCAACCTTGGCCATGAACTGGTGCCCATTTTTGTTGATATTGATACTCAAAAATTGTATCGATATATCGTACCAATGGCTTTTATCGATGATATATCAATATATCGACCTATCAAAGAAAGCCCTAACATAAACACATAAACTTAACCATGTATACAATACAGTCAAACTTGCTAAAGTGACTACTTCTATATAAATACAAAATGTTGACTATTTCTATATACATGTACGTTGTATTAAATACAAAATGTCCATTAAGACCAGTATTTTAAAGTCCCTTTGCTTCACATTACAACCAAAACAGAACTTTTATATAAAGACTATCAGTCAATAAATTCTATATAAGGTTCTGTTGGTGGTCTTTATATAAAGGTTTTACTGTATAACTAACTCCTGACAGTATTTACTCTATCATCCATTCTAATGTTTTAGTTTATATTGCTGAATATTTAAGTTAAAAAAATATGTTGGTAGATATATGATCATTGCAACACTATATCAACACAGGTGTAAGGGGAATAACTCTGTGAGTCACCAATCCTAAAGCTGTTTATACCTAGTTTATGAAGTAGCTACTAATATCAAATACTGTTTCTATAAAGATAATAATCAGTTCTGCATTTATTACATGTACTTATGAATAAAAGTTAATTGGTACACAGTAACAATTAACAGAATCAATTAACATCACCTAACGACCTATCACAGACAATTAAAACACACACCACACACACACACACCCTCACACACACTTTTTGTAGGATTTTAAGAATTAATTTGAATCTTTACACTTTGATAACTCTATCAATGGCCCCTGCCACTCTTCACCTGTAAAGAACAAAAATAAAGAATGATTACAATCAAATCATTTTAGAATTTGTATTGGTCTTAGTAGTGGAGTTAAGTCAAGATGCTTTCACATATATCAAGACAGTCAGTTCTGGTCATATTTATTCATACCACATGATGTGTAAAATACATTAATAGTCTAGAGTGTGTGCAAAAAACTACATTGATCTGATTTACTGGAAATACTTCCTTGTTTGGAGAACAGCTAATGAATTGGTAGTGTGTAGGTACATGCTACTACATGAAGTTGTACTAGTATTTTGAGTGAGCTTTACTGTAAAAAGTGAGGTACCTCAATATAATTGGGGAAAATAACTCAAAAATTGTAAAATATTAATATTTTTAATATTTCTATTGGGAATGGGGCCCAATTTCGGCCTTAAAATGAGGGTAGAAAAACCCCTAAATAGTTGTTTTCACCAACAAAATTGATTTAAATGGGTTCCTTGTGGTAAAAAAAGCATTGTTCCACTCCACCCATTTTATAGCAATGATGACAGGTTTTATAAAGTGTCAGTTTCAGTGGGCCACCTATAGATATTCTGCTACTCATTGTTTTTAATAAATTTTATTAGTTGAGTTATCTCCCCTTTGACCATAAGGTATTTTTAGCTATATAACAATTTAATGTTTTTCTTTCTCTCTTTTTGACAAAATAACATGTGGTTTAGTGAGCAAATGTGAATATGAATGTTGTACATGATGTCTTACAATATTTGGAAAATTATCAGAAATAAAGTAAAAAAGAAAAGTAGAAAATATAATTTGGTATTAACATTACAGGATATTTCAGTATCATAAGGTAAACTAGGGAGTCAAGTAATGATAAATTTTCACCTACAGAATTGATTTAAGGTAGTTCCATACCATAGTGACGTCGTCATTTTGTGCGTACAGTCGAAATGTCCGATTTGACGTCTTTTTCATCTATGACGTCATAAATATGTGGTCTTCGGCAACAACAGAATTTTGGTGGGAACGCTACTACACTATCATTTAGAATTATTTTCTGCATTCACAAAATATTATAATTCACAATATCAATTTTGATTACCATTTTAAAGAGCTAAACTAAATGAATCTTTTAATTGAAATTAGAAAGATCTACACTGTTGAGGTACAAGTCTTAATAATTGAGTACACCATTTAAATTTGAAATACTGTGTTGTATTTGCTGCTTCGTGTGACTTTTTTGGTGAATTTAAATACAGATAGTATGTTGCAAACTGATGATTCTTCAATAAACATACTGCATAATACATTTTCTTGGTGTCAAATTGAATATGCTCTTGTATTTCATTTTGGCGGCCTAGAATCAAGAATGCTTTATCAATATATACAAATTCTCTTTCCACTTTAATTTATTTGTGTTTGGTAATGGTTGCTATGGGTACAGACCATATGATATTTAAAACTGGTTTTGTTTTGCACAACCAAAATAGCTCAAAATCGTTGTTTTTGTTTCTTTGTTAATACCAAACGAAAATATTGAGTTCATAGTAGTATACTTCTTATCTAAGGAATAAGGCTTTTTTTCTTGTTTTAGGATGTTGATGCAATTTTATGAAAAAAGTAGCTTGACGACACCCAATTTTTTGTTTCAGAAAATCAAACTTATCTATCCATGTGCAATATATGTGAAAATCAGGGGTCGTATTCGACTTGGTTTTTTAAGTATCTACAAATTAACGAAAGGGTGTTACTTTTAATTTTTCAAAATTTTAATGTTCTCTCTTGATAGGTGGCGCTGTAGAAAATCACCACGTGACGGGAAGTAAAATTCTATTGGTCCAAATAATCTTCATGACATATTGGTTAATCTAAATACAAGACACTTTTGGTTTCAAAGCATGACAAAAAATTAATAAAGCTTATTTGTTGACACCAGTGGTTGTACTTTGATCATTTATCCCGTGAAAATGGCCACCAGGTGGCACTTCAGAACTTCTTAAGTAACTCAAAAACCTACCCTAAAATTTTGGCATGTTGAATGGTTTATGCCCATGTGCAACATATCAAAGTTTCAATATATGTTTTCAATGATTTGTAAGGTATGGAACTACCTTAAATGTGTGCCTGTGGTAAGAAAAGGAGCATTGTTCCACAACACCCATTTTATAGCAATGATTGACAAGTTTTATAAAGTGTCAGTTTCATAGTGTTTTAAATCACTGTCTGTCACCATAGCAACATTCTGTAAAGATAAACTGAACACCTGACACCTGTTCAGTTTGTAGTATTGATTGACAGGTAAAGTGAGATGTCTATTTCATCCACTGAATGAAGCGTTTCAAAACTTTATATACATGTATTTATATTTATTTTTCCAAAACAAGGAAACTATACTTTAACCAACAAAAAATCTAAATAAAATAAAAAACCCAGAATAAAAACATTCTGAAGCTCAAATCAGAAGCCTGAACCTTTTTCAGTGCACTCAAAAGTAAATGACTTTATCATACATATGCAAATAATAATATGAAAACATGGAGGTGTGCATCACAGATTTTTTTCAAGTTTTATCAAGGTTCATCTAATGGACTGATATTGTTTACTGTCATTTTTCCTGTCTTTTTTTCCTATCATTTTTAACATCTTAAGGAGAGACAATGTAGTTTTACCAGCCTACCATGTAATACTCCATCACAATGGTGTAGAATTTTAATTCTACTGGATATGGGATTGCAAAGTGCTCAGTCTAGAAGGGATCCTTGCACTTTTTCTAACAAAATAAAAATGCAGGTCCCCATACATACTATCAATGGGCCACCTTTGGCCTACCTATAGATATTCTGCTACTCATTGTTTTTTATACATTTTATTATGTTGAGTTATCTCCCCTTTGACCATAAGGTACAATTTTATTAAGTTTTTTAGCTATATAACAATTTAATATTTTTCTTTCTCTCTTTTTGAACAAAATAACATGTGGTTTAGTGAGCAAATGTGAATATGAATGTTGTACATGATGTCTTACAATATTTGGAAAATTATCAGAAATAAAGCAAAAATGAAAAGTAGAAAATATAATTTGGTATTAACATTACAGGATATTTCAGTATCATAAGGTAAACTAGGGAGTCAAGTAATGATAAATTGATAAATTCACAATAGAAAAATAATTTCTACGTTGAATCCAGTTTGATTTCTTTTTTCAAGATTCGCATAAACATCGGTTTTTCACATCGTGCATGAATACCAATACTCCCTAGTCGAATACCAATCCGCAAGTCCAGATGTCGAGCACTCTATCGTCTATTAAGTCTGGTTTTTTAACAAGCTCTACCTTCAATAACTGTAACTTGACCATAAATATGAATATGCAATTTTTTGTCATTGACTGAAATAAAATTTGTTTGAAATATTATCCAAGATTGATGACCTATTTTGTTTCTTCCAGACATGACGTCAAATGGGCGAGGCTTAATGTTTCTGAACAGCTGTTCCATGTCTAGCTCACGTCCGCCATTAAAAATTCTTTTTCAAAACATTAGAATTTATTTCATTCAACGGAATTTGCAATTTTGCTCTTGTAAAGAAAGAATAAATTGTAAATATAAGAATGACTGTCATTTTTCCTGGTTCATCAAGTAATGAACCAGATTTTAAAACTAGCATATCTAAAATGAACTGCTTTGCAGTTCATCAGATTTGCTAGTTTTACAATCTGGTTCATTACTTGATGAACCAGGAAAAAATGACAGTCAATTCTTAATTAAATGGGTTCTTTGTGGTAAAAAAGGCATCGTTTCTCTCATCCATTTTATAGCAATGATTGACAGGTTTTACAAAGTGTCAGTTTCATTGTAGTTTAGAATCATTGTCTGTCACCATAGCAACATTCAGTAAAGATAAACTGAACACCTGACACCTGTTCAGTTTGTAGTATTGTGATTCTGACATGGATTAGTATGTTTGTTTTTGATTGATTGACAGGTAAAGTGAGATGTCTATTTCATCCACTGAATCAAGTGTTTCAAAACAAACAAGTTAAAGTTATAGATACATGTAAATTTCTTTTTCCAAAACAAGGAAACTATACTTTAACAAACAAAAAATTTAAATAAAATAAAAAACCCAGAATAAAAACATTCTGAAGCTCAAATCAGAAGCCTGAACCTTCTTCAGTGCACTCAAAAGTAAATGACTTTATCATACATATGCAAATAATAATATGAAAACATGGAGGTGTGCATCACAGATTTTTTTCAAGTTTTATCAAGGTTCATTTAATGGACTGATATTGTTTACTGTCATTTTTCCTGTCTTTTTTTCCTATCATTTTTAACATCTTAAGGAGAGACAATGTAGTTTTACCAGCCTACCATGTAATACTCCATCACAACTGTGAAGAATTTTAATTCTACTGGATATGGGATTGCAAAGTGTTCAATCTAGAAGGGATCCTTGCACTCTTTCTAACAAAATAAAAATGCAGGTCCCCATACTAGCCACCTTTGGCCCACCTATAGATATTCTGCAACTCATTATTTTTATACATTTTATTATGAGTTATCTCCCCTTTGACCATGCATACTTTCCACTTTATTATATACATGTACTTTCCAGCTATATAACAATTAAATGGGTTCGTTCTCCTTTTTTTAACAAAATAACATGTGGTATGGTGAGCAAATGTGACTATGAATGTTGTATATAATGTCTTACAATATTTGGAAAATTATCAGAAATAAAGTTAAGTAAAACAGTAAAGTAGAAAATATAATTCTGTATTAACATTAAAGGATATTCTAGTATCACAAGAAAATTCAGTAATCCCCGCCAGGTTTTTTTTGTGATTTGCACTCATGTTCAAAGGGCCATAACTCCAACGAAAATGAGCAAACCAACTCGGGTTAACGATATGCATATTTCTTATCTATGTTGATAATTTGCAACAACTTTCATGAAATAGTGATTCAGAGTTTTGGAGAATTTTGAACGGACGAAAGGAGGGATGGGCGGAAACTCAAATTTAATATTCCCCTCATTCTTTGAAAGGCGAGGGATAAAAAGGTAAGATAGGCATGTAACCCCATGCACTGTCTTGGTGATAACAACATACCTAACATATTGGCAAGAATAAGGAATCTATCAGTACCAAATACCAATTCTTTTTTGTTGTTAATGTTGGCAATAATTGTTGGTGCACCAAATGCCTACAACAAAATAAAAGGAAAATGTTTGTAGAAAATATTGTGTAATAATAACAAGGTTAAAATTCACTATTTTTAGAAGCAAAAGTGACTTACATTAGATCTAAACCTAGGAATAGTACAGAGCTAGAATTCACTGTCAAAATCATTTCTAATTAATCAACACATTTTTTACTGTTTTACTCACATGTGTCCCTATTTATCAAGTTTTTGTGTAAACCATCTACTATTATGTCATCTCATTATAAATGCCTCTTATTCAAGGCATATACCCTTTTTTGACAGATTCTGGAGTACATGTATGTTAATTTGGTAGTTTCTATTCAAATAACAGGTATCCCCAAAGTAAGCCTGTTTTTTTTACTGTATCTACTGCTTGATCTTTTAATTTTCTCTAATTTAGTCATTTTGACTGTGTCACATGCTCCCTTAGTACATCATTTACAAGCTAACTATTCTCATACCCCTAAATCTATGGTTTCCATAATATATCATTACAAGCTCCCAATTAATAGCCTGTTTTACATACCCCTAAATTGATGGTTGCCTTATATCATTACATGCTAACTATTATATAGTCCGTTTTACATACCCCTAAATCAAGGGATATCATATTATATCATTACAGGTTAACTATTATATAGTCTGTTTTACATACCCCTAAATCGAGGGCTTCTTGAGTATGTTGTTTAAGTCTTTCTTTAACTGCTTGATCTTTTACTTTATCTATACATTCATCGTTGAAGTCATCGCTTAATCCTGCCTTTTTACCTGCCTATAAATGTAACAAATACATTATATGTGATAGTCTGAGTAATTGGCATGCCAAGCTTGTAACCATAAATAAAGCAATGCTGTTTTGGAATGGTGGAGGAAACCAGAATATCTGCATAAGACCTCCTACCTTCTGCAAGCAAACCAACAAAAAATAAAGTAACCTGTATTATATATGGTATACCAATGACATAGGCAATGATGATGATGATTATGATGATTTTTTACTTTATAGTCTCATCAACTAAATGTTGGAATGTAAAGAAAAAGTAACATAAAGTCAAATTTAATTGTAGCCCCTCAATTTTGCCCTTTTAGCCTCCCACAGCCAAGATGTTTGCAAATTAAATACATGTACTAGTATTTGTCCTAAGGATACTACATTTAAAATATCTAAAGTCCAGCTATTGTGTGCTCATTGGAATATGGATATGAGTGTTACTAGAAATATGATGTCAGATAACATATGCCTTTGTCATCTGTTACATTAAATTTTGAGTTACATTATTGGACACATTTTCTAATCTTGTACTAAAAATGACAAAGGCATTTATGACGAGACACTTTCAGAATGTATTGTGTTTTACCTGTCTAAGACAACCTGCATCTACCTAAGAATACCTGACACTTACATTTTACCTGTATTTACCTGTCTAAGACTTGAGACATTTACACACATTTTACTTGAATTTACCTGTCTTTGATTTGAGACACTTACACAAATTTTGCCTGTATTTACCTGTCTAAGACTTGAGACACTTACAGACATTTTACCTGTATTTACCTGTCGTAAGACTTGAGACACTTACATTTTACCTGTATTTACCTGTCCTAAGACTTGAGACACTTACAGACATTTTACCTGTATTTACCTGTCTAAGATTTGAGACACTTACATTTTACCTGTATTTACCTGTCTAAGACTTGAGACACTTACATTTTACCTGTATTTACCTGTCTAAGACTTGAGACACTTACATTTTACCTGTATTTACCTGTCTAAGACTTGAGACATTAACACTCATTTTACCTGTACAAAATGTATTTACCTGTCTAAGACTGTCAGCTTCTGTTATATCTTCATCCTGTAGGTAAGGAAAACTTCAGTGAAACATGAACATCAGAAACAAATCATAACATTCCACTGTAACTGATCTCAACAAAAATGAAACACTAGATAAAATCACCAAAAATTATTAATTCCCCTCTGTTAATCTTTTGAGATTCTTTTTCTCAAAGAAGCAAATCTAGCAGCCACTGCCAATATTATGGTTCCCCATTTAAACCTTTCTCTGGTGTAATGACACTTTATACATAAACACAAGACAATTAAATTGTTTTGATTGAGGAAGAATGATAAACTTTTGGCTTACTTAATTTGTAATTAATCTGAACATGTAACATCCACTAATCTGAACATGTAACATTAATACGTTACTGCTTATCTTACACTGGTCAGGCTGGAACATGTGGATTGTTCATTCTGAATGTGACATTGATTTTGGTCAACTTACTATTATCCATTTTGGTCAACTTACTATTATCCAATCAGATTACAGGAAATATATTGGAGGTGAAATAAACAGAATTATTTACCCTGTTCCATATTCTGAACCATAATTCTCTGGATACTTGTTCTGTGTACTCAGGTTTTCTCATGTCTACAGCAGTGATATATCGTCCTGCTGACAGGGATCCCTTGGTTAACACAACATGAAAAAAGTCCTTAAAACAATTAAATACATTATTTATATACAGGTTTGACCGTATACAACATTAATTTACAATTTAAAACAGAGAAGTACTTGTTTTCAAAATGTTTTCTGCACTATATTGTACTATTAATTTTAGACAGGCTTGATTTATCATATTATATTTTCTAATTTTTCTACACCTATGCATACTGCTGACATATTAAATATTGCATTTTTAATTAAGGACACATCCATTTTATCCTGTCAGTTTATTTTTACCTTTAAAAGTCAGAAAACCAAGGTATGGAGTGAAGTAATATTGTTTTCGCGCCCCATTCAAGATTCCTTCACTTATATATTGGCAGTCAGTTCTGGGATGGTAGAGAAAACCAGAGTTTCCAGAGAAAACCAGTGACCTTAAACAGGAGAATTGACAAACTTTCTCCCAATAGGATCTGTTCCGATTGGGATTCAACCTTGTGCGGTTAGAAGTACTGTGATCTGTAAGTGTACACTTTAGCCACCAAAACTTTCGAGAAAACCAATGAGAAACATACGAACCAGCTTGATTTATGGCTTATAAAGGCCTGATTACCTAACCAATTACAGTCCAACCTGCCTTATCGACCACCTTTATATAAGGGCCACCTGCTTTATAAAGACCAGAAGGATGTATCACAGTTGTTCTTTACCCATATTATTTGAACCTGTATATAAAGGCCACCTGTTCATAAAGGTCACATTTACTGGTTACTTGGGTGGCCTTTATAGACAAAAATTGTTTTGGGACTTACCTCTGGGGGTTTAATTGGTACTGAATAATAATTAGCCAATCTGTTTAAATCATGCATCATATATTGTGCTTTATTAGCCACAAGTGCTGGTGGTTTGTTTCCTGAAGTAAGACAAAGTTAATTCAAAATCAAAAACATTAACCAAGATACATGTATCAGTGTATTTAAAATAAATGTTAAACTTTATAGAGTAAAACCTTGTTATACTGCCCTCAATAACTTTGCCAACTAACTTAATGCCAAAGTATATTAAAGTCCCAAAATCCATTTCTGCTATGTTCTTGTTTGTAAGTCCTTCCAAATTTATCACCAAACCCTTTTTTATCACACAAAAATTTGACTGAACAAATGATGGTGATGAATCAAGGTTTTACTGTATACAAAATCCAGGACTTTGACATCTAACAGACTAACAGCTACATTTAATTTTTCCTTATTATTTAAAATAATTAGACAAACATAAACAAAGTAATTCATTCTATTATCATTTTTCATAAAACAACAAAGGACTTTATATACCTGACCCTTGCATTATTCCACCGAGGAAAAATGGTTTAAGTTTTAAGTCCATGTTCCATCTTTTATTGTATCTACATAAAACCTAAACAAAATATAAAAGAATTAAATGTGGTATTTCACAAAATGCATTCACAAGCACTGCATAAAATGGAAACTAAGGTAGTATCTTAATCAGGATAAAGTCTGATATTTAAAGTACTGCAGTATAAAATATAAACATAATAAATACAACCTGTTTATGAAGACCAATTTTTATTTCCCCTAGATGAGTGTTGTTACATTTTCATGTTGTTGGATTTTTTTCACTTTATAACACCAATATAGTGATTTGACTTTTAACACTTACATGAACATAACAGAAATTAAACTGTTAATTATTACATTATTACATTCCCTGTGATTTAAAGTTAAGAAGGATTTTTCTTTAGGGGGGGGGGGGGGGGGCAGGTTATGTGTATTGCTTCATACAACGGTTACATATGTGCTGAACTTCCTACAATATCAGATCTTTGAAAAACTAAAAACATAAACTTGTTTCCGATATCAGCAAAATAGCGTGTATATACAAGATTTTCAGGTTGCATACTGATGAAACCAATAACAGTGTATCCACTGTAGCACCACTAAATCTACCTCAAAAATAAAAGAGCATGCAACTCAATAGCATATTGGCTATTTATATCAGAAAAGGGTGTTGTAACCTGTGTCACATGATCAAGACAACATCAAATTCTACAAACATTGTGACCTATAGGAGATTTTATCACTTCTAATATGCTAAATTCCAAACTACATTGTATTTAGGTCAGGGATACGTAGACCTAACAGGAAATACT
This sequence comes from Anadara kagoshimensis, assembly GCA_021292105.1. Classification (NCBI taxonomy): domain Eukaryota; kingdom Metazoa; phylum Mollusca; class Bivalvia; order Arcoida; family Arcidae; genus Anadara; species Anadara kagoshimensis. Next base: position 21,465,335 of record CM037870.1, on the reverse strand, counting down.
GCAAAAATTCAGAATTGTCACAACACAGAAATCAGAATCTACAAATATATGAAATATCTTTCAAACATTTTTTAAAGTTTACCTCGAATGCAATCCACGAATAAGGCGAGATAACATCATAAAATAGCTCAACTGATTTCCTCATGGGAGCCGCCATGTTGTTGTTGAATATTCCCTCTATTGTCGGAGTACCGACCCAGTTCTGCTAACAACATTAGTCAGTGAGAAGTTCTCATTTAAGTTATTCTAGTAACAGCATTTTTTTAATTATAGGGGTTGGCTATGAATTTTTGATTGTTCATCATGAAAACAAAAAAGTAATTTATCTACACATCACACAAAACTAACTCTGTGGACGAATGGTTATGTTGTATTGGGGGAGATGGTCTGAAGCGGAGAAATCGTTTAAAATGTCAAAAATTCTGCGAGTGTTTTCAAAATGTAATATACTGCACGTATGTAAAAACTCATATGCTAAATATGATGACTGGTAAAGAAATATTCATTTCGCTAACTATGATTGCAATGCTGTCATCAATGTTATTATAACTAATTTTGTTTTGGACGATTGGTTGCCTTAGAATCTCAATGACACGCCTGGTTAACGCATTTTCGATGTGATCAAATATCCGTTTTAAACATTATAATTGTTTGATAATTCCATGAAAAAGTTATAAAAATATAAACACGTTCAGTAGATAAAATCATATGGAAATATAATTATTTAAGATAAAGAAAATGGGCAAAAAAACAAAAACAAAAACAAAAAACAAAAAAACAATTGAAACCAGGAATTCAAACTCACACCTTTGGTATGAGAAAAATATTATATAGTGTTACCAAACACGTTACGCGCACGACCATCGATAACTTACAAAATTTTTTACAAATTCAAATTACTTTTGCTAGAAATAGTCGAAATGTTTAAAATTTATTGAACTTTATTTCAGGAATGAACGTTTATTATAAATGGTCATTTGAGAGCTAAGTATATTTTTACCAATTATGATAGACTTGGACTCGCCCTATCATAGTTTGAACCTAAAAGCCTCACTTTGATTTATTTGCCTCACTTTCGTTTGAACTCTAAAATCTAAACAGTAAAGTGAACACTACTGAGATTACCTATTCAGTTCAGGTGATCTTATATGAACTGTTAACCTCGATAAAACCAATTCTATATCATTCTTGATCGACTTTGAATTGTTTTGAGTAGTACTGAGTTAAAGTGAACACATTTCAGATAACAGAAGACCGTTAGTTACCCATCTTACTGTTTTCTTTACAGATAATAATACCCTTTTAAAAATGATTTAGTCTTCATTTGTATTTGTAAATTATCGGAATATTTTGGAGTTTTTGTGATAAAGGAACAAAATAATGTTGTTGGAGACTCTCCTCTCTTACAATTTACTTCATCAGTTACAAATCCTGTCTCACGTATAAAGATGATACACTTTTTTTATAAGTTAACTGCATTCAATTACTTAAACGTACGTGTTGAATTTTAGTTTAAATTTATTCAGTAGAACATTAAATCTTTAAAAAAAACCTAGTTGACTTTCGGGCATAAGGACTCGCTCAACAATTTTAGTTATTTTCCTACTCGAAAACCCGGTACACATATATCAAATTTGAATAATTCCACTGTTATTTGAAACGTAATGAATACAGTTCAACCTGCCTTAAAGGCCACCTCTATATAAGGACCACTTGCTTATAAAAGTCAGTAGAAGTATGTCCCAATTGTTCTTTATTCATACTATTTAAACCTGTATATAAAGACCACCTGCCTATAAAGGCCACTTTACTGGTTCCCTTTGGTGGCTTTATAGACAGGTTTGACTGTAGTTTTTTTAAGACCTAATGTTATAAGATATCAATGCGTATAAAAATTGTCAAAATGTGAACCAAAATGACCGCCAAATGCAAGGAAACGTAACTCCTTTATTACAAAATTTATCCAAAAATATCCGATATGCGCACACAACCACTGCGGTAGCTCAGAGTGCTCGCTTCGTAAGTGGGAGGTCGTGGGTTCGATCCCCGGCCGGGTCTGACCCAAGACTTGAAAGTGGGTAGTGACTGTTCTTTCGCCAAGCACTCGGCATTACGAAATGAAAGTCACGGTTCTTGCGGATGGGAACTTAAAATAAACGAGGTCCCGTGTCACGGTGGACTTGGCACGCTAAAGAACCCTGCTGTATAACGCCATCAGCGCAATATACAGGCAAAATTTCTGCACCTTCGCCTATAGCTGGCGACGTCTCGATACGATATAAATGAAATATTCTTGACTGAGACGTTAAACACCATTACTCAACTCCGAAATGCGCACATTCATGCCAAAATACGATGCATTCAGAGATTATTCAGGGCGCAAAACTTTATATCATTCAATAGAACAGTCAAAATGTTCTTTATTTATGCAATAAAAATAATATCATGTTCTACTCGTTTCCGAGATAAACGGATTTCAAAAAATGCTCACGAAACGCTGTCAAGGTGCCTCAAAATCAGTGACCAAAATTTTCATGCAGTTTTTATTCAATACTGATTTGCGAATCTGCTATAACAAAAGCATTTAAATTCACTGATTTATTTTCTGGTTGGACCGTGAATGAAAATACGAAACTGTTATGTGAGACCTTGGTATTACAATTACAAAAAATTCACATCACAATCAACATTAAAACAATATGTTACATTGAAAAAGCAACAGTTGCACATTTACACCTACACCTTGTGTACTATGTGCACAAAACATGTGTACGTCTATCCTGCACACCGGGAATCAGAAACATATATACAAGGACATTATTCCGTACTTAAACCACAACGGGACATTTAAATGGATAAAATGACATGTCAAAAACACAATAGAGTAACTTACACTAGGCGCAGAAGGTAATTCCTGTTCATTTTCACTGTAAGAAAAACGATTGACCATGTTTGAAACAACGAAAAGCATACTAAAATCAACTTGAACCGGAAAACAACGATCCGGTCCGGAAAAGTCTAACGCGAATTAAAGAACAGAAAAAATGTCAAACATTACAACGATATGTCGTCTGGCATTACAATTCGGAGTTCATCGAGGCTTCCAATTGTGGAAGTCTGGACAGGTTTGTTGTGTATCACATTTTCTCGGTTGTACATGTACACGTGTGTATTGGAAGTTTTTTTCACATTGTTTTTCAAATGTTTACCTCTGTTTCAGTTTCAAATTTAACACTTTGAAATTCACCTTTTATGATTAAGCATAGGAAAAATTAAAGCATTTAGACAGTACCATGGTCATAATGTATGTAATTACAGGTAAGCTTTTTTGGAAAGCTAACACTTGTTATTAGTACCTATAAAACACGTAGCCGGATTACGATGACGGGCTTATAAATACATATGTAATCCTAAGTTTCATGGTGAAATATGTACATACTAGCTAGTACATTCTAGAAATGAATAGTAGAATAAAAATAAATTTCTGATGCAAGGTGTTTGAAACTGTCAGTAATATCAAAATAGTTCGTACATGTATGTAGTTATACACCTTGACCTATATCAAAAATAGTTCATGATTTAACGTTTAAATGCATTTTATATTTGAAATATGTATATAAATGTTAAAATGATGTTTACAATACCATCATAACAGCAAAATCAATGAAACATTACATACTACCTGTGAACTATTTTTAATTGCGTAGTATGAATTATGTCAAGATTGTGAACAGTCTACTTTCATTTTGTTGTGAAATCCGTTATAAATGCTACATTCAGCATTTAACCGAGTTACTATATAAATAAAAATAATCGTGTGTATACCCCAGTGTTTATGTACAAAGGCAAAGTGTATAGTATATAATTTATCGACTGTGTGACGTTTTCAAACGGTTATAATGATTTTACCAGCCTCACTAATTTATAATTGTTGATAATGCCTGGTAGAGGAAGAGGCAGAGGTGGTGGTAGAGGTAGGGGAGGATTCCGGGGACGAGGAATATCCCGTGGTAGATCCCGAAGTGCTGGTAGAGGTGGTAGCCGTGGCCGTGGTCGTGGTCGTGGATACGGGTCTAGAGAATCGGTCAGTAATGAAGAAAATAATGTTCCGATCAGTAAAGATGTTTCTGTAGAAACCGACGTCAATTTGTTTTTTCTAGGAAATGCTTCATTTGACCAGCACTACACAGAACAAGAAAACTCCAGATGTCGGTACTGCGCTGGAATCGCCGTTATGGAAAAGAATGGTGTTGGAATTCCACAAAGTAAGTTTATTTTTATATACAAAAACAACACACGGTATAGCTAATCATTGCACCAGAACGCATGTATTATAACGTAAATAAGTCTTTAGAAGTAATTTTTAACACGATAATTTTTATCTTTGTGTTTTATATCTCGGTGGCCGAGTTCAGTTGTATAAAGCACCAGCTTATGGGGTCTTGGTAAAGCTCATCTCATGGCTTAGGTTCGAATTCCACTCTGGCAGAACGTTTGTCAGTTTACTTGCCGAGTGTCGTTTTCGTGTTTTTAACCTTAATTTATGACAATGAGGCTTGCGTAAACCATAATTCCACAACTCCACCTCTATCCTCTTGGCTTAAATTAATATCATTAAATTTTGTGTGTTGGTATAATTGTTCAAAATACTGTTGATCAACGCCCAAGTAGGAGCATCGGTTCTATTATATCCTCTAGTACCTGCGTAAGAAGACATCCATCACCAAACACTATTCTTTTTCGTGTATTACAAATAATTCTTGATGTTTGTAATTCCAGATACAAGAATCAAGGCTTTAGCAGCTTCCTGGGCCAGGGCTGATCACGAATTGGCCAACGCATTGCTCCGGTTACGTGACTCTTACGGAGTAGTAGAAGTTTTGAAAGCTTTGACAATACTAGACTCGGGACGTCGGGCAAGGATCATAGAAAAACGAATAAAAATGCTGCAATGCCAAGATCACAAAGTATCAAATAAAAAGATGGGGAAATTGAAGTCCGACTTAGACAACTTGAATTCTCTGAAACCAAAGGTAATTATATGCATTAGAGATATTCACAACTATTCTTGTGAAAACAGCTGGTAATCAAACTCAGAGAGAGAGAGAGAGAGAGAGAGAGAGAGATTTTGGAATCAAATATGATAATGCTTTTCATTTTTCATTGCATATTTACTATACGGTTATTTAAAATGCGACTTTTTAAAATATGGATTAGATTTGAATATTTATGTGGATTTTTTTATATTTAAAAAGTTTGGTTCAGCAAATGGAACAGTAGTTAAACACGTCAAAAGATGGGTTCGTTCATTGACGAAAGAAGAACTGGAGTTCTTTGCCCTTCATTTCCCGAAAGAACCATGGAAAAAGTTAGCTGACATTTGTCACTTCAATCCAGAAAAGGTATGTACATAAGAAAAAAACACAAATGACGATAGAGCTACCAATGATTATAGAATATATACCATATCTAATTATAATGTTAATGAGAATTGTACTTATTCCAATGTGGTTTAAAGTAAAACTCGTAATTAAAGACTATCAATAAAATACGGACTTTGTAGTCTCTCTATATATATGTCATATACCATTTTTTGAATGTATTTTATGATTAAATTCAACAAATGGTATATGACATATATATATTAGAATAACGGAATGATTGTGAAGTAAAAGGATCTAAAACCGGGGGTGGGGGTGGGGTGTGTAACGTTTAGTGCAGTCTCAAAAAACAATATTCAATGGTTATCGATTGCGGGTCTGATAAGAGCATGAAGTATGTGTCAAACATTTACAATATACACTCGTAATAATAATTATGGATTATTGATGTTCCAATCTAACTTGATATTGTGTATCCTTTTAGGATTTTAAAGACATGCCGTGGTTTTTGCCGTTTTGTTTCGGCCAGTCGGCACCAGAGGGCTCCATGGTACACCGTTGTAGGGACGTAACTGGTGATAATGTCAATGATTTACTGATAGAGTATGCAGTGCCATACAGCCATGTAAAGGACTTCAAAGACAAATTATCAAACGAGTCTAAAGCCAGAATCGCGTGTAATGAAGAAAAACTAGATACTCTGTTATGGTAGGTTATCTTTGTCTAACGTTAATGTTGAAATATTGTACATAAACGTATTACATTTAGCGATGTGTTAATTTTAGCGATTTTTGTGGTCAGTTTTTGGATGGTTGACGCTCCTTGGCTCCAGAAAGCTATAACCTTTCAAGATAAGAGCACTAACAAAACTTTGTCATAAGCGCTGCCCCGAGTTTGATTCGAACTTAGTACTGGTGGAATGCTAGGGTAATGGTAGTTACAGTCAAGATGTAAACGCTACAAAAATTCATAAGTACTATAGTGTCTACATGAAACTGAATTATTGTTGTTTTTAAGAGACGAATGCTTAAAGATCAGTATGTCAGCAATATAACAGTAAGGCATAGACAAAAATGTTATTAGACTTATTTTTATCTATTTATGTAGGCATTATGAAGACTTGCAGTGTGATGAAGTAAACCTCATTATTAATGAGAGAATTAAAAATGGTGATTTGGTGACATTACCGAACGGTAAACTTTTAGAAAGACTGTTGTTATTGAAGAAATTAACAGACAATATCCCTCCTCCAATCGACCCCCAAATATACCACGACTGGGATTGGGATAACCAACCAGATGGGCCATGGGGTTCGGACCAGCAAGATTCTGTAACAAACGGACCAAACAAGGAGGACAACAAAGATGGAGAGACGGAGATGGAACCAAAAGAACCAAAAATACCATTTTACCCCGCCCTAATTAGCCAGGCAGAGGAGAAATTGAAAAATATAAAGTAAGTCAACCATATGTAATTTATATACTACCTTAGTATTGTCATGTTCTATTTAGTAATGCTGAAATTGTATGGTAACAAGGAAATGAAGAATTCAGTCTGCCTGTAAATTATAGTATGGTTGATAATTATTTTGGTGAGCTGTTAAAGAATATCTTGATGATATAATTTAATTAAAACATCTCTTAATTTTCGTCAAATCACATTTAGTTACATGTCTAACCTAACTTGTCTTTCACTTTGCTTTTAGATTGTGATTCGGACATGGATTAGTGCCGGTACTTGTTTTTGATTAGTTATCTTTTCAAGAAGCAGGTTTCCATTTGAATTTTAATAAGGATTAGTAACACAGGTTCACCATGACCTTTTTCTTTATCTATCTCTGTTGAATTTGTTGTTTTCTTGCACCACATCTATTTTAACAGTACCCTGGTAATGTTTGTGTTCTGGCATCAAGTTGCGGGTAACATTTACCCCACCTCAAACTTAAAAGGACCCTACTATATAGGCAGTATGTCATCTATATGTTGTTGTTGTGAGTGTTGGGACTCTGATATAATTTCATATCGTTTTTATTACAGGATTAGTTGGAATCACCCGTGGTAGTTGTAGGGGATGCGTCAGGTTCCATGGACATTGCCATAGAGACGAGCTGTATAATCGCAGGGATATTGACTGCCATTACATCAGCGAAGCTAGTCTTCTTCAGCGATGACAACTGGGACGCCCCATTCTTACCGAAATCGGTAGAAGATGTGATAGATCTGGCCATTAAGACCAAGACGGTGGGCGGTACGGCACCAGCAGCTAGCCTGTATCCATTCTACAAGAATAAAGAGATCGTTAAGACCTTTATAATCGTCACCGACGAGGGAGAGAATGGGGACTTCGAAGGCTACAGGTACATATATAAAGAAAACATACACGTGCATGCGATAAGATCGCCTTTCACTTAAATCTGGCTAATCTAAAATTACCCTTCTGGAGCACCCGGCCTCACTTCCCTGGTGGAAGTTCACGTGTCTAACCTAACTTGTTAGTTCCAAAGTTTTCAACTTTGCCTCTGGATCGTGATTCGGACATGGATTAGTATGTTTGTTTTTATTGATAATTTTTTAACGTAGCACTTTGAATTTTTTAAGCTTGATACATGTAAGTACAGGACTGTTGAAAGTTTAACGATGATGTGACGCGAAGTTTAGGCTGGGCTGGTAAATGGCCGAGATATGGGTAACTAGTGACCGATAAGCTTCCGAAAGATAGTTAGCAGCTGTTGAAAAACTGGCTAACGAGGGGCCGAGATGCGCTTCCGATCCATTAGCTTGGTGTCAAACTTTCGACAAGTCTGTACTGTACTCTATTTTGTATATTATTTGCAGTATTCAAAAAAATTAATCGTCAAGATTCAAGATTCTTTATTACATTCTGTACCACGCAAACAGAATACTGATGGGACAAAAACAACAAATTTAATTGAATAATGAAAGTTATCTAAAGTTTTCTAAATTAAACCTCTGAGAAAATTTTGTCACAGGAACAGTGGTAGATTTCGCTTTTCCTTCTTTATTTCTTTTATATCAAAGTTGATCACTATGCCTATAATTCGTCAATATATACTGCACTAGCCGTTTTACTAGTTGCTTTTTTTTATAAATAGGGCTACAACAACCAAAACTTAGTCATAAAGACCAAAATGATAAAATTACGTTTTGAAAAAAAAAAAAAAAAAAAAAAAAAAAACATTTACGTACAGTGCATGTATAAAAATGCTTTGCGATATTTATGTCTACTCTTGATTTTTCAATGAAATTATGCATATGACGAATTGCATTGTTGCATACAATTATCAATTGCCTTATTTCATAACATTGTTTAAAAAGTAGCACATGATGACGGTTACTTTCAGACTATAGAATATTCGTTTTAACATGTAGCTTACCCATACTCGACAATTCAATGTTGTTCTAAAGACTTCAAAATCTGTACAGAATATACCAGCTTATTATTTATTTATTTATTATTAATTTATTTATTTCAGATTCGCTGAGTTATACAAACGGTATCATGATGAGGTGTGCCCAGCTAAGCTGGTGTTTGTGTCATTTCTGTATCAGCGTGAAGAAGGCTACATGGTAAGTGAGTTACGGAAGTTAGGATTCTCTCCTCTCCAGTTTAAATTTGACAATCAGAGACCCGATCTGACAAAGCTAGACAATTTGTTTGGACAGTTATCAGCTGAAACAAGCATGTTTGACGACGAAGTGAAAAACATGGAGATACAGATCAAGGACAAGGGACTTGAAGATGTGTTCTGTAAAGTCAAAATGTTACAAGATAAACTGAAAGTAGAACCATGAAATCTGTCCTGGTCTACTGATGGAAAATCCCAATGTGCCAAAATGAACATATGTGTACATGTGTGTATGAAAGTTATAATAAATGTGTCTGTCATAAGTAATAAGGTATGTTGTAAGGAAAACAGTTTTTAATACTTAGTATTTGATATTTTATTAATGTTTCAAGATGTGCAATAAATATATGTACATGTATTTGTTTACTTTGATTTATATAAACATTCTGTAATGTTAAATTAAATATTTTTATCGTCGTTTTATTTTGTTGGTATATTAAAATAAATATTTCATTATACATTTGCATTGTACTGTTTATTCTATTTTGTTTCTTCATGCAGGAGCACCACTGCCATAGGTCAGTTGGTAGAGTGGTTGTTCCATATATGGAAAGTCAGAGCTCAAATCCCTGTAGCCGCTCTGACCATGTTTGAAAATACATCTGTACTAAGCATTTAAAATGAAGTCACGGGTCATTCGGAAGTGACCTTAAAAAACTTTTCTCCGTGCCACGCATACACGTGATTGCACCGTCGGAGCACACTGCAAAGATCAAAATTTTATCACTTCGCCAGTTTATAACCGGTAATATCCGGATATAAGTGAAATATTCTTGACTAGAGTCAGACATCTGGACATTCAATCAGCCATGTAAAAGATGTCCACACATTGTCTTGTCTCATTACGTTGAAGGGTTCATTGTATACTGGTTGCAAAATGCCATTGTATCACGCGATACCAACCCTATAAGTAAGGAGATGCGATTTTTGTTATTTACGTTGAAAATAACCCTGGCATTGACAAAATTCAGTATGAGTATCACGTGCCAAGCTGCTGGCAAACCTAACACTTGTTTAAAAATTTTGTTGGGGTATTTTGGTTTGCGGGCTAACAATGTCAGCAGTATAGCAGCTTAAACCAAACCAGTCATGATCATAGAGCGGTCCCGCGACAAGGAAACAAGATCGAATCCACAGCTTCTTGGTATTGAAGGTTAACGTTATACCACCTCATCACTTTAGGAGAAAACTAAATATAATTGAAATGTTGTGTAGCCGACTTGTAAGCCTTTGACGCTCCGGTTTTGATAGCAAAAGCAAACTAGAAAAACTGTGAGCCACTAGCGGCACAAGCTCACAAAAAATACCCCCCGCTCCCCCACATAAAAAAATCCATCCGGGATCAAGTTTTTAAATAGGAGGTGCACATCTACATTATATCACAAAGATTGTGTGAAAGTTTCATGAAAATCCATTGAAGGGTTTAGGAGGAGTTGCGGATAAGAGATAGGTATCCTAAGGTGTAACGGAAGGACGGACGGACACCCCTATCACTATATAACCCCACTTTTTAAGCGGGGGGGGGGGGTGGGGTATAATAAAGAACACGACAAAACAAAGAATCTTAAAGGCGCGATTAACCAAACAACATATACTCGATTTGTTCACAGTTGTTTGTATGTTGAATGGGTAAGAGAGTAAGTGACACGTGGTTGTAAAACATTACGTCGATAATAAATAAATCATAACAATTCAGTGCAATCGCTGATCTGCATTATATTGCCAGTTTCACTTGAACCGTTCGGAAGAGGTGTTTAACAGAGCCCGGACCAAATGTGTGCTGACGAACGGTCGGCACTGATAATATATAATATAATATAATTTCATAAGAATTTAAAAAAAAAACAGAAAACAAGTTTCATAAAATATCATGATGATCTTCAGTCACGAACTGTATTTAGGCTTTTCAACAAAAAAATGTATATCAAGTTGAAGTCCAGGCCCGGTTTCACAATCATTCATTAGCTAAGATTTTCCTTAACTCAAATTTAGCAAATTTGATATTCTCTTTTTGGAACTATTGATGGATATTTTTGTCAAAACTAAATCGCGGCAAATGTTTTAATCTTATGTCATCTTAAAAATTGAACACCTTAAATTCCTGAATATCTTGAAAACTAACAAAATTATGAAGATTTGAAATTTTGCAAGATTTAAGTTAAGGTAAATCTTAGCTAAGGAATGATTGTGAAACCGGGGCCAGTAATGTTATTATTTCTTTTATACTCCTTATAACATTTCCGGTAGAATATTTCTCTACCCATAACCTATCCTATTTGTAAGTTATACCTTATCATCTTTCTCATTTAAACGTTTGCTTGACACAGTTTTGATCCAGCCTGGTTTGAGTTTAATTGCGACGTAGATTTTGCGCTTAATTTGAACTTGATCAAGGAATACTCAAGGTTTATTTTACACCGTGGTGTCAAAGCAGGCGACACTGATATTTCATATACAGTAAGGCATTATATTTAAGCGGCGCTCTAACCAAACTGGCTGTAACTTCCAAACGTAGTCGAACTATATGACATTTTTTTTGGGGGGGGGGGGGGGGGTAATTTCCCCAAAAATATCCAAAATAAATTTATTTTCATCCTTTTACATTGTCTTATTCAAATAATTTAATAGTTTAACGTTAACTGACCTATGTCTAGGAATGGATATTTAATTGATAATAGTGTGATAGTAGGCACAACCTATGCTGAGCGCAACAAAATGATATCTATAGCATATTATCCTCCACTGCCCTAAGTTCATGCAGCTAAGGGAAAAATTGAATAAATGAATAAACATACCAACAATATCAAAACTATTGTTCCTAACTTTAAAACAATTAACTTCCTCACAAAAATGAGCTTGTTTTGTTTAAATGTATCAAATATTCATCTCTTGTGGCCCACAACAGGCGAATGTTAGGTACATTTAAACAAAATGTTACAAAAAACTGTGTAATTGTATTTTAATTGACACTTTATACAATGTAATTGTAATTTAATTAATTACAATTGCAATGTAATTGCCCCATGCCTGGTTGTGGGCTTTAGGATTTAGAGCTGCAACAATATATCAGTATACTGGTAAAACCGGTTCCACAAATAGTGTTGCAGTTATTGCAATATGATTTACAAATATTGTGTATTCGCAATACGAAAATTTGACAGATATTACAGGTTATATAATTTTTTTTCCTTTCGAAGGGGACTCTGTTGGCAAAATGAAACTTTTCTTTCTTTTTAATCGTGCAATACAATATAATATGTATTGCAACATGACCTCTCCCATATGCAATATATTGCAATACAGTTTTTGCTGTATTGTTGCAGCTTTATAGATGAACTGGTATTCATTCCCTGGTCCGACTCTGCTATATTTTCCTTCCTGTTTTAGTTTAGTGGCCATTGGAAGTGGGGAATTGGTAATATTACAGGCCATTTAAACTTTATAAAGTCATTATGAGGAAATTGGGCAAGATTTCTCCACTTGTGGGACCTTGGGAAACTAAGAAATAACAGGGAAGGAATGTAACTGTCTGGGTAGCTAAGTAAGTTGGTAGAAAACTTGCCTATAGTGTGGAATGTCCTGGGTTTAATATGACCCTCAATTTTTTCCCTTAACTGTCACATGTGTCACATCACTGTGTAAATAAATAAAAATGTGTCAACTTGTGATGTTTTAATGTTGTTTTTATTTACTGGTAATTTGATCTTTTTGAATGGAATTTGAAAGAATGATTTATTGATTGATTGAATATTTCACTTATAAAAAGATGACACTAGCAATATATGAAGTGGCAGAAATTTTAACCTTTGCAGTTAAAATTGGGGCAATGTGCAGGGAGGTTTCTTTTTCTTGTCATGCCTGCCATGACATGGGTCTTCAGTTTTTAAGGCCTCTTTCAAGGGGCCCCATCATGGCCCATGACTCGCTTCTAAATACTAAGTGTTTAACAGTCACTAACTTTTTTTCAAGTCTTGGTCAGAACCTGGGTTGGATTCATACCCAGGACCTCTTACATACATAGTGAGCACACTACTAACTGAGCTACCATAGGCATAGTGGTAGACAAAGAAGCCATTTCTAACTAGAATTACTAGTATAGTATTGTGATTTCTGCTGAGATACTGGGAGTTTTAGATGTGATGTCACTACATGACAGAAGTTGACATCAGGAAATTACCCATAATTCCTTGTTATTGGGAGTCTCATGGTACAACATGTACTGAAAATAAAACCAAGACGTGCTATCAATGCAATTTTTGTGGACTGTTTTCATTATGTGCACATGTGTGGTTTACAGGCAGACTTCATCCACTGGGATGCCCCGATCGAAAACCTATTAACTACCAATATTGTTAAATTATTATTAAATTGATTATTTAATTACCACTACTGAAAGAAAAATTAGCAGGTAAATTTGAATGGTACATCATTATCACTATTTTCAGATTATTCTTTTTGTTGCCATTTTGATTGTGCTGTGAAATGACCATTTTCAACCTGCACTATTTGCTTTGATATGTTAGTAGCTGGTACCATTTTACTTTTGACATTCAATAAACCACACAGAACTCTCCCAAGGTTTAATGTTTTAAAATTTGACTGGTTCATTGTAGAATGATTTCCAGGAAATTTTACAGACTGTGAGATATGGATGACAAAGTGACAGAATTACAGTTAGAAGTTGAGCAGTTACAACAGCAGCTTCAAGAGAAAGACAATGACGTTCAGAGTGCAGTGGAAGTTGGTAAATTTCTCTTAGAGGAAAATTCGAAGTTGAAGGATAAAGTAGAATCAACAGTCAAGGAATGTACAGAAAAAATTGAGGTTCGTTGATTTATTAGTCTACATATTTGAGAAAATTGGTTTTAATTTTGTTTTAATTCTCTAAGGTCATTCAGACAAAAGGTTTCATATAAATTTAGTGGAAGAAATACTTTACTCATTTAACTAAATTTTATCCAGGTATGTATTGTGAGACTAATATTTTAGTCTTAATGAATTTTACAAGAAGTACACCAGACTAGCATTTTCTGTAGCTACAAAGATGACATACCTGTAGTCTTTCTGACTAATTTATGCACTAGACCTTGGAGTTTAATATCATCCAAAACACTGTATTCATAGAGGTTTTTCCAGCTCTTTAGTGAGGATGGAATAAATAATTTGCATGTACCTCTATAACATTCCAAATTTCAGTTGAGGTTTGCACCCATAATCCTTGACTTTAATGCCACTGGTGGAACCACTTGGCCATGTCAGTACATAGATGCTAGTGTTAAGATATTATGGTGTCAAACTGCTAACATTATCCATCTCAAAGTCAATAACTTTGCTTGAACAAGTTATTTTCTACTCTAGAATTCTAGAATCCAGGGGTCTCACTAAAGCAATTTTGGCCCCATTCCCAATGCAATTAAGTATGGTTTTTTCCCAATTGATAATGGTAATATTCCAAATTTATTTGTATGTTTTGTTTACACAAAAATAGTGTTTTCCAAATCCATTTCTAAACCTTCATCTATCACAGACACAGCTAGAACATGCTGTAAACAAAATCAGAGGCATGAAAGATAGACAAATAGAATTCTGATTTGCATTTAATTATTTTTTGTGACCAGTAAAACTCTGAATGTAATATTATTGCCTCTTGTTGAATCTTCCCAAAATGAGTCAAAATGCTGCTTATTTTCCCAAATTCCAAGGGCCCGGCCCCATTCCCAAAAAGGAATGAAAGACCCCTAGAATCATCCAGTTTTATCTCTAACCTCAACCTTTTCAAGTTTCCAAGTTTCCTTCAGCTTGACCTATGTCTAATGAAGCAGTCAATAAAATTGCAGATCCTCTCAGTATCTTGTCATGAAATGAAAATAAAGGTCGCGACACTTGAATCTATATATTGAGGACAATAAAATTTGGGGTTTGTTGGCTTTAACTTTGATTCATTCATGCAAATATTAATGTTATTAGATGCTCACATTAACAACCTAAAAAGCATCCTTGCACCAATAGCCCCAAAATAGCATTTTTGTTTTCCACAAAAGTGACAAATTCTGCCTGTGTACTAACTGTCCTATCTTTTAAGTCTTGGTTAAATCCTCCCTCCTATCTTTTCTGAATACTGAACATTTTCATATTTTCATATAAAACACATCAAGTTATGTTATAATGTTGGTCGAAGCTTTGGAAACATGGTGCCACTTATTTTGTGGCCTTGGCCCTTTGGCCAGATGACCCCCACCAACTACATTTTTGGATTGAACTCTACATTAATATTGTATTACAGACCCTGCAGCAAGAAAATTACATCATTCAACAAAAACTAGATGCAAAAACAGCAAGTGAAAATTGGTTCAACACAGAATTAGCACATTATAAAGAAGGATTTCAACAGGAAAATGAGAAACTAAAGGAGAATTTAGAAACAGAAAAACAACAGGAAGTCTCTAAACTACAAAGAAAGGTAAAATATACTGTTTGGGACCAACAATCTGCTTTAAGGCAAGAAAATGGAACTCATTACCTATTTCTTAATTGACGTCTCTGTGTCCAGGATTGCCCTGGATATATTTGATGTCCCATAGTTCCATGTTCTTTTTACACAATGTTGATAACACACATGGCGGGTGTAGCTAGCTAAATTGGAGGTGCTTGACCTTCCAGAGCTTCCGGCCTCACTTCCCTGGTGAAAGTCCACGTGTCTAACCTGACTTGTCACTTTCAAAGTTTTTACTTTGCTTCTGAATTGTGATTCAGACATGGATTAGTGTTTGTTTTTGATTAAATAAAAAATTTTCCCAAAAGTATGTTAAATGTTAATGACTTTTTTTCCCCAATGTTAAATGTTGAAAATATACTGGTACCTTCTATTTTCGCGTCATGCACCGTTATCTCCTTTGTTTACGCGTTTCCGGTTGATTTGCCATGGAAGTCACATGATATCTTCTGAAGCCATATACAGAACTTTTGACAGGAGGCGGGGCATTTGATTTGATAATATGAAACGGTAAGAAATTTTGTTTAGAAACTACCACATACGGATTCATGCTTTTTTCCTATAAGGCCCGATAGACCCTTACATAAAAATTCGAATTTGGCATAAAAAAATAAAGATATCTAAATTTTCTAAATTCATACATGACCGTCTGCTTCTGATTTTTACTGAAAATGTGAAAAACGGACAGGAAGATGCATTAAAAGTACAATCATAGAATTCCCAACTTTACAAATTAATTAACATCATAATGAATAAAATTGACGTTTTTTTCCAAATAACGTTAAGTGCGATTTTTTTCTTTTCCTTTTTAATAATAAATCAAGAATATTGGCTAAAAGACAAGAAAAGAAAACTCAGTTGAAAGAAAAAAAACAGCTCAATTAAAAATAAATCTACATGTAAAACTTTAATATCAAACCCAGGAAAGAGAAAACAAGGATCAACTAAGAACAAGTCGTTAAAGATTTCTAAACAAGAACATGTCCAATAAGCAAGCGATACTGTTCCTAGCACGTCGGGTTTGTGTAGAAACGGAGGTCCAATTCCAGTAGACAGTGAAACATAAGAATTTTCCGATTCTGACTCTTAATCCAGCAAAGAAAACTTTTGTAGATCTATCTGTAATAAGTTTACTCCATATGAAGTTAGAAGATATACCAGTATTATTTTTACCAAATGGACAAGATGTGATTTTTGTCCACATTGGACGCATAGATCAGTTTTTTGCTGTGACACTACAGTTATTCGGCATGGGGATATATTTAGGTGCCCACACTGTCAGACTGTCTTGCCAATTAATTCAAAATAACTTGAAATAATATTTATTTAACTTTATCATTTTAAAGTTGTTTACATGTTTTAAAGTTCGTTAATAAGCGTTTTGAATGTTGTATTGCCGCTATGTTCCGCGATTTGCCGACATGATTTATAAATTATTAGAAGCTTTATTATTTTTCTTATTTCATGGAAAATTATCAGTAATACATCAAATTATCAACATATGAACTCTTTTCCAGTGTATACGAATAATAAATATGACAATAACATTAATTTCAACTGAACTATACACACGTGTCACAGATTTTCAAATTTACCGCGAAAATAGGATTGCCTCCATTTTTCTACACAAACTCACGCGACTTTGTTTTAAATGAGAGATTACAAACCCTGGATCGTTGGAAGTACAAGATGAAGTGGCCATCGGTAGACCCAGTCTCCGTATAGTTTGTGTGAAAAAAATTATCTGAAGGTAAGCATTGTGTTTGTATTATATTAACTTTATCGTTAGTACCGCGAAGATAGAAGGGACCGGGCTACAATAAAATGGTGTAACAACTGAACCCATTCAAATCCATGTTTATAGAAGTTTGGTCCATCAGATATAGCTGACATATTGTTCACCAGGATATCATGTCAGTGTTACCCCATAACTTTTTTGTGGAACAGTTATTTTTATTGAGAAATGTGGAATTAAAAAGTTATACATTTTCCATTAAACAACTTTAATGCTGGGTATTTGCAATGTAAACATTTTCTATATATATTGTTTTACACAAAAAGTATGGCCTGTATGGGGTATTGACCTGGTGTGCTGGTAAACCCCTTTTGGTAACTCTTAGCAAAATAGGACAATGCAAACATTCAGTTTTTCATACACACGTTTCTTGTATTTCCAGATAGATGATTTACAATTGGAATTAGAGACGTCACAAAAAACTGAGAAAGATCTGCAGTCCCAGATACAACAACTTGAAGATTTAGTACAACAAGGTCTGGAGCAAACAGAAGTAATATCCAAATCATTCTTAAATGATGAAATTGGAGAACTGAAAACAGAACTAGTGGATTTAAAGAATGAAAATGTAAGTGTTCAGGTTTGGATTCAATGAAATTTGGCATGTGATTTTTTTTAAAGATATTTCTGATTCTTTCCAAATATTTTAAGAAATAAACAACCTTCATACACATATTCCCTCACAATACCACATGTTATTTTGTTAATTGAAGAAAAAAGGAAAACAGTAGTATATAGGACAACAGACTTGTACTTTATGGTCAAAGGGGAGATAACTCAAATAATGCAAGCAAAATTGTTGTATAGAAAAAATAGTTTGTAAGAATATGTGGCTTGGAGCTATTAAGGACGTGTAATCTAAGTGGTATTAGAGAGTAAATTTCTTTTATTTAGATTAAGTTAATATTTAAGTTAATTTGATAAGTCAATATTTTAAGCAATTATTTTTGCCATCTTTTAAAAAACTTTTACAATTATCACAATATGTACCGGTATATTTTCTGAATTACAGTTTTGAATAATCTACCATTTAACATCTCCAAAATTTAGAACATGATGTTGTTTGTAGATATAAAATTATGTAATTAAACCATTAGATCAGTAATGGAAGCATGTCTACCATGTTTTAAAATATATATTCAGGTTTTGAATAATTCATAAGTATTGGTGTTTTGTTATAGACCGAGCTTTCTGAGGCTGACTATAGGTCACTGACTGTCTTGCAGTCTACAAACAAATGACATATACCGGGTAGTGTTTATGGATGACCCACAGAAAGAACAATTATGATTAGGCCTTTTTTCATAGCAGACATCAATTTGTTTATTGCAAAAATTTTGTGAAACATTCAATACTGAAACCATCAAAATTTATTTAATGTGCAAAATACAATATTCTCACATATTTTTTGCCAATTAAAAGCATGTGTAGTTTAAAACATAGTGTATCATTTATTTTTGTGATGTTTATACATTGTAGTGATTAAAAAAATTATACACTGTATATTTTTGCTCTGCCCTTTGTAAGTTTTCAGGTTTTTTTAGATGTACATGTAAATTGATGTAATAGAAATTTGGCAATTGCTATTTGTGCATATCCAGATATATTTTCGGTCACCCCGTTTGACCAATATGAAACAGTTCAGTGACTAGTGGATAGCTTTATTTACACTCCGCTCAGTGCTGAGCAAATTATCTGTCTGTGTTATGTCATCCATGATCCTAAATAGATGTCAAAATATAATGCTTAATGCACCTGCAAAGCTGAAATCAGTTAGTTAGCATTTCAACATATGTGGTTTAATAGTCCTTTAAACACTTTGTAATTTTGAAATATTTAACCAAGTTATTAAAGCTTCAGGACTTTAAAAACAGCCAGTACACATGGTAACATAGGGGGTATCTTTTACAACAAAATATAAAGCTAAAGTCTACTATTATTATGGCGTTTTAGAATATCTGAACATTATTATGTTAAAAAATGTTTGAGCTGTAATTAATAATTGTGTTGAATTTTACCAACCAGAGCAACATGATTTAATTCCAAGTTATGGTGTAAACTCAGTACAGATTTGAAGTTATA
Organism: Anadara kagoshimensis; assembly: GCA_021292105.1. Lineage (NCBI taxonomy): Eukaryota > Metazoa > Mollusca > Bivalvia > Arcoida > Arcidae > Anadara > Anadara kagoshimensis. Next base: position 21,445,938 of record CM037870.1, on the reverse strand, counting down.
TTTTTATTTTGATGTACAGACAAATTTAAAGTCACAGTTAATAGAAGAGAAGTCACAATATCAGAAAGTTAAAACTGAAGCTGAAGGGTTACGAAATAAAGTGGTAGCCAAGGAGTCAGAGTTAGAAGAAATACAGTGTCAAGCCATGTCTTATTTCAATTCACTAGAGGTTTGTTCATGATTTTTCCATTCATGAAATATGACTTGTCTTAATTTCTATGAGGGGGATTCTTGCATTGTTTTTTTTTTTTTTTTTTTTTTTTTTTTTTTGCAATTTACAGAAAAAATGGAAGTTTTCCACCACATGAAATAACCATTTTTACTGTATATTTATGTTGTCCTATTTCAATTTTACAATTAATTATACATAATACAGTAGTACTATATGTGGGATTCTATCAAAACTGAGCACTTTCTTAACTAAAAATTTAGTTGGGGTTATAGGGGCTATTAAGGATTCTTTATCAAAGATAACATGTTTAAATCGTGTAACAAAATTGTTACAGTTTAGACACATTTTCATTCTACTTCGGTCCTTGTTTTTCACAGGCTACACTCTACTGGTAAAGCAAAGACCTTTAAGAGTTAGCATACCTCAATTTACTCTATTTATAACATTTGACAATGCTCTCTCTTTTGCTCTTGCTGACACAACTGTAGAAATGAGGACAAAAGGAGATGTTATGAGGACAATATAGAGAAAAAAAAAGACATTCCTTAGTCATTATCTTGCATTATTAGGACAGTTTTTATGCAAAGATGTCAAATGAGCTTAGATAACCTAAACCTGCTTCATTATAAATAATGTTTTTCTTAAAGCATTCAAATCAACCTGATATCATTAACCCTAAATGTGGATACACAGAAGGTCCTCGCATTATAATGAAATGGTTAATAAATGTCCTTAAATTATGGCAGATAATCATCTTCTCTTTATCTGAAATCCAACAATTAGCATATTGTGTATATATTTGTTACTTTACAGAATGCAAGGACAGAGATTTTGGATTTGAAAACCGAGATGGAGGCTCTGAGAATGGAGAGTAGTGTACATAGTAAGAAAGGGAACTCTTTGTTTTCTGAGGTAAGTAAGATGGATTAAACATTATACCCAGGTAATTTATCAGAAAGTAAGCGACAGATCTCCATGGAAATATCAGCACATTTTTACCGAAAACATGGGTTTTCTAAATCAATGTCATTTACATGGAAATGCACAAGTGTGTCCAGTCAAGATTCTTTCACTGATATTCAGGCTGTCAGTTCTAGGATGATGGAGGAAACCAGAGTTTCCCTGTTTGTCAAACAAAAACCCTGTATCACGACATCCAACTGTGCAGATTCCTGCAAAGAAAAAATTCTCATATATTGTGCTAAATATTTTCTATCTTATTATGTGTTCCAAGTTGTGAGTTGATTTTCAAATAAATTAAAAATCTGATTTGGTAGTTACATGGAGAGAAAAAAGAGAATATATATAAAAATGCATTACGAGTATCCATGCAGGAAAGGAAATTTTCACATTTCAGTCGGATAAGAGTCTTGCAAAGCCAGGGAATCTTGAACCTCTGCCACGAGGGTATGATTTCCCTATCCCATATGAATAAACTCATTGAATTCTTTTGCTTCCATTTAATGCCAATGTTTGGTTTCAAATACAATTTACATAGACATTGACACCAACATTGCAAAATCTAACTTAGTTACTCAACATTCTCTAACATCAAGTTATAGGTAAATCTTTCATATTCAGAAGTGACTACCTCAATATAAGTTGAAGAATCTTGACTGAGGCATAAAACACCATTACACTGTACATATACCAATAAAATTCTCTAATACCTATGTAAGATAATCCAGTTTGTTAGATTTGAAAGTGTTTAATTAAGTAATTTTGTCTTTGTAGCTGGAAGACAGGAGAGTTGATGCTGAAAAGAAACTTGTATCACTTAAAGTACAGTTTGATGCTGTCAAAGACAAGTATGAATTTGAAAAACAACAAAATCATAAACTGAAGGTTGGTTTGAATATTATAATACACATTACATAATAAAATGTATATACCCGGTACCCTGTACATACATAACAAGCTAATCTGTTAATTAATATTTAAACGGTGTGTTGGTTATCTAATTTGGTTTACACATGGACAGTTAATTTCATATTGGGTGAGGGTGAAGTGACCTACTATGGTATAATCAGGGTTGACCCACTTGACTTAAGTCAAATAATATTGATTGTGGTTTAAAACACCATTTAGTTTAATTGTAACTAACCTAGAGGTACATCACAACCTGTCCATTATGAATAAAATAGGTTCTACAAATCATTTGAATATTTTTTGTCAAGTGCAGACTCTCGTTTGAAATCGATAGAATCCAAATTGTGCTTAGATGGAAATGATACAAATGGTCCCGTCAGAACCCTATGTATTTCTATGCAAATTTGTATGTTTAAATACCAAAGTTCCAAATTTTGCTTAAATCAATGTGAATTTTCAGTCAAAATACAAAATTAAACAAAAATTCAAAAGTTTAAATGGAAATATACTTTCCTTGTTTAACAAAATTTGAATTTGTTTATTTAGCAAGTTGAGTTCAAGCAGCAAATCCTTAATTTTTGTTTCCTTTCATATGATGCTATTTAAATATTAAACACCATTGTAGTCTTTACCAACAGTGTAATAGCAAAGTGTAAATGGACATAGTACCTTGCTCAATTAGTTGAGTATAAATATATCTAATTTTATATTTTAATCTAGATACTTTTGCTATCACAAATGTTCATTGTTACAGATGCAGATGGTTGTGCTATTCCAGAAGAGTAAAGGTACAGCAGATACAGAGCGTTTAAGACAGCTAGAATCACACTTATCTAGAGAACGAGCTGAAAACCAGGAACTCTTACTTCAAATACAAAAACTAAAAAAATCACCTGAGGTATGTTGTATGACTGTTATAATAAAGCCAAGTTAAAAAAGGAACCTGGTTGGCTAAGCAGTCTTAAGCATGCAATTACTGATCTCATTTCCTCTTGCTGGCTAGGTTTAAACCCCTATCTAAGTGGTCTTAAGCATGCATTTACTGATCTCAGTTCCTCTCACTGGCTAGGTTTAAACCCCTATCTAAGTGGTCTTAAGCATGCATTTACTGATCTCAGTTCCTCTCACTGGCTAGGTTTGAGCCCCCATCTAAGTGGTCTTAAGCATGCATTTACTGATCTCAGTTCCTCTCACTGGCTAGGTTTAAACCCCTATCTAAGCAGTCTTAAGCATGCAATTACTGATCTCAGTTCCTCGCTGGCTAGGTTTAAACCCCTATCTAAGTGGTCTTAAGCATGCAATTACTGATCTCAGTTCCTCTCACTGGCTAGGTTTAAACCCCTATCTAAGTGGTCTTAAGCATGCATTTACTGATCTCAGTTCCTCTCACTGGCTAGGTTTAAACCCCTATCTAAGTGGTCTTAAGCATGCATTTACTGATCTCAGTTCCTCTCACTGGCTAGGTTTAAACCCCTATCTAAGTGGTCTTAAGCATGCATTTACTGATCTCAGTTCCTCTCACTGGCTAGGTTTGAGCCCCTATCTAAGTGGTCTTAAGCATGCATTTACTGATCTCAGTTCCTCTCACTGGCTAGGTTTAAACCCCTATCTAAGTGGTCTTAAGCATGCATTTACTGATCTCAGTTCCTCTCTCTGGCTAGGTCTGAACCCTTATCTAAGCTGACCTTACCAAGTGTAAGAAGCTTGTAAATTTGCTTGCTTAGTGGTTTTCTTTATGCACTCTGGTTTTTACAACCATCCCTTAACTGGTCACCTCATTACAGGTGAATGATTCTCTACTGGGGTGTTAAACTCCATAACTTCACTCAGAGCTAATGTATTTCTACAAGTCCAACCTACTATTCAGACTTATTGAACGCAGTGCCTCTTATCACATAGGTTCAAATCTCATTTTGGGATCCTAGTGTGAGAAAATTTATCAGTTGGCTTGTGGAAGACCAATTGTTTTCTCCACATACTTCAGTGGTTTTCCTTAAAGGCCGACAGCCAGCCGATTTAACTGCCTAAAACTCTAAATTTGCCAGTTAAATATTAATAAAATTGAAATAAAAAGGTCATTTTTACAGAAACTAAATTCCACATAAAAGTGTCGAATATGTCCAAAGGTAACCGCATTAGCTACTGGTGTTGTCAAGATTACAACACTTGAATGATTGGGACTTTACTTGCTGTGTTTGAAAATAAATGTCTTATCAATTGGGTTTAGCATGTAGTCAAACTTACAAAATTGCTTGAAAGAAACAACCTTCAGCAATGTTTGAAAGTGTCTGATCGATCCCAATTAAATAGCTATGACCATGAAGTAGCAAGGGTTGTCTCATCTCTCACCAGCCTTAGAATTGCCTTCAGTAAACCTTAAAATGGTTTTGCACAGCCCTACCCTTGACCAACAAGGGAGCCTAGGTGGCCCCCCTTGACCCCTGGCTTGTTCAATTTATCAATCTACCTCCCAAATCTTGGGGAAATCACTGCAAAGTTACCACCTTGTTTTAACTGAAAGAACCTTCACTTGGGCATTAAATACCATTACTTGACGTCACTACTACCTACCATTTTAGTTATTTTTTGACATACCTTAAAATTATCTTAACCAGTTCACAAAACACAGGTCTAATTAATGCTTAATATCTTTTATACATATTAAAGAAACAGGACAGTTTTTACCTTTGATTTGAGCAATGTAATTTTTTAAATAGTTGAATTAAGCATATTATAAAGTGTTTCAATCAAAATATTTTCAGAGCTTAAATATAGATCCATCAGCTAGATAGAAACTTTTCAGGTCAAATGTAATATTTTATCATTTTTCTTACCATGTTCCTATCAAGAGCATATCAGATTTGAGATTTAGAACTGTTAATATTTCCATCACTGAAATATTTAGATTTGTGTGCCTGTGTGTGGCATTTCATGATTTATGTTGGCATTAGTATATATGTTAAGTGTTTGTTTAGAGGTTGGTTTTTATACACAGGTTTTACTGTAATTTTATTATGTTTTGATGAGGTTATTCAGACCGAGTTACTCAACAAACCACAAAAACAGGGTGATAATGAAGTTGATGGAAAGAAGTTTGATGAAAATTATGTTAATTATTTACTCACCATAATTAAAGAGAAGGAGTAAGTCATATAATACAATTGACGGATCACCGGCCATGCCTTTTATGTTCCGACACTGGCTGCCATCACAGTACCAAATCAGCGTCATGGCAACTAATGGCGTTTTAGTGTCAGTGACGTTATTAAATGGCACAATTCAGGCCGAGTTTTCATTCTTTTTGTGTGCAATGTAAGCATACCGGGCCTTTATCGGAACATTGTGGGCGTGGCCAGTGATCCGTCAATTAATGACTCCATTAGGGGTTAACACAAGGGTTTATCTACCTGAAAAACTTACATCGACCCAAGAGGAAGTCTGAGAGAGGATAATGAAAGTGGTTGTTAAAATTATTGTTCATTGTATAACCGCCCTTGGAATCCATACAGTAAACCCATGTAATAAAACTATTACAGACATGTAAAATTCACTTATGTTTCCTTGGTTAATGACATCATACAACTGTTGTAACATATTATGACATCATATTGTAGCGTAACTTGTGGTTTTGCAGCCATTTTAGCTGTTTTGTTACAGCTGAGAAAACACTTTACAGATACAAAAAAAAACAAAAGTTTAATTATATTATGCAATAATTTTGTTTTGTTTTCTTTGACAATTTTCATGTTCCATCCTTTTACAATGTCCAAATATTTTATGTAGATTTTAGAATCATGTCTGATGCCACTATTTTGTCGTTCATTGCACAAAAGTGCTTACACATGAGATAATGGTGTTATTCAATATTACTCTACAGTGCCAAAGACAAGTTGAAGGTTTTCTATTTGACTATTTCACACATATAACTCTGTTTTTCTTTCTTCAGCCAAAAAGTATCCAAGTTGATGGATGAAATGGAAGTGAAGAAAATGCATTTATTGGACAAAAAGAACAACTTGTTTCTCCTTGAAAGGCAACTCTATGATACAGAGGCTGAACGAGAAAAAGTGAAGTGTGAGAATCTAAAACTAAAACTAGAAATAGAAGATCTCAAAGTGAAACTAGACCCTGGTAATGTAGTCTTATTTGATTAGTCTGTTTAAATTACAGTAAAACTTCATTGTAATGCCCTTCCATAATTTTGCCATCTTGCTTACCCCATGGTAATTTTAAGTCTCAAATTCCATTTCTCTATGTTTTTTTCTAGAAAAGCCTCTCTGAATTTATTGCCAAGGTTTTTTTTTTCAAAATGGCAAGCAAAACTAGATGAATTCTCTGCGTCTCGTTGACATCGGTCTTGTACAAGTGTCATACGGCAAATTTGATGAAATCATGGAAACATGAACTTGAAGAAAACATTTTTAATTACAAGAACTGCAAGTTAGTTGATCACCATGTGGCTATTTATCTGTTGAGAGAGTAAAATCAACCACTGGAGATGGCAAAATTTCGGATTTTGGAAAAGGAACAGGTATTTTGTCCCATGGCCCCCTTTCATCAATAAAAAAAGGGCCATTCATGACAGAAAAAAATTCACCTGGGTCCCTCACTATGGGCAAGAGATGAAAATTTACAGGTCGATATAGTACCCACAAAAGCTAGTACTAATAACAATGGAATTTTGGTTGCAGGTTTGACACTTGATAGTGACTACTTTTGGATTTCATCTGTAGTCATTTAATTGAATAAGGGGTCTGTCAAAAAGATTTCAAGAGGTGGGAATGGGAGAGATCATTGTCACCTTGTATGTAGTTTTTCAAATTATTATCATATCTAAGCATCAATATCAGCATAATGAGACAATTATTAATTCTTGTTTTAAAATTGACAAAATTATATTGTTAAATAAATGCATTCTACTAAGTCATTATTTCATCATGTCTATTTATAGAAAAAGCAAAGAATGAACAGAAACCAGTACAGTATAAAACTGAGAAGTTGCCAGGATTTGAGAAACCAATGCCAGAGATGTCTGCCTCCATGATTGATACAAGTGTGCTCAATGACACATTACAAGATTCTGTCTTCTTCCCCTGCAAACCCGTGCTGAAGCCAATCCATGAAAACACAGAAGATGTAGAAAATAAAAAGAGTGTTAGGACTAACTCCAAAGGGAAATCTGTGTCTATATCTGATAATGTGATGGTCAAAGATATAAATGGTGAATGTGAAACAGAATCTCTATCTGAAACACATAAAAAAGTTGTACAAACATCTGAACAATCAAAACCTATGGGACGTAGAATGACAAATATTAAAAAAGTTACAGCATCAGAAAATGTTAAAAATATAAATGATTGTAAGTCACAGTAATCTTGTTTATTGTTCACACGTACTTTTTTCAAAGAAATGGTGTCAGCTATATACATGTATATATTGGAGCCTTAGAGAAGCTGTTACCTCTGTTACTCGCAATGTGTAACAAAATCAGACACACCTACCATACTTTTGTCATAGAAATGGTGTCGGCTATATACTGGAATCTTAAACCTGGCTCATTTTGGCAGTTTTTGGAACTGCAAATGAATATTTTTGACAAAACAAAATGCTCTGGTTATAAGCTGCAAGTCATATTCAAAATGACACCTCCTAAAAAATCTTAACAATTTGCAAACTATTAAGGATTTCTTAGTTAGGGTATGATTGTGAAACTGTAGCCTGAAGACCAAGGGGTCATTACCTCTGTTAGTCTCAGAATCGGACACACCTATTCTTGTCATATAAAGGTGTCAGAGTAAGAGAGGCTAATCCTCTACTTTCATTAAGGCGCCCAAACGAAGTTTGGCGACTTATTGTTTTTGCACCGTTTCTTATTATTATTATTATTATTATTTTTATTATTCTTCCTCTTCTTCTTCTTCCGGCCATGAACTTGTCCAACCATTTTCTCAAAGACCGTTGGTCCAATCTCAACCAAACTTCACAGGAAGGTTGATCCCCATCTCCTTCCCCAGAGGCCAAGGTAAAATGCCCATGGGGTCATTAGGGGAGGGGCAGGAGGGCGGGGTCTTAAAAACAATAATGCTAAATTTTGCTATTTATACTATATTTTGTACTATAAAACCATATATATTCATGATCAGTGTCTTCAGATGTACAAGTCTGTATCACAAGATTTTCCCGGGGGTATCAGGGAGGGTGGGGATGGGCGGGGCAGTGTGCTAACTTTTAAACGGTTAAGATCCCCACCCATAAACTATATATTTTCTGGTTCTACATGAAAAGTTCAATAGAGTGGTAGTAAAGAAAATCCCATGGGGTCATTCCTGATGGAGGGTGGGGATGGGCGGGGCTTGGTACTAACTTTTAAATGGTTGATATCCCCATCCTGAAACTATATATTTTCCGGTTCGGCTTTTAAAGTTGAATAGAATGATACTTCAGAAATACAAATGACTTTATTCCAGGGGAGGGAGGGGACAGGCGGGGCTGGGTAATAACTTTTGATCAGTTGAGATTCCCACCCCTAACATATATATTTTCTTATTCTTTATTAAAAGTTGAATAGATTGATACTAAAGTAAACCCATATGGTCATTCCAATAGGAGGGTGGGGATTGGTAGGTCTAGGTACTAACTCAATCTATAGTTTTCTTCATGGGATGGTTGCTATCATTTTGTTTAAGAATTAAAACAATAAGCATGAATTTTCATTGTCAAGGATACTTTAGTAATCCCTGATCCATGTCCAAAAGCTCTCAAGCTAAATTTTTTTATAAGCAACACTAATGGTCAGTTATCCCTGGGGCATGATTTATTATTCAATTCGATAGAGTAGCTGCATTTAGTTATCAATATGGCATTACATAGATAAATGCTTGGATTAATTTAAAATCAACACATCATTAGCTCATCAAAACAACAGGTTGTGATATTGGGTATAGGCGATGTCAATTAACTTTGCCTATTGTTTGAATTTCAACCAATTGGATTCATGTACTACTTCTGTATATAAAATTAAAACTTAAAATGAAATTAATATTACAAGTTTGAATTTTCTTATAATGAAATAAGTGTTACTATTTAATTAACATATTTTTAAGTTTTGAAACCTGGTATTTGATAGAAAAAAGGGTTGACAAAGTACATGTTTACAATAATGTAATCCCATGTAAATGAGTAAATGATACATTTTGTAAATTATGCTAAGTGATCATATTTTTGTTGTCACTTTTACAATGGCAAAAAGTAATTGGATTTATCTGCAGATTTTCTATTGTATGTAGAACTTATTTAAAGGTTTAAAATTTTCAAAATGGCAGCCGTTGCCATTGATATGGAAAAATGCAAAAAAAGTCATCCTAATATGAGTTCTGAATACAGGGTTTGATTTTTATTTGTTTGGGCGCCTTATTTGTAATGATGCATCCATCATTACATTAATACTCGTTGTTTAATGCTTTAGCAGGACTAAATGTGCAAGCATGGTTTACAGGATGAAATAAATTCACATTAATGGAAACAGTATTCATTGTTTCTGTCTTCTTCAAACTTCTCAAAATGCTGCCATAGATCCTTGTGTGAGGAAGTCTTGTCAGTTCGCTTGCTGTGGTTGATTTTCCTACAGGTTCCCCCACGATCTCGGAACTAACCACTTCAGTATGTGAAGGAATCTTTGCCGAGGCCTTGAAGTCCATTACTCAACCCCACTCTCGAAATGCTTCCACGTCATGCAGTACTTTGATTGTATGATTAATACTGATTTAAACATGTATTATAGAAGTAGTTTTTTTGTGTAGTATTTAATTAAGATACTGTATAATATGATTAATGAACTATGTATATTATATATTATAATTTATACAAAATTTATAAATTGTTTTAACGGGTAATTTTATGTTTGACTTATTTTTTCTTGCTACAAGGAATGTTACCGAATAACTTTACCTAGAGTTGACATTTATTCTTGAATCCTTTATCAAGGTAGTTTATGATGATCTCCCTTATTGACTTTTACAGTTTAAATATCAAGGGTCCCAATGGATAAGCAGTAGGTCATAGACCTGGGGAATTTTGACCCCCTGCCCCTTGACCTTTCATTAGGAATATTCACATACAATGACCCACCCAATACATGGGTAGTGTTAGGATTCGCAGTAAATACATAAACACTGTATGTTTCCCACATAAATGAATTACTGTATTTCCATAAATTCAGTGCACATGAAAAATGCAAGAATAAAGTTGTATTTTCCAACAAACTCACAAAAATTGTCAAAACTTAAAATAAAATATACTGACCTTATAGGGAAAAATATTTTTCATTCATGAAAAAGTGAACTTAATTCTGTACATAGAGCAATTTTTTAACTTTTTAACAAAACAACAAATATGACTACCGGTATGTCAAAATTATCCCTTCTGTACCTTCTTACTTGGAACAACTATAAATGTTATGTCATAATTGGAATATTCATGATGATCACACCTGGAAAAAACCCAAGCAACAATGACCTACCTGACCCTAAATGCTCTGATGTAACTTTGAATAAGTTCCAATTGGTGTATAAACTTGATCAAATTTACAAAATGGTCGCAAAATTTCTCTATATACAGGAGAACTGAACAATAATGTTTTTAATCAAAATATAATTTGTTTAGGTCAGTGCATTTTAAATGCATTTTATTAATAGTTTAATGGAAACATTTTCCATTAAAAGAAATAAAGAATAAAAACCATGTGCACTTAATTTATGGAAATACAGTAGTTCATAATAAATATTCAAATTAAAGGTCAAGTGGATAGGTCAATGTCAATGTTGATGAAAAAAACAATCAACTTTATATTTGTTCTTTTATCAAAAAATTAAATTTTATTTTTCTCATGATAAGATAGACACCTTGGAGGTCAAGTTGTATAAAGCTCCAGTTTATGGATTACCGGTACTACACTTCTCACTATTTAGGTTCCAATAGGGACAGATTCAAGTGTGAGAACATTTGTCAGTTGGCTGAATGAAAGCTAGTGGTTTTCTCAGGGTACTCCAGTTTCCTCCACCATCCTAGAACTGATCACCTTGATATAAGTGAAAGAATCATGACACATTATATTGTGAGGTAGAGTTATCCTTTCTGCCTCAAACTTCAATTACTGTATCTTAGCATCAAAATGTAAGATGGCAAGATATATACTTAAATGCACATTTCATTTTTCCTCATTTTATCAAAAATATAATAATTAACTTTTCCAGATAATAGCCATAAAAAAAAAATTTAAAAAAATTTGCACAGTATAACCAACCCTATAACTGCCAAATTCTACCGGTTACCTGCCACATTGATGCAAATGTCCTTTCAAAGGAATTAACAACTTTTGGTTAAAAGACTAAGAAATACTTATTATCTTTTTGTAAAATAACAAAAATACAAATTGTTGACTATTAAGATTAAAATCTACTATTAACTAATGATGTCATATGACTAAAAACGCATGTGACATCATCATATCAATTCGCATGGTGACTATGCTGCATAGAAAATTAATTTGGCATTAAGAGGGTTAAAATCAGTATATTGTTTTCTTTATGATAAGAAATTGTCAACACTGCCAAAGTTTCTGTAAAATGAGAAGATAGAATTCATTGTTTTACACTTTCTTGTAAAATAAAATGTACCGGTATTGTTTGATAGCTGAATAGAATATATTAGATACCGGTAATAAGGTTTGTAAGTCTCCTCATGTAACCTGTGTGAACTTGTGATTTCTGGGTACTACATCTATGACATCAAACAAGACTGTGACCTTCAGTTAGTCTTACACACAAAACAATATGTGTGAGGAATATAGTTCGTTGAAGGAAAATATATAACAGCAACAAGAGGAGTGTTTGTAGCACTTTAAATATAAGACTTTACCCACCAACACTTCAATTTCTAGCTACAACGCAGAAACAGTTGAAAATCTTTTTATTTAAAAAAAAAGCCAATTGCTCTACAAAACATTAAGACTTTGTTGTAAATAGAAAAACATTTTATTAATAGAAAAGCACTTTTATAAGTTTAATTTAATAAGAATTTCTTTACCAATCTACCAGAATTAAATCCATCTATACAGTCAAGAAAGCTTTTTTAAGCAACAATGTTTTTTGTAATTTGAACTTTTTGGAAAAATGACTCCTGCTCACAAAGACCACTTTTCCGAAAACATGTATATATTTTGTTTATAATAATTTAGGCTTCACAGACAGGTTTGATTCTATTGAAAAACTTGTTGAATTGTAAGACTATAATCAATGATTGTCAATATACACTAGGAATGTCAATAAATTTCTGGAATCTTTCTGCTTTCCACTATTTTGTGTTTCACCAGATCTTACATCTATTTTCTGGATTCATTAAACTTCCTTTTGGACAGTTGAATGTTTGTGCAAAATCTTCATTATACTGCATTGATCCAATTACCCTTAATAAAAATAATATAAATATTATAATATAAAAAGAATGTTATTAAATAATTGATTGAACACTAGTATTATGGGTGGACATGGTCAAGTGGTACTGTCACTGGATTTAGAAGTCAAGGGTTGTGGGTTCAAACTTCACTCAGGACTTGGAAATTTTCTGAGATGATTTTTATCTCCTGCTGTAAAAAACTAAATACTAGTATAGTCTTTCAGATTAGACTAAAAAACTAAGGTCCAGTGTCTCATTGCACAGTAAAGACACCTGTGGGGTTTGAAAAAGAATAGGCCACCTGTGGGCACTACATAGGATGCTTATAACTACGGTTATTAAAAAGTCATTGAAACAGACTGAGCAAAGTAAAACATCATGAAAATGTGACCTAAATAGGGTAGGCCAAGAAAAAGAAAATATATGTTCCCGTTAACATTCTTACAAAAATTGGGGTCAGTAGATAGTTAGTGAAGATACACTATGATCCTACATTTTATGCCATTGTGTTACAGAATATGACAAATCCAAGTAATAAATCTAAAGACGAGAAGCTCTAAGCTTTATACTTTTATAATACTTTATTATTTCTTAAAATAACAGCACTAATTATTTATACACAAACTTTATTTTAGGCCATATAAAATTAATTCTTGGATTTTCATCAATTTTTTTTCACAATTGGGGCGTGGGGGTGAATTTTATTTTTCATTTTCAGATTCAAAAGAAATAACAGTAATGACAACAAAAAAGAAAAGTGTCTGAAACAAACATTATTAAAGAACACAATAAAAAAAAAAAAATTATAATTCTTGGGCGGGCCGAAAAAAGTGAGCTGGGCGAGGATGAAAATCTAGAAATTAATTTTATATGGCCTTGGCATTTACATGTAATATATACCATGATTGAAACAGTTTTTTAATTCACTCCCCTTAATGAAAATGTTACTTTAGCCAGTAATTAAGGATAATTGCTTCCTAAAACTTCTATGTAACATGTTAATTATTATGAGTATGGGTCTGGTACTTTAAATATTTTAAGAACCTTTTTACTAGGATTTCAATACTTATCAAAATAAAACAGAAGTATTTTCCTACATGTTCTATCTGGTCTTTAGCTGAACAGACAGAAATGAAAGACCACAACATAGCAACAACAGTAATACAAATAGTCTGGGAGCAGCTTGCAAAACCCAAAAATATAGTCCGCACAATGCTTCTTTGTTGATAATATATGTTTAGGATGTGCTTAATCATAATCCGAGTGATGCCACCTTGGCACAGGTGGGGAAACTGAAAAATCCAAGATGGCGGCCAATATGGCTGACAAAACTATATCTCGTATATCTAGTTATAATAACCACATAAAGTTTATCAAAGTGTCTTTTTATAGGTTTCAGTGGTCAACAAAGTTGTTTTTTTAATTATATTCACACACAATGAAAATTTGAGCTAGTTCTGACGTATTGTAGATAATATATTGTCGAAATCGTGACTTTCCACAAAAACGTTCTTCCTTATAACATACATAAATTATACATTTTCATCATGGTTAAAAATCTATCAAAAACAGATCTATTTTATCTATCTGAAATATTTGTTTGTGCATATTGTGGGAAAGAAATGACTAGTGAGGAATCAAGTAAGCGAAGATGGTAGACCATTCATGCCAACTTTGGAGAGAAAACGTGTAAATGATATACAATATTCGTCATATGAAACGCATTGAAGCAGGGAATACTTCCAATGAACCTTATAAACAAAGTATAGGTGACGGCAGAATAGAGCATTTAATGTTCGTGAACATTGTTGGTTCTTTGGAGGGCAAGGTATCAAGGGTCCAGATTCTACTCATCCAAGCCTATGGTTGTATTACTAGTATGTCAAACTGCTGAACGTTTAGGAAAATAAACAAATACAGGACAATATTTTAGAGACACGTAAAACGAATAGATTGGAAGAAGATGATATATCTACAGAGGTTGTTGCTTAGAATATCAAAATGTAAAGATAACAAAGAAAGAGGGCGTAGAGATAGGTATATGTCCACAATAGATTCAGCTCTTGATACTGAAGACTTCAGCTCTACACTACTTAGTTTGTTATCTAAGTTGTCGGACATACTTTCTTACACTCTCACTGCCTTGCTTATGTGTGAATTAGTCACTAGCATTCTGATTAAAAGATCAACATCTCTTCCGGTTGCAAGGCAAAAGCACAAAATATAAGCTTTCCAATGACCTCAGCATGACATGTTTATATACTGTGATTTCATTAATTTAGTATGATGAATTGATATGGCTTAACTTGCCTGCTGCAGTAACTGCACGGAAAACTGCAAGAGCTATAACTGGTTCTGGTGGAGGACTGATACGGGCTGTGGCAAATAACTTTGATGCCAACATTTCATCACAAAATGGGCTGAAATCTACGCATGCTCTTGCACTTCTTCTTACCCAACCATATATTTCTTTACGATAACCAATCTGGCAAAGCGGTAATAATAAAGAAAACTAGAACTTCTCTTGAGAGCCAAATAACCCCACCCCCACCCCAATATTGACCTCCTGACCTTGACCTATGACTTATGCACGTAAATGTGGTATGCGACACATCGTTTCATGTTGGTTTGGAACGGACACGATATTGGGACAGACAACCAGACGGACAGATAGACAGACAGGATGATTCCTATATATCCCCATAAACTTCGTCTGCAGGGTATGATAAAGAGGATATGAAAGATCTAAGGTTCAGATGTAGAAGTAAAACATTATGGTACTACAAGCTCAATTTTACCGTAGGTGACAGAAAACGGACAATGTTGCCTCTGAGGTTACATGAGAACATGCAATCCTGGTGCCAAGGGCGTGTGAATTAGATTTTGATTTCTTAAGTATTACATGTGTGGCAAAACTCTAGATTTCGACGCCTGTAATTGACATTGTTCCAGTAGATGACTGCTATGTGTGAAGTTCAGATGTTAAATGAATGCAGATAAACTTTTATTTAGTCGAGTAGGCATTTTATGAACCTAGAAATGTTCATTCCTATGAAGTTTTTTTGCTGTTTTGTTTTCCTTATGGGTCCTTGAACAAAACTAACTTAGTTGCCCTTCGGGCAAATTTGGGCAACTTGCACAATATACATAAATCCAAAATGGCCGCCAAACATCAAATTGAAATACATACTGCGATATAAAATATCTTCCAATAGGTTGTAATATATCCTTTTAGATGTTTTCAGGCATGAGAAACCCATTTCTGGTGTTAATTTTTACATACGGAACACTTAACTCACACAATAAGCTATAAACACAAGATGACCGACGGACGCCATCTTGAAATATTGTTTTGTACAAAAACAAATTTATAATAGATTGTCATACATCTTTGCAGGGGTATTTAGGCAGGGGCAACTCAATTCTATCATTAGTTTTACATTAAATACCATCATGTCTATAATGACCGACCATATGTGTCAAATAACTATTCAACCTTGTGTTAAAATTTAAACACGCACTTTCTCCAGAACAGTTACAAAATTATGTACAGGATTATTTTTTAGGCAAGAATGTCCTTGTGTGTTGCACTTATGATTCTTTGTCCTACATTGACATAACATGACAAAGAAGTTCTTGGGGCGCCGGGTATCCTTTCGCTATAACATGTAATGAGAATTGATCTTTGAATTTCAATCCAAAATCGGTTATCATCTCATACTGCTCAGGAGGATCTTGACTGTCGGTACCCTTTCACAACATTAACTAAAGGTGCGACAACAGAAAATGGTGTTGATACAAAGTTAAAACTATAAGGCTTTGGTGTTCTTTATGAAGATAGTCTGGGAGCAGCTTGCAAAACCCAAAAATATAGTCCGCACAATGCTTCTTTGTTGATAATATATGTTTAGGATGTGCTTAATCATAATCCGAGTGATGCCACCTTGGCACAGGTGGGGAAACTGAAAAATCCAAGATGGCGGCCAATATGGCTGACAAAACTATATCTCGTATATCTAGTTATAATAACCACATAAAGTTTATCAAAGTGTCTTTTTATAGGTTTCAGTGGTCAACAAAGTTGTTTTTGTTAATTATATTCACACACAATGAAAATTTGAGCTAGTTCTGACGTATTGTAGATAATATATTGTCGAAATCGTGACTTTCCACAAAAACGTTCTTCCTTATAACATACATAAATTATACATTTTCATCATGGTTAAAAATCTATCAAAAACAGATCTATTTTATCTATCTGAAATATTTGTTTGTGCATATTGTGGGAAAGAAATGACTAGTGAGGAATCAAGTAAGCGAAGATGGTAGACCATTCATGCCAACTTTGGAGAGAAAACGTGTAAATGATATACAATATTCGTCATATGAAACGCATTGAAGCAGGGAATACTTCCAATGAACCTTATAAACAAAGTATAGGTGACGGCAGAATAGAGCATTTA
This sequence comes from Anadara kagoshimensis, assembly GCA_021292105.1. Taxonomy (NCBI): domain Eukaryota; kingdom Metazoa; phylum Mollusca; class Bivalvia; order Arcoida; family Arcidae; genus Anadara; species Anadara kagoshimensis. The sequence goes on along the minus strand of CM037870.1, from coordinate 21,428,982 downwards.
ATGTTCGTGAACATTGTTGGTTCTTTGGAGGGCAAGGTATCAAGGGTCCAGATTCTACTCATCCAAGCCTATGGTTGTATTACTAGTATGTCAAACTGCTGAACGTTTAGGAAAATAAACAAATACAGGACAATATTTTAGAGACACGTAAAACGAATAGATTGGAAGAAGATGATATATCTACAGAGGTTGTTGCTTAGAATATCAAAATGTAAAGATAACAAAGAAAGAGGGCGTAGAGATAGGTATATGTCCACAATAGATTCAGCTCTTGATACTGAAGACTTCAGCTCTACACTACTTAGTTTGTTATCTAAGTTGTCGGACATACTTTCTTACACTCTCACTGCCTTGCTTATGTGTGAATTAGTCACTAGCATTCTGATTAAAAGATCAACATCTCTTCCGGTTGCAAGGCAAAAGCACAAAATATAAGCTTTCCAATGACCTCAGCATGACATGTTTATATACTGTGATTTCATTAATTTAGTATGATGAATTGATATGGCTTAACTTGCCTGCTGCAGTAACTGCACGGAAAACTGCAAGAGCTATAACTGGTTCTGGTGGAGGACTGATACGGGCTGTGGCAAATAACTTTGATGCCAACATTTCATCACAAAATGGGCTGAAATCTACGCATGCTCTTGCACTTCTTCTTACCCAACCATATATTTCTTTACGATAACCAATCTGGCAAAGCGGTAATAATAAAGAAAACTAGAACTTCTCTTGAGAGCCAAATAACCCCACCCCCACCCCAATATTGACCTCCTGACCTTGACCTATGACTTATGCACGTAAATGTGGTATGCGACACATCGTTTCATGTTGGTTTGGAACGGACACGATATTGGGACAGACAACCAGACGGACAGATAGACAGACAGGATGATTCCTATATATCCCCATAAACTTCGTCTGCAGGGTATGATAAAGAGGATATGAAAGATCTAAGGTTCAGATGTAGAAGTAAAACATTATGGTACTACAAGCTCAATTTTACCGTAGGTGACAGAAAACGGACAATGTTGCCTCTGAGGTTACATGAGAACATGCAATCCTGGTGCCAAGGGCGTGTGAATTAGATTTTGATTTCTTAAGTATTACATGTGTGGCAAAACTCTAGATTTCGACGCCTGTAATTGACATTGTTCCAGTAGATGACTGCTATGTGTGAAGTTCAGATGTTAAATGAATGCAGATAAACTTTTATTTAGTCGAGTAGGCATTTTATGAACCTAGAAATGTTCATTCCTATGAAGTTTTTTGCTGTTTTGTTTTCCTTATGGGTCCTTGAACAAAACTAACTTAGTTGCCCTTCGGGCAAATTTGGGCAACTTGCACAATATACATAAATCCAAAATGGCCGCCAAACATCAAATTGAAATACATACTGCGATATAAAATATCTTCCAATAGGTTGTAATATATCCTTTTAGATGTTTTCAGGCATGAGAAACCCATTTCTGGTGTTAATTTTTACATACGGAACACTTAACTCACACAATAAGCTATAAACACAAGATGACCGACGGACGCCATCTTGAAATATTGTTTTGTACAAAAACAAATTTATAATAGATTGTCATACATCTTTGCAGGGGTATTTAGGCAGGGGCAACTCAATTCTATCATTAGTTTTACATTAAATACCATCATGTCTATAATGACCGACCATATGTGTCAAATAACTATTCAACCTTGTGTTAAAATTTAAACACGCACTTTCTCCAGAACAGTTACAAAATTATGTACAGGATTATTTTTTAGGCAAGAATGTCCTTGTGTGTTGCACTTATGATTCTTTGTCCTACATTGACATAACATGACAAAGAAGTTCTTGGGCGCCGGGTATCCTTTCGCTATAACATGTAATGAGAATTGATCTTTGAATTTCAATCCAAAATCGGTTATCATCTCATACTGCTCAGGAGGATCTTGACTGTCGGTACCCTTTCACAACATTAACTAAAGGTGCGACAACAGAAAATGGTGTTGATACAAAGTTAAAACTATAAGGCTTTGGTGTTCTTTATGAAGATAGTCTGGGAGCAGCTTGCAAAACCCAAAAATATAGTCCGCACAATGCTTCTTTGTTGATAATATATGTTTAGGATGTGCTTAATCATAATCCGAGTGATGCCACCTTGGCACAGGTGGGGAAACTGAAAAATCCAAGATGGCGGCCAATATGGCTGACAAAACTATATCTCGTATATCTAGTTATAATAACCACATAAAGTTTATCAAAGTGTCTTTTTATAGGTTTCAGTGGTCAACAAAGTTGTTTTTGTTAATTATATTCACACACAATGAAAATTTGAGCTAGTTCTGACGTATTGTAGATAATATATTGTCGAAATCGTGACTTTCCACAAAAACGTTCTTCCTTATAACATACATAAATTATACATTTTCATCATGGTTAAAAATCTATCAAAAACAGATCTATTTTATCTATCTGAAATATTTGTTTGTGCATATTGTGGGAAAGAAATGACTAGTGAGGAATCAAGTAAGCGAAGATGGTAGACCATTCATGCCAACTTTGGAGAGAAAACGTGTAAATGATATACAATATTCGTCATATGAAACGCATTGAAGCAGGGAATACTTCCAATGAACCTTATAAACAAAGTATAGGTGACGGCAGAATAGAGCATTTAATGTTCGTGAACATTGTTGGTTCTTTGGAGGGCAAGGTATCAAGGGTCCAGATTCTACTCATCCAAGCCTATGGTTGTATTACTAGTATGTCAAACTGCTGAACGTTTAGGAAAATAAACAAATACAGGACAATATTTTAGAGACACGTAAAACGAATAGATTGGAAGAATGATATATCTACAGAGGTTGTTGCTTAGAATATCAAAATGTAAAGATAACAAAGAAAGAGGGCGTAGAGATAGGTATATGTCCACAATAGATTCAGCTCTTGATACTGAAGACTTCAGCTCTACACTACTTAGTTTGTTATCTAAGTTGTCGGACATACTTTCTTACACTCTCACTGCCTTGCTTATGTGTGAATTAGTCACTAGCATTCTGATTAAAAGATCAACATCTCTTCCGGTTGCAAGGCAAAAGCACAAAATATAAGCTTTCCAATGACCTCAGCATGACATGTTTATATACTGTGATTTCATTAATTTAGTATGATGAATTGATATGGCTTAACTTGCCTGCTGCAGTAACTGCACGGAAAACTGCAAGAGCTATAACTGGTTCTGGTGGAGGACTGATACGGGCTGTGGCAAATAACTTTGATGCCAACATTTCATCACAAAATGGGCTGAAATCTACGCATGCTCTTGCACTTCTTCTTACCCAACCATATATTTCTTTACGATAACCAATCTGGCAAAGCGGTAATAATAAAGAAAACTAGAACTTCTCTTGAGAGCCAAATAACCCCACCCCCACCCCAATATTGACCTCCTGACCTTGACCTATGACTTATGCACGTAAATGTGGTATGCGACACATCGTTTCATGTTGGTTTGGAACGGACACGATATTGGGACAGACAACCAGACGGACAGATAGACAGACAGGATGATTCCTATATATCCCCATAAACTTCGTCTGCAGGGTATGATAAAGAGGATATGAAAGATCTAAGGTTCAGATGTAGAAGTAAAACATTATGGTACTACAAGCTCAATTTTACCGTAGGTGACAGAAAACGGACAATGTTGCCTCTGAGGTTACATGAGAACATGCAATCCTGGTGCCAAGGGCGTGTGAATTAGATTTTGATTTCTTAAGTATTACATGTGTGGCAAAACTCTAGATTTCGACGCCTGTAATTGACATTGTTCCAGTAGATGACTGCTATGTGTGAAGTTCAGATGTTAAATGAATGCAGATAAACTTTTTTTAGTCGAGTAGGCATTTTATGAACCTAGAAATGTTCATTCCTATGAAGTTTTTTTGCTGTTTTGTTTTCCTTATGGGTCCTTGAACAAAACTAACTTAGTTGCCCTTCGGGCAAATTTGGGCAACTTGCACAATATACATAAATCCAAAATGGCCGCCAAACATCAAATTGAAATACATACTGCGATATAAAATATCTTCCAATAGGTTGTAATATATCCTTTTAGATGTTTTCAGGCATGAGAAACCCATTTCTGGTGTTAATTTTTACATACGGAACACTTAACTCACACAATAAGCTATAAACACAAGATGACCGACGGACGCCATCTTGAAATATTGTTTTGTACAAAAACAAATTTATAATAGATTGTCATACATCTTTGCAGGGGTATTTAGGCAGGGGCAACTCAATTCTATCATTAGTTTTACATTAAATACCATCATGTCTATAATGACCGACCATATGTGTCAAATAACTATTCAACCTTGTGTTAAAATTTAAACACGCACTTTCTCCAGAACAGTTACAAAATTATGTACAGGATTATTTTTTAGGCAAGAATGTCCTTGTGTGTTGCACTTATGATTCTTTGTCCTACATTGACATAACATGACAAAGAAGTTCTTGGGGCGCCGGGTATCCTTTCGCTATAACATGTAATGAGAATTGATCTTTGAATTTCAATCCAAAATCGGTTATCATCTCATACTGCTCAGGAGGATCTTGACTGTCGGTACCCTTTCACAACATTAACTAAAGGTGCGACAACAGAAAATGGTGTTGATACAAAGTTAAAACTATAAGGCTTTGGTGTTCTTTATGAAGAGCCTGAGGATACGTCACAGTTTTCCCTGCTGGCTGGCAATACAGAACAACAAAGAATGGTTCAGATCCCATAAAGTTATTTGTGATCTTTGTTAACCAAGAACATCAGCTAAATGAGGAGAATAAGAGTTTGTAATTATCATGCTGTATCACAACCACTAAGAACATGCATACATAACAGCTCAAGATATCTCGAACGAAGTCCATGTCCCTAAGAGCATGCACGCCTGGTAGTTCAAGACATCTCGATCCAAGACCATGACACTGAGAGCATGTATGCCTGGCAGTTCAAGACATCTCAAACCAAGACCATGACACTGATAGAATGCATGCCTGGCAGTTCAAGACATCTCGAACCAAGACCATGACACTGAGAGCATGCATGCCTGGCAGTTCAAGACATCTCAAACCAAGACCATGACACTGATAGAATGCATGCCTGGCAGGTCAAGACATCTCGAACCATGACCATGATTCTTACAGTGTGCATGCCTGACAGTTGAAGACATCTCGAACCAAGACCATGACACTTACAGTGTACATGCCTGTCAGTTCAAGATATCTCGAACCAAGACCATGACATGCATACCTGGCAGTTCAAGACATCTCAAACCAAGACCATGATTCTTACAGTGTGCATACCTGACAGTTGAAGACATCTCGAACCAAGACCATGACACTTACAGTGTACATGCCTGGCAGTTCAAAATATCTCGAACCAAGACCATGACATGCATACCTGGCAGTTCAAGACATCTCAAACCAAGACCATGACACTGAGAGCATGCATGCCTGGCAGTTCAAGACATCTCAAACTAAGACCATGACACTTATAGAATGCATGCCTGGCAGTTCAAGACATCTCAAACCAAGACCATGATTCTTACAGTGTGCATGCCTGACAGTTGAAGACATCTCGAACCAAGACCATGACACTTACAGTGTGCATGCCTGGCAGTTCAAGATATCTCGAACCAAGACCATGACACTAAGAGCATGCATGCCTGGCAGTGCAAGACATCTCAAACCAAGACTGTGGCACTTACGGCATGCATGCCTGGCAGTTCAAGACATCTCAGACCAAGACCGTGGCACTTACAGCATGCATGCCTGGCAGTTCAAAAACTTCTATCCTATTACTCCATCTGTATATCACACTGTTTTCATGCTTTTACACCCAATACACTGGGGAAACAAAAACATCTGTGTCGTCAATCAGCACACAAATGATATCATGACCTGTCTGTGCAGCCTGGAGAACATACGATACCATAGTTATGCCGGATTCATCATGGCCGAATCCACAATCGTATACATATTGCTGTGGTGTTCCCTCTGTCCTGGTTTCTTAGAATATATGAGATGGTATTTGTCGAAAAACAAGATTTTATGGGTACCAATATGACCTTTTTTGGATTGATGCAATGAAATATGATGGGTTATCGCCATGTGCACAAGAAATGTAGTAGAAAAACTGAATCATTGTGATTGTGAGTTTTGGGTGAACGAACTCCACAAAGCGATTTGACTAGAGCTGACTTCATTCCTTTTTCAATGACAACTATTTTCAACCAATGTCAAAAAGGAACAGAACCGATTTCAAATGCAAGCAGAAGCTATGCTCAAATTGCCCTTGCTGTCCAAAACAACAATAACCAAAGAAACATGTTTCCAAGATCAATAACTGGCTTTGTTTTTGCATCTTGACAGCGTCGCTTTGAAACGTATTGCCTTTATTATCTTTATAGAGCTAAAAATGGCATTATAACACTCATTAGGTAGACTTGATTGTACTCTTAATCCATCTTCACATCCATTGCAACTGAATCCACCACATTGACACATTTGAAGTAATTTTGTGAACAATTGCCTTATGTCCTGTTTTTATTTAGAGGGAGTTTGAATAAGCAATACATTTTGGTCATATATATCCAATAAACATCGAGGATTGAACTCTTTGAGTTATGGTCTGTATCACACTCAGAACATATTCATTCCAATCGATCAGAGAAGCACCAATCTACCCACTAAAAGATTAGGTTAGAGAGTCATGCCTTTTTCAAATTTGATAGCAATTTGTACTCCAAACTGGTTAACCAAGACAGCATCCTAATAATAACTTTGGTGTCGACATGCAATATCGTCGACAGGACACACATGTGTTTATAGCAGACACTGAGAAAGTTTACCAGCATATTGTACATGTCCAGCATACAATAAAATTATTGTTGGGTTTGTTAATCAGGATAAAAATAGTTTTGGTGGTAAACAGTGCAAGGGTATTATTTTCTGCAGTCTAGTATAATTTATATGTGAAACAGCAGTTTCAGGTCTAGATGTCGAGATGTTGCTTAATGGTAACTTAGGTAAGTTGAGACACCCGAAGTAAGCCAAATCTTCACTGTGCACTACCTTTTCACTTATACCACATGGATGAATTTAGAAGTCTGTATTTATAACCTGTGTCTCATAGCGGCCATTTGGAGTGGAAATAGTTAATCAATATATCAAAACTATTATAAAACCAAAAAATGAGCTCTACTGTTCAACTCCAACCAAACAATTTTGTGGAAGGTTGTGCATTACCAGTGACAGATTTTACTGCAGATTCCCGAAATCATGATACTTCATTACATGACGTAATGTATCAATGTTTATGTAAAAATCGAATCAATTCACTGCTGCCAAAGATTATGTTTTTAATTTCTTATTAACAGGAATTGTTCGAGCCTCATTTATGACCTTTTAATCAAAACGTATCAAGATGCATGGTTAAGTTACACAGCATTGAATGTGATATGCTGAGTTAATCTAATTATAATAAACCCTTGCCTGGTCAAAATTGTTAAATATACTTTCAAAATGTCCCAAATGTTAAAAACAACAACAGAAATGTGTTCCTCATCCCTAAAAACATATAAAACGATATATTGCAAGCTATTGTAGAACAATTCTTACAAAAGATAAATTTTCAATATGGCGTCAGGCAGCCATCTTGGATATATGCAAATTATTCAATTTGCCCAATGTTGCCTCCAGGGCAACTAACCTAATTTTACTCTAGGGACCCTATAGAATACAAAACAGCAAAAAAACTTCATAGGAAAAAATATTTCTAGGTTCAAGTATTGAGTATATGGGAGTGTCAACTCGACTAATTGTATATACAGCTGAACAACAGTTATACACACGTGTTGCACGTAGCTAGAAAAACATGAGGTGCTAACACTTCAGTTGCACCTGGCCTCACTTACCTGGTGAAAGTTTACTTTTTTAAAATTTAAGTTGTCAGTTTCTAATATGATTTGAACATGAATTGTTATGTTCATTTTAGTTGTATCGAGTTTATATTGAGTGTCATATCATTACAGCCAGATTTGTTCCCAAAACATGTACTTAGATTAAGGGGTATTGGTATGCTGATGGGTTTTGTTGGGTGCATAGATGTGATAAAGGCGAACTCTAGTCTAGAAGTGACATTTTGAGAGGTAGCCCCTTAGCAAAAACATTCCACAGAATGTAAAAACGTTAGACAGTGTTGTGTAAAATTGTAGTTGATGTTACAGACTATAGTAACTCGATTGCAGACATTCTTGATGAAGGCAGGTCAAAGCAGAACAGTAAACCTGTGGCTGTACTGCCTGATAGCAGCTCAAAGCAGGACAGACCCGTGGCTGTACTATCTGAGGGCAGATCAAAGCAGGACGGTAAAACTAAGGCTGCACCGTCTGAGGACAGGTCAAAGCAGGACAGTAAAGCTGTGGTTGCAATGTCTGAGGGCAGGTCAAAGCAGGATGGAAAACCTATGCCTGTACTGTCTGAGGGCAGGTCAAAGCAGGGCAGTAAACCTGTGCCTGTACTATTTTATCAAACCAGTGCTTATTATGGTGTTATTCAATTGATCATAGAGGGAAGTTGAATGGACTTTGCACTGTAATTGTAGAAAAGTTAGAAAAAGCATATTTTGTTTCTTATCTAGCTTTGCACTCTTAGAAATAGCAAAACTAAGACCATTTCGCTATAATAAATTCTATAATTATCATTCTATTGGGTTTTTTATCATTACAGTGAAGCATTAATGTTAAACTATCATTTATATACTGCAAAAACACAATAACATATGGAAAACCCTTAAACATCAACAGATATCGAATGAAAACTATTCTGGCAGCCATCTTGTCCGCCATCTTGGATATCTTAAATTCCCCAAGGCTGCCAAGGTGGCATCATGCAGTTTCTGATTAGGGACATGTTGCAGAACAACTTTATGTAAAAACATTTTGTGCGGACTATTTTTTTAGGTTATGTGAAAAATACCATTTGTCATCTGGACTAAAACACACTGAATATATAAAACGTATATTTATTATACTTACCGATATTTCATATTGCTGTGTGGATCAGTAAGAATTCTACGTCTGGCTTCCTTTGGACGTAACACCCCACACCAAACCTAAGGTAATAACATCAAAATAATAAAGTGAATTAACTGATTAAAGAATTCCAACCGTAAACTAAAATGTATCTGAATGATACACACATTGTATGGCAGATACAGTATAGCACTCATACAATGATACACACGTTGTTTGGCAGATATAGTATAGCACTCATACAATGATACACACGCTTGGCAGATACAGTATAGCACTCATACAATGATACACACATATGGCAGATACAGTATAGCACTCATACAATGATACACACATTGTATGACAGATACAGTATAGCACTCATACAATGATACACACATATGGCAGATACAGTATAGCACTCATACAATGATACACACGTTGTATGGCAGATACAGTATAGCACTCATACAATGATACACACATATGGCAGATACAGTATAGCACTCATACAATGATACACACGTATGGCAGATACAGTATAGCACTCATACAATGATACACACGTGGTATGGCAGATACAGTATAGCACCCATACAATGATACACACGTATGGCAGATACAGTATAGCACTCATACAATGATACACACGTATGGCAGATACAGTATAGCACTCATACAATGATACACACATATGGCAGATACAGTATAGCACTTGTACAATGATACACACGTTGTATGGCAGATACAGTATAGCACTCATACAATGATACACACGTATGGCAGATACAGTATAGCACTCATACAATGATACACACGTATGGCAGATACAGTATAGCACTCATACAATGATACACACGTATGACAGATACAGTGTAGCACTAATAAAATGATATACACGTATGGCAGATACAGTATCGCACTCATACAATGATACACACATATGGCAGATACAGTATAGCACTCATACAATGATACACACATTGTATGACAGATACAGTATAGCACTCATACAATGATACACACGTATGGCAGATACAGTATAGCACTCATACAATGATACACACATTGTATGACAGATACAGTATAGCACTCATACAATGATACACACGTATGGCAGATACAGTATAGCACTCATACAATGATACACACATTGTATGACAGATACAGTATAGCACTCATACAATGATACACACGTATGGCAGATACAGTATAGCACTCATACAATGATACACACATTGTATGACAGATACGGTATAGCACTCATACAATGATACACACATATGGCAGATACAGTATAGCACTCATACAATGATACACACGTATGGCAGATACAGTATAGCACTCATACAATGATACACACGTTTGGCAGATACAGTATAGCACTCATACAATGATACACACGTATGGCAGATACAGTATAGCACTCATACAATGATACACACATATGGCAGATACAGTATAGCACTCATACAATGATACACATGTATGGCAGATACAGTATAGCACTCATACAATGATACACACGTATGGCAGATACAGTATAGCACTCATACAATGATACACACATATGGCAGATACAGTATAGCACTCATACAATGATACACACATTGTATGACAGATACAGTATAGCACTCATACAATGATACACACGTTTGGCAGATACAGTATAGCACTCATACAATGATACACACGTATGGCAGATACAGTATAGCACTCATACAATGATACACACATATGGCAGATACAGTATAGCACTCATACAATGATACACACGTATGGCAGATACAGTATAGCACTCATACAATGATACACACGTATGGCAGATACAGTATAGCACTCATACAATGATACACATGTATGGCAGATACAGTATAGCACTCATACAATGATACACACGTATGGCAGATACAGTATAGCACTCATACAATGATACACACGTGGTATGGCAGATACAGTATAGCACCCATACAATGATACACACGTGGTATGGCAGATACAGTATAGCACCCATACAATGATACACACGTATGGCAGATACAGTATAGCACTAATAAAATGATATACACGTATGGCAGATACAGTATCGCACTCATACAATGATACACACATATGGCAGATACAGTATAGCACTCATACAATGATACACACATTGTATGACAGATACAGTATAGCACTCATACAATGATACACACGTATGGCAGATACAGTATAGCACTCATACAATGATACACACATTGTATGACAGATACAGTATAGCACTCATACAATGATACACACGTATGGCAGATACAGTATAGCACTCATACAATGATACACACATTGTATGACAGATACAGTATAGCACTCATACAATGATACACACGTATGGCAGATACAGTATAGCACTCATACAATGATACACACATTGTATGACAGATACGGTATAGCACTCATACAATGATACACACTATGGCAGATACAGTATAGCACTCATACAATGATACACACGTATGGCAGATACAGTATAGCACTCATACAATGATACACACATATGGCAGATACAGTATAGCACTCATACAATGATACACATGTATGGCAGATACAGTATAGCACTCATACAATGATACACACGTATGGCAGATACAGTATAGCACTCATACAATGATACACACGTATGGCAGATACAGTATAGCACTCATACAATGATACACACATTGTATGACAGATACAGTATAGCACTCATACAATGATACACACGTTTGGCAGATACAGTATAGCACTCATACAATGATACACACGTATGGCAGATACAGTATAGCACTCATACAATGATACACACATATGGCAGATACAGTATAGCACTCATACAATGATACACACGTATGGCAGATACAGTATAGCACTCATACAATGATACACACGTATGGCAGATACAGTATAGCACTCATACAATGATACACATGTATGGCAGATACAGTATAGCACTCATACAATGATACACACGTATGGCAGATACAGTATAGCACTCATACAATGATACACACATATGGCAGATACAGTATAGCACTCATACAATGATACACACGTGGTATGGCAGATACAGTATAGCACCCATACAATGATACACACGTATGGCAGATACAGTATAGCACTAATAAAATGATATACACGTATGGCAGATACAGTATCGCACTCATACAATGATACACACATATGGCAGATACAGTATAGCACTCATACAATGATACACACATTGTATGACAGATACAGTATAGCACTCATACAATGATACACACGTATGGCAGATACAGTATAGCACTCATACAATGATACACACATTGTATGACAGATACAGTATAGCACTCATACAATGATACACACGTATGGCAGATACAGTATAGCACTCATACAATGATACACACGTTTGGCAGATACAGTATAGCACTCATACAATGATACACACGTATGGCAGATACAGTATAGCACTCATACAATGATACACACATATGGCAGATACAGTATAGCACTCATACAATGATACACACGTATGGCAGATACAGTATAGCACTCATACAATGATACACACGTATGGCAGATACAGTATAGCACTCATACAATGATACACACGTTTGGCAGATACAGTATAGCACTCATACAATGATACACACGTATGGCAGATACAGTATAGCACTCATACAATGATACACACATATGGCAGATACAGTATAGCACTCATACAATGATACACATGTATGGCAGATACAGTATAGCACTCATACAATGATACACACGTATGGCAGATACAGTATAGCACTCATACAATGATACACACATATGGCAGATACAGTATAGCACTCATACAATGATACACACGTGGTATGGCAGATACAGTATAGCACCCATACAATGATACACACGTATGGCAGATACAGTATAGCACTCATACAATGATACACACGTATGGCAGATACAGTATAGCACTCATACAATGATACACACATATGGCAGATACAGTATAGCACTTGTACAATGATACACACGTTGTATGGCAGATACAGTATAGCACTCATACAATGATACACACGTATGGCAGATACAGTATAGCACTCATACAATGATACACACGTATGGCAGATACAGTATAGCACTCATACAATGATACACATATGACAGATACAGTGTAGCACTAATAAATGATATACATATGGCAGATACAGTATCGCACTCATACAATGATACACACATATGGCAGATACAGTATAGCACTCATACAATGATACACACATTGTATGACAGATACAGTATAGCACTCATACAATGATACACACGTATGGCAGATACAGTATAGCACTCATACAATGATACACATTGTATAACAGATACAGTATAGCACTCATACAATGATACACACGTATGGCAGATACAGTATAGCACTCATACAATGATACACACATATGACAGATACAGTATAGCACTCATACAATGATACACACGTATGGCAGATACAGTATAGCACTCATACAATGATACACACTGTATGACAGATACGGTATAGCACTCATACAATGATACACACGTATGGCAGATACAGTATAGCACCATACAATGATACACACGTATGGCAGATACAGTATAGCACTAAAAAATGATATACACGTATGCAGATACAGTATCGCACTCATACAATGATACACACATATGCAGATACAGTATAGCACTCATACAATGATACACACATTGTATGACAGATACAGTATAGCACTCATACAATGATACACACGTATGGCAGATACAGTATAGCACTCATACAATGATACACACATTGTATGACAGATACAGTATAGCACTCATACAATGATACACACGTATGGCAGATACAGTATAGCACTCATACAATGATACACACGTTTGGCAGATACAGTATAGCACTCATACAATGATACACACGTATGGCAGATACAGTATAGCACTCATACAATGATACACACATATGGCAGATACAGTATAGCACTCATACAATGATACACACGTATGGCAGATACAGTATAGCACTCATACAATGATACACACGTATGGCAGATACAGTATAGCACTCATACAATGATACACACTTTGGCAGATACAGTATAGCACTCATACAATGATACACACGTATGGCAGATACAGTATAGCACTCATACAATGATACACACATATGGCAGATACAGTATAGCACTCATACAATGATACACATGTATGCAGATACAGTATAGCACTCATACAATGATACACACGTATGGCAGATACAGTATAGCACTCATACAATGATACACATATGGCAGATACAGTATAGCACTCATACAATGATACACACGTGGTATGGCAGATACAGTATAGCACCCATACAATGATACACACGTATGGCAGATACAGTATAGCACTCATACAATGATACACACGTATGGCAGATACAGTATAGCACTCATACAATGATACACACATATGGCAGATACAGTATAGCACTGTACAATGATACACACGTGTATGGCAGATACAGTATAGCACTCATACAATGATACACACGTATGGCAGATACAGTATAGCACTCATACAATGATACACACGTATGGCAGATACAGTATAGCACTCATACAATGATACACACGTATGACAGATACAGTGTAGCACTAATAAATGATATACACGTATGCAGATACAGTATCGCACTCATACAATGATACACACATATGGCAGATACAGTATAGCACTCATACAATGATACACACATTGTATGACAGATACAGTATAGCACTCATACAATGATACACGTATGGCAGATACAGTATAGCACTCATACAATGATACACACATTGTATGACAGATACAGTATAGCACTCTACAATGATACACACGTATGGCAGATACAGTATAGCACTCATACAATGATACACACATTGTATGACAGATACAGTATAGCACTCATACAATGATACACACGTATGGCAGATACAGTATAGCACTCATACAATGATACACACATTGTATGACAGATACGGTATAGCACTCATACAATGATACACACATATGGCAGATACAGTATAGCACTCATACAATGATACACACGTATGGCAGATACAGTATAGCACTCATACAATGATACACACGTTGGCAGATACAGTATAGCACTCATACAATGATACACACTGGCAGATACAGTATAGCACTCATACAATGATACACACATATGGCAGATACAGTATAGCACTCATACAATGATACACATGTATGGCAGATACAGTATAGCACTCATACAATGATACACACGTATGGCAGATACAGTATAGCACTCATACAATGATACACACATATGGCAGATACAGTATAGCACTCATACAATGATACACACATTGTATGACAGATACAGTATAGCACTCATACAATGATACACACGTTTGGCAGATACAGTATAGCACTCATACAATGATACACACGTATGGCAGATACAGTATAGCACTCATACAATGATACACACATCATGGCAGATACAGTATAGCACTCATACAATGATACACACGTATGGCAGATACAGTATAGCACTCATACAATGATACACACGTATGGCAGATACAGTATAGCACTCATACAATGATACACACGTTTGGCAGATACAGTATAGCACTCATACAATGATACACACGTATGGCAGATACAGTATAGCACTCAAACAATGATACACACATATGGCAGATACAGTATAGCACTCATACAATGATACACATGTATGGCAGATACAGTATAGCACTCATACAATGATACACACGTATGGCAGATACAGTATAGCACTCATACAA
Source organism: Anadara kagoshimensis (assembly GCA_021292105.1). NCBI lineage: Eukaryota > Metazoa > Mollusca > Bivalvia > Arcoida > Arcidae > Anadara > Anadara kagoshimensis. The sequence continues at coordinate 21,413,104 of CM037870.1, read as the reverse complement.
TGATACACACATATGGCAGATACAGTATAGCACTCATACAATGATACACACGTGGTATGGCAGATACAGTATAGCACCCATACAATGATACACACGTATGGCAGATACAGTATAGCACTCATACAATGATACACATGCTGTATGGCAGATACAGTATAGCACTCATACAATGATACACACATTGTATGACAGATACAGTATAGCACTCATACAATGATACACACATATGGCAGATACAGTATAGCACTCATACAATGATACACACTATGCAGAGATAGTATAGCACTCATACAATGATACACATATGGCAGATACAGTATAGCACTCATACAATGATACACACGTATGGCAGATACAGTATAGCACTCATACAATGATACACATGCTGTATGGCAGATACAGTATAGCACTCATACAATGATACACACGTATGACAGATACAGTATAGCACTCATACAATGATACACACATATGGCAGATACAGTATAGCACTCATACAATGATACACACGTATGGCAGATATAGTATAGCACTCATACAATGATACACACATTGTATGACAGATACGGTATAGCACTCATACAATGATACACACGTATGGCAGATACAGTATAGCACTCATACAATGATACACACGTATGGCAGATACAGTATAGCACTCATACAATGATACACACATATGGCAGATACAGTATAGCACTCATACAATGATACACATGCTGTATGGCAGATACAGTATAGCACTAATACAATGATACACATATGGCAGATACAGTATAGCACTCATACAATGATACACACGTTTGGCAGATACAGTATAGCACTCATACAATGATACACACATTGTATGACAGATACGGTATAGCACTCATACAATGATACACACGTATGGCAGATACAGTATAGCACTCATACAATGATACACACGTATGGCAGATACAGTATAGCACTCATACAATGATACACACGTATGGCAGATACAGTATAGCACTCATACATATATAATACATAAAATTTTGTTAAGATTTAACCTAGAAATTAATGAAAAATTAATTGTGATATCTGGATAAATGGCAGCTTTCTTTTTTATGAAAACTCCATCTTTGTTTCTCTGAATTCTTTGACTATTTGTTCTGGAGTTTTGCTGATATAATGCGAACCGGGGTTCAGATTACAAAGATGGAGTTTTCATAAAAAAGAAAGTTGCCACCAAAAAAGTGTACTCAGCAACAGCCAACATGACCAAAAACTAAAACAAAACATAATACAAAGGACAACCAGCCAAACAAAAAAAATAAAAAAAATAAAAAAAAAAAAACAGGAAAAAACATAAATATGTAAATGTAGTCTTACTAGGTATAGGTGTTTACTAGACTGATGTTATGTGTAATAACAACCAATGACCACTTATGGTTTGATAGTGCAGCATTAAGAAATGTTGCATTATTCATTTCCATTCTCTATTTATATCCCTTTAACGAACAATCTCCGTCAGGACTAATTGTCTAGTGTATGACAACATGTACATCTTTAACTTACATGTGCTGCATTCAGAAAGAACAGTTGATCTGGTGAGAAGTCTAGTCCTGGAAGTCTCTGTTCTTCTTTGCCGTTCTTAGCAACCCATGCCCTATATGCCTGTGACAGAAACAGTAGACATTATGCTACATGCATATACATCAATCCAAATGTTCAGAGAACCGTTCAAAGTCTCCTGGTTTTAGAAATGGTATGTTTAATGTTTTTGTTCACAGAATGTTTAGGTAGGAATCTTTTTAGTCTTAAGAAAATGAATGAAAGGGAAAAAATATTGACAATACTGGAACCTTAATATCCTTACAAATAGTTTTATTAGAGGTGATCATTTCAAATCCCCGCTGGGTTTGAACAAAATTTAAAAATCATTTAGAAATGAAAACCACGGGATCCTATAGAAGAGACCCTAAAAACCGATGCCCAGTGTCATGACGGGCCTGGCACGTAAAAAAACCCTCCCTATACATTGCCCTGAGTGCACTGCAATGATACAAATGTCTGCCACTTCACCTGTAGTTAATGACGTCTCAATATAAGTGAGAGATTCTTTACTGGGACCATAAATCCCATCCAATCAATCTATCTATCGATAATTTAGTAGTCAATTTTTGCACTGATGTAACATAAAAATGTATAGTTATTGGTGAAGCCTAAAAATAGAAACATGCAAGTGCAAAATAACTTTTACAGAAGAAATGTTACTGTTAGTTAATTGCAATATGAAAAGTGACAAGTTAAAACATTTAATATTGGAAGAGTCCCAGAACGTGACACACACATAAAAACTGATACATGTATAACAATAACACCATAATATTTGACAGACTTCATGGTACATAATGGTATGTACATTTTTTAAAATTTTTATCAAGAAATACATTAAAAATGGTATATGGCAGTGATATAAACAAATCAAGTTTTAATAACTTACCCGGAAACTCTCTTTTAATCCACCATTATCAGCAATATTCTCACCCAAAGTCAACTTGCCATTCAACTGTAAATAGAAAGAAGACAATGACATTAAGTTATAAGCAGAAATGCATGAAAACTTGCTTTACTTAACTTACTTAAGCGTGTGGTACCAAGGAGGTACATAGGCCACTGACAACACTCCTCCATCTAGTTCTATTCTGTGATAGTCTGACCAGATCTTGCCATTTGTATCCCTCTCTATCCATTTCTGTTTGCAAGTTTCTCCGCCAGGTGTTTCTTGGCCTTCCGACTTTTCTTTTCCCTTGAGGGTTCCACTGCAGCACTTGTCGTGCAATAGCTATATATATAGACAATAGTGACATCATAAACCAAAAGTTTTGATTGTACTCAAGATCACACACTAACAAAAATTACAACTAAATGCCATCAAACCCGTATGACGAGATCCATTGAACTTTATACAAGACCTTCTAGGCTTAAGTTAGAACACTCACATTTTCATTTGCCTCGGCCACCTTGTAACTACTATACTGGTTAATAGTACAGTTTGCTCGCTTTTTAAAGGCATCAATAGATGATTGTCCCCACCATGGCTTCAGATTACCATCTTTGTCATATAATCGACCTGTAATTAAAACAGAGATGTATTCCTTGTTAGGGTTAGTCTATTCATTCTATGCTTAATTTAAAAAAAGGAAATTTATCGATTTAGTGCTAAAACAAACCAAGTAAAAAGGATAGACACACGATATACCAGGGCCACTATTTGTCTGACTCCCAACTTGGAACAGACACTAGACAACGATAAAAGTACCCAGTGGTTTTGTCAAGTGGTTTTGTAGATCTTTAACCATAGCACTTATTCTACAACTATAGGATCCCCAATATTTTGGGTCATAAAAATCCAAATAGAATAAATATCAAAGAAATTGTTTGAATACTATTATATTGTCACAGAGGACCCATTCCCCATCTCTTAACTTTTAATAGAGGGACGGTTGGTTATTGTTTTCCTCTGAACATTATCAGTTGATCACATGCAATGTAAACAGCTACTAATAAAGCTAGATTTTCAGTTAGTAAAAAATGTTTTATGATATTGATATCTTAATCAATTTTACAAAATTACTTAATTGTTAAAAAGAATTTTCAGAAGTCTGAAGTACTATTTAAGAGACAATGTGTTCTATTTTGCTAACCATCTAACTATAACTACCTTGATCATCAAACCCGTGAGTGATTTCATGACCGATGACATACCCAATTCCTCCAAAATTCAGATACCTACAAAATAATTTGTGATATGATGAGAAGTGAAATGAGAGAGATTTCTTGTTCATTTTAATAGTTGAATAAATAATGGGAATGTACATCAATTTAGTAACGATTTAGAAATATATGCAAATTCATCACTATTAAAATATATTTGGCCAATTTTAAGTAGCTGAAAAGTCATATTTGATAAACTGAGAGTAAGACAATCCTGTTTATAGTTTAGTATTTACCACAGTATTCTGTAACTTACTTAGGATATTTTCCACTGAAAAATGGAGGTTGTAAAATACCACCGGGAAAACCTAAATTAAAGAAAAAAATATAACAAAGTTTATTCCTAAAAAAAATTAAGCTATGCTTCATCGATTAAATTTTTTGTCCTTATATTTTTCTCATTACAACATCTTAAAATATTTTGATTTCCACAATTTTGGTCCAAGCACTGCTGATGATGAATTTTATTCCGAGGGGCTGTCTAGTTTAGGTTTGATAATAATTTAACTAGTTATGACCAGCGTGTGACCAGTGTGAATTTGTGATTTTGGGGTCAAAAACAATCCATGTGATTAGGAACAGTGTTGTCATGTCTTTTGACGTAATCGACATAAACGTCTGTCCTTTGGCATTAAACTGCCGATATCCGTGTATAAAATGGCAAGAAATAAGTTGTACTTTCTAATGAAAAATTTCAATGAACGTTGTTATCATTTTTAACTGAAATTACTTTCTAAATATACATGTATATACACAACTGACTTACTTATTTGATTTCTGGATGGGTTGTAGTAAGCGTTCACGACAGCTGGCGATGACTCCCATCTTAGACACAAAGATAAGATAAAATTTATAATTATTTTTAAATTTTTATTACCCAAGACATGGGTAAATTTCATTTCGGAAGTTTGGAGGCCGCCCTTATAATTAATTATAGCTTATAACTGGACACCCGATTCTCAACGATAACAAATCTACATGTTATGTCAATGATGCTTTTAACATTTACTAATGAGCAAGAAACATATGGCTCTAGTATACACAATTTTTGGCGCTTAATAATTGCCAACAGCACAATTATCTCCCTTTATACATTATTTCAGAGACAAAAAGAGTTGTTAAATTTTTACAACTTTTGTTCAGAGACTGAAAATATCAATCAATATTAAGAAATAGATTTATCCCAAAACATAGCTACAACTCTTAAAGTGGGATTTTGACGTTATTTGAAAAAAGATATTCTTTAGGTATGGTTTGTAAATATCAATTTATGTGTGATTTTTAACTATTTCCTTATAAAATTATACACTTTCTTGACTGATATTGTTTAAGAATAAGACAAAATGATTGTTATATGGTGGTATTGAATTATTTTTGTTTCTGTTATTACGTCCATGTCCTACTCCAGAAGTTATTTTATAGTAATATTTTAAACACAGAAAATGTTTGTTTTTTTTACCTCAATTATCCCAAGCCTTTTATCCATCAAGACACTTCCTTTCTGGATTAATTCTCCAAAACCATGAAAGCACTTTTTTACGTAACTTGGCACAAAGCATCAACGTTTGTAGAAGATGCTCTTATCATTAACCCAGTTTGTTTGTTTATTTTCTTGGCCCTATGAGTGCAAATCACATAATGTACCCATGCCAAGGGCTCTTAGTTCATTAAATTTTCTCAATGTACTTACTTTGATCTATCAACCTTTTGACGAAGTTTTTTGAGATTCTCTATAGAGTAAAACTTCATAGTCTTAATCCCATTGTTAAAGTATTCACCACTGTTTGCTTCCAACTTTAAATGAAAGAAAAAAACATTTTATGAATACAAAATTTTCAGATTTGTAGTATACTACAGATATTTTAAATAAAAATGTGGTTTGCCACTGTACCACATGATGCACCCCTAACTTTCTTGCAGAATATTTCCAATGGATATAGGAATTACAAACAATGACGTTTTCCCGTAAAAAACGACATTATTCCAGGAATTTGTGACGTTAACCTTTTCCAAAACATTCCACACAAACGTTAGGAGGTATTGATCACGTCGTACAGTCTCAAACCGCATTGAGTTTGTAGAATAAATCATTATAATTAATATTAAAGGAATTGTTTTTACGTTCTGATTGTTGATGATTAACTTTATTTGTCTACATTCAACTGGGCAGGATAACTTAAAGCTATTAATTTTACTTTGCTCAAATCCATTTAGCTGCCAAATTAATGGAGGGGGTACGGGAAGTTTGCAATTGACACATGTCCCAACCATTTGGAGATATTGTGCAATTAGTCGATTCACGTCAATAAAATACAGATAAATACTGCTTTGATAAACCTATGCTTAGATCCGGGACAGATTTTAACATTGTCAACACACTTGGTGATATTGTAAATATTCATCAGCTGTTTATTACGTTTATTCAAAGTTTGGCAGTTTTAGTGATGATCGAAAACAGTAAAAAGGCATATTTTATAAATAGGCCTACAACATAAAAACAAAATGCTTAAAATATGAAATATATATATATATATATATATATATATATATATATATATAAGTATACATACCTTGTTATATTTCTCGTGTAATACGTTATCATCCAAAATAGCATCTGAAAATCCAATACGAGGCTCAATGTGATCAGCCTGAAAACAAAACAAAAAACAAAATTTATATTATTCCAAAAACCTAATAGTGAATATAAGCCATACGTCAGACAATACATTAAAGCAATGCCATAGAATGTTTAACATATAAACCTGCCGTCATATACCTTTAAAAAAATTACCATAAAATACATTCAAAAAATGGTTTTTTTGAAATTTTTTCATTTAATAAAAATGGTATATGACACAGCCATCACAAAATATTCTTATAAAGATGATGTAATTGTTACATTAACATAATACGTAATCACATATTAACAATATTATTTTGTACCGGTACTTCCATGTGCTTCTAAATTTGTTTTCCTACTTAAAGATTAAATATTAAAAGATATTGTCTTCTATTATTAAAATAATGATTCATATAACATTTCAATACAAATTTTTGAGAATCAGTTGAATGTAGTACCTTGTCCTTGGCCACTATTTTGGTCGATTCATCCATCCAATCCGTTTCACTAATGAGTTCTTTCATGGAAATCCTTAATAATTCTATTAATTCAAGAGCCTTAAAAAGAATACAATACAATACACAATGATGTATGTAAGTTTACTTAAAAAACTTTTGAAGACAGTGATGGATTAGAAATGTGAATGTAAATTTTATATTGAAACTGGAAAGTAAGATTTTATTTTTATTCTCCCTCGATGTTTCAATTAAAACTATGACATTTATCAAAATGCAAACATATACTAGTATTGGATAGTATTTTTGAATAATGTTTTGGGCTCGATAAATTTTTCATTATGAAATATTTTAGTTCCAATTTACATGCAGTATGTTCATAAAGGTCTGGGTTCCCATACATATTTATATACTCAAATTGTTTCAATATCTACTTAGGTGTTCAGGTCATTGTTGAGATAGGAAGGTCAGGGCTCGGTTTTAGTAATACTTTAAAGATGAATGTTATCCATTCCATAACCATGCATTGTCATGTTTTTCGCGAGAGAAGATGTTGGTTAAGTTCGAATAGTTTCTAATGAATGAATATCTGGGTTTTAAGTCCATGAGGTTTCTTAACTTGTGTCAAAATTTGATTCTGTTACAGTTTTTAAGATGTTTACTTACAGCCTTTTTGGATTCTTTATCAAATGCTTCATTTACAAACAATCTGCCAACAGCCATCGCAAACTGATCACTGGATTCTGAAGCACAAGATTTCCATCTTGCCGGAACACTTGATGTGCCTACTATTGCCTGTGGTAAGAAATATTTCAAAAAATGTTTGTCAAGAATATTATGAAATAAACATTGAAATATACTTTAAAAACACAAAGGAAAACAATCACATTTTGAAAAAAAACTCTCTTGTTATGAAATTATTTACACATCTATACCTGTATTTTAATTATTAGTTTCCCCCTTTTCTTACCTAGTTGAGAAAACATCAAACTGATGTTTTGTAGAGAGGTCAGCTAAAAGTCCACCAGGTCCATGACACTGTTAAAAGCATCTATTATAGATCCCTAACTGTTATTATTTTAAGAGTATTCTTAAACACAAAATGTTATATTTCTTGTACAAAACCGTAGATCAGTTACTACAGAGTATATACTTACTGCTCTATATGTTTGTCCTAAAGCCCTGAATTTACTTGGTAGAGAGGTGGTCATCCATTTCATTGCTCTCCAAACAACATAATTGGCAATAGTCCTATAAGATAAAAATTGAATCAATTCTTTACAACACTCATATGCAAACTCTTACAAACTCTGCAATATGAATAGAGTGGTAACTTGTATACACCTTAACGACTTAATTTATGTTATTTTCTTATATACAATCAAATATACTTTAAATTTATATTTACTAACAGCCTATTCGCTGCATTGTGGTCCCAGATGTGTATGCCTATATCATAACTGGACCCAAATCATCATTTGTGTGATAGTTCGGATATTAGTTTGAATATAACTATTGATAATTATAAAGACAGCGATATAATTGTAACAACTCTTGGAATCTTCATATGAGCGTTTTTCATTACTGTAAACAAATTGAATTTTGCATGTATTTTTATACATATCCGCTTAGTTAAATTTTGTGTTTTTTAAATATGCACTATAACTCATAATATAATTTTTGCTCTGTAATAATGATTGAGCCAAACAAACAACTGCAAAAGTGAAAAATAGTACACTGCGAAAATAAATACGTTACAATTATCCAATGTAAATGGATAGCTTACCTTCATTTTTTCTAATACAGTACTGTGGAATTTTTAATCATAGACACCTTACGGAGTAGTGAGACGTTGTAGTAATTGAAGTGTATAGTAACCAGAAATATTATAGAATGTGTAATGAATTAATATAATACCATCCTGATACATTTGATTTCACTTTTGATTGTCATTTACCCTTTGCATTATTGAAGTTATTTTTACTTCCACAGGTAGAGCAAGTCAGCCTATCAATGCAAAATTTTACTGGGTAAGACAACAATAGTAACTGCACTTCATTAACTTGCAGTTTTCGTAATGCATATGTACTGATGAAATTGCGAAAACACATTTTCATTTATTTGTGTTATTATTTAATCATTTTTGTTGCCATATGTTTGAAATGCTCATTTTACTTAACACATCTACTCACTTGGGTGGTGTTCTGCTGATCAACTTGATTACATTCCCAATATAATCAGGGTTTCTTACTATGACCTTTTCATTTTGGTCAATGTTGATACTAATCCCTGGTTTTCCCATGATGGCTTTGAAATATTTCAGCCAATCGAACTACAAAGATTAAAATATCATACTGCATATTGTTGTTTTGTTATTTTACTGTTATCCAGTAAATGGTTAAGTATGGATCAACTGTTCTGTAATATAAGGGCTAATCAATTTTATTTCTGGATTTGACTGCATTTTGTTTAGCTGTATGGGATATATACTTGCCAAGCCAAATTATTCACAACAGTGTACAGATGTTTTAAATTTATACTGCATAAGCCTAAACAAATTATTTTATCAACAGAAAAGGCACTAGATCGCATTCACAACATATTGTGAATAATTATGTAAGCTTAATTGCACAACTTTATAAATATGATATATTGTTTCGCAGCATATTTTTATTTCATTCTAGTTTTGCAAATATCAACCTTTTTAATGATTAATAAGCTGTGAATATATAATGGTTGGAAAATTTGATCTTAAAATAAACGGGAAGATTTTTGTGTTTTGTGTAACTCTTTGTTTTGCATATGTTTAACAACTAACCCTGATACTTTGCAATGTTATCTCTCACAGTAACTGGTATACTAGTGTTACATAAAAAAATTAATAAGATCTCGGATTCTTTGTTAGTAGTATTTATATGCAAAAAGAGCCCTTAGGTAAACAAAATTGAGATTTTCACTTTTTGTTATTTTTTTGAAACACAAACATAGGGTTATGCAAAAATAGTAATAAAAGTAAAATGAACCAAATAGTTGTAGAGAAATGGTAAAACTATACAAGCTGAAGACCATATTTTTCATAACAAACTATATTTATTGTATTCAAAACATATTTTCTGCATTACGATTGGATTGTTCTAACAGCCCTTTTCACTTACAGGATGTCATATTCATTACAATATCATTAATTGTAGAATAGGCCTACAAACACCATTGCATCTTTGCATTTCTCTCTGAATAAACAGATTATAAAAGTGTTAGGTATGTACTATTGGTTATCTCACCCCAGTGAAGTTCCCATCCAGTTGTTTAATAGTCATTAGGTTATATAACTTCTGTTCATCTCTTCTGTCTGCTTCAGGCATAGATAACTGAAAAATAATGGAAATATCATTTTTTAAATTATCATTAACAAAGAAGTAGTCAAGGCAACGAAATTTTGATCAACCAGTTCCAGAATGTTGAATAAGCATGTATCTATAAATTGTCTTTAATTCGAAATTCTATTACCTCTATACTCAATAAATTTATTTAAATAAATTGTCGTTATTTAATTACTGGAATTCAAATGCAACTTACGTTGGCAAGCTTTATCTCGAAGTCAACCATGTCTTTCATCTGTTGTTTGGCTTGATTCTGGTCAGCACCAAAAAGAATGGCCATGTCTGTAGCATATGTTTGATAAGCCATCAGGAGTTTGTCATCTCTTGATTTAAGATAATATGATCGTTCTGGCATCCCAAGTGATGGTTGATCGATCTGGAATAGAATACAACAAAATATAGTACACATGTTCTTAAAAAACAACTAAGCGTATGTCAGTAAATGAACAAAACTATTATGGAAAATCCAACAACATATACACATGTATATTCTCAATGCCTCAACAATTTAAAAAATAGCTTTCTTCAGAAGCTTTGAAAAGATAGCATGTGCACTTTAAGCGTATAACTTCAGCACCAACTCATCACGTGACATTTTGTATTATTTAATGAGTACTGATTCTTCTTTAATGGTTTCAATAGTGCATCAGTGTCTTTGGTAACATTCCACCTTTTTTTATCTGCATTCATTTGAATATACATTACCATAAAAACGTTTTGGTATGGGTATTGTAAATCTTTCGAAATCAAGATAAAATACTACTTTGTACAATGTACATGTATTTCTTACTGTATTTTCAGAAAAAAACTGCCATAAAGGACAACTTTTAAATGAAGTCAAGATGACGCATTAAATAATAAATCATGACAACATGAACATACATAGACCAGTTCCGTTATGTTAATCCAACTGGAGTTGGTTTTGCTTTTTTAGAGTTTACATAGACATGCCTCTTAAGTCTGTTTATTTGTTGACCCTACGATACATAACACTCAGAAAACAATTGCAGTCGGAAAAGTCAGAAATCCCCTAATGCCGTGTTACACTCTGCATACAAGGAGCATCGTGTCTACAACCACTTAAGTTTTCGAGAAGGAAATTTCACGAATCTGATAAAATTCTAAGGATCACAAAATATTGTATTTAGAGATATTATATTCTATATTTTTTAAAAAAGCTAGTTGAAATATATAATTGAGACTGAGAATTACAAACCACTTCCTTCCTCTGAACGTTAACTTACATATAAAATCCGTGTCAATGGGTCTTTGGAATCATCATAAACATAGCTATCCATTATAGGGGCAGAGTTAGTGTATTCCCGAATAATGACCAGAAGATCCTCTATTTTGAAAGTACTACCATTCCAGCGCCCACCTGCTTTGTTGCCAAGGACAGGCCAACCGCCAAGATCGTGTAAATATGGCACCGCTATAGATTCTGTTAAATTCTCAATTTTCTCTGCAATAAAAGCAAAGTTCCGTTTGTAAATGTCATAATTAGTTTCCTGTAGTTTGATATATAATTTAGAAATGAACATACGTGCAAGATTAGACGTGGAATTTTTTCATTAAAAAAAAAAACCCAAATGCATTTATTAGTTAACGCGACGACCTCAAGAAGACTGGATTTTGAACAAGTCTGTAAATTTGCATTCACCTGAAGAATATATCAATGCAGTCAGGATTTTGGTTTAAAATCTTATTATAGGAAATGTCCATTGGTTTTAAAACAAATTGGGTGTTTGGGGGCCATCCAATGGTACTTTATATAGTTAACCACACTACTGGATATTTACTCCAGTGTCTATCCAAAGTTTTGGAAATGTTCATCCAAAATGTGTTTGATTCCCCTTGTGTTGTCTAGACTGTTTTGTCATTAACACCTGTTGTTTTTTATTCTTTGGTTCCGTTGAGGGGTACTAAGTACACGTTTTATTCAGTTGCAACATGTTAATTGTGTTTGCTTTCTCTTTGATTGACTGTTTTATCATTTACTTTTATTGTTTCCCGTTCTTTGTTATGTTGACTGTTGCCCAGTACACATTTCCAGTGGAATGATATTGGTCACATACTTTACTTACCGAGATCAACACATGACTTATAATAACGTCTAGCTTTCCTGACCGATTCCACGTCAGACGGACCATCAGTCTTCTCCATAACGTCTGAAAGGAAATATTGGATACTATTAAATAAAAACAGGAAATTACCTGTTTTAATAGGGTTCCCTTTGAAATGTTTTATTTCGTATCAGATATAACAGTTTCCTGTAAATTTAAGTCAGAAAAGAAATGTCTGCGCTGGCTACGTGTTATGATAAATTGCCTGATGACGTCATGTGATACTATTTCTAATCACGCCGTTTGACGGTTCTTGTAAAAAGTAACTTCAGTCCGAAATTCAAGGCGGTTACTTGACTAGATTAAATGGCCAGTTGGTAACAGTACTACTATATTGTGAAATCGGATTTTTTTTATCGATTTAAACTACTAATGAGAATTTTTTTACTTAATTAATGAGGCTAAATTTAAACTGAGATCTCGTTATTTGACAATTTTTCAATATTGACGTGTGGTTTTTAATGGATAATCAATGTATGAATTGTTAAAGCACGCTAGGGAAATCACATAAATCGCAATGCGATTATAAAATACGAATTTATGCCATTATAACACTGAGTACGTTTAAATAAAGTAAGAATGACAGTTTTTTTAAACAGAAGACATTGAATTAGAAATATCAATTGTAAATATAAAGATATAGGTAGACACCAAAGAATTTTTATTACCATTAAAGAGTGTTCCTTATAATATCAAAGTATCAGAGATAAATATATCACGGTTTTAGAAATGTCGCGCATGTAATTATTTGAAATCTACATTTTAATATATTGAGTCTAGTATCTAATAACCAATGATAGATTGCTAAAAGTTGATGTGTCTGCATTTTAAATGATGTTATTGGTACAATATTGATTTATCGTCAATCCATGGTACAAAACTGATTTATCGTCAATCCATTGGTACAAAACTGATTTATCGTCAATCCATGGTACAAAACTGATTTATCGTCAATCCATTGGTATACATTTTTTTTGGAAAAAATCAAAGGAGGCTTATAAAAAAAGAGGTGGCAAATTTGAGGGACATTGAGACTGTTTGTATTCTTTCTAATATATGTAGATAGATTATACCAAACTGTCAGAAAATTCTTTTATCGTTTCGTTGACTAGATGTATTTTAAAGTAATGTAAATAAAAATATGGCCGTTTTATAGAAGATATCTATCTGTATCAACACAGAAGTGAAAGGTCAACGGCAATATATATATATATATATATATATATATATATATATATATATATATATATATATATATATATATATATATACTAGGTCAGACGTAGATGTACTTGAAACATCCGAAAATTGTTTGGTTTCCGGGATACATTTCACTTTGTTCTATACAAAGAGTTTTAGGATGCTCTTCCAAATGTTTTTTGTCTTGCCTTTCGATTATTATACGAAGTTTTTAAGAAAAACTTGAAGTTATGTATAATATTGTTTAACTGTTTCGCTTACAATTATATTGGTGTCCCTCAAAAGACGTTTATAGTCTTTTGCTATTCAGAGGCTTTCAAGCACTGTATGTCATATTGTTTTACTGTTATTGTCTTACGCTCCATCAATCAACAATATACGAATGATAGAACATTTTTGCAAGAATTCGTCCGTGTGTATATTGCAAGGCTAATGGCGTCTATAGTCCACTACTATACAAAATTTATCTTCAGGCCATGTATAATATCGTTCTACTGTTTTGCCAAATATTTTATTGGCTTCTCTCTCTAATCAACTATAAACTGACGAAGAGAATATTATTTTGCAAGAACTTAATGTGCTTACCTTGCGAGGCTAAGGGCGTTTGAGTATAGTCTACTATTAAATTGAAAGTCTTAGAGCCATGTATTGTACTGTTTTTAACTGTTTTTTTTAACAATTTAATAATGTTCCTCCAATCAACAGTTAACCGAGAGAAAATAGTGTTGCAATAACTCATCTTGCAACGCTTATGTCTTCTATTATTGTACGAAATTTTTCAAAAACAAATTCTGGCCATGTATAATATTGTTTTATAGTTTGCTTTGCTTGCAGGTTTATTGCCTTCTCTCAATCAGCAATAACCTGCAGGTGAAAACATTATTTTGTAATAACCAAAGAACTCTGTGCTTATCTTGCTAAGGGTATATAGTTTTTTTCAGAAATGTTCACACCATATATGTTTTACTCCTCATGGTGTATATTTCGGATTTCCTTATTGGGCTGGTAGATATAAAAATTGGATATAGATAGTGTACCATGCAACATAAAGTCCAACCTTCCTTAAAGATCACCTGCTTATAAAGGCCAGTAGAATTTTGTCCCAATTGTTCTTTATTTATAATATTTGAAGCTGTATATAAAGGTCACCTGCCCATATAAAGCACTTTTACTGGTTCCTTTGCGTGGCCTTTATAAAAACAGGTTTGACTGTACTATATTCTTATTTGTCCTTAATATTGTTTTTACTAGGCGTTGATATAATTGTTTCTCCTGGGTTGTTAAAACTGACAATAACTTACTTTTAAGGATAGTGTCCACATCATCTCTAATTCTAGAAAACACGCCTATTGAAGCCTTGTCTTCCGGTATAACGTGTTTCTTGTTCCACATTCCACAGGCATACTGGAAGAAATCGTCACATGGCTTGACACTTGTGTCCAACGACTCCAGGAAATTTGATGCTAAAATACAATGTTGTAGAGCCTGTTTAAGTAACCAATGGATCGGTGTGCAGAGCATAATTTGCCTATAAATGGTTATGTTTTGGCTGTGACCAAATCACTACATTGCTTGATATCCAAATAACAAAACCATGAATTTACAACCCAACAGAGAATGTATTTTTTTTTTTACTTATTCCACGAAAATTGATCCCCACGAAAATAAAACCATACACAATAGAATAATACAATAGGAATGTCACATTAGTTAACTTAAAATGTCTTTACGTTTTTTAGACTTTAACTTATCAAGTTCAATTGTACTAACATATCTGTGTGGTTTCTGAAAGCATATTCATATTTCAGGTATCAAATATTTGGTTTAAAGCAGCAATAAAAACAATCTACAAACCTGCTTTTACACATTCGTCTGTCATACATATTGTGTCTTTGTCTTCCTCTAAAATATAAGATGAGGTTACATAATTATATTGAAGTTGTCCAAATAATAAAATAATAGTGTGTGTGTGTGTGTGTGTGTGTGTGTGTGTGTGTGTGTGTGCTATCATTTCCAAATGTTGGTCGAATCTCTCTCTCTCTCTCTGCCGTAGGTAAGACCATTTACCTGGTTTGCTGCGTGTGGCTAAAATTGCCACTGCGATTATCAGTCCGATGATGATGAAACCAGCCAACAATAAAAACAAAGCGTACAACTTAGATGTTCCCGTCTTATCTCTGTCCTTGAATCTGTATATAAAATAGAAATAGAAATTCAAAAATATGACAAATGGTGTTAGTATATGCAGTACATGTTCTTTAAAATTTTAATAATATTCACATTGTGAGTTTTTGGCAAAAATGAACTAAAATTAAGTAAGCTTACATATGTTCTAAATCTAATGTTCACGAATGAAATAAGACCATTATGACTAGCTAGTTGCTTATGTCTTTATACTTTATTTGACTTTTTTGGTGAGTACTGTTGTTTTACGTCCTAGTCAAGAATGTTACACTTCGAGTCGATACGTTCTGATGAGATGGTTGAGGAAACCAGAGTAGCCGGAGACAACTGTCAAGCAATTAGGCAAGCAAACAGACAAACTTTCTCACGTTATTATATGGATTTGCGAGTTTGAATCAAAGAGGCACTGTGGTGTTTGAGCCAGTGCTTGATCGAGGATTTGGTAATATTAATTAAACAAATCATATCTACAATGTATTAATAAATCATATCAGAAAAGCATTTGATGCTTTTGTCAAAATTTTAAACTAATCCTTTGCTGCAGTTGTTCAAAGTACATTTCAGTGCCGAGAAAGGCTTCTGAAAATTTTCTAATGTGCAAAGTCGTCAAGTTAGAACATCAAAATAAAATACAATGACAATATAGATATATTTAAGTGTAAAATTCATTCAAAATGAAAAAAATAATGACTATAATGTCATTTTTGTGCACGCAAGTCAGGTGTTGCAATTTTTTTTTTTTTGCTCTAGTCAAGATTATTTCACTTAACGAAACGGACATTTCTGGGATAGAGGGGTAAACCTGAGTAACAGAAGACACCTTCCGACTACACCTTGTTGACAGGGCGAATTGCGCTTATTCTGATGTCAAGCCCTTTGTCTTTAGTTAATGTAGAACTGTTCATTATCACGTGGTATAATGTGGTCAACTAAATTTACATTTATTTTTACTGTAGTACTGACATCTCATCTTATGAATTTAAATTCATGATAATACACAGTTAGTCCAGTATTTTATTTGACTGTAGCAATTATAATAAAATGTTATACACATATACTCGTTTTAAATGTATATCTTGTCCTATCCAATACCTGTAAATATCACGGCCATATAAGTAAAATCAATTGTTATTTTGCCATGGCATTAATACCCTTCTGAGCTCAATTTAGGTCCTGGGTAGGAATTTATTTATGCAGTGTCAAATTGTATATGATCTAAAAAAATCCCAAGGCAATAAAAGAATTTTATGGTGGCCTATATCTATATTATTTCTTTTAATTAGGATAAACCTGTGATATGGTTGCTAGGATTCATATGTAACAGGAATGAAGAGAGAAAACATAGGGTTTGGAATTAAGTAATACGTAACATTTATTGAACCGTCTATTACGAAATTTATAGGTTTTTTATTCTATTTTCGTGAACAAACATGTTTATGGCGAACGATATCGCTTTTTGATACAATCAAGCCGAAAACGACAAAGCGGTCCAAAGCTCGAGCATGCAAATCACAGTGCTTCTCACTGCCTAGGGTCGAATCCCACTCGGAGAAGATTTTTGCGAAAAAAAATGTATTACGTAGTTCCCTTGCCGAAGGCATGCTTTTTCCGGACGCTCCGGTTTCCTCTACCATCAGAGAACTGACCACAACTGTATAAGTAAGAAAACTCTTGACTGGAGGTCAAATACCGTTACTCCACTCCAGTCAGAAAAAATAATTTAGTTAACAATACAACATAATATCTCGAAAGGCTTATATTCTTGTTGTAAAAGAAAACAAAACAACGTGTTTAAAATATTTTGATCTCAAGCTTAATGATTTATAATGGTTTGATGAATTGAATGTTTTCTAAACGTACGAGGGTTGTTCAATATGTAATGTGTATTGTACGAGATCCCAAAATCATTCGACTCAAATAATGAAATGAACATCCCTTCAAAGTATTCTCCGCGGTTTGAAATAAACGATTTCAATCTCTGAACCCCTTTCTGAGATGCGTGACGGACTGACTGACAGCTGAAGACCACACTAGAACTCTATAAGTTCTTGAAAGGAAAAAGTCGCATGCGGCTAGATCTGGAGAGTTTGGTGGGTGTAGCAAAGACGATAACCTTATCCGACTTCAAAAATTGTTTCACATGAGTGAGCATTATGATGGAGTAGACGAGTATGTCCCAGAATTTGCACGGCTATGCAATCACATAAGAAGTTTGTGCTTAAATGCTTCTTTTGGCTACTACATGCCTTCTGCTGTATTTAGCTAGTCATATTTTGTTTCCGATTTTTTTTACTGGTTAGAAATAGTGAAACCATATTTCGGCACCAGTAACAATGTTTGCAAATTGTCTTTGTTTAATTTTGGGGGGAAATTTTGAGTAATGTTTTAGCGGTTTGTACTCATACACGTTTTTTGTCATCTGTAAATATATGCGGGGCCTTTGGCAGAAATATTTTGTACTTTCAAAATACGCTTTAAAATGAAATACACCCGCGACAGCGATTATGGATATGCCAACAGCTTTGGTAGTATCACGAATCGCATATCTGCCATCACTTTCAATTATTTTCCTGACTTTTGAGACATTTGCCTTGCCTATTACAGTCATCGATCGACCAGATTTTAATACATCGTTGACGGACTCTGTGCCAGTCAACAATTTCTTTCTCCACCTACGAACTGTCTCATAAGATACCTTATCAGACCCATAAACTTCCCCCAATTCAGTAAAAGTCTGTATTATCTAATCGAATGGAGTTTTGTGCGAGCTTTTATATAAGCTCTAATTTTTTTCAATATTGTCAATCTTTTTTTCCCAAGCATTTTAACAGTGGTCAACGACTGACTCTATTGAAATGACTTTTATCAACAGTGTTCAACGACTGACTCTATTGAAATTACTTTTATCAACAGTGTTCAACGACTGACTCTATTGAAATGACTTTTATGAACAGTGGTCAACGACTGGCTCTATTGACATGACTTTATGAACAGTGGTCAACGACTGGCTCTATTGAAATGACTTTTATCAACAGTGGTCAACGACTGGCTCTATTGACTTGACTTTATGAACAGTGGTCAACGACTGGCTCTATTGAAATTACTTTTATCAACAGTGTTCAACGACTGACTCTATTGAAATGACTTTTATCAACAGTGTTCAACGACTGACTCTATTGAAATTACTTTTATCAACAGTGGTCAACGACTGACTCTATTGAAATTACTTTTATCAACAGTGGTCAACGACTGGCTCTATTGACATGACTTTATGAACAGTGGTCATCGACTGGCTCTATTGACATGACTTTATGAACAGTGGTCAACGACTGACTCTATTGACATGACTTTATGAACAGTGGTCAACGACTGGCTCTATTGACATGACTTTATAAACAGTGGTCAACGACTGACTCTATTGACATGACTCTATGAACAGTAGTCAACGACTGACTCTATTGACATGACTTTATGAACAGTGGTCAACGACCGACTCTATTGACATGACTTTATGAACAGTGGTCAACGACTGACTCTATTGACATGACTTTATGAACAGTGGTCAACGACTGACTCTTTTAAAATGGCTATAAGTTTAATATAACTATTTTGAGCTGAACAAACGCGTTTATACTGTAGAAAAGGTATTGAATAGAGCTATTCAAACGTATTAGAGCTATTCAAACGTATAAGATCATCAAAACGTTATCACGCTGTGGTACTACCATGTGCCGATTTTTAAATTTTTATTAAAATAATGCATTCCAAATCCCTATTAATTCAGCTAAACAAAACGTTCATCAAAATCTTCCCGCTTGATGCATGTACAGTTAAAAGCTGAGCGCATGTGCTTGGCTATATTCAGTGTGATGAAAACAATGCATGAAACGTGTGAAACAAGAAGGACAAAACATCAATAAGATATAGTAACACAAAGCTGAAGATACTTAAATAGTCAAAGGTATAGAAAATACACTAAATTATAACATATGAAAACAAAACGACATATAATGGAATTCGCCGCTGTACCACGTGATACCCTCTAGCGTATAAATGCGGAACTTATTTCTAATGGATATGAAATCGCATGAGATGACGCTTTCCCGCGAAAACGACGTCATTCCGGGAAAGTGTGACATTAACGTTTTCATAAACGTTCCGCACAAACATTAAGAGGCATTAATCACTTGGTACAGTGTTGAACCCCATTGCATAATGTCACTGAGTATATGGCCATTTAAGAAATGGTGTTTAGACCTGTGCTTCGAGTGACTTTTATAGTCTGTGACCATTCAGCTTATTAAAAAAACATTAGTCCAAAAAGGGAAAAGAACAAAATACGCCATTATGGAAGGTTCCATTTAAATACCAATTCTTCTTATTATTGTCATTCACGCTAAGCTTAAATTTTGAGTTCTCAATGAAATGGACATTTTTCCACACCTGATAATCAACTGCACAGGTGCCAGGTGTTCAACAGCTTCACAGTTGGTTGCTATGGAGATGAAACCATGTCTGACGCAGTCGAATATAGAACTGTGAAAAATAACCATATATCAAATTGTCACATTAAAATATTCAATTTACAATTTATAATCTTAAATAGATTCATACAAATGATAATTATATATAAAATAAAATAAAATAAATAAATAAATCAATACTTACCCTACTTCGACATGTTCTGGTGCCAGGGATGGCTTCGAATGTTGGTACAAGTCGTCTTTGGTATAGGATGGATTATCATGTGACATGTTTTGATGGTTATTCTACCTTCCTAAAATAGGAAATGGTGCGTTAGTGAGAAACCAAGGCATTCTGGGAAAAAGTACATGTATATATTAAGTCCCGATATAAATTGATTAATTTTCTAAACATAAAAAAATCACTCGCTTCTTCTCATTATTAAAATGTTGTGGATATGATGAAAATGAATAATAGAAAATTAAAAAAGTTTCATTTAAACGTAATCCTCGTGCAAATATTTAAATTTATTAAGCTGTGTGCGTTTATGTCTTAGAGTGTTGTTGTGTGCCATTTTTAAAACAATTTCATCGTTGTGCATTTATAAAATCCATAACTCGGTTACATTTTGGCGGTTACTACCATTGCCATAAGACTGAATCATGATTGTTTAAATGACATGATTACATAGTTTAGATAATCATGATTTAAATAGAATAAGCCTCAAGAAGATGCTGGCATCGTTGAAACGTGTAGCCAGATTAGATATTATATAGCAAAGCTTATTTGGATATTACAATATTTTTTTTTTAAAAAAAACCACACAACAATTATAAGAAATATTTGATGGATCTTAAAAAAATCATGCCATCTAGACTATATTTCGGCTTTTGATTGTTTTTACTGCGTGTTTTTCTGTCTTTGTGTCAGATTTGTTTGGTCTATCGGTAAAACGCACTGAGTTAAATATAATAAGTCAAATTTAATTAATAAAGACTTAAGTCATAAACGAACAAAGTTCAACTTCAAAACTTTAAAATTAAATTTCAAATTAAAACGTACCCATGCTTATGAAACAAACAAGCAAACAGTTCAAAAGGTTCATACGATTTAAAATGGCATTTTAAACATGTCAACAAAATGTTTGTGGTTTAAAAAAAAACTTGAAGTCTAATTTTCAATTTACAAATGTATCGTATATCATCGTATAAATAAATAAATAAATAAATAAATAAATAAATAAATAAATAAATAAATAAATACGGAACCAAAAGCTCGATGGTTTTGTCGTAATGTATTTAGAATTTGTACTAAAGGTAAAAGTATTAAAATTAAAAGAGGTTTAATTTAATGAGCACATCAGGTAAATTTATCATAGTTTCTGCATCTTACAAAGTATTAAATTACTTAAGTGCAGTCTTTGTAATTTATGTCCATGTAAAGAAGGCAGAAATGAAACATTTTAACAGTAATGGTATTTTTGTTAAATGGTCAGAGTGAAACTGCTACTTACTTTTTATACATTTTGAAAGTGTAAAAGTATACAAAAAACATCAAAACTGTTTTCAGGCATTAATAATAAATTGTTATTCTTCATAACAAAAAATTAGAAAAAAATTGATTAAAACCAACAAAACACAACAAAATAGCCTTTTATTCTTTAATGATAAATTGTTTTTCTAAGTTGCAAAATAAATAAATAAATAAAACATTAGTTAATAAAAATTAACAAGAAAGGTTGCGTAAAAAATCAGTTTAGAAGATGTTAAAATAAATCCTTACCGCTGTGTACCTGAGGCATCCGTTACCTGTAAACTCCGTATGACGTTAAGGCTATATCTTGCGTCGGAAGGATTACGTGATCTACTGACAATAACAACTCCAGCACAACCAAACTATGGCCGTGGAAAGCAAACATTACCGGAGTTAAGGTGAATAGAATCTCTATCACCGTATTTTCTGTGACAAAATAAATGGAGATACCAGTATGTATGATTACACAGCGTTTATCTTTAAATTGTCAAGAATAACAAAATCAGTGTGTAGTTTAACGACGCGTCTCTGGAAAAATATCAAATTTTGGACAATGGTCAAACAAAATGTTCATATCACTGTCAATGTTCTCGTAAGGGACATTTCAATTTTACAGGTAAATAAATGTTTAATTATGGTGATTGAAATAAGAACTTTAACTAAAGTCGACGCTGTTTTCTAAATATTTTACAGTAAAGGCCTATACTTGGCCCTAGTCTTAATTCACACTCATATGAATTTGGCCCCTGTTGATCCCAGTTCGACAAACTTTATTACTTTAGGTCGGTGCTTGCTTTTTTCGACCACCTAGCTTCAACTTCACCACCCAAGAGAGATCTCCTCGATATTTAAGAACAGAATCTTGACTAGGCGTTGTATTTCTTATGTGATACATACCCCTTAACGTGGGTCAACCAGCTAACCGCGTTATACGTACCCCTTCACGTGGGTCCACCAGCTAACCGCGTTATACGTACCCCTTCACGTGGAGTTCACCAGCGTTCCGAGTGATACGCACCTCTTAACGTGGGTCCACCAGCTAACCGCGTTATATGTGCCCCTTCACGTGGGTCCACCAGCTAACCGCGTTATACCCCTTAACGTGGGTCCACCAGCTAACCGCGTTATACGTGCCCCTTCACGTGGGTCCACCAGCTAACCGCGTTATACCCCTTAACGTGGTTCCACCAGCTAACTGCGTTATACGTGCCCCTTCACGTGGGTTCACAAGCTAACCGCGTTATACGTACCCCTTAACGTGGGTCCACAAGCTAACCGCGTTATACGTACCCCTTAACGTGGGTCCACCAGCTAACCGCATTATACGTACCCCTTCACGTGGAGTTCACCAGCGTTCCGAGTTATACGTACCCCTTAACGTGGGTCCACCAGCTAACTGCGTTATACATGCCCTAGGCCTTCACGTGGGTCCACCAGCTAACCGCATTATACGTACCCCTTAACGTGGGTCCACCAGCTAACTGCGTTATACGTGCCCCTTCACGTGGGTCCACCAGCTAACCGCATTATACGTGCCCCTTCAAGTGGGTCCACCAGCTAACTGCGTTATACGTGCCCCTTCACGTGGGTCCACCAGCTAACTGCGTTATACGTACCCCTTCACGTGGAGTTCATCAGCGTTCCGAGTGATACGCACCTCTTAACGCAGGTCCACAACCGCATCGCATTATATCTAACTTACACTTGGATTCGACAGTTTACTGCGCTATACAAACTCCAACAACGTGGATCCATCAGCTTACCGCGTTATATGAAGGCCTGTCAGCTTATCGCGTTAAACGTGCCTCTTGGCGTGGGATCCACCAGCTTATCACGTTAAACTTGCCTCTTGACGTGGGATCCACCAGCTTATCGCGTTAAAATTGCCTCTTGACGTGGGATCCACCAGCTTATCACGTTAAACTTGCCTCTTGGCGTGGGATCCGCCAGCTTATCACGTTAAACTTGCTTCCTGACGTGGAATCCACCAGCTTACCGCGTTATACGTACATTACACTTGGATTCGTTAGTGTTTCGTGCAATACAAACTCCGATAACATGGGACTACCATCTTACCAAAATATACGAACCTTAAACTTGATTTCGCCAAGTACCACGCGAAACGAACTCCGATAACGTAGGTGCATCAGCTTACCGCGTTATACGTATCATTTAACGTAGGTCCACTAGGTTCCCGCGTTATACGTACCTCACACTTGGATTTGAATGTACCACGCGATACAAACTCCAACAGCCTACAACGTTACCTTGCACTTGGATACGCCAGTGCACCACACGTTGCAAAATCCGAAAACGTATGGTCCATAATCTTACCTTGTTATACGCACATCTTAACGTTGGTTCATCAGCGTATCGCATAATACGTACCTAATACTTGGATTCGCCAGTGTATAACGCTATACAAACTTCGATAACATGGTATCTATCAGCGCATCGCATTTTACTACCTCTTAACGTGGGTCTACCAGCGTATCGCATTATACGAACATTACGTTTGTATTCGCCAGTGTACCACGCGATACGTTGGTCCACCAGCTTACCTCTTAACATGGGTCTCATGAGTCGCCAGTGTAACACGTCATACAAACTCCGCCGGATAACGTGTGGTCCACCTGATACCCCTTAACATGGGGTTCGTCAACGTATCGCGTTATACGCATCCCTTAACGTGGGCCCACCAGCGTAACACGTATTACGTGATCCTTGTGATTAACGTGGAATTTGCAAGGGAACACGGGGTTCACCTACCATTACGTAGGGGTATATTAGCGTATCGTGTTACATGTAACCTTTAACGCAGGGTCCACCAGAATACCACGTGATGCATACCCTTACTGTTTGTGTGGAGCGAAATGAAAGCTTTCCGGTACAAATGACGTTATTTTTGGGAATATCCGAAGTTTATGATATTATTTGAAAATAATTGTTATGCACCAACTTTATAAGGTTTCACTTTGTACGCTGGTCCATATTAGATAAGGATTGAAGAAAAGTCTCATTTGGAGAAAATGAATACAAAACGGCACCAGATGGAACACAAAGAAAGAAAAAACAAAGACTGGACAGATTTGGAATTAAACAGAGACAATATTAACAGACGGATTTCATTGATATAAATGCAGCATGGCATGAAAGGAACAAACTAAAAAGGTATAATAAAGTAGGTTTTGATTGTGTTTTGAAAAGTTCTCTGAAACAAGATGCTCATTGGGCCTGATACGCTCACCTGATAAATTATGGCTAGCTGAAATATTTTAAGAAAACATAAAAACTGAACCCGAAATATATATTTGTTTACATATAGCCCAGATTTAAATCTTTTCCAGATAATTAAACATTTCAGTATTCTTATGCATCTGTGACCTTGACCTTTGAACCCATGACCTTAATCTATATATCAAAATACATGTAATCGTTATATCAATACCTACAATATTCAAATTAACATGCCTACAAATGTTTTATAGTTTTCCAGATAATTAACCATTTCATTATTTTTAACACCTGTGACCTTGACCTTTGAACCAATTACCTTCATGAACGTTGCATCAATAGCTACAATATTCAAAATACATGCCTATACAAAACGTTTATAGCTTTAATGATAATTAACCATTTCGGTATTTTTTGCATCTGTTGCCTCGTGAGATTTGTCTATATGTCAAAATGATCGTTGTATTAATAGGTACAAAATACATGTCTGTACAATTTTTTTAGTTTTCCAGATATTTAACTATCTCAGTACTAGTATTCGTTTGCATCTGTGATCTTGGCGTTTGAACTCATGACCTTTCATCTAAATGTCAAAATGTTCATTGAATCAAAAGCTACAATATCCATGCCTATACAAAAAGTTTAAATTTTCCAGACAATTAACCATTTAGTATTCTTTAACATCTGTGACCTTGACTTTTGAACTCATAACCTTCAACTATATATTAAAACGATTGTTGTATCAATAGCTACAATATAATAATATATATACCTATAAAAAGTTTAGTTTCCCAGATTATTAACCATCAAAGTATTCTTTTGCATCTGTTACCTTGACCTTTGAACCAATGACCTTCATCTATATAGCAAAATGATAGCTGCGTCAATAGCTACAATATTCTAATGTAAATGTCTATACAAAAAGGTTTCCGGATAATTAACCATTTCAGAATTCTTTCGCATCTGTGACCTTGACCATTGAACCCAAGACCTTCATCCATATCCCAAAATAACTGTTGTATTAATAGCTACAAAATTCAAATATACATTGTACATGTCTATACAAAAAGAAATAATTTTCCGGATAATTTACCAATTCAGTATACTTTTGCATTGATCATTGACCTTGACCTTTAAAGCAATAACCTTAATCTATATGTCAAAATTACCGTTACATCAATACTAACAATATTCCAATATACATGCTTATGCAGCAAGTATATAGTTTTCAAGATAATTCATAAAAGTACAAAGATAAAAAAAAATTACGCCACGACCTTGACCTCAATTTGAACGTAATTACAAAAATATGTTAAAACTGGAAACCTCATGTCTTTTACATCTATTCTTAGTATTGAAGATAAAACAATTTGAGGATATTTTTTCAAAATTAAACACAAAAACACTTTACCCATTTTTCGTCCAAATTTGACGAAATGAGTAAACTACATAGGCTTAAGACCCAAGAGATGCCAAATATTGCATCGGATTCAAATTCTCCCATTGTTGGTTTTGAAGAATAAGATTTTTAAGGCTTTTGCATCCCAAGGTAATCTTGACCTAGTTTTTGGTAGTCATGGTAATGCCATGGACAAATCTGCTTGCACTGACCCATGGATACTTCTGACTAAGTTTCATTAAAATCTGTCCATAAGTTTCAGAGAAGTCGTTAATGACGCAGGCACACAGACACATACACACGCTGCGCTATGCCGTAAGCTCACGGCTTTTGGTCAGTTTAACTAAAGACTGGTCACGAGCTTATTAAGATGTTGAATTTCTGTTAAAACTATTTTATATATCATTCAAGTAAATAACCAATATATGTCTCTGACAAAACTCAAGATGGTCTTGTTATGGGAAATTTTTAGTCCGTTAGGTACCAAGACTTCGGAGAAGCACAACACTCATCTTTGTCGCGTGCTAATACAAACCTTTTAGAGGTACATATACTATAGATGAAACGTGTTCCATATTTTCACCAAACAGGTAGCATCCCGGTTAACCCCCGCCATTGCCAATGAAGGCAGACTGTTTCAACAGCTGAAAAGGTTACGTTCTCCGTTTTTTGGGAAGCTGATGGTAGATATCTCCACAGTATGTAAACTCCGGTGTACGTCTAACGGAAGCTGGGATCGCCGAAGCGACCGTGTCAGGTTGATTGCCCCATTGACTGAAGTTTAAAGGTATGTTAACACTCGGAATTAAATTGTCAAGCTTTGGATATCACTTATAATTTTGGTTGCTGAAAGCAGTAATACTTTGACATTACAATTTGCCCGCAAATATCACCATATAATGTCAGAAAACACAATTGATCATCGACAGTCGGTGAAAAATCAACACCCCCCTTGGCGTAAGATTTAATTTCACCTTAATTAAATGCTAATCTTATCGTTTTATAAGAAAATTGGAACAAAGAAACATTAGAGTTTAAATACAAAACGCATGTGCAAGATATACCTTTGAATATTTAACTACAACAAGTATTATTTTTTTCTCGGTGTACGCCTAGCTGCATTTTTGCAAAATTATAACGTACGCCTAACTGGGATTTTACTGTACGTTAGCTGCATTTATGTGAACATCTCATCATACATATATTTGTGTATGCTGTTGTTATTAAACACTATAAAAGCAACTTTGTTCTATGACAAAACGTTGCTTCGCCTTAACTTGTTTAAAGTATTCATTTTTCGTTTCAGACATGGATAAGTCTTTTGAGCTTGAGGGGCAGAACGAGTTTTGTTGAAGAATCTCAGTATTCTTGCGAGATTTGCCATTTCATATCGAAATATAAATCGAACTTGAAGCGGCACCTGAAAATCCACAATGATTCAACTATCACTTCGTCTGAATATATGTGCGATACATGTGGCAAAACTCTCAAGTCAAAATATGGCCTTAAACAGCACCAATATTCCTTTCACAAACATATTTTTAGATTTACATGTCCGTGGTGTAATAGAGGATTTAATTCTTCGTATAATTACAGAGGTCACATGGCATCACATGACAAAACACTTAAGGAAAAATGTCCGTTTTGCAAGGTAACTTTTCAATATAAATCGAACTTGCAAGAGCACATTAAATGCAACCATGGCGATGATGACTTTATATGCGATTTTTGTGAGCGAAAATTTTCCGGAAAAGGGTCCCTTGTAGACCACAAGAATGCTGTTCATAACTTGAAAATTTATCGCTATGACCAATGTCCAAAACGTTTTAAATGGAGATCAAGCGTGGCAGCACATAAAAGAGTACATAACAATGAAAAGTAACTATACAACATTGATGTTAGTTGTGAACAATATGACCGTTTTCGATAATGGTTAGAGTATTCGACAGATAGTCGACAGATGATATATTTGTAATTTTTTACCTCGTGCTGTTTGGTTTGGGAAGTTGTAATTAATTAAAATTCTCTTTACTAAACACAAACAACCATGAAAGAGCCACCATATACTCAACATTTTAAGATCTATTTGTGCCTATATTTTGGAGCGTAGAATACTAGTAGCAAAGAGAAATTTAAATGATTACAGGCCCCTGTAGTGTCAATACTTTTTTCTCAGGTGAGCCGAAAGGTCTCAAGTGTCTTTAATTTTACATGACTGTCATTGTTGTTTTTTACTATTTATAAAGTTACTGTTGCTGCAATATAACTAGACTGTTTAACAACCGACTGGGTGGGGCGGGGGGGGGGGGGGGGGCGTTTTAGAGCTCCCTAGTCTGTACATGGTTTTTTATTGATCATTTCGGTATTTATCGTTCTATAATATTTACAAGCTTTGGGTAATTTTTTTTTGCAAGTTTTACATATTTGCTTGGGAGGTGGAAAAGAAGAGGCTGTTTCATATACTGAGGTCCTGATAGTCATTTTCTTTTATCATGTTAACGGTTTGTTAACCATGTATGTAGTTGTAATGTAGCTGTACAGTTTATCTTAAAGATTGAGATGAAGTAACTCAATCAAATGATGTTACCTGTATAATGATTGAAGCTAACTCAATCAAATGATGTTACCTGTATAATGATTAAAGCAAGTAATTTATTTTGATTTATTAATGAATACTTTGCTACAGATAATTTTAAATAACATATCTAATTGTTCTTCAATTTTTATTACATGTTTTATTGTTGTTAGGATTTATTTCTAATTTTATTTGCTCAGTGCCAAAGAAAGGCGCAGTTGCCGGTATAGACTCTCTCTTATTTCAAAATCCTTGTAGATTGTTAAATTGTGTTATGCCTTCTTCTGTCACTGAACATCTCCCTTAACATACATCTCTCTTTTTATCTCTCTCTCTCTCTCTCTCTCCCTCTCCTGTCAGCTAACATACATCTCTCTTTTTTGTCTCTATCTCTCTCTCCTGTTAGTTAACATCACTCTATCTCTCTTGTCAGTTAACATTCTCTCTCTCTCCTGTCAGTGAACATCTATCTCTCTTTTCATCTTTCTCTCTCACCTGTCAGTTAACATCTCTCTCCGGTCGGTTAACATTTTCTCTCTCCTGTCAGTTAACATTTTCTCTCTCCTGTCAGTTAACATCTATCTCTCTTTTCATCTTTCTCTCTCACCTGTCAGTTAACATCACTCTCCTGTCAGTTAATATTTCTCTCATGTCAGTTAACAACTCTCTCTCTCTCTCACACACACACACACACATATTGAGATCGGTAATTTCCACTGATTAATGTATCGGTTTTATACCTTTACCATATGAGTAATACAAAATAAAAGTCAACTAAAAATTGAATATCCATCTAGTTTTGTAATTTATAGTTACAATTGTAATAGTCTTTATTGTTTTCTATTCAGGAATTGATATTCCAAGTCTAACATGGGGAAGGATTTTTGTCTCTTCACATCGATAATGCTCTCTAACAGTCCGTATGTTAGAGGTCATGGGCTCGAAACCTGGGTCTGACCAAGGCTTAAAAATAGGTAGTGAATGCGCCATGTACTCGACATTTAAAAATGAAATTCGCGGTATCCTCTCAGATAGCATATCACAACAGGCGTGGCAATTTAAAAACCCTACCGGTACACTGTCCTTAGCGCACCACAAAGTTAAGATTTTCTATGGCTACTTTACCTTTAGCTGGTGACGTCTCGATATAAGTGAAATATTCTTGACTGGGTTTAAAACCGAATCCAATCAATCAATCAATTCATAAATGACGTCGTATTTAATTAATAATGTATTTTGTATCTTTTGCAGCAGTATAAAATAACTCCTAGTGACGCAAGCCCTAGATACATGGTACCATGAAGGGGTTTTCTCAACCTGTTCTCTAAGAAAAAGGTGAACATTGGCAATAAATTGTACAATTTTCTGCACAGCTAGGCGTACATATTTTTTCCACCAGCTAAGCGTTCATTTCTTCATCAGCTAGGCGTACACTATTGAGAATCAACAGCATGAAATGAAATCGGAATTTCTTTTAAACTGCCATGTGTTAGGATATAGGGGTATGTCAGCCTTAATCGAAACACTTGGTTTCTTAAATGAAATGCATTAAATATAGTATTTATCATATCTTTATGGTCAGGAAATATAATTTATTGTGCTCCTTTGAAAATAACACCCAAAAGTTGAATGATTAACAATCATTTTTTTCGAAATGGAACAATAAATGTGATGAACTATGTTCAAAACTAACTTCGCTGTTATCCGTGATAAGTTTCAGTGTAATTGTTGCAGTGAAAGTATACAAGAAAACTCACTAGCAGCCAATAAAGTGTCCCAGGACGACAGTGTAACTATCCATGCTGACTTTTTCTCCGCTTCGACGATCACAGCTTCCGTTAGACGTACACCGGAGTTTACATACTGTGATCTCCAAAACCGACAAAATATCAATATAACGCAACACTTCTGAGGTAAAAAAAAACCCAGGCATTCAATCTGGACAATGTCCATGATCAAAAGTCTGTCATTGACATGATTGCCATTAACGATTGTGTCTACAAAAATGATTGAGCCACAAGGGAATCGGAATATTTATCACACGGAAAAAATTCTCATTGCAATACAGTTACCTGTGATGAGATTTTTTTCCGAGTGATAAATATCCTGATTCCAGACCCCTGTGGATTGAGCATCTGACTTGAGCGCTTGACCTCTGTCCATCAAACTTTTATCTATTAACGAATAATTGAGGCCCTTAAACATCGCTGGCAAAAGAATATAGATACAGGACACTGCTTCTTCTATAGTTTTTTTTGCGACTGTCAGGAAAGTAATCTCCAATGTGATGGAAAACTTTACCAAGTACAGTACACATCTGTCAAAAGTTTACACAATAAAGGATCATTTCCGAATTGGCAACTTACATTGACCATATGTTGGTTAAATCTCGGCTCACTGGATTTTCAGTCATTAAACTGAGCTTAAGACTCCTTACCTTTAGCTCAGTGTTGAACTTTGGACAGGCCTGTACTGTACCACTAATTGTACCTAGGTCAGGTTAGGTTTATAAAGTAAGTAAGCGTAACCTTAGTTCTGCTATATATCCGCTATTCTGATCATTTAGTAGGGGATTCCGTGACCAAGTTGTGTAAAGGACACAGGATCACAACGCGCTTACATCGCAAGTTCGAAGCCCACGCCGGCAGTTACTAGTGTGAGAAAGTTTGTCAGTTCGGTCAATGGTTTTCTAGATCACTCCGGTTTCTTCCGACATCCACTGTACATAGAGAAAATTTTGGAAATTTATTTAAGTTACTACACCAATTAGGCCTCATTCAAAGTTACATCACAGGAAGGTAATTGTTCGGGTTTTGTCCAGGTGTGATCATCACGAATATTCCAATATGACACCACAGTTGTCCAGGGAAGGTATAATTTTGACATAGTTATATTTTTTGTGATTGTAGTATACTTGCAGGGTGTCAAGCACAATCAGGGTAAACTAGAACTGTCTCTTGAGACCCAAATACCCCACCCCCAACATTTAATGTTTTCCCATGATCTTGACCTTTGGTTCAAGCCATGACAAGCTTTGGATCATGAAGATTATTCATGTGAAGTTTTATGACAGTCACCCAAAGCACCTATGAGATATGGCCAGGACACAATTTTACATGGACAGACAGACATAATGATTCCTATATACCCCCTCAAATTAGTTCGCAGGGGGTATAAAAAGGGAAAGAAAATCAGATTATTAGGTGGCAAAAAATAGAACTAGGAAATTTCAATAAAACAGGATAAATAGTAATGCTTGACACCCTGCTACTTGTTAACAGATAACTTAACCAACACTTTTTATTTTTTTGGATTTATTTATGATTTTTTTCAACTTTTATTTGCAGTAAACTGATCCATACCATACATAAAACAGAATAAATATGTACAGGAACACAAAAAAAACAATGTCTACTGATTAGTGATGATAAAAATATTTACATCAGAAAAAATAATAATAACCACATCAAAAGTGGAAGTTCATGCAAATAACTTTTAAAATATATTATTTTTAAACATGATATGTACACATTCTTTCAAAGTCAAAACATTTTGCCAGGAGAAAACAACAAAATTTAAATTAAAGGGAGACAATCAGAGATAATAAAGACCAATGTATCAACATCTTTAATACTATTTTTTGTATTGACATAATTTACCATCACTGATAAAAGCTCTCTAAATAGACTCATCATATCCTGTGTTGAAGGAATTTCACATCTAATGAATCTCAAAAATATGCATGTAACATGTGATGTAACTAACACCATTATGCATTTGTATTAAGAAAGTTAAAAAACTTTTCATTTTTCAGAAGCACTCTTAGTAAATCCTATTTTTTTTTTATAAAAAGGATTTTCTTGTATATTGCATAACAACCTTTAATTCTACATAAACAAAATTTTGTATTAATATTTTAATTTCAGCAAGCACACATATTCACATACAAAAAAAAGTTTCCATTCTCAAAATTTTCTCGATTAAAATTAAACCCCAAAAGCACTGTGCAAATTAAATTTTGATAGTGTAAAAATATGAAATCTGTTAAAATTAATAATAATATAGAAAAACCAACAAAATATAATTAAAGTAACATTCAAAACAATTACACTCTGAACTCTTTCATAACAAAAACACTTATAATAATTGATTCATTGCGAGTTTAGCTTTATAATTTTCAAAAGACAATGCTTTAAATTTGCCACTTTTGTCTTTGCATACAGACAAAATTTACTTCACATGGAAGCACCTTTGTATTTTACATAAATTTGGTTCATTTTACATCCATTTTTCAGAAATGCTGAAAAGTTGAAAAGTTTACCTAGTTTCAATTTTATAAATGCCTAACTGATTATTTGGTTGTTTATTAGATGACAACAAAACTTACCATACCCTAATTGAAAAATTGACAAAAAAGCAACTGTCTCATGAAATAATTGTTTTTTTTCCCCGATACATTCCAAAGAATATTTTTTATCAAATTGAGAGAGAGAGAGAGAAAGAGGTGGGTGATAACTTGTATAAAACAGTAGAAAAATAAGTCAATATTAATGTAACTGACAGCTACAATTATGCGTAACTTATTATAAAGCTTTTGAGTTATAAAATTTGTCATATAAATGAGAAAAATATAATTATGTACACCGGCGCGGAGAGTAGAGATAAAATAAATCTAAGCACCACAAACAAGAAGCTGTGTGTCTCTTATGTAACATTAACTCAACAATAACATGGTCGACGACAAGTAAAGATTATATAAGGATGGAAACACTAAAATCCAATATATCACAATAAATACTTCATCCATTCATACCGGGAAAAAAAAAAAAAAAAAAAACAAGTTAAAAATATGATGTACTACTGCTAATTATTATAAAACATGTATACAGTTTCCCCTATACATTGGTGTTTTAAGTCACTTTTAAAAATCTAGTACAGGAACCAACAACAAAAGTGTAGTGCTTATTTCTTAATGTATTATATAATTACAATTTCCAATTCATTTGTTTAAATTTCCAAAAATAATTTTAATGTGTTGTAAATTGTTGAATAACTAACTTAAACAAAATATGTTAGGCTCCAATTTCATGTACATGTAATTCCAAAATTTTTAAGATTTTTATAAGTTATACTACAAAAAGATGGGGAGTTATTTGAAAATTTGGACAGTTTTTTTGTTTTTTTTACTGTCGTGTAGGCCTAAAACAATGTATTAAAATAGTAACAGTTGTCATGTACAATACATACTTTCATTTACCACATTTAATTTTAAAATTCTAACAAAAATCCAGTACATACACTGTGAGTGTGACCCTTCTACATGTACATTTCCAAATTTACATCATACATGTACATTTCAAAATGTGCATGTATGTGTTTTATCACAATTTTACTATTGCACTACCATCCGTACATAGTATCATCAATATTCTTATTCAATATCTTTAATAAACACCAAAAGCATTAAAAATATTGTCCACTGTTAAAAGTAGCAAGTTGTTTTTAAAATGTCCAGAAATCCACCACAATTTTACTTATGCTCCATATACACTCTCGTCACTGTATGCTATGTACAGAAAGAAATCTTCCTCATGGTGTTCCTGAAAAAATAATCAAAGAAAAGCTATTACCATTTGATGAATAAAATTACACAAATTACCATAATAAATCTTGTTTTTTAAAGTGTAAATGCATAGAAATCTGGGAGCTACTACTCGCTTAGTATACCTCCTCTTATCTACATGTATGTTTGAATACAAAGAAAATGTGAAGTAGATGTCTGTCAGACTTGAAATTGGCAGTTGCTAAGAAAACTGTTAGGAAAATTTTCAAGGATTGACCATATATGTTGAAAAATAAACTAAGTCAGGAAACAAGAAGTAGATGTCTGTCAGACTTCAAATTGGTACTTGCAGTATGGTACCTCATGCTGAACTCGCATACAAAACTTTAAGAGGCTGTGATTTGTAGTTTTTGAGAAAACTGTTTCGAAAATGTTTGTTTGTTTTGGAAAGTCAGAGGTAAAACAATATACCCATTCTTCTTCGAAGTGGGGGGGGGGGGGGGGCATAACAATTACTATGTTACAGTGTTACCATTCTTGGTAGCAAAAATTAACATTGGCTATAATTTTTAAGGAAATCTTTCAGTAGTAACATAATTTAGCAAATATGTGGAAAAATACTTTGATAAGGAACATGTTTCAAAAATTATGATACTATTTTACACCATCTGTTTACAATTACAGACACACAAAGTGTACAAACATAGTCGACTAATCATGCATTATTACCAGGACATTTATTTATTTGACCATAATAATTCAAATTTTTATTTGTTATGCATAATCAAGTTGTTGCAAGGCTTCTATTAGACTCTTGAGAATGTTTGGAACTTTGGAGTCTTAATTTTCAGCAGGAAGAAACTGTGTTAATTAGACACCTAAAAGTCCAAGACTAACAAGAGGCCCATGGGCCTGATACGCTCACCTGATAACTAATGGCTAGCTGATAGATTTAAAGAACACATAAATACTAAACCCCCAAGACTTTTTTCTTTACATCATGATAACCAGTGTATCAATACCTACAACATTCTAATATACATGCCTATACAAAAAATTTATAGTATTCGAGATAATTAACCATTTTGGTATTGTTTTGCATCTGTGACCTTGACCTTTGAACCCATGACCTTTTTCTATACATCAAAATGATTCTTGTATTGATACCTACAACATTCTAATATACATTCCTATACAAAAAGTTTATAGTTTTCAAGATAATTAACCATTTCGGTATTGTTTCACATCAGTGACCTTGACCTTTGAACCCATGTCCTTTTTCTATACATCAAAATGATTGTTGTATCGATACCTACAACATTCTAATATACATGCCTATACAAAAAGTTTATAGTTTTCGAGATAATTAAACATTTCCGTATTGTTTCGCATATGTGACCTTGACCTTTAAACCCATGACCTTTTTCTATACATCAAAATGATCGTTGTATCAATACCTACAACATTCTAATATAAATGCCTATACAAAAAGTTTATAGTTTTCGAGATAATTAACCATTTCGGTATTGTTTCGCATCTGTGACCTTGACCTTTGAACTCATGACCTTTTTTTACATCAAAATGATCGTTGTATCAATACCTACAACATTCTAATATATATGCCTATACAAAAAGTTTATAGTTTTTGAGATAATTAACCATTTTGGTATTGTTTCACATCTGTGACCTTGACCTTTGAACCCATGACCTTTTTCTATACATCAAAATGATCGTTGTATCAATACCTACAACATTCTAATATACATGCCTATACAAAAAGTTTATAGTTTTTTAGATAATTAACCATTTCAGTATTGTTTCACATCTGTGACCTTGACCTTTGAACCCATGCCCTTTTTCTATACAGCGAAATGATTGTTGTGTCCATACCTACAACATTCTAATATACATGCCTATACAAAATGTTTATAGTTTTCGAGATAATTAACCATTTCGGTATTGTTTCGCATCTGTGACCTTGACCTTTGAACCCATGACCTTTTCTATACATCAAAATGATCGTTGTATCAATACCTACAACATTCTAATATACATGCCTATACAAAAAGTTTATAGTTTTTTAGATAATTAACCATTTCAGTATTGTTTCACATCTGTGACCTTGACCTTTGAACCCATGCCCTTTTTCTATACAGCGAAATGATTGTTGTGTCCATACCTACAACATTCTAATATATATGCCTATACAAAATGTTTATACAGTTGACTCTCGTTATCTCGAACTCGACGGGGAAATGCAAAAAGTTCGACTTATCCGGAGTTCGAGATAACCGATGTTAAAAACGACAACAAAAGGGAAGTAACTCGTACACGCCTACCGGAAGTCGCTTCCTGTTTTATCTTGTCAAACTGTATATTGCCGTTTTCTCCTATATCGTATGTATTCAAACATGATATATAAAAACTGCATTATATATTATTTGTATTTATAATTGAGAATGTAGTATATAAAAAATCGGGAGATTATCTGTTACTTGTTATTAGCCGACAAATGGTGGAGTCGGCTTTGGTCTCCATACCAGTTTCGCTTTGTGTACTTTAATCACCCCAAGCTTCCAGTTGAGTAATGTTCACATCACACGCTTTCGGAAGCCATGTTCAGCTTGGCAGTAATTATAACACCTGATAATCACCTGGATGGTTTAATTGCTTATGCAGGGGGTAATAATTAAGGGCTTAAGGAAATTGGGAGGTCAGTGCAATGTTGTAATTTTAAAATCAACACGAGGCCGACAGTCAAATATTTTATTTGTGTCGGAAAGTGTTTTTTCTACCAAAAAATCTGTAGGCGCTGACAAATTTGATTTCTCAAAATTTTTTTGTTCGAGTTAACAAATTTAATTTTCCTAAATTTTTTGTTCGAGTTAACGAGTGTAATTTTCCTAGGATTTTCATTCAAGGGGACGAAAATATTGTTCGACATATCCGATAATTCGAGATATCCGAGTTCGAGTTAACCGGAGTTATTTTGGTTTAATAAAGAACAACTCTGTTCGGACTTTTTATAAAAGTTCGAGATATCCGGTAGTTCGAGATATCCGAGTTCGAGATAACGAGATTCAACTGTAGTTTTCGAGATAATTAACCATTTCGGTATTGTTTCGCATCTGTGACCTTGACCTTTGAACCCATGACCTTTTTCTATACATCAAAATGATCGTTGTATCAATACCTACAACATTCTAATATACATGCCTATACAAAAAGTTTATAGTTTTTTAGATAATTAACCATTTCAGTATTGTTTCACATCTGTGACCTTGACCTTTGAACCCATGCCCTTTTTCTATACATCGAAATGATTGTTGTGTCCATACCTAC
The DNA here is from genome assembly GCA_021292105.1 of Anadara kagoshimensis. NCBI lineage: Eukaryota > Metazoa > Mollusca > Bivalvia > Arcoida > Arcidae > Anadara > Anadara kagoshimensis. The sequence continues at coordinate 21,375,291 of CM037870.1, read as the reverse complement.
AACATTCTAATATACATGCCTATACAAAATGTTTATAGTTTTCGAGATAATTAACCATTTCGGTATTGTTTCGCATCTGTGACCTTGACCTTTGAACCCATGACCTTTTTCTAGACATCAAAATGATCGTTGTATCGATACCTACAACATTCTAATATACATGCCTATACAAAATGTTTATAGCTTTCGAGATAATTAACCATTTCGGTATTGTTTTGCATCTGTGACCTTGACCTTTGAACCCATGACCTTTTTCTATACATCAAAATGATCGTTGTATCAATACCTACAACATTCTAATGTACATGCCTATACAAAAAGTTTATAGTTTTCAAGAAATTTAACCATTTCAGTATTGTTTCACATCCGTGACCTTGACCTTTGAACCTATGACCTTTTTCTATACAACAAAATGATCATTGTATCAATACCTACAACATTCTAATATACATGCCTATACAAAAAGTTTATAGTTTTCGAGATAATTAACCATTTAGGTATTGTTTCACATCTGTGACCTTGACCTTTGAACACATGACCTTTTTCTATACATCAGAATGATCGTTGTATCAATACCTACAACATTCTAATATACATGCCTATGCAAAATGTTTATAGTTTTCGAGATAATTAACCATTTTGGTATTGTTTCGCATCTGTGACCTTGACCTTTGAACCCATGACCTTTTTCTATACATCAAAATGATCGTTGTATAGATATCTACAACATTCTAATATACATGCCTATACAAAAAGTTTATAGTTTTCGAGATAATAATTATAATCAGAGGTAAAAAAAATTAGGTCACGACCTTCACAATCGACCTTGACCTCATTTTGAAGATACTAACAAGAAGATGTCAAAACTGAAAACCCCATGTCATTATCTGGTCAAATAGTCAAGTTATAACAATTTGAAGCTATTTTACGATTTTTTCAAAATTAAAGGCAAAAACGCGTAACCTATTTTTTATCCGAATTTCACAAAATGAACAAACTATAGGCTTAAGACCCTAGAGAAGCCAAATATCACATCAGAATTTTTCTCCAATTAGTACTTTCGGAGAAGAAGATTTTTTAAGATTTTTGCACCCCTAGGTCACCTTGACCTAGTTATGGTAGCCATAGCAACGCCACGAACAAATCTGAATTGCACCGGCCCATATATACTTCTGACAAAGTTTCATCAAAAACTGTCCAGTAGTTTCAGAGGAGAAGTCGAAAATAGGTGTTAACGACGCACACACGCACATACACACGCTGCGCTATGCCATAAGCTCACATGACCTTCGGTCAGGTGAGCTAAAAAGGAAGCATTGTTTTGTGTTTTGGCCATGTTAATTGTTATATTGATAACACACTTTGTGATCAGATGAGTAACACCCAGACAATAAACCAAATTCAGGCATTGTTCGTCTTCCTAAGACTTGACACAGAAGAGGTACTGCTCGCTTCAAAATCTTTAGGGTGTTATTACAATTATGTTCCACTGAATATTCTATCACTTATATCAAGAAAGGATGGCTGAGAAAACGAGAGTACCAGTAGAAAACCACTGGCACCAGCAAGTGGACTCGCACAACATTTCTTTTTATAGGAACTGTCCAAAATGGGATTCAAACCTCCTAATTGATGAGAGGCACTCATGCTTTAGACCTCTGGACTGCCAATGTCCCAGGGGTTGAAAACTTTTCAGATGAGCTAAAGCCCCGGACTTTTTGATAAAGAAAATTAAAAGCCCGCATTTTTTTTATCAAGTCCTGAGTTTGGTTAACGAGAAAATGGAAGGAGAAAACCAGAAATCAATATGTATTATTTTTATCGGCAGTTAAATGGTATTTATGGCAGTATTAACAACCCACGTGACGGCTGTTGAAACAATCGCACACACTTCTCCGATCATATTTGGTGTCTTTATTTTCATGTGAGTTTCTTTTCTTGCCACTGTAGCCTGCTTGTTGGTGTGAAATTTAAATTAAACAACTACATCATCGGACAAGACTGAACATTGGAAGCGATTACAAGCGCAATAACTATCTAGATTTTTCTTTCTCAGCAGAACGCTTAAGTTGCCTACCTAATGACTAGCATTTCTTACAAGCGCTGTAATGACCAAGAATGAATGTAAACAACAACAGGGTAACATGACTATGGATGTTTTTCAAGATTTTTTCCAAGACACCAGGCTACAGTCGAAAATAAAATTCATTGGTCTTCTGAGTGTTTAAGCCAAACAGGCGTTTCAGTAAATTTTTTGCAAAGTCCTGCTTGCCAAATTTCTAGTCCCGGGCTTTGGGCTTGAAGAATTTTCAACCCCTGCTGTCCCTGACTCAGCTAGAAATGAGCAGTAAACAAACAATTTGATACCTGATAAAGTGATCCCATTGTTGCACTTGTTGGAGGAATGACATTGTTAACGAAGAAAAACAAAGCATCTTCTGGACGCAAGTGAATCCTTTTTCTGATTAGAAAGTAGAACTGACCAACAGTCAGATCAGATGGAACCAAATATTTCTTCTTATCCAAATCTCCAACTCTAGCTTTTGGTGCCTTTTCAACAATGACCTGAAAATAATAATAATAAATAAATAAGTACGAGAACTGACTTAGAAGTTACGTTGACCTCTAGCAGGTCACATTTGTTCCCTTAATGAAGTGTAAATTACAACAGTAATTTTGTTACATATTTTTTAAAAAACTACCTTCTGTCAAAACATGTTAAGATTTGAAAAGTTGAAGTTCTGGAAATTGCAAACTGCATTATGACATGCTGGAAATATAGCTATAATTGTCATTGCAAATATGATATTCTGGCAGTATCTAAAACTTTATGGGCATGTACAACTACTACTACTAGAACATCACTAATTACTGATTGTAGTGATCAATTTGGAAAATTCCAGCCCCCTCCCCCCAGAAAAACTACCTTTATAGCAATTTAGGCAAACAAAATTACTGTCGAGATGCAAGATAATACATGTCTTTAAAAATCTTGTATAATACAAGAATTGAAAGTGAAAATAAAAAATCCCCAAGTCAAAAAGTAGAATAAATAACAAACCCAAGAAAATCTCTGGTTTTTGGTTTTCATAAAATCATTTGATGTAAAGTATTTATATATGATAAAAATATCTGTTAACGTTATACTTATGTGTTCAGTGTAAATATGTTATTTAATTGTGAATCAAATCCATCACTGGCTCAATTATTATATAATTTCATCTTTAAAAAGCTTCCAGTATCAATAACTTGTAATGGAGTTTAAGAACTTGTCTGTCTCAGTCACATTCACAGATTGGACCCTACAGTCTGTTGTGTTACATCTGTCAGCTGATTCTAACCCCCCTCCCCCCTTAATCCCCATTCTCTAAAATTTGACATAATGAATCAAAATGTGTTGGATAATCTGGTTTTTGGTTTTTTAAAGTTAAATTTTTGATTTAATAAAATGAGAGAAACAACAACATACATCCGTTCCCAAAGTCATGATGGGTGTTATAAACAAGTATTGCGCAAATGGTGAAAAATTCGCAGATATGGTAAAATAAAGAAAGATTTACAGGGACTCTGTCGGGGTACTTCTTCCTGATCTTCTCTCCTTCAGCCCTCCTCTTCTCAAATGGATGTTCTTCTTTGTATTCCCACTTCATTTTTGGGTTTTTGAAAGCCCTGTTGGTAGATCAAATTGATTTTCGCTTTTAGAAATATCTTCCTCTCTGCTCGATAAACAAAGATGGCCTCTTTTCTTAGCACCGATGTAAACAATAAAATCAATTCGAGAATCTAAAATAGTGCTTAAGAAATCAATAAATTAAATAAATATCCGAAATATGTATCTTCGATATTTTTATAAAAATGTTATATGACTTTTAAAACTTTTTAGTCAGTTACTAGATGAAATCTCTTAAATGGTAAGTCACTCCATTTCACGCTAGATTATTTTGGTCAATTAGTTGGCGGATGAATATATAATCACAAGACGGTACGTCATTCTAGCCGAGTGACACAAGCTCTTATCTCCTAATTGTTAAACCGCATAACCAATGAATGAAATACGGTAGATAATAAAATGTCAGGCTTACTGTCACTGCTATTTTTGGTATTTGAAAAAAACAATAACGTGTCATTATGTTGAACATTTCATCATATGAAGGAAATGTAGTACACATTTTAGACGATGTTATCTTTTCTTTATTTACAACAGATGTAAAACAGTCAGAAAACAGGAAACATTTTATTACACTGTCAAAAAGAGTAACTTGACTTCAAGAAATTATTTAATCTATCTGAAAAAACCTGATGTACCTGCAAAGAAAAAAAATGAAAATAATAGCTTCATAACTACAGGTCGGAATCTTACTATTTTTTATTTTTTCTTGCATATTTCTCGGATTGTTTTCATAAAAAAAACTTATAACTTTCAAGTTGTCACAAGTTATCAGTTATAGTTATTATACACAAACCATAGTTTTATAATTATTGCAAAGCGAAACTAGAAAGGCACATCGAATTACGACGCCTGATATATTTTAGGAAGGCCTACACGTACCACATACAAAAGAATCTATTTCTAAAATTCCATTAATACCGGACTTCTTCTGTTTCTGAAACTGATGAAACTAGAAAAAGCTCACAAAAATACCCCCCCCACTCCCCCCACATAAAAAATCTATCGGATCAAATTTTTAAATAGAAGGTGCACATCTACATTATATCAAAAAGATTGTGTGAAAGTTTCATGAAAATCCATTGAAGGGTTTAGGAGGAGTTGCGGATAAGAGATAGGTACCCTAAGGTGTAACGGAAGGCCGGACGGACACCCCTATCACTATATACCCCCCACTTTTTAAGGGCGGGGGGGGGGGGGGGTTAGAATGAAAGTTCTATATAAAAATGCCGACATAACGTATTTATTCATTTGTATGTTTTGTTTCAGTAGTTTTTTCTGTTTTTTTTCCTATCACACGCAGATAGACCAGCAACATGTAATAATGTTAAATGTTTTGCATATATAGTCTCGGGTTCAGACCCTTAAACGTGATTTAAACTCGCTCTATTTATATATTTCAGCAAAATAATTTCCAATTTAATAATAAAGCTAATACCAAACTGAGTCTATCATAAGAGATTTTGCAGTAAGTCGTGACTTTAATTACACGGCGCAAAAATGATAATGATAAATTAAAAGAATATTGACTGACTTATGTCCATCTCTCCTTGTGGAGAATTGGGCCAGATATCTTTCTCCAAGAATCTCTATTGGCAGCTATTTTAGCAGCTTCACTCCATGCCCCAGTCCAAAATCTGATCTTTCCCTTTCAACAGTCCTGCACCAGGTCTCTTTCGGCCGCCCTCTTCTTCTCTTTCCTTCTGCTGGTGTTCATTGCAGAGCAATCCTTGGATGTTCATTGGCTTCTGTCTTAATATGTGTCCAATCCATTTCCACCTCCGATGTTTAACAAGCTCGCTTATCTTTTTTTTGTGTTTTTTCTCTGATTTGCTCATTTGTAATTTTTACAGGCCAGTATATTTTGAGGATTCTTCTGAGACATTCGTGGTGGAAAGTGTCCAAAAAGAATATTTAATACTATTTAATTCATTTTGAATCTTTCAGTATTTGAATATGAGATTCTGCTTGTAAAACGTTTATTTTGAACTTTTTACTTTGACTGATGGGAACAGTGACAAAATTATGTCAAAATGAAAAATAAAAAATAAATTAATCGAAGAGCTGAAATATCTTTCTAGGTCGACTTTAAATTCACTTTTTACAGTTATATTACCTGATATCTTAGTACCATGAACTTTCTCGGACATTTGACAAATAACGTCAATGTCCAAGGCATCTTAGGCTACTAAAATTGCAGGTTGTATAAATTCGTTCAACTTCACTTATGAAACTGCGTGTACTAGGCGTGACATGGACAATTTGGGAAGTGTAAGGTTTACAGTTGCATTAATTACGGAAAATGGAGAGTTTAGAATTGCATTTTCCAGACAAATGCAACTGCAAAGATAAAAAGTCGTTCACGATCTGATGGCAAAATAATCAACGAGTTTATTTAATACTAAATAAAGCGTGAAAAGGCGTGATTATATACATTCATCGATATAATATTTACTATATATAAGAATAATGGTAAAAAGAGTATTTCATTTTCGTCTTTATTTCACCACGTAGACTTTGTAATTTAATTGTTTTACCGTACATACCATTTCACTGTTTGTATGGCAGAACATATGTGAAGCACAAGAGTAAAAAGAGAAGCGCTTTCCCTGGAAGGTGTTTATTGTGACGATTAAGTGGACAAGTGTAGGCATTAAGTGAGAAATGGAGAGTTTAGAATTGCATTTCCTGACAAATGCAGTAGCAGTGATAAAGATCGTTTCGGATCTAATGGCAAAGTAAATACCAAGTCTTAGTGCAATGTTTGTTTATATGCAAGTTGGGTAACGGAATTACGCATTAATGATCTGTGTATACCAGTGATAATTATTAACAGTCAACATTTAGTCAGCACAGCTTTGAATTACCTGTCAAAAATAGAAAACTTTGCCTTTAATTTATGTGTATGTGTGTCATACAAACAATAAAATGGTGTGTACAAGTAATACAACATTTTCTAACTTTGAGCGATGTAGTCAGGGGGCAGATCCCAAAAATGTGACACCCCCTAAACTTTTTTTGTTAAAAGCAGGAAACATGGTGGAACTTATTGCCCTATATGTACTTAGTCAGGCTAGGTATGTTTCCACCTTGACTTTTTCCGTTTAATAAAAATATGGCTGCCAATCTAAGATGGCCGCCAAAAAAGATAATTTAAGTGTAAAAATTCAATATCAAATCAACCACTCAACCTTTCTAGTTGAAATTTTATATTTGATCAATTAAATATTTTAACTAATTTTCCATGAATAAAAATTGGTTGTAAAATTCAATATGGCCGCCGTTTTCAAGATGACCGACTTATAATCATCACTGCATTTTAAACCAAATACAGCAAAGGATGTCATTATTTTATGATATAAAACCAATGTATTGTATTTAATATATATGTACTTAGTTAGGCTAAGTATGTTTCCATCTTGACTTTTTCCGTTTAATGAAAATATGGCTGCCAAATTCAAGATGGCCACCAAAAAAGATAATTTTAAAATTGAAATTCAATAACAAATCAACCGCTTAACCTTTTGAGTGGGGAATTTGGTATTTGATCAATTAAATATTTATACTTATTTTTCAAATACAAACTGTGGTTGTAAAATTCAACATGGCCACCAATTTTAAGATGGTCGAATAATAATCATCGCGCTGCATTTTAAATCAAATTCAACAAAGGATGACATTATTTTATGACATAAAACCAATTTGTATTTGTGACACATTATTTGAAAATATTATCAGTACTGCTCTTTAAACTTATTTTAGGTAATTTAAATAACGAAGCCGAAACATGTTTCAAGTTTCAATAAAGATCATTTGAATTAATTTAATAACTGTCTTTTGACGTCTGCAATAAAAAATAGTCTTCACGCTCATTCAAACATTCAAGAGGTCCAACAGCAACATAATTAACATCCACAAGCACCTTGCAGCAATATATTCTATACGTATATCTCTTATATTTTATATTCTATACGTATATCCCTTATATTTATTATCCCCGGTTCAACAATTCAACAATTTCCAAAACATCAATTTTTGTAAAACAAAAACCAAGACCATAACAAAAACATCTGATGGCTACAAAGGATAAGCATCTGACCATTATCTGTTTCTTTGGCTCAAAGAACAATTCTTAGGTCTGCCTCTTTATAATTTGCTCAAAGACCTGATTTACTTGTCCTGCACTCGAGAATGTAAGATTCGCATCCAAAAAAAACCCTAACCGAACCATTTACTGCTTGCCATACACCCTATTTATTTATCTCATTTGATATAAAACTTAAAAAATCAGATTCATTTTTTATTCTCGTCCATATGTATATCGAATTATTCCAATTTTTAACTTTAAATCTCTATTGTGTAGTACATGTATTATTCTTTAAATCGAACTATTCTTACCAGTTTTACTGGTTTTAATGCTCTAGGATTGCAATTTGTGGATGGATTGTTGTGTTTTTGATTTATTTTATTCTTTATAGACTTTATAGAATGCTCAAAATATCAAACAAAACATCACAAAACATCTACTCTATCACTATTCCTGAAATGACATTCTGCAAATCTACAAAGTTGTCAAAGGTTTGTACATTGGTGTTTTCCCAATGCTGTTAACCAATGTCATATTCTTTATTATGGTACAAATCTTTATACCTTTTTCTGAACATTTCTGGATGACATCATCAACCTGTGCCTACATCAGATGTTTGTTAATTGGTCGTAAACTACCTGATGATGTTACTTAGACTACACTTACGACTTTTTGTCCAGTATATCACTATCACCGTTACCTCCTTTCACTGGCACAATGATATTATTTAGCTATTATTGTTTTGATTTTTAAACTCCATAATGCTACCGAAAAATATAAAAACCTGTACGATAATATATGGTGCAGCATTGGTTAACAGCATTGGAAAACCACAATATGCACTTTGAAGATTGTCTCGCAGCAACCACAAAGTATCGTTTTAGAAAATAGTGTTAGGGTAGATTGTTTGCTTTTATAAAAGTTTGAACTGGACAAAAAGAATAAATTCAAAAACAAACATACCAATCCATGTCAAAATAACAATTATGAAGCAAAGTAAAAATCTTAGGGAAGTCAGAACAAGTGACCTGGAAGAATAATTGAGCACCCCACACTTTTTAGAATGAAAGAAACATGGAACTTTGGGACGCCACATATCCATGATATTTTCGGATACAGAGTCACCATACTATATTGTGATGACGGCAATAAAACTTTATGAGGGCCTTGATAAGCCAAGGCTTGAACTATCCACAATTCATTTCTTAGTAGTTTTCACCGTTGTATAAACAGATTGAAAGAATGCAGAAGAGAGATGGAATTCCATGTTGCCTGAGAATTTGAACAATTTTATAAATATGGGAGAGAATAAAGCTTAACTGACAAGTTTTATATCAAATGAGTTGAGCAAGGAAGTACTAGGCAAGGAGTCAGTGGTAAGTGGAGGGTTGTTGGTCCAAATACTACCTTTTCGAGTACATGGCGAGATACATCAAGCCTTTGTACAAACCATAAAAAGGCAAACTCAAGACTTGTTCCTTATGCCGAGTGAGATGGAAAGAATAACGGATAATGATCAGATGTTTGTATTCTCTTGGTTTTGTTCCACAACTAAACAGTAACGTTTAAGTGAATACTAGAACAAATAAGAAATTAGGAGTCAATAAAAAATATCATGTTAGTAAGTTGGTATTTGATCAACAAACAGTGATTGAGCTTCCAGCATGGGAAGTGTTCAAACAAACTACAGACCTTGAAAACTCTAAACTGAAACCTTATGAATATACGATAAAGTCGACAATGCTGTAATCAAGTGTCGATTCCTTTGTTTGTAATCTATTTCAAACTACCAACCCTCAACAAAATACTTCATGAACTTCACTGTCATGTGTTCCGTCATTGTCACTGTACAAGAGATGTTCCGGTCATGCACATTAAACACATTAATCATCAGGAAATTGTTTGGAATCTGTGTTTATTTCCTCAGTAAAAACTACCATTGTGAGCAGTTGGGAATTTGACCTACAATATCTATGAATGTGGAATTGTTAAATTTTTGTGATGTTTGTGCAGTTTAATTATTGTGAAAAACACATTCTACTACACAGTTGTTTGCTGGTGTAAAAAGCTTTTGAAGGAGTCAGTTAACTAGTATATATATATAACAAATTCAATATTATAGGTTATTGAACTGATATTGTGAAATATTGTCCCGAGTTGACTTGACATTTGCATGAGCTTGCGAGTACAAATTTCGAGTCAACAAGGGACAATATTTCACAATATCAGTTCAATAAACCTTTTATTATATAGCAAAATAAATTCCGTTTACTTCCCTCAATTATTTTATCTAAAAATACCATTTTGTCTTACAATCCATGTTATTGCACTAGCTCTTGTATATGAATATAAGAACTAGTGCAATACGACAACATAGCGATGACGTCTTCAGCCATGTAACAACAATCATATGACGTCATAAATAACAGCGTCATGTGACAAAACAGATTCGGGAAACCTCGGACTGGAACAAAGTTTGTGTGCAAATATTGATATTTATTGCACGCTAAAACCTCGGGATTTATCGTTTAATTACTATGCGATGCATATATTGCTATATAATAAATTGGTTTTTTGTATTAAAACAATGCAGCGCGGTTATTATTAGTCGGCCCATATTGAATTTACAACCACAATTTGTTCATGAAAAATTAGTATAAATATTTTATTGATCAAATACCAAATTTCAACTCAAAAGGTTAAGCGGTTAATTAGTTATTGAATGTTAAGTTTATAATTATCTTATTTGGTGGCCATCTTGGATTTGGCAGCCATATTTTCTTTAAACGGAAAAAGTCAAGATGGAAACATACTTAGCCTAACTAAGTACATATATATTAAATACAATACATTGGTTGTATATCATAAAATAATGACATCCTTTGTTGTATTTGGTTTAAAATGCAGTGATGATTATAAGTCGGCCATCTTAAAATGGACGCCATATTGAATTTTACAACCAATATTTATTCAAAGGAAAATAGTATAAATATTTAATTGATGAAATACCAAATTTCAACTAGAAAGGTTGAGTGGTTGATTTGAAATTGAAGTTTTTACACTTAAATTATCTTTTTTGGCGGCCATTTTGGATTGACAGCCATATTTTTTAAACGGAAAAAGTCAAGGTGGAAACATACCTAGCCTGACTAAGTACATATAGGGCAATAAGATCCACCATGTTTCCTGCTTTTAACAAAAAAGTTTAGGGGGGTCAATAAAAAGGCTACTTTTTATGATCTGCCCCCTGACTCATGAAGTAAGTCGAACGTTAAAAATTTCAGAAAACAAATTTATTTTCGTTTTCTTGCTTATTTGTTACAATTGCACTAGTGTTAAAATAGACTTGGTGTTTACTTTGCCATTAGATCCTGAAGAACCTTTATCACTACAACTGCATTTCTAAAATGCAATTCTAAACTCTCCATTTCTCACTTAATGCCTACACTCCCCCACTTGTCCATCTAATCGTCACACGCGACCTATAGTATTAAAATAGACTTGATGTTTACTTTGCCATTAGATCGTGAACTACCTTTATCACTGCACTGCATTTGTCAGGAAATGCAATTCTAAATTCTTCATTTCTCACTTAATGCCTACACTCCCCCACGTGTGCACTTAATCGTCACAATAAATAACTTCAAAGAAAAGCGCTTCGCTTTTTACTCTTGTGCTTTACATATTTTCTGTTATACAATGAAATGGTGTGTACGGTAATACAAAATTTAAAATTACAAAGTCTATGCGATGAAACAAAGAAGAAATTGAAATGCTCTTTTCTTTACAAAGATTCATATAATTCTGGTAATTTCAGAAAATAAATTTATGTCCGTTTTCTGCCAAAAATTAGAAAAATCAACCAAAATTTTCAATCGCTTTAAGTCACAACGTTCGACATACGTTTTAAAGGCAGGTAACTCGTCGGTACCTATATACTATGTTTTTGAGTGCATTTTTTAACTGATTTGCAACAAAACTACAAGAAATCATTTTTCCCAATTTACCAAAAATTATAAGAATCATGGTTATATGTGTATTTGACTTTAGTACATGGTTGCATTACTTCATCGCTCAGAGTTAGAAAATATTAGTGTTGTATTACTTGTACACACCATTTTATGTTTGTATGACAAGACATAAGTTAAAGAAGGCACAGTTTTCTACTTTTGCCTGTGCTGACTAAATACTGACTGTTAATATTAATCACTGGTATACACAGATCATTAATGCGTAATTCCGTTACCTACTTGCATATAAACAAACATTGCACTGAGTTACTTTAACAACACATGTTACATAACTAATCATGCATTTGTGAAATGATTTAGGACAAATTTCTTCTTTGTTTCATCGCATAGACTTTGTAATTTTAAATTTTGTATTACCGTACACACCATTTCATTGTATAACAGAAAATATGTAAAGCACAAGAGTAAAATGCGAAGCGCTTTTCTTTGAAGTTATTTATTGTGACGATTAAGTGCACACGTGGGGGAGTGTAGGCATTAAGTGAGAAATGGAGAATTTAGAATTGCATTTCCTGACAAATGCAGTGCAGTGATAAAGGTAGTTCACGATCTAATGGCAAAGTAAACATCAAGTCTATTTAAATACTAGTGTAACTGTACACAATAAACGCGTGAAAAGGCGTGATTATATACCTTCATCGATACAATATTGTACCATAAGTGGTTTAAGCTTCTCGTGTTAATGCACCACTGCCATCATTTTGGTGAACGAACTACACATTATTCATTAGTTCTGCATATTTCTTTTCGTCATTTTAGCGATTATTTAGCTATATGCTAACAACATTTTTATGACGCTAAAATCAATAACTTATAATATTACGTTTGTACTAAAACAGACAAAAATATACCGAAATCAATGTTTTCGTGTTTAAAAACGTACGTTATATTGTCCTAAATCATTTCACAAACATGATTAGTATGTAACATGTGCTGTTAAAGTAACTCAGTGCAATGTTTGTTTATATGCAAGTAGGGTAACGGAATTACGCATTAATGATCTGTGTATACCAGTGATTAATTTTAGTCAGTATTTAGTCAGCATAGCCAAAAGTAATAACTTTGCCTTCTTTAACTTATGTCTTGTCATACAAACAATAAAATGGTGTGTACAAGTAATACAACACTAATATTTTCTAACTCTGAGCGATTGAAGTAAATGCAACCATGTACTAAAGTGAAATACACATATAACCATGATTATAATTTTGGTAAATTGGGAAAAATGATTTCTTTGTAGTTTTGTTGCAAACCACTTAAAAATGCACTCAAAACACAGTATATAGGTACCCGACGAGTTACCTGCCTTTAAAACGTAAGTCGAACGTTGTGACTTAAAGCGATTGAAAATTTGGTTGATTTTTCTAATTTTTGGCAAGAAACGAAATAAATTTATTTTCTGAATTACCAGAATTATATGAATCTTTGTAAAGAAAAGAGCATTTCAATTTCTTCTTTGTTCATCGCATAGACTTTGTAATTTTAAATTTGTATTACCGTACACACCATTTCATTGTATAATAGAAAATATGTAAAGCACAAGAGTAAAAAGCGAAGCGCTTTTCTTTGAAGTTTTATTGTGACGATTAAGTGCACACGTGGGAGTGTAGGCATTAAGTGAGAAATGGAGAATTTAGAATTGCATTTCCTGACAAATGCAGTGCAGTGATAAAGGTCGTTCACGATCTAATGGCAAAGTAAACATCAAGTCTATTTAAATACTAGTGTAACTGAACACATAATGCGTGAAAAGGCGTGATTATATACCTTCATCGATACAATATTGTACATAAGTGGTTTAAGCTTGTCCGTGTTAATGCACACACTGCCATCATTTTGGTGAACGAACTACACATTATTCATTAGTTCCTGCATATTTCTTTTCGTCATTTTAGCGATTATTTAGCTTATCTAACAACATTTTTATGACGCTAAATCAATACTTAATTATTACGTGTACTTAAAACAGACAAAAATATACCGAAATCAATGTTTTCGTGTTTAAAACGTACGTTATATTGTCCTAAATCATTTCACAAATACATGATTAGTTATGTAACATGTGCTGTTAAAGTAACTCAGTGCAATGTTTGTTTATATGCAAGTAGGGTAACGGAATTACGCATTAATGATCTGTGTATACCAGTGATTAATTATTACAGTCAGTATTTAGTCAGCACAGCCAAAAGTAGAAAACTGTGCCTTCTTTAACTTATGTCTTGTCATACAAACAATAAAATGGTGTGTACAAGTAATACAACACTAATATTTCTAACTCTGAGCGATGAAGTAAATGCAACCATGTACTAAAGTGAAATACACATATAACCATGATTCTTATAATTTTTTGGTAAATTGGGAAAAATGATTTCTTTGTAGTTTTGTTGCAAACCACTTAAAAATGCACTCAAAAACATAGTATATAGGTACCCGACGAGTTACCTGCCTTTAAAACGTAAGTCGAACGTTGTGACTTAAAGCGATTGAAAATTTTGGTTGATTTTTCTAATTTTTGGCAAGAAAACGGACATAAATTTATTTTCTGAATTACCAGAATTATATGAATCTTTGTAAAGAAAAGAGCATTTCAATTTCTTCTTTGTTTCATCGCATAGACTTTGTAATTTTAAATTTGTATTACCGTACACACCATTTCATTGTATAACAGAAAATATGTAAAGCACAAGAGTAAAAAGCGAAGCGCTTTTCTTTGAAGTTATTTATTGTGACGATTAAGTGCACACGTGGGGGAGTGTAGGCATTAAGTGAGAAATGGAGAATTTAGAATTGCATTTCCTGACAAATGCAGTGCAGTGATAAAGGTAGTTCACGATCTAATGGCAAAGTAAACATCAAGTCTATTTAATACTAGTGTAACTGTAACACATAACGCGTGAAAAGGCGTGATTATATACCTTCATCGATACAATATTGTACTATAAGTGGTTTAATCTTGTCCGTGTTAATGCACACTGCCATCATTTTGGTGAACGAACTACACATTATTCATTAGTCCTGCATATTTTCTTTTCGTCATTTTAGCGATTATTTAGCTATATGTCTAACAACATTTTTGTGACGCTAAAATCAATAACTTAATCATATTACGTATGTACTTAAAACAGACAAAAAATATACCGAAATCAATGTTTTCGTGTTTAAAACGTACGTTATATTGTCCTAAATCATTTCACAAATGCATGATTAGTTATGTAACATGTGCTGTTAAAGTAACTCAGTGCAATGTTTGTTTATATGCAAGTAGGGTAACGGAATTACGCATTAATGATCTGTGTATACCAGTGATTAATTTTAACAGTCAGTATTTAGTCAGCACAGGCAAAAGTAGAAAACTGTGCCTTCTTTAACTTATGTCTTGTCATACAAACAATAAAATGGTGTGTACAAGTAATACAACACTAATATTTTCTAACTCTGAGCGATGAAGTAAATGCAACCATGTACTAAAGTGAAATACACATATAACCATGATTCTTATAATTTTTGGTAAATTGGGAAAAATGATTTCTTTGTAGTTTTGTTGCAAACCACTTAAAAATGCACTCAAAAACACAGTATATAGGTACCCGACGAGTTACCTGCCTTTAAAACGTATGTCGAACGTTGTGACTTAAAGCGATTGAAAATTTTGGTTGATTTTTCTAATTTTTGGCAAGAAAACGGAATAAATTTATTTTCTGAAATTACCAGAATTATATGAATCTTTGTAAAGAAAAGAGCATTTCAATTTCTTCTTTGTTTCATCGCATAGACTTTGTAATTTTAAATTTTGTATTACCGTACACACCATTTCATTGTATAACAGAAAATATGTAAAGCACAAGAGTAAAAAGCGAAGCGCTTTTTTTGAAGTTATTTATTGTGACGATTAAGTGCACACGTGGGGGAGTGTAGGCATTAAGTGAGAAATGGAGAATTTAGAATTGCATTTCCTGACAAATGCAGTGCAGTGATAAAGGTAGTTCACGATCTAATGGCAAAGTAAACATCAAGTCTATTTAAATACTAGTGTAACTGTAACACATAACGCGTGAAAAGGCGTGATTAATACCTTCATCGATACAATATTGTACTATAAGTGGTTTAATCTTGTCCGTGTTAATGCACACACTGCCATCATTTTGGTGAACGAACTACACATTCATTAGTTCTGCATATTTTCTTTTCGTCATTTTAGCGATTATTTAGCTATATGTCTAACAACATTTTGTGACACTAAAATCAATAACTTAATCATATTACGTATGTACTTAAAACAGACAAAAAAATATACCGAAATCAATGTTTTTCGTGTGTTAAAACGTACGTTATATTGTCCTAAATCATTCACAAATGGCATGATTATTATGTAACATGTGTGTGTAAAGTAACTCAGTGCAATGTTTGTTATATGCAAGTAGGGTAACGGAATTACGCATTAATGACTGTGTATACCAGTGATTAATTTAACAGTCAGTATTTAGTCAGCACAGGCAAAAGTAGAAAACTGTGCCTTCTTTAACTTAGTCTTGTCATACAAACAATAAATGGTGTGTACAAGTAATACAACACTAATATTTTCTAACTCTGAGCGATGAAGTAAATGCAACCATGTACTAAAGTGAAATACACATATAAACCATGATCTTAATTTTTGGTAATTGGGAAAAATGATTTCTTTGTAGTTTTGTTGCAAACCACTTAAAAAAATGCACTCAAAAAACATAGTATATAGGTACCCGACGAGTTACCTGCCTTTAAACGTATGTCGAACGTTGGACTTAAAGCGATTGAAAATTTTGGTTGATTTTTCTAATTTTGGCAAGAAAACGGACATAATTTATTTTCTGAAATTACCAGAATTATATGAATCTTTGTAAAGAAAAGAGCATTTCAATTTCTTCTTTGTTTCATCGCATAGACTTTGTAATTTTAAATTTGTATTACCGTACACACCATTTCATTGTATAACAGAAAATATGTAAAGCACAAGAGTAAAAAGCGAAGCGCTTTTCTTTGAAGTTATTTATTGTGACGATTAAGTGCACACGTGGGGGAGTGTAGGCATTAAGTGAGAAATGGAGATTTAGAATTGCATTTCTGACAAATGCAGTGCAGTGATAAAGGTAGTTCACGATAATGGCAAAGTAAACATCAAGTCTATTTAAAATACTAGTGTAACTGTAACAACATAACGCGTGAAAAGGGCGTGATTTATACCTTCATCGATACAATATTGTACTATAAGTGGTTAATCTTGTCCGTGTTAATGCACACACTGCCATCATTTTGGTGAACGAACTACACATTATTCATTAGTTCTGCATATTTTCTTTTCGTCATTTTAGCGATTATGTAGCTATATGTCTAACAACATTTTTGTGACACTAAAATCAATAACTTAATCATATTACGTATGTACTTAAAACAGACAAAAAATATACCGAAATCAATGTTTCGTGTTTAAAACGTACGTTATATTGTCCTAAATCATTTCACAAAGCATGATTAGGTTATGTTACATGTGCTGTTAAAGTAACTCAGTGCAATGTTTGTTTATATGCAAGTAGGGTAACGGAATTACGCATTAATTGATCTGTGTATACCAGTGATTAATATTAACAGTCAGTATTTAGTCAGCACAGGCAAAAGTAGAAAACTGTGCCTTTTTAACTTATGTCTTGTCATACAAACAATAAAATGGTGTGTACAAGTAATACAACACTAATATTTTTCTAACTCTGAGCGATGAAGTAAATGCAACCATGTACTAAAGTGAAATACACATTAACCATGATTCTTATAATTTTTGGTAAATTGGGAAAATGATTTCTTTGTAGTTTTGTTGCAAACCACTTAAAAAATGCACTCAAAAACATAGTATATAGGTACCCGACGAGTTACCTGCCTTTAGAACGTATGTCGAACGTTGTGACTTAAAGCGATTGAAAATTTTGGTTGATTTTTCTAATTTTTGGCAAGAAAACGGACATAAATTTATTTTCTGAAATTACCAGAATTATATGAATCTTTGTAAAGAAAAGAGCATTTCAATTTCTTCTTTGTTTCATCGCATAGACTTTGTAATTTTAAATTTGTATTACCGTACACCACCATTTCATTGTATAACAGAAAAATATGTAAAAGCACAAAAGTAAAAAGCGAAGCGCTTTTCTTTGAAGTTATTTATTGTGACGATTAAGTGCACACGTGGGGGAGTGTAGGCATTAAGTGAGAAATGGAGAATTTAGAATTGCATTTCCTGACAAATGCAGTGCAGTGATAAAGGTAGTTCACGATCTAATGGCAAAGTAAACATCAAGTCTATTTAAATACTAGTGTAACTGTAACACATAACGCGTGAAAAGGCGTGATTATATACCTTCATCGATACAATATTGTACTATAAGTGGTTTAATCTTGTCCGTGTTAATGCACACACTGCCATCATTTTGGTGAACGAACTACACATTATTCATTAGTTCTGCATATTTTCTTTTCGTCATTTTAGCGATTATTTAGCTATATGTCTAACAACATTTTTGTGACACTAAAATCAATAACTTAATCATATTACGTATGTACTTAAAACAGACAAAAAATATACCGAAATCATGTTTTCGTGTTTAAAACGTACGTTATATGTCCTAATCATTTCACAAATGCATGATTAGTTATGTAACATGTGCTGTTAAAGTAACTCAGTGCAATGTTTGTTTATATGCAAGTAGGGTAACGGAATTACGCATTAATGATCTGTGTATACCAGTGATTAATTTTAACAGTCAGTATTTAGTCAGCACAGGCAAAGTAGAAAACTGTGCCTTCTTTAACTTATGTCTTGTCATACAAACAATAAAATGGTGTGTACAAGTAATACAACACTAATATTTCTAACTCTGAGCGATGAAGTAATGCAACCATGTACTAAAGTGAAATACACATATAACACGATTCTTATAATTTTTGGTAAATTGGGAAAATGATTTCTTTGTAGTTTTGTTGCAAACCACTTAAAAAATGCACTCAAAAACATAGTATATAGGTACCCGACGAGTTACCTGCCTTTAAAACGTATGTCGAACGTGTGTGACTTAAAGCGATTGAAAATTTTGGTTGATTTTTCTAATTTTTGGCAAGAAAACGGACATAAATTGTATTTTCTGAAATTACCAGAATTATATGAATCTTTGTAAAGAAAAGAGCATTTCAATTTCTTCTTTGTTTCATCGCATAGACTTTGTAATTTTAAATTTTTATTACCGTACACACCATTTCATTGTATACAGAAATATGTAAAGCACAAGAGTAAAAAGCGAAGCGCTTTTCTTTGAAGTTATTTTATTGTGACGATTAAGTGCACACGTGGGGGGAGTGTAGGCATTAAGTGAGAAATGGAGAATTTAGAATTGCATTTCCTGACAAATGCAGTGCAGTGATAAAGGTAGTTCACGATCTAATGGCAAAGTAAACATCAAGTCTATTTAAATACTAGTGTAACTGTAACACATAACGCGTGAAAAGGCGGGTGATTATATACCTTCATCGATACAATATTGTACTATAAGTGGTTTAATCTTGTCCGTGTTAATGCACACACTGCCATCATTTTGGTGAACGAACTACACATTATTCATTAGTTCTGCATATTTTCTTTTCGTCATTTTAGCGATTATTTAGCTAATGTCTAACAACATTTTTGTGACACTAAATCATAACTTAATCATATTACGTATGTACTTAAAACAGACAAAAAATATACCGAAATCAATGTTTTCGTGTTTAAAACGTACGTTCTATTGTCCTAAATCATTTCACAAATGCATGATTAGTTATGTAACATGTGCTGTTAAAGTAACTCAGTGCAATGTTTGTTTAATATGCAAGTAGGGTAACGGAATAACGCATTAATGATCTGTGTATACCAGTGATTAATTTAACAGTCAGTATTAGTCAGCACAGGCAAAGTAGAAAACTGTGCCTTCTTTAACTTATGTCTTGTCATACACAATAAAATGGTGTGTACAAGTAATACAACACTAATATTTTCTAACTCTGAGCGATGAAGTAAATGCAACCATGTACTAAAGTCAAATACACATAAACCATGATTTAATAATTTTTGGTAAATTGGGAAAAATGATTTCTTTGTAGTTTTGTTGCAAACCACTTAAAAAAAATACACTCAAAAACATAGTATATAGGTACCGACGAGTTACCTGCCTTTAAAACGTATGTCGAACGTTGTGACTTAAAGCGATTGAAAATTTTGGTGATTTTTCTAATTTTTGGCAAGAAAACGGACATAAATTATTTTGAAATTACCAGAATTATATGAATCTTTGTAAAGAAAAGAGCATTTCAATTTCTTCTTTGTTTCATCGCATAGGACTTTGTAATTTTAAATTTTGTATTACCGTACACACCATTTCATTGTATAACAGAAAATATGTAAAGCACAAGAGTAAAAGCGAAGCGCTTTTCTTTGAAGTTATTTATTGTGACGATTAAGTGCACACGTGGGGGAGTGTAGGCATTAAGGAGAAATGGAGAATTTAGAATTGCATTTCCTGACAAATGCAGTGCAGTGATAAAGGTAGTTCACGATCTAATGGCAAAGTAAACATCAAGTCTATTTAAATACTAGTGTAACTGTAACACATAACGCGTGAAAAGGCGTGATTTATTACTTCATCGATACAATATTGTACTATAAGTGGTTTAATCTTGTCCGTGTTAATGCACACACTGCCATCATTTTGGTGAACGAACTACACATTATTCATTAGTTCTGCATTTTTCTTTTCGTCATTTTAGCGATTATTTAGCTTATGTCTAACAACATTTTTGTGACGCTTAAATCAATAACTTAATCATATTACGTATGTACTTAAAACAGACAAAAAATATACCGAAATCAATGTTTTCGTGTTTAAAACGTACGTTATATTGTCCTAAATCATTTCACAAATGCATGATTAGTTATGTAACATGTGCTGTTAAAGTAACTCAGGACAATGTTTGTTTATATGCAAGTAGGGTAACGGAATTACGCATTAATGATCTGTGTATACCAGTGATTAATTTTAACAGTCAGTATTTAGTCAGCACAGGCAAAAGTAGAAAACTGTGCCTTCTTTAACTTATGTCTTGTCATACAAACAATAAAATGGTGTGTACAAGTAATACAACACTAATATTTTCTAACTCTGAGCTATGAAGTAAATGCAACCATGTACTAAAGTGAAATACACATATAACCATGATTCTTATAATTTTTGGTAAATGGGAAAAATGATTCTTTGTAGTTTTGTTGCAAACCACTTAAAAATGCACTCAAAAACATAGTATATGGTACCGACGAGTTACCTGCCTTTAAAACGTATGTCGAACGTTGTGACTAAAGCGATTGAAAATTTTGGTTGATTTTTCTAATTTTTGGCAAGAAAACGGACATAAATTTATTTTCTGAAATTACCAGAATTATATGAATCTTTGTAAAGAAAGAGCATTTCAATTTCTTCTTTGTTTCATCGCATAGACTTTGTAATTTTAAATTTGTATTACCGTACACACCATTTCATTGTATAAACAGAAATATGTAAAGCACAAGAGTAAAAAGCGAAGCGCTTTCTTTGAAGTTATTTATTGTGACGATTAAGTGCACACGTGGGGGAGTGTAGGCATTAAGTGAGAAATGGAGAATTTAGAATTGCATTTCCTGACAAATGCAGTGCAGTGATAAAAGGTAGTTCACGATCTAATGGCAAAGTAAACATCAAGTCTATTTAAATACTAGTGTAACTGTAACACATAACGCGTGAAAAGGCGTGATTATATACCTTCATCGATACAATATGTACTATAAGTGGTTTAATCTTGTCCGTGTTAATGCACACACTGCCATCATTTTGGTGAACGAACTACACATTATTCATTGTTCTGCATATTTCTTTTCGTCATTTTAGCGATTATTTAGCTATATGTCTAACAACATTTTGTGACACTAAAATCAATAACTTAATCATATACGTATGTACTTAAAACAGACAAAAAATATACCGAAATCAATGTTTTCGTGTTTAAAACATACGTTATATTGTCCTAAATCATTTCACAAATGCATGATTAGTTATGTAACATGTGCTGTTAAAGTAACTCAGTGCAATGTTTGTTTATATGCAAGTAGGGTAACGGAATTACGCATTAATGATCTGTGTATACCAGTGATTAATTTTAACAGTCAGTATTAGTCAGCACAGGCAAAAGTAGAAAACTGTGCCTTCTTTAACTTATGTCTTGTCATACAAACAATAAAATGGTGTGTACAAGTAATACAACACTAATATTTTCTAACTCTGAGCGATGAAGTAAATGCAACCATGTACTAAAGTGAAATACACATATAACCATGATTCTTATAATTTTTGGTAAATTGGGAAAAATGATTTCTTTGTAGTTTTTGTTGCAAACCACTTAAAAAAATGCACTCAAAAACATAGTATATAGGTACCGACGAGTTACCTGCCTTTAAAACGTATGTCGAACGTTGTGACTTAAAGCGATTGAAAATTTGGTTGATTTTTCTAATTTTTGGCAAGAAAACGGACATAAATTTATTTTCTGAAATTACCAGAATTATATGAATCTTTGTAAAGAAAAGAGCATTTCAATTTCTTCTTTGTTTCATCGCATAGACTTTGTAATTTTAAATTTGTATTACCGTACACACCATTTCATTGTATAACAGAAAATATGTAAAGCACAAGAGTAAAAAGCGAAGCGCTTTTCTTTGAAGTTATTTATTGTGACGATTAAGTGCACACGTGGGGAGTGTAGGCATTAAGTGAGAAATGGAGAATTTAGAATTGCATTTCCTGACAAATGCAGTGCAGTGATAAAGGTAGTTCACGATCTAATGGCAAAGTAAACATCAAGTCTATTTAAATACTAGTGTAACTGTAACACATAACGCGTGAAAAGGCGTGATTATATACCTTCATCGATACAATATTGTACTATAAGTGGTTTAATCTTGTCCGTGTTAATGCACACACTGCCATCATTTTGGTGAACGAACTACACATTATTCATTAGTTCTGCATATTTTCTTTTCGTCATTTTAGCGATTATTTAGCTATATGTCTAACAACATTTTTGTGACACTAAAATCAATAACTTAATCATATTACGTATGTACTTAAAACAGACAAAAAATATACCGAAATCAATGTTTTCGTGTTTAAAACGTACGTTATATTGTCCTAAATCATTTCACAAATGCATGATTAGTTATGTAACATGTGCTGTTAAAGTAACTCAGTGCAATGTTTGTTTATATGCAAGTAGGGTAACGGAATTACGCATTAATGATCTGTGTATACCAGTGATTAATTTAACAGTCAGTATTTAGTCAGCACAGGCAAAAGTAGAAAACTGTGCCTTCTTTAACTTATGTCTTGTCATACAAACAATAAAATGGTGTGTACAAGTAATACAACACTAATATTTTCTAACTCTGAGCGATGAAGTAAATGCAACCATGTATGTACTAAAGTGAAATACACATATAACCATGATTCTTATAATTTTTGGTAAATTGGGAAAAATGATTTCTTTGTAGTTTTGTTGCAAACCACTTAAAAAATGCACTCAAAAACATAGTATATAGGTACCCGACGAGTTACTGCCTTTAAAACGTATGTCGAACGTTGTGACTTAAAGCGATGAAAATTTTGGTTGATTTTCTAATTTTGGCAAGAAAACGGACATAAATTTATTTTCTGAAATTACCAGAATTATATGAATCTTTGTAAAGAAAAGAGCATTTCAATTTCTTCTTTGTTTCATCGCATAGACTTTGTAATTTTAAATTTTGTATTACCGTACACACCATTTCATTGTATAACAGAAAATATGTAAAGCACAAGAGTAAAAAGCGAAGCGCTTTTCTTTGAAGTTATTTATTGTGACGATTAAGTGCACACGTGGGGGAGTGTAGGCATTAAGTGAGAAATGGAGAATTTAGAATTGCATTTCCTGACAAATGCAGTGCAGTGATAAAGGTAGTTCACGATCTAATGGCAAAGTAAACATCAAGTCTATTTAAATACTAGTGTAACTGTAACACATAACGCGTGAAAAGGCGTGATTATATACCTTCATCGATACAATATTGTACTATAAGTGGTTTAATCTTGTCCGTGTTAATGCACACACTGCCATCATTTTGGTGAACGAACTACACATTATTCATTAGTTCTGCATATTTTCTTTTCGTCATTTTAGCGATTATTTAGCTATATGTCTAACAACATTTTTGTGACGCTAAAATCAATAACTTAATCATATTACGTATGTACTTAAAACAGACAAAAAATATACCGAAATCAATGTTTTCGTGTTTAAAACGTACGTTATATTGTCCTAAATCATTTCACAAATGCATGATTAGGTATGTTACATGTGCTGTTAAAGTAACTCAGTGCAATGTTTGTTTATATGCAAGTAGGGTAACGGAATTACGCATTAATGATCTGTGTATACCAGTGATTAATATTAACAGTCAGTATTTAGTCAGCACAGGCAAAAGTAGAAAACTGTGCCTTCTTTAACTTATGTCTTGTCATACAAACAATAAAATGGTGTGTACAAGTAATACAACACTAATATTTTCTAACTCTGAGCGATGAAGTAAATGCAACCATGTACTAAAGTGAAATACACATATAACCATGATTCTTAAATTTTTGGTAAATTGGGAAAAATGATTTCTTTGTAGTTTTGTTGCAAACCACTTAAAAATGCACTCAAAAACATAGTATATAGGTACCCGACGAGTTACCTGCCTTTAGAAACGTATGTCGACCGTTGTGACTTAAAGCGATTGAAAATTTTGGTTGATTTTTCTAATTTTTGGCAAGAAAACGGACATAAATTTATTTCTGAAATTACCAGAATTATATGAATCTTTGTAAAGAAAAGAGCATTTCAATTTCTTCGTTGTTTCATCGCATAGACTTTGTAATTTTAAATTTTGTATTACCGTACACCATTTCATTGTATAACAGAAAATATGTAAAGCACAAAAGTAAAAAGCGAAGCGCTTTTCTTTGAAGTTATTTATTGTGACGATTAAGTGCACACGTGGGGGAGTGTAGGCATTAAGTGAGAAATGGAGAATTTAGAATTGCATTTCCTGACAAATGCAGTGCAGTGATAAAGGTAGTTCACGATCTAATGGCAAAGTAAACATCAAGTCTATTTAAATACTAGTGTAACTGTAACACATAACGCGTGAAAAGGCGTGATTATATACCTTCATCGATACAATATTGTACTATAAGTGGTTTAATCTTGTCCGTGTTAATGCACACACTGCCATCATTTTGGTGAACAAACTACACATTATTCATTAGTTCTGCATATTTTCTTTCGTCATTTTAGCGATTATTTAGCTATATGTCTAACAACATTTTGTGACGCTAAAATCAATAACTTAATCATATTACGTATTGTACTTAAAAAACAAAAAATATACCGAAATCAATGTTTTCGTGTTTAAAACGTACGTTATATTGTCCTAAATCATTTCACAAATGCATGATTAGTTATGTAACATGTGCTGTTAAAGTAACTCAGTGCAATGTTTGTTAATATGCAAGTAGGGTAACGGAATAACGCATTAATGATCTGTGTATACCAGTGATTAATTTTAACAGTCAGTATTTAGTCAGCACAGGCAAAAGTAGAAAACTGTGCCTTCTTTAACTTATGTCTTGTCATACAAACAATAAAATGGTGTGTACAAGTAATACAACACTAATATTTTCTAACTCTGAGCGATGAAGTAAATGCAACCATGTACTAAAGTGAAATACACATATAACCATGATTGTAATAATTTTTGGTAAATTGGGAAAAATGATTTCTTTGTAGTTTTGTTGCAAACCACTTAAAAATACACTCAAAACATAGTATATAGGTACCCGACGAGTTACCTGCCTTTAAAACGTATGTCGAACGTTGTGACTTAAAGCGATTGAAAATTTTGGTTGATTTTTCTAATTTTTGGCAAAAAACGGACATAAATTTATTTTCTGAAATTACCAGAATTATATGAATCTTTGTAAAGAAAAGAGCATTTCAATTTCTTCTTTGTTTCATCGCATAGACTTTGTAATTTTAAATTTTGTATTACCGTACACACCATTTCATTGTATAACAGAAATATGTAAAGCACAAGAGTAAAAAGCGAAGCGCTTTTCTTTGAAGTTATTTATTGTGACGATTAAGTGCACACGTGGGGGAGTGTAGGCATTAAGTGAGAAATGGAGAATTTAGAATTGCATTTCCTGACAAATGCAGTGCAGTGATAAAGGTAGTTCACGATCTAATGGCAAAGTAAACATCAAGTCTATTTAAATACTAGTGTAACTGTAACACATAACGCGTGAAAAAGGCGTGATTATATACCTTCATCGATACAATATTGTACTATAAGTGGTTTAATCTTGTCCGTGTTAATGCACACACTGCCATCATTTTGGTGAACGAACTACACATTATTCATTAGTTCTGCATATTTTCTTTTCGTCATTTTAGCGATTATTTAGCTATATGTCTAACAACATTTTTGTGACGCTAAAATCAATAACTTAATCATATTACGTATGTACTTAAAACAGACAAAAATATACCGAAATCAATGTTTTCGTGTTTAAAACGTACGTTATATTGTCCTAAATCATTTCACAAATGCCTGATTAGGTATGTTACATGTGCTGTTAAAGTAACTCAGTGCAATGTTTGTTTATATGCAAGTAGGGTAACGGAATTACGCATTAATGATCTGTGTATACCAGTGATTAATATTAACAGTCAGTATTTAGTCAGCACAGGCAAAAGTAGAAAACTGTGCCTTCTTTAACTTATGTCTTGTCATACAAACAATAAAATGGTGTGTACAAGTAATACAACACTAATATTTTCTAACTCTGAGCGATGAAGTAAATGCAACCATGTACTAAAGTGAAATACACATATAACCATGATTCTTATAATTTTTGGTAAATTGGGAAAAATGATTTCTTTGTAGTTTTGTTGCAAACCACTTAAAAAATGCACTCAAAAACATAGTATATAGGTACCCGACGAGTTACCTGCCTTTAGAACGTATGTCGACCGTTGTGACTTAAAGCGATTGAAAATTTTGGTTGATTTTTCTAATTTTTGGCAAGAAAACGGACATAAATTTATTTTCTGAAATTACCAGAATTATATGAATCTTTGTAAGAAAAGAGCATTTCAATTTCTTCTTTGTTTCATCGCATAGACTTTGTAATTTTAAATTTTGTATTACCGTACACACCATTTCATTGTATAACAGAAAATATGTAAAGCACAAGAGTAAAAAGCGAAGCGCTTTTCTTTGAAGTTATTTATTGTGACGATTAAGTGCACACGGGGGGAGTGTAGGCATTAAGTGAGAAATGGAGAATTTAGAATTGCATTTCCTGACAAATGCAGTGCAGTGATAAAGGTAGTTCACGATCTAATGGCAAAGTAAACATCAAGTCTATTTAAATACTAGTGTAACTGTAACACATAACGCGTGAAAAGGCGTGATTATATACCTTCATCGATACAATATTGTACTATAAGTGGTTTAATCTTGTCCGTGTTAATGCACACACTGCCATCATTTTGGTGAACGAACTACACATTATTCATTAGTTCTGCATATTTTCTTTTCGTCATTTTAGCGATTATTTAGCTTTATGTCTAACAACATTTTTGTGACGCTAAAATCAATAACTTAATCATATTACGTATGTACTTAAAACAGACAAAAAATATACCGAAATCAATGTTTTCGTGTTTAAAACGTACGTTATATTGTCCTAAATCATTTCACAAATGCATGATTAGTTATGTAACATGTGCTGTTAAAGTAACTCAGGACAATGTTTGTTTATATGCAAGTAGGGTAACGGAATTACGCATTAATGATCTGTGTATACCAGTGATTAATTTTAACAGTCAGTATTTAGTCAGCACAGGCAAAAGTAGAAAATTGTGCCTTCTTTAACTTATGTCTTGTCATACAAACAATAAAATGGTGTGTACAAGTAATACAACACTAATATTTTCTAACTCTGAGCGATGAAGTAAATGCAACCATGTACTAAAGTGAAATACACATATAACCATGATTCTTATAATTTTTGGTAAATTGGGAAAAATGATTTCTTTGTAGTTTTGTTGCAAACCACTTAAAAAATGCACTCATAAACATAGTATATAGGTACCCGACGAGTTACCTGCCTTTAAAACGTATGTCGAACGTTGTGACTTAAAGCGATTGAAAATTTTGGTTGATTTTTCTAATTTTTGGCAAGAAAACGGACATAAATTTATTTTCTGAAATTACCAGAATTATATGAATCTTTGTAAAGAAAAGAGCATTTCAATTTCTTCTTTGTTTCATCGCATAGACTTTGTAATTTTAAATTTTGTATTACCGTACACACCATTTCATTGTATAACAGAAAATATGTAAAGCACAAGAGTAAAAAGCGAAGCGCTTTTCTTTGAAGTTATTTATTGTGACGATTAAGTGCACACGTGGGGGAGTGTAGGCATTAAGTGAGAAATGGAGAATTTAGAATTGCATTTCCTGACAAATGCAGTGCAGTGATAAAGGTAGTTCACGATCTAATGGCAAAGTAAACATCAAGTCTATTTAAATACTAGTGTAACTGTAACACATAACGCGTGAAAAGGCGTGATTATATACCTTCATCGATACAATATTGTACTATAAGTGGTTTAATCTTGTCCGTGTTAATGCACACACTGCCATTTTGGTGAACGAACTACACATTTCATTAGTTCTGCATATTTTCTTTTCGTCATTTTAGCGATTATTTAGCTATATGTCTAACAACATTTTTGTGACGCTAAAATCAATAACTTAATCATATTACGTATGTACTTAAAACAGACAAAAATATACCGAAATCAATGTTTTCGTGTTTAAAACGTACGTTATATTGTCCTAAATCATTTCACAAATGCATGATTAGTTATGTAACATGTGCTGTTAAAGTAACTCAGTGCAATGTTTGTTTATATGCAAGTAGGGTAACGGAATTACGCATTAATGATCTGTGTATACCAGTGATTAATTTTAACAGTCAGTATTTAGTCAGCACAGGCAAAAGTAGAAAACTGTGCCTTCTTTAACTTATGTCTTGTCATACAAACAATAAAATGGTGTGTACAAGTAATACAACACTAATATTTTCTAACTCTGAGCGATGAAGTAAATGCAACCATGTACTAAAGTGAAATACACATATAACCATGATTCTTATAATTTTTGGTAAATTGGGAAAAATGATTTCTTTGTAGTTTTGTTGCAAACCACTTAAAATGCACTCAAAAACATAGTATATAGGTACCCGACGAGTTACCTGCCTTTAAAACGTATGTCGAACGTTGTGACTTAAAGCGATTGAAAATTTTGGTTGATTTTTCTAATTTTTGGCAAGAAAACGGACATAAATTTATTTTCTGAAATTACCAGAATTATATGAATCTTTGTAAAGAAAAGAGCATTTCAATTTCTTCTTTGTTTCATCGCATAGACTTTGTAATTTTAAATTTTGTGTTACCGTACACACCATTTCATTGTATAACAGAAAATATGTAAAGCACAAGAGTAAAAAGCGAAGCGCTTTTCTTTGAGGTTATTTATTGTGACGATTAAGTGCACACGTGGGGGAGTGTAGGCATTAAGTGAGAAATGGAGAATTTAGAATTGCATTTCCTGACAAATGCAGTGCAGTGATAAAGGTAGTTCACGATCTAATGGCAAAGTAAACATCAAGTCTATTTAAATACTAGTGTAACTGTAACACATAACGCGTGAAAAGGCGTGATTATATACCTTCACAGTGTGGGAACGGAAGTTGAGTCAAACTGTACAGTTGTCGGTAGCTCTGTTTATCGAAGCGAGGAATGAAAACAGTGGAGTCAAACATAAGTAAAAATATGTAAAATTATTGTTGTTATGAAGTGTTGTGAGATTTTTCATAGGTACATGGATATCACTATGTTAATGCAATTTTTAATTATCCAACACATTTTGTGAAAAATCAAGCCTAAAACTTATATTCGTTTGTTGAACATGATAGATCACAGCGGAATTTTCATGAATTCAGGATTCATTCTCAATTTTCTCTATATTACTATTCTATTTAATACCATTCTGAAGACAGTTTGCAAGCTATGAATGTTAAAAACAACTTGTGGCTTATTACAGTACTTAGAAGTTTGGAGAAAACTTCAAAACACGATTTTATTGGACTGTGTGGTTTTCTGTTTACTGTACAGGTAGCTCACATTTTATGAAACTGTACTGTACAGGTAGCTCGCAACTGGCATTCAAATTCAAAGTATAGAAAGTATTAGGAACGCTTTCATTTAATAGAAATGCATGTATTAATCGATTATTTAAAAAAAAAAAAAAAACAAGGTTTGATTTTTTGTATTTGGGTTTCAGGGGTATAAACGTAGGGTTGCTATCTAAAATGCGTGTATCAGGCGTGACATTCATATTCTAAGGTCATCAACGATCTAAAATACATCAAGTGATAAAAAGGACATGGTCAGACAATACTGTTCTATGTTAATTAAGGCTAATATTGTTTATTATGAACAATATACAACTGAATACTATTATGTCTCTAAAATAGTAAAAGGATATAGATATAATCATAGAATGTGAAGAATCACGCCTGGGTAACGCAGTTTTAGAAGGCTCTATGGCATAAATTGTCTAAATATCATAAAGCCTCAATTTGTTTAAAACAAAATAAACAACGTTACGTTCTAGACTGTTCATTTGGCCATTGATTGGTAAATTTCGTTCAGCTTTCATACCTAAACCTGTTTTTCCGCGATGGAACCCATGGTATTTTACATCTTTCATAATGATGCAACACAGAAAAGGCCATTGTAACTTAATTCTCATGGTCCAGTGATTTTCTTTGATAATATAAAGTTTAACAGGACAATTTTGCTGAAACTTGATTTGCAAGTACAAATTTTAGATGCTTTATGTATTTCAACACAAAGCAATTCATTGTGACAAATTTTTATGACCCAGTGACTTTTAGATGATTTTTAAAGTAATAAAACAATTCTTATGAAACCTGATTTTAGGTACAATTTGGGATGCTTTACATATGACAACACAAAGTTGGTCTTTGTGACCTAGTTTTTCATGGTCATGTGATTTTGTTAGATAACTTTTATAGTAGTTTGATGATTTTGATCAACATTGATCGCATATCAAGTCAAAGAAATTTATAAAGTTGCAGAGGATGAATGTCAAAGTCTTCTACATGTAACAATAATGTTATCAATTAAAGTTATTTATGTTGCCTTTTGCATTTTCCTGAAGGTTGTAGTAAATAGTAAAACATTTAACACGTCTGGTTATTAATGTGCAAATGAAAAAGGTCATAATTATATAGCATCTGTGCAGAAAAAATAACAATTTCCGGAAGTTGTTACACTTTCATCTTCATTCAAATACATCCATCATTGCAACTACGTATTAACACTATCAATTATTTTCTAATGTAAACGTTTGCCACCATTGGGGGTGGTGACTTACCCAGCGATTGAACCCTGCTCAAACGCAATGTCTAGTTCCAAAATAGTTTTATATATGAAAATATTAAGGAATTTTTTTCTCTGCTGAAACCTGTTAATCCCTTAATGATCGAGTCCAGAACATATACCTCAGTTGATTCGTTTGGTATAAGAATTGTGTTGTCTTTCTCGTATTCCCTTGGGATGATGTGGAAATTTTTTAATTCGAATATCTCCTTGATTGAGGTCTGTTTTATTAAATTTCAATTCCAAGTCCTTGTGAAATATTATACAATGGTCGACAACCTCAGAAAAAATTAATTTTGCTTTACTTTTGCAGTATAAACAATGGAATCGTTTCGGTGTTCTTATAACATTTGAAATTAAGAAAATCCATCGATAGACATGGAAGATATGGAGAGGACACGATATTGAGACAGACAACCAGACGGATGCACGAACGGGCGAAAAGACTGACGGACATACAGGGTGATTTCTATATACCCCCTGAACTTCGTTTGCGGGGGGTATAATAATGCAATAAACCTTGAATTATTTTGTTTTAATTTTGAGCTACCTGTACAGAAAAATTACAGATATTTAGAGCTACCTGTACAGTATTTTTCGAGCTACCTGTACAGTAAACAATCTCCAAGGTGCGAAGAAAAATCTTATTTATAACAATAACCATTTAAAGGAGGGTGATGTCATCTTAATATATGTGTAACTTTATATTAAAAGTTGTCTTAAGTATTGTTTGTTACACTAGAAAATCCATCACGCTAGAGAATTTACGCATTTTTCGCTACAAGTCGATGTATTTTATCTAACTGTCTCGTGTTCAAGTGTTATTATTGTCGAGTGTATAAAGATATAAATGACAACGAATTCTTAAAATGGTAAATAATTTTCATCGTCAAATTTCTCCATTTAAATTTCTATCCAGATCTTGCATTATATGCTTAATACAAGTTAAAAAGTACCCACCAACCGTTTCAGACATATTGTATTTATTTCGTCTCTCGCTTCGATGAACAGAGCTACCGAAAACTGTACAGTTTGACTCAACTTCCGTTCCCACACTGTGACCTTCATCGATACAATATTGTACTATAAGTGGTTTAATCTTGTCCGTGTTAATGCACACACTGCCATCATTTTGGTGAACGAACTACACATTATTCATTAGTTCTGCATATTTTCTTTTCGTCATTTTAGCGATTATTTAGCTATATGTCTAACAACATTTTTGTGACGCTAAAATCAATAACTTAATCATATTACGTATGTACTTAAAACAGACAAAAAATATACCGAAATCAATGTTTTCGTGTTTAAAACGTACGTTATATTGTCCTAAATCATTTCACAAATGCATGATTAGTTATGTAACATGTGCTGTTAAAGTAACTCAGTGCAATGTTTGTTTATATGCAAGTAGGGTAACGGAATTACGCATTAATGATCTGTGTATACCAGTGATTAATTTTAACAGTCAGTATTTAGTCAGCACAGGCAAAAGTAGAAAACTGTGCCTTCTTTAACTTATGTCTTGTCATACAAACAATAAAATGGTGTGTACAAGTAATACAACACTAATATTTTCTAACTCTGAGCGATGAAGTAAATGCAACCATGTACTAAAGTCAAATACACATATAACCATGATTCTTATAATTTTTGGTAAATTGGGAAAAATGATTTCTTTGTAGTTTTGTTGCAAACCACTTAAAAAATGCACTCAAAAACATAGTATATAGGTACCCGACGAGTTACCTGCCTTTAAAACGTATGTCGAACGTTGTGACTTAAAGCGATTGAAAATTTTGGTTGATTTTTCTAATTTTTGGCACAAATTTTTAGCGTCACAAAAATGTTGTTAGACATATAGCTAAATAATCGCTAAAATGACGAAAAGAAAATATGCAGAACTAATGAATAATGTGTAGTTCGTTCACCAAAATGATGGCAGTGTGTGCATTAACACGGACAAGATTAAACCACTTATAGTACAATATTGTATCGATGAAGGTATATAATCACGCCTTTTCACGCGTTATGTGTTACAGTTACACTAGTATTTAAATAGACTTGATGTTTACTTTGCCATTAGATCGTGAACTACCTTTATCACTGCACTGCATTTGTCAGGAAATGCAATTCTAAATTCTCCATTTCTCACTTAATGCCTACACTCCCCCACGTGTGCACTTAATCGTCACAATAAATAACTTCAAAGAAAAGCGCTTCGCTTTTTACTCTTGTGCTTTACATATTTTCTGTTATACAATGAAATGGTGTGTACGGTAATACAAAATTTAAAATTACAAAGTCTATGCGATGAAACAAAGAAGAAATTGAAATGCTCTTTTCTTTACAAAGATTCATATAATTCTGGTAATTTCAGAAAATGAATTTATGTCCGTTTTCTTGCCAAAAATTGGAAAAATCAACCAAAATTTTCAATCGCTTTAAGTCACAACGTTCGACATACGTTTTAAAGGCAGGTAACTCGTCGGGTACCTATATACTATGTTTTTGAGTGGATTTTTTAAGTGGTTTGCAACAAAACTACAAAGAAATCATTTTTCCCAATTTACCAAAAATTATTACAATCATGGTTATATGTGTATTTGACTTTAGTACATGGTTGCATTTACTTCATCGCTCAGAGTTAGAAAATATTAGTGTTGTATTACTTGTACACACCATTTTATTGTTTGTATGACAAGACATAAGTTAAAGAAGGCACAGTTTTCTACTTTTGCCTGTGCTGACTAAATACTGACTGTTAAAATTAATCACTGGTATACACAGATCATTGATGCGTAATTTCGTTACCCTACTTGCATATTAACAAACATTGCACTGAGTTACTTTAACAGCACATGTTACATAACTAATCATGCATTTGTGAAATGATTTAGGACAATATAACGTACGTTTTAAACACGAAAACATTGATTTTGGTATATTTTTTGTCTGTTTTAAGTACATACGTAATATGATTAAGTTATTGATTTTAGCGTCACAAAAATGTTGTTAGACATATAGCTAAATAATCGCTAAAATGACGAAAAGAAAATATGCAGAACTAATGAATAATGTGTAGTTCGTTCACCAAAATGATGGCAGTGTGTGCATTAACACGGACAAGATTAAACCACTTATAGTACAATATTGTATCGATGAAGGTATATAATCACGCCTTTTCACGCGTTATGTGTTACAGTTACACTAGTATTTAAATAGACTTGATGTTTACTTTGCCATTAGATCGTGAACTACCTTTATCACTGCACTGCATTTGTCAGGAAATGCAATTCTAAATTCTCCATTTCTCACTTAATGCCTACACTCCCCCACGTGTGCACTTAATCGTCACAATAAATAACTTCAAAGAAAAGCGCTTCGCTTTTTACTCTTGTGCTTTACATATTTTCTGTTATACAATGAAATGGTGTGTACGGTAATACAAAATTTAAAATTACAAAGTCTATGCGATGAAACAAAGAAGAAATTGAAATGCTCTTTTCTTTACAAAGATTCATATAATTCTGGTAATTTCAGAAAATGAATTTATTTCCGTTTTCTTGCCAAAAATTAGAAAAATCAACCAAAATTTTCAATCGCTTTAAGTCACAACGTTCGACATACGTTTTAAAGGCAGGTAACTCGTCGGGTACCTATATACTATGTTTTTGAGTGCATTTTTTAAGTGATTTGCAACAAAACTACAAAGAAATCATTTTTCCCAATTTACTAAAAATTATAAGAATCATGGTTATATGTGTATTTGACTTTAGTACATGGTTGCATTTACTTCATCGCTCAGAGTTAGAAAATATTAGTGTTGTATTACTTGTACACACCATTTTATTATTTGTATGACAAGACATAAGTTAAAGAAGGCACAGTTTTCTACTTTTGCCTGTGCTGACTAAATACTGACTGTTAAAATTAATCACTGGTATACACAGATCATTAATGCGTAATTCCGTTACCCTACTTGCATATTAACAAACATTGCACTGAGTTACTTTAACAGCACATGTTACATAACTAATCATGCATTTGTGAAATGATTTAGGACAATATAACGTACGTTTTAAACACGAAAACATTGATTTCGGTATATTTTTTTGTCTGTTTTAAGTACATACGTAATATGATTAAGTTATTGATTTTAGCGTCACAAAATGTTGTTAGACATATAGCTAAATAATCGCTAAAATGACGAAAAGAAAATATGCGAACTAATGAATAATGTGTAGTTCGTTCACCCAAAATGATGGCAGTGTGTGCATTAACACGGACAAGATTAAACCACTTATAGTACAATATTGTATCGATGAAGGTATATAATCACGCCTTTTCACGCGTTATGTGTTACAGTTACACTAGTATTTAATAGACTTGATGTTTACTTTGCCATTAGATCGTGAACTACCTTTATCATGCACTGCATTTGTCAGGAAAATGCAATTCTAAATTCTCCATTTCTCACTTAATGCCTACACTCCCCCACGTGTGCACTTAATCGTCACAATAAATAACTTCAAAGAAAAGCGCTTCGCTTTTACTCTTGTGCTTTACATATTTTCTGTTATACAATGAATGGTGTGTACGGTAATACAAAATTTAAAATTACAAAGTCTATGCGATGAAACAAAGAAGAAATTGAAATGCTCTTTTCTTTACAAAGATTCATATAATTCTGATAATTTCAGAAAATGAATTTATGTCCGTTTTTCTTGCCAAAAATTAGAAAAATCAACCAAATTTTCAATCGCTTTAAGTCACAACGTTCGACATACGTTTTAAAGCAGGTAACTCGTCGGGTACCTATATACTATGTTTTTGAGTGCAATTTTTTAAGTAGTTTGCAACAAAACTACAAGAAATTATTTTTCCCAATTTACTAAAAATTATAAGAATCATGGTTATATGTGTATTTGACTTTAGTACATGGTTGCATTTACTTCATCGCTCAGAGTTTAGAAAATATTAGTGTTGTATTACTTGTACATCACCATTTTATTTGTTGTATGACAAGACATAAGTTAAGAAGGCAGTTTTCTACTTTTGCCTGTGCTGACTAAATACTGACTGTTACAATTAATCACTGGTATACACAGATCATTAATGCGTAATTCCGTTACCCTCTTGCATATTAACAAACATTGCACTGAGTTACTTTAACCGCACATGTTACATAACTAATCATGCATTTGTGAAATGATTTTAGGACAATATACGTACGTTTTTAAACACGAAATTGATTTCGGTATATTTTTTGTCTGTTTTAAGTACATACGTAATATGATTAAGTTATTGATTTTAGCGTCACAAAATGTTGTTAGACATATAGTCTAAATAATCGCTAAATGACGAAAAGAAAATATGCAGAACTAATGAATAATGTGTAGTTCGTTCACCAAAATGATGGCAGTGTGTGCATTAACACGGACAAGATTAAACCACTTATAGTACAATATTGTATCGATAAGGTAATAATCACGCTTTTCACGCGTTTATGTGTTACAGTTACACTAGTATTTAAATAGACTTGATGTTTACTTTGCCATTAGATCGTGAACTACCTTTATACTGCACTGCATTTGTCAGGAAATGCAATTCTAATTCTCCATTTCTCACTTAATGCCTACACTCCCCCACGTGTGCACTTAATCGTCACAATAAATAACTTCAAAGAAAAGCGCTTCGCTTTTTACTCTTGTGCTTTACATATTTTCTGTTATCAATGAAATGGTGTGTACGGTAATACAAAATTAAAATTACAAAGTCTATGCGATGAACAAAGAAGAAATTGAAATGCTCTTTTCTTTACAAAGATTCATATAATTCTGATAATTCAGAAAATGAATTTATGTCCGTTTTCTTGCCAAAAATTAGAAAAATCACCAAAATTTTCAATCGCTTTAAGTCACAACGTTCGACATACGTTTTAAAGGCAGGTAACTCGTCGGGTACCTATAATACTACATGTTTTTTGAGTGCATTTTTTAAGTGGTTTGCAACAAAACTACAAAGAAATCATTTTTTTTCCCAATTTA
This sequence comes from Anadara kagoshimensis, assembly GCA_021292105.1. Lineage (NCBI taxonomy): Eukaryota > Metazoa > Mollusca > Bivalvia > Arcoida > Arcidae > Anadara > Anadara kagoshimensis. The sequence continues at coordinate 21,337,764 of CM037870.1, read as the reverse complement.
CTAAAAATTATAAGAATCATGTTTATGTGTATTTGACTTTAGTACATGGTTGCATTTACTTCATCGCTCAGAGTTGAAAATATTAGTGTTGTATTACTTGTACACACCATTTTATTGTTTGTATGACAAGACATAATTAAAGAAGGCACAGTTTTCTACTTTTGCCTGTCTGACTAAATACTGAACTGTTAAAAATTAATCACTGGTATACACAGATCATTAATGCGTAATTCCGTTACCCTACTTGCATATTAACACCTTGCACTGAGTTACTTTAACAGCACATGTTACTAACTAATCATGCATTTGTGAAATGATTTAGGACAATATAACGTACGTTTTAAACACGAAAACATTGATTTCGGTATATTTTTTGTCTGTTTTAAGTACATACGTAATATGATTAAGTTATTGATTTTAGCGTCACAAAAATGTTGTTAGACATATAGCTAAATAATCGCTAAAATGACGAAAAGAAATATGCAGAACTAATGAATAATGTGTAGTTCGTTCACCAAAATGATGGCAGTGTGTGCATTAACACGGACAAGATTAAACCACTTATAGTACAATATTGTATCGATGAAGGATATAATCACGCCTTTTCACGCGTTATGTGTTACAGTTACACTAGTATTTAAATAGACTTGATGTTTACTTTGCCATTAGATCGTGAACTACCTTTATCACTGCACTGCATTTGTCAGGAAATGCAATTCTAAATTCTCCATTTCTCACTTAATGCCTACACTCCCCCACGTGTGCACTTAATCGTCACAATAAATAACTTCAAAGAAAAGCGCTTCGCTTTTTACTCTTGTGCTTTACATATTTTCTGTTATACAATGAAATGGTGTGTACGGTAATACAAAATTTAAAATTACAAAGTCTATGCGATGAAACAAAGAAGAAATTGAAATGCTCTTTTCTTTACAAAGATTCATATAATTCTGGTAATTTCAGAAAATAAATTTATGTCCGTTTTCTTGCCAAAAATTAGAAAAATCAACCAAAATTTTCAATCGCTTTAAGTCACAACGTTCGACATACGTTTTAAAGGCAGGTAACTCGTCGGGTACCTATATACTATGTTTTTGAGTGCATTTTTAAGTGGTTTGCAACAAAACTACAAAGAAATCATTTTTCCCAATTTACCAAAAATTATAAGAATCATGGTTATATGTGTATTTGACTTTAGTACATGGTTGCATTTACTTCATCGCTCAGAGTTAGAAAATATTAGTGTTGTATTACTTGTACACACCATTTTATTGTTTGTATGACAAGACATAAGTTAAAGAAGGCACAGTTTTCTACTTTTGCCTGTGCTGACTAAATACTGACTGTTAAAATTAATCACTGGTATACACAGATCATTAATGCGTAATTCCGTTACCCTACTTGCATATTAACAAACATTGCACTGAGTTACTTTAACAGCACATGTTACATAACTAAATCATTTGTGAAATGATTTAGGACAATATAACGTACGTTTTAAACACGAAAACATTGATTTCGGTATATTTTTTGTCTGTTTTAAGTACATACGTAATATGATTAAGTTATTGATTTAGCGTCACAAAAATGTTGTTAGACATATAGCTAAATAATCGCTAAAATGACGAAAAGAAAATATGCAGAACTAATGAATAATGTGTAGTTCGTTCACCAAAATGATGGCAGTGTGTGCATTAACACGGACAAGATTAAACCACTTATAGTACAATATTGTATCGATGAAGGTATATAATCACGCCTTTTCACGCGTTATGTGTTACAGTTACACTAGTATTAAATAGACTTGATGTTTACTTTGCCATTAGATCGTGAACTACCTTTATCACTGCACTGCATTTGTCAGGAAATGCAATTCTAAATTCTCCATTTCTCACTTAATGCCTACACTCCCCCACGTGTGCACTTAATCGTCACAATAAACAACTTCAAAGAAAAGCGCTTCGCTTTTTACTCTTGTGCTTTACATATTTTCTGTTATACAATGAAATGGTGTGTACGGTAATACAAAATTTAAAATTACAAAGTCTATGCGATGAAACAAAGAAGAAATTGAAATGCTCTTTTCTTTACAAAGATTCATATAATTCTGGTAATTCAGAAAATAAATTTATGTCCGTTTTCTTGCCAAAAATTAGAAAAATCAACCAAAATTTTCAATCGCTTTAAGTCACAACGTTCGACATACGTTTTAAAGGCAGGTAACTCGTCGGGTACCTATATACTATGTTTTTGAGTGCATTTTTAAGTGGTTTGCAACAAAACTACAAAGAAATCATTTTTCCCAATTTACCAAAAATTATAAGAATCATGGTTATATGTGTATTTCACTTTAGTACATGGTTGCATTTACTTCATCGCTCAGAGTTAGAAAATATTAGTGTTGTATTACTTGTACACACCATTTTATTGTTTGTATGACAAGACATAAGTTAAAGAAGGCAAGTTTTCTACTTTTGCCTGTGCTGACTAAATACTGACTGTTAAAATTAATCACTGGTATACACAGATCATTAATGCGTAATTCCGTTACCCTACTTGCATATAACAAACATTGCACTGAGTTACTTTAACAGCACATGTTACATAACTAATCATGCATTTGTGAAATGATTTAGGACAATATAACGTACGTTTTAAACACGAAAACATTGATTTCGGTATATTTTTTGTCTGTTTTAAGTACATACGTAATATGATTAAGTTATTGATTTTAGCGTCACAAAAATGTTGTTAGACATATAGCTAAATAATCGCTAAAATGACGAAAAGAAAATATGCAGAACTAATGAATAATGTGTAGTTCGTTCACCAAAATGATGGCAGTGTGTGCATTAACACGGACAAGATTAAACCACTTATAGTACAATATTGTATCGATGAAGGTATATAATCACGCCTTTTCACGCGTTATGTGTTACAGTTACACTAGTATTTAAATAGACTTGATGTTTACTTTGCCATTAGATCGTGAAACCTTTATCACTGCACTGCATTTGTCAGGAAATGCAATTCTAAATTCTCCATTTCTCACTTAATGCCTACACTCCCCCACGTGTGCACTTAATCGTCACAATAAATAACTTCAAAGAAAAGCGCTTCGCTTTTTACTCTTGTGCTTTACATATTTTCTGTTATACAATGAAATGGTGTGTACGGTAATACAAATTTAAAATTACAAAGTCTATGCGATGAAACAAAGAAGAAATTGAAATGCTCTTTTCTTTACAAAGATTCATATAATTCTGGTAATTTCAGAAAAAATTTATGTCCGTTTTCTTGCCAAAAATTAGAAAAATCAACCAAAATTTTCAATCGCTTTAAGTCACAACGTTCGACATACGTTTTAAAGGCAGGTAACTCGTCGGGTACCTATATACTATGTTTTTGAGTGCATTTTTAAGTGGTTTGCAACAAAACTACAAAGAAATCATTTTTCCCAATTTACCAAAAATTATAAGAATCATGGTTATATGTGTATTTGACTTTAGTACATGGTTGCATTTACTTCATCGCTCAGAGTTAGAAAATATTAGTGTTGTATTACTTGTACACACCATTTTATTGTTTGTATGACAAGACATAAGTTAAAGAAGGCACAGTTTTCTACTTTTGCCTGTGCTGACTAAATACTGACTGTTAAAATAATCACTGGTATACACAGATCATTAATGCGTAATTCCGTTACCCTACTTGCATATAAACAAACATTGCACTGAGTTACTTTAACAGCACATGTTACATAACTAATCATGCATTTGTGAAATGATTTAGGACAATATAACGTACGTTTTAAACACGAAAACATTGATTTCGGTATATTTTTTGTCTGTTTTAAGTACATACGTAATATGATTAAGTTATTGATTTAGCGTCACAAAAATGTTGTTAGACATATAGCTAAATAATCGCTAAAATGACGAAAAGAAAATATGCAGAACTAATGAATAATGTGTAGTTCGTTCACCAAAATGATGGCAGTGTGTGCATTAACACGGACAAGATTAAACCACTTATAGTACAATATTGTATCGATGAAGGTATATAATCACGCCTTTTCACGCGTTATGTGTTACAGTTACACTAGTATTTAAATAGACTTGATGTTTACTTTGCCATTAGATCGTGAACTACCTTTATCACTGCACTGCATTTGTCAGGAAATGCAATTCTAAATTCTCCATTTCTCACTTAATGCCTACACTCCCCCACGTGTGCACTTAATCGTCACAATAAATAACTTCAAAGAAAAGCGCTTCGCTTTTTACTCTTGTGCTTTACATATTTTCTGTTATACAATGAAATGGTGTGTACGGTAATACAAATTTAAAATTACAAAGTCTATGCGATGAAACAAAGAAGAAATTGAAATGCTCTTTTCTTTACAAAGATTCATATAATTCTGGTAATTTCAGAAAATAAATTTATGTCCGTTTTCTTGCCAAAAATTAGAAAAATCAACCAAAATTTTCAATCGCTTTAAGTCACAACGTTCGACATACGTTTTAAAGGCAGGTAACTCGTCGGGTACCTATATACTATGTTTTTGAGTGCATTTTTAAGTGGTTTGCAACAAAACTACAAAGAAATCATTTTTCCCAATTTACCAAAAATTATAAGAATCATGGTTATATGTGTATTTGACTTTAGTACATGGTTGCATTTACTTCATCGCTCAGAGTTAGAAAATATTAGTGTTGTATTACTTGTACACACCATTTTATTGTTTGTATGACAAGACATAAGTTAAAGAAGGCACAGTTTTCTACTTTTGCCTGTGCTGACTAAATACTGACTGTTAAAATTAATCACTGGTATACACAGATCATTAATGCGTAATTCCGTTACCCTACTTGCATATTAACAAACATTGCACTGAGTTACTTTAACAGCACATGTTACATAACTAATCATGCATTTGTGAAATGATTTAGGACAATATAACGTACGTTTTAAACACGAAAACATTGATTTCGGTATATTTTTTGTCCGTTTTAAGTACATACGTAATATGATTAAGTTATTTATTTTAGCGTCACAAAAATGTTGTTAGACATATAGCTAAATAATCGCTAAAATGACGAAAAGAAAATATGCAGAACTAATGAATAATGTGTAAAGGTATATAATCACGCCTTTTCACGCGTTATGTGTTACAGTTACACTAGTATTTAAATAGACTTGATGTTTACTTTGCCATTAGATCGTGAACTACCTTTATCACTGCACTGCATTTGTCAGGAAATGCAATTCTAAATTCTCCATTTCTCACTTAATGCCTACACTCCCCCACGTGTGCACTTAATCGTCACAATAATAACTTCAAAGAAAAGCGCTTCGCTTTTTACTCTTGTGCTTTACATATTTTCTGTTATACAATGAAATGGTGTGTACGGTAATACAAAATTTAAAATTACAAAGTCTATGCGATGAAACAAAGAAGAAATTGAAATGCTCTTTTCTTTACAAAGATTCATATAATTCTGGTAATTTCAGAAAATGAATTTATGTCCGTTTTCTTGCCAAAAATTAGAAAAATCAACCAAAATTTTCAATCGCTTTAAGTCACAACGTTCGACATACGTTTTAAAGGCAGGTAACTCGTCGGGTACCTATATACTATGTTTTTGAGTGCATTTTTAAGTGGTTTGCAACAAAACTACAAAGAAATCATTTTTCCCAATTTACTAAAAATTATAAGAATCATGGTTATATGTGTATTTGACTTTAGTACATGGTTGCATTTACTTCATCGCTCAGAGTTAGAAAATATTAGTGTTGTATTACTTGTACACACCATTTTATTGTTTGTATGACAAGACATAAGTTAAAGAAGGCACAGTTTTCTACTTTTGCCTGTGCTGACTAAATACTGACTGTTAAAATTAATCACTGGTATACACAGATCATTAATGCGTAATTCCGTTACCCTACTTGCATATTAACAAACATTGCACTGAGTTACTTTAACAGCACATGTTACATAACTAATCATGCATTTGTGAAATGATTTAGGACAATATAACGTACGTTTTAAACACGAAAACATTGATTTCGGTATATTTTTTGTCTGTTTTAAGTACATACGTAATATGATTAAGTTATTGATTTAGCGTCATAAAAATGTTGTTAGACATATAGCTAAATAATCGCTAAAATGACGAAAAGAAAATATGCAGAACTAATGAATAATGTGTAGTTCGTTCACCAAAATAATGGCAGTGTGTGCATTAACACGGACAAGATTAAACCACTTATAGTACAATATTGTATCGATGAAGGTATATAATCACGCCTTTTCACGCGTTATGTGTTACAGTTACACTAGTATTAAAATAGACTTGATGTTTACTTTGCCATTAGATCGTGAACTACCTTTATCACTGCACTGCATTTGTCAGGAAATGCAATTCTAAATTCTCCATTTCTCACTTAATGCCTACACTCCCCCACGTGTGCACTTAATCGTCACAATACATAACTTCAAAGAAAAGCGCTTCGCTTTTTACTCTTGTGCTTTACATATTTTCTGTTATACAATGAAATGGTGTGTACGGTAATACAAAATTTAAAATTACAAAGTCTATGCGATGAAACAAAGAAGAAATTGAAATGCTCTTTTCTTTACAAAGATTCATATAATTCTGGTAATTTCAGAAAATAAATTTATGTCCGTTTTCTTGCCAAAAATTAGAAAAATCAACCAAAATTTTCAATCGCTTTAAGTCACAACGTTCGACATACGTTTTAAAGGCAGGTAACTCGTCGGGTACCTATATACTATGTTTTTGAGTGCATTTTTAAGTGGTTTGCAACAAAACTACAAAGAAATCATTTTTCCCAATTTACCAAAAATTATAAGAATCATGGTTATATGTGTATTTGACTTTAGTACATGGTTGCATTTACTTCATCGCTCAGAGTTAGAAAATATTAGTGTTGTATTACTTGTACACACCATTTTATTGTTTGTATGACAAGACATAAGTTAAAGAAGGGATAGTTTTCTACTTTTGCCTGTGCTGACTAAATACTGACTGTTAAAATTAATCACTGGTATACACAGATCATTAATGCGTAATTCCGTTACCCTACTTGCATATAAACAAACATTGCACTGAGTTACTTTAACAGCACATGTTACATAACTACTCATGCATTTGTGAAATGATTTAGGACAATATAACGTACGTTTTAAACACGAAAACATTGATTTCGGTATATTTTTTGTCTGTTTTAAGTACATACATAATATGATTAAGTTATTGATTTAAGCGTCATAAAAATGTTGTTAGACATATAGCTAAATAATCGCTAAAATGACAAAAAGAACATATGCAGAACTAATGAATAATGTGTAGTTCGTTCACCAAAATGATGGCAGTGTGTGCATTAACACGGACAAGATTAAACCACTTATAGTACAATATTGTATCGATGAAAGTATATAATCACGCCTTTTCACGCGTTATGTGTTACAGTTACACTAGTATTAAAATAGACTTGATGTTTACTTTGCCATTAGATCGTGAACGACCTTTATCACTGCACTGCATTTGTCAGGAAATGCAATTCTAAATTCTCCATTTCTCACTTAATGCATACACTCCCCCACGTGTGCACTTAATCGTCACAATAAATAACTTCAAAGAAAAGCGCTTCGCTTTTTACTCTTGTGCTTTACATATTTTCTGTTATACAATGAAATGGTGTGTACGGTAGTACAACATTTAAAATTACAAAGTCTATGCGATGAAACAAATAAGAAATTGAAATGCTCTTTTCTTTACAAAGATTCATATAATTCTGGTAAATTCAGAAAATGAATTTATGTCCGTTTTCTTGCCAAAAATTAGAAAAATCAACCAAAATTTTCAATCGCTTTAAGTCACAACGTTCGACATACGTTTTAAAGGCAGGTAACTCGTCGGGTACCTATATACTATGTTTTTGAGTGCATTTTTAAGTGGTTTGCAACAAAACTACAAAAAAATCATTTTTCCCAATTTACCAAAAATTATAAGAATCATGGTTATATGTGTATTTCACTTTAGTACATGGTTGCATTTACTTTATCGCTCAGCATTCTATTGTTTGTATGACAAGACATAAGTTAAAGAAGGCAAAGTTTGCTACTTTTGACTGTGCTGACTAAATACTGACTGTTAATAGTAATCACTGGTATACACAGATCATTAATGCGTAATTCTGTTACCCTACTTGCATAAAAACAAACATTGCACTAAGTTACTTTAACAGCACATGTTACATAACTACTCATGTATTCGTGAAATGATTAAGGACAATTAAACGTACGTTTTAAACACGAAAACATTGATTTCGGTATATTTTTTGTCTGTTTTAAGTACATACGTAATATTTTTAAGTTATTGATTGTAGCGTCATAAAAATGCTGTTTCCTATGTCCTCACCATCGGTTTTGAACAAAACACCATATAGCTAAATAATCGCTAAAATGACAAAAAGAACATATGCAGAACTAATGAATAATGTGTAGTTCGTTCACCAAAATGATGGCAGTGTGTGCATTAACACGGACAAGATTAAACCACTTATAGTACAATATTGTATCGATGAAGGTATATAATCACGCCTTTTCACGCGTTATGTGTTACAGTTACACTAGTATTAAAATAGACTTGGGTGTTTACTTTGCCATTAGATCGTGAACGACCTTTATCACTGCACTGCATTTGTCAGGAAATGCAATTCTAAATTCTCCATTTCTCACCTAATGCCTACAGTTTTCTATTTTTGACAGGTAATTCAATGTTGTGCTGACTAAATACTGACTGTTAATAGTAATCACTGGTATACACAGATCATTAATGCGTAATTTCGTTACCCTACTTGGATATAAACAGTTTCAAGTATTTGGCAAGAAAACGGAAATAAATTTAGCGGCGTACCTGTGTACGCAAAGTTGGAGCACCTAAGGTGCGACCACGGTAGGAGGATCCGGGGGTATGCTCCCCCTAAAAATTTTGAAATCTATATGCTTCAAAACGGCTTTTCCTGCATTTTGAGACAGATTTACAATACCATCTCGTGTTAAATTTTTTATACAAATTGGAACTCAATTACAAATTTCAAATATGCAGATCGTACTGATCCTTAAGAGTGGAAGGTTGGGTACCATATTTAACCACACGTATTCTCTGCGTTTGTATCAAAAACAAACATACTTGTCCATTTCCGAATCACAATCCAGAAGCAAAAACTTTGGAACTGACAAGTTAGGTTAGACACGTGAACTTCCACCAGGGAAGTGAGGCCGGGTGCTCCGGAAGGGTAAGCACCTCCTGTTTAGCTAGCTACACCCGTCACGTGTGTAATCAAAATTGTGTGAAAGGAACATGGAACTATGAGATGTCAAATATATCCAAGGCAATCCTGGACACAGAGACATCAAACTTATCAACAATACTGTGATGACGGCCATAAAACTTTTTGAGGGCCTTGGTAAGCCAAGGCTTGCAATATCCCTGAGTCAACAATTTATTTGCAAGTAGCCTACTTCGTTGTACAAAGTCCCCGTAGTGGGAACAAGCTCTACCATAGCGTATTAATTGGGAAACAAATACACCATAAGCAGGAGAAGCAGGTATATTGCTGCATAAAAAAGGAAAGTTGACAATAGAAAAATTGAAGTCATCACGTTTGTCATAAAGTTTCAAATGTAGCCTTTCTTGTGCGTCATAATTCAGGTATAAGTCTAAATATGAAGCAGAACTTGAGGAATCAGTCGTGTCTTTTATTTCAAGCTCACTAGGATAGATGACATTTACATAGTCTCCAAATTTAGGATTGTTAAGAGACAGAACGTCATCTATGTATCTGTATGTTGAATTGAATGATTTGGCGACAGTTTTCTCTCCAGATTTAACAAGGTTCTGCATAAATTCTGCTTCGTAAGAATAAAGAAACAAATCAGCAAGCAATGGTGCACAATTTGTACCCATTGGTATACCGATTGTTTGCTGAAAAACTATATTACCAAACACAACAAATATGTTATCTATCAAAAACTCCAACATTTTGTTGATGGTATCTTCAGTATATTTTTGTTTGGAATCCGTATGATGCTTGACAAAATAACCAGAATCCCTGTTCAGCACCAGATATTTGTATCTTGGCTTACCGTTTTTGTAGAAGAAAGACAAGTGAATAATTTCTTTAAGACGTTCTTTCAATTTAGAATGAGGGATTGTGGTGTATAGTGTAGAAAAATCAAATGTTTTTATACTTTTTACATGAGATAAAGTATTAGAAGCAAGATGTTCAAGTAATTCTTTAGAATTTTTGAGAATCCACATTTGGTTGACACCAGATGTAGAATATACTTTTTCTGAATAAGACTGAAGACCATCTTTGACGATTGTCAAAATTTGTGTTAGAGTTACCGATAATGATTTAGTAGTACATTTAGATGAGCCTGTTATATATCTTTCTTTATCTATAATAGATTTAAATGGATAAAAGTTTTTGATTTGATAATTTGAAAGATTTTCAGATTTGAGCTCCGATTACAAATGATGATGTATAATTTATTGAAATCTAAATTAGTATTTTTTAATTTTGTATTAGTGATTTATTTAATGTGTGTCTGTTTCTTGCTGTTTGATATCTGTTACTTCCATTCTTAATTTGAACTGTACAACTTAAATAATAAAAAGAATTTTGAGATTATTTTAATAATCGTAGCCGACGGTTTCCAAATGTATATTAGTATTTATTGGTCATTCAAAGTTAATTTTCCTCTTCTTCTGGGCATTAAATTTGTCAATAACTGTTTCTACGTCGACGTCCATCTCATGATGTATGTGCAAGGGATGAAAGGTGGTCTTCTTTCATTGTGCTCCATAAATAAGTCTCGAGACGTTTCAGCGCACTGAAATTTCTCTCGGCAGTGGCTGTTGTAGGGGGCTAGGTTACAAGAATTTTCAGGATCTTGAAGTCATATTGATAGAGATGTTTGTCTGTCCTTTCAAGGGTTTCACATATATGTGATAGCCGCTGGCCTATAGAAAGCATCAACCAACGTGTTCTCCACCGTTGAGTTACATTTAACTACAGGATTCTATCCCAATTGTTCCTTATTCATATTAATTGAACCTGTATATAAAGACCACCTGCCCATAAAGGACCCTTTCACTGTTTTCCTTGGGTGGCCTTTATAGACAGGTTTGGCTGTATATGAATAATTGTAAAAATATTATTTGATGCGATTCCAAATAATTTCTGGCACTTCTGCATCATTGGATTCCATTGTTAACAAACAAGACAATGGCAATCTTTTCATTCTTAATCAATCTAAATGATTTAAATGAAGTATTAAAAGTATTTAAACTTTATTTCATATTAAAATATATACAAATTTTCATGAATGACGGACAATATGAAATATTAATGATATTCAAATGCCAAAAAAACCCCATAAATAAGATGATTTTCAAATTAAGACATATTCAGTTTTCTTTGAAAATAATTAACTGATGAGTTTTCAATACATCATATAATACATCAATCTTTCAGCAAATGACAGACGTTTGTGATGCTTATACAGTTACTTTTGACATATTCTGTTATGTTAAAAACGTATGTGTACCTGTAGATATTAAAAGAAATCTTATGATTTACATTATCACTTATCATGTCAGTTTCGTTATACTGATAGTTCAATGAAGATGGACACATCATTGATTAAATTTTGGCAGCTGTTATAAAGACCAATCCCATAAATGACACAGAACTTGTTCAACATATCTCAAATAATGCAACACCCCTACTTCCCCACTTCTCTCTCTCTCTTCTTCCCCTTACACCCATTCATATACATGCATTAGGACAAACAACCATATTGTTCCCAGATTTCCAAGTAAAGAGACACCAATGGTTAAGCATGTCCAAGTGGAATTTGGTTTAACACCCAAGTGAAGATTATGTCAAATGTTGATTACGGTGCCAATGGTGCCATTACATCTGTGATTTTTATTCAGTCTGCTGTTTTGCCATTATGCCATAACCAGTACATACTGATATGAAAATCCATTTTATCACATTTGTACACACACAGTCTAGTCATAATTATAATACACATAGAAATATTGCCAGCATATTTGTCCAGTGTTTTTGTTCGTTCAATCAACTCAAGATCTACAGATTGCCCGTGTCACATACACAATACACATGTATCTACGTAAAATATGCTGGTTTTTTAACATTTATTCCATACTCTGATAGTGCTGGTGTTAAATCTTCCATTGTTAAAGTTAATTTTTTGTCCTGAAAAAGAGATAAAAAAAACTCTTTATAGTGTCCTCAATAGCCTTGCCACCTCACTTATCACTCACACATCAAGATTTTTCACTTGTATTTAAATAGTCAATTTAGGAATGATGGAGTAAACTGGAGTGCCCAAAGAAAACCACTGACCTTTTGCAAGCAAACTGTAAAATTTTGTGACTCTTGGATCTGTCCCATGTATGTTTTGAACCTAGAGGGTGAGAGAAACTGTGATCTTAAGAAAGTGGTGCAAAATTTTCAACAAATGGGTGCTAATGCTGGAGTCAATGTTATGACATAAGGTAATCTGTGGTTCATAGGGGTTTAACTATTACCAGTTTCTTCTTCATATAAATAAATGTCTTGCATACATTAGAACCTCTGTAGACCCAATGGGACAGCATTTTGTTCAGATAATGGTATACAGTATATATACATTCGCATTGTACATTTGTATATGTTTACAACTTTACAGATTAATTAAACAACGAACATCAACATGATTTATACTCGTATATAATATATAAAGAGTGTGTGTACATGGATGCATGTGCATGCCTGTGTGTGTATGTGTGTGTCTATTCTGTTATTTGTAATACCATACCTTTCCTTGTTTCTTTGAACTTTGACCCGACTGCCTCATTTTACAGTGTTGTAAGGCATCATTAGCAATATCAGATATAAATTTTTGTGCTGCTAGAGATATCAGTCTTGTTCTGAAAAAATACAATAAAGTAAAACCTTGTTATAGTACCCTTCCATAACTTTGCAAGCTCATATAATTATACCTACATTTCAATATGTTTTAAATGTAACCATAGTCCGTCCACAATATCATGGCACAATAACAACCAGCCCATTCTATGAAATAGGTACAAAAGAATTTTACCCTGAATTTTAAAATGGTCAGTGCCCTATTTAATAGACTGATTAAAAAATATAAAACACTCTGCCATCAGATCGTGGACCACCTATAGTAGCTAAGTATTTACTGACTAGCCGTTACTGTAGCTTCAATAGCCATTCAGAATTTTCACTTGCCTCTGGTTAGCAGACTTCACCTTAAACCCTGTAAACCTAAGAACTATAGAGTAAAATCTGCTTTAGCAACCACCTCTCTATATAAAGACCACCTGTCCATTAAGACCAGTGTTTCAAGAGTCATTTACCTTATATTTCATCTAAATATAACCTCTGTATAAAGACAATCACTCCATTAAGACCTAAAGCCTATTTGGTTTAATTTTCATTTGAAGATAACCTCTATATAAAGACCACTTGTCAATAAAGTCTGCATTTTTTATGTCACAAGGATAATCTTCATACACAGGTTTTACTGTATTTTACTCTTAACTTTGGTCAAAACTTTCAAGATAGTTCAAAATATTGTAAAGCACTTTATATTGACACATACCTATTTGATTTTACTTTATTACTTTACAAAAGAATAAGACCAGCTTTACTTGTGGCACCGAGTCGCTTATTCATAATTTTAGCACAGTTTTGTTTTAGTTGAAAGGTCAGAAAACTGCAGGTAAAATTTGAGTGATTTTACAGACCAGCTTTACTTGTGGCACTGAGTTGCTAATCCATAATTTCAGCACAGTTTTGTTTTAGTTGAAAGGTCAGAAAACTGCAGGTAAAATTTGAGTGATTTTACAGACCAGCTTTACTTGTGGCACTGAGTCGCTAATCCATAATTTCAGCACAGTTTTGTTTTAGTGGTAATGTCAGAAAACTGCAGCTTAAACGTCCTGTTTACAGTATTGACTAATATTATGTTTACTACAATATTTTGACATTTTGTTACATTGGCATACCTACATTCTAGGATCTGTGGCTTCAAAACCTGCTCTGTTAAGATAGTATCCAGTGACAGAGTCTGGTATCTGAAAAGAAAAACAGTCACTATTAAACTAGTTTATTCTAATGAGACAGGCTACCAATCTGACAAACTATTAGGTAATTCATTAAAACAAAGTTTTTTCTTTGAGTAGTGAGATTGTAACTGGTTAAAATGTACTAAAATATGAATATTGTTATAAAACAATTAGAAAATGTGTTGCTAAAATGTACTAAAAACTTTGCATTAAGTATATACCATTTTGGAAAGATGAATATTTGAAGTACTTCAACTTCAACTTTGGTACTTGATAACATCACTTGTACGTACTTGGTATTATCAAATGATATTTTCTATAAGAATTCAATCTTTTCATTTTGAAAGTCTTCACTATCTTGGAAACAACTGTCTCAATATAAGTTAAATATGAAACTTGATTGGGTGTAAAACTATATTACTTCTCTATAGAATCGTCTGTTACAAACAATACATGCTTACAAGACAAGAAATGAGGGATAGTCTTTACAGTGTGCAACCATCAATCTGAGAACAAAGAACCGTAACTCTGTCAGTCCTATTTCATACAGACTTACTGTTGGAGCATAATCTTCTAACTGTTGTACAAAATCTGTCAATGGTACAGTTGGTCCCCGACTTTCCTGTGCTGGATTAGCTGTGGTACCATGAGAGGGCGTGGCCATACTTCCAGCTGCTCCTCCCTGGGGAGTCTCATCTATAAAAAATAATAATAAGATTTAGCTAGAAATGTATTTATAAATCACTTTAAAATTAACACAAACGTGCCTAGAGTGGAGTGCTGGTAGAATATTAATAATGGAGTTTATGCTCCAGTAAAGATTTTTTTACGATGTACTTACATCAAGGCAGTCAGTTTAGGAATGGTGGAGGAAACTGGAGTGAGTGACCAGACAAAACCACTTGGCAAGCTAACTTCCTCACACTTGGATCTACCTGAGTAGGATTCAAACTTAAGACAATATATTGGTTGCTTATTCATTAGACTAATCATGGATTGGAAGGAAAAAATATGGTGGTGATTAGAGGCACTTTGGTCTATAGGCCATATCTATTGACTACTCAGCCACCAAGACGCTAAAACTTAAGAGTGGCTGTTAGCATATTATTTCAGTTTTAAAAATGTATTTAATCTGCTATAACATTTGCCTCTGTCTCTTTATAAAGACCACCTATTTATTAGATAGGTGTTTTAGATCCCTTTGTTCGATATTTCAAACAAAAAATTCTCTATATAAAGACCACCTAATAAATAAATGCATATTTTCTAGGTTCCTTCGGTAGTCTTTATACACAGGTTTTACTGTATTTTCTGCTATAAGTAACAAGATCGGCTCAATTTCAGACTCTCACAGAAACAGTTTAGTTACCGAGCTAACACACAGGGCCTTGGATTTTGAGTTACATTTTCAAGACTATTCTAGAACCCAACTTTTAGCAGCTGGAGTTGAACTCAGTCAGAAACAATTCCAAGTTTGGAGTGAAGTTTGACAGAACAATTTGGTCACATTAACACGATTTATGTGGTTCTGTGAACCAAGTACATTTTAATCCCCCCTCTCCCGAGACCATGTAACATACTTATGAATAATAAATAACAGTAAATCCTTGTTTTAATGCCCCTTGATACCTTTGCCACCTTGCTTATAGCCACACTATTTTGAAGTCTCGAAATCCATTTCATCTTGTTTTTTTAAGCCCCATCAATTTTTTGCTAAACCTCTTTATAACTTCCAAATTTTACCAAACAAATAGTGACATTATGAATCTAAGTTTTACTGTATACCAACCAACTTAGTACTCAAGGAAATGTAATGTATATCTGTACTTTTCTCAAATTGTTTTTGCATTCTGGCACAAATTGTTGACAAGGTTGACTTAACCTTTGACCTTTACTGACAGGAAGTCAATGTCAGATTGATTGACTACCATTATTATGTATTAATAGTAAACTTACATCGTTTGGACATTTACGGAGAGATACTGAACCACCAATTAAAGTTGATTTGTAACCTAATAAATATTCAAGTCAACGTTTTATCTCTGGGAAAAGTAAAAATCTACTACCAAAATCAAGCTAATCTGAGCTATCTACCTTATTGCTATCTGGTATATAAACAGTTATCAATTTTCTTATCATTGTCCATTCTAAAGAGAATCTAATTTGATTTCATAAAGTGAGTGAAATGGAGTTATACATCCCAGTCAAAGTTATTTCATTTATTTTAAGATGTAACCAGCTATTTGCAAAGTTTTAGAAAATCATACTGTATACAGTGAAACTTTAACCGCAGGTAGTCAAAAACCTAAAAAAAACCCAAAAAACAAAACACAAACAGAACCCCAGGTAGTCAACAACTTGAATAAACTAAAATAAACACCAGGTTAAACTAACTACTTATTCGGACATGCTATCAATATTGTTTGCTAAACTAAATACCATATCAAATTCTTTGGTATAGATTAAATTTGATTTGACCACTGGTAGGTCCCATTGTATACAATATTCAATAGGTAATGTTAGAGAGCTATACCTACTGACAGAGATATGGAACATAACTTTTGAGATTCTACAGTCCAACCTGCCTTAAATGACACCTCTATATACCGGTCACCTGCTTATAAAGGCCAGAAGAATTGTATCCCAATTGTTCTTTATTCATATTATTTAAACCTGTATATAAAGGCCACCTGTCTATAAAAACTCCTATTACAGGTTTCCTTGGTTGGGCTTTATAGACAGGTTTGACTGTATATGAACGTTGGTGTCAAGAATTCCAAAATCTCAATATCAGTGAACTTTTGTTGAATGGTGTCAGTTTAGGGAAAACAGCCACTGCACATTTCAATCTTCCACTGAGATTAACCTGTAACCATGACAACAATGTTACTGATCTATAAAACATGTTTAAATGCAGAGCAAGCAAAACACTTAAAGAATAATAAAAGCTTCAGCATCCTAGCAGTAACAGACACTTAAGGCTTAGCTTCAGCATCCTAGCAGTAACAGACACTTAAGGCTTAGCTTCAGCATCCTAGCAGTAACAGATACTTAAGGCTTAGCTTCAAGTTACCCAACTCTCATTTATAAAGATTGCATGTCCAAATGCAGAGAAGCAAAACACTCATTCAAAATTGCAAAAACTTCAGCATCTGAAGGCTAATGGTTTTACCATTGGCTTGTGTTTATTGGTAACTATAACTTGCAATCGAAAAATTTCTATTCTTAACTGCCTAGTTAGATGTGGGTTGGAGGAAACTGGAGTGCCTAGAGAAATCATCAACCTGACAAGTGAACTAACAAACTATCTCACACTGATGTGCCAGAGTGGTATTTGAACCTAGATAGTGAGCAGGTATGTGATTCCTAAGTTTTATATCACTTGGCCACAGAGTCCATAAACCTGCAAATACAGTCAACCTTTATATACAGGTCCAAATAATATGAATAAAGAACAACTGGGATATGATTCTACTGGCTTTTATAAACTGGTGGCCCTTATAAAGAGGTGACCTTTAAGGCACGCTGCACTGTAGGTGTTTTACAAAAACAATCAAATTTATCTTTAAATCTCAATATACTGAATAAACAAAATTTTGTGTTTTTGAAAAAAAATATGATTTAATAGTTTTTATTTTTAAACCTGTTGATTTATCTAAAGCACACAGATGTTATATTCAGTCTGACAGAGAAGTAAAACTTGATATATTGTTAACTGAATTCTTATATTGTAATATACAATAGATTGTATCAATCATTGACACAACAGCTTTTTAATAAAAACTCAAGTATGGTAAAAAAAACTTTATAAATGTACTGTATACCAGTATATATATATCAGATGTATGGATTATAAATGTTATAATTGTAATCCTCTTATACATGTAAACTTTTTCTGTCAAGTAACTCATATTTCTGTGAAATAATTCACAAGTCAAATGAAAAATAAAGTTGACTGTGTAATCAATATATTTCACTTTCCAAGCTGTTTCACTTTTGCTCTCTGTGTTTTTATATATATATAAAACAAACAATGGCTATGCATAAAAGCTAAATGAAAAACTATGTTAGCACTGCATGTTTAAACACCTAAGATGTATGCTGTCTAACGGGCCAGGCACAAAATTGTGTACTTTGTAAGGGGGAGACGATCATGGTTAATGCAACAAATAATAAAAGCACCTTTTTTCCTACCTTAGGGGGTTGAAGTGCCTGCATCCTTCGAATGGTTTAAATAAATAATTCCATAGATTACTGGATATAAATTGAAAATCAATAAGTCACTGTACATAACATCATAAAGAATCAAAGCACTGACATGACTGAAAGCAGGTCATTTCCTCTGTCATGATGAGAAACATTATGTTATAAACATTAATGATGATTGCTGGATTTAACTTTTGAATTTCCCACTATAGATAGGAACATTTAAAAATGTTTCCTGTGAAGCCTTCTATTAATAAAAATAGGTTATGTACAATATAAAAGCATTATTTGTTTGCTATTAATTGTTCCGTATTTCACAAGGGACATTATAATTGAAAAAATAATAAATGTTTGACCATAGAATTGTATAGAGGTGGATTGATTACTAGTAGGTATGACACCCCGACCAAGAGCTAAGTATTCTACAGATGATTCTACACCTTTGCATTGCATCGGTTTGATATCATTTCAGCCAGCATGCTTTAAGACAATGAACTGTGAATGGCCTGTTACTGTGGCTTAATCATTACAGATATATAATTTAATTAAAATTTGTTTATACAACAGAACACAATAGAAAACAATGGAGACCACGTGACCATTTTTTTTTCTTTATACCTCAATAAAAAAAATTTAGATTAGCTCCGCCCACTTGCCCCTTTTTGGCGGATTTAACCGGAACTTCTTCATTGTTTACATCTGCAATATACATCACTATGAATGAGATCACGATTATAAAAAAATAATCAGGTCATATTCATCCGCCTCATGATGACTATCTATTATTAAACTTGATTTAAATGTTTCAGATTTTTTTTTTAATTTCTTGAATAATTAAAGAATGGCTAGATTAAATTATAAGGAATAACTGTGATATTATTTTTTTTATTGGTGTATAAAAGAAAAAACGATTTGCACACTTTTGAATAATGCGCTAAGCGCATTATCCAGTGTGCAAATCGTTTTTTCTTTTATACACCAATAAAAAAAATAATATCACAGTTATTCCTTAAATAAATATTAAGTAATTTGTCTGAATTGCATAAGTTTATAGCCAACAATAATTTTTTATTGAGAATTTCCCAAAAAAGAATGTGCTCTAAAATGATTCCTTTAAAACCTTATCCCAATAAATCTGGGTCATGAAAAATACTGTCACACATAAAAGTTGGTTTATACAGTAAAACCTCCTTATAATGCCCCTTGATAGCTTTGCCATCTCGCTTATCGCCATACTTTTTCAAAGTTATAAATCCATTTCTTTTCAATTTTCTTTAATAAGCCTCCCTCTATTTTTCACCAAGTCCTTTTATCATGCCAAAATTTGACTGAAAAAATGATGGCGATAAATCAAGGTTTTACTGTTTTACATATATGACATGATTTAAAAAACAAACAAAAATCATTATAATTTTACCATTTTATTTTATACATGCTCATAAACTGCACAATACTGATTAAATTTAAAAATAGTAAATAGGGATATAAAGCTGTTAAGCGGTATACGTGTATACATACACATTATCATATATATATATATATATATATAGAATATCTCTTACTAAGGGGTTTATATTTAAAATCAGATCAAGCAGAAACATAATGTCAGCATAATATATCATAAATATATATATATATAGATCTTGCTAAGATAAACAAAATTTAAAACAGTAGGGCAAAAAATACCATATTTGATTAAAAAACGACTAGTAGTTTGAATAAATAAAATGATATACAGATTACGGATAAAAATAATCACACTCTATACCATGATGTAACTGTAAATTATGTTATGTGTACAAACTCTTCATAAAACAGAACAATATGGGACTAAACTACCATAAGCCAATATACACAGGTAGTTTGAAAATTAGACAAAATTATCTCCCCTTTCTCAATATGGATTCCTCCCAGCCTGGGCGATTTAAAAATGTAGATTTCCAAAAATGTCAAACACTGAAGTACAGAACTAAGGAAAACAGAGTGCTTTGTTACAACTGACAACCAATCAAAATGATTGTCCAAAAATTAAACAAGACAAAAAGTCCAAAACTGTAGATTGATAAACTCCTCAAGAAACTGTTAGCTGAAAGTGGAATCTGCTTATATCAAAAGATCACTGAGAAGGAAGAGGTACCAAACTTGTTTATCATATCTGATCAAGTTTACACTATTTTCCACAGTTTGATTGTTGGCAATTTGAAATGATCCAGAAAGCAAGACTTGGTCATGTGAACTAAAAGCCATGATGATATGCCATTTTACATCTAGCAAACTGTTTTATTGTGTAAAAAGAATAACAAAAAAACTAGCAGATACAAATTATAAACTACATCAGTTCGTGTCTAATTTCCAGCTAGTCCTGAAAATTGTGCGATTGGCATAAACAAAATAAATAAATAAAAGCACCAAATTTTGAATATGCCTAATCTTCCAAATGCATCATCTGAAGACTTGAATGAATAAGTTTATGTGAAAAGATGAAGATAGAATGCAAAGTTCCCAGTTGTATCATTTAGATCAATGGTCATTTTTGGAGAGATATTCAAAATTTAAATTCATTTTGAAAAACATATCTAAAAACATGTACATGTAAAACACAAAAACACTTAAAATCTTATAATTTTCAATTTCTAAAAATCACCTGTTAATTCCTTTGCGTAGGTACATTTTTGGCATTCAAATAAAAAAAATTATAAAATTATTGCAGTTATTTAATATAAAATAAATTAATTTGCTGCCATTAAAATAAAATTAACAATGTGGAAGCTGATTAGATATTGGATGATTATGTTTTAATTAAATAAGTTAACAAAGACAAAACAAAAACAAATGACATACTGGTATATCAATCAGAAACAAAAAGGCAAGCATGTTTAAATGTTTATAAACATCAAAAACACCAATACAAGACACTAACACAGAAACTAGGGCTGTCACAGTTACCATGGTTACACAACACTAAAATATTGATGCATTCCTCTGACCAATCCCATTAGAAAAATTGAAAAAAAGAGCTACATTCAACTTTCATCACAAGTCTGCTTACAACTGCCAACCAGATGAACTTGAATCTAATTCACGAGTGCCCTCATATATGAATATATGACATCGAATCATTGCAAAGAGATGAACAACTGTTTCAATGATTTTTCAAAACTTTTATATTTTAATATTTATGGTATTTTTGATGACCATTTAAGAAATAACATTCTATTTGAGTGTATTCATTCGGTATTATGAATGAGAGTCAGGAATAGCATATTCAATGAACTGCGAAGCAGTTCATGTTAAATATGCTATTCCTGACTCTCATTCATAATACCGAATGAATACTCTCAAATAGAATGTTATTTCTTATATTTACAATCATAAAAATATTGATAGCATGTCCGAAATATAAAATTATCGCTACAATAATTTATTTCATTTAAAATTCCGACAAACATACGGAATTGATGGAACAGCCTTGCTCCAAATAAGGAAAGTTACGTCGGGGTAGACTTGGATGCTGACCAATCAAAAAATGCATGGCGTAATAGATGTCATTCTGTGACGTAATCGAATAGTTAAACGTTACGTAATCAGAGGTCATGACCCCACACTGTATTCAAGAGCAATTGAATGCCAGTAAAAACAAATAGGTTCATCTAAAGAAGGTCAATTCTAATTGTAAATATTAGCTGATATTTACTGTACTTTTAATAATTTGCTAGAACTTTTTCGATGAGCCACACCTACCCTAGTCGGGGGTCCTGTGGCTGAGCAGCCTACACCTTGTAACCTTCCGGTACATGGGGCCTTGGCGACCGAGTTACAGTCTAGCTACATAGTAACTCTGTATATGTAAATGTACTTGTGACAGCCCAAATAAAAACAAAGACATAAGAAATATTTATACATGTTATATGTAAATGTGAATACAATGAACCTCATCCCTATTCTAAACACTGTCCAAAATCAAATGGCTGACAATTAATGACTAGTTAAGCAAACATCTTAAAGTTAAAACAATAAACATCAACATTTGTGTTCTTCTCTGCAATATTGACAATGAATAAATAGGTAACATTCATACCTCATAAATTTTGTGTAGACAATTTTTAAAATCCTGATATGTGATAATTTTAGTGCATTTGGACCTTTTTGATAAGTTTTTCAATAATTTGCACAAGCTTAATAACTTTTGTCAGAAATTCTCATTGAAATAAGTGGTTTTGAAGCAGAATTGAACTGATAAACAAAATTATCAGAAATTCTCAAGTGCTTTCAAGTAAAATTGAAACAATGATAAACATAATGTCAGGTAACACACTCAAACATTTTCAAAATCATTATTGTAATCAATTTAATCCTTGTTTGTTCCAGAATAAGTTCTTAAAACCTGGGTATACTTTTGAAAGGGTTGGTTCCTTCCTGTCACACAAAGTTATGAGGTATGATTATGTCATCTATTGGACATTGCTTTAAAATATTTTCTATATATACATACACTGTACTGACAAACACATATCACACATGGCACAAAAATAAACAAATTATTTATCAATATACATGGAAATCTTTGAAATTAAAAAAAAATCTTAATTACAACAAAAATTTCTTGTTTGGCAATTTCAAACATGTTCAAATACCTACGACTTTAAAATTGAGACACCGATTGGATTTCGATAATCACCTGATTACATTATGTGTATGTGTAGTGTTATAGTTTACAATATGTGTACCAAAACATACATGTACTAATAATCTTTTTATTAAATAAAAACATCAAAAATTAAAACAAAAAAATTATAATCTGACTAGTTAGAATAATTTATCACAAACAATTTTACTTAGATTTACTGGCGTCCAAATAACATATTTTGGTTGTAATTTAGAACAAATCTTCTGATTATATATGATGGTCCGTATTAAAGCGAAAACTGCCTTTAAAACAATCTTATCATAATGCAGAAAACAGATTTTGAATGTAACAAATATAGTGAAGTTATGATAACACGGCTTTGTATGCTTTGACAATTTCTCCACAACTACTAGGATTATTCCACCTTTATCCATATTTTTGTATTACCCAATGTTGTGACTTCAAAAAATATTGCAAAAAGTGAAAATTTCAAATTTTTGTCCCTAGGGTCCTTTTTGCAAATGTATATTCAAATTAATTTCACATGCATAACATTGGTCTGTATAACATTGATGGTTCTACCAATTCTTATTTATAAATAAATGTTTGAATCATATTTCTCTGAACTGAGGGGACATTTTGAATCTATCTTCACTGATAATTATTCAGAAATTGTTTTGTCAAAAACCTTTGATTTTGTAACTAGATATGAAAATATTCCATGCAATTTAAACTTATAAACTTTCTCACACTAAGATCTGCTACAGTAGGATTCTAACTAGGGTGGTCAAAGATGCTGTTATTTATAATGGGTTGCTTTATTTAGACTTTTCTGCAACAAATCAAGCCCTACTCAAAATGAATCTTTATAAAGACAACTGTCCATTAAGACCAATACCTTAAGGTAACATTGCTTCATGTTTGAACCCAAAAGAACCTCTTTGTTAAGACCACTTGTATATAAAGGTCCAGTGGATGGACCTTATATGTAGGTTTTACTGTACATTAAAACTACAAGTACTGTATTAATTTGTGTTGTTTTATCCTGTCCCCCTTCCTCCCCTCTCTCTCTCTCTCTCTCTCTCTCTCTCTCTTACACACATTCACCTACACCAAATTATTTAATAACAACCTGTGCTTTATAGCTTGTACATTAAAACTATATGTACTGTGTTAATTTGTATTGTTCTGTCCAGCCCCCTTCTCTCTCTCTATCTCCCCCTCTCTCTCTTACATCCACCCACCTACACCAAATTATCTAATAACAACCTGTGCTTTTATAACTTGTACATTAAAACTGCATGCACTGTGTTAATTTGTGTTTTCCTATCCGGCCCCCTTCTCTCTCTCTTACACACACCCACCTACACCAGATTATCTAATAACCTGTGCTATATAACTTGTACATTAAAACTACAAGTACTGTGTTAATTTGTGTTGTCCTATCCTGCCCTCTCCCTCTCTATCTCGTTTACACACACCCAACTACACCAAAATATCCAATAACAACCTGTGCTTTATAACTTGTGATAACAAAAATGTATAATTTCATATTACATAAGCTCCTAGTTATATAAAATATCAATAAAATTACATAATAGCCTTGGCAATCATGATCATAAAGTACATACCCAGAGGGTAACGCAATCTCTACAATCTTATATATATAAACACTAATGGTATCAATCAGTCATAAAATCATTTTAAAATATCTACACATACATTTTCTTAACAGTCCTCTATGATCACTAATGTTGAAATAACTTCTAAATAATTTTCTTGGTCTCCAAAACTAGAGGTGTACTTTTAACTTAGTTTTAAGCAGCCCCCACTCCAACAGAAACATACAAGAGCCCCTCCCCAATACAAAATAATTAAATTGCATAAAAAAGTATTTTCCTAGACAAAAATCAGAAAGTATGACCTAATGTTATATATAGATTGGCTGTCAGGCCCAAGTTGTTCAAAGATTGATTATTTTAATCCACTGATTAATCAAAATTTGTTACTGTCATACTCTCAAATATTTTATCAATCTTAAGGTAAAAAAATTGTTACAGTGAAGCATATTGTTTTAAAATTATCCATTCAGTTATATGTATTTGTTTTTTATAATAAGAAAAATGATCAATAATGATCACGTTTCTTTACAAAAATAGGAAATTTTCACGAGTTAGGAACAAAAAGGTGCCAAAATCAAATCAAATATGTATAATAAGGGTGATAAATCGCTGTGTGTATTATCTGCTGTACATGTGTAAACACAAGATACAAACAAACATCAGATAGTGGTGGTATAAGATCTATCATCCACCCCCACATGTACATCGTACTGTTTTGATGTAATCCACATGTTACAGTAAAGGTAAAACATTTGTCACAACCCCAAAAATATCATTCAACTAATAGTCTATAGATATACAACTCACAGAAAGCTAGATATGTTACTGCAAAATATTGATATGCATAATGCATCATGCTACATATTTAATTAAAAAAACATGAAACTATTAGTGTAGTGTTGTGGAGTGGAGTTGACTATGGCTATGGTGTTTTATGTCCCTGTCAAGATTCTTTCAATTATATCAAAGTGATTAATTATGTGGTGGTATATGTCAACAAACCAGTGAACTTCCTCACACAAAGATTTGACACCAGGTAAGGAAAGCTGCTGAGAACCGTATGTTGGTGCCTTAGGCCACCACCACCCCCTTTCAGAGTCCTAAAACATTAAGAGGAATAATTTGTACAATGCTACAATGTCCGTTTTTTTTGTTTTTGTTTTTAAATTTTTCTTGAGGACAGTCACTAGCATCGGCCTTTCGGCTGGGTTATTTTTTGTTATGGATTTCAACTCTTACATTACCCATTTCCAAATCAACAGACATTACATCAAAGTTCACTTCAAATCAATAAATAGTGGCAGTAATTTGATCCTTATTGATTTTTCATGAATGAATTTTTACAACAAAACTTTTTTTGTTCGAAAGCATTTTTGCAATCTACCCTAATGCAAATTTATACTTTTCACATAAACTGGTAAACCATTTAAAAATGAGGAAAAAAATCTTAAGAATGAAAAGAAAATCATGAAGAAGTAATTAATTACAAGCAAAACAGCTTGCATATGTGACAGAAAAATCAAATCAAACAAACTTTATACACACTGTAAACAGACTTCTAAAACTACATCCTGTGTTGTACTTCAGATTAATTGTAAAAGTATGTTTTTTCTTCTTCATTTAGTATTTTTTAATCATTGATTTTCTAATTACTACCAACTGTCAAAATTAAATCGGTAACTATGATTTCCTATCCTTCTGTCAAAAATATACCGGTAACTATGATATCCTATCCGTCTAAAGTTCTGTAGAATGAAAATAGTATAAAACATTATACAATATGTATAATACATGTATAATATAGAAACAATGGCTATTGCTAACAGGTACATGGCAAATTCATACATATTTGGTAACGTTGCATCACATGTTAATGTTTAATCAATAAAATATAAGTGCAAATCTTAACAGTGGCTTATATACACATAAGCAAATCTTGAATCTTCTTTGCATTATTTTCTGGCTTCAATATATACAGAGAATATCTTTGTTTAAGTATAATGGCACTTCCTTGCTAAGTGAATTTTTTACAACATGAAAATGTACACATGACACGGGTTTTAGAATTCTCGAAATTTCCATTGAAACATTCCAAATTCTTGTACAGAAAATTGTTAAAATGTGTCCTTCAGCGTCTGACTGAAGCAGGTACATCGACGGTAAAGCGGGGTTCTGCATATCCATCAGTGCCGTAAACACGTTTCTTATCTTCGGAGAGTGAGGGAGTCTCTGGTTTGGACTCCCAATAATGAACAATTTCTTGATCAGAAGGGCAAGTTTTGCGAAAAGTGTCATTGGTGTATGCTGTGGCCATATATCGCCATATTCCAACCATATCATCAGGAATTTCAAACTCTTTGAACGCTTTGGCTGCAACTCGGATATGCTGCAATTTTGGAAGCATCAGACAATCCAGATGTGTAAGCTCGTCTCCACAAAGGTACTTTGTTCCAGCTTCTTCCAAATGATCATTGATAGCTTGTAACTCCTTCAAGAGATTATCTGGCTTGTTGCTGACTTGTTTAATATAGAATGAAAACTTTGAAAAAATGTCTAAACATACGGAGTGAGCCTTCATATTGTCATATCTCAAATCTGGATACGGAAAACTTGCATCGATATATTGAACTATTTCGTCGTTATCTGCCAGGATTTCATCTTGATGTTTCAACACGGGTAATCTATTTGCTAATTTTTTAAATTCTTGTGGTGGCCTTGCCATATTTATTGTTATAACATCATAAGTTAATTCTCCTGCTTTCGCCTTATGATCCAGTATCATGTAAAATCTCTGACAGAATGGACAAGCGCCGTAACTTTCCCCATCCTTCCCAGCTTTCACGTAAAGTTCCACATGACTGGACGGCAAACTATTTTCTCCATTCACACTCATTTTCAATTTATAAGTTACAATTCAATATTTGTAAAGTCTGTTAGTATCAAGGTCCCGTTTATAAAAATCCACACAATCAATCAAAAGTTTGAAATCCAAATGGCCCAAAAGCTTGAATGTCTAATCTGTTAATGTTGCCTCACACCAACCTGCAGAGAGAGAAACCAAAAATTATAATCAAAATTTTTAAATATTTTTAAGGATTTGTAAGCAATTGAAGTAAAAATAAGCAAACTTTTTAAAATCAAGAAACTCTACTTGATTTCAAATCTTGCTTGAAAACTTTGGCCTGAAGCAACATTTACTCTTAAACAAACAATTCTGAAAGTTTCAGAAAGAGAGGCACAAACTAAACCTATCAACATAGCTAGGTCGGTCAGAAGTTCTAAAAGTGTAAACATTATATTTACTGATCTGTCAAACATTTCAATACACCAACTTTTCCTAATAAATTAGATGACCACCTGGGGCTATTTATGATGTCAAGTAGCCGAAGTGTATTAAGTACATTTTAATATGTGCTGGTCATTGAGCTGTGTGGTCAAGAACGGACATGACAGTTGAATTTGTTTGCATATAAACAGCCCCCTCCCAAATGAAGGAGTTTGACATATAACATATAGACCATTTGTCTAAAACCTAGATGGAAACATAATTTGAAAGATGGAGAAAGATTTTATCCTCTTAATTTAATTCCAAAAATCCACGTTAGTTTGTCACTTATTCAAAGTTAATAGAGCAAATTTTACAAGTTTGGTGGAGAAATGGAGTTTATGCCCCAGTCAAGATTCTTTTGACTTGAATCAAGGTGGTCAGTTTATGAACGGTGAAGGAATCCATAGTGTCCTGAGAAAACCACCAACCTTTGACATGGGAACTGATAAACTTTCTCACTAGGATCTGTCCTGAGTGGGATTAGAACCTATAGGCAGTGACAGGACATACAATGCTAAAAATTAGCGTGTGCTTCAGACTACTCAGTCACCAAGTCCCCTACTTTATATCATACATACAAGTGGACAAATTCTATACAATAAAAAATGTATACATGTGTTTTATAATTTGGAGTTTTAAAACAAGTTTTCGGTTAACATCTTCAAAATATTCCACATGATTTGTTTGTTTCAGTTGATATGAAAGCCTATTATACCACTGTATATGTATTGGTCATTTAAACATCACCAAAACAAGTAAAATAGTACTACTGTTAATTACTACCTTATTTTGACCACTACACAAACCAATCACTAAGTAGATTAGACAGAACATAAAATCAGTCCCAGATCTGCTAGCAGCTAAAATCAATACCTTATGAGTGTTCTTATTTTACGTTTAATTATCAGAGTGAAATGAACCAAAGTTGTCACACATAATTATATAGAATCTACAAAACTCTCAATACATGGTCACCAGTCAGTCCAGTAATATCTACAAAACTCTCAATACATGGTCACCAGTCAGTCCAGCAATATCTACAACTGGCAATACACCGTCACTAAGTCAGTCCAGTAATACAAATTACTGGTACAATATAACTTTATGATTCTACTGGAGAAAACCAAGACCTTCAGCGAGCCAGCTGACAAACTTCCTTACCACACTAGGGTCAGAGTGGGATTCGTACCTAGGTGGAGGCCCCACCAACCTCACCCCAGAAATGATTAATCAATAACTTGATAACTCAGAATTACTTATTACTTTTTGCATATTTTAGGTCACAAAGGTCACTACAAATTTTGTGCGCCGGAGGTTAAAAGGTCGGCATAATCCTATAATCGTCATTGTCTTGGTACACTTTATAATAACAATCGCTGCTTAAAGCCATTATCAGGTAACCAATTTACTGCCCCACAGCATGCAGAAACAGCCAAAACTTTCCAGTGAGACAGAATGCTGTGGGAAACATATTTCAGTTGTGTGTGTACTTAATTTAAATGTAAATTTACGATAAGATAAAGACATTTCTCTGTGTCTGAGCATTTAATTAAATAAGTAAATTATATCAACTGTTACTGTCTTAACTAAATCTGACCTCAGGGATAAAGCACAAACAACCTAGTTTACAAACATTCATAAACACGGACAACTTCTTTTTGTAGCCCCAGTTTTAATAACTGAACCTCCAAGTTAAAATTCGAATTTCTTGTTTAAATCTTTCAAAATGCACTGTAATTGGAATGTTTCAGAAATTGGGAAGATAAAAATAGTTTAAAAAAAACATTTATATCAAGCTGATAAAAACTATATATATATAAAAAGCCACAATGTACACACAGCTCCAAGACAACATAAAATTCTATGTCTTATTTTTTTTCCAGAAATACAGCCATTTTAAAACTTCACTTTGACTGTTACTTTTTCAAGATGAAATATTGATCACTACCTCACTAATAACTTGTCAAAACTTGCTGTTACACAGTGGATACATTGAAGAACTTAAGTACCCAGTTATAAATATGACTTAAATCCTTCTTTGATTTCCGTGCACACTCTGTATTTGAGAGGTCGGAGTTTGAACCCAATCAGGGTCTGACCAAAAACTTGAAAATAGGTAGTGACTGTTGTGAAGCATTAAGCATTCAGGTTGATGGTTTTCTCTGAACATTTTAGTTCCCTCTACCATCCCAGAACTGATCGCCCCAATATATTGGTAATTATCCTGCCTGGGACATAAAACACCATCACCATCACTCTCCACAATATGAAGAAAGTCTTGAACATACATTTTTTTGTGTTAAAAGTTTTTGGAAATTTTAAATTGAAGCAATTAAAGCTATTAACTTGGCCTTTCTATCTATGAGTGTAAGAATTATCATTTCTTCAACAGTGGATATGCAACACTGTCTGTCGATGATGCAACATTAAAACAAAGAGAGTACACTAATTCTAGCATTTTAGGCTTTAAAACACACAATGTTGTCAAAGAAAATTATATCAAGATTTAGAAAAAAATGCAAATAATGCATACACACAATTAAATAAACATATAAAAATATTATAAACTAAAAAATCAATTGATTCCTACCTGTAAAAGTGTAAAACAGCATAAAATGCTTGTATACTTATCATAACATCATTATATATGCCTGAAGGACAAACGGAAAAAAATCCTATAAAAACAAGTCAAGATGAAATAATCTTCTTGACAACTATGTCCTTCTGGGTTTGGCAGGGTATATAAAGATTATAAGACTGGAACTTATCCAGCAAAACTCTGCCTCCTCCTTACTGACTGATATATACTGACGGAGATACTTACTGCTATACAGTAGAGTAGGTGTTTATATCTACTAATATTTACTTAGTTTACGACTTAACTTATACACAAGGTTATAGTCTTATCACTTGTTTCTGGTAATAAAAAGAATGTCAGATTTTTACCTGCCCATCACACCTTTGCATATATAATAAAATAAGGGCTGGACATGTTGAATCAGAATTTGTAATCTCTAGTAGTAAAATTGTGTCATTTGCACTGTAATAAACATGTATTGCATCATGTAACATCAACTCCGTAAAATTTGTAAATTATACAAGCAAGAACAAGTGCCCACCCTTTTTTAAAAGGAAAAAAAGATATACACTTTAAAACATTTGGTGTGCCCAAAAAATTAAGCATAGGCTCAAAAAATACTTTGCAAAATAGTTTTTAAAATCATGTTTCAAGAGATAAAGTTCAGAGCTGGACAACTCTTAAGATCTGTATCTGAACAGTTATGGATACCTGAAGCTTATGTATTATATGGGTAGTACGTATTTGTGACTTTTGAGATGACAGCTTCAAGCTACCTAGCCATAAACTGGTCAATATATGTATATTCCATGTTTTTGGAAATGGATGTTTAAGAAGTCACTCCACTAAGGTCACTTAGTTGGTAGAGTGCTCGCTCCATAAGTGGGAGGTCGTGGATTCAAATCCAAGACTCGAAAGTGGGTAGTGATTTTTTTTTTTCGCCAAGCACTCTGCATTACAAAATGAAAGTCACAGTTCTTTCAGATGGGAACTTTCAAAGAACCCTGCTGTATAATGCCATCAGCACAACACAAAGGCAAAATTTATGCACCTTCACTAATAGCTGGCAACACCTCTGTGTAAGTAAAAAATTCTTGACTAGGAAGTTAAAAACCATTACTCAACTCTTAGGAGTCACATACCTCAAAAAAATGCATGGACTGCCTCAAGAATGAAATACAATGTATATGTAGTGTATTTTATTTGTGTTCACCACTGGATAGCTAAAACTGACTCTATAATGGTCTGACAACTTTTTGATACTGGTCCAATACTTCAATAAAACCTGTATAGAATGCTGCCAAATTATTACCTCAATGTCTATCATACATAACCAACATCTTCACATCATGAATGAAAACGAAGCTCAATACACCAAATTAATTTGACATGCATGCAAATCACCTGCAGCATGTTTGATCTAAAAAGCCATAAAAACAAACTGAAAAGAAAACATGCAAAGTCTGAAATGCAATGTTGACAAACAAAGACCCAACTTTAGACCAAAAGGTACAGGTATACATTCTATATAATTATGGCTAAGGTTGAAGAGCACATCAAGTCCATATATTAACATTTAACATTACAAGCTGATTTATTACAATACGGTATATGGTATTTAATATCCCAGATAATATTTTACTTATATTGAGATTCCACCAGTTACAGGTGAATAAGCAAAAATGTTTTACCTTTGTAGTGTGCTAACAATTTTCAGTAAGTGTTCTTTAACGTGCTGCAAAGGGTGTCAGTCTCTTTCAAAGAATCCTTGACTTTCATTTCTAATTTCAGAGTGCTTGGCAAAAGAACAGTCACTACCAGTTTTAAGTATGTACTAGTGTTAGCCGGATCCAACTGGCTTCAACCCCAGCCTCTCACATACAGAGTCAGATATCTACAAACTGAGCTACTGTGGTGGTATACTCTGTAATGAGTGGGATAATAAATGAAGGAACACTGCCAAAAGTGTGTGGTGTATGTTAAAACACGAGTTTTATTGTTCCAATAGCCACCTGACCTAGACAGAATTCTACATAGAAATATTCTCAAATATCATTTAATAGTACCTAGTAAACACTTATAAATCTCTCAACATACATGTATTTTATTACTGGTGTGTGGTACTTTGAACTGATGGATCATAAATCATATTACAGGGTGGAATTTGTTTGAACATTGTAACTTTAACATCAGTAGTGATATTTAACAAAATATATTCATATTACATATGCTAAATTTTAACCAGAAACTACTATAAATATGATAATGTGACCAGAGTTCTCCAAATTAAAATTGAGTGCTCCAAGAATAACTCAAAATTCAAAATTGAGTGCTTCAAATCTATTTCATAATTCAAATAGAGAGCTCCAAAGTCTTACTGAAAATTCAATATTATGACTGTCTGAAATCATAAATCTGTTAACCCAAGATTTGAGTGGGGAATCAACAAATTCTAGTTCTCTTAACAATTGAAAACAAAGTACCGGTACTGTAATGGGTAAAATTTTCATGTGGGCAAAATTTTCGCTTATTTTGCGCTAAAGAAATTACCGCAAATTTTTTACCCACTCAAAAATGACAGCTATACAGGTTTATATATCATAATATACAGCCACTTATATCGGTAACGCGGAAATTACACCCTCGCAAAATGTTAAGATTTCAGAAATCGCGAAATTTTCACCTCGGGAATATTACCCCCTTTACAGTATTTTAGATCATTGACAAAACAAAAAACCCTACTTTTAAACTATAAAAGTATAATTCAAAGTTTGCAAATGTGTCTATCAATGAATTATTCAATGATGATTAAACATCAAATCAATAGACCACTGCACACACACACACACATCAATTGTAAAACCACACACAAACCTGTTAATTCAAAAATCCAAAATACCTACATGTAGGTGGTTTATGGTAACTCTCTCCCGTATCCAATGTTGGTTTATATATATCCCTTGTTAACTTTCAGAAAATCTAGATTGAGGATATATCTCCTTAGCTAATCAAGATTTCCTGATTTTTCTTTCTGCCATATGTGTCAGATTAACTCACAGTACAGAAGGACAGACAGACGTGGATAGATGTACAGGATTAAGATCAGTGATCAGATAAAATCCGTCTCCACATAAAACATCTACTACATACTCTCTGTTAGTATATCTAATTAAATTATCTATCTACACTTACATAATACACAGTCACTGGGTGATTAAATTACCCCACACTCACTAATCCCTCATCAATATAAAACATCTTCCTGTTCCTAAAGAAACACTCAATAAAATACCAATATATGCATCATAAGTTTATTGATTGACTCTTGTGTTCACGTATATAGTCTATTCCTACCTCCTATTTGTCTGTCCACAATACAGACATAATATGTGTACAGAATGCACCATGCTTACAGTGCAATAGAATCTACTACACAACATGGTTGGCTTAGTTCCATGTGTGTGTTTTTTTATACATACCAGTAATTAACCATTTGGCTCAAGGGTATGAAGAAGTTTAGTTTGTTTAAAATATTTTTAATTTGCCTTAACATAAAATGAGAGAGAGAGAGAGAGAGAGAGAGAGAGAGAGAGAGAGAGAGAGAGAGAGAGAGAGAGAGAGAGAGAGAGAGAGAGAGAGGGGTAGAGGAAAAGTAGCATAGTAGCATAGAATGTTAAGAGCAAGAGAGAGAGAGAGGTAGAGGTGGGGAGAGTAGCACAGTAGCATAGAATGTTACGTAGAGAGAGAGAGAGAGAGAGAGAGAGAGAGAGAGAGGGGGAGAGAGAGATTAAACAATGCTCAGTTTAAGACTTCAGTTTCCTTCTGAGAGAGAGGGAGAGAGAGAGAGAGAGGGGTATCATTTAAAGATATTAAAATCACATTCGATTAGTCCTATACTTATTACTTAAATAATTATTTCTATAATATTATACAGGTGAGACTTCCTTCTGTACCTCTCATCCATTAAATTCTCAGTAAAAATCTTGAAAAATTATTTTTTACAGAAATGTTCAAAATGGATTAATTCCATCATTGTTAAGCTTTTTCAGTTTAAATGGAGATTACAAGTGGAAGTTTTTCCATTACCGGTATACACATTATAACATTAAAGAAAATGTAACTTTATCATGATGTTACCTTCTTTCTACCATATAGTAGTGTAGATACATCTGTAATCTGTTTTTTGTGATCACGATCAGAGTAGAGGTTTATGATTAATGAATCAGTATATCGGTACTAATCTGTATAATTACCATGACAGTACTCATCAGTAACACCTCATACTACTGTACAACATCAAAACACCTACACTACCGGTTATACTAATACTGATTGGTTTTTAGTTTACATAATACTTATTTCTCCTAAACAACCATGTGCATATCATCTCTTATGCCAGAAACCACCAAAGTACCATACATTTGAAATGACCTTCAAAACGCTGGTTTAAGTCTGACATAGAATGGCTGATTAAGATTGAACACAACTGGTACGTCTTTTTCATGGATAGTTAACATGGTAGCAATTATCAAGGAATGCCTCAATCTAGACTAAAATAATCTTGAACATTTTCAAGTCCTGAAGGTTTTTCCACATCTTTCATTTGAATCAATTAGAAACAAGTAAAGTTTGTAAATTAGGATCCCCTGTCAGCAAGTTCTTTTTTGTGATTAGTACTTATGTTCAAAGGGCCAATAACTCCCAGGAAAATGAGCAAACCAACTCGAGTTAATGATATGAGCATCTCCTATCAAAGTTTGATGCTTTGCACCAAGTTTCATGAAATAGTGCTCCATAGTTTTGGAGAATTTGCGCAGACAAAAATTTCTAACAGAATGGAAGGAAGGACAGGCAAAAGACAAAAAATTAAATTTATCTCCTCTTTGAAAGGAGGGGATAAAAATTGTATAAATGATCCAACTCTTATTTCAAGGGGCAACAGATGGTAGGTGGTTGCAGATTACAACTCCACTTGACACTTAGATTCAAATCTCTTTCATGTAGGAAATTTTGAGTTATATTAGCTTAATGAAGTTTTCTCCAGGTACTCTGGTATCCTCCACCATCCCACTGACTGCCTGAATACAAGTGAACAAATCTTGACTGTGAGTCAGTGTGATACAAAAAAAAAACCCTTTCTCCACTCATCTTTCAATATCTACGTTTCTAGATCAAGGGAAATTCTTTGTATCTGCAGATGCCTGATATAGAATGTATTGGTCAATTAATTCACTGCTTTCAGATTAAAGCAGACTTATCAAAAGTTATATGTCTGATATATAGGTTCTAAAGGCATAAAGATCAACTATCAACAATATCAGAGGGGTAGATCAGATCAACTATCAACAATATCAGAGGGGTAGATCAGATCAACTATCATCAATATCAGAGGGGTAGATCAGATCAACTATCATCAATATCAGAGGGGTAGATCATTTTATGGTCTGTACATGTACATCCAGAGGAACTTTTAGTCTTATAATGCTGTCTACAACATGCAAGAAGTGGTTATCTTATAAAGATCCTTGGTACAGAGATCCTAACACTGAAAACCAATACAAACTTTGGTACAAAACATAAAGTTTCAGATTTCAGTAATACCCAACATGTTCCTTGTCCCTTGAAAACACAATAAATCAATTAATTTCAGTCATCTGCCTATCATGACACAAGGCATCAGAGGCACATATTCTGAAGGACTCAGTGACTTTGCTCTGGTTAAGATAGCCCTGGAACATAACCTAAATTAGTGTCTTGGTCCCAACATTTTTATACTCTTGCCAACATCATGATTGGCCCATATCTCTAAAAGGTTAAGCGTCATCCCTTCACATGCCCACAATGCAGAATTACCTCAAGTTAACAGAACAAGTTAACATTTAACAGCCATGTAAATCTGTGTACAGTAAACGTATGGAAGGAAAGTTAATACACATAGCCCAGATTTACTTTCCCTTTTCAAGTTAGGACATCTGTTACTAACTCATTTTTCATTTTGTACAAAGCTGTTGAAAGCTTACAAGTATGTGTGATTTTAAACCTGTTATTTTTCTTCAACAGCAAACAAATACCAAGGGTTAAATGGCTCAAAATAATCAAGTGTTTTTGATCACTCAACTACAGTAAACTGTTTCAATGTGGAATGAAGTAATGGTGTTTTACACCCTTGATAAGTTTTTTTAAAATTTATAGAGAGATGGTTAGTCATATATAAGGATAGTGGAGAAAACTGGAGTGTCTTGAGAAAACCAATGACCTTTGGCAATCAAACTGACAGACTTTCTCACACTACTATAAATCTACCCAAGAGGGATTGGAATCTATGGGACAAGAGTCTATCAGCGATGCTCAATGTGCCGGCACACAATGCACCTAGTCAAGAATGTAGCTCACTTATAAAACCCAGACCTTACAGGTTTATAGATGTGTAAAAGTTCTGGGTTTTTCCCTGTAATTTGTAGATATGTAATTAATGACAATGGGTAATGAGTTAAGTTGAGTTGAGTAATGGTGTTTAATGTCCCAGTCAAGAATATTTCACTTATATCAAGATGTCGCCAGCTATAGTTGAAGGTGCAGCAATGGGTAATGAGGATTCACTTCAATGCCACACCTCCATGACTTGAGATTTTTTGGTATTCTTGCCTAGAGAACAACAAAAGGACCTGTTAGTAAATACTCAGCACATGAAAAACAAGAGGCCCATGGGCCTTATACGCTCACCTGATAACTAATGGCTAGCTGATAGATTTAAAGTAAACGTAAATACTAAACCCAATGACTTTTTTCTTTACATCAAAATGATCATTGTATCAATACCTACAACATTCTAATATACATGCCTATACAAAAAGTTTATAGTTTTCGAGATAATTAACCATTTCGGTATTGTTTTCACATCTGTGACCTTGACCTTTGAACCCATGACCTTTTTCTATACATCAAAATGATCGTTGTATCAATACCTACAACATTCTAATATACATGTCTATACAAAAAGTTTATAGTTTTCAAGATAATTAACCATTTCAATATTGTTTTGCATCTGTGACCTTGACCTTTGAACCCATGACCTTTTTCTATACATCAAAATGATCCTTGCATCAATACCTACAACATTCTAATATACATGCCTATACAAAAAGTTTATAGTTTTCGAGATAATTAACCATTTCGGTGTTGTTTCGCATCTGTGACCTTGACCTTTGAACCTATGACCTTTTTCTATACATCAAAATGATCGTTGTATCAATACCTACAACATTATAATATACATGCCTATACAAAAAGTTTATAGTTTTCGAGATAATTAACCATTTCAGTATTGATTCGCATCTGTGACCTTGACCTTTGAACCCATGACCGTTTACTATACATCAAAACGATTGTTGTATCAATACCTACAACATTCTAATATAAATGCCTATACAAAAAGTTTATAGTTTTCGAGATAATTAACCATTTCGGTATTGTTTCGCATCTGTGACCTTGACCTTTGAACCCATGACCTTTTTCTATACATCAAAATAATCGTTGTATCAATATCTACAACATTCCAATATAAATGCCTATACAAAAAGTTTATAGTTTTCGAGATAATTAACCATTTCAGTATTGATTCGCATCTGTGACCTTGACCTTTGAACCCATGACTTTTTTCTATACATCAAAATGATCGTCGTATCAATACCTACAACATCCTAACATACATGCCTATACAAAAAGTTTATAGTTTTCGAGATAATTAACCATTTCGGTGTTGTTTCGCATCTGTGACCTTGACCTTTGAACCCATGACCTTTTTCTATACATCAAAATGATCGTTGTATCAATACCTACAACATTCTAATATACATGCCTATACAAAAAGTTTATAGTTTTCGAGATAATTAACCATTTTGGTATTGTTTCGCATCTGTGACCTTGACCTTTGAACCCATGACCTTTTTCTATACATCAAAATGATCGTTGTATCAATACCTACAACATTCTAATATACATGACTATACAAAAAGTTTATAGTTTTCGAGATAATAATTATAATCAGAGGTAAAAAAAATTAGGTCACGACCTTCACAATTGACCTTGACCTCATTTTGAAGATACTAACAAGAAGATGTCAAAACTGAAAACCCCATGTCATTATCTGGTCAAGTAGTCAAGTTATAACAATTTGAAGCTATTTTACGATTTTTTCAAAATTAAACGCAAAAACGCGTAACCCATTTTTCGACCGAATTTCACAAAATGAACAAACTATAGGCTTAAGACCCTAGAGAAGCCAAATATCTCATCAGATTTTTTCTCCAAACAATACTTTCGGAGAAGAAGATTTTTTAAGATTTTTGCACCCCTAGGTCACCTTGACCTAGTTATGGTAGCCATGGCAACGCCACGAACAAATCTGAATTGCACCGACCCAGACATGCTTCTGACCAAGTCTCATTGAAATCTGCCAAGTACTTTCAGAGGAGAAGTCGAAAATGTGAAAAGTTTACGACGACAACGACGACGACGACGACGACAGACAACGGACAAATTGTGATCAGAAAAGCTCACTTGAGCCTTTGGCTCAGGTGAGCTAAAAACGAAAGAACAGCCACTATCTATTTTGAATTCCGGAGTTGAACCTGGTCAACGTCAGGAATTACTCTTGCCTTCCATAAAAGAGGAAATAAGGAACTGTGTTACTGTAGTTAACCTCTACAACACTGCATCATTTGTTCAATCAAAAGTCAAATTGAAACTTCACATACAAGTTTTGAAAATGCACTTAAAAGCTTTATATATCAATGCTATTTTACTTTAATTTTTTTGCTTTTAATCACTATACAATGTACTGACTTTAGTCAATGACTTACAGTAGTATCACCACGATCTTAACAGAAATAGAGTTTTACTCTTTACATGCTCTCTAAGATATGATTTTAATATCCAGAATAGGACTAAGGTGTGGCTAAAAATAAACCATTTAGGATAAGAATAAATTTTAACTTGATCTACATGTAGATAAAGGTTAAAGACTATGCTACCACATTATACATAAATACAAAATCATATAACCAGGTACATGTAGATTGTATATCTGTAAATTGTATCAATAATATTATAATATACTTACAATTAATAAAGCAAATTCTTCAAGTCAGCAATGATTATTTACAAATGTAAATCTAACTGATGATGACTGGATTTTTTTTCAAAGATAAAACTTTTTAAAAAACACCCAAAAAATTCCACCCAAACTAAAATCGGCAAATAGGTACCAAATGTCACCTACTCTCCCACAACAAAATTGGGAGTTATCTTATAACCTGTAACACTGGTAATTCCTTGGTTGTGGGGAGGGGCTCAGGATTCCATTGTCAGTTCATGGATACTAGTATTAAAGTTATCTGTCAAAGTAAATTATGGAGGTGATAAACCCACCCAGATTGACTTATCATGGAATGTACTCATACATAGAAGTTTTTCTACCTGGGGAAATGTCAAACAAATAAAATGCATGTATCTGATATTAATAATATTTCAAATTCAATCATGTAAAACACTCATAAAGTTTTAACATTAATAACTTCAGAAATATTTTAAGATTACAAGGAAGCACTCTGAAAGTCTGAGGAGAGAGATAGTGTGACTTAATCAATTTTATGCAATTTAAGTTTATAGGACTAGTATTTTTAATATTCGTCAATCATCGTGCACTAAAATTAGCAAAATTATGAATGAAGAAGATTATTTCCTTTATATTGAGATGTCACCAGGTGACACTGCAGATATTTATACCTTGCCTTGGTGATAATTTATCCTGGTGAGCATATAAGGTTATTTCCCCTGCCACACCCATCATAACACAGGACATTACTTTTAAAGGTCTCATCTGTAGGACCCTTCAATACTTCCGTTTCTAAAAAGCTGGTCAAAAAAAGACAGGCACTGCCTTTTTAAGACTAAGCACTGAGCCTTTTGAAAATCAAACCCAAACATCCCATTAAGCAAATAGAAAAGCTTCTTAAAGTACAGTCCAACCTGTCTTAAAGGCCACCTCTATATAAGAGCCACTGGCTTTTAAAGACCAGTGATGTTTCATCCCAAGTGCTCTTAATTCATGTTATTTGAACCTCTACATAAGGGCCACCTGCACATAAAAGACACTGTTACTGGTTCCCTTTGGGTGGCCCTTATAGACAGGTTTGACTGTAGTTGACACTACCAATTCGGCAATTGAGTTATCTTACAGTTCTCAGATAGAAAGCTTAATCAACTAATCCATGTGCCTAATTCACTCAGGACTCGGAAATTTTACTTATCATAGAACTAAAATAACTTGTTATGTGAATACTGACACAATTTTACCTAAAATACAAGAATGTAAGTTAATATAAGCTTAAGTCTTTACATATATACTGAATTGGGTTTTATATCCCAGTCAAGAATATTTCACTTGTTGAGACACCATCAGCTATAGGTGAAGTGGCAGACATTTTATCTTGACCTTTGCAGTGCGCTCAGGGCAATGTGCAGCGAGGGCTCTGTAACGTGTCATGCCCACCATGACATGGGGTACTGGACCTTCAGATCTCTTCCAAAGGCATTGATCCCTAAAGACAAAGGGCAAATTAAAGCCATGAGTGAATAAGGTTACCAGGGGTATCCATATACATGCTTCTGTATATCATAGGATTATTTAAGGGTGCAATAATACCTGTGTAATAAAATGATTTTGTTTTCTGATAGGATTTATATAATGGTTACATGTACATGTGTATATATCATTATATGCAAATGAAAGATACATAAAATTTAAAACGTGTGTATTTCTTGAAAAAATCCATTAATTTTAAATGTATAAAATTTAAGACCCTTTCTGTTATGAAATATTATATCTAAACTGTTAATCCAAGCATGTAAAATCACTGGGCTACATCATACACATGTATAATACTGTAATCAATGCATTATGCCTTATGGCAAATGAATAACATCTCTGATCAATAAACAGAATACAAAATCCTTTGATGGTTTTTTTTTAAAAATAGGACCATTTTTAATTTTAATGCTTCTAGATATGTTACTTTACAGCAGAAAAACGAAACAGAAACCTTTGAAAATATTAATTTAATTTGACAATAACATGTCCTCCTCAGAAAAATGGGCAGAGCTCTAAAGGCTTAACAAATCTGCAAATAAAGTTTACACCATTCTAGGACCAAGGACTAAGCAGATGCTAATACATCTGGTACAGGAAGGCCACCTGAGAATAATATGCATCAAGCTTGATTGTTGAATGAAGTAGCCTCTACAGAGTAAACAAGGATCTATTTTTATACTTTGACCTAGCAAAATATTTCTTGGCCCAACATGACCCATAGGTAAGTCATATAAAAATTTGGCCAAAACATGATAGAAAATTCATATACTAATATCAAAATCAAAATTCTCGGCAAGTTCTTTTTTTTTTACGATCTGACCTAGTGACCTACTTTTGCTCCAATATAACCCATATCTTGATATATCTTTTGTCTTAAGGATCATTATTAGCAAGTTTAATGAAGATTGGGCAATTTAAACTGTGTCAATTTATAGAATTTACAAGGAAATGTTGGCAGGTGATATAACATGGCCATCCTATGTGAAAATTGAGCATTCTGTCAAAAAATCACTCTATCATATCTACAGAGTATATACATCACCACAACAACACCACTTCCTCTGCCCCACTACATAAGCACAATATAAGTGTTATTAAAGTCAATACATGTTAATGTTTTTGAGAAGTACCACAGTGGAGTTTTTTTTTTTAATTTGTACCAACCACTTCATTTTTAAAAGTAAAGATATCATCAAATTCGGTCATGTCTCGTACATCGTCAATAGAAAAAATTATCATGGTGAATCATTGGAATTTAGATCTTGCAAAGAACTCAACCAGAAATAATTTCTCAGATTCTCATAAGGGGGGGGGGGGTGCATGCGGTGTCCACATTTTTACGGGAAATGTCCCGGCGCAAAGCGCCGGGAATTTCCCGTCTATAGGTAACACGTATGTATTATGACGTCATAGAAAATTGTGGAAAATTTCTATAGACCGTACGTCCAAATCATTTGACGCCGCGCGTGCACCACTTTTCTCACTTTTCTCAAGGCCATTGAAGGGGTCAAATCGACAGGAAGTGAGCTCCATATGGGGGGAAATCTCGCCCGTCTCGTACATCAGAAATGAAACCAAGAAACGATTATCGTGAAAATAATTCATTGAAACAAGTAATAATTTAAATAGGTTGATCGAATACCAAATATTTACGTTTTTTCGCCATTTTGGCTGATCTCCAAGTGTAGCGTTTCAAGATTCGCGATGACGTGATTTCTTTTGATCGGGTCAAAGTTCAATTCAGATCGATAACCACTGTAAGCCAATCAGCGACCGACTTTCCCACGTGCATCAACCATGATCACACAGTATACAATGCGGGAAGATACAAAATTTGCCGATTTCAAGTTAGATAAATCGATAACCATAGTTACCTGACACAAAACTATTACGAGGTTAGCATAACCACAGTATACGACTTCTACGGTAACTCTTTTTCACATATAATTACCTAATTGAATCAAAATTTTGAGTGCATCTGTGACCCTCGCTGAATGCAGTGTAAACAAAAATGGCGTTCGTCAGGACGGGAAAGACGTTTTCACAAACGATCGATTTTTAAGAAAAATAATAAAATGCGTTTTTCAAAAGAATTAATCAACATTTCGTCCCAATAATCATTTTTATGAAAATACAGATAAAATTTATTGAATTTATTCCGAATTTAACGTAAATATTGACAAATCCTCTTGTTTGTTTACATGTGACGTGGATATCATGATCAGCTGATCGGGCTGGACCAGGTGCTGACTAGAACTGACTTCAACTACAATGACTGCACTCATCAAAAATCTAACTTGGACATAACTGATGAGGAAACTGTACATGTTGTGCAATGAGATGGACCGCTGTCCCAAAAAGTTGTGATGAAAATAACAATAATAAAACATTCATGTTGAGTTTAGCAGCTGTAGTTGTGATCCACTTGGATAAGGTCTGAATTGAATCCTTGAAAACCTCCAGGGATGGCGACTGGACTACCGATGCTGGCAGGGGATTCCAATAATTTAGTTCTCGGATTGAATATAAAAATTTTAACTAGGGTAAAATCAACATTACCTTCTTCAATATCCCAGA
Organism: Anadara kagoshimensis; assembly: GCA_021292105.1. NCBI lineage: Eukaryota > Metazoa > Mollusca > Bivalvia > Arcoida > Arcidae > Anadara > Anadara kagoshimensis. The sequence goes on along the minus strand of CM037870.1, from coordinate 21,293,971 downwards.
CTTGGTTCTCGAAAAAAAGTTGGTATAAGTGAATAAATGCCAATTTCCACTCCATCATCCACATAAGCGACCATTTCAATATAAATCTTAAAGCACCATCTTTGTAGTATATCATCCCAGAATGTTTCATTTCAATTTAGGTGAATAATGACTGGGGTAAAAAAAAAACTCCAACCCACCATCCTAGAATTAACCGTCTCGATATAAGTGAAAAAGCATTTTCAACTCTCCGGGGCTGGGGCTCTTCATGCAGTGAAACTTAAAGGGGCTGGGCTAAAATTAACATTATTTCGGTACAAGCCTGTCAAGTTTTAATCATATCATTTGTCAATTGCAATGGTCTGTGCTTTAGAAAATTCTCATCATGGTACTTATATGCCTGTGAATGTTGAAGGTGCAAGAGGAGCTTACCCTCATACCACTGTATTAATATCGGGTTGTGGGTTAAAGGTGCTGCCTAACAGAGTCACAGACAAGCATTCCACTCCCAATATAATTCTATAACCAGTCGATAATCTATCCTTTCAGCCAAATGTGGCTTGCAAAATGAGGAAGCAGTAACTCAAATTTTGAAGTATTGTCATGTATAACACAAGTCAGGTTGGAACCAAAAACCTTCCACTCTCCAAGAGGATGCTATACCGGTGTAGCTAGCTAACAGAAGGTGCTAACCCTTCCAGAAAACTCGGTCTCACTTCCCTGGTGGAAGTTCACATGTTTAACCAAACTTGTCAGTTTCAAAGTTTTTTTTAACTTTACTCCCGGATTGTGATTTGGACATGGATAAGTATGTTTGTTTTTCATTGGCATAACTGCTTCATTAATTGAATGGGGCAATCTTGAACTGTGATATGATACACATCTTGTTTTAAGAAACAGGAGTAGTTATTTATGCAATCATAAATCAGTAGATTAAATTATTCACATGGTATGGTAAAAGGTGATTTAAGATGAGAAGACATTACAACGTGAGAATGTTGTCGTGGTATGGATTAGTATATTCACTATATTGGGTAATTAAATAGCCTTTTGTGTCCCTGGAAAGATCATACCAAAACTCAGTTCTGTGTGACAGAACATGATTGAAAGAACTCGGCGGTAGTTAACTATAGTCAGTCCCACTAGTATTTGGTGTGGAAGCGCGTGGCCTAGTGGTTAAGGCGTTGGACTCAAGATTCGAAGGTCGTGGGGTCCATCCCTGGACCGGGCGATGTGTTGTGTCCTTGAGCAAGACACTTAATTTCATGTTGTTCCAGTTCACTCAGCTGAAAAATAAATGAGTACCAGCAAAATGCTGGGGGTTAACCCTGCGATGGACCGGCGTCCCATTCAGGGGAGAGTCTTGTACTCTCAGTCGCTTAACGCCACCGAAACCGGGATACGCTCCGGCCTGATGGGCCTAATGGCTCGGGACAGACTTTAACTTTAACTAGTATTTGGTGAGACAAAACAATGTGTGCCACCCCTTTTTTGGGTGTGTGTGTGTGTGTGTGCACAACCCGATAATAAATTTGGACATTTTCCGGGATAGGCAATGCCTATTTTCATATTATGTTTTATCACTTATGTCAGGATTTTTAAACGATATAACCTTTAAATATCTCTAATTAAGGATAAAATTAAATAGTTCATCCTTGTCAAATTAAAATCGTTTTCGTGTTATTGTTCTAACAGAATAATTATTGTTACCTGATTCAATATTCATCATTCAATCTCTGAAGCTGACAAAGAATGATACTACAAACAATTTGATTGGCTCATTCTATTTCCATCAAACCAATTACTATTACCGTTAGAAAAATCGGGTCATATGCAAAAGCGTACCTATCAAAATAGTACCAACTTTCAGATAAAGTATTATAGACTGAACATGCAACTTTTTTTCAAATCAACCCATTCTTAGTTTTATCACTTAAACAACTCCTGAACCCAATTGGTCGAAGCCTGATTAGTTTAATCAATGATTAACAAAAATTTAAAAAGACAATAAAATCAAAATAACATTATCAAATTGATAGTTTTATAATGATGTAGTTAAGTTTGATGAAATTCTATTTACTTTCAACATTTTGAACTTTAATTTCACAACAGATATGAAATTATGCGAAATCAGTCTAATTTTGACTAATCAATTGATTAAACTAATCAAGCTTTGTGCAACTGGTCCCTGGAGGATTTATGATAAATTAATTAATCAATATTTATTTCTTTGGTATCATTTCAAAATTCACAAAGGAATTTAAATGAACAGTTAGGGTTGTAAATAATTTACAATTCACTGAAATCAGAAATATTTAATTTAGAGTCGGAATTAAATACAATAAATGACGTACATAGTGTTTGTTGGAGTTCTTAAAGTCACACATTGGATAAAATTTTAAACGAAAGCATGGGTAAATAATACAATATTTAAAGGGCATTAACTCAAATTATTTTATATGGCAAATGTCACAGTGAAAAATAGCTAATAAGACGAAAACCGGGAAATCCAAACACGAACAGCTTCGGGGTGTTTCTCACATATTAGCTATTTCAAAGACTTTTACGGAAGTTTATAACTGACAATCCTGTGATATAAAGATACGTCAGAAACTGTACCTATATCATCTTGATTTATTTACTGGCAACATTATGTTACAAAATTACCGGGCCAGTAGAACATATCTGACAAACATAAAAAAGTAACTGATAATCGTTAAAGGCAGAATATTCGGTCTAACAACAAATTATTTTTAAAAAGGAAGTGTTCTTATAGTACACGTTTAAAATACAATATCATACAAAGTTTTCAGCGTGTAACGATACTCCATAAACGCTAAAAGTCACAAACCACGGTGTTTTTCCCCCAAAAATTAAAACTGAAAGTCGAAAGTCGAGAGAGAGAGAGAGAGAGAGAGAGAGAGAGAGAGAGAGAGAGAGAGAGAGAGGTGATTCATTTGGAGTTTGTCATCTTTTCGATATAGCCAGTTACAAAAACATGATATCTGGATCCAAATAATAAAATAATAATAATAATAATAATAATAATAATAATAATAATAACATTTTCCCAATGTCGACTGAAATTATTTCATATATTTTGATTTTCGTGAAAAAAATCACAGAACACACAAATTAAAATTCAATTCAAAAATAAAAGTAGAAAGAGAGGAAGATAGAAGAAAATGTAGAAAAATACCTAGAGTTACAATAAACCAACCTGTTAGATTGTCCTTCAGTAAAAATATAAACCGTAGTAAAAACGTATGTTTATTACAAGTATACACTACACGTTTCCTGAATGTCATGTCATATTGAAATGTTTTGATTTCGTCACCAGTGTACTTCCTGTACATACATGTGTGCGTACTATGTAGGATCGCAGGGGGTGTGGTTACTGTCATGGATCACCCATCAATCACATCGATTGAATCATATTGAGCGAACCGGAACCATTTTTCTTTATTTAGTAAATAAAAAGAAGTTTCCAGTAACCTGCCTGCCTTGTCAATATTTCCGTAATTATGATTTGATAATTTTAGGTTCTCACGTTTATGGTTTAATATGCCTCTGCTCCTATCTGGTAAATTGACCATCCTTTGTTTCGTGTTAATAAGGACCAAACGAAAAATACATCTTGTTGTGTAGTCAGGGGCGTAGCCAGGCGTACGTTTGTACGCAAAAACGTCCACATCGTTTTCGCAAAAAAAAAAAAGAGAGAGAGAGAGAGAGAGAGAGAGAGAGAGAGAGAGAGAGAGAGAGAATATAATATATTGTTGGTCTTCACCGGAAATGTTATATACGAATTCGGTTTATACCTGACTTCGATAGCCTCTGAGGTGTGGTTCCGGTGTTGTCTTGACTTTGCCGGCATGGCAAAACAATTGAAACTATCTGATTTGATTACATTAAAGAACTTCTACTAGCCATTCGTCACGTTTCATCGTTTCATTATGTATTAACGCAGTATATTTACAAATATATTTCCTCTCCTCCGTTTAACTTCACCACTATATTAATTGAACTCCCATTTTAACTTGACTTTCTCAATTATTGAGTGTGTTGTTTTCGTAGTGCTTATGCCATACAACAACAATTCCCCTTTTACCTCGTCTTCATGTTTAAGAATGAACCAGTCCTCAAAAGAACGACAAAAACTACCACAGCATAGCATAAAATTATAAGAAAAATTCTGATAAATAGCGCCCTGGAGGGCCGTAAATTCGCATCAGGGCGGCCCCCAAACCCACTACCCTCTTTAGGCGTCCACATCATAAACACCCCAGCTACGCCCCTGGTAGTATATAGACCCTATAGTAAATTGGCGGCAAAAGTTTTATATTGAATTCCTCTTGAAATATACTGCGGTAGCTCAGTTGGTAGTGTGCTCGCTTCGTAAGTGGGAGGTCGTGGGTTCGATCCCCGGCCGGGTCTGACCCAAGACTTGAAAGTGGGTAGTGACTGTTCTTTCGCCAAACACTCGGCATTACGAAATGAAAGTCACGGTTCTTTCGGATGGGAACTAAAATAAACGAGGTCCCGTGTCACGGTGGGTTTGGCACGCTAAAGAACCCTGCTGTATAATGCCATCAGCGCAACGCACAGGAAACATTTCTTCACCTTCGCCTATAGCTGGCGACTGTAATGATAATTTTGATATCATCTCTTTATACATATTTGACCTACATTCATGACGTCATTATATGATGTCATTTATTCACTCGTGTTACACTTGTGTTTGGGTGTACTGTTCAGATGTATTAACCACATGTTGTCAGTTTAGATTTGAATACACTATTGAACACACGTTCGTGTTATAGTTTATTTTACATGGTGTCAGAATATGGAAGGCATCCCTACCCCCACCATGGACTGGGAGAGCAGCAACCTCCCCGAGGCATGGAAGAAATTTCGACATCATGTCGACCTGATTTTTAATGGACCACTTGAAGACAAGGACGAAAAAGCTAAGTGCTCATATCTATTACTTTGGATCGGGGATAAAGGCCGAGATGTATTTAATACATGGACTGGCATTTCTGAGAGGACTCTAAAAAACTCAAAACATATTATGACCGTTTTCAGGCATATGTACAACCAAAATTGAACCCGGTTTTTGCCAGGTATAAATTTAATCATGAAATTCAGGGGAGCAGTACATTCGACCAATTTGTCACTAAGTTGAAACTTCTTGCAGCAGATTGCTCATACAAGGATACAGACGATATGATAAGGGATCGTATAGTTTTTGGAATCACGTCAACGAAAATTCGTGAAAAACTTATAAACGAAGGCGAGAAATTGACACTCGAACGTGCAATACACATAGGACAAAATTATGAATATTCACAACAACAATTGTCAACGATGAACAACCAGGAGGTACATTTTGTGGAGTCAAAAACATTGAGTCACGGTTCAAGGAAACATGGCCGAAAATTTGGATCATATAGACAAACACAAGGACGCGACGGTAAACAACATGGACAAAATTACAGTGTGAATAATTGTGGGAACTGTGGACGTAAACATTCAAAACAGGAAGAATGCCCGGCGAAAGGGAAAACATGCAACAAGTGTCATAAACTAAATCATTTCGCAAATGTGTGCAGATCATCTGTCAATGAAATTACAACACATGCAGCCGAAGATGACAGCAGTGAGAATGACGAATTTTACGTTTGCACCGTTGATTCAAGTGATGATAAGCTCAGTGACAATCAAGCTTTGTAACTTTATCTATTGGTTCAAATGAGGACCCTGTCCAATTTAAACTTGATACAGGTCACAGTGTAATGTAATTCCCTATAGTGTATATTGTAAGCTCAGTTGCCAGGCCCAATCCCTAGATAAATCTTCTAAACGTCTAACCGCGTACAACGGGGACGCGCTTAAAACGTTAGGTCAATTTCGTGTCCGAGTTAAATATCAAGACCGTGAGCGACACATCGAATTTTTGTCGTCGATACAAAGTCCGCGCCTATTTTAGGTTTACAATCATGCCTTGATTTTAAACTCATAGAGCTTGTGTTCTCTTTAGACGATGATGCCACATTCTTCGATAAGAATCGCGTTTTGACGGAATTCGGCGACGTATTTCGAGGAGTTGGTCTCTTTGAAGGCGAGTGTACGATACACCTCGACCCTAGTGCACAACCTGTAGTTCACGCACCGCGCCGAGTCCCGTTCGCGCTTCGCGACAGATTGAAAGGTGAGCTAGATCGCATGGAGAACGCGAATATCATCACAACAGTAAACACACCGACAGATTGGGTAAATTCGATCGTCGTTGTCGAGAAGTCGTCAGGCAAATTGCGCATATGCCTTGACCCGCGAGATCTTAATCAAGCCATTCAGAGGCCACATTACCCAATGCGAACATTGGACGACGTACTACCGTTGCTATCAGGAGCGCGCTATTTCACAAAACTAGATGCGCGTTCAGGGTACTGGACCATTAAACTTTCGGAGCAATCCTCATATTTAACCACCTTTAATACACCATACGGTCGTTACCGATTCCTGCGCTTGCCATTTGGATTAAAGTCTAGTCAGGACGAATTTCAGCGAATGATTGATCAGGCCTACAACGGTATAGACGGAGTAGTGGCGATAGTAGACGACTTGTTAGTATATGGTTCAACGCGCGAAGAACACGACCGGAACCTCCGCCGCGTTCTTGAACGTTCACGCGAAGTGGGCATCAAACTCAATGATGACAAACTGGTAGTAGGTACACCGGAAGTACAATATTTCGGACATGTACTGTCTGTCGATGGTTTAAAACCTGATCCCGCGAAGGTTGCCGCTATTCGTGACATGGAAGCACCTCGTAATCGTACTGAGCTCGAAACAGTAATGGGAATGATCAATTATTTATCCAAATTTGCACCAAACTTGTCAGAAATTACCATCCCCTTACGCAAGCTATTGTCAGATAGCGTAGAATTCTCATGGGACCGACCCCAGATAGAAGCTTTCAGAAAGTTAAGGATGTCCTCACCCAGTCCCCAGGTCCGGTCCTGTGCTATTATGACCCTACTGAGGAATTAGTTCTACAAGTCGATGCGTCCAAGTATGGGCTGGGGGCTGCTTTGTTCCAAAACAGTAAACCTGTCGCATTTGCATCCAAGTCACTTACAAGTTCAGAGGTCAACTATGCCCAAATAGAAAAAGAGATGCTTGCGATTCTGTTCGGGTGTAAGCGTTTTCATCAGTATGTTTACGGTCACAAGGTCAAAGTTGAGACTGATCACAAGCCCCTTGTACCTATTATGAAGAAGCCACTTGTCTCAGCACCTGCTCGCTTACAGCGCATACTCCTTCAGTTGCAAAAGTATGACTTAGAGCTTTTCCACAAATCAGGTAAATCTATACCTGTTGCAGATGCACTGTCAAGAAAGTTCTTAACGGACACTTACCCAGAATTGTCTAAAGATTTTGATGTGCAAGTTCATAGTATATTGCAGAACCTGCCAATAAGTGACGAGAAACTTAGCCAAGTTGCTCAAGCAACCGCATTGGACACACAATTTGTTTCATTGAAACAAGTTATTTTATCTGGGTGGCCCAACAGTCAACAAGACTGTCCTAGCCTGGTAAAGGAATTTTTTAACCACCGTGATGAATTGACAGTTGCAGATGGCCTCATCCTTAAGGGAAATAAGTTGTTAATTCCAAAAAGTCTTAGAAATGAGATGTTGTCTAGTATTCATGTTGGTCATATGGGCGTGGATAAGTGTACAAAGCGTGCACGAGATGTTATGTTTTGGCCCAAGATGTCCGAGGATATCAAGAACTTTGTACTTAACTGTAATGTCTGCCTTGAAAGAAGGTACGAAAACCCAAAGGAACCACTACACCCCCATAACTTGCCAGACAGACCATGGCAAGTTGTTGGCTCTGACCTATTTCATTTTGATGGTAAAGACTACGTAGTAGTGGTAGATTACTATAGCCGCTTTTTCGAAGTAGAATGCCTGGCTAACACTAAGTCTAGTACAGTGGTGCACAAGTTGAAGAATATTTTCACAGCCCACGGCATACCAAACAAACTAATCTCAGATAATGGACCACAGTATGCCGCTGATGAGTTCAAAAGGTTTGCAAACCAATGGAACTTTGTTCATTCAACATCCAGTCCATTACATCCCCAGTCAAACGGTCTGGCTGAGAAAAGTGTTCAGACCATTAAACACATCTTGTCCAAGGCTAAAGCAGATAAGAAGGATCCTTATCTTGGGATTCTCGAGTACTTAAATACTCCCATCGAGGCAGACTTATCGCCTGCGCAGTTGCTTATGGGACGACGTCTTAGATCTATTCTTCCCGCGACCGATGAACAACTCAATCCGTCAAATGTTGACCACCGTATGTTTCGCACTCAACGAGCTATTAATCGCAATAACCAATCCAAGTATTACAACCGTATAGCTCGACACTTAGAACCACTCGCAGTCGGCGAAACTATTCGTCTTAAACGCGACAGTCTATGGAAGCCCGCTGTTGTCATTAAGCAACACGACGATAGGTCTTATGTCGTCAGAACACCCGAAGGACAGGTGTATAGGCGCAATAGACGACAGCTGCTCAAGTCGCGCGAACAAAATAATGTTCCCAACTTCGAGCCGGAGGCGATATTAAAGTCCGCTCAACCACAGCCGGTCACACAACCTGTTTTCGCTGATCATAATACAGATGAGGCGTGTTCGAGCCCGAAACCTCCACCCGAACCGGTCCCACAACCTACCGCTGGCAACTACATCACTAGATCTGGTAGAGTGGTTAAGCCTAAAATTATACCATCAATGTAAAGTTCATTATGTTTATATCAGCATTCATTTGTTTTTATTTCAGATATGGACATTTTAAATTTTTGTAGAGACTTATAATTTTTTTATAAAAAAAGGGAGATGTAATGATAATTTTGATATCATCTCTTTATACATATTTGACCTACATTCATGACGTCATTATATGATGTCATTTATTCACTCGTGTTACACTTGTGTTTGGGTGTACTGTTCAGATGTATTAACCACATGTTGTCAGTTTAGATTTGAATACACTATTGAACACACGTTCGTGTTATAGTTTATTTTACTCGAAATAAGTGAAATATTCTTGACTGGGACGTTAAACACCATTACTCAACTCAACTTAACTCTTGAAATATTCAACGTTGATTTTTTGCAAACTTTCGATATATGACAAATGTCTATAAAACTGAGATAACTTTAGAAAAAATTAGACTTTTTTTTTCAAACTGAAATTCGGACTTGTTGTCCTAGGCAATCATTTGATTTCCATCAGACTTAGGGTTATTAGAGTTATTCCTCTTTAGCTACTTCAAACTGCTACTTGTGAGAGTGACAACGATTTTAGCGGCTTTCTGATTTCTTTCAGTTGGTATTCTATTGCATGCAATAGCCATCAACTATCCCTGGACTACGATTGCCTAGTGGTTAAAGCATTAGTCTTGTACCACTAAGTGTCTGTAATTTTCGACCACTCGCCCTTACCGGGGCGTTCTCTCAAATCTTATAATTCTGACTTTTAGCTTTCTGATTTCTTTCTTTTGTATTGTACAGTTGGTGTTCTATTGCATGCAAAAGCCATCATCTGCCCCTGGCCGGACTACGATTACCTGGTGGTTAAAGCATTAGCCTTGTACCACAAGGTGTCTATGGTCCAGGGTTCATTTTCCCTGGGCTACGGTTGCACAGTGGTTAAGAGCATAAGCTTTAGACAAATTTTTGCTAGATTTCGCACATGTAACCATTTTCTTCCAACTGAAAAGGGAAGATGGGCAAATGTTGAAAGGAGCTACAGAACATGTAATCTATGTAATCCAAACAGAATTGGCGATGAGTATCATTATTTATTGGAATGTAGCTTTTTTGAAAATAATAGAAAAATATATATATAAAAATATTACATCAGACCAAATATTCTAAAATTACAAATGTTAATCACTAGTACAAATAAAGTTGAACTGTTAAATTTATGCAAATGTCTAAAAGAAGGTTTAAAATATTATACTTAAATATCAATTTTATTTCTTTTTTCTGTTTATAACATGTATCTACTGATATCTATCATACTGAGTAATTATTGTAAATATTTTGGTAATATAATTTTGTAATATGTGTACCGCCATTGTATATAGATATATTGTATAGTTTAACCTCTAATACCACCTCCGTGGTGCAGTGTAATAAAGAATCTTGCATCTGTGTGTGTGTGTTCACGAGGCGCGCGCGCGCGCGCGTGTGTGTGTGTGTTCACGGCGTGCATTTGTGTCTTTTGTCAACGCGTTGTTTAATTGTCCGTATTTCTCTGTGTCAACTTTGACATGTAATTAATCGTATAGGTAAGTCGTGCATGTTTTCTACCCAGAACTGTGTTCACCATTCTTTAAGATATATTGTGGTAGTAAAGAGTTATGTGGTATGGTAAAACTAAGAAAATTTAATTGTATTTTATCTAATATTTCTAATATTTCAATAAGCCGGTGGCAATGTAATGAAATTAATAAACACAAAAATATTATAATTTTTTATCTTGAGACCCACATTAAGCATAAAATAAAACACACATTTACAAATAAATTGTCAAATAAATTAATTTACGACACCAAAATCAAATGAAATCAGGTTTCTTTATATAACACAGCATTGTGCGAAGATGACAAGCAATACTTCCCGCGCTGTTCCTAACAGAATAGTGTAGATGTCGGAGCAGTCTCCGATGTCAAACGGGAAGGTGGTTGAGAATTTCCTTGATGGATATTCGACCACTCGCCCTTACCGGGGCGCTCTCTTAATTCTTATTTTTCTGACTTTTAGCTTTCTGATTTCTTTCTTTTGTATTGTACAGTTGGTGTTCTATTGCATGCAATAGCCATCATCTGCCCCTGGACTACGATTGCCTAGTGGTTAAAGCATTAGCCTTGTACCACAAGGTGTCTATGGTCCAGGGTTCATTTTCCCTGGGCTACGGTTGCCGAGTGGTTAAGAGCATAAGGTTTTAACCACAAGGCCTCTATGGTTCAGGGATCAACTTGTTTAATACAAGGACCATTGTACTATTATCGTTGTCAAGATAAAGTCTACATGTCCGTTGCTAATGTTTATTTGAATGATGTATGCGAAGTAGACTAGGAGTTGCGCACCACATTTAACATAGATGCGAAATTGATGATGTAATGTAAAACTACCGACCAAACCATCCTCTTTCCCTTGAGGCTGTTACTGGTTGGCACTGTTCCGTTATCCGTATGCACCGCAATAAACCGTCCTAAGATGTATAAATCTCTGATCCCTTACATGTAAACATCATTGTCAGCACTAATATACCATAGTAAATCTGTCATAAGAAAAGCTCATAACAGCGCGCGCGCGTTAGTGTGTGTGTGTGTGTGTGTGTGTGTGTGTGTGTGTGTGTTGTGTGTGTCATTGCCTAGGACCTGTGCGCGTTATTCATATTCATTAGACTATTGCCTTGGACATGTGCGCCATATTCATTGATGATCTTACAATTGCGTATAGGACACGTGCGTGCTATTTATTGTTGCTCTTACAATTGCCTATAGGACATATGCGTGTTATGGTTGTTGTATTGTGTATAGGACATAGGCGTGTTATTAATGATTGCTGTTACGATGCATATAGGACATGTGTGTGTTTATTATGATTGTTACCGTGAATTGCCTATATGACATGTTGCTCTTACAATTGCCTATAGGGCATGCGTGTGTTATTTATGGTTGCTCTTACAATTGCCTATAGGACATATGCGTGTTATTCGTGGTTGCTGTTACAATTGCCTATAGGACATGTGCGTGTTATTTATGGTTGCTGTCACAATTGCCTATAGGCTGTGCATGTTATTCATGGTTGCTGTTACAATTGCCTATAGGGCATGTGCGCGTTATTCATAACTGTTGCTCTACGATTGCCTATAGGATGTGCGTGTTATTCGTGGTTGCTCTTACGGTGGCCTATAGGACATGAGTAATTCGTGGTTGCTGTTACAATTGCCTTTATATGTGCGTGTTATTCATGAGGGTTGCTCTTACGATGGCCTATAGGATGTGTGCGTTATTCGTGGTTGCTCTTACGGTGGCCTATAGGACATGCGTGTTATTCGTGGTTGCTCTTACGATGGTCTATAGGACGTGCATGTTATTCGTGGTTGCTCTTACGGTGGCCTATAGGACGTGCCTATTCTTCGTGGTTGCTCTTACGGTGGCCTATAGGACGTGCGTGTTATTCGTGGTTGCTCTTACGGTGGCCTATAGGACGTGCGTGTTCTTCGTGGTTGCTCTTACGGTGGCCTATAGGACATGCGTGTTCTTCGTGGTTGCTCTTACGGTGGCCTATAGGACGTGCGTGTTTTTCGTGGTTGCTCTTACGGTGGCCTATAGGACATGCGTGTTCTTCGTGGTTGCTCTTACGGTGGCCTATAGGACATGCGTGTTCTTCGTGGTTGCTCTTACGGTGGCCTATAGGACGTGCGTGTTCTTCGTGGTTGCTCTTACGGTGGCCTATAGGACATGCGTGTTCTTCGTGGTTGCTCTTACGGTGGCCTATAGGACGTGCGTGTTTTTCGTGGTTGCTCTTACGGTGGCCTATAGGACATGCGTGTTCTTCGTGGTTGCTCTTACGGTGGCCTATAGGACATGCGTGTTCTTCGTGGTTGCTCTTACGGTGGCCTATAGGACATGCGTGTTCTTCGTGGTTGCTCTTACGGTGGCCTATAGGACATGCGTGTTCTTCGTGGTTGCTCTTACGGTGGACTATAGGACGTGCGTGTTCTTCGTGGTTGCTCTTACGGTGGCCTATAGGACATGCGTGTTCTTCGTGGTTGCTCTTACGGTGGCCTATAGGACGTGCGTGTTTTTCGTGGTTGCTCTTACGGTAGCCTATAGGACATGCGTGTTCTTCGTGGTTGCTCTTACGGTGGCCTATAGGACGTGCGTGTTTTTCGTGGTTGCTCTTACGGTGGCCTATAGGACATGCGTGTTCTTCGTGGTTGCTCTTACGGTGGCCTATAGGACGTGCGTATTATTCGTGGTTGCTCTTACGGTGGCCTATAGGACATGTAGTTATTCGTGGTTGCTGTTACGATGACCTATACATGTCGATGTCTATGACTTGTGCTTGTTACTGGTATCCATAGTGAGTGACTATTGCCTATAGGACTTGTGCCTGTTATTCATGGATTCCCAACTTTTGCCCATGATCTAAGCACGTTATTCAGATTCCTCTTGCTATTGCTGAGGACTTGTATATGTATATTATTCATGGTTGTCTTAGACATGTGCATGTTATTGATATTATGGTTTTAAGGGGACAGGAAACAATTCGCCTGTCATCACTATGTAATAGTTAACTTGGCATGCATTTAATGATACATCATGAGACCAGACTGACCATACGACTTGGAAATTGACCCCTTGTTTGTTTTCAAATACCAAAAATTATTTTTTTCACACAAATGTAATTTCTTACAAAATGATAAAAACAATTAAATAAATAACTTTCATCCCCGTTAGCCCAGGACGATTATCGTCTTAGTTTGAATATCAATGGGGCAGGTTCCGAAGTTTATCAGTTTGCTTGTTGAAGATAACATGTTTTTCGGAGATCCGATTTAAACCAATAGGTTTTCGGTATCCTCCCTCCCAGATCTGACTGCCATGTATATCCTGACTGGGACTTAATACACTATTACCCCTAATCTACCCCACTGGTTTGTTATCCATAAGTGTATTGGCTTATTAGTAATTTCTGCTTTATCAATAATTAAGTGCCTGGATTACATTAGCCCAATTTTCCTTGGCTAAGATACAACATCTTATGGCAGATTAAATAAATTAATAAAAAAAGATAACTTTTTAAAATGAGTTTTTTCTACCAATTTTACTGAACTATATTTGAAGTAGTGACTGCTGGCATCATGCTACTACTAATTTTCATGACCGTTTTTGTTTCTCTAGCAATTACCATGTGCATGTTATTAAGCAGGAACCTATATTTTATTTATCATTATGCTTAGAGACTGTCTATACTTAGGCACACTGCCTCAAGTACCAACAAGCCTTAATGTTGGCTCAACTGTTAATATTCAAGTTTAATTTCCTAAATATGACATGGTTACAAATGTCCTACCTTCCACAACTTTGTGATGCGTAATGACAGACAATGACTTTGACAACTTCTGACTGCCTCATATGATATATCTTGACTGGGACTTAAAATATCCCTTACCGTGCACACACTTCATTCTCCCCTCACTTTTTCTGGTCAGACAATGGTGTTAGTATCTAAACACTACAGAAGACAAGAAATGATGTTTTTAATATTTATTTATTTTGTGATAATGTAAGTCAACAGTACTGCTTGAACATGTAAATTATCATCATATCTGTATTGCTAATTTAAATACATAGTATATAATAAGAAAGGGTTCAAAACACTTTCATTTTACAAAAACACACAAGAAAATGATAGGTTACATACAAACTAAACCAGCTTTCATGAGTATCTTGACAATTACACACACATACAATCTGATATATGTGCCCAAGATGTGCATTCGTATATCTTGTCAATTACACACACATATAACCACAGCCACATATGTAGCATGCACACACATACACACCCACACAAATACACACTCATAACATCACACATTATTACCATTACACAAACATGCACACACAACTTAAATACACTTTTGTATATGCAAAAGGCAGGAATGAGATATGAATTGCACCGACATGAATATAGAAAATAAAACATGTTTTCTATTTAAATGTCATGACATTTTAGGAGCCTTGTTGTGTCTCCGTTGTGTCTCCAGCGACATTGCCATGGTTATGAGTAGGATTTATTTTAGAATGATTAAAATCAGTATCAATTCCGATGATTTCCCCCTAATGTAACCTACCGAGACTGGCACTGTTACAGCTTTATATCAAGATTGTAACAAACTAATGATTAATATTTTCTGGAAAGTTCATGTAAACCGCATAAAGGACATGGAAAATAACACAACCAGTGTAAAAAAAAAAAAAAAAAAAAAAAAAAAAAACAGAACAAAAATTAAAGTTATTTAAAAGTAGATCAAAAATTGACAACCATGGTAATAAAATCAATAAAAAAATTTCTACAACACTGAAACAACCTATTTTTAAAAAATAAGTAATAAAAGGTTAATTATTAAAAAAAAATCAACAAATTAAAACAATTTCCAAATACGTTTTCAAAGTATTGCTACAAATTTTGAAAAACAATTGAGATTATCCAAATGTAATGCACAAAATAAATAAATGAATTTTTTTTTAAAACAAATACATCTAAAATGAACCAAGTGTTTAGAACCCAAAAATCCCTTCAATGAAAAGATATGCCAAAAAGAAGAATTATCATACGATAAATAAGAATTTAACTTTAGAAGAATTATTTTCCTTACAACAAATTTTACATAATTTATAATCACAAATTTTGGGATAAACTTTTGTAGATACATACATAGACTGACATTCTGGAATTATTAAATGAATAACATTAAAATGTATAAAACAAAAATATATCAACAATGGATTATAGAATAAAATGTGTATACAATGTCATCACTATCATCACAAAGAAATGAACCCTTTCTTATTTGTATTCAAGTTCAGTTGTTGTTCACTCAATAAAGTTAACATACATTACACATAAAATGAAAGAAAAACTGCATTTGCGTATAATTTTAAACAGCAATGTACAAAAAAATATTTACAGCAAATTTACAACCATAACAAATACAATATCTTCAAAAGTAATGTGAAGATGTCTTCTTCAGTGTCACAAAGGCATGGTTTCCATGGTAATGGATGTTGCCTAGCAACACAACTTAAATGATATTTATAATAATTATAATGATAATCACAGTTAACAGGCTAAATATATTTTTAAAAGTGTTTAAATGAAAATAACAGAACAGCAATACAACATTAAATGCTGTCAAACTATTCACATAAAGGGACACAACTCTTGCTTGTTGCACATAGAGAATTCGAGGCATCTGCATTAAAACTGACAAATGTTTATTCTTCGAAAATTTATTGTGAAATCCAGAAATATGAGATTTAAACATGAATATTTTTCAGATTTTCAACTTGGAGAAAGAAGTACAAGAGTATTGCCCCTTTACCTATTCTCCAGCACTCTAGATAAAAAGATATGATAGACCATTGATATCATGATGGATGGGGAGTTGTTGTAATGCATACATACAAACTTATATTATTATCAACTACTACAACAACATATAACTTATCAACTAAAAACACTTCTATACCACCATCTTTTATTTCTAATTTCCCAGTTACGCCAAGGTCATACCATTCAATATATTTCACAAAGTTTCATATCTTAAAAATCTGAACCTTGAAAAAGATCAGAAAACCTGTTGCTAACCTTATCAGGATTTAGTCTTAAATCGGTGACCAGGTGACGACATGACCTTGACCTAGCTGAGTACAGCAGTAAGTGTTTCATATATCATGACTATTAAGCATAATATGCATATCAATTTGCATAGAATTTTATTTCCAAGGATAAAACTAATAACTGGTAGCACCTTATATATATATTGTAGCAAAGAATGTTTAATTTAGGAATGCATCAAGCTACTATTTTAACATAAAAAGCACTGGGAAGAAGTGAAATATTTTCAATGTTTCATCCAATCTACTGGCCATGGTATTCAAAGTATCTGAAAACAGGCATATTTGCTCAATTTAAATAAATTTGAAAAATCTGAAGTAGGGGATCAAACGTCACGCATTTCCCCTAATTTTTTCGAACATGAAATAAAAACCATTCAATTTCAAATAACAGATGTAGGGGTTCTAACTTCGCTCATTTGGACCCCCAATTTTTCAAACCTGAAATAAAGACCCTTTAATTTCGAACAACGGAAGATTGAAATTTAGGACCATGTAACCTGATTTACAGGGATGACAAGAGAAATGTGTTAATTTTTGATCAATGATTCTCGACTTATATTTCAAACACAGATGAAAAACAAGGTATGGTGAACATTAACTACCAAAAATGCTCAGTAATTTTTTTGGGTGACATGATATGTAAGCTTTATTCAATACAGGGTTTTTTTATGGATACATAATGTCATGACATATATCTTAATAATAATAATAATGTTTTATCATTTTTTAAAAATGGTTATTTTTATCACAATAAATATATATATTCTTATATAGCTTAATCTAATTTGCTTTGAATATACCATGATGTTTAATGACAAGCTATCAACACAGCCACTTCTCTCTCTCTCTCTCACACACACACACTTTTGGACCAGTTTGACTGGATGCTAAAATGATATTAAAATGGTACATATAAGTTTACAATATTAAATATTGTAGTTTAGTTTTTATTATATTATACATCTATGTGATGCAATGAACACACACAAAAAAATGTCACATCACCTGTTGTATATCAGATATAAACTATACAGAGATCACAATATTGTCTTCTCAAAGTTCTCACATTCTGTGGAGAAAAAACAGTTGACACTTCTGTTCCGAGAGCTGAAATTTCTGTCCCGAGAGTTGAAATTTCTGTTCTGAGAGTTGGAATTTCTGTGTTTTCCAAAAGTTGAAATTTCTCTCCTGAGAGTTGAAATGTCTCTTCTGAGAGTTGAATCTGTTCTGAAAAACTAACATCAGAATGAAAACTGTGCACATTGTACCACAAGCATGGATAAGCACACGTGTATTTCTATCTCCAGAATGACAACAGAACATTATGTTGGTAGCCTTGCTAGCTAGTATTTCTAGCATTGATGGTCTACCAATGATGAATATTATTATTGGCCTAGCATGTAATGGCTCCATTTAGCTATTGTTTCTCATCTCCACAATTCTACATCTTCTGTGAAGTCCCCATGTCTAGTTAGGCTGAAACACATATTGTAACTCTTCACTATGTTATAAAGTTGGAATTCAAAATAAACTGTTTTCACTACAGTAAACAGCACTACTCCTGTTGCAGTAAGTGAGATCTGTCCAATGCAAACAGGTGATCATGGCTCGGCCAACCAACATCTATTTAAGGCCAAAAGTAACTTCAAAACATTCAGAACATCTGCACTTGTTCAAAGGTGAAGACGGGAACAATAGACTCATTCCTCTCATGTTTTACTTGTGACCATTCATCTGTGATATTACTTAAAACGTAAAACACAGACTTGTATATAACTTAAAATATAATCCTATACAACACACCAAATACTATACAAGGAATCCTTCAGACATTTGAAAATGAGGTCCGTACATTTGTGCTCGTAATGTCTGAATACTATTCATTATCTTTTTTTGATGTCCGATTAATGTCACTCCCATCTGTTCCAAGTCTCTGACCGTGATCGTCGTCACAGCCTCCATAGTCCGATAACCATTTTGTAGAAAACTGTCTATATATTTTTCCATTTTTATTGAAATAAGCCAACCTTCAACACTAGAGAAATGCGACACTTCCTGTGGTTGTTGTATTATTGTGTCCATTAGCTGGTCAGGTCTACAATTAAACAATACAGAAAACAAATAAATATCTTGAGCATTTGTAATTTGAAAGTAAGAACCAACCTTATACATGTATGCACTAACCTAATAACACCATTCTTGATCAACACATGGAAATGTGGTAAGTTATTATCATTAACAAGACATAAACAAGATAGTGCCAATGACACTCGAGATACCTTCCTAGCACAGTTGTGTCTCAACAGGGTTACACATCCTACTTATTTCAATTATATTGGGATGTCACAAGGTTAAAGGATTTTTTAGTCTATGCAATGGTCATATTATGGAAGCGATTGATGATGTATTTTTTCTCCTTACTATTTCTTCTTCATTTTTTTAGGGATTGGAATTGATAAGAAAACAAGAGAATCAGTAAAAGACATCTTGCAAACAAACTAAAACTTAATAAATAATTTTTTTTTAATTTGTAAGTCCAGTCATCTATCCACATTGTCAGAAGTAATGCAATCTTATTCCTGGTTTAATTTTGAAGAAGCATCTTCTCTGACAATCAATATTATATTATAGTGGGTTTTCATCACTATGAAATTACACAGGCAGAATAATCCTATTAAACTCTTCTACCATGTAATAAAATCAATTCTCTTTACATATACTTCAGCAAAACAATTACTTTTTTTTCTTTCTTTTTTTTTTTTTTAATACAAAACACAGGACTCCAGAATATCTTCATAACATCTTGATTATTATATTTATAATCGTTTAAAGAGAGTCTGAATGTCCAGCCATGTGACCAATCTTCAGATTTTTAGAATATGATGAATCTTATATAGTTTATTTTGAACAATGAAGTCTGATATCTCAGTCATGTATTAAAGCAATTTGGTTTAAATTACAGTACAAAAATACTTCAATGATTACAAATTACCGTAAGTCAATATGCAATATCAATGACAAGAGTAAAAGGGAGTAATAGAGATTTATGCCCCAATCAAGATTCTTTCACATATATTGTGGCGGTCATTTAAGATATGGTGAAGGAAACCAGAGTACCATTAACCTTGAGCAAGTGAACTGACAAACTTTCTCTCACTGAGATTGGGATTTGAACCTAGGCAGTGCGAGACACTGTGAGGCTTTGTGAGACAGTGCGAGACACTGTGATCTGTAAACAGGCACTTCAAACCACTTAGCCTTCTCTATTGTATACAGGCCAGTTAAAAATGAATACTTAGACTCAACAATAATAAATTGATAAAGAAAATCTTACCTAGGTTTTGCTTTCTTTCTTAATAATTCTGGAGCTCGGATAAGTTTATCTAATGTCTTGACAATTTGGGCAAACTTTGGACGATTTCCTCTCTCCTTCTGCCAACAATCAAGCATCAACTGATGGATAGCTTCTGGACAATCCTGAAAGTAATCATACATAAATATTGTACTATAAGTAACATATTTTAATGGAATATGATACTGCATGGAGTAGAGTGAAGTAATGGAGACTTAATGTCCCAGTCAAAGTTTTCAGTTATATTGAGACATCACTAAAACAGAGTAATGGAGACTTAATGTCCCAGTCAAAGTTTTCAGTTATATTGAGACATCACTAAAACAGAGTAATGGAGACTTAATGTCCCAGTCAAAGTTTTCAGTTATATTGAGACATCACTAAAACAGAGTAATGGAGACTTAATGTCCCAGTCAAAGTTTTCAGTTATATTGAGACATCACTAAAACAGAGTAATGGAGACTTAATGTCCCAGTCAAAGTTTTCAGTTATATTGAGACATCACTAAAACAGAGTAATGGAAGCTTAATGTCCCAGTCAAAGTTTTCAGTTATATTGAGACATCACTAAAACAGAGTAATGGAAGCTTAATGTCCCAGTCAAAGTTTTCAGTTATATTGAGACATCACTAAAACAGAGTAATGGAGACTTAATGTCCCAGTCAAAGTTTTCAGTTATATTGAGACATCACTAAAACAGAGTAATGGAGACTTAATGTCCCAGTCAAAGTTTTCAGTTATATTGAGACATCACTAAAACAGAGTAATGGAAGCTTAATGTCCCAGTCAAAGTTTTCAGTTATATTGAGACATCACTAAAACAGAGTAATGGAAGCTTTATGTCCCAGTCAAAGTTTTCAGTTATATTGAGACATCACTAAGACAGAGTAATGGAGACTTAATGTCCCAGTCAAAGTTTTCAGTTATATTGAGACATCACTAAAACAGAGTAATGGAAGCTTAATGTCCCAGTCAAAGTTTTCAGTTATATTGAGACATCACTAAAACAGAGTAATGGAGACTTAATGTCCCAGTCAAAGTTTTCAGTTATATTGAGACATCACTAAAACAGAGTAATGGAAGCTTAATGTCCCAGTCAAAGTTTTCAGTTATATTGAGACATCACTATAACAGAGACAGTAAATTCTGGGATGGTGGACGGAACTAATAAGAAAACTTTCAACCTTTGGCAAGCGAAATGACAAACTTTCTCGCATTAGGATTAGCTCCAAGTGGGATTTGAATCCGGGCAATGAGAGAACTAGGAAGCATAAGCCTGCATTTCAGACCACTTGGCCACCGAAATCTAGTACTAATTGACTAAGTACAAATAAGCTGGTTATTTCCCATTTTTCTCCTTGTCTTTGTTGTTGAGTAAGAATACCTTCAATGTTTTATCTAATTACTTAATTAACTAAAGCTATAAATATATAAACTTTTATCTGTCATATCTGGTAACACGATCATACATAAAAGCTTCCATTCCATTAATTATTTACAGGTTGTCACGACGATGTAGATATATAATTTAATTCCATACAAATTCCCGGAGACCTGTTTGACTCGCGGCGTAGATTCGTCCCAGACTGATTTAATTTTACAACCAATACACATTACTTCATCAAATGCCATGTCATTTATATATCAAATAATTTCATATACTCTGACAGAGGAGAGCACAAAAAATTCTTTTTAATATCTTTATATGTCCTTCTCAAAGTGATTTATCATGTCAATTTTCTATTTTATTCATAGGGGAATTTAAAACAAGAATTACCTATGTTTATATGTCTTGCCGTCCAAACCAATTTATATGCCAACTTGAAATATCGTAGTGTGAGAAAGTTTGTCAGTTTCCTTGCAGAAGGGTGGTGGTTTTCTTCAGGAACTGTGATTTCCTCTACAATCCCTGAACTGACAGCCTTGACGTTAGTGAAAGAAGCTTGACTAGACTACTCCAATATACCCTAAGCCGTAAGACATTGACAACACAACACCTATGCTGGATAGATCCTATTAGTATAAACTAATATGGATTCAAAGATTTTAAATGTTTTGATGAAAGGACAAATTCATAAAAATAAATGTTGAGAAATTGCATTTTGACAGCAAACTTGAAATTCATTTATGTTTATTTTACCATTCACCCCGAAATCTACAACTAAACAGTCCATCTCTTTATGAAATTTGAAATATACAAAATTTCATAAGAGGTGCCATGGTTAAAAAATGTATAGTATTTACCATTGGTGGTGGTAGCCTGTATCCTTTTTCAACTGCTCGGATGACATCTTGATTTGACCAGTTCCAATAAGGCCTCTCTCCATATGATATGACTTCCCACTTGGTTACGCCAAAACTCCAGACATCTGATGCAGATGTAAATTTACGGTAAGCTATAGCTTCTGGTGCTGTCCATCTGACTGGTATTTTACCTCCCTGTAACAAATACAAAATAATATTGATATCATTATAATTAGGAGGGGATGTTTCATCAGAAGTAAATAAATCTTTTAAACACAATAGAGGCCTTGGTGGCATAGTGATCTATAGCACTTGTAAGCTTACAAATCACAGCACCACTTACCAGTACCACCTAGGTTCCAATCCCACTCAGGACAGAATCGAGAAAGTTTGTTGTGAAAATTGATTCATTATTTAACAATTAAATGCCAGCACTTTTAAGACAAGACGTTGCAATCTGTTAATCTCTTGTTGATGACTTTATCCTCTCTCTGTTTACACATGTTCACAGTTTTGCTGTGAGGTATATAAGTCTTTACCTTTGTAGTATAAGCTCCATCTGTTGTGTCTATATCTACTTCTCTGGATAGACCAAAATCTGCTACTTTACACACCAAGTTGTCATTTACTAAAATATTCCTAGCTGCTAAATCCTGTAAAAATAATCAAATAACAACCATTATCGTGAAAGATTAATAGATAACTTCAAACACAAGTTCTAACATATTTTGTCCAGAACAAGGCTTGTTGAATTCTGGCAGACGGGTGCATGATGGGAATATCTTTCACCACTCAATTTATGGATTTTTTAAAATCTGGGGTGTAAAAAGAACATTTCCAATTAACCTTTTTATTTAGCATGATGTATTCAGTTATATCAAAGTTCCAGTAATTAGATGAGTTCTTATAAATATCACTTTATTAAGTTATGATTGTCACCATCTAGAGGTGAAAGGATATGGACTGATTGCTAATGTAGAGATCTAAATCATTGTCATACATACCATGACAAAGAACTTTTTGTACTAATATACAGCAGAGAAAGCTTGATGTTCACCAAACAAAACTACCGTAAATGTTATGAAATATTACTTACTCTATGTACATAACCCATCTCAGATAAGTATTTCATTCCAGAGGCGATTCCCCTCATCATTCCGACCAACTGTATCACCGTAAACCGACCGTCATTATTCTGAAATATAATATATATACAAATTCGTTACATGTTTATAGAATGGCAAATGATAGCAGGATAATTCACAGATAAAATGGGCCTATCGCTCACCTGGCAATAAATGAATCAAAAACATGTTTAAAATTCATTCCCCCCTCCCCATACACAAAGTAGACAGCAGTCATAAGGCCTTAAAGGTGAGGTACAGCACTTATATTGGGGTGGTCAGTTCATGGATGACAGAGGCAACCAGAGTTACTGCAGGAGAAAACCAACAACATTTGGTAAGAGAACTGACCAACTTTCTCAGACTAGGATCTGTCCCCAGTGTGATTTAAACCTAGGAGGGGAGAGGCACTATGGTCTGTAAGCATGGTCTTTAGACCGTGAAACAACTTTAAAACTTAAAGAGGCCATTCAAATGGTTTCATAGTCCTACATCTAAATTACATAGTCAGTGGAATGTGAAAATGAATTTAGATTTTTGAAGGTCTACAGAATACTGATGTTGAGCCAAAGTTTTTACATTATTACCCAAAATTACAAGGTAGAAAGTTACTGCTATCAACACAGCATGATGATTCATGGACCGTGGATAAACCTATTATATATGCTGATATAAAATGGGGAAATCGCTTTATGACAAACACTATCAAAACGACATGGAAACTCGTGTCACGTAATAATCATCTTTCATGGTAATATCATGTACAATATGCATGAAATTATACCCATAAACGATAAAGACAAATTGTTAGTGCATCAGTCTTCTTCATTGCTGACATAGATGTATTCATTAATCTCACAAATCATCCCCCGTCTTAATACTTATTTGACATAATCAATATTTCGTCTCCAGATTTCGTTGCCGAGGACAAATATTTGTATTATGACCATTAACCAAAACATGCATACAATTGTCGCGCTAGCAATTTAACAAATGTGTTTTTGAAATCTAGATTTTTTTTACTATGAAGCAGAATAAAAGACCGTCTTAACTCTGGTAGCATAATCTATACAATCAATGAGGAAATACATGTACTGTTGTACGAGAAAAATAAGTGGGACAAAATTTACATTCTATAAAATGTAATTTACATTGATTAACAGTTACAATATGTCTGGCTACTAAAGGAAATAAATGATTTAAAGAAGGGACAATTTCCAAAGTCACTACAATAGCAAAATAAGGCATTAAGACTTCAATAAATTGAAATGTACACAGACTACTAATTCATGGTTTCAGCTTTTTTGGGATTAGAGCCATCAAATCCAAAGACATAAACATAGACAAAATAATAATGCTCTCTAACTGCCACAGACAAAATAATAATGCTCTCTAACTGCCACAGATCAAATAATAATGCTTTCTAACTGCCACAGACCAAATAATAATAATGCTCTCTAACTGCCACAGACCAAATAATAATGCTTTCTAACTGCCACAGACCAAATAATAATAATGCTCTCTAACTGCCACAGACCAAATAATAATAATGCTCTCTAACTGCCACAGACCAAATAATAATAATGCTCTCTAACTGCCACAGATCAAATAATAATGCTTTCTAACTGCCACAGACCAAATAATAATAATGCTCTAACTGCCACAGACCAAATAATAATAATGCTCTCTAACTGCCACAGACCAAATAATGATGCTCTCTAAATGCCACAGACCAAATAATAATGATGCTCTCTAACTGCCACAGACCAAATAATAATAATGCTTTCTAACTGCCACAGACCAAATAATAATAATGCTCTCTAACTGCCACAGACCAAATAATAATAATGCTCTCTAACTGCCACAGACCAAATAATAATGCTTTCTAACTGCCACAGACCAAATAATAATGATGCTCTCTAAATGCCACAGACCAAATAATAATGATGCTCTCTAAATGCCACAGACCAAATAATAATAATGCTCTCTAACTGCCACAGACCAAATAATAATAATGCTCTCTAACTGCCACAGATCAAATAATAATGCTTTCTAACTGCCACAGACCAAATGATAATGCTCTCTAACTGCCACAGACCAAATAATAATGCTTTCTGCCACAGACCAAATAATTATGCTCTCTAACTGCCACAATTTGGTGGTGAAACAGGCATTAATTCAAAGAAATCATTTTTTCCAAATATTAATTGTGCTGCCAATTTGGGAGCAAAAGTGAGAAATGTCCCTTAAAAATGACAGAAAACTGTTTTGTCTCCAGATTATTTGAAACATGTTCCCCAATGACAGAAAATATGTCCCTGTAACCAGTCAATATGGGGATGTACATGAAAAATGTTTTCTGAGAGTCTGAATCATGTATAATGATTGTGTTACAGTGATTAAGTAGAAATCGGTTCCCGAGCTCGCAGATAAAGAACAGACATAGATCATGTTAATCTTGTTAAAGTCACCCAGACTTAAAACGAGCACCAAAATTAATTCTTGTTTGATTACAACTCAGCAAAAAATAAACTGGCGGTACAGAGTCAATATGGACGACTAACGTAGAATATTGGGTGATTGTATTGAATGATTTCTCATTTACTTTAATTGCTTAGCCGACTTCATTATGAAGAATAACTGTTGACATAAAGAATTATTTGTTACAGAACAAACTTAAGAAGAATCCTGCCGTAAATTCCTGAACTCCTTGTATAATCAAGTAGAATGCGTAACGCTGGGATGGATTTTGTCATTAAATGGAATTAGGACATTAACGGCTAAGCTAATTTTCATGACATGATGAATGATGTAATGATTCATTCATTGGTTGGTCCATTGTTCACAGGTGTACTATTTTATTTATTTTTTCATCTATATTTTAAAATAGAAAAAATATTTATTTTTTATTTTGAGCATTCATGTATGCATATTAGTGCATTATTTTCACGAACTTAACATACATATAACACCATTTAAATGAATCAGTGAATTTGTAAAGAAATACTAATATTTACAAAATTTAATGTTTAGATATTTTATGCAAAATATCCATCAGTTAAATGTTTAACATATTTAGAAACTTGATTTTGTTTTAATTGATGCATAAATTTTAAGTTTTTTGCTTCCTTCAATACTTGTGTAGGTATGTATAAGTCTGAACTTAAGCTATCTAGGTGGTTACAGATCTGCAAAGTGGCCCCTGTAAATGATCACCTACTAACAGAGCTTTAATGTGTTCATGTTTGCAGAACACATAAGTGCTTATCTTGATCTCTTAAAAACCACAATATTTGATTTTATATAAAAGCCACCTGCTCCATCTTTTCACATTTCTTTTAAATTGAGTTTAATAGCTAATTTTGGTGTACTTTTATTATTTGGACAACCACATAAAATACAAGCAAAATTCTGTGGAGAGAGAAGTGACATGCTGAAAACTGCATTAAGCAGGGTTTTGGTACCTTGGAAAATGCTGATGAGTCATGGATAAATGCTATTTGATAGAATGGGTCGTAAATCTACCAAAATGGCCCAAACGTCTACTAGAACTTAGTTTAGTCATCAAGAAAAATGAGTTTTTGAAAACATTAAATTATCTGCTATTAGATCTATAATTAGATAGAATAGCCAAAACTTCAATTCACGGAGTTATAGGACTGATTACTCCGGGAAAAGTTTTGCACCAGTGATTTATCTGCCAGCAATTAACACATAGACTTCTACGATTGGTCAATTTCCAAAAACTAAGCCTCAAGTAATTGGAAATTACTGAGGCTTTGCAGGAAGAAGAAAAAAATCTTGCAGTTTTGCATCAAAATTAAGAATTACTCATTGACGAAATTCTTTATTCTTAAACGGTGTAAAAAGATCAGAATTATCTAATTATCAGTTGTGAATTTCCTCATAAAATTTGTATTTTATGGCTAAGTGTATTTATTAGCAGGCATCTGGCATCCAATTTAATGGTCATAAATACGGCTACTGGACATTAATGGACACAGGTTGAGAAGCTGTTTTAGTGGCTATTTCTGTGGGAGAGATTAAAACAGTCTAGGACCTGGCTGAGTCACTACAAGAATAGAGTATTGATTTGGTAATTAAAACGACAGACCAGGATGGTAAAACATTGTGGAAATGCAGCGGGATATTATCTTTTTATATTAGATTAGTCTCTTCACATACTTTAGATAGTAACATTATCTGTGAATTGATTTTATTTAATGCCTGATTGATTACAATTATTGATTAATAATACTCTTAGATTGATTGCCGTCTTCTTCTAATATTGATCTCATTATCGCTAACAAGTTGACAACATCTATTATATTTCCTTGTGTATGAAGATCTAAATGTAGTATTTATTAGCCATCTATATAAGGTGGTTTATTGGCGAGTTTTCTTACAAAGAGGAATATAATTATCTACTCAATATATGCTGCTGCTGCTATCAGTTTACCTACTGGTATATAGTTTTTTTTTTTTTTTTTTTTTTTTGGGGGGGGGGGGGGGGGGGGGGTTTTTACATTATACATCCCCTTTTGTGTGTGTTTTGTTTGAATACAAAATGTAAGTACATTCATTTGTAGTGTGTGTTTATATTAAGAATGAGAAACATACATGAGGTCTTGATTTCAGTAATTCTGTGTTTTTGGAAATTAGCACTTTCTGATAAAATTAGTTTTACGTCAATAAAGTTGGGTGACCTACTACAAGTAATTAATGACTTATTTACAAAGAGCAGAGTGGAGTTGAGTACTGTTATTTTATACATCAGTCAATAGTTTCAACTTCATTGTACTGGTGTATTAATGTGATCAGATCTGGGCTGGTACTTATCACTGAAATACTCTGAGAAAACCATCATCCTTTGGCAAGCAGACTACAAAGATATAAAATTTGCTTCAAAATAAAGAACAAATTGACAAACTTTTTCACACTAGGATCTGCCAAGGATTTGAACCTAGGTACTGAGAGACAATGTGATCTGTAAGCAAATGCTATAGAGCACTTGGCCACCAAGATCCCTGCAAAAACCAGAACTCTGTATGATGGACACTGGAAAAAGAAGAAAGTATATTTGGCATCAGAACAAATTTTTTTATAGCTCACATCTGTGCCATTTGTTGAAAATTCATATCTCTAACTGTCAAATACTAACAACTGATAAACTTACTCTAAGGAATGTATCTAGTGATCCATTAGCCATATACTCTGTAACTATCATTATAGGGTGACCTGAAATAAATAAATAAATAAATAAATAAATAAATAAATAATTATATAAATAAATAATTATATAAATAAATAAATGTAACTATCATTATAAGGTGACCTGAAATAAATAAATAAATAAATAAATCACCAATAAACAACAGTAATTTGGCAGACAACATGAAATAATTATGGAAAACAAAAAAAGAGAATCAGGGGAATTTCTTATCACAGATTTTACAATAGTTTTCAATAACGCATGAAAGATTCCTTGGCCCGATAACACTTTCCATAAACAAAGACTGAAGTGTATTGCATCAAGGATCTGATAAGTGTATCCCTGCGAGTGTTTTAACCTCTCTTTCCTCTTAAACTTCTTCCACTTTTGGATTTTGTATAATGTGTCTATTACATTAGGTGCATAAATTTAATCTCAGAAGTCATTCAAAATGCCTTCCGTCTAGACCTTTGTCAAAGTTTAGAGTTTTAAAACAATTCAGATAAGGTTTAAAATGTCAAACTCAATTTACGATTCAATTTGTTTCACTGCTTACTTTTTGTAACGACTCCTTCTAAAAATATGACATTTTGATCATCAAACTGTCCCATGATGCTTGCTTCTGTCAGAAAATCTAGCCGATTTTTATCCGTGGCTCCCGGTTTTAATGTTTTTATGGCCACAGTCATTTCTGGTCTTAATGGAATGCGTAGTTTTCCTTTACAAACATCACCAAATTCACCTACGGATGTACAAGAGAAAATGTTGATAAAACTAATGGAACAATTAACGCTAAAAGCACATTAAAGTCATTAAAGTCAAATTTCACAGTTAAAACCACAGTGGGTTTACCTTACCCTTCAAATTTGGAATTGAACCAGGGAAGAAATAATCTAGAAAAGAGTTAAAAGTTTGGAGATTTCACTTCAATGTCAATAATTAAGTTTAAATCCAATTGCCAGTAACTGTGTAGTACACCACTGGACCATGTTTAACACAATAAGTTCAAATTGCATTTGGTTTGTATTATGGGTTTTCACTGTTTTATCAAATCTTTTCATATTACTGATATACAAATTGCTGAAATACTTTACTATTTTAGAAATTCCAATCATGCTATATTTTAACTTAAAAATATACATCATTTTTATTCTTTGCCAGCAACAAAACAAGAAACATGTACATTGTATTTTTAGAAAAACCTCAGCATTTGCAAAACATTTTTTTGGGTAATTGTAAAATACTGACCTCCTCCAATGACAGATTCTATAGTTATATGGGATGAATCAATCTCTCTTGTAAATTCTCGTACTGCTTGGTTTGGATCCTCATAGGTGTGAGGGTCAACGTAGGTTTTTGCCGATCCTGGAGACTGAAACAGTGGCATGGTCACTGAAAAAAGAAACGAAATAAAACTACTGCAAAACTAAGATAAGAATATATTAGTTCCAGGGATCTAATATGGTATGCAAATCTTGCCTGGTCTTTTGTTTTTAATTTTTTTGGATAGCGTCTCGTCCTGGGGTAGGTGGTTGGGTGGATGTGTTACTGTACATTATCTGCTACAGACAGATTAATATTGGTCGTGCCACAAAACTTGCATACCCTATTTAGATGTTTTTTCAAATAAAAATACTCAAAATATTTCAACTTTTTAAAAGAAGTTTTCCTTTGAAATTAAAAGCTTTAATTGACAGTCCAAAAACTTTTTGTAACAAATGAATTTGTCTTGATCATGAATGACAATAAAGTCTTATAAGATCAGACTGCAGACTTTCTTCTTACATAAATGTTCCTCTCATATATAAATATACTGTTATGTCAATTAACAAATTAAAATTTCATTAATTAATTCAGTGCAGAAAAAATTAACAAATATCAAAGTGACAGGTGTCTGAACAACACAGGTAGATGCTGAATGATGCATAAACAGCCAAATACATAATATAACCTCTATATAATCTCTGTATGTACTGTAAATGGGATTGTTTCTGTGTGGTTGAAATTTTCTCTATTTTCGCAATTTAAAAGAAATTGTGAAAATCCTGAAATTTTCTATTTCCATGATTTAAAAGAAATTGTGAAAATCCTGAAATTTTCTATTTCCATGATTTAAAAGAAATTGTGAAAATCCTGAAATTTTCTATTTCCGTGATTTAAAAGAAATTGTGAAAATCCTGAAATTTTCTATTTCCGTGATTTAAAAGAAATTGTGAAAATCCTGAAATTTTCTCTATTTCCGTGATTTAAAAGAAATTGTGAAAATCCCTCTATAAAAATTACAGTACATAAGAGTGAACAAAATCCTAAAAATGATCCCCTCATGAAAAAATGTAAACAATACAATTTCGTGAAAATTTCAACTTGCAGAAGTAACCACATTTACAGTACCAGTATATAACATATAAGAGCAAAATACAATTAATAATATACAATCATATACAGTAAGTAATATGGACTGTAAGTAAAAACTATCATCTAACACACATAAATATATATAAATTCTAAGCAACTAACTACACATGTACCAGCATTATACCAAGCTAGCTTTTACATCACACTGTTTTATATCACTGACATGATTGTGAGTTTTTTTTTGACTTGTGGTGAGAGAATTATATTGAATATATTTAATCATATATTAAATTTTAGTAACAGACTCATACATTTTTTAAATAAAATTCATAATACACAGTCAAAAGTCTTTTAATTTTGTTTTACTAGTTTTCACATATAATTAAAGAGACAAAGTTACAAGATAAACAGATTGCTTCAAAATAACAGTGGAGAAATGTGATTTTTGCCCTAGTAAAGATTCTTTTCAGTGGTCAGGCCTTGGATGGTGTTGGAAAACCAAAGTGCCAAAAGAAAACTCTAGACCTTCCAAGAGCGAACTGACAAATTTTTTCAGTCTGGGATCTGTGTGAGAGGACTAGAACTGGGATGTTGTAAATAAACAAGTCTGCACATTTGCAGATAGGCCACATGTAGACATTAAACCCTTACAATCATCATCATAAATAAACAGTAAGAGGTAACTGTGCTTTAGACCACTCAGTCAATGGTCAATTAGCAGGTAAAGATATAATTCTGACCAACAATGACCACTGGACAAGGAACCTGACCTGACCATTCATATACATGTACAATAATGAAGTCAGAATTGAAGAGACATGACTCCACACAGTGATTCTATTATTTGTGACTTTTAATATTTATTTCATAAATCTAAAATATTTTCCAATGATAAAACTAAATCCTACCATTGATGATCTGTGTCAGCTGTCCAAGACGAGATACCTTATTAATGAGAGCAGGTAACAGTTTATACAAATTACAGGGGAAATGGTACAAGAAATCATTTACTACCATTGCTTTAACGAAACACGACATGAATATTTAGCGCATAATTTCAATACATGTCTGGAGACTTCATGGATATCATTAATCAGAAATGGAGAAATTTCCATGAAATAATCATTAAGGACATGAATTTTTGTCTGGTATTTGTCAAAGTATTTAGGTATTGAATAATCCCAATATCAATTTGAATTGAAGTTATATCCAAGTATATATATATATACACAGTAAATATATCCTGTCTGATTGCCTTGTCTTAATTTCTAAACAGTTTTTTTTAACTTAAAACACTAGAATTTTTTTTTTGTTTTTTCTCAATCTTTTATTTCATTTTTATGGGGCCAATTCCATTAGTATACCAAAAGGCTGCCACAAATATCAAATGGCATTATTGAAATTAACCATAACAATTGCAAATGGTATTCTTAAAACATTTTGTTACAATTCAAAGGATATACCTATTTTTAATCACAGATTCCTATTTAAACTTTTTTGGTTACGAATAGAAACAATTCACCTTTACAATGTATACTTTGTCTATGCATTGAAATTTGATTAGTTCATCAACGATTTGATTCATGATTTCAAACAGAGAATAAGGTAAGTGTTCAAACACAGAATAAGTTACTTAGTGATCATAACAAACATATAATGTATATATACAGAAAAGTGAAAAATAAACACAACATCACCAGATATAACTCTGCATATTTTATGTATGTCATAACCCCCCCCCCCCTACAATACTGAAAGTGTCATGACCTCCCCCCTCTCAATATTCAAAAATGTTTTTGTAGGTCAAAAGGTCAAATACAATTTCAAGGGAAATGATTTTATGGAAAGGGGAATCAAGACATTTTGTGGAAATAAAATATTACTTTTGTAAATATTGCAACCTTTTAAATAAGAAATAAGAAATGATAGGGCTTATTCTTAATGCCATCTATCCTGTCAATGTGGCAACAGCTATGTTAGGAAATAATTTGGCTCAACCAAAGCAAGTCATGATAACCAAAATAATAGGTTCAATGGACCCAGATATCCATAATGAATGCCACTTGTACCATGATGTCTAATATGATGCATCCTGCTGTTTTATATATGGCATTGAATGAACCAAAAGATTGTATACTCATCACAAATTAATACCAGAAGTTCATGTGTAATAAACAATGATTTTCCAAAAATAAAATTGTAATGTTTATTATGTAACTTGACAAATAAAAGGTTTATGTTAGCGGGAATGAGTTTTATGAAGTTATGTGTAGAGCTATAATATTACTCTGGTAATGAAAATCAAACAAAAATACTTCATTTACCATCAAATGTTTAATTTCAAAGGGAAATTAAGCACTATGAAATACGATTCAACATCAGTACTGTTACACAAAACCAAGGCTTAGAAAATGAAAACCGAATCCATGTAGAAAATGTTTTGGTTAGCAACCAGGAAATACTACATTCGATAGACACACATTTTGAAATATGCAAAGTTATTAGGACTATAAACTAAATACAAAATAATAAATAATATAAAATAAATATTGTATAGGTATAACAAACGCTAAATGATTAAATAATAATCTACGTTAAAATACAATGCAAGCTTATGATGCGTGCAGCTACTTACATCCACCGTTTAAGTGGGGCTCCAATGGGGGACATTGTACAACTACAGAACAAGAGAAACATGGTTACGATAATTAACAGTCACCAGGATAACATTTAAAGTGGAGGGGGGAGAGAGAAGAACAGCCACCATAGTAGAAAGGGTCACACCAATGTGTACAATGAGCACACCAATGTGTACAATGAGTCAAATCCAAATTACAGTCTTCCGTTTTCTCCAAAAGAACATAGTAGGAGTATATATGATTTTGATTGCTTACTTGGATGTTTCTGTAAAACTTTCAATAAATTTTTTGGGTGTTTCTCTAAATATTTTTCTAAACCAGTTTAGAAACTTAATTTTAGTTATTTCCCAATTTGTTTTTAAGAGAATTCATCCCACTGTCCCATGATGCTTAAAGCGCTTCGAAAGCACTGCTTGCAGTAGAAAAAGATAGAACCAGCTGTTTCACTGCTAAAAATAATGCTGATGAAATTATGTGCAATGCAAGGCTATATATAGATCATGTAATTATGATCCATGTATGATGCAACACCAAAATGCAAAAACAACAAAATGATAGCAAAATGAAAATGCAAAAATGAAAATGACACATGAGCATTATCTCCCCTAAAAGCCACAATATAGATCTAGTTTTCTGTACACAAAGGGTACCCCATCTACTGGCAAATAAAACAAGCAATGGCTGTTTACAAAACTGAACCAGATTCATGAAATAATACATATAAAGGACTTGAAAACAAAACATTAACATGCATATTAATTTATTTTCTTTTTTCTTCATGCAATATCTGAGATAAGATTGTTTTTATTAAAGAAACAAGAAGTTCATATTGGTTTACATGCAATAATGAATTTAATGATGAAATTAAAATATTATTATTGACATTATTAAATTTTTTTATCCAATATTGATAATATACATAATATTAAGACAGTTAAAATTAATCCATAATTTTCAATTAATGAATATTAAAATACAATACAGTAAATGAAATTAAAAGATATGCCTGAATCGTTAGTCTACTGGTGAAGATTAGAGTTATTTAATTGAAATTTTTGCATATTAGCTAGAGTAGAAAGAAACTGGCTTTAGACTTCACAACCAATCTTAACTTCAAGGTTTTAAGTAATAAATACCTTTAGATTATCATCCTAATATTAGGGATGATGCAATTTCAACAATGACCTTTTTTGGAGCAGTAATTTTTTCCATTGAACAAGAGGCTCTTCAATTGACCAATGTGTTCCCACCTCAATTTTTACCATTTAGATCACATAATGTAATGTTTTATTTGTCATTTGACTAATAAAGTCCTCAACAGAGTTGCAACCTCTGTTCACAAAAGCTGCATTGAGAACACTTTACCAGTCAAGTAAGAACTGTAAAATTGTTGTGTGTGATCTTATTGGACAAAAATAAAGTTTGGGGAAATAGCGATTAATGGAGGAGCCTCCTGTCTGAAAAAATTTTACCAGTCGGCTTTGGCTAAAGTGAAGATCTTGAAGTTATGACTAATTGTGATAATGGAGATAGAATGAAAGAAAGATATTAAAATGTTATAATTTTGTGAAAGTTAATGATGAAAACTACTTTCTTCAGAAGTTATTTAAGACAGCTTTAAACTAACACTACAAGAAACAGAGTTACAGGCATAGAAAAGACAATAAAGAACAAAGTAATAATATAATACCATATATATCACAGACAATATAAAATAATAACAAGAGATAAACATGATTATAAAATAGTGTCATATATATCAAAACAGGACTATATATAATTCTGTTCATTCTACATCATTCAGCATAAGACCTACATTCAGTACAGAGACCAACCAACAAGAGACAGTGAGGATGCAATACAAGAACTTTAACACCAACAGGACGGTTGACTGCTATGAGGAATTGGTATATTTAATGAATAGATGGAGATAAGCTCAATTAAAAGGGAGATAACCATTCTTGTAACAGAAAATCCATCATTTGTCTAGGTAATGCTGTGCTGGGCAACTCAAAGCTATCCTAGATGATACTAATACTTGGGGGCCTATAAATTACCGCACATAACTGTTACATAATCGTAATCGTTCATATAGCTCCATGTTATCCAGCTCTGGTGAATAAGACCTATTTGCAGGGTAGAATAGGTTTTACTTATTGGAGGATGTCATTTTTTTAGATTTCTTAATAGAGGTTTGCTTGAATTTCTCAGGTATTATGGATGAGTCAGCAAATGTAAATCCCATTGCAGTCAACCATTCTGGAGGTACAAGATTCTCTTTTGTATTGCAGCCATTTTGTTTGAGCATTTCATCAAAAATGCACTGAATATTCTACAATATCAAAAAGAGGGAAGAAAGAAAACAGAGAGGAACTGGAAACAATACTGTTAGTAACAACCAAAACAGTAAACAACTGTTGTTTAATCAGAAATAATATCTAGATTTTCCAACCAAAACATTAAGTAAATTTTAAATTCTTATTGTACAACAAAACATACACTGAACAGACTTTATATCATACAGAATGATGGCAATTTGATTGAAAATACACCAAAATTGCAAATCTGATGTAATGGTGTTTTATCTAAGCAAAATATTCATTTCAGACATCTCTTGTATCAGAAAGGGACCTTCACAGGTTTTATCCTGAACATTTTTGTCAACAGTTGTTACGTGTTATGTGAAGTTAGTATATTAGTTGTGCAAGTTCGTGCCTACCCTCACCGTGACTATAGTGTAGTGTGTCACACTCTCCAACTCCTTTCTGTGGCTCACTACAATGGTTTCTGTTCCTGAAAGTAAAATCATATATCATTGGTTTTTAAAAATCTTAATTGATATTTCTTATACAAAACTATAGAGAACTATAATTCAACACAAAAAAAAAAAAAAAAAAAAATTCGCTAGAACCCTCAAGAAAGTTAAATACTTATGGTTGGTCTTCTTACAAACAGAAATTGTTAACTTTTAAGTCTCTCTGTATTCACTTTTGACTGCGAGGTTTGTAACAATTTAAAACCTTGCGGTTGCCAAACTTATACATCTTCTTATTTTACAGCCTGGGTTTGAACTCCAATCAGGTAGATCCTACTGTGAATAAGGTTTGTAAGTTTGCTTGCTAAGGTTGATAATTTTCTCTACACACTCCAGGTTTTTCCTTCACCCCAGAACTGACCACTTTGAAATAAGTGAAAGAATCTTGACTGGGGTGCAATACCACATATCTCCACTCCACTCCATGTATTTTCATATTAACTAGTAATTTCAACATATTTACCTTTTCAGGAGTATGATAATCATGATGGTTGCTATTGCCATACACAACACGACCGCGACTACGGCTCCAACTATGATTCCTATAGATGGTAAAGGTGCTTCTATTTCTACTGAAATTAAATGTAAAATTCAAATGAAACTCGCCATCTTTTTCTGAAAGTGGGATGACAAATAGGCAGAAAGAAATGATTTCTAAAGGTTTATTTCTACTGAAATTAATACCGAGGTCACATTTAACACCATGAGGTGGTAAGAAAGATAAGCCGTAGAGATCACATTCTCAATTATGAGGCTTCTAACAAAAGAGCACATGAGAGGGAGAGAAAGAGAGGAGAGAGAATCCAGAAGAGCATGAAAGAGAAAGAGAGAGAGGGAGAACACAAAAGAGCATGAGAGAGAGAGAGAGAGGTATACATGTTCAACACGTACCATATCACAGATTTATAACAAAAAATATGTATCCTGACATACCATATTGAACCAGAACAAACAACTTACCATATTGATCATCTCCTGTAATCACACGTTGTGGAGAACTGTAATCACCCCAACCTTTTGCTGTACGACCTCTGACCTGTAAATATATAATAAGTTCAATTTTGTCAAACAGGTGAAAATTACAAATGCAAAATTACAGTACATCTTTCACATATTAAAAACAATCACAAATCAAAATCAGGCAACCCTTAAAAAAGCTTTTTTGCTGTGCCATGCTGACCTACGATTCAGCCATTTTGATACATTTCTTTCTATGTGTTAATATAGTTGCTTCAATCTGAAATTTTATAACTATATTGTAACACTGATATGTATGTTTGTATGTACACATGTATATGTGTGTTTGTGTGTACATATATATGTATGTGTGTATGTGTATACAGTGTAGCCTTAATGTGTAATCTGACGATGTTTAAAGTGTTCATTTATTAAACACCGTCACCTCTACAGCCATTATATGCAAATTGCACTTAATACATCAAACATGTCTAAGTTTACAAAAACAACAACGTCTTATAATGTTAAAATGGCATTTACTCCTAATGCAACAGTGATTCTTTGATAAGCGGGGTAACGGCCGAGGTTTCGCACGGATCAATATTAAATTAACAGCTATTAGTCACCGCACGCTATAATAAAGCAAAACAGACTCAAATTATATCAAATTGTCACATCTTAACGAAACACCAAAAACCTGTTGTTATCATCTGTTTGGCCCCTGGAATTCCGCATATCGGCATACAATAATGCTACAATTACCAACTCATCTGATTATTATCGCCTTGTTTCTTCATTTGTACTTCACAATATCCTAACCTAATGCCGAGAGAGAATTCAATTGAGTTTTGTAAGAGGCCTACCAGTCGAGATTGATAGGCATTTTATTTGAACTAATGCACCAAAAACATGATTTCTTGATTTAAAATAGATAGCAACTGTTATCTTCTTCTCCCTATGTAATGTTCTGTATTTATCAACATCGTGTGTAGAAGGAACACGGTAAACTTGATTCATCTCCTCAATGATTATCGGCAAAACTTCATTTAAAGTCCTATGTTATTTTTTAACATTTACATAGTGGAAAACCAAAAAACCAAAATTTCTTTACCAAAATGTTTTTGGCATGGATAGAAGCTGTGATTAACCACTTAAATCGAGGCAGTCAGTTCTGGGATGGTGGAGGAAATGGAGTTCCCCCCCCCCCAAAAAAAAAACCACACATACTGTTAATTAAGATATTCAAAAAATAATGAAACCAGCCATTTAAAATAAATCAAATTTTAAATTTTTTAGTTTTTTTTCCAGAAATTATTTATCAGAATCATTACAATGGGTTATGGCATTCCTACCGTCACAGTTTTGTTTTATACTGATAAACTTAATATACATATATCTACTTAGTAACAGACAATTATCCTAAATAACATAACATTAGCCTTTTAGATAACACATTTCAAGACTAAGACATATCTAATTTTACATATATATTTCTCATTCAGACAACTAATACCAGCCAGCTATGTTCAGTTAACCCACTAGAAGCATTAGTATGTGTCTAAGATAGCTGTAAGAAGACCACTGGTGATGAAGATACAGGCTGTCATTAACAAGACGCGAATTGTCTATGTAAGGCTTCTAATAATTGAATATTTCTATATTGAAAGTGTTATGTATTGCCAATTATCACAACTCAATTCTGCGTGAAAAATGACTCAATAGTTCTGAGGGCACCTGCAGGCCGAGGAAGACCTAAGATACAATAATCATGATCATGTACTGTCTGAGGGTTCTGTCAGGGTATCTTGTCTTACACAAAATCAATGATACAGTCTTTACTTGAGGTATTACCAGTAACATATTGTCAAAATTTCCCCATAAAATCCTAGAATCTGTTACGATTACCCCTGGGATATTACAATTATCCCCAAGGCATACTCTTTAAGAGGGGAAGCATGATAGCAGCCAAATCTCTCTGTTTGACTGGCAATTTACATTCAAAGACTAGGCAATCAAGTTAGCTCTATAGACAAAATATGACACAATTTCACCATTTCTAAGTGACCATCAACTGACCATTTCTTAGTGACCATCAACTGACTGTTTCTTAGTGAACATCAACTGAACATTTCTTATAGTGACCATTAACTGACCGTTTCTTAGTGACCATTAACTGAACATTTCTTATAGTGACCATCAACTGACCATTTCTTAGTGACCATCAACTGACTATTTATTAGTGACCATCAACTGACTATTTCTTACAGTGACCATCAACTGACTGTTTCTTAGTGACCATCAACTGACCATTTCTTAGTGATCATCATCAACTGACTGTTTCTTAGTGACCATCAACTGACCATTTCTTATTGTGACCATCAACTGACCATTTTTTAGTGACCATCAACTGACCATTTCTTAGTGACCATCATCAACTGACCATTTCTTAGTGACCATCAACAGGCCATTTCTTATAGTGATCATCAACTGACTGTTTCTTAGTGACCATCAACTGATAGTTTCTTTGTGACCATCTAAGTACCCTTTTTTGCAATATAATTTGACAAAAATATACTTTATTTGGTTTTGGTGACCTGCAAGCACCTGTAAATACTTCTTAAAGAATTTGAAATCACCATGTGATCAACCATCACTTGTAGACACAGATGTCAGAAATTTCAGTAGAACCTGCTTATAAAGTATACCCGAAGGAATCACAAAATATTGTGCTTTAAATAAACAACTCTATCCTTCAGCCATACTGACATTGCTGCATTAATCATCATACTCCAATCTGCCTTAAGAGACCTGATGACAGACATCCAGCATGCATGACAAAGACAAATCTATAATCAAATTTCTTGTTTTTAAGATTTTAACAAGAATCAGCAACATTGACAGCAAATTTAATCCGGAATTTCGATAGTCAAAAAATTTCTGTTGCATTCCTGATAAGTTTTAAATAGGAAACAACAAAATTAATGACACCAGCTCTAAGTCCAAAAATGAATACAGAGAATTTTAATCTGGGATCAGCTATTTATGGACGTTTTGTGTCCTGTGTCATTTAACATTTTTTCTTTTTGTAATGTTTTGACAGTTATAACTCTCCTCCATGACGGAATCTGCAATTAACATTTTAGCATCAGTATCAACCATCATGCAAACCGCACATAAAAGTCACCATGTTAATTAAAGAACCTCGACATGTTGCGATACCAAACATAAAAACCTGACGGATAATCTTTTAAATTTTTTTTTTTTCAAAAATGTCAATATGTTTTTGCCGATTTTGACATCTACCATTCATCTAAATCAGACAAAAGTAAAAGCTTGTTTTGTGATTAGACAGGTGCCCTTATCTCATCTACTCTTACCTATCAGCCATTTGCATTCAACTGTATATGAAATCTGCTAAGGTGTGCCAGTCTAGGGATAACCTATCTCTACATGTTGCCAATGTTCCAGTGATAAAATATTTCTTTAATTAGATTTGGTGTAAATGGTAACAGATCTCTCTCTCTGTCTATCTCTCTCTCTCTCTCATGTTTGTTATTTTACAGACACCATTTTTATGTCCAGAAAATAAAAGGATTCTTAAATATTAGATATTATATGTGAAAATCAATTCTGATATCTCCGAGACTCTGGATTTGTATGCGTGTGCCTGATAGCATCAATGATATTAATGACAAGTTTCAACTTCAAAGCCGGCATTAATTAATATGTTAAAGGTGTCAATCAAATATTTACACAAAAAACTGCCGGTCATTAATTTTCATAAGAATATTGTGCCTGTAAATGTACATTCTACTCCCCTTTATTAATATATATATTATATACAAATTGTAAGCATCATTAACGGCCTATAATCTACCATCCGTATAACCACAAAATACTGCAATTTATACTCAAATTGCTATGTTCCGAGCTTTCTTTTTTTATTTCTCTGCACAACGCACCGCTTCTCCAAACATCAATACATAATTGAGGTGGAAAAAAATTCTAAATTAAAGCCATAAAACAAACAATGAAGCCCTTATCTTCAGGTCTATAAACCTGCCTCCTTAGGCCCATTATTTTAACCTGACTGGTTGCTCTTGGTTGAAATAACATTCCTTACTACATGCACCAGTAAATAGGAAAGCTTTACTTCTACCATGCATATTTAATGGCCTCCCAAACCTATGCTTATCCAGTTTAATTGTAGACCCACTTCTACTTTTGTTAAAACCAATGCTTTCACTACACCTGTGAATTTGTTAAAACTCTTAATGACTGAGAACATCTTAAAAGGAGTTTTAAATTGAGTATAAATGAAGTTCAATCTGCTGTAATTACATTTAAGTACATGTATAATTACATTTCTTACACAATCTGTAAGTTCATGTACATTATTTAAAGTATAGATGTTAAGATAATCAGTTTTAATGTTTCAGGGAAGAAATGCAGACAATGTATTTTATGGACAAATGAGGTTTGCTAGCATACCACGTGATGCCTTTTAGTTTTAGCTTATACAATTTCCACAAATGTTGAGGGGCAATGACCACATAGTACACTGACAAACCCAATGCACCACCAACCTTCCACAAGCAAACTGATAAACTTTCTGACACTAGGATCTGTCCCGAGTGGGATTCAAACCCAAATAGTAAAAGGGGATATAAACCATAAGATGGAGCTTTTGACCATTCAGCCACAGAGGCCCGAAACAGTATTTTTGCAATGAACAATTTTATGATAAAAAAATAATATCTTTGTAGGAAGGCATAAAATTTGAAAAAAATCTATTACTGGCCATATATGTGTAGGGGTAAGTTTGTAGTGGACATGACTTAATAAATTCAGCTGTTGTTATGAAAACCTACCGAGCATGTGTTGTTACTTGGTAAATTAAACAGTCCCTAGCCTACAGCAGGTATACGGACCATTCATGCACATCTAATATGATAATGGACCTAAACAAATACCCTTCAAGCTATAACTACTATTGATAAGTAGTTTTTAAAGATTAAATTTTCACTCACTCCCAGTTAGTTATTTAGCTCAATTTCCAAAATAGATATAGTGATAATTTTTTTTTCAATACTCATTTTTTTAATAAAAGTAAAAAACTAAAATTGAATCCACTCTTCCACATAAATGAATCCATAACATACATATGTCAAAATTTTAAAATGGAATGCAGGGGTATGTGTCAACAAATATTTAAAAATTGATTTTTAAAAAAATAATTTTGACATGTTCTTGTATATAGTTTTATTCATATTGCAAGAATGTCAATTCACCGTGCAATTAACGACCCCCCCCCCCCTTCTTAAATTTTCTGATAATATATCAAAATCATTTCTTTTCCAAACTTGACAAATTCCAAATCTTATTTTGTTAATTATATATGATTCTCTCAATTTTATCAAAATTATTTGTGAAACAAAATCTTTATATTTCTAAAATGTACATGTAATTTTGGTGTAATTCTATTTCATCCACACAAAAAAGGAATAAATAAATAAATAAATAAATAAATATCTAAAAATAAATAAATTATAAATAAATAAAAAATAAATAAATAAATAAATAAATAATAATAAATAAATAAATAAATAAATAAATAAATAAATAAATAAAGTAGCATATGAATTTACAGACAGTAACAAGTATATGATCATCGACATTATCAGAATTAAGACAACAATTGTATGCATGTTACAAATATATCCTATCTTTGGTTTTGGTTTTAAAAACATTCTCATTAATATTAGAGAGAGCATCTTTGAGCACGATACTAAAACTTTGGAACTTTTTCCCCTTGGTTGCATTTTTTCCCTGAGTAATTTTAA
This sequence comes from Anadara kagoshimensis, assembly GCA_021292105.1. Classification (NCBI taxonomy): domain Eukaryota; kingdom Metazoa; phylum Mollusca; class Bivalvia; order Arcoida; family Arcidae; genus Anadara; species Anadara kagoshimensis. The sequence continues at coordinate 21,250,945 of CM037870.1, read as the reverse complement.
TTAAGCCTTTTCAATTCTGGCCGTGTAGACAATAAATTCTATAAGTGTTCATTTATTTCGGCAGTAAAATAACAGGGTTTATTTAATTAAATTACATTCCAACATAAACCGCGCTGCAATTTTCATGCGAGTTCTTTAATGTTTTGATTAACCATTCAATACCGGGTCGTAAAATCATCATTACCAAAGAAAACTGTGATATTTCTCCAATACACATTAACCGTACCAATCCAGTAATAACGGACACTTTGCGAGAAGAAAGGGTCATTTATCGATATTTACAAATAAATCTGTGAGGTTGTTAAATTTGAGTAGTCTATATAATGCAGTAGGTAACGTGATGTTATTCACTATGTACTCCCATGTGCATCACAAAAATACACATCTCCCATTCCATTCTATAGATGTAATAGAAATACTCTCTCTTTCTCTTTCACAATATAGCTACATGCACCATAATTATAGCGTGTATTCACCATTACTGTGATCCAACACGACATGGATAACATTGAATCTAATCAATAAATGATAGCACAGGATTGTCTTGACCCTTTAAAAACGGCAAATATCTTAAAAATTTAACAATATATCTGCCAAAATTATCCAGAAAACATCAGAAAGGAACAAAATCAAAGTTTGTTTTCTGGAAAAATATAACAATAACTTTTGTTTATATTTATTAGTTTTTGATTTCAACTGCTAAAGGAATTTTCAATTTTCTCTGTCTTTATATGAACTAGTATTTCTCGAATTTTTTTAATTTCTGGAATTTTATTTACATGCAAGGTCCTATATCATACATTATATTTCTCCAGTTATTTTTAATAAATAATTTCTTTAAATCTAGTGTATTTAAAATAATTTTAGGCCTGAAAGTTAAACACCCTGTATGTGTATTTTGTATTAGGATATCAATCATTAAATGCATTATACCAGTTATCTCCCCTACATTACAATTTTTTTTATTCTCACCTGAAATTTGTACTCGTGTCTATATGAAGATTTTTAAATGTAAAATTGTGTATCTTTGTTTCATTGTAGGTATCTTTAACATCCTTTACTCTGGACCATTTTATTTCAAATGTGGTGATCAAACCCTGCATATCTACAGGAACATCCCAAGTAATGGTAAAATAGTTACGTCCACGTGCCACAACTCTCACATTGATGATGGTGGCCACACTGCTCTCGGTTGTCACTGCAATCTGTTGGTACTGTCTTCTTTGCCACTAATTTCACTGACACCATTTTGAGAATAAATCTTGATGGTATACTGTGGTGGGGTCCAGCTTGGTCAACTTGACACTGAGAAGAAAAGAAAAATATCAAGGCATTTGTGTTTGATAAAGATGCAGATTATGATGTGTTACATAATGAGAAAGAATAATTCTGGACAATAAATAAATCATTCTTAAGTCCTAAAAATGTTTCCCCTAGCCGGACTAACCCTAATTTCTATGCCTAAAGTTTTTATAACTTTGTAACATTTTATAACACAAACACTGTTAAAGTTGGCATCCTTGCCCCATACAGCCAATGTTAAAAAAATTCTAAGAGTATTAGTAAAAACACATTTTTTCCACTGGCCTTAAAGTTTAAAAAAATCTCTTAGTCTAGCCTTAAACTTGTTTGTCAGTCGCAGCATCTTGACCCTGATTTATTTATCAGTTCGAGGTGAAATTCTCTTGGAACTCAAGTTTCCTTCCCTCCACTGTCCTTATCTAATAATTAACTGCCTTGATATAACTGAAAGAATATTGAATGCGAGTTAAACACCAATTTGATGCAAGATACTGCTCTCCAAAAGCTTGTTCTCCAATACTAAACTTAAGTTGTTCGGACAAAATGCCTCTAAATGCCTCTGGGTTCACCATATTGCCACATCTTCTTGTATCAAGATATCATCAGTTAAAGTGATTCTCAGAAAGTATGTACCATCCTAATGTCAATCACCGATAATATGATCACCACCTAATAATACATACCTAGTCTGGTTAAAATTTCTCCACCCAGGAATAAGAACCGTGCCACTGCCACACACATCACACTCCACTTCATATGTCAGGTCGTGGCTCCTGCCACCGTCGTACATTGGCTTATTCCACATTAAGGTTATAGAGTTATACGTTTTCTGTATGACCTGTAAGTTCTGTGGTTCTGATGGTGGTTCTAAAACATAGAGGATATTAATCTTAAAATAATTTCTGTAAAACTTCAAATTTATAACCCATCAACAAGAATTACTTGTAAATATATGCAATGACATTTCTGGGAGCCTAAGTAGCCAAGAGGTCTAAATCACATGCTTAGAGGTCAAATTACCTCTCGTTGTTCTCAGGATTCAAACCCTACCTGGGTAAATCGTAAAGTTTGTCAGTTCCCTTGTGGAAGGTTGATGGTTTTCTTGTGGTACTCTGGTTTCCTCCCCTGCATCATCATTGTAAGAGAAACGACTACCTTAATATAAAAGTGAAATAATCTTGAAAGGACATTAAACACCATTATTCCAATTCACACTTGGCATCCCCATGTTGGTTGTAAGTCAAGGTATGGTACAAGTAATGTCAGGCCTCATCTAGTTGGCTGCAGAACTTCTCTACAATTGTTATCATATGACAAGACATACTGGTATTCGATTGCTTATCTCCTGAAATACCCAGACATTAATTATTTAATTTAAATGAAAAGAAGTACTGCTCAAGTAATTATGCAGAGTTTAGATAATTTACTTACGAGTACATGACATGTTTTTGAAATCATCAGGTCTTCTGTAGTAGCCATTCAAACAACTACATTCCACGGACTGCGGAACTGTGGTGTAGCTATGTGCTGGACATTTCTCACAGGAACTGTTTCCAAACTCGGACTTGAAATGATTTGGCTGGCATTCTGAAATGACAAAATAGTAACAAAATTATTCAGTTTTGTCAAAAGAAATACCAAAACATTTTAATTACAAAGTGAAAAATTTGTTCATCTAAAAACTTTTAGCAAAAAAATTTTAAAACTGGACATTGATGCTTTCTGTTCTTTGTACATTCAAGCTAAAAGGACATTTTTATTTTATTTGACTGACATAAAATGGAGAAAAACGTTAAAATGAAATATTTTTTGAAATAAAAACAACATCATTAATCTTTTAAATGACACTGTTATGCAAATAAATGACATCATTATGTTTAAGAAAATTGCTGTCTAAGGTATAATAGGTGTTTCCTCACATACATCATAATGCTGTCACATGGTACAACTTTTATTTTATTCTTTCGTTTTTTAAATTAGAAAAAGTTTAAACAAGGCAATTGGCTCTAACCAAGTACGAGAGAGAGAGAAAGAGGAGAGAGAGAGAGAGAGAGAGAGAGCAATAAAAAGAAAATGGAATTCAATACCATAGTTTATTATTATAATTCCATAAAGTTATTTTGATTCAGAATTAAAAACCTCCCTATAACATGGAAGAGGGGGGCAGCTGGATCTACAATATTAATATCCATATTGAACCTATTAATTATTGACAACTGTTACAGTTTTAATATAAAACACCCAGACAATAAAGTTTTTATGTATACCTAATAATAAACCACCAGAAGATTTTTCTAAACTCGCTCATCATCATAACAACACTTGTAAAATGGCAACATGCCACAGTGGACCCTGAGTTTTCTGAAATCCTAGAAATTACTGTTACCAGTGTGAATAATTCACGAGCAATTATACATTTTAATGTATGGTTTTTATCACTCACTCAGACCAACCATATGGATTTTTGTTTATCGTCACAAAATCTTTGGTGTCTCCAGTCGATTCCGTTCACATTATAATGTGTCTAATTAAGTCATAACCGATTAAGAGATTATTTGTTTTCAAAAATATGAACAATGTTTGAAAAACAAAACTGGTTATTTTTTGAGTTAATGAGTCAATGTGACAGTCATAGTGATTTAATGAAGTTAGTGTTGTATGATACAGGTAGAGCAGAGGCTGACGACTGTAGCACCTGCCGTAGAGCACGAAAAAACCTTATCATCACAGATCTAGGAACAAAGAGCCTTTAAAACATACAAACAAAACTGTAAAATAAGCTTTGATTTTAATGACATTTACTCATGCAATTATAGGGACAAAGTGGTATGATTCACCAAAATTTATGTAATTTACGAGAAAAAAATCCTTTTTAAAAATATGGCAAAACTCATGCTTTACTATGATTAAGTTTTAAAATTGATTTTTTTCCCCTTTTATTTAGAAAAAGAAATCTATGTTAAAGTATATCATTTTAAGAAAGTATATTCTCTTTTTGTTATTTTGTTTTGTTAATTCAATTTAGATTGTAAAAGTAACAAGAAAAGGTCGGACACAACCCATTATCTTTCTTCATATATAGATATCGTTTTCATTCTTAATTATATCAGTAAAATTTTACAAAAGGTCTAAATGAATTTCTTAAATATTTCTCATTACAGAAGAACCTTGAACACTGTAATGTTACAATGACATTTACAAAATTATTTCTTACTTTTAAACAAATTCAAAATCTCAATTCTATTTACCGGGTACAAGATCTTGTTATAACTTTTAATTACATTTGTATTTTATGAAAAAAGATATATATATCACATTTTTTTTTGTTAAATTCATGTCAAAACTTAATTTATTTTGTGACAACAGATGAGAGCACACATGTCTGAGTCTGAGTTGTTTTTATCGAATACACTACTAAGATTTCATTTTTTTTTTTCATTCTACAAAAAAATGGAGAGAAAAAAATTCCTAAGCTGTTCTAAGTTTCCCGATTTGAGACTAACAGGGGAAAAAAACCCAACAAAACACGTCGTCCACATTTCAAACAGTTTCATTGCCTATCAGATCTTAATCATTTAATTACTTTTTTAACAAAACAAAAAAATTGAAAACAGGGAAAAACACAGATCACTTCAGAAGTCGGAAACACAAAATACCACTACAGGAAAACACAAACATTTGAACAGAAAACAAATTCCTTTTTCATATACTATATAAGACTTAGTTGTTAATTCAATTCTTATTCGTTGGTTATAAGCCTGGAATTGATTTCACCTACAAGCAAGCCGATTACCGATAGAGACGATTGCCGATAGAGACTATGGCCGTCCAAATGATAAACCAATCTGATCTTTTTCATCAATCATAGCCCTATAATAAGATTCTCAATACCAAGTCCCAATTGTTTTCTTCTGTACATTCCAACGGGCTGGCAGCTTGATCAAATGTATTATAAACCACTCTTATTCCTTATATTTGGTATTGCTTCATTCATACTCAGGAAAAAATTAAAACTAATACTATCAACCATCAATCATATCTATAGCAGTCTCTGATTGCTAAGATAAATACCGGGGAAATATCTTCTCCGACTCCTAGATTACAAGTATGAAGTAGCCTGTTCATGTTTAGCCTGTTCATTGTATTCATTGATTCATTTATTTATTTAGACAGAGAAAAGCATTCTGTGTTATTTTATATAATTATTTGCTTAATTTAGTTTCCAAGATTTTTTTTATTGTATTAAGATTATTATCAATAAACTTGCTGCAAATCTGATTGATACTGCTTGTTTGTGGCTGTATCTAAATGATGAAACAGCAATGTTATGGACATGGCAATGTTCAAGTTACCTTCCGCAGTGGTGGTGGTGGGTGGGTGGGTGATATTGAGGTAGTGAAATAATAATTCCTTTTACAAATTGGAGAGAGAGAGAGAGAGAGAGAGTGTGTGTGTGTGTGTGTGTGTTGTGTGTGTGTGTGTGTATGTGTGTGTGTGTGTGTGTGTAACAGTGACAGATTCATTGATGTTCATTTTTAAATACAAAATCACCGGCTATAAAAGTCATACATCATAAAGTCATTTCATCTGATCTCCAAATTAACTTCTGGCCATTATTTTTTTAAGACTTGCCTTTTAATCCCCCTCCAACAATGAAAAAGATACACATTTTATATGTACCTGTCTCATCACATTATGTTTACCATGACAACAGCCTGGTGGGACACAAAGTATGCTATCCACACTCTGCTTTATTGCTTTTTCTATTTTCCTGTATTACAAACAGCAATATTGTATTGGGGAATGCATGCATGCGAGAGGCACCCTGCTTTGAGTGGTGATCCATCATCCAAAACAAAGATAATAATAAACAGGGACCCCAGTCTGTAAAATTAAAAGATGCCCCACTCCAAAAATGACAACAATGGCAGCTGTTTGTATGCAAGAATTTACTGGATGGTTGTTTTCCATTTGAATGACAAATGAGTTAAGAAAGTCCTCAAAAGCCTATAATAAAAGTCCAACAGTTGTTTAGATGACAGAGGGTCTTATAATTCTGTGATTAATGTAATTTTAGACCAGGTAGGCCATTAGTCAAACAGAAATCATTTCCAGACAGAAGGCGGTAACTGATACATTTGTGGGCTAATTGGGATATATTCACCAAAGGCCAGTCAATGTGTCAATTGCCTTATTGAAAACACAACCTGTTCAGGGTCATCAGAAGGTTTGATGCACAATAAATGGGGAGGTCAGATTGTACATGCTTTAAAACTGCACAGAGTAATTAAACCCTGGATTGTTATAATTAACATAGAATCATCTTCACAGGAAGGCTTGACTTTCAATAAACACTGCTGTTGTACATGGCCATTAAAATCTTAAGTTAAGGACAATCAAACTGACCAGTACTAAAATGACCATTGGCAATAAAATTTTTAGTTATGGATATTCAAGCTGTGTTTAAAATGTTTTTTTTTAAACCTGCCATGATTTTGTGAGAGGAAGACTGTATTTGCTTGCAGAAGCCCCGGAGATCTAAAATGATCCTTATATATACACAATATTGAAACAAACTCTCTCTATTGATTTTTTTACCTATACAAAAGCACGAATGATGGATTTGAAAAGATTTGTAGGATTTGATGAAAAGCCCTTAGCAAAAAAGCATCGATATATGTAAAATATATTTAGGCAAAATAAATCAGCAAACCAGGTGTTTATGGTTCAATTATAGATTATAGCGTTTATCGTGAAATCTGTAAAAACAATCAATGATTGACAACCTCTACTTCAGGTTAATCGTTTGAAATATGTAATAAAATTCTATTACTCTCCAAGAAACTAAGTAAACAAAATTGATTTAATTTTGCTTTCCTCCACTGCATGTAGATTTTTCAATTATTTTCAAAAATCCTTCAGCAAAATTGTTACATGTATACAACCAACTAGAAGCTAATGTTCTGTATTGACACTTCCCACCCTAAACATTTACAATGGAATTATCCATTCTGTTTGTTTTTGGCCAATATTACTGATATTTAGGGATGAAGCGATTAGAACATGTTGTAGGGTATAGGTACACAGCTTACAGTGTTTACAAAACTGACTATATCCAAGAATCTAGGATAAATATCCAACAGGGAACTGGAAAATCAAAATGACTATCCAGGCAGATAAAATCACTTACTGGAAGGGAGATCAGTTATCAGATCAGATACAACTTGTATATAGATTAAAACCTAAATATAACCTCTCTAATTCATTTCAATACACAACTAAACAAGGTACATGGAACTTCAGGTAAAATGGGGACTTCAAGTCATGGAGCCAAGATTCACTCCTAACTTTGCCAAATGACCCTATTATTAAGGCTTTAGTGTGCCATATTTAACATCACAAGAATGCAAAAATATTGATGTTATGGTGTTTTTGCAAAATGTTTTTGAAAATGCCCCCTCTCTGAAAATCCTATATTTAACACTTGAGAGGCACAATGGCGATTGTGCATTTGAAATAAAAGTTACAGGATGACTTGCAGCTACTGTAGACAAAATATTTAACTTTCTAGGATGTACAAGTAAACAAGATGTACATCATCTTCAGATTATTCCACTTGTATCATAGTAAGTGTTCCATGTGGTTTGAATTCAATGTGTATAGTGATGTATCCATCATAAAACTCCTCCTACATCAAGCTCTTTATCTAGTCTTCACATAAGTAAATACATAATGTACAGTTAAAATAGGAGTGATCCTTAGACAAATAACATATTTAGGTACACCATACAAGAGGTAACAAGTACCTTAATGAATTTAGATACTTGTAATGATGGCTGTTCCAGTAACTCCCCTAACTCCCTGCTTACTGACATGTATTTTACTTCAAGAGTTTTAATGTTGTTATGATTATCCATCAAATTTAGATTCATCAAAAAAATAATGTGGGTATTCAAACACAAAACATATCTAAAAACAATTCAATGTGGCACTTTTAAATAAAGAAAAATATCAGTGGCTACAGCCATGTTTTGTTACAATGCTGTAAGATGAGAAACCAAGTGTGGCAGCAGCAGTGATAACATACTCAGAGAACAAAGTTAAAAAGAAGCAAAAAGCAAAAAGAATATTGCATCCACAGAATACTGCTTCACTGAGAACTTTGTGCATCAATGAACTTGGGAACTTGATTCATCAATCATTGGTCATTGGTTTACTGAGCAACTATGTTCATCAAAACATCGGTTCAGCCAGCAAGAAAGCTCATCGAAAGTTAAACAAATCACGGACTAGGACTTGTGGACAATCATCTGATCATGACCATCTAACTTAATGACCACCTAAAACAGCTTGATGATCTCATGAATGTACAACCTCACATTTTACTAATAAATCTGTCAAAAGCTACTGGAGATACTGGAAATGTTCTTCATGAAAAGCCAGGAATTTTGATTTATAAAACAGAGTTTATCACTAAAACATATACATTAGATGATACAGAGTGATTTGTAGTCATATACTGTAATATCATGGGGTGTTAATGGTCTTTAATAAAAAGTATATTGACCTACCTCAATATAAAATCACATAAAACACTGACTAGGAGGTTAATGAAATTTAAATGATTCTCAGAGGAAAAGGCTTTATAACCAAGCCATGTTTCATAGATAGCTTCATACCCATGTGTCAGGTTATGTGGGATTTCCGTCTAAGTCAGTGCCATCATCCATAATAACCAGACACCGTAACAAACCAGGACTGTTGATCCACTTAGCTTGAGGCAAAATATGGGCCCTATTCCCAAAGTTCAAAACCTATATTTTAACCAAAATATTTTGGTGAATTTTACCAATTTTATCACATTTCTAATATGTATTTCCCAATAATTTTTTTTTCCAAAAATTCCATGAAAAAATAATAATTAAAGCCAATTTTAAGGATCTTAAACCTAACAACAAAAGGGTAAAAGTAAGCCCTGCAAACTAAAGTACAATTGTAACATAACATAGCATGGGAAATTCAAACATTTCTTGTGATCTTCAACAAAAACTATGGACAACCACATTTATAAAAGCCAATTTTTGCAACATCCTAGCTCAACTTTATGTACCGGAAAACAGATAATGGACAAAAAAAAATGGTCAAGGATTTTCAGTCTGTAAAAGCCTTTGTCTGATAATAAAAATCAGATTTGAGTGATAAAAAGATTCATTTTGAAAAACAAAAAGCTGTGTACATTATAGCTAGTAAGCTACTCAATAAAATCCAGATTACGGCCTGTTCATCAAGGAACCTGAATTGCCAGATCTAATGGCCGTCCTCTCTCAGTGTGCTCGCAAGCAGAATCATCCTGTAGAGATTAGCGCTAACATGAGACTCATTATTGTATTTACATGTAGGCTAACTGCTGATGACCCATTAAGTGCTTACCATTATTGATTTTAATCACTTTGATGTCAAAACTTACTTAAGTAAATGACCTGTAAGAAGTAAGAGATAGATCTACCAGGGAACAAAAATCCAACATGAGAACAAAAGTAAAAACGCATTGGCTTAATATTCCAATCTATAAAATCTCTTTATGGTAACTATCTGTGAGGTTGATGTGAAAACAATTAAACCATGAAGGCTAATCAAATACTTTATTTTTATTTTATACTGTTTGTGTGATGAAATTATTTATTAAGATTTTTTTCAAGCTAGGAAAATGAAAGAGAAAACTAGACCAGAATGAGCCATGCTGGAACAATATAAACCTAATCAAGAGAAAATTAGCAAGCACTTATCTATTTTTCCAATATCTGGGGAAAAACAGCATATGTTTACTCTTAATGAAAATACTTCATTTTAATTTTAAGAGACCCATAAAACTCTGATGAAGAATGGCAAACATCCAGTATTACACTTTTGCTATGATTTAAAACTTAACAAAGTCATATAAAAATTTTAAAACCAAGCTGTTGCCAAGTTGTAAGTTTTGCATTTGATTAAGTCATACAGAATGTTGCTTGAGGCAATTGGAATCTAGAATTTAGAGCAAACTGGCAACTGTTCATTGTTCAACTTTAGCACCAGCTAGAATATGGGGTTACTTAATTTAAACATTTCCAACCAAATATTGGAAAACTGGCAACATTTCCAACTTTGGCAACAGAATATTGGACAACTGGCAACATTTCCAAATTTGGCACCAGATTATTGGACAACTGGCAACATTTCCAAATTGGGCACCAAAATTTTGGACAACTGGCAACATTTCCAAATTTGGCTTCAGATTATTGGACAACTTGCAGCATTTCCAAATTGTGCACCAAAATTTTGGACAACTGGCAAGATTTTCAACTATGGCACCAGAATATTGGACAACTGGTAACATTTTCAACTATGGCACCAGAATATTGGACAACTGGAACATTTCCAACTTTGGCAACAAAATATTGGACAACTGGCAACATTTCCAACTTTGGCACCAGAATATTGGATAACTGGCAACATTTCCAACTTTGGCACCAGAATATTGGACAACTGGCAACGGTTCCAACTTTGGCACCACAATATTGGTTTTGCACATTCTGATAACTAAAATTGTTGCATTTCACTTACTGTTCCTGTGTATATACACCAGTAAATCAATTTAAACCCCACTTCCCTACAGAACATCAAACACAATAGAAACATTATAAATAATGTGTCTAAATCAATTATAACCAAATTTTTATTCTTCAGAGTTTTTTTTTCCAGTTTTTCATGTCAACATTAGACAATTTAATTAGTAACCAAATTTTATTACAACAAAATTGCATTACATGTACCAGTTTTCACAAGTAAGCTTTCAATATAATCCTTTGTAAAGCCATTTTCCTGGCAGTATTTTACTTAAGGCCGAAGTCAAACTCTTCAAAATCGACAAAAATTAAGCATATTAAGAATTTAACATTAGACGCCAGCACTTGTTCATGCTGGTTATATGACATAACAAGCAAGCTTTTTTTGCGTTTCCTACAGGCAAGCTGAAAAATTCCATTTCAAATTTCTAGAACGAGGCGTAACAGTGAAAATAAGGCTTGACTAATGGAAACAAGCTGAGATTGGCGACATACTATAAATTGTGAATTTCTAAGACTTGTCACAGAGGTATTATTACAACAAACTGGAGAATTGATTAATAAAGGCATTGCTATGCTGACAATTACCATTGAGAGTGTATTATATGGAATTATGATTTGTAAATCAATATAAACAATTTACATTCTAGATTCAACATTCAACAGACTCCCGTGTTAAACACATTAAAATTGTGTGGAAGAATACCAACGGTGCACAATTCAATATCATAAATATAACATAATAATACAATTATATCAAGAAAAAAAACTAAATTACTGCCAATGCAATTTTCATCAAACATAATCATTGAAATGGATTGCTTCTGCGACTAAATAAGGAACCTAGTTAGGTTTCCACAAATTAAAGATTATTAGCAGCCAAATTTGCTAAAATAGGTTACTTTTTTGAAAGAAAAAAATTTCTCAGAAATTAGTAGCTTATGATGGATGATTTTGGTTATCAGGAATGGAAAACAGCACTATAGTATCTTAAAAGCTCATGTACAGGTGGATGGTGCAAAACAGTGGTTTCAGGAAATTCAATTCTTTTTAAATCCTAATTTTATTCATTGAAAAGAATTTGTAAATTATAAGAGTTCAAAATATGAGGTTATTGATTTTCTTTACTACGGTTCTTTTCATAAAGAGTCAGCAATGAAATTATTTATGACACTCTCAAGAGGCCAACTTGTTATATAAGCCACAATGGTCTTAAGAATAGATTTTAATCAAATTTTCTAAAACTTCACACCTTGATCTTATGTCACATTCACCTTATAAATCAATATTTAATCAAGTTTTTTCTAAAAGTTTACACCTTGGTCAATCTAATTTACAATCAATGGCGGCCATATTTGTCTATCACACAGAAATCAAAGAAAGCCTGGGAAAAACTAAGGCCTGATCAATATGTCACTGACATGTCAATTTTGTCACGACATGATGTGTCCGTGGTCAATTTCTGCCATATGTTTTTTTTCTTCAGAAAAGTGCTTTTTTCTGACCTATAACTTTCAAAGAAGATCAATATCTCTTTGTAATTCACATGGAAGAGAACGTGTCAAAGTCAATTTAGGAAATAGTTCCGTTTACTGAGGTGTCGAAAAAGTATTAACAATGCCTGATAGGAAACATATTCCTTTTCCCCTTTGCTAATTTGATAACACTTCTACAATCACCCTACAGAACGGAAGAGATTAAAAAAGAACTCCAAATCAGAGATATGTTTCAGCAATCTTAATATAAAATTACTTGGGGAAACCTTATTCCAATATGCCTTAATATAACGTAACAGGTTTTGTGGCTTATAGAAAGGATTCTGTTAAAATGAAAAAATTGCTTTGTAATTACAGTTGAAAGTTATCTACTAACTTGCCATTCCTGTAAATTCAGTTAGGTTATATATCCAAAAATAAAGACACAGAGTATAAAAACCAAAACACTCCATATATGATGCAGTGTTATAGTTTTGATATTCACTCCTTTCTAGTCAACATCCCTAGTTAACAATTGACAGTTCAATTTCACGTTAATTAAACTCTAAAGGAAAAACAAATGCCTTAAATCAAGATGAATTGCAAAGTAAACTGCTTCTATCGGAATCTGAACAGAGCATCTGAATTCCAATACATCATGGGATTACAGTGAAAGAAGAGTATTTAAAAGTAAAAACCATCCGACTTATAATCAGTAGTAATGAATATCTCAGAGAGAGAGAGAGAGAGCAACTGACTTACCAACACAGCGTTTTCCACTTTCACCTTGAAATCCAGGATTGCATTCACAATGACCTTTAGGATAATACCAAGTTCCATCACTCTTACAAAGGTAGGTGGGTTGAGTGTTCTTGATAGAATTTGGAACACATACACCAGATCTCTCTTCCAATGCTCTTGGGCCATCTCCTGTTGGTGTCTCCTTGAAAAATGCGTAATTAATGGTGGTATTTTCACACAACACATAATAAACTTGTATAGAAATAAGAGCAACACAAGCACCAGTATCCTGAAATGCGAAGTAAACACCTCCTAGACCACGAGCCAATGGTACCTCTTTTTTAACAGTGTTCAATTTGATTTCTGAAGCATCTGTGTACAGTTCTTTAGCGGCAATGATATCTATAAGCTGATATGTCATACCGTCCCATGTTGGCATCATTTCGTTAGCGATATCAGAATCGGCTTCATAGTAATATAATTTAAATGTCTCTTTACATGCTTGAATATTATTAAGATTATTATGCTTCACACACTTTCTCATAGAAAATCTTAATTTTATATGTAAACTGTTTGCATCCCCACGTGGGATGTATGGTGTCCGTAGCCAATTGTCCACTCCTTGGCTAACAACTGAACATGATGAATAAACTCTAATTGGTGTTCCATTTTCTGAAAAGCTACCTTCTCGCCACTGTAAATAAACAAAAGAAGAAATTATTAGGTGCTTTCACATGTAGTAATGCCTTTTAATAATTTCTTCATGCTATGATTGTAACATTCAAATTTGGAAATGCATACAGTAGTAAAAAGGCTGACAGATAATCTTCAGGGGCCAGTTGCACAAAGCTTGATTAGTTTAATCAATTGATTAGTCAAAATTGTAATTTTGCATAATTTCAGATGTGTTGTGAAATTAGTGTTGATAATGTTGAAAGTAAATAGAATTCCACCAAACTTAACTATATCATTATAAAATTTATCGATTTGATAATTGTAATTTGATTTTTACTGGGTTTTTTTAATTTTTGTTAATCACTGATTAAACTAATCAGGCTTTAATTTTAAAACCAGGGGCAAGTTGTTCGAAGCCCAATTAGTTTAATCAATTGATTAATCAAAGTTTAATTAATGCATAATTTCAAATCTGTTGTGAAATTATGTTGAAAATGTTGTCAGTGAATAGAATTTTAACAAATTGAAGCACATGGTTATAAATCTATGGATTGGATGATGACAACATTATGATTTAAATTAGTATTTCAAATTTCTGCTAATCACTGATTAAGCTAATCAAGCTTCGAACAAGTGGGTCCTGCAGAATAAAAGATATTGGGGTAAGCATTAGTTAGGCTGATCTATGGTAATGACATCTTTGTCTTAGATTGCAGAGAGGGAGTAAAAAACTAGATACAATGTCATGGGTATTGGATGTTATGATGATACACACGGCATTAACATACAACATTATATTGAAGTGGCATTTTCTTGGAAATGGTATAAAGTGTGCACTGAATAAAAAGTAAAAACATGTATACAGTAAATATGTATTGAGATACAAAATGGAACAGCAGATTGATTGATTGAATGGGTTTTACTTCCCAGAATATTTCACTTATATCTAGACATCACTAGCAACAGGTGAAGTTGCAAAAATTTTGACCTTTGCAGTATACTCAGAGCAATGTGCAGCAAGGGTTCTTTATCATGCCATGCCTAATGTGAACCTGAAACTGCAGTAATGCAAAATGGAACATCAAATACGAAATAAAATGGTGGAGATAGAAAATAAATTGATCAATAGATTCATTAACAGCTTTCAAATTAGTAAGCTTTTGTATACAAAGGCTATTTTGATGTTTCCCAATTGACGGTACAAATAACAACAATATGTTATTGGATGTCAGATATCAAAGTTTTAGTGTTTTTTATGACACCTGTGTAACCTGTAAACGTGAAGTAATTTCATTATATATGGCAGGGTTCTGACAGTAAGGTATACCCAAGGTGGTCATATAACGTCGCTAGCCGCTACAAACAAGCTTTTATTTTACCATGCAACTTTTCCGATATCATTTGGTTTTTAATCTCGGCAATTCCGACTACATCAAACATGACAGATGGCTGGTTTGTATTGTTATACAATATTTATGAAAATCATCAAAACAAATGTCAGATGCGCTTTCACTAACTGAATTTTTCTGCTTGAAGTTTTGGTCAAAAACGAACCATTCTGGTATAAACATCATCATTATGGAAGTCAATTACTTCCAATAAAATAATACTTATCTAAACTAAATACTTATTGAATTTTCTCTCTCTCTTTCTCTTATTCTCGCTTAAAGCTAATAAACGTGATAGAAAAACAGTATATGTACTATTTACTATAGAATTATACTCCCTGATAAGCAGATCACAACAAGTATGATTTGTCAGAAGAAAAAATCTTTACACTAATTTGTCTCAGAAGATAATATCTTATTTTCCTTACAACCCCAATGATAAGTACAACCAGATATTAAGCCGTCTTTAATTTTCCTTTAGAAAGTTCAGAAGTACCATAATATTTTACAACTACAAAGGGATCCGGTTTATAAATAGAAGTAGATTTAATTAACATGTTTAATATTTATTCCAATCAAGGTTTTTTAAAAAAATCCCTAGGGCCAAGGTTCCAGCATTGATTTTTCACCCAGAACTAGACATCTTATCTTTTTCATTTTTAATCCCTAAAACTTGTACCATGGATTTTTTAATGGGCCTTAAAAACATAAGTGTCAATTGAAGTGAATATCCACATAAGTAAAGCAAAAAACATTTTTTTTTAAATTTGTAATTTCACCTACAGCTGTTGAACCTTTAAATAACTAAAATTTTCAAATTTTTTAGGCAGATGGCCGGTAAATTGTGAAGACCCCTCCCAGACTTAGAGACAGATTCTGACTACCTGTTGTTTGACAAACAAATATAGATTAAGACATAAAAGGTGTATATAGTATCTATCTTTAATCACCTTTATCACACCTGGACAGGTATGTCAACATTCACCATATAGATCATATACCAATATCTGTAATCTAATAAATTACATGTTTTCCTTCAGTTTAAAACAAAAACATCCCCAATGTGCCCCACCCACTCAAAGATCAATAAGGGGCATTATTGGCCAACACATCAACACAAAAACCTAAAATCTCTAAATTATCGTCCCAGGTGTTGGCACACAAAATGTGTGCTTACAGTTGAACAGACAGACAAGACAGGCTGGTTAGTTGAATGTTGTTTTTCATCACATCAGCAATTTTTTTTAACTATCCACAACACGACAATTTTTTCTCACTTGAGGGAAACTGGGATCAAATTCACAACAATCTGTGAAGGACACGGGCACCACTGGTGTACAGATAAACTGAAAACCTGTCTAAATTGGGTTATTTATTAGGACATTACTATGAATATTGTTTGTTGATTGAAACTGTATACAAATATCTGTCTATCAGTAATCTGAACAAAATATTCTATCCTAAAAACTGTCTACTAGTAATCTGAACAAACTAGTCTATCCTAAAAACTGTCTACCAGTAATCTGAACAAAATATTCTATACTGAAAACTAGGACAGGTTTTCCTGAATTTGTCACAACCATCGTAAGTACCCTGTTAAGCCAACCGCATGGACTAAAATCAATGTCTATATTATTATACCTTAGACATGTTATATTGTGTTAAACTTGTGTCTATATTACCTCAGTAGACTTGGAAACACAAATATACCCCCTAATTCCCAAGCTTTAAGCAAATAAATTACTACAAATAACCTTTTGTCAAATTATTTCAAAACTTTTCTATGCATATGGACCAAATGTGTACACAGTGAAAATTTTAAATCTAAAGACAATATTGTTAAAATTGATTACTCAATTTGTGTGCAAATTTTACTGAAACGTTTTTTTCTTCAAAATAGATTTTAATTTTCATTATATAAATTTATTTTCAAAAAATTGTTTCCTGTTACAGTATAGATATATGGATTATATAAAAACCATTTAACGCAGTTTATGTGAATATTTACTTTGTAAAACAAAAGATGTTGATTTTCCTGGGTCTGCGTCTTAACGTCTTAACAACTGACTAGTAAGTCCCCCACTTTGGTTTAAGCTTTAAAAATACTAACATATTAAATAAATATAGAATAAAACCAGGGTGTAGTGGTTACACTGAATTCTTGTACAAATAATCAGGCCTTGCTTTCACTGTTACAAAGCCTTAATGCCAATATTTATATAAAGTTTGCACAAACAGCTTTCTCATGTATATAGATTTTATATGAAATATTTGGTGTCTTGTTGTTGTAATGATACTCTGTGGCTCAACCTTGGGATAATGTAAAGAGCAGACACCATAATATTTGACCTTATTTGGGGAGAACGGGTGGTAGGATAGGGATCATTCAGACAGAACAAGGAAAATGTCCAAATTGACAAAATTAGTTATCTAAAGTAACAATCACCCTAACAATAACATGCATCTTAAAATCTTATAAAAAAACAAAATTTTACTACAACAATACAGACGTTTTAGATATATAACTCTTCAAAATGGCTTTTAAAAATGTTGTTATTGCTTTCCATTTTCAAACTCTGTTGAAAGCAGACACTATTAAATGCCTGATGGTGGTAATAGGAAGCCTGTAGACTATCTGTTACATGTAATTTCCTTAGCTTTTTAATAAGACTAAATTCAAAAAGCAAAATCTAATAAAGTATTCTTGGAGATAAGGCATTTATAAGACTATTTCTGTTCTCTAAGTAATCCCAGAACACTGCTGTAGCTCACTAAACTCAGACACAAAATGTCATTAATTGTCAGTTTTAAAAAAAAAAATTTAAAATTTATTGATTTTTCTTAGAAGCTGTAAAATGTCTATCTTGTACAGAAAGCCATATCAATGTCTTGTTTTTAACTTTTCATATATTCTCCATAGATGTCCTTGTTCACCTTACTCGAGCAGCCATGTCAACATGTTGCCAATTGTTGTATAAAAGCTAAAATTGTCACTCTACCAGAACCTAATAAACATCAATTTTTTATTTCTCA
Organism: Anadara kagoshimensis; assembly: GCA_021292105.1. Lineage (NCBI taxonomy): Eukaryota > Metazoa > Mollusca > Bivalvia > Arcoida > Arcidae > Anadara > Anadara kagoshimensis. Next base: position 21,232,726 of record CM037870.1, on the reverse strand, counting down.
GATGGTAAAATTTTAATAAACAAGCAGGCTAAAGGATACAATGTTCTATAATTACAGTACTTTACCTACATTTTTTTTAATCACACTCATAATTTTAATGAACCGACTACAGTCCAACCTGCCTTAAAGACCACCTCTATACAAGGGCTACCTGCTATTAAAGGCCAGTAAAATGTTATCCCTATTACTTTTTATTCATGTTATTTGAACCTGTATATAAGGGCCACCTGTCCCTAAAGGCCACTTTTATTAGTTCCCTTAGTTGGCCTTTATAGACAGGTTTGACTGTAATTAAAAAGAAAATTTACATGCAGATAAGATGCAAGCAAGTACATCACTCATTCACTCCCACTGTTGACAGATCAGAACCATATTTTACACTATACCACAAAATCATCTTGTACCAATCAAAAGCTTTATTACATACTGTCATTCCCACTTAACCCTGGGTGATACACACATTCTCAGACAAGCTTCAGAGACTCTACAAAAATTCTGAGCTGTCAACTCCTCATTCTCCGTTATGTTCAAATTTTAAATAAAAACTATCCCATTATGCAGGGTATCTCCCACTTCTTTCAACATGTAATAACTTTGACATTTTTATCCTTGGCAGGCCTGTATAATGCCTTATATTACATAATCATAGTTGGCTCCATTATATAAATATTATGTGGTATAACATTTATCAAATTAACAGAAATTTTTTTTTACAACAACAAAATGTGTGTACCTCTGAACTTGTTTTAATCATATATTTGGTTTTATATATCATTTTATCACCATGACATTTAACAAACTTTCAACTTTAATTATGGAAATAAATTAATGTATCCTATATAGGACAACTGCCACATTAATTATATTGTTTACGCCTTTCAGTTTTTCCAAAATATCCATGACCAAATAGAAAGCAAGTGCTGAAGCCCTAAGGTTAATATCTTGAAAATTACCAAAATTATAAAGATTTGAATTTTTGAAAACTTTAGTTAAGGATAATCTTAGCTAAGGAGTGATTGCAAAACCAGGACCAGAATCTCAAATTTAAAATAATAATAATAATAATACCCTTTTTAAATTTTTATTTAAAAAAAGTTTCTATATGTAACTTTACAAAACTTTGGAAGTTTTTTTTCATTTTTATTAAATTTTAAACAGAAATAGGTCCCTTATAATTAGCACACACACACACACACACACACACACACACACACACACACACGCACACTATAAAAAGTTTTTGATAACTATTCAGTTTTAATATCCTGGTATTAGATTCAGGACTGATCTTAACCATAGTGATGTTAAACCAAAATCCTTAATTCAGCGAAACTCATTTCCCAGAGAGCAAAGTCTTAATTTCCTCTGCCAAGAAAAACAGCAGTGATCAAACAAAATAGTCTATAAAATAAAGCAACAAGCACTTTCCATGACAAATCACTTCTGGATCTATATACTGTAAATATAGTCTGTAGTTGATAAGTATCTGTACAGATAGATCTACTGCATATCCATTTAAACCAATTTCCCCGACTAAATCAGTTCTATAATGCACCATATCAGTAAAACAATTGATCATGTAATTATTACTAAACATTGACTATTTGATCAGTCTGGTTCTATCTTACCCTGTTTTTGTAAATCGTTTGTTGATTGTTGAATGTGGATTGAATCATTGGATGTCGATTGTGATGTCGATTGTGATGAAGAGTTAAATACACAGAGCAAACCGTTTGATAAAACAATACAAACATCACAGTAAAGTAAATACTAGTTAAATTCCTCCTTAAATTACACCAAAATTCTGTTATTTGATATGAAAAAAAAGATGTTTATCTATAATGTAGATTGATGTTTGTGTGCACTTTAAGCATCCATGTAAAGGAGTTTGCTAACTGTTACAATGGACTTAATTATCGTTTCATTCATGTTAATTACTTTTACATTTTTATAGTACATTTACAAGCTTAGAGACTAAAGTGTAACAACTACTATGCTCTGACTGGGAAAATGAAAATGTTATGAAGGATTAGATGTACTAAAATTTTGTTCCAATCGGTAGAAGTCTAGTCTGGCTGTTTACCTAAGTGGTTTGTAATTACCAGGGATTTCATGTTATCCATTGCCTCCCTCCACACTTTGTTCTGACTGGGAACATGTTATGTTTGACCTGACAGATTTTGTTCCAAACTAGAGAAGCCTTGTCTAGTTGGTTTATAATTACTAGAAATTTCATGTTCTCCGTTGCCTTCCTTCACAGTTACACAACACAGCAAGGGTTTTCAAATTAAGAGCCCAATTTCAAAATAATCAAAACTAAATTAGATCTGATTAATTAGCTAATGGAGCTGACAGACAAGAGTAATTACTAACTAGTCTACTCTATACCACGTAATTTATCAACATTTGATTTCTGACAGATTTTTGTCTATATAAGTCAATTAATAGGAAACAAATACAGCAAGCAATCTATTTCCTCATCAATTTCACCTTTACCGACTACTATGTTCAATCTCTTTCCATTCCAATTAACCCCCTGACAAAGTTTTCCATGTGATGAGAAATCAGCCCGGGAATTAGCTTATATTGTTTTTCTAGTTTCAGTTTCCTGGACTCTGCTTAACAATCAGTTGTGACATTATTTCACACGCCAAAAATCGATAAAACGACTATCTCATTCTGATGTAAACTTGCATCCTATTATTAACTCTAATATCTACTCCTGCTAATCAAAACTCCTTCTTTACCAATCTTCACGATATAATACAATTTTCTCCCCGGAATTCTTGTAAACAAACTTAGCTTTTATCGATACCCAACCCTGATTTGTTTTGGTTTGTTATTTTTTATTATTTCTAATCATCAGCTTCCCTTTGACAAAGTGTAAATCTACCTTTTGGTAAAATATTACCAGAATGCAGCTGGTTAACAGAATTAACAAGGAATATATCCAACATGTGCTCTTAGGCTGTACATACAAATACTCCAATGATATGCAATTCTTTCATTTGTAGAAAGAAGAATTTGCTTTTAGTCATCTGGTAACAATTATACAATGTAAAAAAACATGACAAGTATGAACTTGAAGGCAACATCAACTGCTCAAAATAAGAGGAAATGATTAGAATACAAATAAGACTTTATTGATTTAGGGAAACAAAAGGATACAAGGTCAAGATCACTGCAGGCAACAAAAGGATGCAAAGTCAAGATCACTGCCAGTGTGCTTGCAAGGTCAACAAAAGGATGCTAGTTCAAAGGTCAAAAGACCCTTAAAGAGTGCAGTGTTATATTCTTCTCCTAAAATCTAGCCTATCAAAAATCTTAAAACAAGAACTGTGACACTGGGCATCAATGATCACACAGATGGCATAAGTCAATTTTACATCATATGCATATCCAAGCAAGCTAAAATTGTTTTGGACTCAGAATTTCAGGATATTATGTAACAAGACTTAGTCCTGATGCATCAATTATTTCATACATACAAATTCACCAAAAAGATTTATTTGTATTCTGCTATCACAAAAAGTTTCCTGGTTTATAACTGGTGATATAAACAGTAAGATAAACACATATCTATCTCCTTCTTCTTCCTTTTATCACCCAGCTTTTAAAGAAATAAATCTATATAAGAAGGCCTATACCAATTATCTGGGAAATAAACAAACAAAAATAAATTATATCTTCCTTGATAAATAGCATTTTGACAAGTAATACCACAATATTGTGTGTTTTCTATCCAAACTGTTAATGAATCTGGCTTTTATGTAGTTCCAATATCCATCACAAAGTCGAAAATTCCAAACAATATACATGTATATATACAAACCTCTCAATCATTGTCAGGAAGAACTATGTTTAGTATTAGTAACTAATAAACGATGAACCCCAGACAAGTAATAATTATACAAAGAATTCACAGCAACATGTTATAACAATTGTTACTAAATACCATAGACAACAGCATTTTGTAAGAATAATAACCAACACACCACTGGGCCTTGGTTACCACCTGGTCTAAAACACTGACTTAGGTATCACTGCACCACATACCACTTATTATAAATTTGAAATTATGGGTACAACTTTAAATAAGCTGGATCTGTGGTAGCATCAATGCTTAGCATTTTAGAAGATGGAACAATTTTTCTTCAATGGTCCCCTTTGCCCTTTCATATTCTGGCTGAGACCAGAGTCTAACTTTTAACAATAATACCTTAAGCTGGTATGGTCTCAATCAACATGAAACATTCTTAGAAGAGAGGAAATATTACAGCCAATGAATAACATTAAGTGCAGAACACACATAAAAGTCAAAATTTTATGTAATACCGAATTTACATGCATCCCAATCATTGACAGTGCTGATGTACTTCTATAAAACATACTGTCCCATAAATACCAGCTACAAAGCAGATACCAGCTATACTTGACTTAAATTAACTTCACTGTTAAATAAATTGATCGTTAACGGTTTATATTTCATGTAACTGCGTTGGTGAAGCCAATACAAAGCGATACAATATTGCCGTTATTAAAAGTAACAACATTACAATATTCTTTGTAGCTGGTCTTTTTTAACATGTCTCCATTACAAAACCCATTATACTTCAAACGCTACCATTATTTTGTTTAACGTTTCTATCCGCGATTTAATCAATTACATTTTGCACAATAATCCATTACTTCTTATAACATTATTTTTTTTCCAGATTTGGATATCTATTATTAAGAAGATTAAATGTGTTGCATGTGCGAGAATCTTAGTTTCTGGAATGTGGCAAAGAACATGCATGACAAAATGTATTATGATGAAATCATTTCAAAAGAGACATCATACTATCCCGAGAGCAGAGAAAATTGCTTTCAGAGAATGAGAATTGCACATCACATGGTGAAAACAAGAGCCTGAATGACTGGCTGTATATGCTGTTATTGCTGTGTTTGACAAACCATAACATTTATAATCGCTATTTATAAAGGGGAAATTTCTATTTTTGTTAAATGTTTATTTACAAAACAAATATGTGAAAATGATGGCAAATGTTATAGGGAAGACATTACAATCAGGGGCATGACTTGCTCAAGAAGAATTCTTCATGTAAAATGCTTTCCATGTGATGAGGACAAACTTTTATTGTACCATTCAAGCCAAGGCATTCATTCAAACCAATGGCTTTAAAAGTTATTTTTATTCTTGGTATCAAGAAATTTATGCAATAACCAGAAAAATGTCCATCCAAAGTGTTGACCAATAATATTACATGGAAAATATTCATTGCCATACATCCAGTGTTTACCAGTGTTATTTTGCAAATGCCTATTATATTCAAAGTGTTGACCAGTGCTGTTTAACAAAATGATTTTTACATCCAGAGTTTGACCAGTGCTGACCAGTCCTACATAGCAAATATTCATTCAAAAGATTGACCAGTGCTATTTTAGCATATGTCTTATACATGTACATCAATTACATTCAAAATTAACTGTACACACAATGCACAACTAGAGAAAATTTTTTTTTTTAGTTTTTAAAAATGATGAGTGTATCAAGTGCACTTAAAAATCCCAACTTGAAATGTTTACATTAACACTGCGCCTATCATATCAAACACTGCAGACACATCAAGTATTGTATTACATGTGAAATGGGTAATACATAATATAATGTATTTGTACCTCACAGACGGATCATAATATAACGCTTTCATGCAATATTTTACATGTGAAATCAATTACCACACTTCTACTTCACGTTATCAAGTTTTACCATTCAAATGTATCTCATATCAAACATAAAGTGAAAACGTAACTTTTTGTCAAAAAAATACTTTGATGGAATCAATTCTTTATGATAAGAACATTATATAGACCGATTTCCTTTAATCAGATTGTTTCATTTTTTCATAAAAAATAAGTAAAGCACTGTATTTAATTAAAAAGTACATACTCTTTAAACGAAGTCGTCATAAATCTCAGACTGCGATTCTGGAATGGATATTGTCATCTACACCTTTATTTAAAACCCCAAGGTCTTGACGACAAGCGTTTAATGTCTTACAATAATTGTATAATCAATCAAGCTTTCATTCTGTATAATTTTCTGTGTATAGTTTTAATTAAATGACCTTTTAAGAGTCAACTTAATACAGTTTTGGATTTTTTTAAATAAGAACTTCATTTATGTGAAGAATTTAATCAAAGAATTCTTCAAAGATCGTGTAATGTTACTCAAGTAATGCTACACCTTCATTTTCACCTTGCCTTTAAAGAGGTTGATAGGTTTAAAATATCACATTAAAATTTTGTTTGGGTTCAAAAATGAAATTCAGATGAAGGTATTTTTCCAAATAAATAATGATAAATTACATGATGCAGATATTGTAGTTATAATGACAACTTATTAAGTGGGGTTTTTTTCTCAATTTCGTTCAAAAATGAAATTTGGGTATTTTTCCCCAATAAATGATAAGAATTATAATAAATGATTAATTACATGATGCAGGTATTGTTGTTATAAATGACACCTTATCAAATTATATTTTTTACTTATTTTTTAACATAAGGTGAAAGTAATATGATTTATGATGATCACAATATATACATACATATCATCTATATACCAATAATTTGGAGATGAAAAGATCTGATCTTTTACATATTTAATTCATGTAAATTACTGTATATATTTTTTTAATGAAACAGTCAGTGTGGACTGATAGGGCTCCAGTCAAATTTTTTCCCATAATCAACGTCCACAACCACCTGAACCAACGTTTTCAAATTCAGTGGTTTAGTTCAGGTACTCTGGAAACTGACCACCTCCACATAAGAGAACAGCTCTTGACTTTGGTGTTAAACATCATTAATCCATTCCATCTTTCTGGAAATCAATGACATCAATAATCTAATGGTATTGGGCAAGTGTATTTTGGCTGTTTAAATGGAAGCAGCTTAAAAACTTGGAAACCAAATTGACTTAGACAGATAGACAGACAGACAGACAGACAGATAGACAGACAGCCAGTCAGACAGATAGACAAGTTGATGAAATTTGCAATCTACTGTATTGATATAAAAAGGTTGGGCTACGAAACACACATATAATATTGTATACAGGTAATGACACAACTCTTTTAAATAAATTTTATTTGATACAAAGGTACATGTACTTTAGTATGTTTTTTAATTCCTTTTCATTTTTCATTTAATATAATTATGATATGAATGGAGAATATTTTATAAGAATTAAATACTGTTTTCTTGAGTTACAAAACCAAACATAAGACTGTCTGGAGAAGCTTTATTCCAACTGAGATAGACAATTAATTAAATGTTCAAAGGAAAACTGCTCAAATTTAGCGATTAATTCTTCAGGTTTTTTTATTTACAATTTTAAGATATTGAGTTCAAAAAACGAACGAAAACACCCACATCAAAACATAAACAAAACACTTAAATGAAAGGAAAGATATATACAAAATGTATATAACATTGTAAGTGTTCAAAATAAAGTCGTCATGACGTCTCATTTCTATTACATCAAATGAAAGGGATGTCCAAATACTCACGGAAGTTTTTCCCACTTGTTGTATAGACTTTTTTCAAGTATTACAAGTAGCTAAATGCAAACTTTTCAATAAACAAAAAAGTAATCTGCAAAACTTGAGTCTTTTATATAAAATAAATACATGAACACTGTATATGTATACAACAACTAGCTTTATATAATAAACAGACAGTTTGATATTTAATCAGCAAAACCTTTATTCCAATGAAAGCCGAGTGGCCTGCTCATTGGCCACAAGGCTAAGGCAGACAATAAACTCCTCAAATCCATGAAAGCATTGTAAGACACCAACACCTAAATATTTTGTGCTGTACACAAGTTGCCACTACATGTATTTGACAACAGCACTGGGTAAAATTTGATTATTATATGGCCTGTGCTCATCCAAAATCCAGAGATCAATAATCACTGGTTTCAATAATCTTGTTTTTATAATATTGTGTTTGTTTTATTAATCATGTGGTGTGTTCTTGGTCACTTTGGTCAGCGTGTAAGTGATGTAGATATTATCTATGAAGCTTCAGTTTAACAAAGTTTAATCCAGAAAGGGTCCATGGGGATATTGACTACTTATTGTGCAAACTGATCCCATTAATAAAGTCTAAGTAGGCTATATTTAACATGAAATAATGCAAATGACCCCTCAAAGAATCCTAGATTGAACACTGCATTGTCACCTTATTCCAAGTTCAAGGAAGACTGACTGACCACCTGAGTTCAACCGCTGCAGGGAATGTCTTCCCACAACACACTAAAACAAAGCCAACTGTTTACATATAAACGTGTGGGACACTGGTCAAACTGTTACTATCTGTATAAATATGACAGGTGCCCCTCAATATCTATAATGTGATCCAAACAAAGCATTATATGTGTGTGTTTACATATTTAACTTATCAATAAGCAGATAATGGCCTTATAAGGAAGCAATCTCCACTGTGTACTCGGGGTAGCTGGACTATCAACTGACTATGTGGACACTATGTCCCTTAATATATGATAATCCCAGAGATTATATGTGACAAATGCTATCAACTTATAATGACCTCAGAGTAAGTGCATGATAGGGCCATTTAGAGGATTTTCAGATTAGATTAGTCCTTCGTTTGATCCTGTACTTATACAGTGCACATTCTCTGCTGGAGGGAAGACTACTGAACAATGATAACCTCTGCTTAAAAAATTGATTTTGCTGAGAATTTTAGCTATTTTGACCAATACATGATGAACACACTTTCTACTTTAAATTTAAATTTTAATTATTAATGCATTTGGTCTTCAAAACAAATGTATCAAAATCCAAATCTCTTCTCTAAATCAACCCTCCTTCTCTCTCTCTCTCTCTCTCTCTTAAGTTGTAAAAAGCTTAATTTAAATACTATTAAACACAAGATACTTACATCAAAGGAGAGTTATGTTGTTACTGTATCTTGTTTATTTTTAATGTAAGTAGAAGATGCATGTTTAGGAACCAGTTTCATAACAAACATGCAGTAAAACTTATAGTCATCATGCACACATGCAGAATAGATTACATCCTTAAAACCTAACCATTAAACATTCGCTCTATAAAACCTCTATACAACAGCGACATTTGTACCCAGAACAGACATAAATACACCACATAAACGTCACATCTGAAATATATATAATACTTAAAGTGAAAATAAACCATAAACTTCTTCCTTCCACATAAATGGTAAAAGTTCCAAAGAGGCATTTAGAGATGCAAGAAACCTATTTAGATCAAGATGCGTAACTGTCATTCTCACAGTTAGCCTAGCTCCGTGTCATAATGGGAAGGAAAGCTATTGCTGTTGTTATTTAGCAATTTAAATTCTCTTACATAAGACCAGAGTTGAATCCTATAACCACCATTATAAGGCAGGTCCATTGTTTCATTAAGTTTCTGCATCAGTGTTATAACGGTCATAATTTCCTTCCAACATCAATAGGTATTCCCAAATTACATGTTAGCCAGGTTGGATTATTTGTGCCCACTAAGAACAAGAGCTGTCAGAAGAACAGCCTATCTTACCTAGTCTAAAACATGAAACAACATTGGCCAAATCTTGACATGGATGATGATGATGTAAACCAAAGTCAGGGTATAATGTACTGTACAGAGTGGAGTGAAGCAATGGTGTTTTGTTCCAGTCACTTATATCAAGGCAGTCAGTTCACGGATGGTGGAGGAAACTCGGGTAAGAGGTGCCACCATAAACACATGATTTAGACCACTTGGCCACTAAGACCCATGTAAGAGGTCTTGTTATTTGTACAGGCAAGCTAGAAACAATGACTCTATCAGCAGGTCAATTTGGCATGCTTTCAGACAAGTTTGTAAGAAATGTGTACTCCTCCAACCACCAGAGAGATCTGAACTTTTAATATACTATCAAAGTCTGGCCATCAAGTTCAACTAGGCATAAACGATTTCTACAGATAAAAGTGCTTTTTCCGAGACATTAAGAAAATGAAATAAACCTCCACATCAGCTATTTTATGTTCACAGATATGCAATAAAATGGCACAATACACTTGATGCAGCCCAAGTCATACGGCTTATAATTAGATTTTTCCTGGTAAAGTGTGGAATAATAATTATGATTAAGAATTTATGGTAGAGATCTTCATAATGGGGAATGAATCTTATACTCTTAATGAATAATATATAGGAGAAGGATCATTTAGAATTGATTTTCATTATAATGAAGTTGATGAGAAGGACAGGATAAGGATGAGCTAGACAACATCACATCTTCTTCGGGCAAACTTGATATTCTTAGCCAGCAATTAAAACATGTCACAAATTTATCCAGAACACTTTTGTTTTTAGGAATTGTAAGAAAATTTATTGTTTTTCAGAATTTAGTATTTTCTACCATACAAAACTGAAATTGGCAAATATCAGCTCAGTCAAAAACTAAAAGACAGTAAAATACTGTCATTGACTTTATTTGCAGGTACAAATTTTCAAGGCTTTAACTGTGACATCTGGCTATTTTGCAAAGATTAATTTTTGAAGTGTGATGGCAAATAAGAGCCTTTTTACTGTTACTTTTTCGCTACATTTTATTTTCGGAAAAAGGTAGACAGCAAAATTGATATGGGATTACAGTTATAAATACAGTATAGTATGTATTGTCAAGAGACCAATTCTGAATTTTTATATAAAATATTCATTTCAAATTAGCAATTCTGAAAGTCTCATTTTATGAAAAAATTCAAATTAGCCTTATGACAGTAATCTTGAACTTTCAAGGGCTAAATATTATTGCTCAGAGCTGCTCGCTTAAGTCCAAAGGAGAGTAATATGTATTGAGCACAAATGGAGGAATAAAAACATTTATGTATTATTTGGTATATTGCTTCCTTTAATCCGGACATTAATTTAGTCCATAAAAACATTTTTATTTTTCTATTTACATGCATATTCATAAGTTTTCCTTGTATAAATGTGAAAAAGTAACTTAGCCTACAATTAAGTGAATCCCAACAAAAATATTTATGTTCATTAAAAGTCTAAAATCTCCACTTAATTAAACAGGACAGCTAAAATCAATGGCAATCTTTATAAAATGGACATTGTAATTGTAACTGAGTGAATGCCCAAGAGCTATGAATATTAATTTTAATCAAGTTTTTCCACTTTTATGATAGCCATACAGATCAAGATCAAATGTTAATCCCAGCAATGTAAATAAATTCCTTTCAACTTATTTAAAAACTTTCCTATCAGTGCTTGAATTATCCCCTCATTTCAAGTAGACCAAATTTTATGACAAACATGTTTCCAAGATCAATACCAACCCTTAGTCACAATACTTTTATCTCCAAGGCTAAACAAAGTTTTGACAGACAGTTCAAATCTTGATTCAACAAAATATTTTTTGTAAAATAAGAATAAATAAGCTCAGTGATATTAAAAATAATGCCATTGCATTATAATTGCTTACATCAGAAGATCAAACACCACCTCTCCTTCTCCCCCCCCCCCCCCTCTCTCTCTCACACACATTTCTGGTTTCAAACATTTTTTCTGGTTTGCTTTCTGAAAAAAATTCTCTCGCTCTTGTGGTTACAAAATATCTCTCTCTCTCTTATTTTCTCTAACCCACTCTTTTGTTAGAATGATTTTTCTCACAATAAATATCTTGGAATAAGCACCATTTCTCTCTCTACTGGATTCTACATACCGGTATATGTACATGTAAATATAGACCTCTGTCTTATATTCAGTAAATTTGATTTGTGATGTGTTTAACAAGTACTATTTCTGTACTTACATTGTTTTAAATCAAAAGGCCTGAAAATGATAAATGAGGAAAAAAAAAACATAATGAAATCCAATTCTTAGAACAATTAGCTACAAATATATATAAATGGTATAACAAAAGCATTTATATTATTTATATTTTTTAACAATGCTCAATGTAACCTCACTGTTACATTTAGCTATGGTGTTTTTAATGTCAATCCGTACACTACAAAATGATCAGTTAATTCTACTACCACCACACAGACCGATATTGATCTGTAGAGAATTCAGGCAGGCACCTGTGATGATAACTTTATAACTGTGTACCGGCTGACTGTTGATGAAAGTCATTAAATTTTCAAAAAATCCTGGAATTATAACGACTCTCAGGATGCTTCATTTCATATAAACGACCAAAAACCAAGTGTGAAAATATTCTCTCTAACACAAAATTTATAGAATTGTACTAAAATTCACTAATTTAAGGTAGACAATTGGACTCCAAATTTTTCATGGAAAGTCATATCTGTAAGAAAAATAGGAATGAATGAGAGAGGATAAATAATAAATAATCAAACATGTTCTATGAAGGATGAATACAGTTTTTCTTTCGATCATTGTTGTCAAGAGCCTGAATGAATACAATAGTTCTCCATTTAATTTTAAATATTAAAATCTTCAATTTAATTTTATCATTTAATTTTAATAAATTTGTATATTGTGGTTTGACCAAGAAAGTTGGAGAGAGAAAGTGGATACATTAATTTTTAAAATAAAATGATTGTCAATTTAGACAAGATTTATTTATTCATTTTCCATTTATTTAAATACTAGTTTACCAGATAAATATTTGATAAAATATTTACCCTCATTTTATCTCAATTTTAGATAATATATCAAATTCCAGAATTTGATCAGGTGAAAACAGCTACCTTGCTAATAAGCAGGCATTTCTTACTGGTCAAATATTTGACCACTAGCCATTATATCACCAATATTGACAGGCCACATATAAAGCTTTTCTATACCAAAGTGTAAATAAAATTTAAAATGGACTGGTCAGAAAAAACCTGATACATTATCACATAATTTATAGATGTATGACAGATGTGTGTTTTCACACCAAAATATCTTTGAAGTAGAAAATTATAAGGAGAAGAAAACAGGTGGTCTAGAAAAGATGTCACCAAAGTCATTTTTATGGAAATATGAAATGACATGTTTACTCTCTCTTTCTTCTATATAGAGGCCTGAAAGCTCATATTAATGAGCTTTCTCTTTCTCTCTCTCCTTATAGAAGACTAAAAGATCACATTTGAGCTGTATGTTTCTCTTGTGTTCATATAAAGCCTGAAAACTTACATTAGAGCCCCTCTCTCTCTATCTCTCTCTCTCTGGTTGGTGTTCTGAACTCATGGTGCAAATTTTGAAATTTACCACAAAGCTATTAATGTCATGATTTCACAATACTGTAATGCATGTATCATATCTATGAATAAGTTAATCTTGATACTTTTTAATCCCTGTCACTACCAGCTGCTCAAATCCTCCAGAGTTTTTTGTAATGATATCACAAGTTACAAGCAACAAACAATGCATGACTCTCTGCTTCTTCCACCGCATGGGGAAAAAATTCTCAAAAATGTGAACACCATTATGACATACAGACATTCTCAAGATATCACATCATGGAAATTAATTATTCATGTTCATAAAAAAAATTATTTCTTGAAAAATCTGTCAGGAAAACTAAGAAAGAATCCATGTGTTAAAATTGTCAGATTTGTCTTTGAAGTGGTGATATCTGTGGGATTATTTAATTATGTAATGTTTGATTGGCAATTTGTTTTCCAGGGAATCATCCATCAGGATTTTAGTTATTTCAAAAACGCTGGAAATTAATCAGCTCACAAAAGACAATTCATCATAATATTGAGCTCCCAATCCTCATGTGAAATATACATCCTTGTAACGTGTGGGGAATTTTATGAATAAGCTGTTTTCTGTTTCAAAGGATGCTGTTAAATTAATCAGTATTTTCTGCTGTTTTAAAATCAAATTTACCCAAAAGTTGACAATGGCACAACCTTATTTCCTTATCAATTTTGGACACTGTATACAAAAGGTCCTCAAACCCCAGCACTGACACTACCTTGCATCATCAAAAGGTCTATAAGAGTTTCAAAAAGGCTTCAAGCAGTTTTAAAGCATCAAGCCAAAGACAGAATTCTAAGACAAATTTAGACGATGATGTCTTGCATCAAAAAGTCCTTAGGGGTTTCAGAAAGGGTTCAAGCAGTTACCAGTATAATACTGAAATGCTGAGCCAAGGACAAAATTTTACGACAAAATGAGAAACTCACTGCCTGGCATCTTGTACCAATATGTAGATTGTTTATCACACAGGCAACTACACATTTCAGGCTATATATCGGAATCCTGCAGTTTTATTATGAGCAATATTTTATGCTTACACAAAAACCTGAGAAAATAATTAACAGTTTTAGATTATGGTAAAAAAAGATTTTTTTGAAAAAACTGACATAATGCCAACATTCTTTATTTAAAAAAAGGATGGTATTATTAACATTTACTATAAAAACTGCTTTTTAATGATTCCTTAAAATCTTTTCCCCATCATTAAATTGCCTTTATCAGGCATCTGGTTGATATTTCAATTTCCTATAGAAATCATCAAATCATTACAATATCTTATATTCTATTTCAACATTTCTCATATCTATCAGCTAATTAAATCTAGCTTCTTAAATAAAAAAAGTTTTTGTGGTAATGATGCATGGATTAATACCATGTGGATTTATATTACAATATAAATGGACTCCTCAAACGTATATCAGTTCCTTAAAAATCTCACAATGGAGTGGAGTGGAGTAATAAGATCACAGTCTAGATTCTTTCAATTATACTAAAGTAGGTAATTCAGTGATGGTGGAGGAAAATGGAGTGGCCAGAGTAAACCACCCACTTTTGGCAAGGAATCTGACGAGCTTTTTTACACTAGGATATGCCCAGAGTGAGATTCAAACCTAGGTAGTAAGAGGCACTGTTATCTATAGGTACCTGCTTTAGATCACTTGGCTACTGAAGCCCCCAATTTTACATGGAGTTCACCAATGTCCAATGTCATCAAAACCCCATGATGTTTGTGAAGTTACGGAAAACCTTTAATGAATTGCACAGGATCACATGGCCTACCTAGCTGTTGTAGACACCGGGAAATGTAATTCAGTTTTTAACATACTCTATGACACAATGTTTTTCCAGGAATCTGCGACATAAACTTTTCCATATCACTCTGCACAAACTTTATGGGGTATTGATCACCTACAAGATTTGCTGCCAAACCAAATTAATTTATAATTCAAAATTGAAAACCAGCGAAAAAAAAGCTCAATATGACATAACAATCTGAAACATGGCTCCAGGGTTTAAAAAATTCCTCAAGTATTTTATGATGTAACAGATGAAGAGTGAAAATTCTGCAGTATAACATGATATCAGGTTTTAGTATAATATACAAAACTAGCCAAGTTTTATAGCTTTTCACTATACTTTTATTGGTTCAAAAAAGCATTTTGATAAAGTGCTCAATATATGATCACACAATCGGGAGATGGGAGGAAATTATTAATATTACAACAAAATGCCATGGGTGCCGTAAAATTTGAGCTGCTTCTATGTTCCCAACACATATAAACCCTGCATTAGCTGATTTGTTTGAAGTAATTTGTATGAAGTTGCAAATACCGTGAAATTATGTTTCATATTGCCTGGGGACCAAGCATTTTGTTACACATTTTTCAGGTACCGAATATAACAATGCTGATTAAACTATGATCAATCAATATGGTAGAAAAAAAATATTTCTAAATCAATGAACTCAGCTCTTCTATACCAGGGAGTGCATCTAAAACATGTGCTTACAGAGTGCAGTGTCTGTCGCTACCTAGGTTTGAATCCCAACTAGACATTTACTTGTGTGATCTAGTAAATATATCAGTTCGCTTGCCAGAGTTCAATGATTTTCTTTACATACTCCAGTTTCCTCCACCATTAACTGATTACCACAATATGTCAAAAAATATATTGAATGGGCATTATTTCCCCTTGTGTAAAGTACCACTGATCCAACTTCTATACTGTACTAGCAGTGAGCAGTATCGAAATGCAAGAGCCTATTTTTGAAAATGATAAGTTTGCTTGTAAATATGTTTCAATGAAAGAACAAAAATATGTGTAGTTGTCATGGAGACTATTTATATCTGACTGCTTTATAATTTTTATTTATTTTGACATATTCCCCTGTCTTCATTTTTCACTGACAGAGTTTATTCAAGTATCTCCTTTACAAACAAAGGTTAGTGAAGCTTACTTAACATAATTTGATTTGAAATGATAATATTTCTCCAATTCTGAGCAAATGTCATAAAATTTAAACATTTCAAATGTTGACATCAAATACAAACTTTTAATTAAAGCTCTAAAATTTTACCAAATAAATCTAGAAAGGTCATATCAAACTGCAATTTGGCTTAATCTAATAAGCTCTGTTGTAATAATGGAATAATGATATTTTAATACTGTGGTTGTAATAAAGGCTAAAAGGCAGATAGGAACTTAAACAACATCCAGAAAATAGATGGGTTTGTCACGTTTCACTATATAATCCCTCCCGGTAACAAACAAGCCGAGATCTATATAACACATTTACAGAGCTAATTCATCATTGTGTTTTTTCCCTTTCCGTCCTGTCATTCACTAAATTAGTAATACCAGTGTTACATCTTCTAAGCTGTATAAAAAATCCCTTCTCATCATTATTACATAAGTGTGTGCTACTATGTCTTTCTTCTTCATAATATTTTTACAGAAATCTTAACGATGCAGATAAGTGAGCCACAATAAGTTAATATAAATACCAGACATTTATACATGTATATTAATAACTTCTTATATCATAATGGTGCAAGGGGGGGGGGGGGTGTGGTCATAACGATAAATCTGCAGAAGGCCAAGCAGACAGGCAGATAAACAGACATACAGAAAAATTGAAAGATATTTCCCCCACAAGTGTAGTTCTACACAAGTGTATCGGTTATGAAGACTGTACAACTAAAGTTCCTTGTGCATGTATTAAAATACAGCAAACCCTGTAAATACAATGACCACCCAAACGAAATGGCGGCAAATGCCACAAGTGATACCACAGATGCACGGTATATGACAATAACATTTTTGTATTTCATGCAACAAGCTGATCCACTGCCAGTAGAAAATAAACTAGGATACATATTTTTTTAAAGTTTCAATTTCCTGCTTGACCACATGTACAATCCAATAAAGATAGCAACACTACAAGCTGTGGAGAGTTGTTGATAGATTTATCTGAGAATGGTTTTAGGGTTAAAACTGGACAGCTGACCACATGAAAGATTAAGGAAGTGTTTTAATTAACCAGAGAAATAACAAATTAACTTTATAAATCAACAACTCCTGGTGAGGAGGATGGTTTTACTATATCAAAATATCACAGTCCATATTGCAACATCAGTGGTATGTGTGAATGATCTCTCAACTGACAGAGCTTAAATTCGATCTTAAATGTCTTTTTAGAGAAGTTTTAAGACTCTCTCTCTCTCCTCTCCATTTGAAAATAAGAAATACAGACTTATAGTCTTTCTTAATTAAAAGAAAATGAAATCCATATACATAACTCTTTCTCCCCCCTCCCTCTTGTTTTAATTTCTACCAATCATGTTTGAAAGAATAATTTGAATCCAATTTAATATATATCAAGTTACATCATCAAAATAGTCCAGTAATAATTACTGTCCCTATTTAATTTTCACTAAATAACTACCAGTTTATCACATGTATACATGTACCTGGGTGAATCAATTCTAACATGTAACTGAACTTTCACCTTGAATTCATTCCAACTACATTTTATTTCAGAGATAAATCCTGAAGAATAAGTAATATAGATGGATAAACTGTTGATTTTATAAATAAATTAAGGTGAAACTTGAGGCAGGCAAAATTAATATAATGACAAAGCTCTATGAATATACTGACAGTTTTATGGTATAGTTTTGTGTATAAAGTAAAATAAAACTGACCAAAAAAATTCTAGGGAAATTAATGTAAATAAAGTCTATATAATCCTGAGGTTGTACACAGGTCATCTTTGTTTCATCTATGGGACACCCAACACAAGTATGTAAAGAAGCTAGAGGGTGACATCCCAAGTGAAAACATGGAAATTTACTAAGGGAGATAACTAGTAGCACATAGTTAGTAAATCTAGGTTTCCACGATTTCAAAAATTACTAGTTACCAGATTTCTGAAATTTGTGAAAATATAGTCCCTTTTTAAAGTATTTTACACAAATTTGTTAAAATAAATACTTTCTAAAAGAATTCCGCAGAAATCAGTAGCGGGTTGTGATTTTGGCTACCAGGAATGAAAACCTAGCTAAATTAGCTATATTGGTTTTGTTCAATCTTGGTTTTATCATATTGATTGAAGTCCTTTGTTGGGATGACAGTGGAAAAAGATTTATCATGTTCGAAAAGTTCTTACTAATTATTTAAAAATATAAAACCAAAACCCACTGATGGCGCCCCCTGTATCATAACCAAAACCCATATAAGCACTGATGGTGCCTCCTGTATCATAACAGTACTACAAACACCTGATATGACCCTTGATATTACATACATGTATAATAATATATATATATAAGGTCAACATCAACAGTTATTCCCATAATTCACACATTTTATGATACTTATATATATACATAGATGTGTAGTATGTCAAAGCCCTGTAATTACCCTGTTCACATACTACTGATGTTGGAGAAATCTAAGGGGAACACGTTGTTAAAGTTGCTTTGATTTTCTTATATTGGTAACCTTGCCAGAAAATTGGGCAATATGTAATCTTAATACCTCAGTTTATGAAATTATATATATCATTTCCTTGGCAGAATATTTAACAATATACTCTTAAAATTTCCTCAACTGAGAGATTAATTTTCAACAAAATACATAGCCTCAATTCAGAGAGAGAGAGAGAGAGAGAGAGAGAGAGAGAGAGAGAGAGAGAGAGAGTATGTTCTCAAATTGCACTAAATAATATAATGGCTGTCAGTGTTTAAACTCTTTCAGTATTCAAGATAAAAAGTAAATACTATTAGAGATTTTTAAATCTTCTTTTTTAAAACGGGTAAGTCTCGAGTAAACAAACAGCCAGTCTTGAGTATGATCTGTGACAGACTTATACAGGGACATGAAATGCACTCTGACCTACTACAAACAATCCTCAAAAACACATTCCCCCACTTAAAGCACCTAAACATGACCCAATAATATCTAAATCATCAAGATCTACTACAACACCGACAACCAGCAGAAAATGTCTTCCACGCCTAGCCTCAAGTTCTCAGGTGAAAAAAAAAGAATATCTATCAAAATATTATTTATATCACCTGTACACCTTGAAATATTATTATCTCCAGGATTATAACCAACACACTGAAAAAACCTACCACCCTTAACGATAAATTTCTCTTAATAAAGATATACAGCATGGTCAATGTATATGCATCACAAAACACCAAAGAATTTTGATTTTAATATCGGTTTTAACATTTCTCGATTAAGTGAGCACAGATTTTTAATACAAAAAGAGTTCAAGCTTTCAATCTTTTGTTATATGACCGCGATGAATGGGATTTTGTTATTTTTTTCTATCAAGTCTGCAACTATATCCAATTTCTAATTTGCATAAATGGCAAATAATTGATCACGAAGGTAACAAAAGTCAACATTTTTTTCCGGCCCTGTCAATAACATTGTGTCAACATTTTCAAATCTGTCACATTAATTTGAGAATCAGACTGTGCACACACAATAAGTTTTGTTTTCTCAAGCCTTTAGGAGATCCAGATTAGATTGTTAACGAATGTTTGTACTAAAAACAAAAAACCTTCATTATGTCTGCATCCGACATTGATTTTTTTCATCTGGAAATGATTTCCAAACAATGGGTTGGCTTTTAAATAAATCCCAGAAAACCGTGAAATGAAAATAATTTCACACATCAAAAGTACTGTGTAATCTGTATCCCACTCTTTCCAAATCCAAATAAAGCTGGCGGGATAATAATTCATGTTTAACTACATTAGTTTTCATTTCTTTACTTTTTTATATTATTTATTTGTTAATTTATTGATATTCTTATTGATTTAATAAAATAATGAAAGACATAGCCTTTTAAATGTTCAAAACATGCCTAACTGGTAGTAAGAATGAAATACTGTAGATCACTTATTTTTCGCGAGTAGAAAATTTCGCGTCAAGACCATCTTGGCCTTATTCGCGAACATTTGAATTCGCGTTTGGAATATTATTGAATACAACATATGTATGTCAACATAGAAATATCTGTTTGCTGGAAATATTCGCGTTATATTTAAATTCGCGACTGGGATAAGTCGCGAATTTACGCGAAAATAAATTTCTCGCGAAATAAAAGTGATCTACAGTATTGTATTCTTTTATGCTCAAATCAAGATTTTGTTACTCATATTGTGGTGCTCAGTTCTGGGATAATGGGGAAAACTTGAGTACCAAGAGAATACACCCAACTTTCAGATATGAACTGACAAACTTTTCACATTAGGATCTTCCAGAGTGGGATTTTAACCTAGGTAGTTAAAGGCAATCAGTTCCTGTAAGTGTGTGTTTCAGACCAGTCAGTCATCAAGGCCCTTAGATAGTAAGGATAGAAGAGAAACAGACTGCTATATACTAGGATATAATGAAATTTATATTAAACATTTAGGCAATTCTCAGAATAAACAGAAAATTTAACAAAAACCTTCTGTATCTTTTTTAAAATGTTCCCTGTCAAAATGGCAGACAGTCGGCTTTTTGAAACCCAGATATAAATCTTCATTTAAAGACATACATTTTAATCAGCGGTATGATGAAAAAATCATCCAAAGTCGCCTTAAAACTGAACATAGTTCAAGATCCATTTGAACCAAGCAAAATGTCTTGTTTAAAATATTTCACATAAAAACAAATAATATATTACACATTTAAAGTCAAGAATTTAAGATTAAGTGAGATTTTAACACTTGTACAGAAATGTACGCTGTGCTAGCTAGATTAATAAATGAAGACATTTGACAATAATTTCAAATATGGACGTAGTTTTATTAAACAACAACAGTCTTAGAATATGAAGATATAAATTTAGGTACTTGAGGTTACAAATATCAATTTTACGAGTATTAAACAAAGGTCCATAACTACATGAAACTACTTCTTACATGTTGAAATGTTACCAAGTGGCTCAAGATCTCAGGATTTCATTTTTCAGAATTATTTTTTTTAGTGTGCCACACATAAGGAGGGAGTTACAAATTTGAAACCAAATATTATCTAAAACGTTTTTGAAAAAAAAAAATCATTATTACCTTTAAACCTTATTTTAATGCCCATTCTGCGATAACTTTTGCCACACTACCCCCATCCCTGTATTTCAACGTCCCCAAATCCATTTATTCTTTGTTTTTCTTTCTAAGCCTTATTAAATTCAGTGCAAAATCCTATTATAAAGCCAAAATTGGACTGAACAATGGTTATAAAATTTGAGGTTACTATTATTCTTTGTTTATTTTTTGTAATTATTTCTTTCCCTTTATCCACCACCATCTGTGTGGCAGGGAAGTTGGAGGGTAACCATAAATCTATAAGCCAGGTAATGAATGTAACACCTTGTTGTAATGCATCAAGGAAACTGGGGAGAAATTAGAGCAAAGCTGAGAGAAAGAGACACAAAAATGTCATGCCACTGGCAAATGTATGCTTCAATACACCTTAACTGACAGGGATCTTAATGAGAGTTAGATGTGTGCAAGTTATTCATTGAAATCCAGACTTTAACATGTTTAAAATGCATTGTGTTTATCTAACACCTAATGGCACATTGTAGAATGTATCACTTTTTAATTCCCAATCTTCTTCAAATGGAGCCAAGCTGCCATTTACAGGACATGCCTTCGATATTCAAATTTTCTGGAAGAGCTGAGAAAAAGAAACACAACTGTGAGAAGAGAGCAGATTTATTATTTTTTAACCTGAATAAATTATAACTATTTCCTGTATTATAATGTTGTTAAAATGATTTGCTGATATAAAAAGAGTTTTTTTAGTATCTAACAATAATTTAATTTTATTGCACTGGACTACCAGTAGAGTGTGAAAATAGTTTACCAGCCCGCTCTTTCATACTGAACAAAGGAACATTACAAGGCCTCTACAAATTTGTCAAAATTTATTGAATAGTTCAATATTTTTCACTAATTCTCAATTTAAATGGAAGGTCAAACATATTAAACAAATCACCTATTAAGCTGTTTCCATACAAAAAATAGGAATTCACCTGTTAAAAGCACTTTCAGTACAGTATTTGAGGTTTATAAGGGTTGGATTTAATTTATTTTTCTCTGCCCATGGTTTTACTAAATGATCAGAAGATATCCTTATTTTATTAAAATAATCAATAATACCAAAATAGGTTGGTTTTTTTTCTATCAGTTTTCACCTTTGACAAGTAAAATATACTCTGTAAAATTGTTAGGTATTACAATTTTAACCAGTTGACTGAACTCCAGAAGAAAAGGTTTATTATTAAAAGTATCCATTATCTTGTTAGGACCTCATTGTGAAAATATCCTCTAATGTATAATGTTGTCCGTGGAACCGCCTAGTGCCTTTTACAATGTCAATATGGCGCCTTCTCTTTGAATTATTTTTGTCAAATTTTATGTACAACAACCCCTTAACCAAACATAGATCAGGGTCCTTGTCCTTAACTGAATACGGTACTTGAAATTTCAAAAACAAAAAACGGAAAATTAAAAATCTAACGAGATCTTCTGTTCTTTTTTACTTCACGGGAAATTGATGTTTACAATGAGTGAATAATACGTCTAAATTCAGAAAAAAATCAACTTGTTGAAACATCTTAACCAATTTACCGGTGGAGTGTAAATTTCCAGAAGGAAAAAAGAATTACACACACACAAAAAGACTTGATAATCAACTGCCGGGAAAATTAGCGAAATGAAATAACGGATTATGTCCGACAGAATTAAAATGAAGATGGTGTGTTAACATTACAAACTAAATGAAAAGGAAATAGATTTTGTTCAAGTATAAAATTTAATTTAGAAATTTCATCAGGAGTAAGAATTTCCCTTTTCAGTCAGAAAAATATTGCTAAAAGCCGATCTAGGCTGTGAATTTTTTTGTTAATATGGGAAGGAGCCCGATATCAGAGATCAGCGAGATGACAAGGAAAACCCTGTGGACTTAATTCTTACAAATTATTTAGTCATCATTCAGCAAATTTCTACACAGAAATCTTATGCATCTTTATCATCTGGGACTAATATGCTTCCAAAGTGTTTCCATAGCCACACACAACAAAGAAAAAATTGTTCTATGGGATACATAAGGCAAATTGGTGTTCCTGTATTTAATTCCCTTTAGCACTGGAGTTCAGGTCTAAATATCATCATAGAATTGTCCATAAATCAAAAATAATCAGCTTCAATTATTCACTAAAATCAGCTTTCATATTAGAAACCATTGACATGACAACTGTATGTTACATCCAATGGCTGTTAGACCTCCATTATGTCACTATAATCACTCACTGTCTGCCATGACAAAATTTTGCTTAGCCAATATTCAGTCACAATATCATATATACTTGTGACAATTTTTCGGGCATACTTTTTGTCAAATAATTTTTTTTATATTAATATAATGTTTACTTGAAACTTTACAGCGTATGTTTAAGAAAGGCTTGTGATAAAAACAAAATGAAATAATGCTAAAACTGCTGGGACAATTGCTCTGAAAAATCAAACTTAAAACTTGAATGATTGCTATGAAGTCAGTATATTTGTGTCATTGGTGTGTATATATATATAATATAAATAAGATCTATATTTACCCCTAAATTTTGTGAATCTGTATCTCCATTTTTATGTGTAGTCCACTCTAATCTACTTGATGTGGTGGTATCTAGCAGGGTAACTGTAAATAGACAAAACAAAACATAGTACATTAGTCTCATCATAGTCAACACAAACAACTCTAACACATATCTACTGTACCAAAAGTACATTTAACCACTCCCCTGGACATCACTATGTTTTTATATCCTGAGTGCCTGCTCATATTTGGGGATTTTATAATCAACCTGTTTTTATTTGCACATATTATTTTAGCGATTTTACTACATTTTAGCAGTATTATTTTAACAAAAAGGTCAGACCACGAAAAGTATTAAACTAAAAACTGTCACTAAGATTTCTTAATACCCATAGTGTAAAGTGTAAAATTGAAAGTACAAAGTTTGGAATTCAATTAGTTAGAAGCTCTTCTTCCATGCACTTATTTCAACTTTGTATTAATATCATTACATTTTTATGTATTTATTTAAAAAAAAAAAAGTTTTTCCTGGCTTTTCCCCCAATTTTGCACATTAAAGCACTCCGTTCATACTGGATTACATCACTCTTTGTGGTAATCAAGTAAAAATAATTTCATTTAAAATAAAATATATTAAATTTTACATCTAGTGCACAGTAATTGAGTCCTGTTTAAACCTATTAAATGGTGCCAAGGCATTTCTTAACTGATCATGTAAAAGTTACAAGATGTCTATTATTATCAACTAAATGTGATTGAGAATTTCCATTCAAGTTTTCAGCAACCACTGCTCAAGGTTACACAACAGAATTTGAATATTTATTTCTAATGAAATGAAACACAAATTGCTACAGGAAACCAATTGATTAACTTCTAATAAACTAAGAAGAAAATATTTCTAGCAACAAGATTTATGTGCAAGTTAAAATGTGTGTCTCGGATCTATAATAATTACACAAAAACAATAAAATATCTGTTTCTTGTTGCTTTTGGCATTAGCTTTATGTTAAGCTAGATACCCAACTTTAAAATTAGAAATGGAAACTCATCAGTGTAGGCCTAAAATTAGGATAGGTACAGCAACAGGAAACAGATTTTTTTTTCTTGGCCTGGCGGTTGGTAACAAAATGCGATCTACCAATTAGCTAAAAAAATTATCCATCACATATATGGTTTGGTTTTCATGGCCTGTAATATTAACAAAATAATGATTTTAGGTTTGAGGTTTTTATTTTTTTTTAATATTTATATTTATTTATTTACATATATTAATAGTTTTTATTTTTATACATATTTAAAAAAACAAGAGGCCCATGGGCCTTAACGCTCACCTGAGGCAGAGTACATATCTTACGCAAAGGTTCAATGGTCAATGACATTAATAAAAGAGTATATCAAAATTTTCAGCAGTAAGGGCCAATAATATGCAAGTATTTTGGCAAATTAATTATAATAATTATTATATAAGTATGCTATATATAACATATCTAAAGTCTAGCTACTATAAATTATTTATAAACAGCTAAAACATCTGTATATTAAAATGTGCATTAGGCCAGTACCTACAATATTCCAATATACATGCCTATACAAAGAGTTTATAGTTTTTGAGATAATTAACCATTTAAGTATTCTTTCGCATCTATGACCTTGACCTTTGAACCTATGACCTTCATTCATATATCAAAATGATTGTTGTGCAAATGCCTACAATATTCCAATATACATGCCTATACAAAAAGTTTATAGCTTTTGAGATAATTAACCATTTAAGTATTTGTTAAATTTTATGACCTTGACCTTTGAACCTATGACCTTCATATATCAAAATGATCGTTAGGCCAATACCTAAAATATTCCAATATACATGCCTATACAAAAAGTTGATAGTTTTTGAGATAATTAACCATTTAAGTATTCGTTTGCATCTATGACCTTGACCTTTGAACCTATGACCTTCATTCATATATCAAAATGATCATTAGGCCAATACCTACAATATTCCAATATACATGCCTATACAAAAAGTTTATAGTTTTTGAGATAATTAATCATTTAAGTATTCGTTTGAATCTATGACCTTGACCTTTGAACCTATGACCTTGATTCATATATCAAAATGACTGTTGTGCAAATGCCTACAATATTCTAATATATATGCCTATACAAAAAGTTTATAGTTTTTCAGATAATTAACCATTTAAATATTCATTCGCAGCTATGACCTTGACCTTTGAACCTATGACCTTTATTCATATATCAAAATGATCGTTAGGCCAATACCTACAATATTCCAATATACATGCCTATACAAGAAGTTTATAGTTTTTGAGATAATTAACCATTTAAATATTCGTTCGCAGCTATGACCTTGACCTTTGAACCTATGACCTTCATTCATATATCAAAATGATCGTTAGGCCAATACCTACAATATTCCAATATACATGCCTATACAAAAAGTTTATAGTTTTTGAGATAATTAACCATTTAAGTATTCGTTTGTATCTATGTCCTTGACCTTTGAACCTATGACCTTCATTCATATATCAAAATGATCGTTAGGCCAATACCTACAATATTCCAATATACATGCCTATACCAAAAGTTTATAGTTTTCAAGATATATTGACAAATACATTAATTTTAGAGATTTTCCCCTTAAGTACCTTGCCATTTCCCCATTTTGGCCTCAACAGTTACGATTTGTGCAAATCTGAAACTAGGTGCCCTAAGTATGTTTTACATGAAATATCTAAGCTATATCTCTTGTAAGTTCAGAGGAGATGATTTTTAAAGATTTTCACAATTTCTCCCTTTATGGGGCCCCAAGGGGACATAATCCTTTCATTTGTGCAAATCTGAAAGGCCTTCACCTAGGCATCATAATCACTGAGTTTCATCAAATTTGGCTTGGTAGTTTTAGAGGAGATGATTAAAATGTACAAAGTTAACGCACGACGCACGACACACGACGCACGACAGACGACGGACGGGGAACCATTGCAATAGCTCATCTGAGCTTTCAGCTCAGGTGAGCTAAAAAGTTCATTATGTTTTACATGTATTATGTATGTCTCGGATGAGTCCGTTAGCACCAGTATAAAGTTATACCAATTATATTTATTTCTGCTACTTGCCGTTGTAGGATGACAAACAAGAGAAGTAATGAGGCAAAAGAAAACACAGCACAGCAAAAGAAAACACAGCACACAAAATCAAAGTCAAAAAATAAATTATACTCTTAAAAATTATGGTTAAGTAAAAGGGTTTAATTAAGATTGAAGATTATGTTCACATTTAGAAAATTGTCATCAGTTAAAAACTCTCCCTCTTTTTTTTTTTTTTTTTTTTTTTAACATTTTTTATGACAAGAACATTAATTTGACACCAGCAATGACAAAGCTTTGGTCACTGAACCTTACACAAGACACAAGGAAAACTACCGATACTTAAGTATGATATGATGATAAAGGACTAGTGATACATCTTTATGATGGATCAAAATTTAACGATCAACCAGGAAAAATTGAGGACGTCGTAACCTGAAAATTAAAATGTCACTAATGTAATCGGCAAAGACAATTTTTTTTCCAACTTGATGAATTGAAGTTGCAAGATGGCGGTTTATGTACCTGCCTAATGTCTAAGGGGCACCAGTCAGGCGACCGTTTGCCGCAAAACAGGAAATTAATTAGTCAAAATTAAATATCAAAATAACACATTTCTTAAGTGGTAAATAACACGGCAAAACTACCTTTAAAATCTGTAGACCACCAACTTTTTTTTATTTCTTTTCAAAATTAAAAAAAAGACTTTTCAAAAATTTAAATATATACTGTTAAACTTGTACCTAAGTCCTCCCTTTTGCTGAAGTCATATAAACCTTCTTAATACATATGCGAGTACCCCGAATTTTCTAAATCGCAGATCAACTTCCTGCAAATTACATAGTACGAGAGAACCTGATATCCTAACACAATGTCTTGTAATTCTTCTTAGGTAAGTAAGGGACAATTTTAATATGTGCTTTCAGTCCAAATTGACTGATTATTACCCAATTATAACCTTATATTGCTGTTACCTCATCCATTTAAAACCAGAATGTGTTTTAACAGGGCTTTTTCAGTCTAAAATGTCATTTTGCTATTGTATACTGCTGTCGGGTTTAACCGTCTACTTTACAGCACAAGAATTAAACAACCTACCCTGCACATTCCACATTTATCCCACTGGAAATATCCATCATTTTAGTCAATTTATTTCTCATTTAGGTTATTTCTGGAACCTCAAGATTCAAAGAAATTTCAATTTTACCTCATTATGATCTATCAAACCTGTCTGCATTTTAATCCAATTTTCATTAAAAATGCACATGACAAGTAAACAGTGTGGACGGGGAGGGGGGGGGAAACAGCAAGCTGAATACATGTCTTGAGAGCATTTTTCCTGTTGATTAGACAAAGAGAAATGACCATGTAGACCACATCTGTTTCCATGACAACCGTACAGTTTCTGCCTCTCACTTTCCGACCAGGAAAAGGACATGAGCATCAAACATTATTGTACAATCTTTCTCTTCATTTATCACATGTGAAGTAAATTCAGTAAATTGTTTCAGCTCGGGACCAGCTGACACAAAACAACATATATCACTTAGAGAAGGAATTAATGAAAATCCTTGCTTTCCTACCATAACACGATTAAGAATAAATCCGCTATATCTCATACAAACATTATTAAAAATCACCCAAGCTAGCTGTAGTAAATATTGAAGTGTAATATATATTTATATATGTATATTTCTGGTTTTCCACACCTGTGTCAGCCGGCCTGTGAACCTGGTATATATGTCACCATGATGGGTCAAATCTGACATAACCATCCTCACAGACTGACTAGGTAATGAGAAAATGATGAATCAACCTAAAGGTAAAAATAATCAGATTAAAAAAAGTCTTTTACATGTTGTAGTTTTGACTAAAATGAACAGGTAAAGTGTGTCCTTCTCTCTCTCTCTTTTATACTACTTGTAAGTGAAGGGAATAAGTTACTAAATTACAGGTACTTTCCCATCCCAGGTTCCTGGTGACAAAGCAGTCTATGTGTGCACTTACAGATCACAGTGATTTTCACTGCCTTGGTTTGAATCTCAATCTGGTAATTTTAATGCCAGGAAATTGAACATTTTTCTCCTTACCAAAAGATCCTGGGTTTTCTGAAGGTACTCTAGTTGCATCGAGAATCTATTTCAGAATTGACATAAGTGAAAGAATCAAGAATCATGACCAGAGAAGAACCCCCATTACTCCACTCCACTATACTTTTTCATATATTGCTTATCTTGGTATTTTAATTTAGTTCCTCTCAAAAATCATATCAGTAATCAAAATTACAGAATGACTATGTACAGTAGTTCTATAATGGTCCAAGTTCTTGTTAGTTGGAATAAAAGGGACCTAGTTTGTCTTGAAGCATTAGGCGGCAGGCGCAGTATTAATTATAACAAATTTACACTTATCTGAGAAGTTTGCCTCAGACAGTAATAGGCTTGTATCACACATAAATCTTGTGAAACACCGAGTCATTTGATAACCATCTCACCATGTTACAGTAAGACAAGTTTTAGCAAATGACTCCTGACAAAAACAAACCATTATACTCTCTCCTTATCTACAATAGTCTTACTTATAAATACTACTGTGATGTACTGGCTCATGGGGGAATACATGCATCTGCATGACCGTGCATCAAATATTCTATCAATGTGTTCTTCAAAAGATGTGCTCTCCACGGATGTGTTCCTAAAAGATGTTTTCCACAAGTGACCACAAACCACATCAAATGTTATAATTACTAAAATTTCAATAACATAACTGTTACCAGTATATTGCTCAGAATTCATTCAAAAAGCCAAAAATAATGTATGTTTGAATCGATAGACTAAATGAGCATTGCCCATGTACACATGAGCTGAAAACCAACAATAACTACAAAAAATATTTGCACTCGCTCTCATTTAAGTTGATTTTTTGCAAGTTTTGATTTATTAGCAATAAAACAGTCTTAAACCCATTCCTCCCTGTAGACAGAAATTGAAAAAAAATATCCTTGATTGCTGTTAAAAAGTTTAATCAATTTATCATGTAAAATTTATCCCAGTCATTGCTGATTAAAGTGAAGATTTTGACAAGACAAAAAACAGCATTTTCTTTCTTTTTAAAATCTTCAGTTGAAAAAGCCAATTTGATTGAAAAATGCTTAAACCCGAGAGACAGGATTGATTCTAGTGGTGAAACTCAAGCATGAATTTACATTTTCATTTCCAACTGTTATATTACTATCAACAATGAAGATGTTCCAACTGACAATCTCCTGAAACCAAATTCTATCAATATGGCAGAAAATTCTGTCAATAACACATTAACAAGAACATCATCGCAATTTTCACCGCAGATGTGTATCGTGTTTTGGAAATTTTTAACCCAGTGAAACATAGTTGGTAATCAACACATGGTTGTCATTCTTACAAAGTAAGAAAAGCATGAAATCACTATAACAAACCGTGAAATCAACATCACTTCCTCACTGAAACAATATATATATATACCGAAGAATGTACTGTTACTGTCAGTGTCTATACAACACATGATGTTACAGAACAAATCACAAAAAATACTTATATACTATATACCGATACACTCTAAATATTTTAATGATAATGCCAGTCTTACTGTTTTTGAGCCTCTTCCAAATCTAAAAAGTCAGGTTTTTAGAAAACAAATCCTTTGCAGCATTTTACTGGATTTTACAGCAATTTTTATTTTGAGAAAAGGCTGCTTATAATGTTACAGTTTAAAAAAATACAAGTAGAAAAGACTGAAGTGCCAAAAAAGCATAGATCATCCTGACATCCTGATTAAAATTCAAAATCAACCTTGAAAAGATAGCCAAATCACAGGATGCCAAAACTTGAGCCTACTTGGCCACAATTTCATACTTCTGTTTAAGAATCATAAAAGTTTTCAAGCATTCATAGAATATTGGCTCATATTCCAATCCATAAAAAAAAGATGTTTCAAAAGCCTAAATTTAGCATTTAAAATTTCAACAATTTCACAATGGTGTATATTGCCCTATATTAGGGACCTTAATCAATGGTTTATATATATATCGGTATAACTAATGTGAGACAATGTGATATCAGACATGTAGAACTCGCACTGTTATCATGTAATTAGGCAACATTAGATAATATTTATTGCCCAGCCATAATTGAAACAGGAGAGGTCATCAGCATGATGTCTAAACCTCCTAGCTAGAAACTTCATCCAAAATACCTCCATTCTGATAAGCTAACGTCAGTTTCTTAAGGGGCTGTAAAATTCTCTAAGAGTTGATCACATCTTTTAAACACTTTTAATAATTTTCTTTATTTCTTTCAAGAAGTACTGGGTAATTTTTCAGAATATGGCACTGAGATGCCGTCCCATTTTGTTCAGATTCGTTAGAACTCATATCCCCCTCGCTGACACCCCCCTCGTTACATGTGTACATACATCATTATACATTATCTTTGTCAGCATCTTTAAGACCAATACAGCCTAACAGCCAATATGTGTTTTGTGTTAGTGATGGTCATAAAAATTTGCAGCAGGGAATTTTTACTGCCATTGTGCCCTGTTTTTTATGGAGACAAAAAACTACTACATCTTCAGACTCCTACTGAGAGATTCTACAGGAGAACATGTTCTACTTTTTACACTGCATCCCTTAATGAATATATATTTTTCATGCTTCATCTAATTTCCAGCTCCATGTGAAACAACAATGATTGATACTATTTTTTTCCTTTCATTTCAATAAATAATTCACAAAAACAAAATGGCTGAAGCAATTGGTGTCCCTGGTTGTCCAAAAAAATTATAAAATCAGTGCAATTCATTTTGTTCATTGAGAACCATTTCAGGGAAATTAGAAATAAGATTGTATTTCAAACTATGTGTACCGGTACTTTGGTATGCAATTGATGGAATCTTCCATTTTTATTTTTTATTTTCTACAATGGAAATTTATTTAACTGAAATGAAATGTGGACAAACTGTCACCATGCCAATGAGATTAAATTGCCTTGTTAGTCTATTAAGAGCACGGAAACATTATTACCAACAATTCACTTTACAGATACTGAATACCTAATCAACAATAAAAGATGAAATAACAAGATTTTGTTTGAATTTTCAGACAAATATGTATAAAAACAAACAGTGTTGTATTAAGAAAGCCTGACATCTGAACCACTGACAAACAAAAAGTTGACATTCAATTACTAATATAACAAAAAAAAATTCAATTCCCCATGAAAGAACACATTAAAAGAAATACATTTCTTTAATAAGCTGCAAAAGTAACTCAATCAGAACCCATCCAAAACATCCGTCAAATTTGTACACTCTAGACACAAAGGCTGCCGGTGCCGATATAGTCAAATCCCTCGATACATAAATGAATTAAATAACATCAAATGATATTGGCTTAATAATCTTTTCGTAACCTTTATCAATATCAACTTCATAGTAGAAAAGTAACCTCTTCTTCAAACATGTCGCCTTTGCCTGGTGACATAGTGTATGATTTGTAATCAGAAAATTGAGCAGCGTTCGCCGCGGAACAAGTGTCGCTGAGGAGGCAATTTGGTTGATAAAATCAATGGCAGAAAATTATATAAAATCTATCATAGAGAGCAGATTTTCTACAGAAGCTCAGTACACAAGAAAATCCCTTGTATCAAAACTGATTAATTTACGAGTCGAGTTAATATCCCCTGTACATTTTAGCATTTTATTCATCTGCAGAGATAATATTTAGAATATAATACATCTATCACGAGATTTTTTTTTGACATTACAATTTTTTCATCAAAGTCACATTTTACAGAGTCAATTCAAGGTTTTAGATGAGAGAGATTGATCGGATCCTTTAGAAATTCCCCTATTAATTGTATTGTGATGTAACATCACTGAACCGGAAAATATGTATACAAGGACTGCAAAGGCATAGAGCGCTCATCCGTAACAGTTTCATCAAGTAATTTAACTCTAATGTTATTTACCATTACACAGAATGATCGAAAATACAACACTAAATTCTTTGATGTTACCTTTTTATTTTTTGCAATTAAACATTTGCAAAAAATAAAAAGTTGTGCATCATCTCAGATCAAACAGAAAAGGTGTAATGAATAAGCATGTCCAGGCAGGTGAGAGGCATTATGAACTGCAAGTCAGCACTTTCCCCACTTGCCCACTAAGGCCCCCTTCCACAATCAAAATGGACAAAATATACTCTTAAAGAAAATATATAGACACATCAAACTTCAAGCATTTACAATGAGCATAAAATGAAAACATGAGTGTTCCATCCAATATCAATACCTGCAAAAATAACCCTATTATAAAATTTATGGACTTTGTAATGACACTCAAGATGAAATATAAACAAGCATATACTGTCTCGAGTATCAAATTCACACTATCTTTAAGCTTTCCTACTTGTAAATCTGTCACATCCTTATAAAATATTGCACATAATTCAACATAGAATGAAATAAATACACACAGATTACTGTTGAAGTAAGATATATAAATTATAAACTTGATGGTTTTCTTGTAAAATACCAATCACGACTTGCTTCTGATTAACGACTTGCTGCTAATTAATGATTATTAATATCACCCTGTAGACCCAGTATCCCGAAAGGCGGTGTCAATTACGACATTTGCAATAGGTGTTTTCCCATGATGCAGTTGTTGCATATTACTACCGTACTGTAGGTACATGTTAACGGTTAATTGCAGGCATATCAGTTGTATGATTATCCGATTATGCCATTTTAAACAGGAAGTATCCTGATACTGGATCCCTGATACACATAGACAGGTCCCTTGTATCTAGACAGGGAGCTTCCATAATTCAAGAGATTTATATATAATACAACAACGAAAGATTTCTCTGCGAACTTAGATAAATGACATCATTCGATGGTGAGGGAAACAAGAGATATATATTACTACGACAACCATTTTAAACAAGAGTCTATCTCAGAGAGCTAACATAATGACTAGTAACACCATCATGTTGTAATCATTGGAGAGTTTATGTCAAGATTCCAAGGTTGCCAATTTTTCAAACAAGATGAAAGATGTCAACAGAAAGCATTCAAAAACTTTCTTAACTTAAGAAATCAGTTTTGAAAGGATTTAAAAAAGAGAAAGTAATTTGTAAATATGTTTATCTTCAGCTACAAATGTCCTGATTTCATTTTATATGGTCTTATAGCTCACTGAATACCAGTATATGTGCTGTTATAAATGTCAAAAATTTTGTTGCTTTGCTAAGAGATCCATCACTCTCGTATTTAATCATTTTCAAATAAATTTCAAACGAACGCACCAAAATAAAAAGTTACATTTAGCATTAAAATTTAAACTTGTCTTTCTTATACTATGATTTATGTGAAAGAAAAACCATTTATGTGAGAATAAAGAGTGATCACTGAAGATGAAAAAACGTCTCGATTGAGTTATCATTATAACAACCACTGACGACATGTGCTCTCCACAACTATCTGTGAAAAAAATACCTAACACTTTCTACACAAGTATCATCTACTCCAGCGTAAAATCACAATATGGTAGAACACAAAACAGCAAAGGCTACTGGGAAAAAACACTACTTCATGCATGCATTAGTGACGAGCCAATGCTTCTTTTACGCTTGATTGGTCAACTTCACTCTTAAAGCCATATTCCTCAAAAAAGCAATCCCGGAATGAACAGATCTCTATTTATGTGAAAAACGTATTTTATTGAATATTTTCTCAGAACATTGCCTGTGAGCCAAGATCCCCTGCTATTAATTTTCATGATGACATTATGACAAAAACACACGTGTTATCTGATTGATCGGCTCTACATATTCAATGTATTTTTGCGACATAAAAGGCAAGAATATTTATTTATAAACACAGAACAACACAAGTGGAAAATCTACTCTCATCAAGTTATAAAACATTAACTTTTATTTAAGTCATTTTCAAATTTTTCTTTCGCAAATCGTTCGATGAAATGATGATCACTGACAATGTAAAACTCCTTGTTACAGCTAACGATTTATAAATAGATTTAGTCATCATTTACAGCTTCTAGTTCAACATGAAAAACTTTCTCAACTGAAGTACCAGTATTTATTTAAGGTTTAATAAATCAGTCTTTGTACTTCAAGTACTGGTAAACTGAAAACCAGTATGATCTGAAAATCGTCATACCCAATCCAAACATAAACCCCGACAGTTCTTACAAAGCCCTGAAACTACTGGTATGTTACCATAAATTTTAAAATTAAAAGCCAAAAGTAATTTTTTCAAACATTTGCTGAAATATGTTACTTTTCTCAGAAAATAGTCACCAATAGCAATTTTTGCTAACAGGAATGGAAACACAAGACTTAAATCTACTGCACAGTATTTCAAGATCTTTGTCCAAAATTTCAGTGCCTGTCAGAAGTAAGGAATTTCACCATGATAGTCATAAATCTCCAAATATATAAAATTGTACATGTATTGTTTATAAATGAATTTTCTTTAAAATTAAACATTTTGTTTAAGTGACATCTTGGTACATGCCACAGTCCTGGTTGTAGCTGAATATGCTCAATTCAGAATTATATTTATTTTATATATACCGGTATATGTAACAAACTACACGACACGATTACAGAAAATAGTCACCAATAGCAATTTTTGCTAACAGGAATGGAAACACAAGACTTAAATCTACTGCACAGTATTTCAAGATCTTTGTCCAAAATTTCAGTGCCTGTCAGAAGTAAGGAATTTCACCATGATAGTCATAAATCTCCAAACATGTATTGTTTATAAATGAATTTTTCTTTAAAATAAAACATTTTTTTAAGTGACATCTTGGTACATGCCACAGTCCTGGTTGTAGCTGAATATGCTCAATTCAGAATACATTTATTTTATATATACCGGTATATGTAACAAACTACACGACACGATTACAGTTCTCACGTACAACACAAAAATCAATGTTGAAATTATACAAAAAAAACAACCAATTTACACCTTAAAACACTTATATCAACATAAGTGTTCTACTGCAAAATATCTTAAAAAACGGAAAATAGCACTTGTAGAATTTAAGATGAATTTTAAGTAATATTTCCTTGATGTGATTACACTGTGTATACATGCTAGGGATTAACTACTTCCCGCAGAAGTCGTATTGCTACATCTATTTTCCAATGTGAAGTGGCTAGCTCAATTATCAAAACTTTATAGGCTAAAAAATCCAGTCAATATTGGCAGCGGATTTGAAAACATTCAGTAACTGAATGCAGTTGACCAAGGATTGAAAACGAAAGGCGCCTATAAGTAGATTTAACAGTAATAGCCACCTACAAGTCAAGTGACTTGGTCTACACATGTAAAAAAACAAATTAATTAATTGCAGTATATATAACTAATGCCCTGCCATTAATTAACAGTAAACAAAAATGAAACCGGAGATGAAGAAAATAAATGGTTTTTTAAGATAATTATGGAAAAAATTCAACTTCACAACATGGCTTCAGGACCACAGCAAGTTGCAGCATTAGCCCATTATTAGCATATTTATATTAATAATACTTCGATACATGTCAAAAAACTGAACTCAGGGCTAAGGAGACAAAAAAAATTAAAATTCAAGTTCATAAAAAATTTTTAATACGGCTTCAGTACTCTTGTGGAAGAATCACAGCAAGTTGTGGCACAAGTCCTTTATTAGCATATTAAATAATACTTGATAAATGTCAAAAAACTGAAGATAGGGCTAAAGGAGTCTATTTCTGGATTAGAATAAATAACCAAACCTGATAAGAATGATAAATAAGAGCCTTTAAATAAGTGCTTATCCATTTAGCAAACATTTTATTAATAAGCTCAAAATTAATAAACCAAAATGGAGGAAAACTGGTCAATCACTAAAACTAAGATTAATTGTCATCAGATAAAACCACTTCTGATTTTTTCCCTTTTATTCATTTTCTTTATTGTGACTCATGGCATGACCCCCAAGATCTGTAAATAAAATCTAAATGTCTCGTGGTGAATTTGATTCCTGGCAATAAGAAAACTGGACAAATTCAAGGGCTGCACAAGTTAAACTTTTATTGATAGCCTCTCTATGCATTAATGAAAACCTATGTTGATGGATCAGGTTTTTATTATGAGCTGGGTATAGCAACCTTTATTGAATTGGTATCTTGACAACTTATCTGTATGCAAAGACCAACTCT
Source organism: Anadara kagoshimensis (assembly GCA_021292105.1). Taxonomy (NCBI): domain Eukaryota; kingdom Metazoa; phylum Mollusca; class Bivalvia; order Arcoida; family Arcidae; genus Anadara; species Anadara kagoshimensis. Next base: position 21,195,491 of record CM037870.1, on the reverse strand, counting down.
CTACTTTCTTTATCTCAAAGTTTGCTGATAATGAATTATTTAAATATTGATGAATTACATGCTTATTTAGGCAGTCAAAATTTTATGGCGTTAATTAAGACGTCGTAAAATTTGGGTTTCTATGCATACCATACATAAAGTTGGTGATTTTAACAGTGTTATTATTACAGCTATGACTTCCAACTAGAATTAATCCAATAGTAATGTCAAACCTAACTCATGATAAGACGAAATAAATAATGTCAAAAAGAAACATTTACCACACACACGAGGTTTTTTGTTTTGTCTGTGACTCCTCAACTTATTTATTCTGTTTAATCTTTATTAATTTTATTTTACATACTGAGTCTGAGAGAGAGAGAGAGAGAGAGAGAGAGAGTTTTACTGCTGCAGTACATAATGTAAGCATTAAGAGTGAAAACATTATTCCAATTGTTGGCTCTAGGATGGCCTAATGGTGGCCAAGTGGTCTGATGTGTGTTCTCACAGCAGCTCTTGTCGCCTAGGTTACATTACAATAACACTTGATAAATAAAACACATGCTTGAAAATTTACTGAGATGTGAAACTTTATTTCACTCCCATAGCAAGAGTGCTAACAACTTCTGAGCAATTCATATCATTTGGTAAGTCAAGATCAAATAATCCCAAAACAAAAGGAGATGTTGAAGGGGAAATAACCATCTATCAAACTTGATCTGTAACTTTGCTTAATTAAAGCTGAATTTCTGGTAGTCATGGAAAACATTGGTTTTAAAATCTTAATCAACAGCTTTCAAACCTACAACTTCTACACCAAATTGTCTGCCAATTTGGTTGTTGCCAACTGTCTGATTATGGTACAGAAAGTGATACAAAATGGAGTCCATCCATGTTTGTCGGTATTAACTCAAACACTTAGTCTTATTTTAGGCTGTGAAGAAGTTATAAATTCAAGAAATGTACTGAGTGACTGGCTTTTATACACAGCCTAAATTGTTCATCAGCATGCAGCTAGTGCTAAAACATGCAAGAAAGATCACCACTAATGTATAAATATTTGATGTACCAACCCTGGAAGATAAGATAAATCAATGAAGCTGGCCCATGTAGGGAATAGGTACACACATAAAAATCAACCTCAAATGTGACAATAAAATTAAAAACAACACAGTAATGAACGCACATAAAAATCAACAACATGAACGATAATAAAACTCAACACCGTGTTATGACATGCAACGTGGCAAATGAAGCGGGATGTTTACATGCAAACACAATTACTGAGTCGAAAATCCAGTGATAGCAACAAAAATATGGTCAAAATTCAACTGCAATATCACGTAACGTTAGTACAAATAAGGCTAATTTAAACAAACAGAACAATTCATGTTAATTAAACGCACAAACTCACTCATCTCACTTCTTACCTTGTCATCATTTCATATCATTTTCTTGTAATTTTTTAAGCAACACAAATTGCGTCAAATGATAGTAGTGCCAAACAGTCTAAAAAGGACTCAAAACCTTTTTTGCAATTATGCATTTGGGGAATTCAAAAGATTGAAAAATTCTGTTTCATGTTGTTTTATGTTGCTGAAAGGAATCAAAATTTCTCGTTCTTGGAAAAAATCCACATAACAGCCAATGTGTTTAATTTTAATAGAATCTATTATGAGTATCCATGTAGGATAGGGAAATCTCACCCAAGGGGTTGAATATTTCAGTCCGAGACGAGGCTTGCCGAGTGACAAGTCTTGACAGCAATTCTGGGTTGAACTGGTTACTTTTTCAATAGTCTCCTATATACCACCATCAAAGGTTTTGAAATTATCTGACATGAACAGGTTGAAAATTTTGACTTATTTCCAACAATGCTTACACTTACAACCTATAAAATGTACCATTTTTATTAGGAATGTTGATTTTTTTTTAAATTTTTTTGATATTTACTTTAAAATATTCATCATTAAAAGCAAAAGAATAATCTAGACAAAATTTGAGAATTTAGGTAATATTTTTGATGAAGAATGCCTTTGGGGCTAATTATCTAATTTATCATTTCAATAAATGTACAAATTAAAGATTTATCTTACAATTTAAATAAATGTGGACTTTCAGGTGACAAAAACAATACATAAAACATGTCATGCATACAAACGTAATCCATTTATGTCAAAATATATCCACAGTACACTGAAAAAAGAGCATCCTGAAAAAACATTGTTTCACCTATTTTGACTTTTAATGTAAAGAGGCTACAGACAGGGAGTACAAAATAATATAGCTGAGCAGTTAATATCATGCGAAAAAATATAGATTTATACATAATATATTGGTAGCTGAGGAGTTATTACGGGTAATAAAAACTGAAAACTGAGCCTGTCAACCAACACTATCTGCAAAAATTCTTTGACTGAAACCACTAGAATATTTACCAGTAAAACTTAGATTTTTATTTCATTTTTAAAATGTGACTCAAATCAAATATATAAATAATTTAAGTAAAGTTTCCATTCAATTAAAACTAATTTAATATTTAAGTGTAAAGCTGTTAATCGCTGGATAATACATTAGTAAATATATCTGATCTATTGTCTATTTATTTCACGCTCCTTAAATTCCACCCTCTCTATCCATAACAATGTGTATTCCCTTGTCAGCCATGTGTCACTATGTAGGAATTTCCCCCTATACAATGACTGATTATGTAAGAATAATTTTACCATACCCCTGTACATCTATCACAGTATGGGATGTTGACAATACCCAACAAATTCAATAAATTATTAATATATCACTAATTCATTATCAACAGCCTAAGCCTCTGGAGAGAGCTCCCAGCACAACTGGACATAAATTAATGATAAATCTTACTGGCAGATGATTTTGACAGCAGAATTATCAGATCAGAACAATCAATGACCCACCCAGCCACCAACATACTCAAACTTTAACCTGTCCACTGAAGTATACCTACTTCAAATCACCCTGATATACATGTATGACATATGGCATCTAATACACCACTTGTACTTATCACTACACAAAACCAGGAGATGTTTTCAAATATTGCACAGCAATCTAAATCTGTTATTTTTCTTGATTGTTGAAAAAGACATTTCTAATATTTGTAACCCCATATATAAATCAGAAGTGATAACTTTGAGAGAAAAAAAAATACGCAAACATGTTCAAATGGTTCTGTTCTTTAATTTTTAGGGTTTATTAGGCAAAATTTAAGTTTTCAGTAAGGGAACAAATGGAAGTCCTTCCTTTGAAAAAAACCTGTGTTTGAATTATTTTAGTATTTGTATTGACAATTTTTTCAACTAGTTTATTGTTCAAAAAAAAAATCTTTGATTCAATACCTACAATATTCTAATCTCAAGCAGAGTCAAGGTATTGTTCAGTAAAACAACTATGACCTATCCAAAAATATTGGCAAGTTTGACTCAAATAATGCTTACAATCTTCCGCTAGCCAATGATGATATTATGTTCAGAACATGTTGACTTTTATTTCAATACATAACCAGACTGGCCACCTAAACTCTAGCATACAAATGAATCATAATGTGCTCAGTATTTACAGTGCGAGATGTAATGCCATTTACTTTGAGGACATTATCAATAAATACACCATTACTACTAAATTAGGTTAAGAATAATTATGCATCATTACGAGAATATATATATGAATAATATCGCAGTCAATTTTGTCAAATCATATTTACTTCCTAAATGTAAAATTATGAGTATTGTTCAAGGTAAACTGTGTTTACCTTCACTAATTGCCAGAAGGAATAACCTCTAGATCACATGATGTGCTACCTGGCCAGGTAAAACTGTCAACTGACATTAAACAGAACATCAGAGACACATGTGTAACAGTGATTTACTTCACCACAAAAAGCTAGAGATCTTATCCACAAAATTCTCACTTAAATAAACCCCTGATCTTCAAATTTAGTCTTTTTTCATGACGATTTAGTCTTTTTTACTAAATTAAATGATAGGGATTTCCAGATGTTTAAAATTTAGATTTTAAAACAAAAATTACATAAACAGATGGATATATATCAATGTAAATATTTATAGTAAACTGTCACACACATTGCTGGAGTTGAAAGCTTGAAACCCACATGTAACATAACAAGACCCAATGTATATATGTCATCAGTCCAAAAACACCGCCATCTATTTGTGTTTCAGACACTTGTACTTATTTTACATCATGGGGCCCATGAAATTTTGATAAACAAGAGGGTGGCAAATGCCATCAGATAGATCCCCTGTATGGATGCATCATATTTATAGAGGTTTGCCCCATAAATTTAACACTGGTTGCCACTAACTATGCAGACACCAAGCATTAAAAATACCTTTGTGCAAGTAAGCTAAACACTATGAGTATAAAATCCAGATCCATGATCAGAAAAGCCAAAGAAATGAGAGGCCAGATGAGCTACAAACTGTCAAAATGTTAAAACTGACCTAAAAGTGTTGTTATCAACTCAAAGCTGACAGAAACGTTTGCATAGGTGACCACCTTTGTAACAGGTTACCAACTTACGAGACACGAGCTTGTTACAAGGTCTTCATGACTTATTATGATGGAATAAATTTACATTTTATTATTAAAATTATCAGATATGTTATTGTAATCCTTCAGTACCAGATACATTGTATGTTGAAAAGTAAACATTACCAGTAGAAGAAACAAGCTAACTTTGGCAGGTATATGGGAGGAGTGGAATAATGGTCTTTTACACCCCAGTCAAGATTCTTTCACTTATATTGAGGTGGTCAATTCTGAGATGGTGAATAAATGGTGTTTTAGGCATCAGTCAAGATTCATTCACTTATATGGAGGCTTGGTGGAGGAAACTGGAGTACCCAGAGGAAACCATCAACCTTCAGCATAGTATGCTAACCGACAACATTCCTCATACAAGGATCTGCCTCGGTTAGGATTCTAACAAATGCAGTGAAAGGCACTGAGAACACTCCCTGTAGACCATTCGGCCACCAAGGATCCTGATTTTAAAGAAAAGCTCTATCTTTACATTTCCTCCTCATTACTTGAATCAGTGTTTGTAAACATAATTTACTGTAGTACAGTATGTTATCTGATGAGCAAGTAGCCATGACGGATCTATTTACCATAAATGATAAATGATTGATTCCATCAATTTCTTCAATTTCCTAACTCTACTGGTGGACTTTCTTACACATGACAAATACTGTAAATATGTACATATTCTTATCGCTCAGAGGAAATCCCTTGAGCCAATTCACTCTTACTTCAGGGCTCTTAACACTTGCTTTTATTCCTGCATTAATGACAATTTATCACCAGTTTTAAATTAAAAAGTTCACCTACATAAATTCCATATTTGATTGGATTTTTATCAGATATTTTGACGAGATTTTAACAGTATTTATAACAATGTTTCTGTGCATAATTTTAGCTATAATATATGTAATCTTATTTATCTTTCAATTAATTGTAATTCACAATTTGATAGGTAATTTATATTTTTTATTTATGTTTTTTTTCAAAAAATTTATCTAAAAAGACAAGCATTGATTAAAAAAACCTTCGTCATTTCACACATTGTCTCAATTTCTGAATTATCTTTTAAAAGTGATGAACAATATCATTTAAATCATAAAATAATAATAAAATATTTTTAAATTTCACATGGATTTTTCATAAACAATATTATTCAATTCCTTTGCTCTTCCAATAAATAGCTTACTCGGTGCTCAAATTTTATCAGAACATCAAGACACAAATTGGACTTCTATCTTGTTTATGCTTTTAAAATAAATTTTCATTTATTACGGTATTCACAATATGGAAATGGTTTAACTACTGGTACGTGTATTTTTAAATTAAAAGAAAACCAAAAATTATTATGTAAGTACAGATATTTGGGGTCATTTTGCAACAAAAGCTGTATATTTTTATTGTACAAGGTCATTTAGCTATGAATGTTGTGCAATGTGCAGTCACAGAATAGATGACCTAGAGAACACATGACGACACTATAATTAACTACCTTATCACTCACCTGTACAACAGGTGAGAAAACTAATTATCAGCTATCATCAAACAATTACCAAGATTTATCTGCCCCTGACTAGTAAATCCAGAAACCTACATCAAACATTACCCAATAAACAAACACAGACATGTCATGTGACAACATAGAGATCTTGAGGAGAGATTCAAAATTGAAAGTCAATGATTTAACAATAATATTATTGTATTACCAGTAGCTGGTTAATAGTCAAAATTTGTTTTGGTTATGTAAAAAAAATCTTTTAAATTTGGACTTCAAATGAGCAGTGATGCTTCTTTTCTGGAAAATATTTCCTGTAAACCCAAAATTTGTACAATAAATATGCAAATCTTGGAAAAGATCAAATTACTTTAACAACAATCTTGAAAATCCGTAAAAAAGCTTTAGGCATTCCAATCTGAAATACACATGTTCTTCTCTTCAATAATTTGCACTTTTAAAAGTTGATGACGTAAACACTGAATGCATGTGTCGTAAACACTGAATGCATGTGTCGGTATATATAATGTTTTTATATAGATAATTTTCTGGCAAATATTAAACAATGACTTTGTCATTTGTAAGAAGTAATAAATGCAGTTTAATTCATATTATTTACATTACAGTACTGGCATTGAGTAGCAGATATAAGTTAAATATTTGCAGTCTACAATTTCAACCGTCAAAATAGTTATAGTCTACCATTTAAATGCACAGTAACCAAAGAAAAAAAAAATAATTGAGATTAAACATATTAAACCATAAATCATAACAACATTATTTGAAATTCTAGCCTTCTTTCTGATCTTTATCGGTAGCATTAAATTTCCTATTATATTTTTACACTGCCACTAACTTTATGATATTAAACTGTGAATAGACAAATTAAGACATCGGAATATTCAAATTCATTTTGTATAAAGATATAATAATAAAATGAAAAAGAAAAGTTTTTAATTATCTCATATGGGCAAGAAGTCGCACATAAAACTTTAGTATTGAATAAAATACACTTTATATGCATGGCTGGGTCTGTGTTACACATGGACAAGTATGAGCTTTTCCATATGAGGGAGATAATACCAGATCAAAGACATTACTGCTTTATTTAAATCTATACCATACAATAAGAAATGTAATAGAAATGCTTGTATATCCTAATAACCTTTGATCTTCGTCTCAAAAAATATTGTTCAATAAATCGCCATGAAAAATGTATTTTTCCTGGTGGAAAATGAATGTTTGCATTTGTGTATTAATGCCACTAGATCAATCGATACTCATAATTTTGAAAAATATCAAAGAATGTCAGCCTAATCATGCTCAGGTCTGCTTTTAAACCATTCTGAGGAAATCGTATTTTATCAATATTCATCGCCAGCTTCAAAGGTGATCAGAACATATACCCCTTAATAATCAAATTCTCATCAAAGCTTTACACGCTGTTTATGTAATGTCATCGCTAGAAACCTGCAGGAATATCATCATAACACAAGATCTAAAATGAATTTACGATTACGATTTATTTCCGTTTGAAACAAAATCAGGTATGAAAATTTGCTTTTGGAAATTGGTTTTTTTTTCTTTTGATACTAACAAACTTTTTATGTGGAAGAAAAAATGCCATTCACTTCATAAGATATAATAAAACACATTAAATGCTCTATACAATACGCAATATAACATAAAAATGCACCGTATTAAAAAACTGTCAAAATATCGCTTATTAAAGCCTAACGATTAATAAACGAAAGGTAAATAATTCAGGTTTTAAATCTGGGAATGAATTATGAAAAGTACTAATAAAATCACCTTAAAGTTTAAATATGTACTGGATATATATATGTCATAATGCCAGTTATAACACATACCACAAAGTCATTAAAAATATGTTTAAATGTATAATAGAAAAGGCACAGTAATCTCGTTAGAACCAATAATATGAGGTCATCAGGAATAAATACTAATGTTAAGAAAGGAACTGCACTAAAATCAAGTGGCTATACATATAAATAAAAAAAACCTCCAGTGTACCAGTGTAACTGAACCCCCCCCCCCCTTCTTCCCAAATAGGGATTAAAAAACTTGTATACCAGTATGTTCTAACCTTTCCTTGAAAGTTGACCCACCCCCCTCCTCATATATGTTCCAACTTTTCCTTTAAAATTGCAACCTATTATCAAGACACATAAAGACACTGGAACAGTTTTACTCAACAGCAAACTAAGTACCAAAATATTGTGCTAGCTCGCTAAAATACTAAACAAAAAAGATTTTGAATCGTCTGGAATTTTACTTTAATAGATTTATTCAAATCATACACACAAACATGTACATATAAGTGGGCAACTGGCAATGATTTAATATCAGATTTTTTTTTAACATCGAAAAGAGTTTTTAAGAACAGCATGTGCATTCCTTACTTAGTTGGGTTTTTTTAAGTTAACCCCTAGAACTACTTTTAATTGCATACACAGCATAAAAAATAACTTATCAAGTCCAAATGAAACCAGTTGGAATGGGAATCAAATAGGTCACAACGGTTGAGCTTTAGGTTATCAAAAGGCTGATTAGGTTCTAAGCCAGGGCAGTCTGACTTCACATTAAGTGACTTTAATAGAAAACCATGTAAATATACTACAATCTACATCTAGATATGTGTACTAACTACTTATGTTATACTTATCATTTAATCACTTTTACAGAAATGTTTGTGATTAATGTCAGATGTAAATACGAAATCAAATGTCAAATCTCTTGCATCAAATTAACATCAAGAGGGCAAAATTCTGCCTTCACAAAAATAATTAGATGAATGGTCAAAGACTACCCACTGACTTGTCTCATTAGTAGAGACCATACCTATCAAAATGGTACCCTATTTAAATGTATCCAGTTTCATCAACATCAACTTTTTCACCTCTTGTGTATCATTATCAGCTGTATCTATTTCAGTACATCAAGACAAGATTCCTCTCAGCTACTTCATCACATCATTAATCAAACTTGACCAAATAATTCTATCTCTTTTGTTGTAAACGAGATACAACTGAAACAATTTTGATCTTACTGGCCAACTGTTTATATTTACATTTCCCACCCCCTTCCAGTCATTTCATTTGAAAAGATCAGTATTACTATAAAGCCAAAGAAAAATATAAACAAGAACATGGTAAAACTCGATACACTGAGACGACTAAAAAGATGGACTGGGTTGGTCCCTAGACGATATTTCTAAGGGTCAAAATTATTATTTTGGAGCCATTTTGGTACTAGGGCAGGGCCCCTTTTAGATTGAACTCTTTACCAATGGTTACCGTACATACTGTATTCCCCTCAACAAATATTTTTAAGTTAAACTAAAACTAGGAGGTTTAGCCATAAATAATTTTTCTAGAGCTTTCAAACTCCCATCATCATCAAGTAACGAAGTAAGACAAGGCTTTAAATTTACACTGTAACTAATTTGTTGTTTATTAGCACAGGTGTTTGGTTAACTGAGTAAAAACAGCGGGCTAAGATCATGATCTGATCATAGATACTGATAATACTGCCAGGAGGGAATCAGTTAGGGAGGGGGAGGGATGATCCCCCATGTCATGATAAGGGAGAGCCTCCGAGTTGGTTACCAGACTTTAACATGTAACTGTGATTTATTTACAGTTAAAACTGACCACTAGACTGACCATCATCATTACAATGTTACTTAAATCTGATTATAGGCCCCACTTGAGCTTAATGAAGGGGTAATAAAAATCCCATCAGTACATCATAAATACAAGCCACTTAAAAGTGAATACCCTATCTACTTCTTAATTACAACAGAATTATATAACCATATCTTTCTAAATATTTACAGAGACATCATAAAATTGCAAGTTTAAAATATTTGGTGAATTTTATTTAAGAGAAGTTTTTATTAGTGTCTGGTATAATAAAATGATCACAACTTGTGAACTGTTCAGGTATGTATACATCATGTGTGTTATGTGTGCATGGTTGAATAATTTGTCAATTATTCAATCTTCCAAGCATGTAGCCTTTTAACTTTTTCCGATCTTCACATATATCATGATGTGTAAAGAAATATCTCAAATTTAAAACAGCTATTTTTTAAAGAACATATAACATAATTTTTTTATATCATTATATCCCTTGCCCTTATTTGGAATATTTGAAATTGCCTATCTTAACTAGTATTATTATGAAGTAATTTATTTCACCAAGATGAAAATGTCACTAAAAAAACATGTGTAAATTTGCTATCTCTATTTCTAATTTTAAAATTGTAATAATTTTATTGATGGTTATTGGTTAGTACTTTTATTTACACTACGACACATTCTATTCATGTATACAATTGTCACTGAAAAGAGAGAATCTACAGACCAGGCAATTCCCTATCAATGTGCCAGAAACATTTAGCTTATCTTTGACAACAAAATGTCAAATCTGTTGACTGGCTAGGAACCACATTGACACCAACTACCTCTCCGGGTTGTCTGTACACAGGGGAAAAGTGACATCTTCCATCCAGATTGTGACATGTGGGGAAGCCCCCCCCCCCCCCCCCCCACACACACACCACAAACACCCTCCTTGTTCTTAGTGGTAGGTAAATTTCTTATCAAACCTTTCAACATTTTTCAAAAAACTTTATAAATGTATTTACTTTCCATTTACACAGTTAACCTATACAAGCCACCCTTTTGAACCTAGAATTTTTCCACTTAGGAATTAATTAATCACAAAGTAAAGTGGTCCAGTCCATAAATCAAAACAACAATTTACTTCAACCATGGTCACCCCTTACTTAAGTTTTCCAGCTAATTTTTCACACCTGCATACCATCATACCTGTTCAAATTTACCTGTCAGGTAACACAATGGACATATCATATCCTTTATACAAATTAAAATCAAAGACCACTAAAATACCTGATGACCAGTTTTAAATGCTTTCTTAAATTACAATATCTCAATTTAAATGACAATTATAGGACCACTATCAAAGGCCAAAACATGGGGCACAGGGTTTGTCAGGTAGCCAAATAGTAGACATGGTCATCAACACTTTAACCACAAAGATTTACTGACCATGCAACTGACAGGGCATAATGTAAATTACATTCTAGTAAAAGTGACCATGGTAATACACTGGTCATTTTCAAGGGACTGTTAATTTACAACTTAATCCATGTTTTAAATAGACTTGAAATTCCTTTAGTAGACAACTTTATTTTGATAATTTGAAAATGACCACTTGCTGTACTTTGTGAATAAATGACCAGTAGTGGACAACAGAAATGATGACCAGTTAAGATTACTGTTATTTACTAAAGAATAAATACACATCCTTCTCATTAATGGTTATTTATATGACCAGACAGACTGCCCAGTGGATGACCATCGTCCACTCAATTTCGAAATATAAAGACCTTGCATACCATGGAACTCGGCCAATATTCTTTCCGCCAATATTCTTTCCGAGCTCTCATTATTTGGAAAATGTAATAAGTGGTCCATCTTCAATTTGTCTACTGACCTTAAAGTTTATTCCCATAAAATTAAATAAACATTTTATTAATGATTAAAATTTTTTAATAAAATCATTAAATGTAATTCCATTGCCAAAACTTTTTAAAATGACTTTTTCCCAGACAGGACTTGAGAATACATATAAATGTAAATAAAATTTGCTTTTGAGCACACACGTCAAACTGTTTAAATTAAAATGTTTACAGAATCAATTTTTAGAAAAATGCAGTTGAATATAAATAATTAAGTTAAAAATCAATGGTCCTGACTTGAAAAATTAATTGAAATTTTGTCAGACACAACGCTAATTATATGTTTAAAAATACAAAATTTATTTGAGGTAAACAGTCTTTTATCACGCAACTTTAAGTTAACTTAAACGATATTTTACACAGAATTTAAGTGAACAAAGAACGATTCAGTGACTATGCCATCGTGGAGTATTTTTCATCGGGATTTATTTTCCTACTGGGGTCTGTAATTTCTGTAATAAGCCTATCAAATCTTTACAATACAAGCAAGTGGATCGTCACAATACAACAATTTCATGGAGGGGTGAACGGGTACTTTCAGATACTTTTTTATACAAAAATATAATCTTTACACACAACATTTTCGGAACAAAAGTAGAGGCTAGCGATATTTTTATCTGGTCCACTGAAACCAATAATAACATGGATTATTAGAATATTGACTACATCCATGACCACAACTAGCTACCCATAATGTGGATAAACCTGACAATTTGAAAGGGGGAAATAAAACTACTCGTTTAAAATGGAAAATTGCAGTCGGAAATTTACTTATCATCAAAGACATTATAATCAAAGAAGTTAGCAAAGTACATATTATTTAGAGTGCAAATGCATTTAGAATGTTCAATAAAAAACTATCCTTCCTGTTAAGATTTTTTTTAAAAGAATTTTTCTTTGCAGTACTGCTTGGATTTAATGGACAAACTTCCATTTGTAACTCCACTAAAATGCAACTAGGATTGAAAAAGTCTAAAAATGACAGATTCAAAGTCATTTTGTCCATTTCTGTGAAAAATTCATTTTAAAAAATTTAACTTGAATTTGATGGAAGGGGGTGCAAAAGAAAGTCTTACCTAATTAGCTTCTAGAATCTCTTTAGAGAGAGAGAGAGAGAGAGAGAGAGAGAGAGAGAGAGAGAGAGGAGAGAGAGATTTACAATTATGTTATTTGAGAGAATTTGTCAAATTTCTTTTGTATCTGAAGTTTATTTTTAATATCGTGAATTATCAATATTCACATCTTTTCAAAATAATGAAACCAGTTCAAGCAAAAAGAATTATTTATATAAATATGGGAGAAAATAATTCAATTTAATCCTAAGGCAACAATAGTTACAATAAAGATACTTGGATCATGATCTAATTTTACTCTTGTGCACTGGACAGTAAAAATCTCAAATGGGAAAATGTTCAGTTCTTCCACCAGGGGCTAAATATTTCAACGGAAAGTCCTTGAAACCTATTGATAGGGAAGATGTCATTTGGTCCCCAGAGGGACGCATTATGCCCACTTATTTATTTTAATTGTCACCAAGATACTTTTCTAATCCAAGGAAAACTTGAATCCTCTTTCCACAGGCAAGAAAATCTCCAAACACAGAAGACGAATGTCTATGAAAAATACAAACACTGGTAGATGGAATAAAAACAGTCCTCTGTTGATGTTTTCACAAATTTGCTTGTAATACTTTTTAATACTAACTTGTCCATATTGTTGATATATTCTCCTCACAACAAGTTTTAAAACACAGTCCAACAGTATCCTTCATAATATTTAGATAAATCCATAACTGAATTTTCAAAACATAAATTCATCCATTACACCAAAGTTAAAACACAATTGATATGTTGCTATATATAGCCTGGCACAAAACAATTTTTGGTTCACATAAAACACAATTTTCCTTCTGTCTATCATTCAAATCTTGTTTACTGCTGCTAACTCCTTCTCTTCTATCATATCAATTTGAAATAAAATCCCTTTTTCTATTTTTTTGTGATGCAGTGTTTTCAAAGAACTATGGTAATTTCTTTTTGCAATTTTTTTCATAGGAATTTTTGGTTTTTTGCCATTCTTTTTTAAAAGACTGCTTATAAATATCAATCATTGAATAGAAAGAGAAACTGATATATTGTTCAATTTTTTATTCAATTGTTTTATTTTTTATGAATTGTAGCTTATTAGTTTAAATAAAATTTTAATTTTTATTAATTGTAACTCTTTGATTTCATATTTATTAATCATAATGTTATTAATTAAAAAATCTTTTTAAAGAATTATAAGAAATAATAAAAATATAAATTATCTAAACAAAATAAACAAAAATAATAACTAATTCATTATTTAATTTACATAAAATCTAAACATTTTTCTACAAAAATTATACAATGTATATTTTTATTAAATTGTTGAACTTAATTTCAGCAATTTAACTTGTTTGCCATTGTCAAAAATTCAGTTAAAAGTTCTACTTTCAAGTTCTGAAACAAATATTTAAAAAAAAAAAAAAAACTTTATTTTCTTCTTTAGAACCAAAAGATTTTTTCCAAAAATTCTCCAAATCTTGTGGAAACCCGAACATAAGGCTTCACGGATCAAAATTAAAACCTTATCCCGGAAAGAAGTTTACCTGTGGTATAAATTACACCTTTACGGAATATCACAAACTTTACTTCATTTTCATTATTTATTTTCTTATTTTATAAATTACCATTTATTTTGTGATTTTAATGTCTATTCTTAGTTGAAAAGTGTTACTGGTGTAGTTTGGTCTTAAATTCTTTAAACTTGTGCCATGTTGACAAATTACCTCTCAAAAATCTTACTGATCACGATAGACTAAGGTATCAAAACAGAGCGGAGACACACACTTTACAAGACGTTAAAACTTGCTTTAACACATGGAAAAAATATAAATTTTGCTGAAAATTACAGATATATGTTTTAAGAAAATACTAACCTTCTCTTTGGCAGATAACGATGGTTGGTAAGATAAAATAAATCACAAAACCTGGGACCGAAATCCTAACCGGCCATCTCACCGCCATGTTTCACTTTCAACTTACTGAAACTGACGCATGCGTAATTGATCCCAAATTAATTAAACAGGTTCTCTATGATTTTTTGTTGTTTTAATTGGTTTTCGACGGTGTCGAGACCAATAAAACAAATCAAAACTAAAATTTTAATCCATATGGAAACACAGTTTTTAAAACACACAGAAATTAACTTTCAAAATTATCCAGATTTACTTGTGTAAGTTATATCGGCAACGTGGGTTCTGTTTTGAGCTGTTTCTAACTTATTAAAAACAACAGAGTTCACTCCCTTGAAACGCATAGGAAAAAACGGTAAAAACTAAAATCCAATAATTAAAATAATAATAAACACCTAGAAAAATTCTTTTAAAGTAAGGATATGATATGAATTAAAACTATTATATTATCGTGGTATATATTCCCCGCTGATTCACCATTACAATGTGTGATATCACTACAGCTTTCGTAAATAAGCTATCCCCCACATGCTTCATCTGGCGAGCGAATCAGATTGGAGAGCCATGCCCCTTGCCCTGAGGCGTTTATTTATATGTAAATTAGATATACACCAAAAACACAATAAATTAACTTTATTAGTCGATAAAGGGATAGACTTACTAATGGGGAAAATAACTGTTTTATTAGGTGTTATAATTACATGAATTACACACTGGACAATACTTTTCCTTGTCACTCTAGGTGTTAATCGTCCCAAATAAAATCGCAACTGTTTTACAAAAATGCGTTTTTAACAGTTTCGTTCTACAATGACAAGAATTCATAGATCACATTGATAAACTAACTGGGAAATTCTCATATTCTATCCTCCGCTAAAATTTTATTTCGTCCGAAAATAACGGAATCAAGCCTTTTTGAACTTTTTTTTGTGAAAAATAATTTTTCAAAAAAAATTACATAGAATTTAAAGGGTGGGATAAAAACGGAAGTCCTACTATTTACATGTCGTTTGGTTATATTATAATTTATTCTCCACTGTTGGTTTCCATCTCTGTGGAAAAGTTATTTGTCAAAAAATTAGTACAGTTGTCACATACCATTTTTTGAATGTATTTTATGAATAAATAAAAATAAATGGCATATGACACAGTGTTTAAAATTTCTCGTTTTGAATTAAAATAAAATGAATAAAAACAATTGATTAAAAATATGATTAAACTATTGTTGAAAAGATTTAAGTTGTCACAATTTTACCCGTCAAAAACAAGCATAAAATAAAATAATAAAAATAAAAATAAAATAAATAAAATAATAGACTTGCCGCGAAGGTTACATATCAGGTTGATTAATTTTCAGTAAATCACGTTTTCCTACTTAATTACACATGCTAAAGGTATTGGAACGTTTTTGCTCTACTTTTTATTTATTTATTTATTTATTTATTTATTATTATTATAAAATGATAAATATGAAAAGCCTGGCAATAGCCATTGCTTTCTGATGACGTGTACAATTTTTAGTCAAAACTAAATGTGACTGAGGCAAAAGCCAAGGCAACCAAGATCAGGCAACATATTCGACATGTCATATACCATTTTTTAAAATTTAATCATAAAATACAATCAAAAAATGGTATATGACAATATATTAAATTCAAAAAATGGTATATGACAATATATTAAATTCAAAAAATGGTATATGACAATATATTAAATTCAAAAAATGGTATATGACAGATATACACATGTATGTGGTATTCGGTATTGACAGAACTTTTTTAATTTATTGAATTTGATAAACATGTACGCCCTTCATAAAAAATAAAATAAAATAAAATAAATTAATTAATTAATTAAATTAAAATTTAAAGACACCTTATTAATGTGTAATTTTAATACATAAATTTGAACCGGAATATAAAATAAAAGTTCAAAGTAAATACACCGTAACAACAGAAATCAGTGAAAGAGAGTCGCTGAAAAAATTACATAATTCTCCCCTCTCTCTCTCTCTCTCTCTCTCTCTCTATCTCTCTCTCTCTCTCTCTCTCTCTCTCTCTCTCTCTCTCAATGTTCCCACAAAGAAAAGTTTTTGTGGCATTTCGATGTGCATTGTTTGAAGTCAGCACAGAAGTAATAAAATAGGAAGTCAACAACTCGTCTTAACGGTATAAAGAAATTATGTATGTATTTTAGAATTGATGACAGTTTTATTATCTAGTTTCCCTAAAATAAAGATTTACGGACGGAATTATAGGATAAAGAAATAACCCAATAAATAGCTTCATGAATATGCAAACTTGTGTCCGAGACACGGCGGCCATGATAATAAAGCCGGGCTGAAATCGGGCAGAAAACAGGATTAGGAATCTTTTCAGGCTTGGCGGCTCAATGTTATATTAGTGTCAAAGGACGACGATTTGTCAAGTTTTAGATGTATCAATACTTAATTTTTAATTCCCTGCACACACATCTGTAACACATGGAGAGAGAGAGAGAGAGAGAGAGAGAGAGAGAGAGAGAGAGAGACTAAAACAAAGAAAAACACACATTTGTAACTTTAACTAAATATCTAGTTTTACCAGCTTTAATATCAATTTTCACAAACTACTATATTTTTTCATCTCTCGAAACTCGGGAATACAATGTATTAAGAAAGTCTTTGAATGAGATAAAAAAAGTTTAAAAGTTTGAACTCACTTTAAAAATAGTCTTATTTGACTAGCTTCATTAGAGGTGCTTCTTTAGTAGGCAACTACGGAGTCTTCTAAGAAGATAAAATTTTTTACATGATTAACAACTAGACACCAATAACCACAAGTTGTTCAAAATTGGAAGAATTGTGATAAAGCCTTACTCATGTTTTGATAGGTTGTCGGACACTTTCTTGGTTGTTTTAGTGTTTGAACGTTTTGGACAGAAACTAGAGTTGTACGATTAGTAAGGCATCCAGTTAACCATACTGGAACCAGTGGAGAAAACGTGTCTGAAATGCTGACGTCTCTTAAATAATGCTACACGGGGTTTTCACCAGCATTATGGTGTCTAGGGTCTGTGCTTAGTGTGTTGTTACGATTTCCTGGTGTATAAGAACAGACAGAATGCAATGTACATTCTAAAAAAAAGCTACGGGACAATTGATTTCTTATTTTGCTAAAATGACTCCAGCGGGTCATTTTTAGTACATTGTATTACATGTACATTGAGTAATGTTGTTTCAGAGGAAAGTTTTTAAAAACTGATCCCTTCTGAAAGTCCTAGATTGAACACTGAGTATGGAGTCTTATAGCAACTGCGATAAATGGTGTAAAGTAAAACTGAATTTGTCTTTCGATTGAACCGACGATTGTTGCATTTGTTCTCTGAAGTCCAGTTGTATGGAACATTTTTATATACGAGTACAAAATCAAAGAACCACAGCTAGAGTGAAAACCAAGTAGCTTACCCCTCCGGTTCGATTGCAGATCTTCATTTAGTCGTTCACTATGAAATAGGACTAAATTTGTCTCTCGTCAGATTGCATTCAACACAGATCTTGGAGTCAGACGTCCCAAATGGCTGTATGCTACAATGTCGTTTTGAACATTTTGAGATGATGAAAGTGTCATATTCCTATGTTTGTGTTTAAAAAAATTATCATTTATGGTATATGAGAATACCTTTCTTGAATGCATTTAATAATAATAATAATAATAATAATAATAATAATAATAATAATAATAATAATAATAATAATTTTATAAAATGGTATATGACACAATGAAGCAAGCTGCTTACAAATAAGCCTAGGTTTATCAATACCGTATGATGTCTCTGTATCGAAAAGGGTATCTGGTCAACTCGTTCCAATTCCAAAAACGAGTTGGCAAAAATCAGTTGGAACGAGTTGGAATTGGAACGAGTTGACTAGTATTCATCGAAATGTATCTTGGGTATATTTGAAGCCTCCTTTCATTCTTAATTTTGATTTCACACTTGACGGATGTAGCTTACCCTTCCGAGGCACCCGATCTCACTTCCCTGTGGAAGTTCACGTGTTTTACTTAGGTTTCCAATTTCCAAAGTTTTCACTTTGCTTTTTTGGAGGATTGTGGCTTGAACATGGTCCTGTATGTTTGTTTTTGTGACAACGTAAATCACGCTTCTCAAGCTTTCGACAACACTGTAAATATTTCCTTTGGTCTTTTCTGATCGCTAAAAAGACAGTTTCATTGCTAATTAATGACGTTATAATTTAATGCCTTTGAAGCAAGTCACGGAGAGTGAATCCTTTTTTGTGGGGTTTATCCAACTTTGACATAGGAGAGTTTTAAATACACATTTTTTCTGTTTTTGTCTAATTGTTCTGTAATCCATCTTCTGATCTTACACATCACGTGATCAATGGTATTCTCTTAAATTTACTTTAAATTTGCATACAGCTATTGTTATGTTCATCAGAACATGGACATTGTAATTCCAAAGAGGATTGTTCTAAAATTATCATACCAATAGCAATTAAAACAGAACAATTGGACACAATTCATGAAACAATCTTAAGACAAGCATAAAAACAGCCCATTACGTGGATAAAACCAGATAGAAATTATACGTTTATATCGGACAGAGTTCTAATTTTTATGCCATACAACGTGCCAGTTACATCAACATCTGGGATTTTTACAATTAAAAAAAGATTATCTTGGGTTAATTCCATGCTTGATGATGTTTTGATAGCGATTTGAAACAATTTACCCTCTGTTTATATCACGTTATTGAGATTAGCATATTGTCTCAGTAATATACGAGGGATCTTTTATTGTAGAATTGTTTGTCATAAACTTATATTGTTATTTGATTTGTGGAGCTGAATATTGAGTCTTTCTCCAGGAAGAAAATGACCAACGTAGCTTGTTTTATTCTTTTATGAACAATGTAAAATGACAATAGCGGAAAGCACGCACAATACAGACCTGTCGAAAGTTTAAAACTGTGTCAACAAAAAAGAGTCGAATTCGACTGCCAAATAGCCGAGATATGGATAGCTTGTGGTCGAAAAGCTGCCAGGAGATAGATAGCAGCTATTGTCGAGGTGAAGGTAACGAGGGGCAAAGATGCGCTGATGATTTGGTTCTACAGTCCAACCTGTCTTAAAGGCCACCTCTATACAAGGACCACCTGCTTATAAAGGCAATTGTTTCTTGATCTGTACTTCATCCATATTATTTGAACCTGTATATAAATGTTACTTGCCCATAAAGGCCACGCTTACTGGTTCCTTCGGGTGGCCTTTATAGACAGGTTTGACTGTAATTCGTTAGCTTTGTGTAAGCTATCGACATGCCTGTACTGTGAGCACGTTGATCGTTATCGAACAGCAAGTAAACATTTTTTATATTTTTACCCATAAACATACCTGAGCCATCTAAAATGAAACAAAACAAAAATATACCCATGTTAAATGAATGAGTTACGAAAACAAGGCAAAATAAAGAGATGCTGATTGATTATAAAAACCAGGGGATTCTTACCCTTCCGGGTCACCCGACCTCATTAGCCTGGTGGAAATTCACATATTAAGGTTTTGCTTTGGGTTTTGAATTGTGATTTGTACATGGACTGGTATGTATGTTTTGATTGTTAAACTCCCGACTCTCGACGGACAACTGTGTTAATGTAATATAACCTTTAGCTAACATGTTATGTGTATTTTTATACATAGTACATACGGGTCATTTTAAATAGATTTTATTGGTTTTTTTTTTCTAAACTATACCAGTATCTGATTAAGACGAGTTTTCGAATGCGAATCATTAACAAATTGCAATGTATTCGAGGTATCCAATACAGAATTGTAATTCCATGGTATCCAAGTTCTAAACAAGAGGAACGAAAGGGTTGTATGTATGACGATATAAGTTCAACTTTTGTTGGTATTTTGCTCTGATCTTACACCGTGTTTAGCTTTACGTCTTATACTGAGTCGCCATGGTAACATGGTACTTGTTTATTACAAAAATGAGACCGTCCAATCATTATTGCTATGGGGATAAATTTCATATTGCATTTGTGGTGATGTTGTCGTTGTTGTTATGGCTGTTGCTGCCGTCGTTACCATCACCTTTGGTATTGTTGATGTTGTTGTTGCTACTATTATTTAACATATATCCAGTTTCCACTGCGTTTATGAACATTTTGCGAATCTTTATATGGCTTTTGTTATTGTTTTTGTAAGTTTGTATCACCTGTTTTAATCGTCTACCGTGACAAAGGCCTCTTCCGGAGGAACCGTGACTTTAACTTCAAAATGACGAGTGCTTGACGAAAGAACAGCCATTGCATGCCTATTTTCAAGTTTTGGTCAGATACGGCCAAGAGTCGAAACCCGATTCCATATCCGATACAATGCATATACAATGTACTTGTAGTGCATATTATTAGGTACCACGTGGTAAGCTGGTCAATCACATTTCACTCAAAATGATTAGCCTGATTTCCAAGAAAGTGTCATCTATACCAGGTATTGTACATTTCGCCCTAGCTTAATGCTTAAAGATAACTACACTGACTTCACATCTGATCGATGTTTTGTGGGAAAATTCAGCAAAAAAGTCGACTTTTACCATTTTTATCAAATAAAACCAACGTAAAACAATTTAGAAATTGCGAAACAGTATACCACAACCAATGTGAAACATTTGATTTAATTATTCAAATGTAAAAACTCAATAGGCTTGTAATACCGACCCCAAGTGGACACTTAATGGTCTTCTCTATCGCATAAGATATCCATACAATTATATTAGGATTAATCAGATTTCGTCTTACGTATGATGGAATGGTATTTGGTTGTCACTTGATGCCTGGAAATAGATTTATTAGAACACTGCATTCCGTGGGGGCCACAACCGTTCTTAAGACAGATTATGTCGCAGTTTTCATCACAACCACTATCCATTTATTGTCATAAACAACAGTATTTTTTCACATTGTATAAACCACCTTCCCCTTGGCAATACATCGGGGAATTAGTAAAAATTAATATTAATTTTATATCATGGATTATCGATCAAAATTCCCGACATGTGAGGATTTTACCCTCCTAAATTATCTCAGTTTTAGATAATTAAGGCATTTTGAAGCAAGTTTCCTCAGTATTGTTTCAAACCGTAATTATGATGGAGCCCTTAAAGGCCCTTGTCGAACACACCGCGTCATTATGTAAAAATTAATGTACATTTTTGTGATTGGTATGTGAAATGAAGACAAATTACTGCTTTGTTCATCCGTTAGAAAACATCCTTATTCATCACTACTATCATGTTACTCATTAATACTATCATATGAGCTATATTCATCACTGATGTTTTTTGTCCAAATTGTTCAATTTCAAAATCTTGTAATTTGAATATGAGATTAATTGGAATAAACTGGTGCTCAACAAATTTGTCATTTAATTCTGGCTGGTGACATTTGTTTCTATTTGTGGTATGCAAATCTGAATTTGTTTTTGTAAAAAATAAATATTAAGTTGATACAAGCCTTTAAAGCAGAAAATTGAGTTTGTCATGATGAATATTTATTTGTACACACACTAATACAAATTGAACAATGAATGAATGTCATCTAAATTATTATGTTGCTCGTATCAATTATGTTACACTTGGTGTTATAAGCTGGCTGCATGCCTTATACTTTACAGAATGGCTATGGGCTTTTTGCGTGCACAATATTTGGCAAAATGGTGAAGATCAACTGCGTGCTTTATACTTAGCAAATGCAAACATCTACCAGGAACACATCATATAAAACTCGAGAGTGGAATAAAAGAACAACAAGACCAAACACATAATGAAAGTAGCATGACTTTGCGCACCCGCGCTAGTGCATACCAGCATCATGATTTTGTTATCAAATACATAAAAAAGTATTTTGGAAATCATCAAAATTACTGAACAATGAACTCAGCCATTAAAGTTCTAAATACACAAACAATCTCAGAGCTAGGTTTAGCAATATAATTCGAAATACAAATTATTAGTTCACACAACTAATTAAATTTGATATTGGTAAGCTAAAAATTTAGTGATCAAGGATTCAACATTTTTTTGTCGCGGGAATTCATTTGGAGAAAAGTACTTATATTTGAACAATGACATTTTGTTGATATTAAAATTCGCGAGTCTTATTTGATATACATTAGTTATCCACATCACAATGTGAAGCATATTGATAATAATACTTTACTGCAGAGCATAAAAACCGCGCTAAAACATTACAGAGTAGAATAAATTAACAGAGAACAGTCAGATGATCTAAGTAGCCAGGCTTTGCATAGATAAATACACCAACTCCATGTTGACGTTTGGTGCTAAAGACCTTTCCCTATTGCTGTTTCTAATTTTATTCAGATACAATATTTTGTTCTATTTCTTGTTTCGTGTTTAGTAGATAAACAAAAACGAGGCTTAAAAAGCTTGATTTAAATTCTTGAGCAGTTGTGAGACAAAAAGCTTCTTAACTGAATGCCCACCATCTAGTTCTTTACTGAAATATTTCAGGAACTTCAGCAAATAGTTACTAGGGTATTTATTAAGTTTCTGATTTTTCTAGTACATGTATATAAAACTTGTTTGTCTCCCACCGGGATTGTAAAAGTGCGGATATCAACTATTTCGTGAATATTTAACAACGCATCATTAAACACTAAAATGCTAAAGAGTTTCCAACGATGACTGACAATGCTTACCACCCGTATATTACATTGATATTTCATGCCATGTTTAATGGTCATCTGTCTAGCACATTTATCAAAACTTCACCATAATGTCCAGTTAAAAAGACAAGATTTTAAAAATGGTCAATATTGATAAAAATGCAATATGTCTTAAAAGACACGACTTGTACATATTTTTTCCTAAATCACTTAACATGTTTTGAAGTATTAAGAATTCGATGATGGCCCCTTTGACAGTTAGATGGCTCTTTTGGGAATACTAAGTGCGTGGTAATGTATTTTTTCAAAACACCTAATTAGATTTTCCGTAAAGAATTATACGTACCTTATGTAAAACAAGAATATGAATTGATCCTGTATATGTATTAATTCTGATTTATTGTATATATCTGCATATATGTATTAAGGTTGTTTACGATGAGTCAGGCTGTTTACAGCATTCTTATTATCGGTGTAAAATTGTTTCCAGAAATCATTACTAGTATTTTGTCCTCCTTAATATGTTGGATTGATTAGTTACTGCAAATAGTAAAATATTTCCACATTTGGTCAAATGTACGTAGTGCGCATAATCAAACACAAACATACCAATCCATGTTCAAACTACAATCCCAAAAAGCAAAGTAAAAACAAACATACAAATCCATGTCCAAACCACAATCCCAAAAAGCAAAGTAAAAACAAACATACCAATCCATGTCCAAACCACACTCCCAAAAAAGCTAAGTAAAACAAACATACCAATCCATGTCCAAACTGCAAACCCCAAAAAGCTAAGTAAAACCAAACATACCAATCAATGTCCAAACCACAATCCCCAAAAAGCAAAGTAAAAACAAACATACCAATCCATATCCAAACCACAATCCCCAAAAAGCAAAGTAAAAACAAACATACCAATCCATATCTAAACCACACTCCCAAAAAAGCAAAGTAAAAACAAACATACCAATCCATTTCCAAACCACAATCCCAAAAAAGCAAAGTAAAAACAAACATACCAATCCATGTTCAAACTACAAACCCAAAAAAGCTAAGTAAAAACAAACATACCAATCCATGTCCAAACCACACTCCTAAATAAGCAAAGTAAAAACAAACATACCAATTCATGCCCAAATCACAATCCTAAATAAGCAAAGTAAAAACAAACATACCAGTCAATCCATGTACAAGTCACAATCCCCAAAAATCAAAGTTAAAACAAACATACCAATTCATGTCCAAACCACAATTCCCCCACTAAAAAGCAAAGTAAAAACAAACATACCAACACATGTCTAGACCACAATCCTAAAAAAGCAAAGTAAATACAAACATACCAAAACATGTCCAAACTACAATCCCCAAAAATCAAAGTAAAAACAAACATACCAATTCATGCCCAAATCACAATCCCAAAAAGGCAAAGTTAAAACAAAGATACCAATCCGTGTCCAAACCAAATCGTCCAAAAAGCAAAGTAAAAACAAACATACCAATTCATGCCCAAATCACAATCCCAAAAAGGCAAAGTAAAAACAAAGATACCAATCCGTGTCCAAACCAAATCGTCCAAAAAGCAAAGTAAAAACAAACATACCAATTCATGCCCAAATCACGATCCCAAAATGGCAAAGTAAAAACAAACATACCAATTCATGCCCAAATCACAATCCCAAAAAGGCAAAGTAAAAACAAACATACCAATTCATGCCCAAATCACAATCCCAAAAAGGCAAAGTAAAAACAAACATACCAATCCATGTCCAAACCAAATCGTCCAAAAAGCAAAGTAAAAACAAACATACCAATTCATGCCCAAATCACAATCCCAAAAAGCAAAGTAAAAACAAACATACCAATCCATGTCCAAACCAAATCGTCCAAAAAGCAAAGTAAAAACAAACATACCAATTCATGCCCAAATCACAATCCCAAAAAGGCAAAGTAAAAACAAACATACCAATTCATGCCCAAATCACAATCCCAAAAAGGCAAAGTTAAAACAAACATACCAATCCATGTCCAAACCAAATCGTCCAAAAAGCAAAGTAAAAACAAACATACCAATTCATGCCCAAAATCACAATCCAAAAAAGTCAAAGTTAAAACAAACATACCAATCCATGTCCAAACTACAAACCCAAAAAAGCTAAGTAAAAACAAACATACCAATCCATGTCCAAACCACACTCCTAAATAAGCAAAGTAAAAACAAACATACCAATTCATGTCCAAACCAAATCGTCCAAAAAGCAAAGTAAAAACAAACATACCAAAACATGTCCAAACCAAATCGTCCAAAAAGCAAAGTAAAAACACACATACCAAAACATGTCCAAATCACACACCCCAAAAAAGCAAAGTAAAAAGAAACATACCAATCCATGTGCAAACAATAATTCCAAAAGAGAAGTGATACTTTGAAAACGGGCAAATAAAGTGAAACACGCGTACTTCCACCAGGGAAGTGAGGTCGGGTGTTCCGGAAGGGTATGTTACAACGCATTTGGTAACAAAAACGCATTTAATAGAAGATGTTAAACTTTTTATTACCAAATGCGTTTTTGTTACCAAATGCGATAACAAGAGTATGCATATATTCTCTAGCTAAGTATACACACCACGAATAAATAAAAACTGAGAATGAAAGGGACATGGAATACATAAGGCTATTTTTATACAGAGATATACTTATCAAAAATATGCTGACGAAGACCAATCAGTTTTAGGGCCTTGGTAATCCAAGGTGCAATTAAGTTTTTCTTATTGTCTCATACATTAATGCCGTCATTTCTCAACGCAATGTTAAAATAGACATATTTTTTTAGTTTTGTGTCGAGAGCATCACTGACATTTTGAAGAAAAGTATTTTAAAAATTACGACATGGCATTAGCATACAATTTCTTCTTTAAAGAGTTTCTATCAACCCTGAATAAAAACCATTAAAATGGAGAGAAGTGCAAGAATTCAAGAAATGCACCATATACTTATCCCTAATGACCATTGGTAATTTGAAATCCCAATGCTTTACTAAAACGCGTTCAGTTCTAAATCCAATGTAGTCTTGTTATCCGGTTTTAAGGAATGAAATATTCATGAAAATATATGTGTTGTATGGTTTTATGTGAATCACATATAATAAATTCTAATTAGTTATGCCAAATAACAAAATTTTGATCTAATTTACGTATAAACTACACATAGGAAACATAGTATTAATACTGAACAAATTAGGGCTAATTATCACCAACCAAGATGTCTACTGCATTCCTTATTCCTAATTGTAACGAAAAAGCATTTCTCATCCCATACAGTTATTGATAAACTATTCTAATTCGTTCTATTTGGAGCCATTCTGCTCGCAAATGTCTAGAAATTCCCTAATTCTCAATAAACAGTGCCAAATTTATGGACTATGTCATAAGCGGCCATTGACACATCAACAAAAATATTTGACTTATTGTTCCCATGGTTCATTTAGGAACTTTTCCGTAATTATTTACAATAATCGAATACCCAATTTCTTAAGAGAATGTCAATTTCCCTCCAAACATTATAACGTCAGCTGCCGCGGTTAGCTATGAAAATCACTTGTCGTTATTCATCTAGATATTAGGGAGATGAAATGGAAATAGGTTTTTGTTGAAAAACAAAAATGATTTATGAAAAAATGTTTTCATTCGAGGAATTGAAAAAGATGATAATTTTGATAGCGTCTTCAAAGTAATGAAATATATCTTATATATAGACAGAGTTGTGTTAACAGTTACCAAATTCAAATAAGAACCTGTCAATGTAGAGAATGGAATAAATGGATAGATGGCAATCCATGGCGTTTGTGTTTGAACTCAATAAACACTTCCATTGATTGTACACGTTATATATAATAATTTTTGATAAGAAATTTTATTTATTTATTTTGTGGTCACTTAAATAACTCCTTGGTTTTTGTTATTAGTTATTGAGATTTAGAACATTTACAAGTTACACAATAAACAAGTTTTTCTCCTTATAAAATATTACTGTCTGAAGTATTAGGTCTGAACATAAAAATAAGTCGTGTTCGTGTGAAGTACTACGTGTTCCTGACTAACATTTGAAATAAGCTAGCCAAATGATGAAGGATAATGTATGTATGTGCGCCATTGCAGTTCGGGCGTGTGTAAAAGACGAGGCAGAAAAACCAGAAACGAGGCACAAGATACAAGCTGCATGCATTAAAACTTTTTATAATGATTAATAATTCAAACTTTTAAAACATATTAAAACGATCTTCATAAAGATGAAAACTTTGGCGTTTATTAGACAAATAGTAAAATACAAATTAAATCTCTTTTCTTTGAAAGTACGTGTACTGAAACAACATATATTGAAGTGATGATTAATTCCTAATTGCAATTCAAAACACAAGAAAAGTTTGTTTGATTGATAATGGTCAGATGGTTTATATTTAGTTGTTTACGGAAATCAACAACAGGTGATTGTAAGGTCAGTATCCAGTGCACATCTCTGAAGAATGATGATTAGGAATGATCAATGAAATTAACATCAACCAGCTGATTTGTTTGGGGTTTTGTTTTTGATTTGTAAAAAAATGACAATATGGAATTTTTCAAACAGTGGGTTGTAAAATTATTTGCAACAGTGATTTGGTCTCCGACCTGATGAAAGAAGAGATATCTATTTAGACTGACCATCAAGTGGACATATACTGACCATCTACAACACATTAACATTTCTACAGATAATTTATCAAAAAGAATCCCAATAAACACATGCCTCGGATGCATTCGATATACAGGCAAAGATAGAACGAACACCTGTCCAAATCTTTACTTGAAAAGAGGCGCCATGTACCGATGGTCAATACTACAAATGTACTTTGAAACAAAAAATTCTGGTCAAGAATATGAAGTGTTGGGATTCGGATGATTTAAATAATGTTTTGAGCATAAAATCAAGAACAAGAGCAATTCGGATTCTTAGCCAATATCTTTCCAAGTGCAAAATGCTGAAACAGAAAGAGCAAATTCACTTTTTGATACACTATCTACAGGCTGTGCAGATTTTAGATGTTCATCTAACCAGTCACGACAAAGTCTTCAATATGGCATGAAGTTACCATCACAACAAGATCTTTCAAGAAGTAAATATGTATTCAAAACCACCAATGATAGAAACAGCGGAGAGAAGCACCCATGGAGCCCTATAGTGTACCTTAAATTTTAAAATACACTTTGTTAAAAGTATAAGACCATGTTTATGATTATTACAATAAGGAATGGAATTTGTTTTATTGATGTGTTTTGCATAATCAAATACAAACATTCATCACAATCCCAAAGTAAAACTTTGAGAAAATTTATAAATTAAGTTAAGCAAAAGTCTTGAATAAAGTACATGTATCTCAAAGTGAAAAAAACCCCAGAAAGTTGGCCGAGTTTTTTTGTGTGTGTATGTGTGTGTCTGTGTCTGACTAACATCTCATACACAGCATAATACCGTTCTTTGGATGTTATACAATTGGTATACCAGGTTCTCCTATAGCGAAAAGTCACTATATGAGCAAAAGGAACCGCAGTGGATAAGAGTTGAGGCTAGTTAAAATTCTGACACAATGGCACCTGTATTAAAACGCAACATGTTTTTGTTTCTTTAAATGGTTGTAAATCATAAAACTATAGTTAAAATTTTGATGATTTCCAGATTTCAACTGCACGTATTTTTAAATAAAGTGTAGGTTTCAAAGGAGAATTTTTTTGTGAAAATTCTCAACATGTGTGGCCATTTAACATCATTTTCTCGACACTTTCATCCAAAACATATATATTCATTAGTATGCAGATGGACAAAAATTAGTCAAAAGTCCCAATAACTAAAGTAGTTAGTATGAAAAACTTGGCCATCTCATTGACACTTTGATAGGCAAGACAGATGTATAGACGCTTTGAATCTCAACTATATGTGTTTACACTTGGAGATAAGTCAGGGACTGCAGAATGTTTACCCAGGATTCAATGGTGAAATGTTCCGTTGTACAGGACTTCCGTATCAGATTTTATGTCAATCATACGGTGATTGACATTGCATTCAATGAGATATATTTCACATTTGCAGTGTGTTTCATGAATATGATGGAAGATTGTACACAACGAAACAAATCGTTTAAAGGGTTTTAAAGCGTTTTTTCTTTGAGAACTTTCACCCTGTTGAATTACTGATAACCTTCCTCTTCCGGCTCAAACGCAATCAAAAGATTATCTAAAGTTTATTCATTTTTTGAAAAAAAAATTAAAGCAGACTAAGAAAATGGTAAAGTGCGTGTTTCTTTTTTCTGAATTATGATCAACTTCGTTGCATGTTACAGTGTTGTCACTTACCATTGTTGAATGTACATGTTTTAGTGATAATTCTTTTTTTTTAAATGGTACATGTATATGACAACATTGTACTTATTATTGTATGCTCATTTTTTATGCAAAATGAAATATAATGTTTTAAGATTATGATTTGATAATTCAGAAAAGTATAAAAAATCAATTAATAAATAAAATAAGATAAATAAATAAGTATTGATAAATTCAGTTCGTGAAATTTGTATATTTGTAATACATTGTTTGTTATCATTTTCCATGATCAGCGCCTGTTGTAATGTGTTACAAGGACTTTGGCAGAAGCACGTCCATGTCAATGTCATCCATTTATCGGCGGGCTTGAATGATTTTTGACACTAAACACAGTTTCTTATCAGTGTGCTTGGTGATTCAAAATATTAAAACCGAATTTGAATTAAAACAAGACCAAAGTACCAGTATAATTTTCCAAAATTTTCGCGACAATTTTATAGACATTAAAAATATATACAGAAAAGTAACATTTCTGATACAATGGTACTGATTAGTTTGAATTTTATATTTTGTTTAAATTTTGAGTAGCTTTTCAAATTATTCGTTATATTGGGTACCGAATGTAAATTGAAATTTCAAGAACAGTTATTTCCATACATTCCCTTGTTTCTCAACAATGACAACCCCGCCTATTAAAGTTGAACGCCCCGTCCTTATTATAATTGTCCGTTTTTAATGAGAAACAATACCAAATTTAGCCGTATGTTTACATGACAAGTTTGACAAAGTATTGAATTAGGTCTTGTAGAAATCTGAAATCTAATATGACCCAAACCGATTGTTCTTTATTTGTTTACTATTGAATTTACCCCAGAATAGGAAATTATCCTTTACAACCTGTCTTTAACAGCATGTAGAGTGACAATGAAATTGACAACTCCATATCGAATAACATTTCAGGTGAGAAAACAGCGAAACAAATCGAACAGGCAAGAAATAAGGGTGACCCCAGTCGTTAAGGTCAAATTATCACACGTTTTACCAATTGTTTAGGGGCAATATAAAGTGTTTTATTTCCGATTCGTTTTGGCTTTTAATTCTTTTTTGATAAGGTTCTCAATAAAATTATCACTTTTCACAAATAAAACAAATCGATAGTTTATTCAACATAAAATATTTGCAAACATATCCACGGATCACGTGTCTTTGTGTGTTAAAAGTAGGCTTGTGCAGTATGCGATTATTTGGATAAAATCCTAGACAATGAACCCTTTGTGGTAACCTATACGGTGTGGAAAACTTGAGAATCAATTACGTTTTAACCTGTGTACACATAGAAATAAAAGCAGCTCAAAGGGACAAATTGTACAGGGCAATTTGATACTGGGTTTGGTTCATAAAAGATTTACTTTATCAAAACAGAAATAGAAAAGGTGAAAAATATTTTTTGAGCATTGATAATAGAAATTATACAAATCGCATTAAAATATGAATAAAAAGATTTAAATTTTTGAATAAATGTATCACTTTGGTATTATATACGGTTTATGGATATGTATACATTGACCTGCTTAGTATTCTGACGCCAAATTTAAGACATTTAAGAGTTTTAAGATTTTTTTTTAAATCTGTACATATGGTGTGAAAAATAAATAAGTGTCACCAGCTGCTATTGAATGCATTATTTCTCAGAGAAATCAAAGATAGTTTAACACGTGTGACAAAAGTAAAAATAAATGTATGCAGTTAGTTTTAGAAATATTCAAAGTTTTTTTCCGCATGTTTGTCAAGTAATATAATAGTTTTGCTTCATGTGATTTTGTACTTTCTGATTTGTGTGAAACAATAGCCTCTTAGAGGTCTACCCTTCATCTATATACGGTCGGGAAACTTGTGTGTATACATGCATTTGACGAATCTAGGTAGCTAACAAAAAACTCCCAGAACACCTTGCCTTACTTCCCTGGTGGAAGTTCACGTGTTTAACCTAATTTGCTAGTGTGTATTTACTTTGCTTTTGGGATGATGATTTGTACATGGACTGGTGTGTCTGTGTGTGATAGATGAACACGGGGTATCTTTTAACTTAAAATAGAAAACCTAAAAACACAACCACAACGAAACCTAAATTGGGCTAAACTGCACTTCCACGTCTTTATTTGTCAATATGCTCCAGGCTAACGACGTTTGTACATATGTCTTTTCTAAAATCATGCTTTGTTGACGGTGCAAAGAATTCGTTTTTACATTTACAGCACGGTCTCATTCAAGCTTCATTTAGAAATGCCATCCCTTGCTGAGATTTAATGCGTGAAGCATTCATTTCATCTTTGGGGCCTACACTGTCAAGCGCATCAGCCATCACAATTAGTTATCCTAGTAATATTCACGCTTTGAACGAAACAAGAACGTCTTGACCGCATGCTGGGGAATTAGTCAATCTCGCGATTTATATTAGATTTGGTAAGGTCCATTAACTCTGAGAATGTTTTTGTATGCCTCTAACTTGGCTTTGGTTAATGCTAAAAAGTAAAAATAAAAATCATAATTATTTTATAATGAGTAAATTTCCATCTTGAAAGCCATGTGTATAACATAATTTACAAAGTTGGTTAATCAGCAAGAAGCGATATTTGAATAGAACTCGTTAAAACGAGAAGTTATTATACAACTGATTGCAAGAAGTATGAATTCGGAGGCTCGGAACGTCATAAAAAGATGCTATTTAACTCTCATTTTAATTGTGGAAATTAGTAGAAAATAGTTACTAGACGTCATCTCAATGATTAATATTAGTTGTCAAAAGAAGAATAATTATCAAATAATACTACCATCAATAAAAGGCGTTTTTTGTCGAAACAAGTTTAATAAAAATTGTCATAAATAAGGAATTGAAGTGTCATGCTCATATTACGTAATTTTTTAAATCAAATTATTAATTTCTCTTTACTTTGATTCATGGTATTTTATCAGTTCACTGGTGGAGAGTTGACAAGTTTCTCCGGACACTCCGGTTTCCTCCACCGTTCCAGAATTAATGAGGTAAGTGAAATACTCTAGACTTTGCCATTGTCGGTACACACCATCACTACACCTCATTCACTCTTCCTTCTAAATATAAATACCTACCTTAATTCAATATAGACTACATATAGTCTGTTTTATCCAAGTTTGGGGTGGAACTATCTTTCAAAATCTGCAATATAACCATGGAAGCAACAGCAAAATAAAATAAACAATATGATATGATAGACACATGATAATGACAATAACCTTTATGTTTGGGTGTTGAGGGGTCGACCAATATAACTATAACCACTTAAAGTATGCTTCAATGCCCGTCGAAAGTCTGGAAAATAATCAATAGCTCCATTACATGTCTGCAGTTTTTGTCGTCTCTTGTTTTGATTTGCTGCTTTATTGTTTGGTCAAATTGTGCTATGTTTTTGATTGCTTTGGTTGTTGTCAAGTACAGGTTTTCCGTTGTAAATCTCTGTAGGTTATTTTAAAACCAGCGTGTCTGTATTGTTTTTGTTTTGGCTGCTTTATTATTTACTCACATTGTGTCGTGTTTTCGTGTTTCGATTGCATTTGCTGTTGTTTAGTACACGTTTTTCTTAGGTAAATTTCTTTTTACTATTTTATAATCAGCAGTCCCATTATGTGTCTGTATTTTTCTCTCTTGGCTGCTTTATTATTTACTCACATTTTGTCGTGTTTTCGTGTTTTTGATTGCGTTGGCTGTTGGTATGTACATGTTTTCCGTCTTTTAATTTCTATCATATTTTATAACCAGTAGTCCCATTATGTCTCGCCTTGTCTGGCTTTTATTACTTTCTCAAATTGCGCTATGTTCTTAGTTGCGTTGGTTGTTGTCAAGTACAAGTTTTTCCGTTGTTAATTTCTTGTTTCTATCATACGTAGGGTATTTTATAATCAATAGTTCCATTATTTGTCTCACCTTGTCTGGCTGCTTTATAATTTGCTCAATTTGCACTGTTCTTGGTTGCGTTGATTGTTGTCAAGTGCATGTTTTTTCCGTTGTAAATTTCTGTCTTCTTTAATATGTAGGGTATTTTATAATCAGTAGTCACATTATTTATCTGTATTTTTGTCTTGGTTGTGTTGGTTGTTGTCAAGTGCATGTTTTTTCCGTTGTAAATTTCTGTCTTCTTTAATATGTAGGGTAGTCACATTATTTGTCCGTATTTTTGTCTTGGTTGCCTTATATTATTTACTCACATTGTGTCGTGTTTTCATTTCTTGATTGCGTTGGCTATTGTTAAGTACATGTTTTCTGTTGTAAATTTCATTCTTCTATTACATGTAGGGGATTTTTTATAATCAGTCTCTAGACTTGTCTGGCTGCTTTATTGATTGCGCTATGTTCTTAGTTGTTGTTATGTATAATATGTTTTTCCGTTGTAAATTTCTTTCATTATATATAGGGAATTTTATAATCAGAAGTCCCATTATGTGTCTCGTCTTGTTTGGCTTTTTTATTATTTACTTTGCCGTGTTCCTGATTGCAACGGCTGCTATCATGTTTTTATCATTTAAAAAATTATATATATATAAATCTCAGGGCCTTCAATATTTATTCCATTTAAAAGGCCAGATCATGTTATATGTGCAAACTGAGACACACAAACACATAAAAACAATCAGGAAAACTGGTGTATTGTCTTAATACATTGTCTCAAAAAACAAATCATGTAACAGTTTCATTTTTCAATTCTTCAAAAGACACCCACCTTTTTTAAAATTTTAATTTTCTACAAAATAAAAAAGGAATAAAACGGCCATAAAAGGTAAAAAAAGTGGATATATTGTAAATACTCAAGTTTCAGTATAAAGCATACTTGTTACTAAAATTCCTTTGAAATACAAATTTCAATTTGGGTTGAGGTGGTATGAAGTTGGTAAAACACTTTACTATATATCAATACATTCTTTACAAGGATTGCTTTGCAATATAATTGTGGAGGATAATCACGAACTGACGTTTGTACATATCAGAAAATATCTAAAATCTCTTAATATTGCAATTGAAAAGCATTTCTATTCTCGAGGAACCAAGAATACGCCACAAAAAAGTAGAAAGATAACAACATAAATGGAATAAAAGAAATTAGAACCTGAAACGCATACAGTCGGCAAAAACCAAAATCAAACAGGAACACGAATTAAATAAATGTAAATTGGAAGAAAGAAATTTGCAACTAAAGTAGATGTACTTAACAAAAATCAATGGATACATAAGAATGTAGTACAATTAAAACGACGACAGAAAGAGGGCAAACAAAACAGGGCAACCGATGATAGAATCAGCTAAATTAGACATGACACGGAAGACAAAGAAATAGTAGAGAAACAGTTTAAGAAGAAAAAGACCAGATAAAACGGCCAAACAAGACAATACAAATGATAAGGTAAACAAACAGCTAGTCACACGACAACAAACCAATGATAATTACAAGAAAACAAGACAAAATTAAAGTTGACACATTATAAGACCACAGAAAAAGACATTTGTCTCGGTTAAACATTCACAATTAATTGCTCTGGTTTTCTTACCAATATTGCAATTTACAATTGAATGTTCTAATGCTCTGGTTTTCGGAAGACAAAAATTACCAATGTTGCAATAATTGCAAGATAAAAAATCCATTCATTCAGAATTTTTTCTTGTTACCGAAGACGGTTAGACTACACATTTGACCTTCATCGAGATATTTAACGCTCATGAATAGTTTAAGAAATTAATTACTATGGCGTAGATAATTAATTAACAAATAGTAATTACAATATACGGTATAATTAAACACGTGCCGCCTCACGTCCCCTGGGGACTACTCGTACACCGTAACACAGAATTGTCTATATCCCACATTTCTCTGAAGTCACAATTGATCTGGTGTAAATTACACTCCGTTAGATAAAATCTTTATTTTCCTTGTTCTTAACAAATTAACTGTGTGTAGTTGTGTGTTTTGACATGTGGTAAACATATATACTTCATATGTGTGATTTAATTACTTGAGAAAGTTATATATATAATTGCCGTAAAACTTCGTTAACATTTAAATTAACTAAATTGCCAAGCTGATTAATTTAAACTCTTCTTGTCAAAGTTCTGAACAAAAAGTCAATTCATGCTGTTTAAAATTTTTAAAGAACTGGGCAAGCATTAAACTAGGAAACTTTTAAAGTGATTCTAATCAAACTTTAGATTTATTTTGTTTGACATTTGGTGTTGAAGATATATATTTGATATATTACTTGCCATCTTCAATATAACAAAACCAATTCTAGCATTATTTTTATGTCTAGTTCTATATCGAATGATTTGGAGGTTTTTTTTATCAGTTTGTAATTTTGTTTGTCTGTGGTATATAACCTTTACTCTCTTGTATTGTTTAAAAGTGTTTCTTGGCCAAATTTGACCAGTGCCATTGACTTTAACAAACTTGCAGATCACAAGCACATCTAGATCCGACAAGTGCTGCATTCAATACGACTAACTGAATGAACATCTCCAAAAAAAAAAACTCGTTAAAGTCAGTAATTGCCCTTTAATTGAAATCCCCATCCTTTTAAAAGAAGGATTTGACACATAATCGGAAGAGAGAATTGGCGTAACTTCGGATAATTTTTCTGAAAATTTCAATAATTTCAATGTGTTTAAGAAAACAGTCTTTGAATGGTAACATGATTCCGACGCCTCCTAATTTCCCTGATATACCAGTATTAGAAACACGATATCAATTTGAACTAACAATGCCGTTATTTTTTACATGACATTAAACACATTTGTATCGCTACACAATCAATATGTTCTGGTACAAATGAACCGGCTTATTTGTTTAAACAATTCAGTCACTAACGATGACTTTACCATGTAGGTTTTTTTCGGGGAAAGTTTTGTTTTGACAAAATAAACGGTAATATGGTATAGCCAAACAGCATTGACTGCCTGTCCGCTTGACCCTCAAGACCAGGCCCCAGTTTAGCTAAAATTTTCCTTAACTTAAATCTTACAAAATTTCAAATCTTTACAAATCTTTATAATTTTGTTAATTTTCAAGATATTAAGAAAACTAAAGTGTGCTTTTTAAGTCACTTGTAGATTAAAACTTTTGCATTTAGTTTTTACAAAAATATTCATTGGTAGTTCCAAAAAGAGATTACCAAAATTGGATAAATTTAAGTTAAGGAAAATCTTAGCTAAGGAATGATTGTGAAACCGGGGCCTGTGCAATAAATAAAAATGCACACGTTTATTTCGTTAAAACATGGGGAAACATGCATTGGTTACGCATAAACATTAGCGATGTATGGAGCATCGCACGTGCATATTCTTAACAAAAAGTCGAGGGGAAAGGTCAATGTTGTTTGCCTGTATTGACGTATCAACTCTTGGTCTGTTTTAATGTTTTAGTGATTGGGGTTCAATTAGTCCATTTGTTTCTTGAATTGAGGACTTCACCGTCAACAAAAATGCTGTTTAACTTCCTAGTTCATTAAAACCATATAAGTATAAAATGTTTAAATTATCTATTACAGGTATGTGCGGAATTAATTCGTTTCTTGCTAGGTCTTACTTCCAATTTCTAATAATTTATCGTTTTTGTGGTAATGGTAATGTTTTATTATAAGTATTCATGGCGACAAATAATCTCAAAGTTCATTATTAAAATAAGAACATGTAATATGAATAAGTTGAAACAAAATAAGAAATTGGTAAACACACGAATTACAGTTATAAGTATAATCATCACATAAAGATGGTGTCCATTGCTATCTTCGACAATTGAATCAACATAATTGCTATGTACTGTGTCTTCGTGCCATGTGCTTATTCTGAATATCTGTATGCAAGTCATATCAACGCAACGAACATCTGTGTTCTGAAAAATAATGCCCAATGGTTGGCTAAAATATATATACTTATGGTGGACACAAAAATCCCGCTTATTCGCTTGTTATAAAAGTAGTTGGCTTTTAGCACGAATACATAACTAATTAACAAAACTGTTTTGTTTTTAAAATTTTTGTGCCTAAATTATATTTCTTACATTAAAATGTACCAATTCTCTTTGTATGTAAAAATCAACTTGTTCTGAAATTACCCTCTATATATAATGGGTAACTGTAATATTTAAGACGAGAAGCATGCGTCTTATCCCTGAGTAAAACTAAGCACGAAATGGATTGTACTTTTATTGAGTGAAGTCGTAAATCATGTGATATGTTTACTCGTGCATTAGTCTTCTAAACAGATAACTTTACCAAATGCTTTACATTTTAGTATTCAGGATATCTGTGAAATGTACTGAAATAGCATTGCATTTGCATTGATGACAAGACATGCACTTAGTAAGCTTCTATTTCTTATATATTATTTAAATAAAACAATATCACATATGGAGATTTTATTTTCCATTAGAGATTGACATTTTGCCTGCTCCTACAAGTAAGATGGTGTTGTGTTAGTGGATTGGAATAGAGTAGTGTTTAGAAATTAAGTTTTATGCCAAGCCAAGTCAAGAATTTTCACTTATATCAGGCAGTCAGTTCTGAGATAGTGGAGGAAACAGGAGTTCTCTGTCATCGACATTCGGGAAGCGAATTGACAAAATTCTCCCACTAGGATCTGTCCGGAGTGGGATTCGATCCCGGGCAGTTAGAGGTGCTATGATTCGTTTGCGCGGATAGAAGATTGTACTATTGCCTTATGATAATAGTTTTACGTTCCAGCCAAGAATATTTTATTTGTATCGAGACGTCACCAGCTAACGACGAAGTGGCAGGAATTTTTACCTTTGCAATCCACACAGGGAATGTTCAATTAGTGTTCATTAACGTTCAACACATGTTTTAAGGTCTTCTGAAGGACACCGTGACCCCCCATTTCTCAATGTCAAGTGGTCGACGAAAGAACAGTCTTGGTTAGACCCCGGACGGGGTTCGACCCTAACCTTCGCATTTACTATGCCAACTGAGGTACAGTAGTTGTTTGTTGTGTTAGTGACCTGACTGCTGTATGATTGATTGTCAGTTAACAAGCTAGTCTGATCACTTACATGGCTCGTCTCCCTCAGCATAATTACTTCATCCCCCATTGGGAGGGTACTTTAGTAGTTTACCAGCAGGGGATGGATATAAGATAAATGATTAATTTTAGGTTTTGATTATACTAACTGCGATTTGTAGAATCATTTACAGACACAAATACATTAGCCAGACATTGAAACAGATAACCATTAGAAAAAACAAACAATCTATGGCGGAGAAGAAAGGTACGTCATACAGTGTATAGTGGTATGTCTGCTTTGAAGAACACACTGCATACATGTTAAATAAATAATCATTAAACTTTGATTGATAAATGATTAGGCTAATGAAGAGTAATTATCAGTGTTTTTTTCTTTGTTGGTTTAGATCAGTGACTATCGAAGATGGATGGGGCTTGATAGACACAAACAAATTTAAGAGACGATATACAAGATGTGGTTTTATTATTATAAACTGCGAAAAATGAAAAACCTAAAATTGAAAATTTAACTTTAAACAAAAATGATAACATTTAAACTTCAAGAGACACATATTTTAGATTGATGTTCATCTGAATATACTTGGAGGATTAGCGTTTTTATGCTAAACATTGTATTGTCTCTGATTTGCAAATGCTTATTTGAAAAGAGGCACCGGTGGCCGTGTTGTCTAAGACGCTAGTTAACGGATCAGAATACCTCTCGTCGCCAAGGCTCGAATCACACTCGGACAGCCCCTATTGTAAGAAATTGTATAAGTTTGCATGCTGAGACTCGATGGTCAAGACGGACCACCTAGTGAAAGAATCTTAACTTGGCGTAAAACACCATTACTCAACTCTTATTTTGCAGGCTCATCAAGTAGTTCAAGTAGTTTTGTAGTTCATCAAGTTCTGTCAAATGTTTTAACAATTGTAAATTAGATATTTTACAATCTGCTATCTCTATATATGTATTTGGTGTTTCATTTTTGCGGTCTATTTGGCTACCCAAATTTCTGTGTACTTTAAGCATAATTCGAATATAATATAAAAGTACTTGAAATGACTAACCAAACCCTACGATAAAAAGCCATTATTTTCAGATTAAAAACTGGGAGAAAACCCTTCCCCATTTATACATATTTAAAGGCTAGAACATATAGTGGATATATCCTCAGCGTTTGATGAATGGTAAAATAAAAACTAACCAACTATGATAGATTTGTTTAGTATCTCTATTCCTATTTCATTATAAATAAATAGATTCTTCCGAGCTACCAATTCAACATACTCCATAACAAAAATCCAATACGCTAAAGTCTGATTCTATTCGGCTCCGTTTTTAGCCGTTAAGTGAGCGATCGCTTTTGCATTATCGTTCTGGAAATATCTGTATTTCGATTTTAGCTGAGCTTAGAATTACAGCAGATTGCATGAGAGTATAAAATAATTACTTTTCTGTTATGTTTCCTTCAACAGGTCAGAGATTAATAACATCTACATTGTTTTGTGTGTCAGATCATCCTTCTTCATTTATCAAAATCACAAACTTTGCCACCGTATTCACACACACTACATATTTCCGCCCGTTTAGCGATTTTTGATCATTTTTCATCGAAAATTCTGTCATTTAATTATCGACATCAAGCATTGGCTAAATAATCAGGATGGCAAGCATTCCATGTTCCATGTTGAATATCGGTCAAAGTTAGAGCAAGGGTAATACACAGCATAGTGTAAAACACGGAACCATCATTCAACTTTGTATTGATTGCTTATTGCTTTCTGGCATAACATTTCATATTTCAATTTTACTTCAGCTTAATATGATTTCTTAATAATAACTATAAAAACGTGTTTCTTTTATAAATATTGAACTTGAAGTTTGAAACTAAGTTATTTTTTAAATAGAGGACTTTAAGCTAAATTTCTTTTTTAAAATAGGGGACGTAAATTTTCGAAACTAAATTCCTGCTTTAGTAACGGTTGAAATAAATTGAAGGTCAAAAAGTTCATTCGATTGTATAAGACACCCGATGTTGTATTTTCTACAGAGCTTATGGTTCCAATAACATCCCGTGCAAAACAGGATTAGCGTCTATACTTAATGTTTAATGAAGAAATGTCACCTAAGGTCCTGTTTCGAGAATGCAATGGAGTGCCTAATGAGTTTTGGATAACAACATCCATTTGGTTCCGATAACATTCCATGCAGAATCAGGGTTGGTGTCATCACAAACTATCCAATGGTAACAGATTATTCAAGGTACTTATTCAGGAGTGCAATTTAAAGTGCCTTATTTCAGCATCTATTTCATGCATCTTGCTCTAGTTAAACAATCGCTCAACATTGACTGAAATACACGAATGTCTTGAAATCCAAGGAATTTTATTATTCAGATTCCAAATTTGTCAGAAAGAAAATCTTAGTTAAGGAACAATAAACTGGGACTAGAATCAAACATTCAATATGCTGGCTAGTAACTTCCCCCAACGTTCAATTTCAACTGAGGATTTAAAATGATACATTATTTCGTTCATATCCAACCCAAAATTGCTGTAACGATTTCCAACAAGTCTTTAGAATACAAAACTCAAGCATTCAATTTTTTACACTGTTCTCCAATGAAAAGCACAATGTGAGCCAGTACCGATTCCAACGTTCCACATTTTATAAGTAGCCGTTTGACTGGTCAGTCTCTATGGACAGCTGGTTAGTAATTTTTCATTTAAGTCGATTGTAAGTGTTTTTCTGACACATGTATTGCGATACCTTTACGATAATTGTTGTAATTAATTGGTATAGAGTCGGAGATAGATCGGGAAAAAGTGTTTATGTGACACGCATCAATAATAGCGTGGATAGGCATGTTGGTAAACAATACTCCAAGGAGAGAAAGCCTATGTAGTGTAATTAATCCATAACTAAGATAGCTTGCACTTTAATACTAACAAGCATATTCTTAACTATAAAAAGTACAACTAATATAGTACAGACCTGTCGAAAGTTTGTCATGGAGTGAACGAATAAAAAACAAACATACTAATCTATGTCCGAATCACAATCCAGAAGCAAAGTAAACACTTTGGAACTGACAAGTTAGGCTACACAAATGTCTTCCACCAAGGAAGTGATGCCGGGTGCTCAGAAAGGATAAGCACATCCTGTTTAGCTATGGGGCGTCAAATATATCCAGGGCAATCCTGGACACAGAGACATCAAACTTGTCAACAAGTCTAAATGAGTCATAGTTCGGCTACCGAGTTACTGGGATATTAATAGCTTTTGGCTGAAAACCTGTCGAGAAATAAAGAAGACAGAAGATGCTGAAATCTAGCTAACAAGGGGTCAAGAAGAGCTGCTGATACAGCTGTAATTCCCTAGCTTACTGTTAAATCCTTTTCAACATGCCCTTACTGTATCTGCGATCCTTCAAAACGATATTAAGCATTTGTTTTGTTTAAGCAACAAGATTCCATTTCAATTAATTGGTAATGACGATTTGGTCTATACGGAATCAATTATTTATTTTTAATTGTACTTTTTTGTTTGGCCATACATTTTTTTAATAGAACAGTATAAGTATGGTGCTATCGATGTTGGTGTCTTTGTCACTAAAGTACAGTACAGGCTTGTCGAACGTTTAACACTATAACGAATTTTTGCCAAATTGGCAACTCATCTCGTCCCCTCAGCAGTTATAGTTCGAAAGCTTTTTGGTAGCTGTTATCTATCTGTTTGTCGGCAGCTTATCAGCCACAAGGTATCCATATCTCTGCAGCCGAGCTTTGACTGTTTTTGTCAGCCAAGTGTTAAGTTTTTTGACAAGTTTGCATTGTATGTCCGAATTAAAAGTAAAACATATCTTTTTTACGTGAAATTTTAAAATATTTCAATGTTTCTGGGAATAAAATTAGTAGAGGAAATATGAAGCAATAATGATAGACATGGATCTAGATGAACATCTATGTTTCAATATAGAGGTCGTCGGTTCTTGAAACCATGTAAAAATGATAGCCAATCTTGACATAATTGTAGTCGAAAACATAAACATGGCAATAGGAAAAACAACTAAGAACATGAAACAACAAAACAGTTTTTACACAATTCTATTTAATCACTGATATAAAAGAGGAGAAACGTCCCTAACCTACCGCTTCATGTATATCCATAACTGCTGACAATAAAACAAGTCTTTAGGCGTAACAAACATTTGACGCATTTTTTGGCTCTCAAATTAATACAAATATTTGTGTGTAAGGTTACTGAAATTCAGCTAAACATGAGCAGGACATAGTTAGCATTGCATGTTAGAGAGGAAACGTTGCAGATTCCAATTATATCATTATATGACATGGTTTTTAATGCTATTAGTGGCACCCCACTGTTGGCAGACAGTGTCATTGTAGAATGTGACGTTTATACAAAGGTTTTTTATCCCGATCGATGACGTAAACAATAATGATTAGTTAATCGTGTTATGTAACACGCTTTACAACAAATTGAGAGAAATGCATTTAATAAGCTTCATAATTAACAACAATATGTTTTCACTTTTAAAATGTCAATATTACTGACTAAAATTATTGGGGTTTTTCAGAAGTACATACTCATTTGTTGTGTTCACAGCATGTTTCAATATACATAAATTCATAATTATTACTGTTATATTTGTATAATGCATTGAGCTAATACATCATTTGTTTCCCTTATAAGAATGCAATCTTAATTGAAATGCAGTTGCTGAAGGCTTCATGCAGATAAAATCGTATGGCTTTGTTTCTTGTAGCGCTTTTAGTCTAGACATGGAATTAAAAAAGCTACCTCATGAAGGTCGCAAATCCAGATTTTAAAATACAGCATACTTCATAAACAGGACGAGCGTTGTCAAATAGACAGCTTCATTTCACTTCCTTGGTGCGAATTCAAGTCGGATCGATTACTATTGCAAGAAAGTTTGTCAGCAAGCTTGTTGAAGGCCAGTGATTTTTCTGGAAACTTTGGTTTCTTTGGTCATCCAAAAACTGACCACCTCAAATAATAATATAGGTTAAAGAATTTTGACCGGTGTGTAAAGTCACGTAACTCTACCCCACTCCAGCTGTATGTGTTATGGCGGGCGTGGTTCTTATTTTTATTTTACGGTGTGCACAATGTTACTATTGTATTAGTATTGTTTCAGTAGGATAATCATTTTCCTCTAGTTCCATAAAACCATACAATGAAAAAACAAGAACATGAAGCTTATTCCAGTGTTTAGGTTTAACAGTCGCTATGAGCTACTTTGGAATGAATGTATTTTTTTAAAAAAAAATTACAAGAATAGCGCATGGAAATATGAATGAAATAAGAAATTAATCATCTTTAGCCCTGAAAACCACTGTTGACAATTTAATTGATCGTTCATATAAGGTCAAGGTCATAAATCCTCTGTCGTCTGTT
Source organism: Anadara kagoshimensis (assembly GCA_021292105.1). Taxonomy (NCBI): domain Eukaryota; kingdom Metazoa; phylum Mollusca; class Bivalvia; order Arcoida; family Arcidae; genus Anadara; species Anadara kagoshimensis. Next base: position 21,151,346 of record CM037870.1, on the reverse strand, counting down.
GAAGTGTTTTATGTCGAATCTTTATTTCAAGTTTCACTTTCCAATTTTGGAAAATAGTTTAAAAATTACCAAAACTTTGCACCAATGAGGACGCCCACTGCATGCTATTTCTTGCAATTCACAAGAAAACATACACGTATATATTATTAGCTAGGAATGAAAATATTTTAAAGGTTCAAAACATTTGCTCCATTTGTTATCAATTTTGATTTCACACGTGGCGGGTGTACTTACGAGGTACTTACCCTTCTGGAGCACCCGAACTAGCTTTCCTGGTGGAAGCTCACTTGCTTAACTTAAATTGCCATATTTCGAAGTTTTCGCTTTGCTTGTGGGATTTTGATTTTGACATGGACGGTATGCTTGTGTTTGATTGGAAAAACATTAACAAAAATTTGTACCAATGTGGGCGCCGACCGCAAGCTATGTCTAGCAATTTTCACACAAGACATTATATGATATTATATACCACAGATAAGTTCGAAGATTTATCTTTTCTATAGAAATCGTTTAAAAATATGCAATGCAAGCATTTGCAGTCAAGCCAAGGTGAGTTAAAACTGATATAAATACGAATAACACAACGACAAAAATATAGACACAATATTCATGTATGTAATAAATCTGACCGTTCATTCCAAGCTGTTGTTGAGCAGAACATTGTTATAAGCAGCTACATAATTAAGTAACGTTGTACAGATGCATATCATATCCACACTTATTAAACTGTCAATGCTGCATTTTTGCATTATGTACCAGTATGACTTATTATCCAGAACTATGCCGTCTAAGTTGTTAACTTGTCATACAACAAATTGTCTTGTCAAAACCTTGTAAATTAAACAGAGTACAAAACAAAACAGCAATATAATGCTGCAATGTTACAGAATGTTACGGAGACCTTGTGGTGACATTGGAAATTATTTAATATTTAATTGGCAAATGGCAAATGCAATGGCCATGGACAGAACCACCAATAACACTTAAGAAACAAATAATAACATATGCACTGTTCGAAATGTTGGTTGTATTTTTTTTGTATTTTATTCAAAACGATCACTCAAAAGCTTTAGAACATTGGCTTCCTTTAGGCCGCTCGTGACATGATCGGTCCCTTTATGATTGTCTTGTAATATGGTCGGTTCCTTTGTACTATGATTTTCTCGTAATATTTTTATTGCTTTGTGATTTCCTCGTTTTCAACAGGTTTCTTCTGATTTTCTGCTTTTGTCCACGAATTATATACCTTTTTTGTACTTTTGGTTCCAAAACATATCACTTAACTCTATTGATAATTAAGGAGATTGATTCCGACACCTTGCGATGCTTGTTGTTATGGGTATTTTATATCAATAGATCAAACTGAACGAATTATTTTCATCATAAATACAATTTTCTCAAATGTCACAAATGGGGCTCCGTAAAAATTACAACCATAGACTCATAAATCTTTGCTTAAAGAAAATATATCATTACGTTTGGAATCTTCACTCAGTTTGAAGTATAAATCTGTCGGCAGATAATCCGGTATTATGATAATCAATCCCGACACCGATTTATTCCAGAATGATTGTAATTTTGTGTCGTGTTGTTCGTGAACTTTTATTGTTTTGTGGCTATTGATGTCAACCCCGCATTACATCTTCCAAGACACGTGCGCTTATAAAAAAACAATAATACGCAATAACAAGGCATTTCCTTGAATACCTCATCACGCAACTTTACATAACGCATTTTTCACTTTGTACATCAACGTATAATTAAAAATGCTTTGATGTGCAGGATGAAAAAGTAATTATTTGCTTCAGTTATCATTCTAATATAATTTATTTTCTACCGACACATACTTACAATAAATAACTAAAATAATTCTATTTTCTCTTCACATATCATTTTTGCTGTGCTAAAATCATTATTTTTACATTTTCTATTCACATATCATTATTTTTACGTAATATATATTGGTTTAATTGTCAAAAATGCTCACAAAGTTTATTATGACTATAAGATAAATCTAATTTCGCTGCAGAGACGTTATAGATTACGAGCTTATCTCTGTTTCAAAGAATTTCTACTGAACCTCCAGTTGATGTTTTGGAATGACTTCATTTTAAGAAGAATGTGATTTATAATGTCTCAAAACCGGCACTTAAAATTGATATTCATTATTTCGGATGTGTGCAATTATTTCAATTTTGTCAGATTTTCTTGCTGTAATAAAAACGTAATGCAACTCATGTAGATAAGACAATGTATGTAATATATCGGTACTCGAATCCACTGTATGCAATATATATAGAAGTGCTTGATCGAGAACCTTAGTTTTGGATTCCTTTTAACATATGACTACTTAAATATTTTACGACTCCTTGTTTTTTGCCATCATTGCAATCTTTACCATCAACATTTTGACTGCAAAAATGTAAATGGGCGTATCTTGCTCTGCCAAGCAGCACTTTTGCTTATATTTCCAAGGTTTTGTATTTACATAAAGTAGATAAAAGATAGTATCATTTATTTCAATCAAATGACGACAAGATAATTTTACATCACTGGATTTTAAACAACATGCTTCTGTTGTAATTAAACTTTTTATTGTAGAATATATTTGGAGACTATGAAATAAAAGCTTGAAATAAAAGGCACGACTGATTCCTCAAGTTCTGCTTTATATTTAGACTTATACCTGAATTATGACGCACACGAAAGGCTACATTTGAAACTTTGTGACAAACGTGATGACTTCAATTTATCTATTGTCAACTTTCCTTTTTTATTCAGCAATATACCTGCTTCTCCTGCTTATGGTGTATTTGTTTCCCAAATAATACGCTATGGTAGAGCTTGTTCCCACTACGGGGATTTGTACAACGAAGTAGGCTGCTTGCAAATAATTTGTTGACTCAGGGATATTGCAAGCCTAGGCTAACCAAGGCCCTCAAGAAATGTTATGGCTGTCGTCACAGTATTGTTGATAAGCTGATTGCTTATAGTTCCATGCTCCTTTCACACAAATTTGATTACACACGTGGCGGTTGTACCTAGCTAAGCAAGAGTTTCTTACCCTTCCGGAGCACCCGGCCTCACTTCCCTGGTGGAAGTTCACGTGTCTAACCTAACTTGTCAGTTCCAAAGTTTTTACTTTGCTTCTGGATTGTGATTCGGACATGGATTAGTCTGTTCGTTTTTTATTACAACATGTAGTACAATGTATATTTTTACCTTACTTCGTCAATAAAAACATTACATGTACAATGTTACGGTTACTGTTTTCCTGGATGATAAAGCAATCATATTATTCCGGAATGTCATGTGACAAAGCAGGAACTCGAGAAGCAGTTTTACCATTGCGAAGGTCAAGAGAATATAAATAAACCTAATAAGTATAAAAATCTCTCTTTTAGTACTGCTCACAATGAAGACACCAAAGAACGAGCAACCCAATGTCATCATCATTGCCATTAGCGAGTACAATTTTATTTTAACTGTCTTCTGTTAAAACAAACCAAAATGAGCAATTAATAGTACGGCCCTCAATGAAGACAGGCAGAAATGAGTAAGAAATCCTTAAAGCAATTAATAACACGTTCCTCAATGAAGACATGCAGAAACAAGCAAGAATTAAGAATTAATAATTAAGCATTGTACAAACTCCTAATGAAGTCCGGACTTCATTAGGCGACGGACTTCACCAGGAGTTGTTACAAAGCATTTATAGTATTGCCCTCAGTGAATACATGCAAACATGAACACGACACTCTTAAATCATTAATAGTACGGCCCTCAATGAAGACATGCAGAAATGAGCAAGAAAGCATTATCGTTACCGAAGACAGGGAAATGATAATGGCGGGAGATAGGAGTTTGTAATTGAAAATACATTATCATTATGGACATATATCGGATAAATATCGTCTTATTCTACATTAATCACACATATCTAAACAGTTTGAAAATAAATCAATCGAAAAAAGTAACTTTATAATAAATATCGCAGAAAATAAATATAACTATTAACGTTGATAAATCTGTTTAAAGACCGAAGTCAAAGTTCTTGACTATATTTCAACTTTCGTTTTAAATACAATCTCATTTTTTCTCATACCCTGTTCAATGTAAACGTGATTACAAATCTTAAAGGTTACATAATGCAGTAAATCAAACAAAAATCATTTTATTTTGTCCCAGGGAGAATTTCATTTAATCAACTGTATTTGGAGATTCGCATCTTTTGAGGCTCAAGAGTGATGCTTAGGGTTTTTTATGCATCAAAGATTAAAGGAAATGTTACAGTAAGTTATTAAATTTATAGAACACTGAAAATATCCATAAGATAAAAAGTTTTATAGTCATGTCTTCTGTAACAACTAAATCCCTGTTGGTCGAAGAGAGCAAAATGTGAAATAAAAATTGTGTGAAAAGGTAGGCTTGCTCTAACCCTTTCTCTTTGCACAGAAATTTTCACAAAAAATCAATCAAATCCAAATGACTGGGTAACTTTTTATATAAAATGTTAGTTGGGTTCACCGAGGGCGAGTAAATGGGAAGGAGTTCTTGCGGAAGAAACAGTCAATTTTAACTTCGCGGCGTCATGTCTTTAGATGATATATAGGGACCCTTATATCATTGGTATTTTGATCCAAAAAGTGACATTTATCAAATATTTTACCATCAAAAATACAATCAACATTGTCATCAGAACATTTTCTGGATTGTCCCGATTTTGCATCTTAATAAAATGATACTATGAATTTCTTTTCTGTTCTATTGTCTTTCTGACTGGATGACACTCTCAATTGCATGTGTCAATCAATGTCTTATTTCAAACTATGTGATATAATAGATTCCTTACAAGAATTTACATGAGAATTGAACAATTGGGAAAATTGTAATGTTTCTGTTAGAGGAAGTTCATTTCATATATTGCGCCAACAAGCAAGTATGAAGCATGATCACGTAATTAACATACAGTGCAAATGATAAACAATGCTAAATGACCTAAAACCTTGTTGAGAAACTGACAAGATGTCGATTGCATAAAAACGACAACGTGTTCGCTGGTACTACTACTGTCATGTTCTGATTTTAAATGCATTATTTTAATAAAAATTCAAAATCAGCACATGACACTACTGAGCGTAATATAGATAGCCGCTGATAATCTTGGCGTATTTGGCATTGCTGAAGCCGCCAAAATAAATTACAACAAATTTGTATCAAAAATGTAAGATGCAATATGAACATATGTTATCATGAAATCATAAATCTGTCAAATGTTTTAAAGTCATGGCATGTGCTAATTTTTAATTTATTTCATAAAAGTAAAATGTATACATGGCAATGCAGTGATTAAAATAAACCTCTAAACAATTGGTTAACAATCCAAGCCATATTCGTGATCCCTGAATAGAACCTTGTTTTATTTTTGATTTTTTTTACATTCAAAGTGAACTTCGTTTGAAAGGTACAATACGTCCAAAATGGAATACAAGCCAGTGGTATTTTAAAAACGTGTATATTGTGGGTTTTTTTTAAACAAACGAATTATATATAAGTACATTTTTATAAAGCTACCAATGTATTTTTCAGAATCTGAACACTGCTCTGTTGCATTTCATGATCTTTTCAGGAAGCAGAAAATAAGAGAAAATGATTACTGAATGTATAATCTAAAATTAAGAAAAACTTGGAAAATGGAGAATTAAATATAATAGTATAGTTTCAAATAAAATGTTTGTCTTTTTCTTGATGATTAAGTCGTAACTTTATTACCTCAACAGCTGTGACATCAGTGTGTATAAATTCATATTAATCTATCATTAATGAATCAGCCATTGTGGGAGGAGCTAAACATGTAAATGATAAACGTCACGTCACAAAGGTGTTGAAATTCATACCAGACGTCAACATGCAAGAGGGGAGGAGTCAACGTGTTAGTAATTTACATCCAAGATGGATGGCTTCCGTTATATAATTGTAACGGTTTTGTGATGCATTTGTTTTGTAAACGTATTGTACTCATTAACCCAGCTTTGGTATGCCATGGTGTAACTTGGTGTAAAATCCGTGTTGTGTTATTAAAACACATCCCGAGTGCATCTGTTCTGATGTATTGTCTTCTTAATTTGTCCCAGAGGTATTTCTAATTTCTCGCGTGAACATATGTTATATTTCATAGAAAAGTCGATTAAAAATGTGTTCAGTGTGTGTGTAATGTAAAAATAATTGCATAAAAATACCAGTTCTTTAGTGTGATAAAATAGGACATCTGAAACGAGTCTAGGAATTTGATTATGATTTGATATTGAATTTTTGTCTAACACAGAAAATTTAAGGATTGCGAGCAAAAGGCGAGTGCATTTACGATATTGAGTCCAGGTGTACTTTGGGAAATTTTATAGAATCAATTTAAAAAATACGCAATTTCCAGTAATCTTGGAGTAAACGAGCACCCTTAATATACATCACAACTAAACTTTTCTGTTTCATATTTTCTTTTTTTTATTTTGAAAAGGGTGTGCAAGGTTAGCTTTGGGAAGGATGGAGGTCAGTTCCTTTTGACTCCGTCAACCTGGATCCGCCAATTTAGGCACCCATAAGCTGTTATTCCAGTTTTTGTGATGGGGCTATTATCACCTATTTTGTGTTTTGGTTGTTTAAATGTCAGCAGATTCTCATAGTTATTGACTTATTACGATGTTTGTCCGGTCTGTTTTATTTTCAAATAATAACATTAATGGACATTATGTAAATTATACATGTTATAAATGGGTTATTTACATGCATAATATTGGAAATGATTGTGATTAAAACTTTCAGTTTTATGAAATGCCATCGTTATTTACGTCGTATACCTACAATTTTCCTGTGACGGTGGTAGCCAGCTAAACAGAAGGTACTTACCCTTCCGGAGCACCTGGCCTCACTCTCCTGGTGAAAGTTTACGTGTTTGACTTATCTTGCTTTTGGGATTGTTACTTTCACATGGACCATTATTTCTGTGTTTGATTATATAGAATTTCATATTTTTGGGCATTTCCAGAAAAGACTTTAAAAAGTCAGAGTTTGGAACACGCCAAGGTAAATGTCTACTGCAAAACAGGGTCTAAATATTTGAAGTAATATTGTTGTAACATAATGCAGAATTTATACGCTGTTTGACAAAGTTAGATTTTTAACGCACTACCATTTTAAGTGCTTTGCATTAAATCATCCCCGGTATTAAGTTCTGACTCTGATTACAAATAGAAGAGAGAATTGTCGAGAAAAAATTGAATACACATAAAAAGGCTGCGAACAATTAAGAATTTACTGCCATTTTTTCTTGGGTCATCAAGTAATGAATCGGGTTTTAAAACTAGCAAATCTGATGAAGTACGAAGAATGAAATTGTAATTACCATGATGTTGAGTAGGAAATTATATAACATTTTGACTTCATGGAAGACGTTTTATACTGTTGTTATTGTCACACTAAAACTCTGATGACATATACAATTATATGAATTTTACCATCGATAAATAGTAAATTGACAATATTGTAGTTTTTTTTTAATTTTCTAAAAAATACTGAAAATAAATATGTAATATTATATTTTTGAATATTTCATTCAGAAAATTAAAAAGGTACTTTAAAACATTTAGGACTTAAATTGTCAATAGTTCCTATCATTCGTGCGTATGACGTCATACATTGAGCAACTAAGTCATTGAGTGAAAAAAAAAGTTGATGGTAGACTTTCGGACAGTAAGCATGCTAAATATTTTTAGTTGAACCTGGACGTTTTCAATTAGAAATTTCCCAATTGAAATTAGAAAAAATGTCGGTTGCTGATTCGGTCACGGTGGCTAAATTCAAAACAAACCACAGGTATTTCACATGTAAACTTTTACAGATTTGTTTGGATAAATTAAGTACGAGTTCATTTAGCTCCGAGCCATATAGGTATATCTATTTATAAACAGCTGACTCTGACGCATGACGAATGATGTACTTATAGAGATAGCGGAAGGTAACACGACACCAAACTATACCAGATAAACAACGTCCATTCAATGGTCATCTCTCGATATAATTAAACCTGTAATTGCATTCTGGTTTTGTGTGTATCTGGGATCGTATACCCTGACTAATTAAGATGCAATTTTAAGATAAAGGTTGGTCAACATACATCAATACAGTCAGGATGACCTCAGGGCTATTATGAATACATTAATAAATCAACAACACAATGCATCATTTGACAATATAAAAATTCTGACCTCAGCATTGGGAAGGTTGGCATATGTACCAGTTAAACTTTAAAAAAAAACATGATTTAAAAGTGTAACAGGAATGGGTGGGGTAATGCAGTGGCCAAACAGAGACTCGAGCTCGGGGCCTTCCCAATTCTAGCAGAACGCTCTACCCGACTGAGCTACCAGGTCACCTATCTAACCCGGGCTACTACATTTCCCCCTCCTTTTTTCGATTCAACTACCTTGAAATCAAACCACCCGGTTCCAACTTAGAACCAATCTGTTTGCCGACAGAGCCTCTAAATGTAACAAGAAGGGGGAACATGCAGCTGTGACCTTCAACCCCAACACTGGCAGGACGCTCTGTCGAATAGCTACCCGGCCAACTATCGCGCTCGGTCCGCCCTAAAACCATACGTTTTCTGGGCAGATCCAAGATTTTACTGAAATTCTTTAATTAATTTCAAATAATTTATTTTTTGCCATGGTTTGGAAGCATACATTTTCTATACAATTCCAACAGTTTACAGACACCGGTTTCACAATCATTCCTTAGCTAAGATTTTCTTTAACTTAAATTTAGCAAATTTTTGTAATCTATTTTTGGAACTACTGGTGAATACTTTTGTCAAAACTAAATGCAAATGTTTTAATCTAGAAGTGATCTTAAAAACAATACCTTAAATTCTTCAATATCTTGAAAATTAACAAAATTATAAAGATTTGAAATTTTGCAAGATTTAAGTTAAGGAAAATCTTAGCTAAGGAATGATTGTGAAACCGGGACCTGGGATGTCATAAAATACTGCGTCGCTTAAGCTAACATGTTCCGCAGCTGATAACTTGGTGGACACCTTCTTGTTCGGGGCCTGTTAGTAAAGACAATGTCTTTTTAAAACCATTACTCAACTCAACATGCCAGTCTGGTGAGAGTAATACTCCCTTGGACTAATACATTTGCATATTCAACTCCCGAGTTCACTAAAACCAACAAACGCACTACCAATTTAATACTAATTCTCTCTCTCTCTCTCTCTCTCTCTCTCTCTCTCTCTCTCTCTCTCTCTCTGTATGTTTGTGTTGTGTGTTCTATTGACTAAGTGATTCAATACAACTACAGGGGCGTGGTCAATGGGAATAATGTGACTTGGTGCCTAGGGCTATCGTGATCATTGGTCAATTGATATTTTTAATTATTGTTTTTATTTGGTTTTTTTTATCTAATAAATGAATAATCCAAAGTGTATAAATAAATTAAAATTTATCAAAAAATAAAGTTTATATACCCGATTTGATCAAAATCAATTTTAAAAAAAGTACCACGCATTTAAGTGAAATAATTGAAAAATATCCGTTCAAAACACCTACAATGAAGACTTTTCACGTTAGTATTTAACACATACCATTTCTTAGTCAGCCAGTAATTCCTTCCCATGCTAGTCTGTTTGAGACCGTTAGTTACAACGGTTTCAATGACTGCACTGTCGGAGAAATCTCCGATGTGGAATGGGGAGGTGGCTTGATTAGTCAAGTAACGACCTACCTACAGCCCTTACGGGGGCAAACTCTCTCAATTCTACACCCCTTTCTTTATTAGTGACCGGTTGGTCTACGGCAGCTCTTCTCACAGCCCAGGTTCGAAATTCACTCGAGCCTATTGTGAGAAAGTTTGTCAACACTTGCCGATGGTGATTGTTCTCCGGTCAATCCGGTTTGCTCCTTAATCCCGATTGGTGTATGACATCTCCCCTCACAGCCTGGGTTCGATATCCCCTAGACCTTGTGTGGGAAACTTTGTCCATTCACTTTTAGTTGGTTATTGTTCCCCTGGCACTCGGGTTTTCTCCTTCATTCCAGAACTTGTTTATTTGACTGTTCAAGATTGATGTTCTGTGTTTGTCAGAATAAAAGAATATGATTTACATGTATACGAATTAGTAATTTGAAATAACACAAATATTTGTGACTAAATAACTGGTTAGGAGTTTACGTATTTCGTCATTACGAATTAACAATTTTACAACGATGTGTTGGGTGTTTTTGTTATTATTTCATCAGCAATTAGCACACATACACGCATGCGTTCGCATCTAATTCGACATAGCTTTTATGATATTCTGCTCATCATACGAACCCAGAAAATATAAAAATAACATATTGCTTCAAACTTTGAAAACAAGCTCAGGACAATGTACAGGAAGGTTTTTTTACGTGCCACACCTGTCGTGACACGCTGCATCGGGTTTTAAGGTCTCTCCCAAAGGACGACCCCGTGATTTTCATTTCTAAATGCCGAGTGCTGGGTCCTTCTTACTTTCAAGTGTTCAACCAATTGGGCTTCGAACCCCGACCTCCCACATGCGGAGCTTGAACTCTACCAACCGAGGTATCCTAGCAGTTATAGAAAATGTTTTGAGCATGTTAAGTAAAGTATATTTAACATTGAATTATTCCGGCACTTTTTGTTTCGTCGATGGTTACGAAGTTAAGAAGTCTATATAATTTCGGCGGATTCAGAAATTGCATGCAGATAAACTTAATTTAAGATCATTAAGAAGAGTATTTATATAACTAACTGAAATCGTAACTTTTATTTCAGAGCACATTTTAAAGATATTGCAAATGTAAGCATTGACTATATTTTTCTGGGTATCAAATAATTAACAAATTTTAAAACCAACAAATCTAGCCTGAACTGATTTTTAGTTCATCATATTTGTTGCTAGTTTTAAAATCTGGTTCATTATTTGACGAGGCCAGGAAAAACGACAGTAAATTCTTAAATAAGGTATCTCGACGCTTAACGAAACCCACGTCTTATGACATAACAAAAAACTTCAGACTTCATTAGCACAGGGGTTAAACTAGAAAAACTGTGAGCCACAAGCTCACAAAAAATACCCCCCCCCCCCGCTCCCAAAAATCCATCGGATCAAATTTTTAAATAGGAGGTGCACATCTACATTATATCACAAAGATTGTGTGAAAGTTTCATGAAAATCCATTGAAGGGTTTAGGAGGAGTTGCGGATAAGAGATCAGTACCCTAAGGTGTAACGGAAGGACCATGCATTTAAGTGAAATAATTGAAAAATATCCGTTCAAAACACCTACAGTTAAGACTTTTCACGTTAGTATTTAACACATACCATTTCTTAGTCAGACAGTAATTCCTTCCCATGCTAGTCTGTTTGAGACCGTTAGTTACAACGGTTTCAATGACTGCACTGTCGGAGAAATCTCCGATGTGGAATGGGGAGGTGGCCTGATTAGTCAAGTAACGACCTACCTACAGCCCTTACGGGGGCAAACTCTCTCAATTCTTTACCCCTTTCTTTATTAGTGACCGATTGGTTTTCGGCAGCTCTTCTCTCAGTCCAGGTTCGAAATTCACTCGGGCTTAGTGTGAGAAAGTTTGTCAACACTTGCCGATGGTGATTGTTCTCCGGGAAATCCGGTTTGCTCCTTAATCCTGATTGGTGTATCTCATCTCCCCTCAAAGCCTAGGTTTGATATCCACTTGGACCTTGTGTGGGAAAGTTTGTCCATTCACTTTCAGTTGGTTATTGTTCCCCGGGCACTCGGGTTTTCTCCTTCATTCCAGAACTTGTTTATTTGACTGTTCAAGATTGATGTTCTGTGTTTGTCAGAATAAAAAACATAATTTTACATTATATATGATTTACGTGTATACGAATTAGTAATTTGAAATAACACAAGTTAAATAGTTGTAACTAAATAACTGATTAGAAGTTTAAATTAACAAATTACGTATTTCGTCATTACGAATTAACAATTTTACAACGATGTGTTGGGTGTTTTTTGTTATTATTACATTAGCAGTTAGCACCATACACGCATGCGTTCGCATCTATTTCGACATAGCTTTTATGATATTCTGCTCAACATACGAACCCAGAAAATATAAAAATAACATATTGCTTCAAACTTTGAAAACAAGCTCAGGACAATGTACAGGAAGGTTTTTTTACGTGCCACACCTGTCGTGACACGCTGCATCGGGTTTTAAGGTCTCTCCCGAAGGACGACCCCGTGATTTTCATTTCTAAATGCCGAGTGCTTGGCCCTTCTTACTTTCAAGTGTTCAACCAATTGGGGTTCGAACCCCCGACCTCCCACATGCGGAGCTTGAACTCTACCAACTGAGGTATCCTAGCAGTTATAGAAAATGTTTTGAGCATGTTAAGTAAAGTATATTTAACATTGAATTATTATTCCGGCACTTTTTCTTTCGTCGATGGTTACGAAGTTAAGAAGTCTATATAATTTCGGCGGATTCAGAAATTGCATGCAGATAAACTTAATTTAAGATCATAAAAAAAGTATTTATATAACCGAAATTGTAAATTTCATTTCAGAGCACATTTTAAAGATATTGCAAATGTAAGCATTGGCTATATTTTTCTGGGTCATCAAATATTTAACAAAATTTTAAAACTCGCAAATCTAGCCTGAACTGATTTTTAGTTCATCATATTTGTTGCTAGTTTTAAAATCTGGTTCATTACTTGATGAGGCCAGGAAAAAACGACAGTAAATTCTTAAATAAGGTATCTCGACGCTTAACGAAACCCACGTCTTATGACATAACAAGAAACTTCAGACTTCATTAGCACAGAAGTTAAACTAGAAAAACTGTGAGCCACAAGCTCACAAAAATTACCTCCCGCTCCCAGAAATCCATCGGATCAAATTTTTAAATAGGAGATGCACATTTACATTATATCACAAAGATTGTGTGAAAGTTTCATGAAAATCCATTGAAGGGTTTAGGAGGAGTTGCGGATAAGAGATGGGTACCCTAAGGTGTAACGGAAGGACGGACGGACACCCCTATCACTATATAGCCCCCCCCCCCACTTTTTAAGCTGGGATATAATAATATTGATAAAAACTTAATTTTACTGTATGAAATGAACTGGCTCGGTGGTGTAGTGAGTTCGCCTCGAGAATGGGAGGTCGTGGGTTTGATCCCTAGCCGCGTCATAAGACGTTAAAATTTCTCGCCAGGCTCTCGGTATGTAGAGGTTAGAACAATGGGTCATGTGTATGAGACTTTAAAACTGAGATCCCGTGTCACAGTTGGAACCCTCGCCGCCTAACCCCCGAGTGCTGAGCATAGGCCAAGTTTCTGCAAATTAACCTATAGCTGGTGAAGTCCCGATATAAGTGAACTGTTCTAGACTGGGACGTTAAACACCAGCAAAATCAAATCAAATAATTATGAAATTATTGAAAACATTTTATTATAAGTTTAACAATTACCACCTTGTGCCAATATTATAATTTTATTTTTATTATTATTTTTACGACTCTTCAAGAATATTTCATTTATAAATATCAGGGTGGTCACTTTTTATACCCCACGGTTAAAAAGTGTGTGTGTGTGTGTGTGTGTGTGTGTGTGTTGGGGGGGGGAGGGGGTGTGGTTATATAGGCATAGGGGTGTCCGTCCTTCCGTTACACCTTAGTGTACCCAGCTCTTTTCCGCAACTCCTCCTAAACCCTTCAATGGATTTTCATGAAACTTTCACACAATCTTAGTGATATAATGTAGATGTGCACCTCCTATTTAAAGATTTGATCCGATGGATTTTTTTATGTGGGGGGAGCGGGGTATTTTTCGTGAGCTTGTGGCTCACAGTTTTTCTAGTTATGCATGGCAAAGGAAGCCGGAGTGCCCGAAGAGAACCAACGACCATCAGTATGGCAAGTGACAACATTTCGCGAGCAGGATTTGAACCCATATCTCAGCACAATGGTTGTATACTTCTTATATTTATTTTAACCAATAGTATTGCCGTTTTTTATTTGTCTTAAACTCTGATGACTGATGTCAAGACATTAGATACGCTTTAAGACTACATACATATCGCTTTTAAAAATATCCCTTAAGCTACAGCTGAAAGATTGCTGATGCGACGTTAAACAACATTATGAATGAGAACACGGTATTTGACCCATAATTTCATAAATTGTTAAAAATAACAACTTGCACACCTGGACAAACACATACTCTTTGCTAGACTAAGGTCTTGTTGTCGTAAATTGAGAGTAATTATATTTTATAAGATCAAGAAGAACTCGTCTGGAACTTGCAACAAGACTCTTGTTGCTGCACTTTCCTCCTTTCGGTTGCATACACAGTGTGTGTGTGTGTGTGTGTGTGTGTGTGTGTGTGTGTGTGTGTGTTGCGTGCTCTATTGACTAGTGATATAACCCCTATACAACTACAGGGGCGTGGCCAATGGGAATTACATCACTTGGTGACTTGGTGCCTAGGGCTAGTTTGAAGTTACCGTGATCTTTGGTCAATAATGATTTTATTTATTGTTTTTATTTATTGTTTTATGAAATAAATGAATAATTCAAAGTGTATAAATAAATTAAAATATATCAAAAAATAAAGTTTATATACCCGATTTGATCAAAATCAATTTTAAAAAAAGTATCATGCATTTAAGGTTTATCTGTTCAAAACACCTACAGTGAAGACTTTTCACGTTAGTATTTAACACATACCATTTCTTAGTCAGCCAGTAATTCCTTCCCATGCTAGTCTGTATGAGACCGTTAGTTACAACGGTTTTAATGACTGCACTGTCGGAGCAATGTCCGATGTGGAATGGGAAGGTGGCTTGGTTAGTCAAGTAACGACCCACCTACAGCCCTTACGGGGGCAAACTCTCTCAATTCTTCATCCCTTTCTTTATTAGTGACCAATTGGTCTACGACAGCTCTTCTCACAGTCCAGGTTCGAAATTCAATCGGGCTTAGTGTGAGAAAGTTTGTCAACACTGTCTTGCCGATGGTGAGTGTTCTCCGGGCAATCCGGTTTGCTCCTTAATCCTGATTGGTGTATCTCATGTCCCCTAGGTTCGATATCCCCTAGACCTTGTGTGGGAAGGTTTGTCCATTCACTTTCAGTTGGTTGTTGTTCCCCGGGCACTCGGGTTTTCTCCTTCATTCCAGAAATTGTTTATTTGACTGTTCAAGATTGATGTTCTGTGTTTGTCAGAATAAAAGAATATGATTTACATGTATACGAATTAGTAATTTGAAATAACACAAATATTTGTGACTAAATAACTGGTTAGGAGTTTACGTATTTCGTCATTACGAATTAACAATTTTACAACGATGTGTTGGGTGTTTTTGTTATTATTTCATCAGCAATTAGCACACATACACGCATGCGTTCGCATCTAATTCGACATAGCATTAATGATATTCTGCTCAACATACGCACCCAGAAAATATAAAAATAACATATTGCTTCAAACTTTGAAAACAAGCTCAGGACAATGTACAGGAAGGTTTTTTTTACGTGCCACACCTGTCGTGACACGCTGCATCGGGTTTTAAGGTCTCTCCCAAAGGACGACCCCGTGATTTTCATTTCTAAATGCTGAGTGCTTGGCCCTACTTACTTTCAAATGTTCAACCAATCGGGGTTCGAACCCCCGACCTCCCACATGCGGAGCTTGAACTCTACCAACCGAGGTATCCTAGCAGTTATAGAAAATGTTTTGAGCATTTTAAGTAAAGTATATTTAACATTGAATTATTCCGGCACTTTTTGTTTCGTCGATGGTTACGAAGTTAAGAAGTCTATATAATTTCGGCGGATTCAGAAATTGCATGCAGATAAACTTAATTTAAGATCATAAAAAGAGTATTTATATAACCGAAATCGTAAACTTTATTTCAGAGCACATTTCAAAGATATTGCAAATGTAAGCATTGGGTATATTTTTCTGGGTCATCAAATATTTAACAAAATTTTAAAACCAGCAAATCTAGCCTGAACTGATTTTTAGTTCATCATATTTGTTGCTAGTTTTAAAATGTGGTTCATTATTTGACGAGGCCAGAAAAAACGACAGTAAATTCTTAAATAAGGTATCTCGACGCTTAACGAAACCCACGTCTTATGACATAACAAAAAACTTCATTAGCACAGGGGTTAAACTAGAAAAACTGTGAGCCACAAGCTCACAAAAATACCCCCCGCTCCCAAAAATCCATCGGATCAAATTTTTAAATAGGAGGTGCACATCTACATTATATCACAAAGATTGTGTGAAAGTTTCATGAAAATCCATTGAAGGGTTTAGGAGGAGTTGCGGATAAGAGATAGGTACCCTAAGGTGTAACGGAAGGACGGACGGACACCCCTATCACTATATACCCCCCACTTTTTAAGCGGGGGATATAATAATATTGATAAAAACTTAATTTTACTGTATGAAATGAACTGGCTCGGTGGTGTAGTGAGTTCGCCTCGAGATTAGGAGGTTGTGGGTTTGATCCCTGGCCGCGTCACAAGACGTTAAAATTTCTCGCCAGCTCTCGGTATTTAGAGGTTAGAACAATGGGTCATTTGTATGAGACTTTAAAACTAAGATCCCGTGTCACATGGAGCCTTCGGCGCTTAACCCCCGAGTGCTGAGCATAGGCCAAGTTTCTGCAAATTAACCTAGAGCTGGTGAAGTCCCGATATAAGTGAACTGTTCTAGACTGGGACGTTAAACACCAGCAAAATCAAATCAAATAATTATGAAATTATTGAAAACATTTTATTATAAGTTTAACAATTACCACCTTGTGCCAATATTATAATTTTATTTTTAATATTATTTTTACTACTACCCTTCAAGAGTATTTCATTTATAAATATCAGGGTGGTCACTTTTTATACCCCCGCTTAAAAAGTGTTGGGGTATATGGTGATAGGGGTGTCCGTCCGTGTGTCCGTCCTTCCGTTACACCTTAGTGTACCCATCTCTTATCCGCAACTCCTCCTAAACCCTTCAATGGATTTTCATGAAAGGATCAAACCCACAACCTCCTATTCTCGAGGCGAACTCACTACACCACCGAGTCAGTTCATTTCATACAGTAAAATTAAGTTTTTATCAATATTATTATATCCCCCGCTTAAAAAGTGGGGGTATATAGTGATAGGGGTGTCCGTCCGTCCTTCCGTTACACCTTAGTGTACCCAGCTCTTATCCGCAACTCCTCCTAAACCCTTCAATGGATTTTCATGAAACTTTCACACAATCTTTGTGATATAATGTAGATGTGCACCTCCTATTTAAAAATTTGATCCGATGGATTTTTATGGGGGGGGGGGGGGGGGAAGCGGGGTATTTTTCTAGTTATGCATGGCGAAGGAAGCCGGAGTACCCGAAGAGAACCAACGACAATCAGTATGGCAAGTGACAACCTTTCGCGAGCAGGATTTGAACCTGAGAGTAATTATATTTTATAAGATCAAGAGGAACTCGTCTGGAACTTGCAACAAGTCTCTTGTTGCTGCACTTTCCTCCTTTCGGTTGCATACACATTAAGTGTGTGTGTGTGTGTGTGTGTGTGTGTTGCGTGCTATATTGACTAATGATATAACCCCTATACAACTACAGGGGCGTGGCCAATGGGAATTACCTGACTTGGTGCCTAGGGCTAGTTTGAAGTTACCGTGATCTTTGGTCAATTATTATTTTATTTATTGTTTTTATTTTTTGTTTTATGAAATAACTGAATAATTCAAAGTGTATAAATAAATTAAAATTTATCAAAAAAAATAAAGTTTATATACCCGATTTGATCAAAATCAATTTTAAAAAAAGTACCATGCATTTAAGTGAAATAATTGAAAAATATCCGTTCAAAACACCTACAGTGAAGACTTTTTACGTTAGTATTTAATACATAACATTTCTTAATCAGCAAGTAATTCCTTCCCATGCTAGTCTGTTTGAGACCGTTAGTTACAACGGTTTCAATGACTGCACTGTCGGAGAAATCTCCGATGTGGAATGGGAAGGTGGCTTGATTAGCCAAGTAACGACCTACCTTCAGCCCTTACGGGGGCAAACTCTCTCAATTCTTCAACCCTTTCTTTATTAGTGACCGATTGGTCTACGGCAGCTCTTCTCACAGCCCAGTTTCAAAATTCACTTGGGCCTAGTATGAGAAAGTTTGTCAATTCACTTTCCGATGGTGGTTGTTATCCGGGAAATCCGGTTTGCTCTTCCATCCCGATGGGTCTACGACATCTCCTCTTACAGCCTAGGTTTAATATCCACGTGGGTTTTGTGTTGGAAAGTTTCAGTTGGTTGTTGGAATATAATGTCAGATATAAAAGCTTGGCTGTAAATACAAATCAGTAATTTGAAATAACGAATAAAATATGTCCGTGTATACGGATTAGTAATTTGAAATAACAAGTTAAGTAATTGTATATACGGATTTGTTACTAAATTACGGATTAGGAATGTTAAATAACGAATTACATATTGAGTTATTACGAATTGATAATTTGACAACGATGTGTTGAGTGTTTTGTATTTAATTAACAATTAGCACACAGGCGGTAAGCGCCAAACCCCGATATAGCTGTTGTAATATTCTGCTCAACATACGAACCCAAAAATATGTATGAAAAAAAATTACATCTTGCTTCCAACATTAAAAACAAGTAACGTAACTAGACCTTACTATATACAAAAGTTCATTTGAGTGGTATATATTAAATTTACGTCGTTTCCTGCAATTTAACACACGTAATCTGCTTCATAAAGCAGAAAATGTTTTGATTTATTGATTGATTGAATGAAGTTTTAGGTCCAGTTAATATTTTTCACTTATATCGAGACGTCACCAGCTATAGATGAAGTGGCAGACATTTTTTATCCTTGCACTGCCCGCAGAACAATATACAGATATATATTTTTACGTGCCACGCCTGTCGTGACAGGGGGCATCGTTTTTAAGGTCTATTCCGAGGGATCCCGTGATTATCATTTCGAAGTGCAGAGGTCTTGGCTCTACCTATGTTCAAGTGCTGGTCAGACCCGGCTGGGGTTCGGACCCATGACCTCCCACATGCAGAGCGAGCATTCTACCAACTGGGGTACGGTAGTGATAATAGAAAATGTTTTGAAGAATGTTCAGTAAACTTTGTTTAAGATTGAATTATTCCGACACTTTTAGTTTCTTAGATGGTTACGAAGTTAGGAAGTCTATGATTTCGGCGGACCCGGGCATTACATGAAGATAAGCATAATTTCAGCATTAAAAGAGTATTTATTTAACTGAAATCATGAATTTATTTCAAAGTAAAATTTTGAAGAAAAAAAAATTAAATATTATAAATATAGGCCTTTACTATAATTTTTCTTGGGTCATCAAGTAAATCGGATTTTAAAACAAGCGAGTCTAAACTGAACTGATTTGTAGTTCATCAGAATTGTTGCTAGTTTTAAAATCTGGTTCATTACTTTATTATGTACCATGTAACCGGGATAGTACGCTTGTGTCTGTGGCATCTGGCCCCAGTTTCGCAATCATCCCTTAGCTAAGATTTTCCTTAACTCAAATTTAGCCAATTTTAGTAATCATTTTTTGGAAATACGGATGAAAATTTTTGTAAAAACTGAATGCAAATGTTTTAATCTAGAAGTGATCTTGCAAATGACACTTTAATTTCCCGAATATCTTGAAAATTAACAAAATTATAAAGTTTTGAAATTTTGCAAGGTTTAAGTTAAGGAAAATCTTAGCTAAGGAATGATTGTGAAACCGGGGCCAGACTCAGTGAGGTTCATCTTAATGTTGCCTTGAGTGACTGCTTGTACAAGACAGATCATAAAAACATGCTGGCATACCTCGCATATATACACAAACTTGTTATAAGAATTATACATTGCTCTCGTAGCGAATAGCTGAAAGCTTGCTGATGCGACGATAAACAACACTACAACACAACCATCACACGAATGAGAACACGATATTTGACCCAAAATGTTATAATTTGTTAAACCTGCAACGCTAGGACAAAAACATATGCTTTGCGAGGCTAAGGGTTTGTTGTCGTAAATTGAGAATAATTTTATTTTGTAAGATCAAAGACGACTTCTCGTCTGAAGCTTACAACAGGGCTCTTGTTGCTGCACACATAGTTGCATACGTAGTGTGTGTGTGTGTGTGTGTGTGTGTGTGTGTGTGTGTGTGTGTGTGTTCTTTCCATTTACTAGTGATTTGAGCCCAATATAACTAAAGGGGTGTGGCCAATGGGGATTATATGACTTGGTGCCTAGGGGTAGTTTGTAGTTAACGTGATCTTTGGTCAATTGTGATTTAATTTATTGTTTTTATTTTGTGTTTTATTAAATAAATGAATAATTCAAAATGTATAACTAAATTAAAATTTATCAAAAAATAAAGATTTTTATGCCTGATTTTATTAAATTCAATTTGAAAAAAGTACCATGCATTTAAGTGAAATAATTGAATAATATCCGTTCAAAACACCTACAGTGAAGACTTTTCACGTTAGTATTTAACACATACCATTTCTTAGTCAGCCAGTAATTCCTTCCCATGCTAGTCTGTTTGAGACCGTTAGTTACAACGGTTTCAATGACTGCACTGTCGGAGAAATCTCCGATGTGGAATGGGGAGGTGGCTTGATTAGTCAAGTAACAACCTACCTACAGCCCTTACGGGGGCAAACTCTCTCAATTCTTCACCCCTTTCTTTATTAGTGACCGATTGGTCTACGGCAGCTCTTCTCACAGCCTAGGCTCGAATTTACTGGGGCCTAATGTGAGAAAGTTTGTCAATTCGCTACCGATGGTGGTTGTTCTCCAGGAAATCCGGTTTGCTCCTCCATCCCGACTGGTCTACGACGTCTCCTCTTACAGCATAGGTTCGATATCCACTTGGGCCTAGCGTAAGAAAGTCTGTCAATTCACTCTTCGAATGTGGTTTATATCTCCGGTTTTTCCATGAACTCACTGCTTCGGTAAAAGTTAAAGAAAGAGGGGCTGCCATAAACGCATTGTTCCATGCTTTCAGTATGTGTCATTGCAATGTTCATATACTGTGTTTTTGTAGAAAAAATGTTCGAAGACCGCAAAAGTTATTATTTGTCATGTGCTGTTTGAATGTAGATTATTACGTATTATTTCTATTGAAATTAAAAAAAACACCACAAGACAAACAGAACGTTAAGAAAACTTTGTTGAAAGGTTCATACTTTATAAGTGAAACAAAGATTTAACCTTTACAAACATTTCACAAAGATATAAATAAATTTTTTATCATCTCCGGTTTGATTGCAGTTGGTCCTCTAGTCAGCCATGATGGAGCATTTGTCCTTCACCACGCCGAGTGACTAACTGCTCCTAGCACAGCATTTTAAGCGGTATGATAGAGAATCAGATAAAAAAAGAAGTTAAATGGGCTTTTAAAAATATTTTAGCACAATTGTATCCAAAAATATGCCGACAAGACAAACCATTTCAGAAGAATTAGTACGTAAATATAGTCGACAATGTCTCGTCTATTTGACTGTTCCAGTTTAATGTTATTATTAGTAAATGCTTGTTTGGACTAAAAGCACCACTTGGGTTCGACCCCGCTCGGAACAGATCTAAGTGTGAGAATGTTTGACATTTTGCTTGCCGAAGGTTGGTGGACTTCTCCGGATATTCTGGTTTCCTCCACCATTCCAGAACCGACCACCTCGATAAAGTGAAAAAAATTGACAGAAAAGTAATATCTACAAAATCCACACACTGTCTTTATAAATTAAATGTTTTCAATAAATAGTAGAGCATTGATTCTAAATGTAATAACAATGTGAAAAACGTAATAGAAATTAAAAAAATATCCGTTAACCTATTGTAGACATTGTTTTAATATTAATGCATAAAGCATCAACTCTGTCTTAAATATCAACCTCGTTACTTTCTGTAATGTTTCTGTGGTATAAGGTAACATCTCAGCCTGTAAATGATATAGACAATATTGATTACACTTGTACAGCAGGATCCGTTCTCATCAGTTCAAGTAGTACATTTAAAAGTAGCACATGACAGTTCCAATAAAATGTTAGACAAACTTAGACATGTTCTTCATTGGTAAATAGAATAATGCTTAGATAAGGTAAACTCGAAAAACTGTCAAGTTGTGCTGTGCCAAGATGGTATTTCATGTTGCAATATTTGCCAAGCTTTATTCAATTAGTTCAGTTCTAGGCAATAACCGATACAACCAAGAACATGAAACAACAACAGAACAAAACAACAACAGAACAAAACAAAACGACAACAATAACATCCATTATTTTGGCGCCAGATAAGGAAAACTCAACCAGAATTCCAATACATTTGTTCAGACAAAAGCTTGCCGAAAATAAGGGTTGATATTTACTCATCTTGTACCACAAGTAGTGATTGGTTCCTTTTCTTGCAACGCAAAAGCGATTCTAACTCTATCAATGCAGCTCTGATTTCATTGATAAATATTTGAGGGAAAGGAGCATGTGACCATTCTTGCACAAAGGGGTAATCGGTGGTGTAGCAAATCATGCGACTGCTGGCACCAAGTGTAACAACAGTGCGACTCAGACATGCATAATACGCACTGCAAGTCATGATCACGCCGAAATTAACTGTTGAATGTGGCTTGTACAAACACCACAAAACACATGTACAAGCCTGATGTGTAAAACAGCTAATTGCTGATATGTAACATGAAATATAACTGTCGCGTGTTCATTTCAAATCACTTTCTTAAATGAATTTGAAACTACCTATGGTAACAGATAAATGATTGTCTATAATGCATCCTTCGGTATCATGTGTTCATTTCACAGTCTGTGCTTGATATAGCCAATATTGATTACATAAAAGCAGCATGTTATCCAGATACGTCTCAGCCAACTAGAAGAAAAGCAGTCAAACATATCATGTACTCGCAAAAAATTAACACAACTCATGATTTTATGTATAAATTGGTTCTTGATATTTGAAAAAAGGGTTTCATCTCGAATAGCTGACAAATGGCTAATGCTGGGTAATACAACATGCAACTTTCTCATTCCATGTTAGTGTCATTTGCAATTTTTTCAATTTTTGAATTAAAGCACTGTAGAAATACAAATAATGTCTATTGTGATTAAATTTATCCTTTTACTAAATACCACGAAATTAGTTATTGATTAGGCTTAATTTTCACTGACCAAGTTTCAAATGGAATTTATTTTTCACAAAACAAAATTCCACGAAATTTATTCCGTATGATTTTAAATTAGAATGCCACGAAATTTTAATCGCGAATATTAACGGATTTACAGTAAACTAAAATTAGAACTTAACATTTGGACAACAGGACAATGCGCAGTCTAGAAGGGACCCTTGTGTTATTGCCCCCCCCCCCCCCGCTCCCTATAGAAATGCGGATACTAAAATACGTTGTCGGTGGAATAACTTTGGCCAACCTTTTCAAAATTGGTTGTGTTGAGACAGCATTATTAATACTCTGCTATTGGGTATTCCTATTTTGTTGTCTTAAAACTTGACTGTGGCGGTTTCTCCAAAGATGGCGTGTACTATTTGCATACACATGATTAAATGAATGGCAAACTAGAAAATTATTTTTGACAAAGGAACCAATGTAGGTTATGATATTGACCCCTTTTTCAAAATATGTCCCATTGTCTCTAGGGCTGGACTAGAATGGTCCCTCTAACCCACGTTTTACTCTATATAAGGATAAAACCGTGAGAACTACAGAGTGTAAACAACAACTACAATATACCATTGATTAAATAGAAAAACAAACTCGCTAAATAAATGGTTACACCAGAAACATTAATATTTTGAAAATTAATAAAAACAAAAAATCCAATATTTTAGTAACGATATATAAACATGTCATAATCTTTTAAACTCCAATATTTGATACAACAATGATATATTTTTCATGGCCAATAGCATGAGTAACAGGATTAAGTATATAATAATGAATTTATTAATCGATTCTACAGAATTTTAATTTTTTTATAATTGAAATTTTACGGTGATTTTGTCCACATGTAATTTTAAATCCTCTGTATATTTACTCGCAAATTTAAACATTTTCTTTACAACAAAAACACTATTGTGTCCTTTGGTGTTAAATTACGGACAAATTTTCGCTCTATAAACAAGAATTTTAAGTTTTTCAATTCTGGATAATAGAACCTGACCACAAGTTCCGCTTCGTAATTGATTTATTTTAATTTAATTATGAAGTTACCTTCTGTGCATATCATCGCGTTAAATCTGACTTTGTAAATAAATGATTAGATTCTCTAATAATATAAAACATTGATAAGAAATATGCTAGTCCAATAAAAACACGGGTTGCATGTTAAAAGAAACTGAGACCCACAACGAGGTGCGTTTGAGTTCATTTGCCACCATTGTTAGTACGGTTTAAGGTAATTTTGTTTCCATTATCGGAACAAGTGCGAGCAATGTCTCTAAATATCTAAGATGAAATCGAAAAGGCGTGAACAATCCAAATGTATTTATGTCTAAGTAACAGTATGATTCATTGCATGCTAAGCAGAACTCCATAAAAATACATTTTGTGAATAACACACAGTCTCTCCCTTTTCTCTCTCTCTCTCTCTCTCTCTCTCTCTCTCTCTCTCTCAAAAACGTACAATATATGTTTTAGTGGCATAGCAAATCTAAAATCTTTGTAAAACGATATTTTGACCAAAATGTTTTGATAAAATGCCCTGAAAATATAAACTTTACGATCAAGATTAGTCAGCAATATTTTAGTTAAATATTCAAACTATGCTTATGTAAAACATGCTTTCTGCTCCCCAACTCTCCCATTCAGTGATGGTAAAATATTATCAATCAGTTTTGTGTTTTGAATTCGGAAGGCAATTGCATAATCAAGCTTAATAGGCACCATATGCGCTCTCTCTCTCTCTCTCTCTCTCTCTCTCTCTCTCTCTCTCTCTCTCTCTCTCTCTCTCTCAGACATGTTCCCATACTCGGATATCACATTCCTGTAGAAGTGTATATTACACTACTTGTACAGAACTATACCAGTAATTGAATTACGAGAATCAATTAAGTTGTTATGCATTGTAATTCAGGACAATAGAATTCAGATCTTTTACTCGTATCATGCAGATAAGTTTGTCAATTTTGTAACCAGTATAGTTTTAAAACTAAACTGTTTTACACTTGAAGATTTTAAGATTTGAATATCCATGTAAATTACACCGAGGTTAAAGAAACGCGAAGATTAGTACAGGAGTGAGTTTTAAAACATCTTTTGTTATTTTAGTATATCTAGATGATTGCTTGATTAAACACGGGTTTTTAGGGTATACTCAAATCTCTGACAATTTTAAATTTTTCACATATTTGTTTCAATACGTCCGTTTTACCATTATGGGTTATTTTTTAGTTTGTGTTTTTAGAGACAACAAAACCCCGCGATATTCATGACGAAGTATATTATTCATGTACATATCACTTTTTAAAGGTTTTCTACCAAAATTATTTTCACAAAAAATGCTTATTGCGTTAAAAAAAACAACTGCCACACACTACGTTGTTTCTTTCTCTTAAATTTGATTGTAATATGCTAAAACAATAAGAATACTGAAATACGTGTAGATGAAATAGTACTCATGAGATATAATAATGAATTTGAATTAAAATGAAATAAAAATTAATGCGATTTGTTGTATTTTTTTTAGAATTTCTAAATGAAATCAACAAATTAAGTGTAATGTGTGTTAATTTGAATATCTGCATGAAGTAACATTGTCATTTACATGTAGCCGGGAATGTTGGTTCTTATTTAGAACCCGTAATGTTCTATGTCCTGGTGTTTTGTTCGTTAGTTAGTTTTGGGTTTTTTTGTATCTGATTTTCTTCCTACTACCTATCCTGTTTGCTTCTGGTGGAGTATAAGGCGAGGCACAGATCTCTCCACTTCGCTTCGACTTGCTCATAGTAACGGTCTCATCATTCCCCCCCCCCAACTTGACCAGCCCATATAATTTCTTTCCTTTTCAATTGTTCTTCTCTAAGCATGGTCTCTCTTGGTCTTCCTCTCTTTAATTTTCCTGCTGGAGCCCAGGCTAATGCCAATGCACGTGTTACCCAGTTACAAATTTTATTTTTTCAGTTTTTAAACATAAAAGTTGTCGTGTTTATAAGTGAAAAAATATCACTACAGACTTCTCAAATTAAATCTGTGATTGAGCGTAGTTTCAATTAAGTTGTCTGAAGTTTGGCGTGTCCTTGGTTAGATTATAACTTGTTTTTAGTTTTGTCTGAAAGTTTGGTCGCTTCTGAAATAACTTAATTAGAAAATTAAACAGAACAGATTATTTTAAACTAATTGTGTAGGTCGTGTAAACCAATAACGACACAATAACTTAATCTTTACAATTTTTATGACAGGAGAAAACAATGGTAGCAGACGACATGTTGCAGCATAATTTCCGTTTTCTTAATTGATTTTTGGCATAATTTAATAAACTGTTTGTTTATTGGTGTCACGTGACTGAAGTCTTTGACTATGGCCAGACAGCATTGGTGTTTAATTTGGACACTTATAGTTGACGCGTAAGGTTACAAATTGCTTTTGTTAATTATTAAACCAGTCTTGCTGAAGTAAAATTGTAAAACATAAGTTAGTCTTTGTTTTGTCTCAACTGGTCTACTTCAAAACGTGATTTGGCTTCAATGTGGAGTGTCAGTTGCTAAGAGTGGAGAAATGCCGTGTCATGCATTCCCTGTCAAGATTCCTTTTCTTATATCGAAAAGTTTAGGTTTTGGATGTTGAAGAAACCGCAGTTTCTGGGGAAAACCTTTGGCATAGTTCCTTGATAAAACCTTTGGCAAGATAATGTTTTCTGAAATTAGGATCTATCCGATCGGCAGTGAGACACGAAGTGTATCCAATTGGCAGTGAGAGACCGGAAGTGTATCCGGTGTGTAGAGAGTTCCGTGTGCTCTGTAAGCCGGCCCTTTAGACTACCGTCCACCAAAACATTTGTATGGTATGAGTTTTAGACAGAAAATTCTGTAACGGTTTAAGTCACCAATGTGAATCTGGAATAAAATTCAACCAAAATCAATGCACTAAAAGTAGCCAGAACCATAAAGAATGCAACATAACAGGAAAAATAAAAATAAAAATACCGAAGTGATGTCCCCGACTTTTAACGGGTATCATACACGTTAATTGAGCAAAACCGGAAGGATTTTAAATTTTTACATTATTGCAATGGATATTAATAGAGTGTTCACTAACCACTTAGTTCAATTAACAAAGCGTAGGACAACAGATTCCGGAAAGATACGAAAATGACAACAGATTCCGGAAAGATACGAAAATGACCAAAATACACCAAGACAAAAAGGACAACCATATTCCGATACTAATTGATAAACACGATCACTATAACGGGTCCGGACAATCGGCACTTAGAATATTTCTTTATGACTACACCAATTTTACCCCGATTTTGACAAAATAATCATCAAATATAGACATTTAAAATAATCCGATGAATAACTTGCAAAAAAAAAAAAAAAAAAAAAAAAAAAAAAAAAAAAAGCAAATTACAAATATTTTTTCATTCATAAACTCCACGATATTATAATTATTCAACTTATTATTTAAGACAAATTTGACAATTTTGACACATGTCTTATCAAACATTCAAATTATTGTGTTTGTTATATTGAAAATAAAGTTCATGGTTCCTTATCTCTGAAAAGTATACAAGTATAATTATATCTTGCAAGTATTTGATTAAAAACTACTTTCTAATTGATGTAATTTTCATTAAAATTGGAACAATGTGTCTTAACATGTACGTAGATCTCTGTAAAAAGTGAACAAGTTGTCTTACAGATAAACAGATACAAACAACAAACACCGGAATGTTAATTAGTCTGGTAGATAATTATTTAAATTCCCAGGGGATTTGTTTCAGACTTAATTGATTTCTGGTTAATTGATTTTCCTCATAGATTAACAATGTTAGATAATTACAAAAAAACTGTAAATTAATTTTCTTCTGTTTCTTTATCTTACAAGTCAGTATACAATGACTGACCATGTAATATACGATCTATTGTACACCCCTTTAACGGGTTGTCAGCTCAAAGCACAGTCATTGTACTCCTTTATTCAGACAAGGATCTTCAGAATTTACGTGATACCTCACATATATCGGTGTAATGTGAAATATGGTATATACAATGGTTTGATCTGTCTTCTAACGGATGTGCTATGTACCCCTTTAACGGGTTGTCAGGTCAAAAAAAACCCATTGTATTCCTTTATTAAAACAAAGATCTGATACCTTCGTAATGAATTAATACATATATCGGTGTAATGTGAAATATAGTATGAAATGGTTTGGTCGCTCATCTGACGGATACCCCTTTAACGGATCTTAGCTCAAAACAAACTCATTGTTCTCCCTTATTACGGCAAGGATCTTCAAAATTAACAATGGATTAACACATATGCACATATAGGTTTAATAAAAAATGTGGTATATGTACAATGGTTTGATCGACCTTCTAGGGGACATGTAATATACGTTCTATTTTGTACCCTTTTAACGGGTTGTCAGCTCAAAGCAAAGCCATTGTATTCCTGTATTAAGACAAAGATTCTCAGAATTTACATGATATCTCTGTAATTGATTTACACATATATAGGTGTAATGAATGTGAAATATGGTTTGGTCGGTCTTCTAACGGGCACCCCTTTAACGGGTTGTCAGCTCAAAGCAAACCCATTGTGCTCCCTTATTAAGGCAAGAATCTTCAGAATTAACAATGGATTAACACATATGTATATAAAGGTTTAATGTGAAATGTGGTATTACAATGGTTTGGTCGGCCTTTTACGGCTGTAATGTTCAATCTATTATATACCCCTTTAAACGGGTTGTCAGGTCATAGCAAAGCCTTAAAAATTTGTTATATAGGTGTAATGTGAAATATGGCATGTGCAATGTTTTGGTTTGGTGTAACTGGCGTGTTTCGTGTCTTCAAGTTATGCCCCAGTCTATCAAAGTCATGTTTGGAAACTTTAAGCCAAGAAGCGCTCTGTTCTTAAAGCTTGGGAAAACACAACTTGCAAGATTGTTGGCTTTGGGGATGTATAGTTTTTGAGACAGAATTATGGTGTCATGTGCTCCTTTTGAATGTATTATTCCATTAGCATTAAAAAATGCACATGGCATTAATTTAAGTCTCATTGGAGACAATGTTACGAGTGATTAAATAAAAACATCCTCTAAAACCAGAGATGGTAACTGAAAAACTTGGATTGGAGTTTGTGTATTGGGTTATTCTGTTGGAAAACTTGGATTTGAAATTACCTGTGTGGATATTTTATGAGATGTACAGAAGAAATAGTAAGATAGACGTGTGCAGGAGAAATCTAATTAGAACTTGGTGTAAGTCGTTAGAACAAATTGCAACAAACGGTGCAAGTAGACTGAACAATGAAAGAACAATTTGATACACACCTGTCAAGCTTTTGCATACCAAGAGCAAGCAAGTAAAAATATTAAAGAAAACACCCAGAAAATGACATGCTCAAACCTTTTGCATTACATGCACCGACCTACCGCGCTTACCGCAAACGACCGCGAAAAAGCAGACGATAATGTTACAAGTGCATCAGTAGCTGCTTACACACACACTGCCTATACTTATGTAACCTTCGCAGTGTCATATTACTATCGTGCTTGAATTGAATTTAAAATGTAAAAATTGAAGAAACTTGGCACTTTAAAACTGCGTAATTGAATATCAAAATTCAGCGTCTACATCCGGGTTATGGCCTGTTTTAGGTTTAGATAATATAAGCTTGTGTATATTCTTACACCGATGACGAAAAACGTACTTCCATAAAGGGGCTAATTGATTTTTATTTAATTATCAAATCATTCGAGCAAAAACTGTTAAAGATATACCCAAATATACAGCATATAAAATTACATATGCCTACATCTAAGAACAATATCAATTTATATCAAAATACATATCTACCGATGGTCAGATTACGACATGGAAAACCGTAAATGCGTGACAAAACCAAGACATGTAGGCTGACATGAGAAACGAACAAGGAATTTTTAAAACGGGCTCAACTTAAGAAATTTGAGTTGACGTTTGACCTTATATTTTTAAAATTAAAATTTGAAATCAATTGCGATTTTTAAGAAATATTTTATGTTTTTCGATTTGTTTTCAGACTATATTTATTTAGATGCATGTAGCAAAGTCAAGCAAGTAGATATGGACATAAAGGTAATATTTTGTAACCATTTAAATAAAAGGTCAACTGTCAGTTCATAATTGTTACGCGATGAAATTGACATGCAGGGGCGATGACTCTTTTTGTCAACAATATGAACGTATTCAATTTTTTATCAAGATGTACCCCTTGCCTGGTTGGTCATACAGGTGAGCTGTTCAAAGAGGGTCACTCAGTAATTATTTTTTTACAAATCATATCAATGAGGTTTTATTTACGAACATGATTTCAAATTTTGATAAGATTTTGGCTTCAGATTTTTAAGAATTATTCATTTGTTTAGTTAATTGATTTTTAAATATGCACATGGGAGTGGCTTAGACATGTCAAAAAGTGAGGAATGCACCAGTCAACATTAAATTTTATTTTATAGGGTTTTTTTAAAATAATAAAAAAAAATACTGAAAAATCGTTTTCCTAGTTCTTTTTTCAGATTAAGTAATTAAATAATTTTTTTCTGTTAAATTTTATATGTTAAAAATATCGGGCCAAAGTTTCAAAATTTTTCTTTAATTAAGATTTTTCTTAACTTAAATTACATGTAGTAATTTTTTGCAATCTCTTTGGAACCACAAATGAACCTTTTTTGTCAAAACTAAAAAAAGATGTTGTAAGATGGAATGAGACTTTAAAATTCCTGTATATCTTTAAAAATTAACAAAATTATACAGATTTCTTTGTCAGATTTAAGTAAATTCATTGTCAAGGATTTTAAAATGGGGTCTGGCGAATTGAAAATTATTTTTATTGTCAATATAATTAATGATATGTCAACTTGCGCACACGTTTGTTTTAAATTTAAATCCTTCTATAGCCTGGTTGGCATAAGTATTAATACTTTGTCATTTGGGAGTTCCCTACATACCAATTTAGATGGTGGCGTCATTGGGTGTTTCCCTGGTTGACATATCTAT
Organism: Anadara kagoshimensis; assembly: GCA_021292105.1. Taxonomy (NCBI): domain Eukaryota; kingdom Metazoa; phylum Mollusca; class Bivalvia; order Arcoida; family Arcidae; genus Anadara; species Anadara kagoshimensis. The sequence continues at coordinate 21,120,002 of CM037870.1, read as the reverse complement.
TTAGAGCGTGTTGTCATTTGGGGTTTCCCTGGTTGACATACCCTTTCACATCGTGTTGTCATTTGGGGTTTCCCTGGTTGACATATCTACTTAGAGCGTGTTGTCATTTGGGGTTTCCCTGGTTGACATACCTTTTTACATCGTGTTGTCATTTGGGGTTTCCCTGGTTGACATACCCTATACATCGTGTTGTCATTTGGATTTTCCCTGGTTGACATACCCTTTTACATCGTGTTGTCATTTGGGTTTTCCCTGGTTGATATATCTATTTAGGGCGTGTTGTCATTGGATAGTCCTTGGATGACATACCCTTTTACATCGTGTTGTCATTTGGGGTTTCCCTGGTTGACATACCCTTTTACATCGTGTTGTCATTTGGGGTTTCCCTGGTTGACATATCTACTTAGAACGTGTTGTCATTTGGGGTTTCCCTGGTTGACATACCTTTTTACATCGTGTTGTCATTTGGGGTTTCCCTGGTTGACATACCCTATACATCGTGTTGTCATTTGGATTTTCCCTGGTTGACATACCCTTTTACATCGTTTTGTCATTTGGGTTTTCCCTGGTTGATAAATCTATTTAGAGCGTGTTGTCATTGGATAGTCCTTGGATGACATACCCTTTTACATCGTGTTGTCATTGGATAGTCCTTGGATGACATACCCTTTTACATCGTGTTGTCATTTGGGGTTTCCCTGGTTTACATACCCTTTTACATCGTGTTGTCATTTGGGGTTTCCCTGGTTGACATATCTACTTAGAGCGTGTTGTCATTTGGGGTTTCCCTGGTTGACATACCTTTTTACATCGTGTGTTGTCATTTGGGGTTTCCCTGGTTGACATACCCTATACATCGTGTTGTCATTTGGATTTTCCCTGGTTGATATATCTATTTAGAGCGTGTTGTCATTGGATAGTCCTTGGATGACATACCCTTTTACATCGTGTTGTCATTTGGGTTTTCCCTGGTTGACATATCTACTTAGAGCGTGGTGTCATTTGGGGTTTCCCTGGTTGACATACCTTTTTACATCGTGTTGTCATTTGGGGTTTCCCTGGTTGACATACCCTATACATCGTGTTGTCATTTGGATTTTCTCTGGTTGACATACCCTTTTACATCGTGTTGTCATTTGGGTTTTCCCTGGTTGACATATCTACTTAGAGCGTGTTGTCATTTGGGGTTTCCCTGGTTGACAAACCCTTTCACATCGTGTTGACATTTAGGGTTACCCTGGTTGACATATCTACTTAGAGCGTGTTGTCATTTGGGTTTTCCCTGGTTGACATACCCTTTTACATCGTGATGTCATCTGGGAGTTCCCTAGTTGACATACCCTTTTACGTCGTGTTGTCATTTGGGGGTTCCCTGGTTGACATACCCTTTTACAAAGTGCTGTCATTTGGGGTTTCCCTGGTTGACATACCCTTTTACAAAGTGCTGTCATTTGGGGTTTCCCTGGTTGACATACCTTTTTACAAAGTGCTGTCATTTGGGGTTTCCCTGGTTGACATATCTATTTAGAGCGTGTTGCCATTAGGGAGGCAGGTTGACATACCCATTGAGATAAATAAATAAATAAATAAATAAATAAATAAATAAATAAATAAATAACATTTCATACATAATAAAAATTGAAAAAAAACGAACTTTTGTACAAATCACGGCCAAAATGCTAAACATTTTCCCCAAGTTTTGACAATTTGACCTCAAACAGTGAACAGAAGTGAAGAGAACTTTTAAATTTACAGTACAAACAAACGAAGGCGCAAAATACTAATTCTTAAGATACCAATAGGATTTTTTTAAAACTATAAAACAAGTGTCAAATCTAGGATTGTCTATGAAGTTTATATAATTCAATTTTAATCAACATTTTTTCATCAAATATATAGGGATCAAAATATTTATTTTTACATTTAAACCCTTCAGGAAATTACACGATATACTTGTAATGCAGTTAAGATGACACAAAAGTTAAATTCGACACATTATTAAACGTATTGTGCATAGATGTGGTTAGGTAATCTTATATATATTGTGATAAATTAAGAAATAACTGTCATATCATAGGTGTTCGTTTTAATACTAAAATCTGCCGGACCTCACGGATTTAAATACGGGAGTCATCGAACGCTAAATAAATAAAATCAAATATCAAACGTACGTATGCGTAATAATGATAGCTTTCCCAATAAAAGATTTTTATGAATATATGTCTTTTTAACGAGAAAATTATTCGAATACACTAAGTTTTCAAAGGGACCGTAATCGGATTATCTTTATGTAACTGCCAGAGCAAAGAAATAAAAATCGAGTAATTACGAAGACTTCAATCGTATAAAGGAATAATACCAAGTAACATTTTTATGGTTTCAAAGTGATTTTTAGCTTTTAAGTCACCCTGTATCGTTTTAACAACAGGAATCCTGTCACGGAGATTGAGTTGTAATTTACATGTATTCCAGTACAGGTTTTTGTTTCATTTCAGTATTTGAATAAATTTAAATACTTGTCGATTTCAAAGATCATTGATTGGCTTGTTGACATGTTGGTTCTGTTGGTGATTACCAAGAACGGAGTTTGTGTCAAACATTCAGTAGGCTCAGCGATGTGACATTGATTCTTCGTTTTGCCTCTCACCGATAGTGACATTTATTCTTCTCGAGATTCTCTGAATTTATGTCGTAATCGAGAATTCTGTTAAAATATTTCTAAATTTATGGGGTTATACCGTCTGACCTTAAACAAATTGTTAAGTTTATCGAGTAGAATGCAGCATCATGTTGCAGAAACTTGATGATCGGATTGCTAAATCATTTATTCGTCAACGAGTATCACACTTCGTGATCTTTATTTTTAATTTCTTGAACTTGAGACATATGCAAGACTTTGCAACTGAATAAAAGTATACTTAGCAATAGCTAAAAATAAAATAAAATCGCCTAATATTAGTTACAATCCAACTCGGGATATATTCTAGTTAGTCTGGGCGATACCACTTTTAAGTGGGTGTAATGGTTAGAATGGAGATAATGCGTTTTATGCCCCAGTCAAGATCGTTCCACTGGTATCAAGGCAGTCAGTTCTCATGAAAGACAAATACCCCTGTCCCCAACAGATTTGACTTTGTGAACATCTTTGGTATGGGATACGCCATTTAATGATGTTATTTATTTGTCAAATTGGATAAAAAAAAAAAACCCATAGGTGTGGAAGTTATGGAACAAACACCCATTTAGGACAAACAGACGGACAAACAAACGACAGGGTGATTCCTATATATATATACCATGCATTTAGCTTCGTTTACGATGTGTATAGTAAAATAACAAGCATTAAGAACAGGGATCCAAACTATAAACTCATTAGATCTTGGTATTTTTTATATTGCTGTACAAAAATGTTCAATGCTCCCATGACCAGCATCTGTGGTGATTTTGATGTGATATCATATAGAGTAATCTGTATGAGAATTTTCATGCTTTAGTTAGCGATTTAAAAAGTGATGCATTTATCCACACACAGAAGTAAGATTAATGGTATAATTATTACAGTATGACATGGTTTTTGTTAGAGAGACTTTCCATTCCACTGCACCATAATGGGCGAATTAGATTCACGTTTGTCTAGATTCAAATATTGGTCCTCTGAGCATCAACTAATCCAATGTGGTGTGCTTGTACGGTAAAGATCTGTCGAAAGTTTAATAGTAAGCTAATAAGCAAACGAATTGGCTCAGCATTTCTGTCCCTTATTAGCTATTTCACGACAACTTTTTGACAATTATTTTCAATCTCTTGACAAGTTTTTGTCACTTGCTATTTATATCTCGGAAATTCGGCAGTCGAGATTCGACTCCTTTTCGTTAGCTCAATGTAAAACTTCCGACATGTCTGTACTGTGCGAATATACAAATGAAGCCAGGATATTCTATTTACTCATTTTGAAAAATACTAATTAAACTTTAGAACACAATTTTTATATATAATTACTTTTTTATTTGTTTCTTTTTTTATCTTTTTGTTTTTATATATTTTGTGTTTTGTTGTTTTTTCCTTTCAAGTTTTGACATTTTTGTCTGGTTTTAAATAAATCGGCTTTAGAGGAGATGCGATTGAAGTACTCGCACATGCAGACAAAAGAATCTGGAGGGACCTTGTATTATTCGAATTATTCATACCGAATTAGTTCTTGACATAAAAGGTTATGTAATAATGTTATTTAGTTCTTTTGTTCGTTTGTGAAGCTGTAAAATATTAGAATCAAACAGGGCTTAAGATGTTGTTATTGTGTGCTTCTAATAGGCAGACAGAGACAAGACTTATAGAGCGTAACATACAGTACAGACCGGCCGAAAGTTTAACACGGGAACAATTCAAGTTTAGAGGTCGAGTGGACGAGATTAAGAAGCTAATGACAAAAAAAGCTGCTTAGAGCTGTCGAAAAGCTGGCGTAATAATATCGAAAGGCTAAGATAGGCTTTCTATTAGTGTTGAGCCTTCGACAGGCCTATACCATTGCCCCTATTGTCTAGCGGATCAGGATGAGTATTATCTCGGTTTCACTTTGATGAAGCGACTTAGAGTCCATTTGAGGGCTAACCCCTATTTTATTTTCCAGTACCCATTGATTTTGCAGTTTGGAGGGCTCGAACAATGCGACATCAAATAATGCCACGCAGGCCAGCTGGTTCTCAAACCCATAACCATTTACCCATGGTGATGTTGTAGAAGTAAAAGTTATGCAAAATTTACTTCTGTCGCCTCGCCTGTCGACAAAGTAACACATTTCCGTAACATGTTGAATATTTCTAGTTAAAATCAAAACATAAGTACATTACAAGTCATGGGGCAATTTTGAATGCTCTCGAAAAAGGCAAATTTCATTAAAGCATCAACCTTCAGAAAACTTTACAATTTGATTTCATACGTGGGGGATGTAGCTAGCTAGACAGGAGACTCTTACCCTTCCAGAGCAACAGGCCTCACTTCCTAGTGTTTAACTTGCATGTAATTTACCAGTTTTAATTTTTTTTACTTAAATTAACTTTTGGGAATAATGGATTGTTATTTGAACATGGACCGGTAGGTTTATGTTTTGATTTATTTCTGTATACAAGTGTTTGGTTACTAAATCAAATGTATAAGTAATAATTTGGTAATGATTTGATGTGTAGATATCCCCGTCAATCATCCTTTACTGTATTTAGTCTCCATAACAATGTAAATTTCCAGTCTAATTTCTCTTATTGCCATTTTAAAATGAAATTACCAGAATACAAAATGCTCAGTTATGAAATAACACAATGAATTTTAGGAACTTTATGTTACAACATTTCATCTCGAGGGAGACAAATTTACTATTAGAAACTATTAGAATATTACAAAAAAGACATTAGGAATGGTTAACTGTCATAATCTGGTCTAAATCTGTAATAACAAAAATCGTTAAAAACTAAAAGTGCAAGATTTTTTATCCTGCTAGGATTCAGTATTACTCATTCTTATCAGGGTTTTCATTTTGGACTGAAGCAAAGACAGTTAGAGAGTATAAATGTCGAATAGTACTACAGTACATTGTATAATAAGTTGTACTATTGCATTAGTTTAATATATGTACATTGTTTTTGGTGAATCTTTTACAACTATGGAAAAAAGTAGAATTGAAGAAAATCAAAATTCGAAGAAAACATACGTAGCAGCCACGTTTAACTCACAATCCAAACTTTGAAAACTGTCGCATTAAATACGCGAACATCCACCAGGGAAGTGAGGCCGGGTAAGCACCTCCTTCTTAACTAGCTACACCCATCACGTGTAAAATAAAACTGAGGATTAAAGGAAGGTGGAACTATGCGACGTCAAACACACCCATGACAATTACGGACAAAAAGACATCATCCTAAAACAATACCGCGATTATAAACCTAAGCAGAAAAATTGCATTAATGGCCGTATTTTATTTTCCAATAACTGTGGTCATTGGCGTAGCAAATTGATGCGTAGCAGCTGGTACGCTAAAATCTAGATATACATGTATAATGCGCGCGCAAAATTAAAAAATGTTATGTAGCTAAGTCTCATTTTCTACGATTTATGTTGTTGGACAATACAAAAAGGGCTTCCAATAACTTTATTCGCAAGACTCTATGTAATAAACTTTACTCTATCAAAGAGCTTTAATGTTTATCACTATGCATTTCTGTGTTTTTGGACTGTGCAGATCAAACCAAAGCGTTTTAATAGGACTTACGTAACTACTTTATAAAATCCATCATACTCTCAAAGTAATCTGTTTTTCTCAGAAGTCGAATTCCTTCTTAATCTAATTGCGACACATAATAAAGAAAATGCTCTCACGAAAAAACCCACAAAACGCATTATAGAGAATTATGATCTTTTTCAGAACAACAAAAAATTCACACGTGCTAACTATTGTCTTAGGAACTATATCTCCTTGACGATCAGGTGGCTTATGTGCCTCAATTGTTAAAAAACAGATAAAAAGAACAATGGCCACGAGTCAGTCGGAATTACTATCCCCCTTCTTCAATCAGAATTAATTACATTTCGACATCGTTAAACGGATCCCCAAATATCTTTATAGCTCACTCGGATAAAACCCAATTGTTAATTAAAGATTCTGCATCTTGGAGACCGTTATGTTGGTTCGTTTAACCGGAATTCGTTTTATCGCTTCCCCATAAATTTCTTTTCCGAGTCATTTTTCTAATTTTTGATTGCTTGTCTCCAGATAAGCTCGTAAACTTTTTGATAAATTCCTATTTGTATTTGGACCATCTGCCATTGTTTACAATAAAATACTGAAAATCCCCAAACGAATCGAGAGAAGATGAACCAAGCCAAATATGGGTGCTCATTAATCCCCTTTCCTTTAAGAATTTATTTTATTGTATTAGAATGAAACGTGTCTTCATTTATTACAAATTCACAATGGAACATTAATGCCAATAAAAAACTCCGGAGTTTCCATGACATGATGACATTGATTTTTATTTTTAGTTCGCTGCTATGTTGTTATTGAAATCACAACTTTGCACTTTTGAAAATATGATGTGACATGGACCGATATTTTCTTGCTTGATTATTTATATATATTTATATACATATTTTATGTAAGTATTAAAAGAATATTCCACTACGGTAGTCAGCTCAGCTGGTAGAGTGTTCGCTTCGGAAGAGACCTTCAAACCTTACGTCCCGTGTGACGGTAGGTGTGAGACGTTTAAGAAACTCTCCCTACACATTGTCTGAGCGCACTGCAAAGGTCAAAATGTCTGTCATTTTACTAATAGCTGGTGTCACTCGAGCAAAGTTCAAAATGTCTGTCATTTTACTAATAGCTGGTGTCACTCGATATAAGTAGAATATTCTTGAGTGGGACATAAAACCAAATCAATCAAACAATCAATCATAAAAGAAGACGCGTTGGCTGCAAAATGTTCAGTATCGCCTTCTGGAAACTTGGTCCAAATACATCGGTTTTAAAAACCAACCAAATAGTCTAGAACAATATGTTAATGAAATTTACATCCAAAAGCCGTATATACCAAACAATAACCTTTTAAAATGCAACATATTTATTCTAGTTCTTGATAAAAATAGTACGAAAAGTTAAAAAAAAAAAAAAAAAAAAAAACTGACGTAGTGAATATTATTTTTGATGTCATTTACTTTCCACACTGTAGGAGGTTATGATACTTTCTTTAAAACCAAATTGTCTTGACATTTTACAAACTTAAATGCTTGGCTAGTTCTTGTAGGTCACAAAACTAAGGGGTGTACGTCATGAAATCAAGAATTACAACTGTTAAAGTGAGAAGTCTATAGTTTTATTATTCTATCGAGATCAGATGAGTCTAAAATATCCCCACTGTCACAGACAACCCTATCTACTAAACTGGTACCTAACCAACCAGTAGATACATACAAGGGAAAACACTAGACATTATACAGAGAAAACAAAAACACAAAGATTGTATCCATCCATTACGCCAAAATACAGGTAAGTATCAGGCAAAATAAAGGAATCTAGAGTAATAAAGTCAAAACAAACATACTAATCCATGTCCAAATCACAACCCAGAAGCAAAATAAAAACTTTGACACAGACAAGTTAGGTTAGACACGTGAACTTCCACCAGGAAATGAGGGCGGATACTCCGGAAGGGTAAGCATCTCCTGTTTAGCTAGCTACACCCGCCACGTGTATCAAAATTGAGCGAAAGGAACATGGAACTATTGGACGTCAAATGCATTCAGGACAATCCTGGACATAGAGACATCAAACTTATTAACAATACTGTGATTGCGGCCATAAAACTTTTTAAGGGCCCTGATAAGTCTAGGCTTGCAATATCCCTAGGTCAACAATTTATTTGTAAGCAGCTTGATTCGTTGTATACCGTTCCCATAGTGGGAACAAGCTCTACAATAGCGTATAAATTGTGAAACACATACACCATAAACAGGAGAAGCATGTACAGGTATATTGCAGCATAGAAAAGGAAAGCTAACAATTAAAAAATTGGAGTCATCAAGTTTGTCGTACATGTTTATTTCTAGAGATCATTGTACTTTGCCGTTTTGATTTTTTGTTCGATTTAAGCTTCCATAGATTTGTTCACGGTGACAACCTAATTTAAATTACGTAAGGACGTAATCGTACAAAGAGCGTTTTCCACAATCTCAATTCTCTTTTTGTGCTTTTACAGGGACATTAGTCTCTTCCTCATCAAACCAAAAGAAATAAAATAAATTTTTTAATTAGTGATAATGACAAGTAACAATTGTTTGGGAAATAAACATGTATTATCTTGACATAATATGCCGATTTAAACGCACAACCGAATTTACAAGTCCAGGTCAAGTGGTGCTTTGCAATTTCCTCTGTTGGGTTTCATAGAGGGAAATAATTCTTTAAAATTCTTGCAGCATTGTCTTGCAAAATAATTTTTGCGATTTATTAAGTTTATAATATATCAATTATTTCTCAATTATTTTGCACTCCGCGGTATCATTCCAGATGTCAAATGTCTTTGAATAAGGCATAATTGTCAATTGTTTAATCATTGGGTTTTGTTGGTTACCCATTGGAATCTTGTGCGGTAATTAAACTTGCTATAACTTGATTATATGCATTGAAATAAGCGACTAGCAGGAAGACTCTGATAGACAGTGGGATATTATATGGATATTTCTTGGAGTTCCATGAGTACAACACATTGACGTTCCTTGTCTAATTCTTAGTAATTATAGTAAAATGGATTACAACTTGCCGTATGTCATTGCTAGGAAAAGTTCCATCGACAACGACGTTATCTATCTCTGGGGAATTCCTAAAACCACCTAGGGAGAATGTAACTAAGAATCTCCAAGAAAAGGATGTATCGGATGGACAATGGGGCGTTATTAATCACTGCTGACTTCAGAATCAGGCGGTACCAATATAACATGATATCCAGACCGGCACACGACTTTATCCGATCAAAGAGGGAAAAGGAACTCCGGAATTGTCCGCCATGATTAATTTAACCGCTAATGAAGTCAAATAGTTCGTCAAGTTTGTCATTTGACACGTGTTTTCAATATTTCTTTTCCCACTTTTATCACATTTTCTTTCAAAATTAACATTCATTATACAAAGATGAAAGGACAAAATTCCAGTAATTCATATAAATTGAAACCAGAAAACATCTATCTTGGCCAATCACAAAATCATTCACACTCTTAGTTGTTCTTCATATTTACTGTGAAATAAAACGAAACCGCTACTACGTCTATCATTGACGTCTTACAAAAAGTTTCTAATAAAAACTTAAAATCCAGAAAATAGGTGATTAAATTTGGGTTTGTTCTTTCAACTTTTGAAAAGAAAAGTAATCTCCCAGGGGAGGCAAAACATAAAGGAGAAATACCATGCCTAAAGTACTGTCCACAAGATTCCTGGTTCTAAAGTATTGTCCACAACACACTTCGCCGGTAAAGCATTTGTTCACAACATCCTCATTGTTCGCCTCTTTCTTTAGCAAAGGTAGTGAGGCCTCGTTTTGTCAGACGCCAATTTGGCTTCAGCTGAAACCAGTGTCTTTGTTAGTTTTATTTGGATGGTAGTGATTTACGTTGCAGAATGTATTGTCGTCTAGGTAAACGATATTCAGATGTCTTTGTCATGCAAAGTCAAACATATTTGGTGGCAGTATTTTGATATAGGTGAATTGCCGGAAATAATGGGACTCTATTCCAAAGTCATCGGCATTCTCTATCGTTATAAAGTTCTTTAATGTCATTTCATTCCGTCTATCAAACCAGTGGTTTGGGGTGCATATATGGGTCTCCAGGCTGGCGTCATCTACCGAATCATAAGGCTATGGAAATATGTACAAGATTGTTTTACATTTAGAGTAAAATTCTTGGACAATTTGGTTCCATACATAACAATGTATGCCGTTGTAGAGTGGACACCAAATGACGATCATACACGTTACGCTAAGTACTGATGTATTATGTTCCCGGCTCAATTTGTCAAACAGGATAATGAAGGCGTTTATTAATTGAGAATACATTAAACAGTTTGTATTGTATTATATTTTCTATCTGGCCGTCAAAGTATTTCAAACTGCAAATACATGAGACCTTTACCAAATTCTGTAAAAGTCGCTTATGAACCAGCATATTACTAGTATGTAAAAGTCCACCAAATACAGAAAATACTGTCTGTAAAACGCTGTAAAAGTGGTTATATCTTCAAAACCAGTGTAACTAAATTTAGCAATTGCTTTCAGCATCGAATATCTCTTGTTCTGGTCATATTTGTCATTAACAATGCCTATGTTTGTCAATTTCAAAACAATGTTCACATGTCAAAACGGAATCGCAGCATGCTTTTCCAATCATTAACAGTATGTCACTTTATTGATATGCATAAAACTCGGTTATTGATAACTACTTCTCTGTGTATCAGACACAAATGTCATCCAAATTAATTCTAAACTAAGAAGCCCTTTAAGCAGATAATTATAACAGATTCTATCAAAACCTTGCATCAGTTGAACCAAAATACATCGTGTTTGTGTTACAAGCCCTCTAGCACGTGTAATACTGCACTGTTTAATTAAAAAGACGTCATCATCATCTGTTTTTGGAGCACGTGCGTATCTTTGTTATTTCAGTACTGTAAAAACAATGACAATCTGGAGTGCAGTATCATTTGTTTCTGATTTACCCTCTAAGCAGCGGAATGTTGAAATTAATTTGTACATTGAGTCTTCATGCTTGCTATTTAAGGACAGATTTGGCGATAAAAGAATAAATTCTAATTAAAACATATTTCTGGTTTTTTTTATTTTTTTATTTTTAGTACATGTAATTGCTACACACATTTAATTTAAATGGAATTGTTCAAGTTGAATTTAAGACAAATAACGCATTAAATAATGAAATGTAATTCTACAAAATTGAATTAACGAGAATATTGTTCTTAGAAATTTGACGTTAACAATGATAATATCAATATAAAAAATGTTTTATACTCATGGTTTAAGATTTTCACCATGACCTTTCTAGTGCTTTTATAAATTTAATAATTCCGTTTATTGTATTACCCAAAGTCGGTTATCCTCAATTATTTTTTGAAAACGTTGCCAATTTTGTGAATTATGAAAGAAAACTTGATTGGTTCATATATATTTGAATTGTAATATGGGTTCTCTAAATCTAGACGCGATATCATAAACCGCCAATTCTATAATAATGTGTGGCTAGTTCACAAGCAATTTGTAAAGTATTGACATTCCGTTAGGAATTAGCCATAAATATATGCATCAGAAATGATTTAGATGTGACATGTATGCCGTATCATTAGTAGAGCGTCCATCATTTTACAATGGAGGTCACGACACGTGAAAATGGATACAGTGTAAAAAACAGACCAGTAAAAGTCAAATCTGAGAAATATTGCCTGTTAAAGAGATTGGACCATTTGAAGAACTGTCAGTAAATCACACATTAGACGCCGTGATTTTGTGTTTTTGTAACTTAACTCTGGGACTCTTTGACCATATATCAGTCACTTTAGAAAATATATGTAAAGGTTAAGTCGAAATCCAGACCTATTTGTAAGCTGGATAAACATATAAATTATCACTGTTGAAGTCTCCTCTAGATTAATATTTACCAAAATTGATCTCAGATGTTGGTAATGTTTAACAAGTCTGGAAACTTCAATATTACCACCCCAAAAAATAAGACAAAGCATTTCCTTATCCTGTCTGGGTCTATTGTCTTTCTAACGCGTCTGTTTGGCAATCTTTAATGGAAACTGCTTTAAATTCTCTTCAACATTTGAAATACTTGGTGTGAATTTAAATGTTATATACCACTTTTTGATATATTTATTCATCATTATTTTAAATTACAATAACATCACCAGAATATATTGGTGGCATTTTGGTTATGGCAAGTACATGTTCTTAGCTTCAAATTACTTGATCCTATTTAACGTTATTTGAAGTTAAAATAAATAAATCTATGGAAAAAATTATTTTACATGGTGTTTTTACCAAGTAAATGTATATAAATTCCATATATAAGTTTAATGCGACCAGTTCTAATCGTTTGATTTTAAATATTGCCATGTTTTCTATGAGATATCAACTTGAAATAATTGGAGATTATTGGTGTAAACAGGATGGTTTGGAAATCCAGGAAAGAATTCAGTGTTTTGTGGCCTATTGATGGAATGTACATTGTATAGTTATTGACCAAAGTTGTTGGTATATCAACTTTATCCAAAGCAAAGTGTCATATATTTTTTTATAATTTTATCCATTTTTTAAGACAGAAGAGACGGGGTTGGTATCCCTAAGGTTTCAGTTCATGGTGAATATTTGAAAACGTCGGATGTGTGTGTATCTTACATATATATCATGTTGTTAATTGAAGAATTATTCAATTTTTTCTATCATAGTTTTATCAAAATTAAAAGCCTTTTGGTTTTTATAACTTTAATATCAGGACCCACTGACTTTATAAATGAAGAAAAATCGTGGCATTGAGCAATTTAGTGTTTGTAATCATAATAAATTTTGTTGGGGTGGTCTTACTCTTCGAGTTCAAGAAGTAAGATATCACACAGAGAGATGCTGTATAGTTTATTACAAAGTATGGCGTTTTAGAACTGATTAATTAAACTCAAACAGTAGTTCATCATAAATTGTGACAATAAATCTTTTTATTTAAGTCATAATTATGTCCATGTCACACAATAATCTTTTATTTTGATGTTAAGTTGAAGTATAAGTCTGCCCATGCCACACGGTATATCAAGATTTTGTTCTCCATACACATAATAAGTCTTGGTTTATATTGACGATATTCTCATATATTCTGATTATATAATCCGGTCCGAGACATGTGTTTTCGATACCTGTCATCGAGCTTTGGGTGTTAATATAGATTATTATATAAAAAAGTAAGCTGAGGAGTTGTATACGTGGTTATGATACATTACAGCCACACTGTGATACGTTCATCACCCAGGGCATAAAAAATATCTCAATATCGCATCCAATCTGGCATGCCGGAAAATAGCGTCTAGACGATTTGAAATGATTGATTAATTAGCTTAATTCTAGGAGTGCCTGTGATACTGTTGACATTGAAACAGATTATTTTCAATGGTTCTTTTTAATGCTTCGTTAGTTTAGAAGTTTAAGAGTTGTTAAATATCAAATCACTGTTTATTCTTTTGTACCCAAATTTAACTTGCGAAGTAGCAAATTAAGCTTATATCCGATATATTTTCTGTCGAATTAGACATTTTTTGGTAAAATATATTAAGAGAAAATGTCATTCTGATTTCTTCATATTCGTGCCAATCAACCAATTCCCAACAATATCCGTCCGAAGTACTTAAGCTAACGAAGGGTAGTAAAGTTTAGTTTGGACAGTCTTTCTGCATTAATTGTTGACATATTTTGCAGGGTCGTAGATAAGTATTTTTAATTTCTTTAATTCAGAAAAAACGGAATCAGTGGTATCGAAGTTGCGTAATATTTGTATTGGTTTTGTATGACATGACAAACATGATGACTTCAATTTTTTTCTATTTACAATCGTGTAAATACACTATATGTACAGTAGAGTTTGTTCCTACCACGGGAACTTTATACAAGGTAGCTAGCTGCTTACAAAAAAATGATTTGCGATTTGGACATGGTTTGGTATGTCTGTACTTTATTCTGTTAAAGTTTTAAGAAATTGTTATCAAATCGACACTCAGGAATCCATCAGCTTAATGAACACTCATTTAAAGAAGAGTATAAGTATTTTATTTTGTATACACATTTAGTTTGTTTGGTTTGCAGACTTTATCCTACAATCGGTTACATGTTCAGATTGTACAATACTTTGCACTATATGGAACTTGAAATTTAAAATTAATTATTTTTAATATCTTTCAAACAAATCATTCTTTACAATGACAATAAATCAGTTTAATATGTTTAAAACGTGTTATAAAGTGATGATACAACAAGACCACATGTTTGATATCGGCTGACAACAAGTGCGTGTATTTCAACTTTTCATTTTATTTCATATTAGAGTCATTTTGTTATCATGTCCAACACTGGAAACTCTTGACGTCAGTAAGTGCACCTGATTACTTAGTATCTTTCTGTACTCCAACTTTTGTATTGCGTCCTTAATTCCAGATGGAAGATGTAATGCACTCGGCAATAACCAAAACTGAAATAAAAAACGGAACAATAAGAATAAGGTAGAAAAAAAAACCAATGAATTGATATATATATATATATATACTGATACAAATCCTTTATTCTTCAAAGCTATCGAAAATACAAAATCGTATCCGATGATGTACCTTTTGTATATTTTATGGTCCAAAAGCATAAATTGAACTTCTTTAGAAAATATATGTTTTTACACCAATCAATGCACTAACGACAATATGTTGTTGTTGTTGTTGTTGTTGTTGTTTTTGTTTATGATGTTTTGCAATTACATACATTATAGGTTTCTTTGCATTACACTAAGTAAATAATAGTTTCAACAAGTTTAATCAAAATCCATTCTTAGAACGTTTTGAAGCGGTCACATTTTTACAGGGACAGATATCGTGATTTCTATATGCTCTCCCTTAACGAAGTTTGCATAGGGTATAATAATATGATATTTAGTGTTCCTCAAACATTTGCTATAAACCTGTAGTAAACAATCTCTGTATGGATTTTGCCGTGTACCTTTGAGGATAGCTCCGCTCCAGAATTACAATTTGGCCTATTAAGGCTTGAAATCATGCCATATTTACAATTTCCTACACAAGATCACCAGACTTTGCAGGTGTAGATGTTGCATTTTTTTAATTTCAAAAGGCGTTTTAAATATCACATTTCATTTCAAAATTTGTTACATAAAATTACATACTGGTACATTATCTTATCTTAATTAACTACACCTGTTGTTATCAGAACATGTGCTTGATTTCTGCCTTTTCTGTCTTACCACGTATTTGATCTTTGATACAGAAGGTGTTGCATCTATAGAATCAATATTCATACCTTATCGTTTTCCAGTAATTATCAGTAATATGATACCTTTTAATTGAATTTAATCGTATTTTAATAACGATGTCTCCACATAACAGAATTAAATCGTGTGCAGAACCTCGTAACTAGGTATGCAACAATTTCAGATAATTAGTGTATCAGGTTACAAAAATTATGATAACTATTCCCTAATACTGCATAATTGCATATTTATAAATACAATTTTTATTGTCAGTCGTTTCTGTTCTAGCTTCTTTTAATATCAACAGTGTAATTATTTCCCTAATAAAGAATAAAACATCATTTATTCTGTCATTATTTTTTCTAATAAAGGAAAAACATCATTTTATATTAGTCAAGCCATTTCTTAAGAAAATTATTCTTCTGTAAGAATCCAATATATTATGGCCAGGGCGTAAAACCTGTTACAATAAAAATTGTTGCAGTATTGGTATTTTCGTATGTTTAATAGTTTAATCTTTTGGATATTGATAATATCTTGTATTATCTAAGTTTATGTTATGGAAAAAATAAAATTGCCAATGTTTCAAATTTAAAAGCGAGCAGAACGAGGGAAGCAACATAAATAAATAGGCTGATACATAATCATGATTTTTTTTCTTTAGAAAAACAATGAACTGTTTGGATTCTCTTCATGAAACTGTTATTAAATGTAATAATAAATGTACAGTATATTACATGTCTCTATAGCAACCTTGGTTATAATTTTTTGTCATTTGTTTACCTTATCAAGTAAATTTCCAATATTTGAACTTTTTCTTTTCTTTTAAGTACTTAACACATGAAAAAGAACCCAACTCTGTGACTTTGTATATGAGAACAGATGAAGATCCTTATATCATAAAAAGTAACAAAGTGAAGTGGATACATTTTATATACTCCAGAGCACATAAAATTAACCGATATAAATCGACCAACTTGTCTTTAAACTTGAAAAAATTGATTGAAATCATTTTGTATTTTTCGCAATTATCTCATACTTTCCGAATTACATTGGTACTAATCAGTTTCTTTAATCAATGATCATCATATTATGTGTTTGTATTTTCTTGTCGTTTTTGGCTGTTTTATCATTTGTTTGTATTTTTAGTGTTCTTTGTTGCACTTGGAGTGACTAAATTAAACGAAATTATTAACGAATCTTTTATGCAACAACACAATAATACATTCCAGTTTGTTTGCGTCGAAAGAAATCTTTTATTTGTACAAAAACATAACAGATATGTCAGCTTTTTGTATTTCAACATTTCACATTCTTTTAATTGAAATGACTGGGTTCCGTCATGTTTAACTTTTGTTAATAAAGATAGAAATTGTGTTAATAGTTTTATTATATGTACTGTTTTCATTTTTATTCATATTTTTATTTGGGTCGTAATATTGAAATTTGCTCCTAAAAATCCTACTCCCACCACTCAAGGTACAAAGGAAGCATGTTTAAACGTTACGAATGGAACCTTGCAAATGAAAAACGGCCTATAAAACTCCAGACTTAGTACACTTTACTAAACATTACCATCATGCTGTCGAAAAGGATTTTATTTCTGAGACATAAAGACATTACACAACACAGGTATCATTAACATGTCTGATATATCAACGATTATAGGTTGGATTCAAATGAAAGCTGATCAGTCACGTGATATTCACATAATGATGACGTTTTATTTCATAATCAGAATGGAAAACACAATGGGATTATCATGTCAACGAAAGCTGCAGACATCCTTTCGACACAAACACGACATTGACATAGTGAAGATATAGCTTATTACTAGAAAAGACAGTGAAATGATGGTTACCTAAGCACGTTTATGTGTGTTAGACAAAACATGTATCTTGGCTAATAATTGGGGGGAAAATCTCAAAACCATTTCACAACTTACGGATACAAAGAAAAGAAGTCCAAGCATATTGAAATCGTATTCGTTTCACAAGTATTGATCAAACAAGTGCTTTGAAGACTAGAATTGTAATTAGATGAACAACTCTAATAATATCGAGAGTAGAAAAAATTGGGATTTTCTGTGATGTTCTTCAAAAGATTTTCAACCTTTATTGATGACAATGCTTGCATCATCTTGCGTTGTGTCATAATCCCTTTTGTAAAATACTGTTAAATTGACCATGAATAGATTGCAGAACTGTTTTTACAAATCAAATTCATAAAATATTATTAAAGTTTTTTTCTGATTCCGAGAAATCCGGTGGTTGAAATCTGCTACTAGATACATCAAAACATCATTATCGTCATGTTTGTGAAATGTGAATCTAATAGCTCTGATTCCAGATTTGTCACAAAGGACTTAAAAACCAACTTAAGTTAAAAAATGGAGGAATAACTGTTGTAGATATATGGATTTATGATAGAAAATACTCCCGGGAGATAAGTGATGCTGTGTTTGATTAAATATTGTTAAACTTAAGGCTCTTTTTGGATCATAAAGCAATTGTTTCTAGATCACTAAAGTTTTAGTTGTCAAGACGGTTTTCTGTTTAAAAATTACCACTTGCTGTGGTGGACGATTGAGAATTCGGTAAAGAAATCACAACCCAATCACCGATTGTATTAAATATCTAATATATATCGCTTAAGAAAATAAATATCTATACGAAAATATTTATATTTATTCTAAGCTTGCAACATTTGGATTGTTTTTTTTAATTGTGTTGATTGATTGATTGATTGATTGATTGTATGCCACCTCTATTGAGACGTCGTCAGCTATCGATGCTAAATACATCAAATATCTTAAACTTAAAAAAAAAAATAATAATAATAATATCTAATTGTTTTATCCAGCAGTGCGCTCAAGAAAAACTGCAGGGAGTTCTTTTAATGTGCAATACCGCTTTCCATTGGTTTTAAGGCCTTTTTCGAAGGAACCTTTGAATATATGTCGATTGCTTGTCGAATGAACATCCACTGCTTTCCAAAACTCTACGGCTGCTCAATTGCCAGTTAAGTTCTCGCTCCGTATGTGGGATGTCGGAGCTTAAACCCCGGACGGGTATGATCAAGACTTAAATTTATGTATTATTTATTCTTTCACAATTCCAATAAACCGTTCGTGAAGGAAGTATATTTCAACTATGGTATTCTTTTATCGCATAGCAAAAATTAATAGTGGAATTGGAATCAGAGAAAACAGTACAGAATGATATCACTGTCTACAATTAAACTGAAAGTACAGAGACATAGAAGAATTTATTTCTCTTTTATCTTTCTACTGATTTGCTTTATGAAACATTTCGTTAAAATGTTGAATAATTTTCGCGTAATAAGACACTTTATGTCTTTCCTCCGCAGTATCAAATAAACCCTGTTTAATAACAGGCCATAAAATGTCATGGACGCAATATGTTTGGTATCATTCTCGAGAAATAGATAAACAATTCAGTTGCTGTGCCAAAATACATCGGAATAAAACCCAAACTTTTTACACTAAATATGCAGTTTTGTGTGAAAGGGCATTACTATGAACCGACTTGTTGCGATAAAGGTTTTGGCATCGGGTCTAATCTCGTTTTATTACCAAAATATCGCGAATTTCGTCGAGATAAAAAGTAATTTTCCGTAATGAGGTTACACATTACTTAAGGATTGTTGGGGCAATAAAAATAAAAACATTTACCAAAGCTGAGATGTGAGATAAGGCATTGTTTAAGTGTCTTACGTGATTTTTGTTGCTGTTTGGATAACTTAGTTATCGACCTTTGATCTGGCCAGATATTTTGATATTACACACGTGTTGTATATTACACCTGCCAGACATTTTATATCGCTCCTTAATGACATAATTGTCTTAATATTTTATCAAATACAACTCCTTAATAGAAACTCTGAATTATCGATGTTCGGCAATTTTGGACCTTGTCGATTGCTTACAAATACATTGTTGACATCGGAGATATTGCAAGGCTAGGCTTATCAAGACCTTTATAAACCTAAGTATGATGTCTCTTTATCTAGATTGGACGTGTCATTGTTCCAGGTACTTGTCGTTTTCAATTTTGATTTTACATGTGGCTTGTCCAGCTTAATAGACAGAAGATAAGGTGCTTACCCTCCCTGAGCACCCGGTATCACTTTCTTTGTGGCAGTTCGCGAACGTGTTTCACTTAATGATTTGCGAGTTCTGGAAATTTTTATTTTCAACAAAAACTAAGTCTGAGTGTTTCGCAATATATAAAACAACCAACCAACCAAGACACCAATCTAACGTAATCAGAATTCACTAGAAAGTAAAGACAATTGCTTATAGAACTTCCAAGACACTTGACGATTCTTTTCTGCAGCACATACACGTATGTATGTGTATACACGATAGAGAAGAAAGAACCCTTACGAAAAAATATTATTGTTAAAAATGTAAGTTAGTTTGATTTTAATGTATTTTTACTTCAGAAAAGTATTAGTCAATCTAGTAGTCGTTAAGGGCATGTGTTCCTTATAGAAGCATGTTAGATATTACGCAACATGCAAAAGAGGAAAATAACTTGTTTTTTTCACACAATACGTGTTTATAATGGTCGATATCAGTCGTCAGTTAATTTCTTACAGATGAGAAATGTATTTTGTCATTTGTCAGCTTTTTGTTGTCGATTTCACACTTTTCCGAGATTATTCTTAATCTTTTAGAACATTGCCAGTTTAATTGTCACTATTTTTAATGTCACATTCTTTTGTGGACATTATATTTTATCTTTTCTAAGTTTGTATTTCCAGTTTTATATTAAAAACTGTCAATACAAATTTGACAATGACAAAATACAATATCCAGAAAGGAATTAGTCAACAAGAATAATGACAACTTTGTTGTCAACATTCCAAAATAGAAAGGATAACGTTAACGAAATATGAAAACTTATATCAGAAACTTGACAAAACACACTTCAATTCCGCAAAAAAAAATAAACTGAAATGAAACGGCTGATATCGGTCATCGTAGATACTGCCTTTCGTATGCGTTAGTTTCATTGTATGTTATGCATTGTAGACCTATGTTAGATTAAAGGAACATGAAATATAATGATTGAATCAGAAAAAATGGAACAAAACAAGAGTGTGTCATTAGATACAGTGGAAATGAATTATCAACAGACATCTTAAAAGGTTAAGTAGTTGTGTTAAGAGATTGCAGTAATTTAAACATTGTCTTCTGTTGTCTTCAGCAACAGTAAAGGTCTGATGTGTATTAACTGTGTTACAGCCTTATAATAAATTTGTCTGTAAGTCTATCACGTAACATACAAAATCTTACTGTAATCAAAAACAAACATACGAATCACAATCCAGAAGCAGAGTAAAACCTTTGGAACTGACAAGTTAGGTTAGACACGCGAACTTCCACCAGGGAAGTGAGGCCGGGTGCTCTGGAAGGGTAAGCACCTAATTAGAAAGGAACCATCGACACAAGCATAGTGTACAGAAATCCATTTTGATTACCTTAGACCACGTAGTATCATGAAGGGTATACAATACAGTGTTGTTATGTTTTGTCAAGGTAATTGTTGCATGTAGATGCTGAACCAATTTGTTTAGGCATCAGCAACGTAAAATTACGTTTTTGTATCGGTGTTTGTTTACATACATGCAAACCTAATTTCGCCAAATATGTGTCAAAATTGTTTATAAATTCATGTAAATTGCGACATGTGTTTTTGCCGCCTGTACAGTAATTATTGGCGATAGTAGTTCCATATGTGTTCATTTCATTTCCAATGTGAAAATAATTCGTTGAAAGTGACGGATAATGGCAAATCACCTATTCCATAAAAACAAAATACTAAAACAATAACAATCATATAGATCATTAAATGCTAAATTCAGCTGTCAGCAGATAAATTAACATCTAAAAATCCATAAGTCATATAGAATCTGATGTTGAATTTTACATTGTTAATTTCATAGTCACAAATCTAGAAACTCTTTCGTCCTCGGATCTCCTCACATATCGGTGTGTGTGTGTGTGTGTGTGTGTGTGTGTGTGTGTGTGTGAAGGAATAATCACGTTAAATTGCCTAGCAATAGACAGTGCATGTTTATTTCATTGTATGCATTTAAAACCTATGTACATGTATTAAGCAACATTGAAATTTCATGACTGATGAAACAAAACAAGACTGTGTCATTAGATATAGTGGCAATGAATTATCGTCAGACTTCCTAAAAGGTTAAGTGATTGTGTTACGAGATTGGAGTAATTTAAACATTGTCTTCTGCTGTCTTTAGCAACAGTAAAGGTCTGATGTTTATTAACAGTGTTGCAACATAATAATAAATTTGTCTGCGAGTCTATCACGCAACACGCAATGTCTGATTGTAAATTAAAAAAGTAACCACGGTACAAAAAACATTTTGCACATTGTATGATGCATGGAAGATAACTCGTAAGAATTTAAAAAAAAACACAGTGTGTTGTTTGGTTGGCATGGTTACCATTGCATTATTTTCACTGTTAGACAACGATAACAGTGCCAATTAAATGTTTCCACTAGATCATGTCAAACTTAAACTAGACCTATATATATACCTATGTCATTTATGTATGAAATGGAGGAGTTGGAAAAATATGAACTGAGATAAATACAAAAAAAAAAAAAAAAAAAAACAAACAAACAATAAGAAAAAATTAAGTAAACAAAAAACATTTATATAGTAATGCCACACAAATTTATTCCATTTTTCAATTATTCAAAACGGTTATTTAATTTTTTGTTTTCTATAAAGTTCTCTTAATATATGTTCTCTGTATTTATTATGCAACGAGAGAAATAAAGAAATTTGAAATTTTAGTTTGAAATTTAACAATAGGAGGATGTTTTCCTTATGCCACAAAGTCAACCAAAATTATTCAAAATAAGAAAATACTATTATTAAATAATTATGACCAGATTGTAAGGTAAATTCAGCTGTCCATGTTTGATAGCGTAATATAGTAGACATAATGTAATCAAAAACCCCACAAGTCACACAGATGTTAAATTTTTACATTGTTGATTTCATTGCCACAAAGCTGGATTAGTCAGACAGAAAATCCAGAAACTCTTTCATCTTTTATTTTGATTTCCTCATCTTGTTTATCTGCACAAATAATTATTCTATCTTATGGAAATATAAATGTGAATGTCTTTGATGACAATGCTCAGTTCTATGCTTAAATTCATTTTGACAGTTAATATTATAAATGATACTTAAATCTATAATCACGGGAAATTTTGTGGACATTAATCTTCTTGACTTCTAGACGAGAAATCAATAAATATTTAGAGACATTATGCGTTCATACCTGATCTGTATTTTTGTATTTTGAATACTTAGGATCAGAATCCACTTGAGAAAACGTAGCAACGGAAATACAACAAAACATTTCAAGAATAAACCATAAAATCACAACTAGCTTCTTGATACTTCTGTCATATACCATTTTTAAATGTATTTTATGATTAAATTCAATAAATTGTATATGATAATTCTGTTAAGCATATTAAGTTCTCGCAGTATTGTTTGGTCAGTTGGATGTTGTCTTATGTCACATCAGCAATTTTTTTTATCTATTTGCGATGAAGCAATGTTTCTTATCGAGCTCAAGAATTATTCTAAACACGAGTTAATGAGTTTTCGCAAGTACGCACTAATAGCCAGCTTTAAAGTACTAGTGCGCCTATTTGCAATGTTGCAGCCCATTATACTAGTACTGACAAGGAAAACAGGGATCTGAGACGCCTTGGATGTTGAATGCTAATACCTGAACCAATGTGTTTTTAATGTTCTCGAAATAAGCTTCATATTAATGGTCTGTAACTGAAATTAAAAAAAATGTTTCAGATTCAAATAACTGTTTATTAATGAAAAAGAATTTGTGGGTGAACACTGAACAGAAGAAAAAAGAAAGAGAGGAAAACCAAGAGGGACCTGGAGAAGAAAATCTGAAAAAGAAGGAAATAGTATGAAGGACTACTAAGATAGATGCTATGAACAGGACGAAATGGAAAGACCTTACCTTATGTTCCAAAGAGGTGCAAAGAGGATAGGCAGGTAGGGTACTCAGCAATGAAGACAATTGTGGTTTAAGTAAATTGTAGGTCCCATAATTATGTTGTAAGCGACAGGTGTTCCAACAAAACAGAAAACACATAATACAATTATAAAGTGTAGAGTGTATCATGCATCAACTATTTATTATTTTATAAATTATTTACATTGTAATGTTTTTGTTCTGTAAAAATCTTTTCATTGAATCGCAATTACTGGTGATCAAGTGATGTCATCCATTTTTCCGCCTTTTTTGCATGCGGCATTCACTGGCTGTTTCGGCGACTGGACGTCAAGCATGTCGTAAGGAGTAGTGTTTTGAATTCTTTCAGAATTAAAAAAAAAATGAGAAATGTAAATCTAACCATTGAACTGAACTAATTATTACCCATTAGTTTGCGTTGTTCTACTTTTCTTTTCATGGCAATCGAAGTTATAGCAGTATAAATACCATATCTAGACACTTCAATAGGATATTATTTCTGTTGTTTAGCCCACGCTTCTCAACACAGTCTAATAAAAACGTTCTTTGTAATTTACAGAGTTTACCTGATTTTTTTTTAAATTTTATATCACTGATTCGAAGTTAAGAGCAACCTTGTGTTATGTGAAAATGATTATGGATTATTATAAACTCGGCCTATACGTTTATGCAGATGATAATGTTATTGCGCCACATGTTGCATACTGACTCAAAATACACATTGTGGTGATTATTGATGAAATACATAAAATTCACAGCATTGGAATTAGGATAAAAAATAACACCAAATATTTTTTCCATGATATTTTCAGTACGTGAGCCTCGAGGATTAAGGTACCTGTCATATAACTTATGAGCAATACATTGTTTTTATGACTAGACCGGGATTTATTTTTTTCGTTTAGTCTGATGCGTTAATTTCAAATCAATGTGTTTCTTTACTTCAAACATGAATCTTTTAACTTCTAATATAAAATTTCTTTTTAAGTCAACATTTGCGTTTTTTATCAAAACAACGAAGCTTTAAATGATGTTTGTTTCAACTTTGGATAATAATGACGAGATCAAAGAAGAGAAAGCAGTTCTGTAGCAAATCTTCACGCTTTTCGCACGCGACAATGCGCGTCAGATACATCAAAATAGCGATAATATTCAGGTAACAACCAGCATGCATATAATTCTTAATCACTCTCACCTCATTTAACCAAGCGCTGTAGTAAAGTAGTTCCTAATATGGTCAAAGAATTAATGCGCGTTTTGATCGTTAGTTGATTACACAACAGTGTGTAATCAGGTGTGTTTATGAGGGCGCGAGTTTCCGCGTGCAATATAATGGTTTCTTAATCTGGTTAAATGACCCGAACTTGATGCAAGTTTTCAAAATTGTTTATTTTACAAAGTCACGAGCTTCAAAGGAAGAATTCAGACTTAGTAATTAAGATTTTTTTCAACTCGATTTATACATTGAAGAACAAGAAACAAAAAATACTCAGAGAGAAACAAAAACTGTATAGACACAAACAAAAAGACAAAAAATATTAAACATCCTTTAATAATGAAAATAATGTCTAGAGATTTAACAACGAATATGTGCCAGGCATTTTGATTGGTCAGATGTTTTTAGTTATGTTTGCATGAATAGATTGGTTCTCAGCGACGTCGTCTTATTATTGGACGACGCACAATCATTAGACGCCTGAGACGGACACCTTGAAAAAGTGAGCGGTAAGGTTTTACAGGGCCACAGAAGTGACATGAAATGCACGTGTGCACGAAATAAGTTACAACATGCGATCGTAATATATATATATATATATATATATATATATATATATATATATATATATATATATATATATATTTATATATAATTCATATTCATGTCACACCTGTGCCACTGTAAAACAGGATTAGCAATCAGAAAATGAATTCTGTCTCGTTTTACCTTCATGCAGTGTTCGGAACGTTTTAAGGCAACATTACACTGTTGTAGTTACACAAAATAGAGAAAAAAACGAATTGTTGTTCACCTAAATTTTGACATGTGTTACTTTTGAGAATTGTTATGAAATAATTATAAATATGATATTTTGGCTATTGATATTGAACAGTGTGAAATTATTCACTGTCGTGGTGACCTAATTTTAGTTGTTTCCGTTGCCCACGAACTTGTATAACATCGAAATAGTTTATATTACAAATTTTTCGTAACTGATAACCACCACCACCACGAATTTATCACCACACTAAATGTTAATTGACTTAAGATCTGGGAAAATTGAACACTGCCAGTATTATTCACAAACAAACATACTGATCCATGTCTGAATCACAATCCAGAAGCAAAGTAAAAACTTTGAAACTGACAAGTTAGGTTCGACACGTGAACTTCCACCAGGGAAGTGAGATCAGGTACTCTGGAAGAGTAAGCACCTCCTAATTAGCTATCTACACTCGCCACGTGTGTGAAAGGAACGTAGGACTATGGAACGTCAAATATATCAAAGACAATCCTGGAAACAGAGACATCAAGCTGATCAGCAATACTGTGATGATGACTATAAAACTTTTTAGGGCATTGATAAGCCTAGGCTTGCAATATCCCTGGGTCAACAATTTATTTGTAAGCAGCTTGCTTCATTGTTTAAAGTTCCCATCGTGGGAATAAGCTCTACCATAGCGTATCAATTGGGAAACAAATGCACCATAAGCAGGAGAAGCATATACAAATACACCGTAAGCAGGAGAAGCAGGTATACAAATACACCATAAGCAGGAGAAGCAGGTATATTGCTGCATAGAAAAGGAAAGTTGACAATAGAAAAACTGAAGTCATCACGTTTGTCATATAAATGATTCCATAGTAATAAGGAAGGTTTGTTGGTTCTTCAGCACTCGCAAACACTCTGTACTTTCTTCTATAGAGATGTTATCATTTATCTGTAGTCTCGTAATGTGATTTACTGAAATAGACATCGTATCTGCTTACTGCTGTTTTCATTTAACAATAATTGAAAATGAAGGAAATTTAAATTTATACTCCAACAGCGGCAGGCAATAAAAGAAGATAATGTCCCGTAATATTCACGTTTTTATAGTTTATATATCAGCTAAAAACGGAATTTCACTTAAAGTTATCATTATTATTTAACTTTTATTTTAGTTATGAACTTAAATATTCAATTTGATTATTTCAGTTAGCCATTGAATTCGTCAGCACATTATGATCAGTTTGCTTTGCACAGGAATGGAAGTTATAGCACTGTAAACGCCATTTCTAGACAGTTCAATGGTTATATTTACGTTTCGCGGTTTTTTCGCCCTTAAAGAAAATGAAAACCCTGTCGCTAACCACACGCATTTCGCTAGAACAACCAGGCAAATGACGTTACACGTATAGTCATAAGCAACAAATAGCATGTCGCTTTAGCAATGACATTAATAGTTCTTATTGGTTTCATTGGTTTCAAGAGATTTTTGTGAAACAAAATTAAGGCATATGTCTATATATTAACCATAATTATATATTTGACGTCCCATTTTCTTTTCACTCTCAATTTCAGTTGCACACGTGCGTGGTGGTCGTACTGTATAGCTAGCTATACATGTGCTGATTATCCTTCCTGAGCACCCAGTCTCACCTCCCAGGTGGAAGTTCTTAACTTAAGTATTTAACTTGATTTGCCAGCTTCAATGGTTTTATTTTTATTTATTTATTTTTTTTTTTTTTTTTTTTTTTTTTTTTTTTTTTTTGAGATTGTGGTTTGGACATGGATTTGTATGATTGTATTTGACTATATATAGGAAGAAATAATGAGTCATATAGGCTGTTTTTGTGAATTTGAGTTTAAAAAAAATCAACTATCATCTGGCTTAGAACCACATTGTTGTAACATGAGAATGTTAAGATATGGTAAACGGACGTACTTATTCCAGACAAACTAATCATGACGCACGTTATTCAGGTTTGTCTGGTTACGTGACCATAATCACCTCATCTCATCAGTTCAATGTTGAAGGTTCTCAACCACACTTTGGCATTATTTCCGGTTCCGTCTTTAAAGCCGGAAGTTATATATAATTAGTGTTTCTTATTTTTATGCAATTTGACGTGATATGCTTCTAGTTGCTATGGCTACTTCCAAATACTCACATTGCTACTGTTTCATGTGACAGTGATTACAAACCAATACATTTTTCTAATTTATCAACAACAACAAAAACGCATAATAGTATATTCTGAGTCTATGTATCTTGTGTCGATGTGATGTGTGTATTAATTGTTAAGAAACTTGAAACAAATAAAAAGAAAATGCCATCAAGTGGTGATGTTGCTTTTTGCTAGCAAATGAAAGCTACAAATCGAGATATTTTGGTTGAGTAGAGTTGAGTTTAGTAATGATGTTTAACGTCCCAGTCAAGAATATTCCACTTATATCGAGACTATAAGCAAGGTGCTTATTATAATGCAGGTTTCTTTATCGTGCCACGCCTACCGTGACACGGGACCTCGTTTATTTAAGTTTTTATCCGAAAGAACCGCGACTTTCATTTTGTGATGCCGAGTGCCCACTTTTAAGTCTTGGGTCAGACCCGGCCGGAGATCGAACCCACAAACTACAACTTATGAAGCGAGCACTCTAGGTTCCAACTGAGATACCGCAGTGGTTGGATATTTTGGTTGAAAAAAAAACACCTCAAGACATTATGACATAAGCGTTATTGCAGTCAAAACAAATGAAAGCTACACATTTTAAATTGAGTTATTTTGCTTTTATAAAGAAGAAATTATGAGATAAGAACTATTTCTACCAAAGCAAATGAACATTATCATTTCGCAAAGGGATATTGAAACATCAAATTAATGGCGATAAACTCGACTTTTGATAACATTACTAACTCGTCCAACAAATAGAATTATCATCTATACGGCTCTTGTAATGGAATATTCAATACCAAATTCAACTAAGGAATGATTCAGGTCTGTATTTGATACATTTGATGGATGTCCGTTACACAGGCGTTATAAAATAGCTGATAATTACGATTTATTTCTAACGCATTCCGTTGCCTATTCCGGAACTTAGTTTACACGTCAGAAGTCAGTTGGGAGAAGAGCATATAACCTTTAAATGGAAATTTGAGGCATATATCATAATTTCCATAAATTTGTCGTTTTGATAATGGTAGCCATTTCCTATATTGATGACAGATGGATGACATTATTGTACGACCATGCCGTAAACAAATTACTCCATATAGCTGATTATCCCGAGGACGATCAGCATTAGTATACACTCTACCGTCATTTTTAATTAAAGAAATGGGAAACATCATAACTTGGTTCAGAAGGTCTTAAATTTTATGTATAAATTTATATCTCATACTAATGAGATCTTGTTTTATGGCTATCAATGGGATTTAATCTAAATCGCTAATACTTTTCCAGGAAATATTAAAATTATCTCCTATTGCTCATTTGGGTTTTCACTTTCATTTCCTTATCGACGTCGATTTAACAGACAACTATAAAAATCTCCAATCTTCATAACTTAGCACAAATACTTACAATAAAGAAGTGGAGTGACTGTGTTTTATGCTTCAGTTAACTTTTTTTCAATTATAATTGAGGTGGTTAGTTCTGGAATGGTGGAGGAAACCGGATTACACGGCTGAGAAAACCGGATTCGGTTCTGCATTAGGACCTGTCGGACAGAGATTCAAATCTAGCTGGTGATAGACGCTGTTATCCGTAAAAGCGCTTTCAATGAGACTCACATCCCAGTACACATATATGTCTACATTTTCATTACTGGTAGCCAAAATCGATATTGGGTACTAATTTTTGAGAAATTCTTTCAAAAAGTAACCCAATTTAGCAAATTTGTGAAAAAAACTTCAAAAAGGACAACATTTTCAAAAACCGTTTTGAATAATTTTAGATTTGTGGAAACCTTTTCTCTAACCATGCACTTGATCAATTTTCGACCATTTTAGAGGGGCTTTATTTTTGCGAATAGGTGTTGGTGATATTTATTTTTATTTTTTGCCAAACAATAAATCCGCGTGACTGTTTCTATATTATGTATCACAGAATGAGATTTTTTCGAGTGTTTAAATGCTGGTGTGTCGGAATCAATATCCATTCTTTAATCTGACTTAAAGGCAAAACAAAATAATGTTGTAATATTAAAAATATCTAACACAGAACACATGCTTATAAAAATTAATTTGTGTTCATAAAAATTAATATTTATCCATAAATATCAATAATTGTTCATAAAACCAAAAGAATATATTCATTGTATTGAATTTTGAGTTATAAAAACAAAATATACGTTCATAAAATTGTCATTTACCATTTTTTAATGTATTTTATGATTAAATTCAAAAAATGGTATATGACAAAATTATAAATATTATTTTTATTCACATTTTTTAAATATATATTAAAAATGTTTTTTAAAATGTAATTGATACTCGTAAAAATATTTGTTAAAAAAATGTGCTTTAAATATTTATTATGTTCAAACGGCTTTTTGCACTGTGCATTATCGAGATGATCCCGTCCGTGAAAAGTGTCACCCTCACTATCGCGCCAGCAGTGTAACTTTTACGCAATATTTTGTATTAAAAATCTTATCAACTTTTGTATTTCTCTTTTTCCCTTTTCGAAATGCAAATTATGTATCATTTACATTATCGACTTTACTGCGGTTTATCAGTATTTTACATTACCTCCCAGTCAAGAATATATCGAGACGTCACCAGTTGTAGGCGAAGGGGCAGAAAGTGTGCCTGTGCGTTGCGCTGATGGCATTATGCGGCTGGGTTCTTTATCGTGACATGTCTACTGTGACACGGGACCTTGTTTATTTTAAGTTGCCATCCAAAAGAACCGTGACTTTCAATTCGTAATGCTGAGTGCTTGGCAAAACAGTCACTCCCCCTTTCAAATCGAACCCACGATCTCCCACTTACGGAGCGAGTATTAATAACTGAGCTACCGCAGTGGTTAGTATCTTGCTTGAGAGGAGTGAGTGAGTGAGTGAGTAATGGTGTTTAACGTCCCAGTCAAGAATATTTCACTTATATCGAGACCTCGCCAGCTATAGGCGAAGGTGCAGAAATTTTGCCTGTGCGTTGCGCTGATGGCATTATACAGCAGGGTTCTTTAGCGTGCCAAGTTGCATGAGAGGACAAATTGAAGCAAGGCGCATAGTGTTCAATGGACTTATTAGGTTCTTGAATATGCTTGCAAACGCCAACCATATTAGAAACCCTATATTCATTATAGGTCTGAGTCTCATCTGCTAGTGTTGTTCTCGTAAAATTCCAATTATAAGAGGACAAGTTCCTTTTCAACTCTTGAATTGTTCTATTCCACAAAACCAAGAAATGACTCACATGCATACTAGGCTAGTCTTATCCTGATTGTTAGGTTTAGATGGCTAATTAGTCAGCCCGGAATCAAGCTCACACAGTAGATGTACCATAAAGCAACAAGCAAATTTGTAATATGACGTCGGAACACAGTTGTAAGTAACATAATAAGGTAAAGTGTGGTAAGAAAGACAACTCTTTTTCATTATAATGATTTAACGACGACTGAAAGAGTTGTCTCGGCTACAATGAGATCGCCAAAAGAGTGTGCTGCCTTTTATCGCCTAGGTTCAAATCCCACTCTAACTGACTCCTACAGTTTGTCAGTTTGATTGCTGAAGTTTAGTGGTTTTCTCGAACACTCTTGTTTCCCCTGCCATCCCAGAATTGACCACCTCCGTATAAATCAATGTTGTGTTAGTATTTTAACTTAACATTGTACCGTATTTAAGCCAATTCCACTGATAAGATGAGCTCTGATGCTCTTAGAACGTAAAAAGAAACAGATGAGCAATAATTGTTAACAATTAGTTTATTCATTCTTCAACACCAATAACATGTTCACTCACACTGACAAATGATGTGAGTTTAAACTCACAAACATATACAAGACATCAACAAGCAGTACCGGTACAAATTTATGTGCAGTAGATATATTACTTTTTGAGGATCAATCGTGGACATTTTCAGGTTTCAATGTAGAATCATAATACATATCAATTTTACAAACCCTTAAGGGTCTTCATTTGAAATATTGTAAACGTATTTAATTTCGCGTGTATTAATTTTCGAGGTTTATGATATGTAGTCATTTCCGCGTAGTTAAATTATCGCGTTTTTAAATATGCACTTTAATTCAATATAAATCAGCACAATTTAATTTTCTCTCCGTATTAATTTTTTTGCAAAATAATTGACCGCGAAATAATTAGTACACGGCGAAAAACAACTACGTTTACAGTAAGTGACTGCGCAAATTAAAACAACACACTGAACTGGATGGCGTGGATAAAATGGGGTTCGCCAGTGTACCACGTAATACCCATTAACGTAAGCAGTGGAATGTATAGAATACGTTTACGTCGGAATAACGTCATTTTTACGGGAGAACGTCAGCTTATGTGATTTCATATATAGTCCACACACGTGTAAAGGTATCACGCGGTACGCTGGTAATCCAATTTGTACAAATGAATTACTAAATAAATAAATAATAAAATATTTGGCAGTCTAGTTCAACAAAACGGACAATAATGATAAGAAATAAATTCCTTAATGAAGACAACTAAGAACTTTGGAGATGATGACTTTTAGTCTAATTTTCCTTGATGTGGATAGAAAATAATTCAATTTCACATTTCTAGCGATTTCATTGAACGTTAAAAACCATTTGGGTTATTTCTCAATTGGCAACTTGGAAAAAAAATACCCACGCCAATTCACATTAACTTTATAGAACGTGCAACAAAAGATATCGGTCAAAATCTTCATCATCGTCTTTTTAATTTGGAAAGTTATTGAAGTCAGTCATGAAAAGCTTTAATATTGCACAAAATGACATAAAATGTCCTTCACCACAAGTGGCTAGCCCTCCCTTAGCATTGCAGTTTAATGTAGTCCAGATTAATCATCTTCACAACCTTGGTAGAGCTCTATGCTATGACATTTGAAACTGAAAGGGTTTCGAGTCACGACGAGAAGATTCTTTATGGGTAACTGTATGCCAAAGTAAAACTTGAGTTTCATACCCTGATGTTATATATGATGTTTCAAGCTTCTAGACTATCGGTTCTTACCAAGATATTTAAAGTCATTGTGGCCTTGAACGTTGGTCAATGTCAATCAATCTCGCAAAATTGAAAGTGATTTGGCAAAGAATATCCAAAAGCTATCACTGGTTCACTAGTTCTGGAGAAAATGTTGAAATGAAAGTTTACAACTCACAACTCCAGACAAACAACGACCACTATAGGTCATCTTGATCCGTTGGCTCAACGTCAGTCTAAACCCCAGTTTGTAGAGTATTTTTTTCTTTGCATATATTTTAGATATTTGTGAAACGTTTGCGAAAACGGCCGAAAGTAAAATGAATTTCATCATCAAACTGAAGAATATTATTATCAATAATTACTATAAAATCGTTAATTTCCGTGGTATCCCGATTTTCGTTGTGTTTTGCTGATACCCTGCCCCACGAATTTACATTTCAACGAA
This sequence comes from Anadara kagoshimensis, assembly GCA_021292105.1. Classification (NCBI taxonomy): domain Eukaryota; kingdom Metazoa; phylum Mollusca; class Bivalvia; order Arcoida; family Arcidae; genus Anadara; species Anadara kagoshimensis. The sequence continues at coordinate 21,086,767 of CM037870.1, read as the reverse complement.
ATTGTATACTATATAGTCCACTTTGGTCATTCAAAATGATTTCAGGTTCGAAAAATAGGAGATTCAAAAGGTGTATCGAATTTGTGATAATCATAAATTAAACTAATCAAGCTTTGAACAATCAGGACCCAGTTGCTCCAAGCTTGATTAGATTAATAGGTGATTAGCAGAAAATTAAATTTGGAACAAAATTAAAATATCACTATCGAATTAATGTGCTTTAGCTTGATGAAATTTCTATTCATTTTCGACATTTCAACTCTAAGTTCACAATATATCTGAAATTATGCAAAGTTCAAATTTTGACTAATCAATTGATTAAACTAATCAAGCTTCGAGCAACTGACCCCAGGTCAAGATTTAGTAGGCACAGATATTCTTTACACAGTAAACTTTGCAAGGTATTACAACAATAAAACATTGATTTAGTTTTGTCTAAATCTAACCAATATCACAGGGGTTATCATCTGGAAACTAAAAAGGAAGTAATGATAAAGTCCTTATAGACCATCAGCATTTCTTGCAAGCGACAGTAAAACATACATTGTTTTTGGACATAACAGATCATATTCGATAATTACATGAGACAAATAAGTTATAACTGAAATAGAATGTCATTTCAAGTGTCCCCAAAACCCCAACTGAGAAAATCCCAACCGTGTGCATTATCAAAATGGGAAAAAATAACACCTCTACTCTAACAAAAAATTGATCATATGAAGTTATATCTGTTAAATACTTTTAGAGAAAAGTGGCAGACAAAATTTGGTTGAAGAAACGAGTAAACACTATGTTTGGGGATAATAATAACACTTACGCACACATAGTACTTCCCTGTCACATTGAATGTGTTAATCCAAGTAAAAATCTTGTATGATCAGCTTGGTCCAAAAACAGCAAATGTGGCTTGGTGTGGTTTAACTGTGCTTCAATGTAATTAACTTGGCATTTTATTTGTGTGAAAATAATCCCTCTTGATTAAGGTCAGAATATACAGTACAGACCTGTCGAAAGTTTAACACCAAGTTAACAAAAGTAGTTAAAGTTGGATGTCCAGTGGCTGAAAATCTGCAAACAGATATATAGTAGCTGCAGAAAAGATATACTATAGATCACTTATATTTCGCTAGTAGAAAATTTCGCATCAAGACCATCTTGGCCTTATTCACGAATATTTGAATTCGCATTTGGAATCTTATTGAATACATCAAATGTATGTCAACATAGAAATATCTGTGTGCTGGAAATATTTGTGCGATATTTGAATTCGCGAATGGGATGAGTCGCAAATTTAGGCGAAAATAAATCTCTCGCAAACTAAAAGTGATCTACAGTAGTTATCAAGAGGTTGATTGATATGAGCTGCTGATTCCACACCAATTTGTTAGCTTAGTGTAAAAACGTTCTACATGTCTGTACTGTATAGATAACTTTATTGCTATGTTAATTGTGTCTGTTGATCACCATGAGGAGATGGAAATAAAAATTTTAGCAGAATAAAGTTTTGATTTCCATGCATCAGGTGAAATTATACAAGCACTACCTCTTATGTTCTAACATCCCTTAGATGACATTATTATCTTAATGGTCTGTAAAAGTAGGTCATTTGGATGGCATTAACTTTCACATTATATCAGTAAATGTAGGTCATTCAGATGACATCAACTTTCACCTTGTGTCAGTAAAAGTATGTCATTGCATCAGTAAAGGTAGGTCACTTAGATGAAACCAATTTTCCCCTTGCACCAGTGAAAGTAGGTCATTTGGATGACACTAACTTCAAACTGTATCAGTGAAAGTAGGTCATTTGGATGACACTAACTTTCAAACTGTATCATTGAAAGTAGGTCATTTGGATGACACTTTCAAACTGTATCAGTGAAAGTAGGTCATTTGGATGACACTAACTTTCAAAACTGTATCAGTGAAAGTATGTCATTTGGATATCACTATATATAATCTTGTATCACTAAAAGTAGGTCATTTGGATGACAATCAACTGAACCACTAACTACACCATAATCAGGAAAGTGTTGTGTTTAAGGTTTACACACATCACTTTTTCAACTTCTCTGAATTTGCCAATAAAAACTGGATAAAATATATTTAACTTGTAAGGACCTAATCTGCATACATATTATTCATTGTGTAATTTCAAATCATCCTGAAATTGCATTTTAAACTTTTTCAATGGCTGTTTCATATGCTAATGCATATTTAAAATACAGTCAAACCTGCCTTAAAGACCACCTCTATTTAAGGACCACCTGCTTATAAAGGCCATTTGAATTGTATCCCATCTGTTCTTTATTCATATTATTTGAACCTGTATATAAAGGCTACCTGTCCATAAAGGCCACTTTTACTGGTTCCCTTGTGTGGCCTTTATAGACAGGTTTGACTGTATATGTTAAAGAATTAGTGAAAAACTGGGGGAAAGGCAGGAATTAAAAGACCAGTTTTCCTTATCATACAGAGTAAAAGTCATAAAAATTCTTAGTAAACACAGAAAAATATATACAGATTAGATAATTACAAGTTAATTTTACTATACCAGATTTTATGTAAACATGTATCATAGTTTACTGTAGTTTTCAAGGAAACACTGAATGTAATTAATACTGGTAATGGTTTATTTAACACTCCTTACCTCTAACACCTGAGCCCAGTTGTTTAAAGTGTCATTGTTTAACCAAATGGTTGTTTCAAGATGTTAATATATGAAGTTTGCCACTGTGCCATGTGATCAATACCTCTTAACGTCTGTGCGGAACATTTTGGAAAACATAAACGTCACAAGTTTCCAGAATAACGCCATTTTTACGGGAAACGTCATCTTTCACAATTCCATATCTATTGGAAAAAAGTTTTCCGAACAAACATTACAAGGTATCAAGTGGTACAACAGCGAACCCCATTAAAAATAATTGATACAAAAATTTAAACTTTCACTGGTTCTATTTGATAATAACATTAATGTATGCATTAAATTCTGAACAGAAATTTGTGAAATGTATTGCCAAAACACAAAATACAAATTTTAGCTGACCAACTGGTTAAGCTAACAAATCTTTGAACAACCAAGCCCTGGTAGGTAAAATTTGGAACAGATAAAAAACATTTTGATGCAAATGAAGCAAGTGAAATCATGACTGGCATAAATGAAATGGGAATGACTTTTTAGATTGGCACATATGAAATGGGAATGGCTTTTTAAATTGGCACATATGAAACATGGCTCTCTGGTTTTGTTTTAAAATACTTTAAATTCTCTTTGGTTTCAAGCATGTTAATTGGTCAGATCTTTTCTGTTATTTTTGCATGAAAGAATCAGGTCTCAATGATATAATGCAATCATGGACGTCACACAGAGACATTCCTACACCATATCAAGGCTAATTTCTTTACTTGCTATAGCTTAATTGGTTTTTTTAATTGTTGATTTGTTGTTTAAAGAGTTCTTCTATAAATTGAATTAAAAGAATTGAATTTTTTTTCTTTTTGTTATAGAAAAATGAAAGAAGTGGACAGTTTGCACATGCAACATAATTCACTACATGAATGATAGTGTGCAAAATATCCCATTCTTTCATATTTCCATAAAAAAGAGAAAAATTTATTTAATTTCTACATGAATACAAAATCAAAAAGTTCCTCCATGGTAGGTGCAGCCTTTATTTTAAAACTTGACATGATAAGATTGTTTTTTAAACAAGTACAACAACATAGAGCTGATATTTTACAGACATAAATAGCCCTTCATGCTACAGGTAACCCAATCTAAAACAAAGTTTATGTGTAATCACTTCTTGCATTATCTAATGAAATTATGAAAAAAATCACATTACAAAATATTACAAAGAGTTCGTGTATCAGATATCCTATGACATTTGGGCAGATCACTGCATCTATTAGTTATTATAGACAATCCATTGGAAATGATCTCATATACTGCATACCGACTTTTATTCACAGATATTAACTTTCAAGATTCTCTTGCTTAAACCATTTCATGGCTATTAATTTTTGTGATATTGACTGTAGCTGAATATTTGGTATAAATAATATCATTTTCAAAAACATGTCCCTTAACTTTTGCAATAATTATGTCCTCGTGAGACATAAAAGTTACTCACATGTGAATAAAAGTTGGTTTACAGTAAATGATGTGTCCATATCCAGCAGAAATAATAATTTCCAGCAAATGTTTACGGGTTTCACACAACACACTACTGAACCTCATGTACAATATAATAATATTTTTGTCACATCAATTAAAATCAAACATTTATATAAATTGGTATTATCTATTACATTTCCGCAGAAAATGAGAAAAATATTTAAAAGCTGTAATTTTTTTTAAAATATATATGTGTAAACTAAGTTTCTTTAGTTCATAATTTTCAACAAAGACCAAATCATTAATATAATGACATCACTAACAATTATGCACTAACAAGGACATGGGAAATTATTTTTATATCAATATATGTGATGATACAGAAAAACCTGCTATAGTGACCACCTCTATATGAGAACAACCTGTTCATTAAGACCAGTGTTTTAAGGTTCTTTTGTTTTATATGTGAACCAAATGAACCTTCTATATAGAGACCACCTGCCTCAAAACTCCTCTGGGTGGTCTTTATATACAGGTTTAACTTATCTGGGTGGTCTTTATATACAGGTTTAACTGTTTATCTATTTTCAGTGTTATCCACAACAATGTGTACATGTATTATGTAAGCCAGGTCTGGTAGAAGTTTTTAGAGACACCTGCCTATTTAAGGACCTCTAGTTGGTCTTTATATACAGGTTTTACTGTAACTGGGTGGTCCTTATATACAGGTTCTACTGTATATCAATCTCAGTGTTATCCACAGCAATGTGTACATGTTTTATGTAAGCCAGGTCTGGTAGAAGTTTCCTTGTGTATTACTTCTGAACTGTATTGTTTTTACTGGCCATAAACAAACATTCAAATTATGCAAATTTTTGGAGAAAAATTGTTTGAGAAAATACCTAACTATTTCATGCAATTCAGTATTAGAACAGAAAGACATCTTCACACAAATAATTACAATGGTAAACCAGATACTGTAAATGTAAAAATTTTAGTGTGTGCAATTTTTCACAAATTATAATCTGGGTAAATTCACTTGAAGATGAATTAGTATAAATCTCTTGGATCACTTTGTGCACTATGACTGTATTTCAATTTGGCATTGGATTTAAATTAGTGGTACTGTATCATTTTGGAAAATGCTAAAATTAGTACACTACTGAAATTAATATGTTTACAGTTTTTGTAGCTTCTCTTTACAACTGATAAACAAAAGAATGAACTGTCCTTTTTCAAACAATCTGAATATGACTAGTAATACAGCAGGTCTGGTATTGTTGTTACAACACATGGTTATTTTTTTGTTGCAACAAGTTCGAATCCAAAATTCTCTGAAAATTCTACATATATAATAACAATATAGTGATATCAGAATTGAGCCAGTCCTATCTTAAACTATCAACCCTGTCTAGATGTTAATTTAATTCGGTAACGTCCAATATTTTTACCACTAAACTACCATTTTAAACAGCTTATATCTGGTAAAAGGGAGACAACTATAGGATGTACTGACAGCATACATGTAATGTATATGTCAGTTTGGTATCTGATGAGGCTACACCATACCAATACAAACACAACATTCAAAATAGGGCCTTCAGAGTGAAAAAAAGCAATTAATCAGAATTTTCTCTAAAAATTCTCTAAATGTGTATTTGATGTCAAACAATTATTCTATCATTAACAATACTAGTAATGTAATACATTTCATTATGAAATTAACAACAGGATCTTCACTTCCGCATGGGGAGGGTTGACCATAAATGGCAAGGTTTCACAGCATAAAACATGTATCCTAAAGATATCACGACAAGGAAAATGTTAATAATCTTCATTATTAGAACCTCAAAAACAGGGGTCCAAAGTAGAACAATGCTGAGATATCACCCATCAAGAACCATGCTGAGATATCACCCATCAAGAACCATGCTGAGATATCACCCATCAAAAACCATGCTGAGATATCACCCATCAAGAACCATGCTGAGATATCACCCATCAAGAACCATGCTGAGATATCACCCATCAAGAACCATGCTGAGATATCACCCATCAAGAACCATGCTGAGATATCACCCATCAAAAACCATGCTGAGATATCACCCATCAAGAACCATGCTGAGATATCACCCATCAAGAACCATGCTGAGATATCACCCATCAAAAACCATGCTGAGATATCACCCATCAAAAACCATGCTGAGATATCACCCATCAAGAACCATGCTGAGATATCACCCATCAAGAACCATGCTGAGATATCACCCATCAAGAACCATGCTGAGATATCACCCATCAAGAACCATGCTGAGATATCACCCATCAAGAACCATGCTGAGATATCACCCATCAAGAACCATGCTGAGATATCACCCATCAAGAACCATGCTGAGATATCACCCATCAAGAACCATGCTGAGATATCACCCATCAAGAACCATGCTGAGATATCACCCATCAAGAACCATGCTGAGATATCACCCATCAAGAACCATGCTGAGATATCACCCATCAAGAACCATGCTGAGATATCACCCATCAAGAACCATGCTGAGATATCACCCATCAAGAACCATGCTGAGATATCGCCTATCATTTAAGCTTTTACATGTCTTAAAACTGTTTACTGATTTTTTTTAAATATATACAATTTAAAGCATTCTGGTTTTTGAAAAATTTAAAGCACAAGAAACTTAATTGGAAAAATAGCTACAAAATATGGATAGGATCTTTACTTCTATTTGACAATTAATTCCCAAATGATGTTACTGCCATTCAGGTTCACATTGTCAGATTTGTATGTGACCTGTCTGTCACAGACTCGAATTGACGGATCACTGGCCACACCCATAATGTTCCGACAAAGGTCTGCATGCTTGAATTACACACAAAAAGAACGAAATCTTGGCCTGAATTGTGCCATTTAATGACGTCACTGACACTTGTGGTCATTAGTTGCAGTGACGCTGCTTTGGTACCGTGATGGAGGCCAGTGTCGGAACATAAAAGCCATTGCCGACAATACGTCAATTGTGTTCACTGTTTACCAGATTCTGATGATGCAAAACAGTTTGCCAAAAAATTACAGAAAATGCAAAAGGATAAATTACAAACTCTTTTATCATTTAAAGATTCTGCCATTATGATGGATACATATTGTAACTGATATAAGACATAGTAGACAAGTGATGAAGTTTTCAAACCGACGACACCTACTCACTGTATAACAGTAAACTATACACAGTAGGATGATCATGTCATTATGTAAATTTCCATAGGAAATGGAATGAATTATAATCCAAACCAGATATTTACTTCTTCACACATACACACCAAAGCCAGTTGGGATATATATACTTCACACATAAACACCAAAATCTGATGCTTTAGAACTGGCCAAACCAAAAACAAAACAGACCTGACAAAAGTTTAACAATGACCTTATGAAAAGGAGTCCAAGCTTGGCCATGGAGTGGTCAAGACATGGCTAGCTTGTGGATGAAAAACCTGCCAAAAGATAGATACAGGTGCCAAAAACCTACCAAGATATATTTAACAGGGCAGCCAATCTAAGACTAATTCACAAGCTTGCTTATGTTAAACTTTGGACAGGTCTGTACTGTGCCTTGACAAAACAACCGCAACATCATGGTGAAAAGCCATTCAGGAAAACTTCACTTACAACGTGTTCTGTTCACTCCTTGATTAAATTACTGTACAGTTTATTGCAAAAATCATAATTGCCAAAATATATGCACCAAGATTAACGCAACTTAAATCTTAATTTAAATACCTGCACATGAAAAGGACAGACAGAGAGAGAGCAATGAGGCAATCAAGCACGTAACAAAGTCTTCTTTCAGAAGTAATGGAGGCAACATGCTATAAAGCTTAATTATGAACACTGCGCAACAGCCTTAAGTATTGACATTAAAATACACCGCATAATATATGTAACAAGTAACCATGGTGACTAAGATTCATTTGCTCATAAACATATATATTACCAAAAAGCTGAATGGCGGATATAAATCTGTTTATAAAAACATGGTACTCAGTAAGATTCAAATACCAGCAGTCCTGACATAACCACATGTTTCATTGTTACATGCATCACAACATACAAAATATTTGCTCTTAAGATCATATATTAAGTTTTGATTTTAAATTTATTATAGTCTTATATCATTTTAATTTTGTAGAAACAGCACCCATTTCAAGTTGATCACATATAAAATCAGCACCCATTTTCAGTTGATCGATACTGTCAGAAAAAATTATGCAGCTGGTTGAATCTATCATTATATTTTGACAACAAAAACTAACAAGTACTGTAAATTCTGCTATAGTGACCATCTCTACCAAAAAGACCACCTGTCTGTACAGTAAAACCTGTTAAATACATGTAGTATCAACCACCTCTTGTCTACTTAGATCACTGATTAAGGTCCCTTTGCTTCAAATTTCAACCAAAAAGGAACTTTATATAAAGACCATCTGTCTGCAAAGTCCATATTACTTGGGTTCTGTGGATGGTCTTTATCCCCCTGGGTGGTTTTTACAGATTTTACTGTATTTTAGATGGATCTGTATTTATGGGAGAGAAGCTACAATGGACCTTCTGTATTTATGGGAGAAGCTACACTGAACCTACAGACAGCTTTTAGGTATTACATATGTGTATGACAAAAGGAACCTCAGAACAAAGCAATAATACAACATAAAGACCACAATTCAATCTATCTTGTATACCACAAACTCAAAATGATGAATCACATGAATGATATTGAATACTTGATATTACAAACAATTTATGTGAAATCGTGTAATACATTGTACTAATATATTACACAATACTTTTAAAATTATTTCTTAACTAACTAAAAACCACTAATCTTGAACTGACTGGGGAATAGAACTAAAACGGCCGTCCTCTCCGTAATCTTTTAAAAGGGGGTGGTTCCATAGGACCAATGTCAAAGTTACGATCTGGAGGAAAGCCATAGTCTTGTGGGGGACGACCCCTAAAACCTCCGCGGCCACGAGGAGGTCCAAAATGTCTACCAGGAGGTCCCATATCATCAGGACCCATGAAATCAGGAGGTCCATCAAAGTCCATGTCTCTTGGACCTCTCATTCCCATATCTCTAGGACCTCCTCTTCCCGGAGGATGGCCACGTCGACCTCGCCCTGGAGGACCATCATAAAATCCACCACATCCTGGTGGTCCATCAAGGTCATCAGGACCACCCATAAACACTGGATGTGGTGGACCACCAAAGTCTGGGTTATCATTATTGAAGTCCATTTCATTGTTAAAACCTGGTCTTTTTCTTGAAAAATCACCTGCAAAAAATATCGAGAAATTACAAATAAATAAGGATTACAACAAGTAACTCAAATAAATGAATCACTGATCAAATATGTTCTTGTGCTGTAATCAGTAAATTATACACTCTTTCTCTTTCTCGATGTTTTAACAGTGTAAAGTGGGGACAATGTGAGATGAACAGGATATACAGTTGTCCATTTACCTGCAATGTGGGGACAATTATGTTAAGCTGCAATGAAATGAAAAGTCCCAACCAATTGAATATAGTGTTTTGGGGCATTTCAACTAACCTACTGTTGATGTGGAGACCCAAAATTTGTCCCCACATTGTTGGAGGTGTCCACATTAGGACTACACACACACTCTATGCTTATTTTGAATGCACAATATATAATGAATGATTTTATAATCTTTTTAATTCTATTATAAGCTACCTTTATTTTGAATATTTGAACAAAAGTGCAAATCACAAAAAAAGAACCTGCTGGCGGGCATTCCTAATTCACTGAATTTACTTGTTTCTCTTAGTTTTAATCATGTGTAGTCATTTCAATTCATCACTGTTGTGATTATCAGCAAGAACAAGAGCTTGTTCTGAGACCAAGTTATAATTTAATACATGTAATTTATAAGCTTATTTTGAAATCTACTTACCTCCTCTACCCCTTCCGCCTCTCCCTCTGGGGCCAAAATCACCTCGTCCCCTCCCTCTACTTCTTCTATTTCTTTCCTCCACCTCTAATAACTTGGTCTTATTTTTATGTTTTGCACCTTTTATATGGGATTCCATCTGATCCAGATTTGTCACAAATACATTACACAGTTTACATTCCAACTCACTCGATACTTGAATACTCTCCCTAAAGTGACAAAATAAAACAAAATAAATAAATAAATAAGTAAATACATTTATTATAAAGCAGTATATGCTTCTCATAGAAATTAAACAATAAATCTGGAGGTGTTAGAGTGCAATAAATACTGATATTTGCAAGCTGTAAGCTTTGTCGCATGACGCTGTCGTTAACGACGTCATACAATTGTTGTTACATGGCTGATGACATCATCGTTGTGTTGTTGTCATAATGCACCAGTTCTTATATCCGTTTACAAGAACAAGTGTAATATTTATGTATTACATGACAAAATGGTATTTTAAATAAAATACTTGACTGAAGTAAACGAAATTTATTTTGCTATATAATAAAAGGGTTATTGAACTGATATTGTGAAATATTGTCCCTAAATTTGCACTTGCAAGTTTGTGCAAATGTCGAGTCAACTTGGGACAATATTTTCACAATATCAGTTCAATAACCCTATTAAACTCAATAAAACAGGAAACTTGAACAAGAGCAGCAGTCTCTTCACATCTAGATCATAAAAACCTAACATTTCTGGGACATTTTTCATGGTCCTTATATAGGGTATATCATAAACTTTTTTGTGCTTTAAATAGATTAATTTAGATTTGCACATGTGCTTAAAAATTGTAACTTTATTTTTCACTTGTTCACAGTTTCAGAAAATACTTACTTTATTCTGGTTGTTTAAACATAATTATATTTTAACATTTTTCGCTTTGGGATTGCGATTTGGACATGGATTGGTATGTTCATTTTTACTTTGCTTTGGGGTTGTGATTTGGACATGGATTGGTATGTTCATTTTTACTTTGCTTTGGGGTTGCGATTTGGACATGGATTGGTATGTTCATTTTTACTTTGCTTTGGGGTTGTGATTTGGACATGGATTGGTATGTTCATTTTTACTTTGCTTTGGGGTTGTGATTTGGACATTGATTGGTATGTTCATTTTTACTTTGCTTTAGGGTTGTGATTTGGACATGGATTGGTATGTTCATTTTTACTTTGCTTTGGGGTTGTGATTTGGACATGGATTGGTATGTTCATTTTTACTTTGCTTTGGGGTTGTGATTTAGACATTGATTGGTATGTTCATTTTACTTTGCTTTGGGGTTGTGATTTGGACATGGATTGGTATGTTCATTTTTACTTTGCTTTGGGGTTGCGATTTGGACATGGATTGGTATGTTCATTTTTACTTTGCTTTGGGGTTGTGATTTGGACATGGATTGGTACGTTCATTTTTACTTTGCTTTGGGATTGTGATTTGGACATGGATTGGTATGTTCATTTTTACTTTGCTTTGGGGTTGTGATTTGGACATGGATTGGTATGTTCATTTTTACTTTGCTTTGGGGTTGTGATCTGGACATGGATTGGTATGTTCATTTTTACTTTGCTTTGGGGTTGTGATTTAGACATTGATTGGTATGTTCATTTTTACTTTGCTTTGGGGTTGTGATTTGGACATGGATTGGTATGTTCATTTTTACTTTGCTTTGGGGTTGTGATTTGGACATGGATTGGTATGTTCATTTTTACTTTGCTTTAGGGTTGTGATTTGGACATGGATTGGTATGTTCATTTTTACTTTGCTTTGGGGTTGTGATTTGGACATTGATTGGTATGTTCATTTTTACTTTGCTTTAGGGTTGTGATTTGGACATGGATTGGTATGTTTGTTTTTTTACTTTGCTTTAGGGTTGTGATTTGGACATTGATTGGTATGTTCATTTTTACTTTGCTTTAGGGTTGTGATTTAGACATTGATTGGTATGTTCATTTTTACTTTGCTTTAGGGTTGTGATTTAGACATGGATTGGTATGTTTGTTTTTTTACTTTGCTTTAGGGTTGTGATTTGGACATTGATTGGTATGTTCATTTTTACTTTGCTTTAGGGTTGTGATTTAGACATTGATTGGTATGTTCATTTTTACTTTGCTTTAGGGTTGTGATTTGGACATTGATTGGTATGTTCATTTTTACTTTGCTTTAGGGTTGTGATTTAGACATTGATTGGTATGTTCATTTTTACTTTGCTTTAGGGTTGTGATTTGGACATTGATTGGTATGTTCATTTTTACTTTGCTTTAGGGTTGTGATTTAGACATTGATTGGTATGTTCATTTTTACTTTGCTTTAGGGTTGTGATTTAGACATTGATTGGTATGTTCATTTTTACTTTGCTTTAGGGTTGTGATTTGGACATTGATTGGTATGTTCATTTTTACTTTGCTTTAGGGTTGTGATTTGAAATGGGTTGGTATGTTCATTTTTACTTTCTATGTTTCCATTCCTGGTAGCCAAAATCGCCAATGGCTACTAATTTCTAAGGAATTCTTTCAAAAAGTAACCTATTTTAGCAAATTTGTGAAAAAATACTTTAAAAAGGACTATATTTTCACAAATTTTGAAAATTTGGCTACTAATTATTTTAAATTTGTGGAAACCTAGACTTTGCTTTAGGGTTGTGATTTGGACATTGATTGGTATGTTCATTTTTACTTTGCTTTAGGGTTGTGATTTAGACATGGATTGGTATGTTCATTTTTACTTTGCTTTAGGGTTGTGATTTGGACATGGATTGGTATGTTCATTTTTACTTTGCTTTGGGGTTGTGATTTGGACATTGATTGGTATGTTCATTTTTACTTTGCTTTAGGGTTGTGATTTAGACATTGATTGGTATGTTCATTTTTACTTTGCTTTAGGGTTGTGATTTGGACATTGATTGGTATGTTCATTTTTACTTTGCTTTGGGTTGTGATTTGGACATGATTGGTATGTTCATTTTTACTTTGCTTTAGGGTTGTGATTTAGACATGATTGGTATGTTCATTTTTACTTTGCTTTAGGGTTGTGATTTGGACATGATTGGTATGTTCATTTTTACTTTGCTTTGGGGTTGTGATTTGGACATGATTGGTATGTTCATTTTTACTTTGCTTTGGGGTTGTGATTTGGACATTGATTGGTATGTTCATTTTTACTTTGCTTTGGGGTTGTGATTTAGACATGATTGGTATGTTCATTTTTACTTTGCTTTAGGGTTGTGATTTAGACATGATTGGTATGTTCATTTTTACTTTGCTTTGGGGTTGTGATTTGGACATGATTGGTATGTTCATTTTTACTTTGCTTTGGGTTGTGATTTGGACATTGATTGGTATGTTCATTTTTACTTGCTTTGGGGTTGTGATTTGGACATGGATTGGTATGTTCATTTTTACTTTGCTTTAGGGTTGTGATTTGGACATGATTGGTATGTTCATTTTTACTTTGCTTTAGGATTGTGATTTGGACATGGATTGATTGTATGTTCATTTTTACTTTGCTTTGGGGTTGTGATTTGGACATTGATTGGTATGTTCATTTTTACTTTGCTTTAGGGTTGTGATTTGGACATGGATTAGTAAGTTCTGGTACTTACATTTCTGTTGGAATGACAGCCCCTCCTACATCAGTTGTTGCAGATTTAACTTTCTTCTGATGTGCTCGTCCCTCGTAATGCTGTGTTGCTTGTTTAATTGAATTAAATACAACATCACAAATCCTACAATACTGATTATTTCTCTCCTGTAAAAATTACAAAAATAGAATATATATATATATATATATAATTGTATTTTATCAGTTTATAAATAGGTTACCTACTTAATGCTTAGGTTAAATTACAACTGGGCAGATTCTAGTGCTAGAGTTAAGTCAGTTTGACAGGTTTCTCCAAGCACTGCAGTTTTCTCTCAGTCCTCAATTTTATCAACTAAAATGGTGGCCAAATCAACCTGCAATTGTGTCTGATGACCTAAAATTTGTAAATGGGCCAGCTTGTCCACTTTAAATTTGAACTTTTGTGACTTGAGAACAGATATTATTTTTGCGTCACAAAATTTTCATGATACTGTTACCAATTAAGGCAATATAATAGAGACTTTACATCATCATTATTGTTATTTATAACACTGATGGATGCAAGTAATTGTAAGTCAGTTATAAAAAGTGAACGTTTGTTTTCCATACCTAAGAAATGCCTTAATTTTCCTTCATTTGCAAGAAAAGATGGCCTGGCCACTTGGAATTCTCACTGGCCACCTTGAATTGAAATTGGTGGCCGGCTGGCCAGATGGTTTTGAAACCCACTTTGAGGGCTGTCTCTGTAATTCTGTTATTGACCACTTTGATAAAAGTGAAAGAATTTTTACTAGGATGACCTGAGAATAAGAGCAATCTAAATGTGGTAAACAACACACTGTCTCCTGTTGGTATACATTTGAGGCAAATTTGATCAAACCCATTCATAGATGTGAAAGTTATGGAATGGACGCCAGATTTTCCCACAGTCAGACAAACAAACAGACATGTCTGGTGTTTTTTAGTCATTACGTGTAGAAACATTATTACGTCGTTCAAATACATATACATACCTCCATCGGTGTGTCTGTCGTGTCTGTACTCTTCACAGATTCCGACGACTCACTTTCCTTAAGTTTATCACCATCATCATTAGCACTAGGTGTCACTGGTGTAGTAGAATCTGACTTAGAAGTGGAGACCACAACAGTACTAGGTATTACTATCGTTGGTCTTATTAAGTCCTGATTTAGCAAGAGTTTGTTCTAACAAAATATTCTGTTTATAATGTTTCACTTTTTTGGCGTGATTTTTGCCATTGTAATGAGAGTCCGCTTGAGTCGGATGACTCAAAGCAATTTCACAAAGTTTACACAAAGTTGGCGTGGTAAATTCAACTAACTTCTCTTCAATATATTTATCAATGTCTGTTATTTCATGAATATCCACATCACCACTAGCTGTGGCAACACTATTAATGATTTTCACATCACCTCCACCATTTTCTTTGGTGGCAGCAGCCACAACTTGCTGTTTACTGTCTTGTGATTTTTGTGGCAATTTTTCCGGTTTTACAGGGGTATTTGTGGCATTAGGTTCTTGTATTACTGGCGTTTTTGTGGCAGTAGGTTCTGATTTTGCAGGTGTTTTAGTAGTACTAGATTCCTGCTTCGTGTTAGTGGTGTCCTGTTTTACAGGAGGTGTTTTTCCACCTTGCTGCTTAGATATCATATTTGTAGCAAATTTACTGGTGTTAATACTCATTAAATCTACTGGTTTTCCCGCCATGTTTTCTGTTTCTGAATTACTTCTGTGCCTTTCACTTCCTGATTTTGTGATTGGTTACGATTACTGCTTGTGAAATCATCAGTTTTGTTTGCAGCTTTATTTTGGTACTGTGGTCTACTGTCTTGAAATGGTTGTTCAGTGCTGCCTCCAAATCGTTCGTTCACACTACCTCTATTGGTATCCTGTCCTCTTACATAACTACCACGTCCACGATTCCCTACTCCTCGGTCATGACCACGCCCCCTTCCTCGACTAAACCTTCCTTCATCTCGGTCTGACTGTTCTGCTTGGAACTGTTCATTCCCATAACCCATATCCTGATGACCACCTCTGCCTCTTCCACCACGGTTGCTGAAATTCCCCCTAATTCCACCTCTACTTGGGGTATTATCCCCATACTGTCTTCCTGTATCCTGAGATCCTCCATACCCTCCTTTTTGATTATCATGGTAACCTCCATGCCCACCACGGTTACTTTGTGATGTGCCACGCCCACCTCTTTGATTATCCTGATAACTTCCACGTCCCCCTCTCCCTCTGAACGTTCCTCTCTGATTATTATTATCTCTTGTTCTGTCAGCATTAATACCACTACTGTTGTCATAGGAATAATTCCCCCTCCTTGCTGCCCCTCCCTCTGATTATATCTGTTTCCTCCTCCTCTGTTATTATTAAAGGAGCTATTTCTGTCCCCTTTTGGGGCCCCTCTATAAGATCCATCGCCGGTTTTATATGCAGCATTGTGTGAGGAGTTACTGCTACTTCCATACACATTAGACTGATTGTAATTACTATTTCCAGAACTATATGAATCTTGATTATAATAATTATTTTTGTTATTGACACTTTGTTCCTGACCGTAATTCCCTCCAGTAGAGTTGTTATACTGCTGCTGTACTGGAGGAGTGGCCGGCGCCGCCTGGTTAGTTGGCGGTGGTGGCTGCTGATTACTGTAGTTCCCACCAGAGTTATATGTACTGCTTGTCCCGGTATTATATGCTGGCGCCGTCGGAGCTGGAGGGGCAGCACTGGACTGGTAACTACCTGGTGCTGTACTATAGGAATTATCTTGAGTTGTATTATAACCTTCGTAACCATAGTAATTACTGTAATTATTATCAGATGATGAATAGCTGTCATAGTTACCTGTTGTTGTGTTGTAGCTAGCATCTGTGGTGGCAGTGGCAGGTGTACCACTGCCATAACCGGATGTACTGGAATTGTAATTGGCGTTAGTATCATAGCTTCCTACCGGTGCATTATAGTTCTGGCTCCCAGTTGTATAGCTATTAGACGGGGTTCCTGTTCCAGCTGTGTTTGAACTATTCCCGTAGCTGTCATTACGCGGTGCTGCTGGTGTAGCAGTGTTAGTTCCATAAGAATTGGAACTGTTGTAATTTGTTGAACTGTAACCACCGGAGCCATCATAACTATCTTGACGAGTTGTCCCATAACTATTGTTATCATAGGAACCTGTATTGTAGTTATAATTCTGATAGCTACCATCGCTGTATGTCTGGCTCGGTTGATATTGGTACTGGCTTGAAGTGTCTCCAGTACTGGTCACAGCTGAATACGACTGAGTAGTGCTGGTCTGTGAATACGATGAAGGTTGTGTTGAATATGACTGTGTCACAGCTGGCGCTGAATATGACTGTGTACCAGTTGGATTGGAATATGACTGTGTCACAGGTGGCGCTGAATATGACTGTGTACCAGTTGGATTGGAATATGACTGTGTTGCTGCTGGCTCTGAATATTGGTATGTTGATGCTGGAGCCCCATAGGCTTGTGTTGTAGGTGGAGCCCCATATGTTGGGGTGGAAGGTGGTGCTCCATATGACTGGGTGGTAGGTGGAGCTCCATATGATTGAGTGGTAGGCGGAGCCCCATATGACTGAGTGGTAGGCGGGGCAGAATATGATGGAGCTGCAGGTGGAGTTGAGTACGACTGTGTGGTAGGCGGGGCAGAATATGATGGGGCAGCTGGTGGTGCGGAGTATGAAGGTGTAGATGGTGGAGCAGAATAAGATGGTGTTGCAGGTGCTGCTGAATATGACTGAGTGGCAGCAGAGGCGGAATAAGACTGTGTGGTCGGAGTTGGTGATAAGACTGGTTGGATCCAGAGAGGAATATGAGTGAGTTGTTGGTGGCGCTGAATAACTCTGGTTATTAGGCACGGTTGAATAAGAATGTGTTGTAGGCGGAGCTGAATATGCCTGTGAACTAGAAGCTGTATTATATGACTGACTTGGTGGAGTCGAGTAGGACTGTGTCGTAGGCGGTGCTGAATATGCTTGAGGAGCTGCTGAATATGACTGCTGAGTAGGGGTGGCTTGTGGTGTAGACGTTGAATACGATTGTGCAGCTGTTGAGTAGCCTTGTTGATCTGACGTATAATAGCCTTGTGATGTTGATGAGGAATAAGACTGTTGTGCATTATATCCTGGCTGAGATCCCTGGGTGCTATAACCTGTTCTCTGGTCGTATTCTACTGATGTCTGTGTATTATACGACGGTGCTGCTAGCTGCTCCTCCATAGGACTGTGTATTAGAGCTGTATGACTGTGGTGCAGCACCAGCAGCGGGTCCTGGTGGGGGTGGTGGTGCTGCTTGCTGCTGGTAACCATACTGTCCATAGTCTGCAAATAAAGAAAGATAAATTTCACTTCCTTACGTAAAATAACATGACACCATCAAATACAACATATATAACGGTTAATGTTTAAATAAAGATTATGTGCAAATGTTAGTTTTTATATAAATGATTGATGATGTCACTATCTATATTAATCTATTGGTGAAATTTAAAAAAACATTTGCATTTTTATTGTTATAGATATGCCACCAAGTTCAGTGGTTGAAAATGAGAAGTTATATTACTGTACCAAACAGGCTTGAAACAACCAAGATTTTTCTGATATGTTATTTCTAACTGATTTTATGAAGTTAAAGCCAAACTCATTCTTATCAATTTAAACCAATAACTTTTACAAGCTTCATGAACTACCAGACCCCAGTTTCACAAATATTTCTTCACTAAAATTTTCCTAATCATTTACATAATAACTTTTAACACTTTTAACATGTTTAAGCACAGCTTTTTCACGGCCTTTGGTCGCAAAAGCAAAGCTTTCACTATAGATAGCCTGTGCAGTTAATTCTTAAATCGATCAAACTACAAAAATTCCATTAATCCAACACAACAATCCATATACTGGTGACTTGAAAAATTTGTGTCAAATTCACATGAAAGTTGGGACTGACGTAAACGCAATACAAAAACAGAGTATCTAAAATTGAAAGATTTCTGGATTTTCTCTAGGAAATATAGAAAAGTAGATAAGTGTTTGAAAGGCTTGACCTAGTAAATTTTGACCTATGCTATACTTAAAACAAAATCTTCTGTCATATTTGTCTGTTGCGCTTTCTTAAAGGTCATTCAGTTAACACAATGAGTTTCTCACATTATACCTCATAACATTTCTGACCAAAAACAATAATTACCATTTGAGATGAAATCGCTAGTTCATGTTGTCGCATTTTAATGACATTATATAAATATTACATTTCTGATAGGGTGACAGTCTATATTGTCACCCCGAGAAATTTCATTGTCAAACGAGGCGAAGCCGAGGTTGACAATGAATTTCGAGGGGTGACAATATGGACTGTCACCCTATCAGAAATGCAATATTTATTTTATTATACCGATTGTTCGTGATTATAATACTATGCAACCAAAGTACACTGGATTGGAATCATGATAAGCAAAAAGCAATTTGTAAGACGCTTGTAACATTAATCATATTTAACATTACTTTAGAAAAGTGTTTTACTGATTAGGAGACAAATGCATTCGAACCGCATACGCAGTTTTTCTGCGCATGTGACATTTTCGTAATGTCAACCGCTCATGTAATGTCACCCTGTGACGTCAGATTTTCTGAAATCCGAGGGCGACATTAAATTTACGCAAACGTTTATAAACCAATCAAATTTCGAGAAATTTACAAAAGGTATAATAATGTACCATGCAATATTGACATAAACGTTTTCCAAAACACTGGCCTACTTTATTATTTTGTGCACGTTATCTGATCCTCGAAAACTCATGCCTTAGTTCTCCGTACAAGTTCAATCAAAATTATGGCACAAAACATGAAGTGCCTCTCGCAATCCAGGCCATGGTTGAAAATCAAATAAATATTCCCTATATTGACCAAATAAATTGACATTTGCTGTTTATTTCGTGCAAAACATGACCAAAAGCACATGCACTGTCCGTTCAGACACTGCGTTTTCTGACACTTAGGTTTATCCAAAGAGGGGAAATGCAACTGCTCATAAGACAAATTTACAAATGACACCAATTGCATTATACCTGCATATCCTGCTGACATCTGGAAAACGTTTAACTCTTCCAAAATAAACTATCAATTTTGTAAAACTCGATTGTTTTGCTGCTAAAGATCTCGTGGATTCATTTATCGTCTTCCGCCATTACAGAATAACTTTAGACCATTTGATTGGTTAAAAATTCAAACAAAATAACACAATTAAAAATCGGCTGTTAAAATAAAATAATAAAAATTTCTAATTTTTGTTTGTAATTGATAACTCCAAGAATTTTTGTTGTAAGCATTTTATTTCTTTGCCGTGAGCCACTCCGCACACAAATTGTGGCTTACATCGGAGAAGTTTACTATTGAACCTATGGGTACCTTTAGGTAGTGTCTTTCTCTTGGCATGGTGTGTCGTCACGAGTGAAGATGGCGAATAAGATATCTTGGCTACCATAAAATTAACATCTTGGATAACATAGATTCGTATAGTGCTTCGTACATACCAGTGTAAAAATGAAGGGGGATAAAATGTGTAGGCAGGCTGGCAAAATCATACAACCTAATTTTCATTTATCTAAATATGTGATGAATTTCTACTTTAAACACAATATCTAGCATGGCGCATATTTTCAATTAAATATTTGTGATTTGTGAGAACCGAGACTTTCATTTCGTAATGGGAAAACGATACCTTGAAGTGTTAGTCAAGTGAATCTTGAACTTTTTTATCAATAAACAGATAAAGTGTGTCTATTAGTATTAATATTCACTATTGCGGTAGATCAATCAATCAATCAATCAATCAATCAATCAATCAATCAATCAATCAATCAATCAATCAATCAATCAATCAATCAATCAATCAATCAATCAATCAATCAAGCAAGCAAGCAAGCAAGCAAGCAAGCAAGCAAGCAAGCAAGCAAGTAATTCTTCTATATTTGAGCTACGAAAACAAAAACTTCCAAATCAAATTCTAAGAAAAATCGATGGCAGCAACACATCACATCGTCAAAATCGCCCCCTTTCAAATTCACCCCAATTGTCAAAATCGCCCCCATTTTTTCCAATAACCATATAACAAATATTTTTTTAATTTTTATACTTACTTACTTAGTCCTCTTCGTGCTGGGAGCACAAAAGGCCTTTTTATAAAAATAAAATCAAATTAACAATAATCATCGCTACTTTAGAAAGGAAACATATTAGTGCATCTGTTTTTTATATATATTGTTTCGTAATGAGCGCGTGGTATGTTGAAAAAGAATTTTTTCATGATCTCTCAAAGATGTAATCTATCAATATTGTAATGTTATCTGTAATAAGCATTAAATATTTTCTATTTATTGTACCCACTGGTATGATTATATCATAATCTTACAAAGGACTTTTGATAATCACCATATCATGTCATGTCCCGGAGGTGTGAATTTAGTCAATGCATTTTACATTATGAATGCGCAACAAAAACATTGCAATAAAACAATACATATTTACAAATAATTTGTTCGCAGGTAATATAAGACAAATCCGAGGTCTTAAAAACACATTTTATGTTACGTTTAAAATCTCAATAAAAGAAGACGATTTTTCAAAAATTGGGGGTTGATGGTGGGGGCGAATTTGCAAAAAGTTGGGGCGATTTTGAACGGGGGCGTTTTTTACATGGGGGCGAATTTGATGGGGCGAATTTACCGTGGGGCGAATTGACCTGGTACCCATAGCAATATATGCTTCGCATAGAAATTAAACGATAAATCCCGAGGCGTTAGCGTGCAATAAATACGATATTTGCACGCATACTTTGTATCAGTCCGAGGTTTCCCGAATCATTTTTTTATACTGCATGCTTTGTCACATGACGCTGTCGTTTATGACGTCATATGAAAACGACTGAAAACGTCATCGCTGTGTTGTTGTCATATTGCACTAGTTTTTTAATCTATTTACAAGAACTGTAATAGTGAGATATTTATGTATTGTACGACAAAATGACATTTTTGATGAAATACTTGACGGAAGTAAACAAAATTTATTTTGCTATATAATAAAAGGGTTATTGAACTGATAATGTGAAATGTTTTCCCTCGGGACAATATTTCACAATATCAGTTCAATAACCCTATATAATAACATAAGTAAACTATATTTAAATTAGTCCAGTATTAATGGACTTTTACTATAGAAGTCTCCAGTCTCTGCCTGATCTCTGTGGCATGCAGCAACCCAACGGCTCATAAATATATTTGGTCAGTAATGTCGTTTATTAATTTATTTATTTATTTATTTATTTATTTATTATTTATTTATTTATTTATTTATTTATTTATTTATTTATTTATTTATTTATTTATTTATTTATTTATTTATTTATTTATTTATTTATTTATTTATTTATTCACGACACTTGTTGTAGCCTACCATGAGCTTGTTCAAAATTCTGCTGAATTTATGATAATTATACAACTAATCGCTGTAAACTGTTTAAGTTATCATCATATCAAATTCAAATAAATCAACATCCCTGGATGTTCTGTACCATAGTAGTTATCTATAAGTAACGCATACTAACCAGCTGCTAACTGACTAGCAAATATAACGGTTTTACAGTCAAGGGGGGGGGGGTTAATTACCCATTTGTGAAAATGGTTTCTGAAGTTGATATAATTAATTAAATACTTAAATATTATTCTTCGTTTTTACTCATAGAATAGATAATATTATTTCAGTACTCTAGGACAGATAAATTCATCTCACTGAGAACAGTTTATTTAGCATTTAAATTTCTGTTATTGTTTTATAATTCAATCAGGATAACGAGTGCTATCTGTTCAACTTTCTCCGAGGCTACATGTAAAGTATTTTTGTAGACATGTCAAGATCCATTACTTAACGATATAATGATAGGGATTTCCCAGGACTAATGCCAATAGGGGTAGAGATTCATGATGCTATCATCATAATGGACGTCATGGCCATTGGTTCCTATTGGTATAATAGGTACCCATGGCTACAGATAATAGCTTGTTCGAATGCACTCTCATGTAACATCGCTGGAGATTGTTTACATTGTTTTTTCTGTTTTGTTCAAGGCAGTTTGAGGTGAAATCACTTATTTACAGCGTAGTATTGTACAAGAAAATGAAAAGTTAAGCGTAAGGAACAGGTAAGATACTGCTTAACATAATTTAGATCGGAATTTGTTCTCGGAACTTCCACTACCCAGGTAGTGTCACTGTTCCCCAACTTCGTGGTACTAATCTAACATTTTGTTTAATTTTTAAAATTAAATGACCAATGACATTTGAAACTAAACCATCAAAATTTTAATCATACCTTAAATCTTTGAATTTCCTTTCTAAGGCTGAAAAAGTTGGTTATTTTCATTTTTTTTTTTTTGAATTATTTTTTTTGTGTTTTGTAACAAACTTAGTTAATACCACGAACTTTGGCGACACAGCTCTATCATGAAGATTTTGTGTAGAAAAGGGGGACAAGACAGGTTTATCACTGTACCACTTGATTACCCCTAAAACTTGTAAGAAACAATTATTCTCATTGGATATGGAATCATACCACTTCACGGTTTTCCATAAATGGCGTTATTCTGGGAATTTGTGACATAAACATTTTCCAAAATATCTCGCACAAATTTTTAAGTGTGTTGATAACGTGGTTAGATGGGGTTGGATGGGGAACCCAATGTCTATGGCAACCATAATAGACATTCAAGATAGCCACCATTGGCATTATTGTAAATAGTAAAGATGGTAATTAAAATAACCATTGCAGATTCAATTTTCTTTTGATTTTGTTCAAATTTGAAATACACAAAGAAATGTTTGAGTTAATCCAAATTTTATGAATTATACGAGTAAGATGAAAATTTAAAAAAAATCGTCAAAAATCTTTGTAACCCATGCTTTGCCTGTTTGTGTGATGTATGATGTCATTTAATGAATAAAATTACCGGTAAGTGTCATTTGAACACTACCTGTAGGCCTTATAATTATTGTGTGGTACACAGTGCCTTTTATTTATTATTATTTGTAGTAATATACTACCAGGTGAAAATAGACAGGTTTATTTTTAATCATCATTATTTTTCATGATTCTTTGATAATCAGGTCATTGTTTGGATTCTAGATTATTTAATCATTTCTAAATACTTTTTGAGAACTTTTGTTGTCGTATTACAAACAGCGTTTACATGAATTGTATTAAAACTAGTATTCAATGCTGTTTTCTGATCAAAATAAGTAGCGTGCCCACCCCTGGCTTCAGTTAATGTTCTTATTTGCCTCTATCAAGTTGTTTATTGTCCTTAGAGGGATATTTTTCCACTACTCAATAGGGGCCTGCATGAGTTGAGCAATATTATGGTATGGTGATGTACTTAATCCTAACCCTCTTTATCCAGCTCTCCAACCAACAGAGTAGCTCAGGTGCTAGAGTGCTCGCTTTGTATGTGGGAGGTTGAGGTCTGACTAAGACTTGGAAATAGGTACCGTAGTGACTGTTCTTTTCCAACTGTTCTTGGACACACCGGCCAATAATGAGTACCAACAAGTTGATGTGCCATTTAAAACTGAAATTTGTTTTTTGGTGGTATGAGAGACTTATGCCTCTATCTAGATGTTGTAAAGCAATGTGCAAGAATCTGCTCCTTCTTGGACATTAATCCAATCTCCCTAAAGCTGTTTGACATCCATTTAAAGACAACATTGTTGTCTCATGTACACCAAATTGCTGGGCTACATGACATTGTGAATGTCCCTGCATTATCATTTACAGTACATGTACTTCCTTCAATCACGGCATTTGGCTCAACAATAGCTTTAAAATGTCTTGTAATTGATCTTTAGTCTTTACTGTTTCAATGTTCTATTTGTAACATTTATTTGATTTATCAGCATACATACATACATATAGTGCATCAGTACCCCGGATGTACCTTCCTTGAAAAATCTGCTTCAAGCATGTATCCTCAAGTGTTGTCACACTTATGAATTTTAACTGAGAACATTGTTAGTTATAGTCAGTGTTTTCCATAAGAGGCGACAACAGGCAGATTTGACTGCCTAAAACTCCAAATTGACCGGTTAGAATTTATAAAATTACCTTCAGAAGACCTGAAAATTGTTTTCCGCCTAGGAGCCCCCATTGACCCCTAGCTTGTTGGATTAGCCAATCTACCTCCTGCTACAAATTTTAGGGAAATCACTGAATAGTAGTAGTAGTTGGGAAGTAGTATTGATGTTAGTAGTAGTAGTAGTAGTGTTAACTGTAACGTGTAATGTAATGAAGATAAGTCACAGGTGATTGATATACTCTTACCAACTGAGAGTACTTGAGAAATATTACTTGCGCAAACAATTAGAAAATAACAACAACAACAAAATGGAAAAACGTGAAATTAAAAATAATAAATAAATAAATAAATAAATAAAGCAACATCATAGGTAAACTTTCAAAATAAAGAGTGCTTGGCAAAAAAAACCAGTCACTACCTATTTTCAAGACTTGGTTAGGCCCTGATGGGGTTCTGACCCCCGCTTCTTACTTATGGAGTAAATACTCTACTAACTGGCCTACCATACTAGAAGTAATGCAGTAACTATAGGGAGTAAAAGACATTTAATTTCATGATCTTCTAGTTTTATGTAATTCACAAGTACCGGTATTTAATGTATGAATTTATCGATCAATGTAACTTGCACAAACACTACAGAGAATGTTTTTTTTTAAGACAAAAAAAAAAAAAAAAACAACAACAACAACAACATTTGTGTTCTAGAATTTGTCCTTTTAATATCATCTCAGCCAAGGTCGTTAAACCTAGATAATGATGATAAGCTACAAAAGGCTTCAGACTTGGTACAGGATTTTTTTTTCTGCAAATTAGGTATTGAGTTGATGTAAACAGTTACATACATCTGTATGTATGTATCGGTATTTTATTAACAACATGTTTACTCTCAGTATAATTATGAGGTTGTTAAACTCCGATTTAACAAAACATGAGATATCAGTTTCCATTAATGTAGGCACCGGTATTTAATTTAATGTTTTATTTGTTGACATGCATATAGTGCATCAAGTTTCACTTGGTTGTTTGATCTTTAATTTGAATATTCAAACAGACTGTATCAATGTTTTGATAAGGGACTATATAAGGATAGGCGATAGTAATACTGGGTACCAGGTATTTATAGTAATAAAACATGCTGTCTAACCTAAATCACACAGTCTGTTAGCCCAATCTAATATTCAAATTAAAGGTCAAATGGCATGGTCAAACTTGACACACTATACAGTTGAACCTGTTTTTTAGGTCACTTCTATCTAAGCACCTCCTAGTCATTATGGTCTTAAAGCAAAGCTATCAGTTTGCTTAATTTGGGATTCAAAATGGGCCCTATTTCCAAGGTTCAAAACCTATATTTTCCCAAATATTTTTTACAGCTGGGAAAATTCACCAAAATATTTGGGAAAAAATAGGTTTTAAAGCTTTGAAATAGGGCCTATTTTGAATCCCAAATTAAGCAAACTGATAGCTTTGCTTCAAGACCATAATAACCTTAAGCTTTTACTACAGTGCATTTCTTGATAGATTGCTTCCCCAAACACTTATTTCCAACATTGATTGCCTTTGGTGGTCTTTAAAGAGAAGTTTGATGCTTTGTGGTCTAGATAGAGAGGTTTGACTTACAGTGGAGTTTGCTCGAGACCTTCTGTATAAAGAATACCTTTATGTTAGGGACTTATACATGTATGTTAAAGATCCCTTTATGGAAATTGGAGCCTCGGTGACCGACTTTGTCTATTGATCAAAACACCACTAACTGCAAGGGGTCAAATCCCACTTGAGACAGATCCTAGTGTGAGAAAGTTTGTCAATTTGCTTTGCAAAGTTCAGTTATTTTATCTGGGCACTCTGGCTTCCTCCACTATCCCAGAATTGATCACCTTGATAAAAGTGGATACAACATGTAAATCTTGACTGTAGCAAAAAACACTTATTTATACTCAACTCCACCTCACTCCACTAAAAGATCCCCTTACTTTCTCTTTATTCATATAAATGTTTTTTCCATATAAATGTGTTTTATCATTAAAAATACATGTGGTTTGTACAATAACTAGGATGGGTTCACCTACCAGTGAGCACTGGATTTACATGTCGGATGTAAAAACATGTTTTTCATGATTAGAATATACAGATATGCTTTAGTAATTTTGTTTACTGACAAATTTAATTGATAGCTGTAGGTATGCTTCAACATCTACAAGTTGGTTGTTTGACCTTTAAGATGAATATTAAAATTGGTTTATATAAACAGTGTCCGCATATTTGGTTATAAGGGATGTAGGGAAATAGGTCCTATTACAGGTAATGATGAAGCTATTTAAGCATACTGCCACAGTTTGAATAAGCCAAGCTGAGACCTATGCAACATGGGTTTTTTTTTGGGAGGGGGAGGGTTTTTTTTTTTTAATTTGATTGACAATTTTAGTACACAAGTCTTACCTGTAATTTAAATATTTAAATTAACTTAATTCTATTGGGCATATAATACAATGGATTAAATTATGATCGGAAATCCCAAATTTCTAATTTTGAAGTTAGAGGAAGCAGGTAGGGGTAGGGCTTGATAGCTGAATGGTCTAAAGTACATGCTTTCAGATCACAGCATTTCTCACTGCCTAGGGATGGATTCCACTCAGAGCAGACCCTCCTAGTGTTATAAAGCTTGTCAGTGTGCTTACAGTAAGTTAGTAGTTTTCTTTGGGTACTCTGGTTTCTTCCACCTTCCCTGAAATGACTGTCTTGATATAAGTAAAAGAATCTTGACTAGGGTGTAAAACACCATCACTCCTTTTCACTCCACACCACACCACACCACTCCACTCCACGCCACACCATCTCTACTTCATATATGTTGTGATCAGTGTTGAATTAAAGGATGATGGATGTACATTCCAGGAAATGTTTACACATTTATAATTTGTACTATTTTTAGTATCCTCGGACAATAAGCAGAGTTAATGGTTATTGATTTGAGTTGTAATTAAAGTGAAATTTACATTGTACATGTATTACAAACAAACGATACAGATATTTATCCAGTTTTATCATAGTACAATGTAGCCGATACTTCAGAGGGGAGTGATGGTGTTTATCGCCCCCAATCAAGTTTCTTTTATTTGTATGGAGGCAATAAGTTCAGGGATGGCAGACTGCCGCAGAGGATACTGCCCAGCAAAAATGATTGACCTTACTAGGATCTGCCCAAGTGAAATTTACACCTAGGCAATGAGAGGCACAGTGATCTAGAAGTGCATGCTTTAGCCCACCAAAACACCCAGAACTCAGCCAACACTTTGGACCATTTTGGTGATAGGTCTGGGAACCAAGGCCTTGGAATTGGGAAAATTGGTGTTATTTTATGCAATTTGTGAGATAAATTGTATGGTCGAATACATATGTAAAAGTCACCTTTTTGTACTATGTTATGCAAATAAGGAAAATTCATCAAAATATTTTGGAATAAAAACTATTTTCAGTCCCAAGATTAAGCAGCTTGACAGCTTGTTTACTGTATAATATAATAAAACAAAGAAAGATTTTACTTAAGAATGAAATGAATTTGTTTACTTTTTAACCACACTTATTACAGGTCATAAACATAATATATGTAATGATTAATTTCACAAAAATAAACAAAAGCAAATGTTTTTAAACTAAAACAAAGGCTGTATTTTGTAATTATATTGTAATGTAAAGTAGTTGCGGTTGTTAAGTAGATGATAGTTTTTATACACCAGATAAAAATTTAAAATTCAAGTGTAAACAAGAACATGTACGGCATGTTAGGTCAGGAGATATTTTCTTGACCCCCCCCCCCCCCCCCCCCCCCCACACACATTTTATTTGTTATTGTACCATGTTCAGTTGGTATAGGTAAACAAGATCGCTATGTCTGTTTGACCTTTCATTAGGAATATTCATATAGGTGGGTCCACCCAATACATAGGTAGCGTGAGGATTCACTGTTGATACATATACACAATGCCCATAATTAGTGTTCACATCTACATCCGTGATCTCTATTACTTCAATTTACCATATTTAAATCAAAGGTCAAGCTGACAGGTCAATGTTGTTTGTCTTTAAAATCTGTTATTGTGATCTCTATATGAAGGCCACTTGTCATTACATTAAAACCTGTTATAATGGCAAGCGAACTGTAACTTACAAACTTTCGCTAACAGGATCTGCCTTGGTTGGATTCAAACATAGATGAGGATGCGATGACAGATGCTGTGTGTATAAGGGTGTGTTTGAGACCACTTGACCACCAAGCCCCCCCCCCCCCCACCCCCACCTTAAAGTACATGTACTCTGGCAATAAAGTTTTTAACAGTGATGATGCTTTGTCAGTGTCAAGTCATGACAGCAAGATTTCATGTTTGTTGTTTTTCTTTAGAGCAAGCGGCTCAAGGGATGATTTTTTATGAAAGGTTAATCATGTTTATAAAGAATGTGTGATGTGGCAGCTTATAGTAATAATATCAGCTGGGATGATCGGTAGTGTAAGAAATAACTCAAAACATTATTGATTAAAAAATGAAAAACAACATGACATTTGAAGTTATTTGAAATACTTCCTCATCATTATCACCTGATCTTGTCATCACATTAGTAATTACTGTCATCATTGTCATCACATTATGACATTATGCTGTCATTGTCAATGCATTGCCATTGTCATTGTCATCACATTACTCATGATTACTGTCATCATTGTCATGACATTACTGTCATCATTGTCATCATTGTCATCACATTACCCTATCATTATTGTCAGCACATTACCCTGTCATCACTGTCATCACATTACTCTGTCATTTTGTCATCACATTACCCTGTCACCAATATCATTACATTACCCAAATCATTGTCATCCCAATGTCATATCAAGATTTTTATGTATTTTGCGTAGTCTAGGTATTTGATTATCTACATACTATTATCCATTTATCAGACTGAAACAAACAACAAAAATAAAACAATTAGAGAGAAAAAAATAATAAAAATAACAGTAATAAGGAATACGTAATTGAATTTAATCAGCCAATAGCCAATCCTAGACTTATTATGCTTCTATATAAAAATTATTGTCACAATTAGCCTGCCTGAATTAGGCTTAATTATTATGAACAAAAAACACTTATTTTGATATATAATATACCAATTCACAGGACTTTGACATGATGGGGAGTGATGTGATGTGCATTGGAACTTAATCAATTTCTGATTTATATACATTTAATTAATGTACATTTATAATTTTATTTAGCTCTATAGGACACAGAGAGTCAATCATCATTAAGTTTAAGCGGCCTGTAGGGAAATAAATATAAATGAAAAACAGGAATAAATAAGGTGTGAACTTGTTTACAACTGGTGAAGTATTTTTGTTTACAATTTTCTATTTGTGGTTTTTTTGTTAAGTCTTATAGATTTTTTTATTTATTTCACAGACTATGTATATACTATACTCTACGAGGCTAGGAATGTGATGTCATGTGTAGTATGTTACCATACAGATTATTATGTGGTCACCGGTGACAAGTCATAAAATAAACACTTAAAGATGTATTTAGTTGAACTCTGGCTCAGAGAAATAGGGATTGGATTTAATATACAGTATTACTGGGATAATAATAACACACAGTAAATGTAAGTATGTAGTCTATATATTTATTATAAAATTATTTTATTTTATTCATTTAATTAAGTAATTAATTTAATTGTTAATTAAGTAATTTAAAATTATTTATTTATTTATTTTTTTGAAAAATATCAATTCTTAAAATTTGATAATATAGTAGTTAGTATGTTTGGATATTTGTATTTATACAGTAAAACCTGTATATAAAGACCACACATGGGAACTAGGATATATAGGCTTGATAGACAGGTGGTTTTTGTGTAGAGGGTCTTTGCTTGAAATGTGAAGCAAACAAACATGAAAACTACTGGTCTGAATGGACAGGTGGTGTTTTATATAGAGGTAGTCACTAGAGCAGTTGTTGCAATATATAAATCAGAAACATGTCTGAATCACAATTCAGAGACAAAGTAAAAACCTTGAAACTTACAAGTTTGGTTAAACACATGGACTTCTACCAGGGAAGTGAGGCCGGGTGCTCTGGAAGTGCAACCACCTCCTGTTAAGCTACATACACCGGCCGTGTGTGTATCTTATTTGAATGAGTGGTTGGTTTATGATAAATCTTGGTGATAATTAATGATGATAATAATGTATTTAAAGCTTTTATAAGCCATTAGAGTTTAGATTTTATATGAAATTAGAAAGAACAAGTGATTTATTATAACCCTTGTCATTACAGAAATAGAAATAAATTTAAAGAGATATATAATTTATTTTTAGAAACAAAAGTTATTCTTAGTAGAACATCAAAAGTTCATCATATTTCTCTTTATTTACTTACATATTTATTTACATACTTAAAAGGATAAGTATGCTATAACCTTTGCCACCAAGACAAGTGTCCAAAAATCATATCAACATTGGTAAAATGAATAGATAAACGAAAACGGTATATTGTTTATCGCATAGAATTTGTAATCTCAGAGCCTATGCAATTAACTGAGGTTGTCCCATATGTTACATGTACATGTAGCCTGGAATATAATTTTTAACAGGCCAATTCTGCTGTGAGTGCATGGGATGGGGGGGGGGGGGGGGAGGAGGTTGTTGTTTGGTTCGACCAGACATCAGCTAGCCACTATGTATCCTACATGTCTATGCATAAATTTAAACTGTTTATCAGTTTTATAATACATGTACCTATACCTATTTTCCAAACAGTGTACAACAAGACGAAATTTAAAGATATATATATACTGGTACATATATACTTATATACAGGTGTTCCATTCCATAATATGAACTGTATAAAATATTTACACCTGTTGACTTTACTTATCTGTTCTTAAATATGTTAAATGATATTTTTTGTAAACAACCCAGTTGGATATTTGTCTATCTATCGTCAGAGGCCGCCTAACAGGTTGGTCATTATTCATATGTGCATCTACATATTATTTATTTATTTATTTATATTATACCCCTCTAATAGGAATCACCATGTCTGTCTGTCCATCTATCTGTTTGTCTGTCCATCTGCATGTCAGTCAGTGTAAAATCGTGTCTAGACTATATCTCATAATTGCTTTGGATGACTGTCATACATGTAAAACTTCATGGTCCAAAGGTGTGTCATGACCTTGAACCAATGTCTGACCTTGAACCAAGGTCATATTGAAAAGGTCAAGGTTGTGAGAAAACATTAAACCCTTGTAGATTTTGAGACAGTTCTACCGGTAGTATTTTTTTCTTTTAAACCAAAAAATCACTTGAAGGAAAAAATTAACCTAAAAGTAAATAGTAAAATTATCTTTTAAAAAATGAAGAAAATTAAAACTCTGCCACATTTAGGTTTTGTAGATCAAAGGTAAAGGACACAAGATTAATTCTTAAATTTTTATCATATTGTGCCAGCTTTTTATCCCCTACATTTCTAAATAGGTAAACTGTGTATTGACACAATTTTGTTCAAATTTAAAATTTGAATTTTAAAGGCTTAAATTATTTTTATCCTCATATTCAGTGATTTTGTTACATTTCAAAAGAAACTACCTTCTGCCGTTTTGATTGGGAAAATTTGAAGTTTTGAAAAACAGCAAACTGCATTATGACATGCTTGCAATAGCTTAGGATCCTCAATACAAAGTTGTTAAATTGTTACAAAATCTATCTAACACTTGTGAGTAAGGACAATTAGATTGAATTTCCTAGTAGATCAATATTGATTCGGGAGTTTTATTGGTGAAATTTGGAAATTTTAGTCATTTTTCCCCCAGGGGAAACTATCTTTATTCGGTAGTAATTTCAGGCAAACAAAATAACTGAATATTTTGTCAGGATGAATTTTATTTTCACCATATAAAACAAAAATCTTCAATTAAAATGACTGATTTTCCAAGTTTTATCCAATGGATTTTCCTCTTTATTTTCATTGAGACTGTTAGTGTCCGATATTTAAACCTCTCTATTTTTAAGCCAATGAAAAGTAGTTAAATAATATAAGGAAGGAAAGAAACAATCTAAATTTAGATTTTAAAGATAAAATATTTTACCTAGCCCAGCACATGTTTAAATAGATCTGCCATGTAATGTTGTCAAATTGTTTACAAATAACTCTATAAAATGCACCTTGTCTCTACTTGACTTATACCAGTTTTAACTTCTAAGAACTTGTTTTGGTTCTGACTTGTATTACATATCTATTTTAAAATATTGATATCTGTGTGCAAACAGTTTTTTTAATTAATATGAAGACCGAGAATAGATACGCTGCTTGGTGACATAATGCTCTCTGGTACTTGTAGTAATTACTTTATATTAAGATTAATTTTCAAGTTGTTTCAAATTTAGTTTTTTTTTAATTTTAATGATTGATAATTGATAAATATTTACTCAAACATTTTCTTCATTATTTTTAAATTTATGAACTTATTTTGTTGTTTTCTTGATATTGTTATGATTACTTTTTTCTTGTTTTTTTATACCTCCCACAAACTAGTTTGAGGGGGGTATATAGAAATCACCTTGTCTATCTTTCTGTCTGTTTGTCTGTGTAAAATTGTGTCCTCGCCATATCTCATAGCTGCTTTGGACCACGGTCATAAAACTTCACATGAATAATCTTCATGGTCTAAAGGTGTGTCATGACCATATTGTAAAGGTCAAGGTCACAGGCAAACATTATTGGGGGTGGGGGTATGGGGGTGGGTATTGGGGGGGGGGGGGTATTTCGCTCTCAAGAGACAGTTCTAGTTTTATTGTGCTACTTTTGTTTTTTTATCGTATTTCTTAAATTGGCTTTCTTTAATATGCCGTAATACCTGTATAGGTCACTTTATGTAGGTCTATTTTTGTACGGCGTTTTACGATAGTGAACGCATACTTTGCTATCGCTTTCTTCCAAGATATTGGGCTTCTTTGCTATGAAATTATAAGATATGAGTACACATGGAAACAGTGCACCTGGTAAATGAGAGTGAAAGAAATATATCTGTTTTATCGTGAGATATGTATTCTGAGACGGGTAATGCATTTGGTTACATATGCACATTTGGAATAAATTTTTGGAATACATTTCGGAATCTAGTCAAATATTGCGACGGGTGCATCCAATAATTTCTGCAATTTGGCGAACTGATCTCGTGTTTACAATAAAAAGTAGTCCGAGAAGTTTGCGTCCTACGATGTAAAATCATAACTTTTTATGAAATAAACAGCAATGGCAGGTTGATTTAATTAATTCTTCATGAAATCTACGGTAATTTAAATTTATTTTGAAGGGTATGATAACGTATTTTGATGTTGAGGCAATTGTGTCATATTTTAAAACTGTTTATCGATTAGATTTTACTTTCGTGAAAGGGAGATAATTCGTACAGTGTTGTGTGCAGATGACCACATGTGGATTTAAATACTTCACCATTAACATGAAACGGGAATATTGTGAGTGATAATCAGCAGTTTATTAAAACCCATATTTAACAGCAAATGATCCAGTTACATACAACCGCTAGAATGTACCCCCTCATAGCGACGGTAGGGTCTGCAAAACTCTACTGTAGATCTACTTTCTCTCTATCTGAAATGACAAAACGATCGGGTACGACTTTATTAAATTTTAATTACTGATTGTCTTTTTCATATATTTATGAAATTATTATTTTCTACCATTTAATTTAGCAATAAATGGTTTGGTACATTGTTTCTTTTTTCCGAAAAACATCCGTCGGACTATGCATAGATCCAACCCAACCCAACCCACCCTCCTCCCCCCCCCCCCACCCCCCCCCCGAATTTTCGGTTATATTCTGTCCTGCCACAACACCATTTTCCCAACTACGCCGTACAACAGCACAGCAGTGCTATGTTTATATATCTGTCTGTAGAAACAGGGCATATCACAGCACCCATTTCTATCCATTTGTTATATTCCTCAAACACCATTGAAGATATTTTAACTTACTTAACATAGTATGTAAATGAGTACTAGGATAAAACATTGTGTTCATGAGGGGTAAATATATTGTTCCTCCTACGCACCCATGTTAAACTCTACTGAGGGGCCTTTGTCCCAAGTGAACTAAAGTACCAGCTTAATGATCATAGCACCTCTTAAAGCTTAGGTTCAACTCTTATTCAGGTAGATCCTTGTGCGAGCTTGCTTGCAGTAGTCCAGTGGTCTTTTAGAGCACTCTGGTTTCCTCCACCATTTCTGGATGGATGTCCTCTATATTCAAGTGAGGATCAAGGTTTGAACATGATAAGCCAGTGACCTAATATTATTCCAAACCACTGTGGTAGCTCAGTTGGTAAAGTGCTCGCTCCGTAAGTGAAAGGTTGTTAGTTCGATCCCCAGCCGGGTCTGACCCAAGACTTGAAAGTGGATAGTGACTGTTCTTCCTCCAAGCCCTCAGCATTATGAAATGAAAGTCACAGTTCTTTCGGATGGGAACTGAAAATAAACTAGGTCCTGTGTCACGGTAGGTGTTGCACAATGCACAGGCAAAATTTCTGCACCTCTGCATATAGCTGGCAACATCACAATATAAGTGAAACATTAAACCAAATTACCGGTACTCAACTCAACTCCTATTATTATACCACTTGACCGTATTACAACATTTAAATTGGTGTGATTTATTCATTTTCAATCTGTTGTGTTTATTTTTGGTTACATTGCTAATCATTTTGTAAAAACCTGCGACCTTGTGTGTGTATTTTTATTTATTTAATCAATATCATATTACCAGGAAGTAAACATGTTATTAGTAAACAACACTCAGCATCTGGATATATTCACTGTATTATTATAATAACCTCAATAATCTACAGCTAATATGTGACAATTAGCAGTCTGGTTTGGTTATACATTTTGCAATCTCAGGTAGGCTGTTGACAAAAATATCTATGTCTCTGATTCAAAAGAAATTTGGAATTGTTCACTTGGGAGTTTAAGCTGTCTTGACTTTTAATTTGGTCATAGATTTTGCAATCTCTGGTAGGCTGTTGGCAAAGTTGTCTCTTTTAAATCTATGTCTCTGAATCTGATGCAAAAAAAATTGAATTGTTCATTTGGGAGCTTAAGCTATCTAGACTTCTGGTTTGGTCATAGATTTTGCAATCTCAGGTAGGCTGTTGACAAATTTACCTTCTCTTTTAAATCTGTCTCTGATGTAAAAAAAGAATAGTAGGGAATTGTTTACTTGGGAGCTTAAGCTATCTAGACTTCTGGTTTGGTCATAGATTTTTCCATCTTAGGTAGGCTGGGAAGCTAGCTTGACTTCTGGTTTGGTCATAGATTTTGCAATCTCAGGTAGGCTGTTGACAAATTTACCTTCTCTTTTAAATCTGTCTCTGATGTAAAAAAAAAAGAATAGTAGGGAATTGTTTACTTGGGAGCTTAAGCTATCTAGACTTCTGGTTTGGTCATAAATTTTGCAATCTTAGGTAGGCTGGGAAGCTAGCTTGACTTCTGGTTTGGTCATAAATTTTGCATTCTTAGGTAGGCTGGGAAGCTAGCTTGACTTCTGGTTTGGTCATAAATTTTGCAATCTTATGTAGGCTGGGAAGCTAGCTTGACTTCTGGTTTGGTCATAAATTTTGCAATCTTTGGTAGGCTGGAAAGATAGCTTGACTTCTGGTTTGGTCATAGATTTATAAGCAATATCAGGCAGGCTGTTGACAAAATATCCTTTAAAATTATTGTTTGTCTCTGCAACAATTCATGACGCAAAAAAAAAAAAAAAAAGGAAGGAATCTGCACTGGAGAGGTTCATGTAGCTAAATATCCAAGTTTGTATCCACTAAAAATAACCCTTACTTGAGCATTATATGTACTTAGTACTACAGTAAAACCTTCATTCATTGCCACCATTTGTTCACTCAGATGATGTCATTGTAAAGTGAGTGTAGTGGAGTAATGGTGTTTTACACCCAAGGAAAAAGATTCTTTTATATTGAGGCAGTTAGCGCTAGGATGATGAAACCATCTTCCTTCGGCAAGTAAACTGACAAAGCTTCATACACAGATCAGAGTTTGATTTGAACCTATGTGGTGTGAGGCACTGTGATCCCTTAGCAAATACTTAAGAAAACCTATTCCCCCTCCCCCATTATAAAAGAATTTGGGTATAAATCAAGGGAGACTACTGGAAAAATAGACTTTGGACTTCAAAATGCATGTGTTATGATGATAAGTGGAGTGACAAAGAGGTTTTACTGTACTTATACACCTACTTATATATAAATATATAAGAAGACGTCAATTGTGGTCAACTTTACAATCATTTAAGATCAGTTTATAAAAGATACTGAAGAAATGCTTCATTCTTTGAAGTGCCTTTCAAGTGGCCTCTTAAGCAACTCTTGTTTTAAGAGTTCACTTGTTATTCCTTGTGTGTAAATAAATGTTAACAAACTATTTCTAGATTAATCTATCTTATTTTTATTTTTATTGCATTTTTAGAGAAAAATTCTAACAGAAAAAGTGTAATAATGCCGCCCAGTTCAGGGGAATTATGGGGGCATCATTTGATGCCGTCACAAGTTCAGGTGGACTGTTTGTTACCTAACGGAATCCTAATTCAGTTATGTGTTAACAGAGACGAGACATTGGAGAGGATAAAATCTGACTTGTGGTATGAAGCGAAGAAATTCCCACTATTTAGTGCTTTATTGGACCCTGCTTCATATATATTTGTTAGTATCACCCAGGATGCTGAACGGGAAGAATTTTATGATGAAACAAAAAGACTCTGTGATCTCCGATTATTTCAACCAATATTAAAGGTTGTGGAACCTATAGGAAATCGAGAAGAGAAAATGTTAAATTATGAAATAGGTAAGAATGTCATACTTTGTTTTAATCATATGCTGATGAATAAGATGTTTAGGGCTGTGAACACATGTTGCACAGTTATAATGCCTTAAACCATCCCACTTATTTCACAACCAGTGATCTATAAAGACGCACATTTAAAATTAAAAATAATTCTTATTTTATCAAACAGTGAGCAAACAATCTTTGTATGTATGTGTATAATTTTGTAATCCATAAAAAATTTTAAAACATATAATATCATTACATGTCATTATTAATTTTAAAAAAAAATTAAGATGAATAATATGTTGTACTAATTACTCCAAGGCAGCTAATTCAGAAAACTGATCTTGTGTAAGTGCAACTCTGATGAAAAAATAATTTTACATTACACTGTGTTACAAAACTGAGACTACTCTATGCAAATGCTCTTTTCACCATAAAATGACGAGGCTGCACCCACGTATATCAGCTTCATGTTAACATCTGTTTCAAAGTGAAAATGTCCTTTTCTTGCTATATCATTAAAAAGCTAATGACTTTAAGTATCATAAAGATTATCCTAATTCTTGTCTCTCAAAAGACATTTTATAGCTTTTATAAGTCAAACCGGTATACATACAAAATAAATTGTGTTTTATTTTCTTATTGCAGGTCTGACTATATCAATACCAGTTAATGAATTTAATGAAATGAAGGACCTTGAGGTTGTGACTTTTCGTAGGAATATTTTAGAAGTTTGTAAGGAGGCTGTAAATGAGAGGGAGTTAAAGGGAGCAAGTAGTTTAGCGTTGTACGCTTATCCACCCGATATAGAATCTAGTCATAAACTTCCAAAACATCTAGCAGAAAAACTAACTAAACAAGGTAAGTTTACAGGTATTACGGTATATGGAGTTTTGTGCCACAGTCAAGCGTGGAATGGAATACAGTCCAACCTGCCTTAAAGGCCATCTCTATATAAGGGCCACCTGCTTATAAATGCCAGTAAAATTGTATCCCAATTGTTCTTTATTAATATTATTTGAACCTGTATATATAGGCCACCTGCCCATAAACACCACTTTTACTGGTTCCCTTGGGTGGCCTTTATAGACAGGTTTGATTGTAATTAAGAAATAATCAACATTTACATATGGTATATCATCGAATAATACACGGGACAGTCACAGAGTTCACATGTGGAAGAATATATCACGAGGCAGCTTGCTTGATGTATTCGCTGCATGTTATCGATGGCCTGTGTATTAATCCATGACAAACCATGGGTAAATGTTGATCATTTTAATTTTAACATGATTTAGATAAAAAGGATTGAAATAAACATTGCGAACTCTTTCTTCGGGAGTACATTTTACTATCTGTTTGCAAAAAAGTCCATTGTAACAATTCAGATGTTGAGATTACCTCCATTGAAATAAATGATTTTATGAATGAAAATTACGTCACAACCTTTGTACATGGAACACAGCATGATGTTATAAGATAACAGGAAAACTCATGTTAAAATGGTGTTTAACTTACACTCAAAACATTCTTTTTTGATGCAAGAATAATATCAAACTTACTAGGACACATTTTATAGACAACAGAGTTGAGTTAAGTAATGGTGTTTATAACACCCCAGTCAATGCAGATTCTTTATAGGCAGTCAGTTCTTCAGTGGTAGAGAAAACTGGAGAGCCCATAGAAAACTACTGACCTGAATCAAGTAAACTCATAAACTTTCTCAGGCTAGGATCTGTCCTTTATAGAATTTAAACCTAGGCAGTGAGAGGTGTTTTGGTCCGTAACATGGGCTTTATACCACTCAGCCACCAAGACCCCCATCTAGGTGGTGGGTAAGAGGTGATCTGTTCCATAAGCTCATGCTTTAGATCACTTGACTACAGAGACCCCATATTATTCAATTGACGTATCGCCGGCCACGCCCACAATGTTCCGTCAAATGGCCGGATGCTTGATTTACTTGCAAAAAGAATGAAAACTTGGCCTGAATAGCACCATTTAATGACGTCACTGACACTAGTATGTCATTAGTTGCCATGACGCTGCTTTGGTACCGTGATGGCGGTCAATGTCGGAACATTGTGGGCGTAGTCGGTGATACATCAATTGTGGTACATGTACTTTTACTATTCCCTGTCAAAAAATTGACGTTCACATATAGGGTTACAGTAATGATGTTCACCCAGCTATATGCTAGTTTGTCTGTTTGTCCATTTGTTAGGAATAAAATGTTTGATTCCATTAGATCTGCCACTTCAAATTATCCTCAGGATTTTTTATCTATAATGGATACCAGTAACTCATTGTTAAAATGTAAATATTGATTCTCTCACAATATTTCTTGATAATTATATTGAAGACCTTGAAAAAAATGTTTTTCATGTATGTCAGTTTTATGACCGACTTTTAATGACCTGTTTTTGTTGTACAAGATTTAATTTTAAAGATTTAAAAAGACCTTGAAGTTTTTTATCAGTTTGAGAAAACAACACTTTTAATAATTGTGCAATAAATGTTTTTTTTTATCATGATCAAGCTACCATGTTAGTTTGTTGTCAGGTGATCATGGTATGATTATAGTTGTGGGTTCAAATCCACTCCAGTCTTTCAGTTGCAGTAAAGTTTTTTAAGTATAGTCAATTTCAGAAAAGTCACACGCAAATATATGTGTATTTGCAAGATGAACTGAAAACCTGTCTCAACTGAACACTGAATAAATAAACCAAAAACTTGTCTTAACTTAAACTGAACACAAAATAAACCCAAAATTGGTCTAAAGTGAACCCTGAATAAACCAAAACCCTGTCCATGAAGGAACTGAAAACTGAACAATGAAAAAACTGAAACATAAAGGAACTGAACATTAGACCTCTCAACTCCTCCAGTTCAAAAAAGTGTCTGGTTTTAAAAAAATAATAAGAAGCTAAAGGACTTATATTTTATTTTACTATTTTCATATTTTCAGATAATTTTGTGGTTGTGTGTATATGGGTTGTGTCAGATGATGGAAGTCGGAACAAATTTAGTGTTAAAATATTACATACTTCCTGTCCATCAAATGTGATAGCAGAGACAATACGGAGAAGAAGTAGAATTATGGGTATTACTAAGGAACACGCGGAACGGTGTATAGAGGAATACGGACATACTTATGCATTAAAAGTTTGTGGTTGTGATCAGTTCTTGTTACAGGAATGTCCGATTAGTCAATATAAGGTGAGGAAATTGTCTTTGCAAAAGTTTTATAGAGTGATAAATTGTCCTGACTACTCCAACTGTTGAAGATATTGTTTACTCAACTTGCTATACATGATTACCAGGATATGACATTGTCTGCACCTGAATACATGTAGGAGGTAACTGTGAAAATTTAATCATGTTTTTTTTTCTCATCAAATGTCTGAAAATGTTGTGCCCCTTTGATTTTTTTTTTTTTTTTTTTTTTTTTGCAATCTTTAACAATAGTGAAAATGTAAATGACATAACAGGATATGTTTTTTTTTCTAGCTAGATTTGGTCATAGTTCCAAATTTGTAATAAAAGAAATAACGTTATTGAGAGAAAAGTTGGTTGGTTAGTTGAATGTTGCTTAACATTGCATCAGCAATTTTTCAGCTATTCGCGACGAGAACTATTTCATTAATCTCTATTGATTAATCTATGAACAAGTTTTTGTATGCATGTGAAGTGTGAGTGTGTTTTATGGTCTGCCTTGTACACAGGGCGACTTTAACATGCTAGCACATAAAGTTAGTACGCCACAGAAAAGCATACCATTCCCCCAGTCACATTAATTGATAACAGGTTAACCAGTAAAGGCCAGTGGCAAGGAAAATTAACTTTCCCACATGTGGTCTGAGATAGGCTCAAACTCACAGCAGTGAGAGACCCTGGATTTGTAGACTAACGTCATATCCATTAGGCAATCACAGCCTCTAGAGAAAAGTATCATGTGTTTTAACCAATATGGTAGAATATGAATTTCTTTTTCTTTTTTTCAGTATATAAGAGAATGTATAGCCAGAGATAAGATACCACAGTTAATGTTGTTAACTAAAGAAGGCATATATAACTCATTACCAGAGAACAAGTTTACGGTGCCAGCTTACTCACAAAGAGGTATATATCCCCATCCCCCACCTACCCAACCCCACCCCACCACCAACCCTGTCATGAAGGGAATATATAACTCATTACTGGAGAACAAGTTTAGAATGCCAGCTTACTCACAAAGAGGTATATATCCCCATCCCCCACCTACCCAACCCCACCCCACCACCAACCCTGTCATGAAGGGAATATATAACTCATTACTGGAGAACAAGTTTAGAATGCCAGCTTACTCACAAAGAGGTATGTACTAGTGGTAAAGAGACAATTATATCAGCGACAATAAAAAAAATCATTGGCTTAAGGTTAACAAAATTGATCATTGATTTAAAATTTACTGAGAGAGTATCTTCAAACAGAATGTGATACCTAAAAGTGCTGCAGTAGAGGGAAAAGTAACCATACAGCACTAAGAAAATGACACAGCATCTCAGAGCTGATGAATTATTGAAGATTATACAAATGTAGCTGAATGTGATATACCAAGCAACTAAAGTGACAAGAGAAAATTATAGCAATAAATATAAGCTTTATATATATAGAATACAAATGTAATTACAATGTATAATAAAAAATAAGTTATGATAAGTATTGAATAATCAATTATCAATTGGATTTAGTCACCAATTATTTTACGATGATCTATTCTGAATATTTTCTGATTGTTTAACAGTACATTTGTATATATATCAGTCAAAATGCTATAGAAAATATGTAATTAGTGACATTAATGATAGACAATGTGTTACTTGTTCACAGGTATACAAGCCATTGCAGACATCAACAATCAACAGACTATATCATTATGGGAGATACACGCCATGTTAAGGATCCGGATCCATGTTGCTACCAGAGTGAATGTTAAAGAACTTGGCAAAGTAGGTGGTGTATAAATAACCCCCTCTCCCACCTCCCACCCCAACAGACTGTAACATTATGGGAACTATATGTCATGTTAAAGATACAGGGATGAAGCTTAGCTATTTTGAGTTGGGGGCCAAGTTCAATACATAGCAAAAATCTTAAAAACTTTATGGGACCAGACAAATTTCTGGGGGAATGGGCTACTGGGCCCCTGTTAATCTCAAACCCTGGGATACTCATCCATGTTGCTACCAGAATCAATGTCAAACAACTGGGCAAAGTATGTTAAGTAAACATTTTTTTTAATGCAAGATTGATACCAGTCTTTGTTAGAAGGGCATATTTTA
Organism: Anadara kagoshimensis; assembly: GCA_021292105.1. Lineage (NCBI taxonomy): Eukaryota > Metazoa > Mollusca > Bivalvia > Arcoida > Arcidae > Anadara > Anadara kagoshimensis. The sequence goes on along the minus strand of CM037870.1, from coordinate 21,043,630 downwards.
TTGATAATGCTCTACTTGTATATTGATTTTGGGTCATGCTGCATAAATGGTATAAAGTATGTGCTTATGGCTTTTAGTGCCTCTCAATACCTAAGTTTTAATCTCATTTTGAGTTGGTCATAATATGAGAAAGTTTGACAGTTTGCTTGCCAAAGATTGGTTGTTTCCTCCACCATTCCAGAACTGACCATCATGAGTTAAATATTTACATTTTGTCTGTTTTCTGTCTTCTATACAAGGTTTCAGAGCAATTGCGTTCATATCGGCTATGAACTGCAAGATCTACCTTGGTGACGTCACGGGAATTCCATTCACACAATCGGCGTATGTGACGTCACGGGAATTCCATTCACAACAATCGGCGTATGAATACACAATATGAAATACACAAAACCGGAACTTTTTATTGATTGTTTGCATAATTGTGATTATTTATTACCGAAATAATTGTATTTAATAAAAAATTGAACAATTTAGTAGAAATTTTGTATGCAATTTGTTGTTTTTTCCATGCACTATTTTGTCCTAGAATTTCTGGCGCCAATCTGCACAGCTGATCAGTTGGATCTGCTGTTCCATCAGCTGTTCCGTTAATCGAAAATCGTTGTTGACAAAGCGCGGAATTAAAATTTTCTAAAATGATTTTGAACCAAGAAAAAGAAAAGAAAATAGTTTTAAACGTAAATATAACAATTGAACTGTTTAGAAATGCGGTTCATAGTCGATATGAACACAATTAATATGCAAGGCAAACTAATCATAACGCGCGTTATATGAAATATCTTGTCTTGGAAGTAAAACTCCATTACTCCACCCCTCTTCTCTCTATATTGTTGAAATGTTGATTTTCCTGTTCCATATTTAAAATGATGAAATGTTACTGTATATCTTAATATTAAATATTATACCAGTTTTAATTTTACAGCACTAGAGGGCCGTTTCGGAATATAATTCCTCATCAGTAGTGCTTTGACCAAATTTATGAAATCAAAACTTTTTTCCAAGATGTTGAAAAAATACCCAAAGGATCAAAATATATTTTACCAAATTTAGCCAAGGAAATATTTTGCATGAGGAAGTGTAAATGAGTTAGTAACTTACCTGATGCATTTTTTGCTCGTATTTGGTAAGCCAAATGCATAGAATAATATTCTCGATTCTGGTCACAAATAGCCATGTAGCATACATGCATAGTTTTAAGTGGTCACTGGTCTAGTCTTTTTTCACTGAATTCTGTAGATACATTTCTAAGTGCAGTGTTTTATTTACAGATTTATGTGAAAGCTGGGATATACCATGGAACAGAAGCATTATGTGAATCTCAGGTTACCAAGGAAGTGGAATCTAACAACCCTCGCTGGAATGAATGGCTAGAATTTTTATACATCCCTGATATTCCACGCAGTGCTAGACTGTGTATATCTCTGTGTTCAGTGTTCAAAAGAAAAGCTAAAAAGGTAACAAATTAAATCAAATACATTTATACATATCAGCAGATTTTTATAAAGAAATTATCATGTCTGGCTGTCCATCCGTCTTAATGTTGGGGATGAGAGAGAGGTGTATTTGTCTCATAATAGACAGTTCCAGTTTATTTTTAAGATAATAAGGGTGTATGAATCTCGTCATGTTACCAGCGTGACACTGCAATTTCTCGTTACAAAAATAGTGCCAAATGATGTTATGTAATAATTATTCTTTTATTGTAAGCAGGCATGGGGTAATGCTAATTTGTAATTGTAATGCCCTGTAATGCATTACATTTTCTCAAAGTAGTGCATGTAATGTGTAATGCCCTAATTTTTGCATTACATGTAATTGTAATGTAATGCATTACATAGACAAAAATGCATGTAATTTTAGCATTACATGGCATTACATAGCATTACTTCTCTGTATTAAATGTTAGATATTATTACCATTACAATTCAGGGCTAGTAAGTACCTACATGCTACTTTTTTCCCTAATATAAAATATGAAAATCGATGTCTAGAAAAATTGTAACTGTGAACTGTTGTCAAACTAATGATTTCAGGGTTTTATCAGGGTCCTTTGGGAAAAGGCCCTAAACTAAAAATTGGGAAAAACTATCAACTTTTTGCTCATTTTGGGAAAACTTCGACATCATTTTTTATGCCATTTAATATTGAATAATCTTTTTCTGCCGTTAAGTGTTTATCAGTGTTTAATTAAACTTGATGTTCGAGTTTGTCATCATTGCATTTTGCCGCTTTACTTTCAATCTCAATGTCAGAAGTCTGTATACTCATGGTCTCGGAAGCCATGCATTTGATGTAGAAGCGGTATTTTCATGTTGGGTTAAAATAATCTAGAATCTTTTTACTTGATTTTGCATCCTCTGTCTTGAGGCGCTTTGTGTAAAACTTGTTTTTGTGTAACATAATGGAGTTATTGAATCATGATCTCTTAAGTGTATTTTTTAATTGGGAATTTACTCAGCCCATTTTGGGAAAAAATCAATGTTTTTCCATTGGGAATGGGGCCGAATTTCGGCCCTAAATATGCCCTTAATAAATCCCTGGATTTATTTCATTCAACCTTAATACTAAAACTATATAAAATGCTAAAAAGTTAGTATACTTCAGATCATTTTGAATTTCCAACAAATGAATGTAAAGGATAATAATACATTTTAAAGCAAAATGCAATTGCTGTTTTTAGTACTATTGGGAAGTCTAAAGATCACATCAAAATTTAAAACATATCTAAATATAAGTTTCAGTAACTACAATAATTTGTAATTTTGCTTTAACTGATAACCTGTGATGACAACAATTTTATTTTTACCAGAAATTGTTTTTTTCTTCTTAATTTTTAGAGTAAAACAGAAATGTATATTTGGATAATAAAAAACATGACATAGATGAACAATCAACTTTGACACATTTTGTGAAACCTACTGGTAAACAGCAGAAATATCAGTTTAATGACACAAAGCAAAAAGAATCTATACATGCACTTATTGACTATATATACTCCTGTTTTCAACAGTTGAAAATCAAAACATAAGAACTTTATAGAAAAAGAACTCAAAATTTAAATTTCAAATTTTGAATCCGAAACATATCATATTTATATGTTTGGATTCTTTATGAAATGTAATGTATAATATAATGCATTACTTTGGTAAAGTAATTGTAATGTAATGCATTACTTTCCAAAATACATGTAATTGTAATATAATGCTACTTTTGTCAAAGTAATTGTAATGTAATGCATTACATTGCAATGTAATTCGCCCCATGCCTGATTGTAAGTGGAGGCTACAACTATTTTCTGATGTAAAATTGCGATAAACACTTTCATATCTGGGTTCAAAATCAAACATTTTAAATGAGGCTTATAGATTCTATTAAAAAATTCGAAAGTTTGTCTGATTTTAAGAATGGTCAAATTTTCTAATTTATAGAAATATAGAAAGAGAAAGAGACATGTTTTGCTTTTGTTTAAATTAAGAAAGTATGTTTATTATTTTTCTATTGTTTCAAAAAGAGAGAAATGTGTCTTGGTATTATGTAAATTTAGAAAGTACAATATTTTTCTAGTTGTTTTGACTTTTTATAAGAAGCCTACTATTTGCGTTAAATGTTTAAATATACATCTTTTATACTAATATTACTTTCTCATACAATGTTTCAGGTACACTATGCCTTGGCTTGGGGTAATCTTCAGATGTTTGATTATAATGACAGACTGTTAAATGAAAAAGTAAGCCTTAATTTGTGGCCAATGCCACAAGGAATGGATGAACTGTTAAATCCCATAGGAATACCAGGTAAGTCTTTTAAAGTCCCATCTAAAGTCTGGTAGTCTCAATAAAGTTTTAAGTTAAGTGGAACGGAGTAATTGAGTTTGATGCTCCAGTCAAGATTCTTTCACTTATATCAAGACAGTTTTGAGATGGTTTAGGAAATCAGAGTGCCTTTGAAGAAACCATGAAAATGAACTGGCAAACTTTCTCACACTAGGATTTGTCCAGAGTGGGATTTGAGCATAGGTTGTGAGAGGTACTTTGATTCATAAGCATGTATTTTAGACACTAAGGCTACCAAGGCCCTGATAAAGTTTATGATATTGTATCCGTATCCCCCACTTGACGATAGCATGGCTACCAAGGCCCTGATAAAGTTTATGATATTGTATCCCCCACTTGAGGATAGTATGGCTACCAAGGCCCTGATAAAGTTTATGATATTGTATCCCCCACTTTACGATAGTATGGTAGGACTACTTCCTTGTGCACACCCCCTCCTCCTTTAAATTCTGTGTCAAATTTTTAAGCAATCATTTTAAACAGAAATGCTCAAAATGGCTTGATTCTATTATATTTAGGCTTTTTCAGTCAAAACTAAAATTTTATTGGAGGTTGGAGGGCACACTATGTGTCATTTGCTTGGTGAATTACACAGATGTGCATAACGTCCGTTTATACTAATTCTGATTGAAATGAATCAAAAATTTAATCAATACTTATATGAAACAAGAAAGAAAAATTATTTCCAGTGTTGTTTATATATGATTCTAACCTAATTATTGTCAACTTAACAGGATCAAACCCAGATGACGATACCCCATGTCTAGAGATTGAGTTTGACAAATTTAGTCATCCAGTGTCGTATCCTCCAGATGAACATTTTGAAGAAATGGCTTATTTTGTAATAGCTAAAGAGAAGAGGAATCAAACTATTGTAGTAAGTATATAGTGACAGACTTATAGTTATGTTGTATCAAATTGAAAATCTGATTTTAAATAATCTTAAAATCTTCAATCCTGCTATATTTGGAATTGCAGTTGTAGAATCGGGGCTCTTGCTGAGCCATATTTTTGGGCTGTTATTCAGGCGCCTCTCAAAATTATTATCTTATGGGGGTTTTTCACAAACACCAAGGTAATTTTCACAATTGTAAAAAAAATATTCAAAATGACTATGAAAGTGAGAAATCAAAATAAAAAAGTTAGAAACATGTAATTAATACATGTACAATATACTGTAAACATATTTATTTTCGTGGTGTACTAATTTTCACTATTTGCAGTTGGTTTTTTAGGCACAAATTAATGCAGAACCAAAATTACATTATGTTTGTTGTGTTATAGTGCATATTTAAAAAATATGAAAATTTAATTACACGGAAATGTCTAAATTTCATATACTTCTAAAATAAATACACGCGAAATTAAATACATGTATGTTTAATGTATATATAAATGTTTTCTTCTGCCTGTTTTATAGTTTCCTGACATTAATGGTATTTTATGTATTTTTATTAAGGTTTGTAAGAATTATTTAATGTTTGTTAATGTACAGGATACCCCTATTCAAATGAAACAAGAAGAGGAGGAAATATTAAAGATCATATCCAGGGATCCGTTATCAGAATTCTCAGAACAAGACAAACTATTGCTATGGAAACGAAGGTCAGTATAATGGATATATGCAACAATAATTTAAACCAAATTTTAATTGTTTAATCCTCTTTTAGGCCATTTTAACATCAATTCTTTTGTCTATAAAAATGATCAGAATCTTCTCTGAACCTAAACTTATCATTCAATGAAGATATTTTCTACCCTTGAAGAATAGATTTAATTTTGAGTTGTTGCCCTTTGTACACATATATCTTATAACAAGGCAAAACCAAGTTGTAGAATTGTTTACCTTCTATGGAATCATTTGTTTTCATGATGTCCAATTTATGTTCTAAATTCTAATAAAAATACCATTTTATTGTTGATTAATTCCTGGTTTAAGCATAAAAAAGATGCTAATTAATTAATTCCTTTATATTGATTATTAAAATACTATTGCCTTGACATGTAAATTCGTGGGTTACGGTGTCCACAGGGTTAGGGTGTCCATAAAAACAAGGAAAATAGGGACATCACAAACAATTTTCAATTAAGTGTAAAATTTATCCAAAATTTGACCATTTATTTACTGTTTATTACAGAGATTTTTGTATGAGACATCCTCACTCCTTACCCAAACTTCTACAGGCTGTAAAATGGAATGACAGAGAAAATGTTGCATTGGTAAGAATTTATTCAACTATTTCATCTTGAGTTTAATCTAACCATGGACTTTTTGTCAAATCTTGTGTTTAGATTAATCTGTCCATAGAGTTTTTGTCCATTCCTGTCTATTATCTTTATACCCCTGGCAAACTTGTTTGAGGAGGATACATAGAAATCACCATGTCTGTTTGTCTGCCCATGTAAAATCATGTCCAGGCCATATCTCATAATAATTGCTATGAACGATTGCCATAAAACTTCACATGAATAAGCTTCATTTTCTGAAGGTTTGTCATGACTTTGAGCCAAGGTCATATTGGAAAGGACAAGGTCCTAGGAAAACATTATATCATTTTAGATTTTGGGGGTGGGAGTACTTGGCTCTCAAGAGAGAGTTCTAGTCTCATGGGGTGTTCCATTAATGCCATAGTTTATAGGAAATTATCCAATGCAGATTAGGTTTTATGACTGGATTTGTATGTGATAAAAATGATGTTTAATGTCACAGTCAAGAATATTTCACTTATATCGAGATGTTGCCAGCTATAGGTGAAAATGCAGAAATTTTGCCTGTGCATTGCGCTGATGCATTATACAGCAGGATTCTTTATCGTGCCATGCCTACCATGACATGGTACCTTGTTTATTCTAAGTTCCCATCCAATAGAATAGTGACTTTCATTTCCAAAGAAAAATCACTACCTACTTTCAAGTTTCAAGTCTTGAACCCATGACCTCCCACTTACAGAGTGAGCACTCGATTAACTGAGCTTCACAGTGGTTACCCAAATCATTGAAATTGATTGAATTTGTTTTAACTGCCTCTTAGTTCTGTGTTAATATTAGTTAAAAACATTTGGTTATTTTGATTTATATAAATATTTCTATTTTCAGCTTTATCTTCTCTTAAAATGCTGGCCATTAGTGGAACCAGAAGTGGCATTAGAACTATTAGATTGTTCATTCACGGATTCAAAAGTTCGCAGTTTTGCAGTAGAGTGTTTTGAGCATGGATTAACTGATGACAAACTACAGCAGTATTTACTTCAGCTAGTTCAGGTGAGAGATTCTCTGAAAGCACTTTAACCACATCACTGGACTTTTACTCCAGTACCTATCCAAAGTCAGTAATTTATATTCAGTGGCCTCAAATACATGTTTGTCTTTTCTTGCCTTGTCTTGTTTGGCTGCTTCATCATTGACTTGTATTGTGTCATGTCATTGGTTGTGTTGGGTGTTGCCAAATAACATGTTTTTCAGGTGCAAATTACATTCTTCTATTTTAAAATTAAGGTTTCTACCCTTATGGATTTATCCTTGGTCAACCACATGTAAAAGAGAGAGAGAGATGTTTTTAGAAAGAATATTTGACACACTTGGTAAAATGCTAAGCACTGTTAGTGTGGAAGAAGTTATTTAAATCATATCATTTCTTATTTCATTGTTATATCATAATATACTTTTAGAGAAACAAGTGATACATTTCCAGTGTTGAAACAGACATTTATGTTATGTTTTGATAACTTTACTGTCAGAATGAGGATGGCAAAACATAAAATTTCAAGTAATATTTTGTTATTTCTATTTCAACTTTTATATGTTTTTGATTATGATTTCTATATGGTTGTATAAATTCTTACCCTCTATTTCAGGCTTTGAAGTTTGAACCACATCTAGACAATCATATTACCAGATTTTTGCTCAAGAAATCATTACTTAACCAGAGAATAGGACAACACTTCTTCTGGCTTCTTAAGTAAGTTGATCCTTAATATTTCTTATTGAGTGGAATAGAATAATGGAATTTTATGTCCCAGCCAGGATTCTTTGATACACTGCATATATTGAGGCAGTGAGTTCAAGAAAATCACAGACCATCTGCAAATGAACCTGCAAGCATTCATACACTAGACATCAGTCAGGAATGTTGTGTGTGTATGGTTCTTGAGTTAAAAAGGTTTAAATCTGTCCCCATCTTATAGGCTCATCAGGATGGTGTTTAGCTTTCAATAATGTGAAGTGACCATGAGTACAATACTCTACCTTGAATGAGACAAGATTCCACTTTTTAGTGGGACACCAGTTCTTCACAAATTCAACTCCTAGCATATTAGCCAATACTTATTGATTTGGCAGCTGGGTTAACTGGAGCTTTGTGAAATTAAATGTATTGCTCATAGATATACCATGTAGTTCCACAGTGGCTCGAACCCATGACCCTTTAATCATTGGTCTGTGACCTTACCACTCAGCCACTTAACTCCGCAATGTGAGCAACATGGGCAATGTAAGGAGATGTTTATTTATATTAAATACCCAATATAACTTATTTGAAATTGTAATTCATTGTTTTTTGTTGTAATATTATCTGGTTATAGGTCAGAAATGTACCAAACATCCATAAGAACCCGGTTTGGTCTGGTGTTAGAGGCATTCTGTAGAGGTTGTGGACCATACCTTAAAATGTTGACCAGACAGGTGGAAGCACTGGACAAACTGACCAAACTAACCGATAAACTAAAACAGGAGGATAAAGCTGTAAATATCTATATGTCACTCTCTCTCTCTCTCTCTCTCTCTAATGATGCAACTGGATACATATACTCACACTATTGATGCAAACATATACAAAGGAAATTCCCTTCATTATTTTGACTGTAAATGATATCCTTAATCTTCTCTGATTAACATTTTCCTAGTATGTATTCTACACAAAACATATCAGTTGCAGAATCTCTGTGCACAAGAAAACCTTTATTCACTGCCATCATTTGTTCAGTCAGATTATGGCATTATAAAGGGTTTGGGTGATAAATTAAGGGATAACTAGTATTTAATAAAAAATAAAAAATAAATGGATTTTGGTACTTTAAAATACTGTTTATAAAAGAGGTGGCAAAATTATCAAGGGGCAATATAGCAAAGTTTTACTGTAAATTGAAAAATTGCCATCCAGAGTCATTTATATACTCCTTAAGTAATTACTTTAAAATACTTGAAACAAAAGATTTTGGAAAAAAATTTGAACAAACTGATGATAACCATACCAATGATTTGCTTTCTCTGGTATTATTGAAGCTGTTCATCTAGCCAGTCTATGAAATCTGAAAATAATGCTCATTTAGTCAGTCTTTATGAAATCCATGAAAGTAACATTTAATTTGGATTACCGTAATTTCTTTATAGGATAAAGATGAACAAATGAAGCAGCTACATGAACATTTACAACAGCCAGATTACCAGGAGTCACTAAGGAACTTCTTATCTCCCTTGGATAGTAGTCATAGACTGGGAGAAATCATGTGAGTACTGTGTACAACCTACGACCTGAATAGAACAGGTTAAAATTTAAAAAAAGATACAGAAAATTGGAGTAAATACATGGTGTTTATATGCCCAGTCAAGATTTTATTACTTATATTGAGGCTGTCAGTTCTTGGATGTGGAGAAAACTGGAGCACCAGGAGATAACCACTTACCTTTGGCAAGTGTTTGACAGACTTTCTCAAAATAGGATGTGCATTGAGTCAAATTTGAACAAGGTGCATGGTGAGAGGTGCTGTGATCTGTAATAAAACTAAAAGAATGTTGAAGTTAATTTTGAAATTGAAATTTTAATGGTAAATTTTTTGTTCAGTTTTAAAGAGAAACTTACTTTATATATAAAGTAGTGATAAAGTAGTGATATTTTAGGAACAGAATTGATAGAATGGTGTTAATTTATTATTCAACTATTTGACCTACTTAGTAACTAATTAAGTTCTAGAACAGGTGATATGCCCTAAATTTGATCCAGCTATTATTCTTCTTTCTACAGCTCAGAAGAATGTGATGTAAAAACATCTAAAAAGCGACCATTATGGCTTGTATGGGAGAATCCTGATCCTCTGGCAGATATTTGGTTCACAGATTATAAAATCATATTTAAAAATGGTGATGGTAAGTTTTTTTGGGTTTTTTTTATAATGTCGGTTACATTTAGTGCACAGCATTTTTAAAAAAACTGTTGATATTACACTTTATGTTAAACTCTTGTTACAACATTTCATTCTAGGCTTTTTCAGAGGGAGACATTTTCAAAAACGTTCCTCTAAAAAACCATAACAATATAGTTGCATTCAGGTAATGTTAAATATGACCCACAAATGCTTGAACATTGAGGCCATTTGGCAAAATAAGGTATGAATGGCCCCATGACATCTTCTAGAGGTTTTACTGTAAGTTAATTTGTTTAAATTTGGTGTCTGGTAATATGTTTAATTTTTATGGTAAAATTCATTAAATCATTTGTTGATTTTATTTATGAAATTAATTTGTTGTTTTAATTTCTTGACAGATTTAAGACAAGACATGCTCACAATACAGTTGATAAGAGTTATGGATAAGTTATGGAAGAATGAAGGACTTGATCTCAGGTGAGCAAGAGAGATACTTTGAAATATTTGGAGATAGTCTCTAGTTTCTATTGTTTTGTAATGCAGTGCAGCAATCAATTCTTTTAGTGCTAGTGCCACTCAGTTTACACTAGCCTATATGGATGTGCCAATTACTAACAGTGAGTTATGGGGGTGTCTGCTTTGTAATAGCACTCACTAAGTACAATACACTAGATGCTAGCTTGCCTCACAAAAACATAATTTGCAGAGGTTCTAATATTTCTGATCCTGAGTAAGTCTGCAGCAGAGTGAAATGTAGTGACCTGCCTTAAGCCTAATTGAAGTGATTTGCCTGAAGCCTAAATGATGTAAAATGTTTTGGTAGAGAATAAACGCCAAGGCTTTTTATCGTAGATTTATTGCCAAATCCCTCAATAATGCCAAAATCTGACTGAACTATTTGAGGCAATGTATCAAGCTTTAACTATTGTTAATTTTTGTCTATATTTGATTTAAGGATGTCACTGTATGGGTGTGTGTCTATTGGTAAAGACATTGATATTATAGAGGTCGTGAGACATTTCAGTATATTTAATTCTGTCTATATTTGATTTAAGGATGTCACCGTATGGGTGTGTGTCTACTGGTAAAGACATTGGTATTATAGAGGTTGTGAGACATGCGGAGACTATCATGAAGATACAATCTAAAGGTGGTCTTAGAGGGGCAGTACAGATGGACTCTCTGACGCTTCACAAGTGGATTGAAACAAAAAATAAAGACAAGTGAGTATATATATGTTTGCATTAGACACATGTGTGTACACATCAAAAAATGTATCACAAATGTAAACATGAATACAGCTGTTACATCATAAAGTTCAAACTGTGAAATCAGTCATTTTTGTTGTGTCCTAATTTTTGTGACACCCTAATCACAAATTCACATGTCTGTTACTAATGGTAAATTAAATAGTAAACACAAACCACCTTACAAAATGGAATTGTAGAACCACGAAAATATATGATTTTACATTTATCTTTCCATTTCTCAATAATGAGTCATTTATTGAAGTAAATTCTTTTTAAACACTTATTGTTACCATAGAAACTGAGTACTCATGTAAACTTTTGATTTTCTTTACAGATATGACCAGGCCATTGATGCCTTCACCAGGTCATGTGCTGGGTATTGTGTAGCTACGTTTGTCTTGGGCCTTGGTGACAGACACTCAGAAAACATTATGGTGACTGAAGATGGCAGGGTAAGAAAAGCTATCCATCTTTATTTTGTCTTTTTATTAAAAAAATAGAAATAATAAATTAAATTACAAAATTTTGAGTAAAACTTTTATGAAACAGAACCATGTAATTAATGTAATGAAATTGTTATAAAACTTAATCACAAAATTCTAAGGTTCTATAAGGACATACAATTATAAGAGAATTATTTGGCAAAATATTACATAGGTCTTCCTGAAAAATTATACTGTATGAAAAGATACATTTGCCGGGGAGAAAAACATTCACGATTTTCACTGCGACTCTTGAAAATTTCTTATGGCACACTTTCCCTACAGAGAGAACCATGAAAATTTCTTTCTACAAAAGTTTATAAGCTAAAAACCGCAAAAGTTTCCTACCACTAATGTTTCTTCTTACACTAGATTTCTGACCTTTGGACTTGTCCAAATTCTGATCCCAGGTTTTATCAGAGCTAATGGATACTTGAAGTGTAGATCACGACTTCACATTTTAAAGATAGATGTTTTTTGCAATTTTTCACCTCTCAGATAATATGCTTAATGAAACTGTCAGTGACACTGTCACTACATGTATTTCTATTATCACCCTTACCTGTGATTTATACACCTGTTTCTAGAAACCGGATATAATATGGTGCGGTGTTGTCCATCTATATATCTGTGTATCCAAATAGTTTGTCTGGTCGTGAGGCATTGTTCATTCTTATATCTGTCCATCCATCTTAATAGTTTGTCTGGATTGCTTCTCCTACACTGTTGAAAATATTTTTACTAAATATGGTATACATGACTACCAGGAAATAACATTGTGTATGACAAAAGAGGAGGTAACTCTGTACTAAATTTCTCCTGTCAAGCAAGACAAAGTATGATGACAATAAACATGTCAAAGTATGTGAACAAAATATAAAATTATTTGAATATTTTTCTATTTTTAGGTATTCCATATTGATTTTGGACATTTTTTGAATCACAAGAAGAAGAAATTTGGTATTAATAGAGAACGAGTACCATTTGTATTAACTGAAGATTTCATTAAAGTCATCACCAGGGGATCTGATCAAGCTAAGAAACAAAATTGTTTTAAAGAGTGAGTTTTTTTAATTAAAAAAATTATCTTTGCAGTGAGTAGAGCTTAATACTGTAAGCACATTAATTATGATGCAATGATGTACGCCTTTAAGCAAATTTCTTTCATCTTTATTGAAGCAATCAGTTTTTTGGTTGGTGAAAAAAACAAGAGCTCCAAGAGAAAACAACCTCTATATAGCTAGTGAAATGTGTGGGAAACCTCTTATCAGTCAGAGTCACTGTGTCAGTGAATTATGCACGTATCTATCAAAAAAGGCTATGTTTACACTGGAAGTGATTTCCATTGTGATGCATTACTTTTATGTGCTAAAGATCTACCATATACCTGTTTTTCAGTACGATAAATTCCCATAGTGGCAACATTTTACTCTGTGCAGTATTATAAGGCAATTTCTCCTTAACTTATAGCTAGGTTCCAGTAAGGACACAATTGAAAACCTCCTATTAAGAACATCATTGTCATCCAATTATTTTATGTAATTTGTGTTTTTCTTTCTGTTGTAGATTTCAGGAGCGATGCTGTGAGGCGTACCTGATATTACGTAAAAACGCACACTTATTAATTAACTTATTTACCATGATGTTATCTTGTGGAATTCCAGAATTACAATCATTAGACGATATAAGCTACCTCCGTAAAACGTTAGCCGTGGAAAAAACTGAAAAAGAGGCTATTAAATACTTTATTGACCAGTTCCACAATGCTTATGGTGACCAATGGACAACTAAAATGGACTGGTTCTTTCATTACATCAAGCATTTGTAGTCTAACAAACTGTGATATTAGTGATTTTATATTTGTCTTACATCTGCAATGAACCATTCTTTGTATATCAGCAATCATCACTTTACATTTATCATTATATTTATATTGAGAAATTTGTGGCTCCAAGAAAGGAATTGATGTAGGATTTTGAGTTAAACCATAAGATGTATTAAAAACATGCTAGAGGATATGTTCTTTCTTCCACATCATTAACTTATCCCTCAGTTTGACACTTTACGCACAAACCTTACTTGCTGATTTTTGCAGTGTTGAGACTTTACCCACAAACCCTGCCAAATCTGCGGTGTTGACACTGACTAAAAAATTTTGTGAACAAGTATTTATGATTGTATAACTGAACTGTTTGTACCCTTTATTATTGAGGCATCATATCCTGCCTAACCACTCGATGTTAAGACTTTACCCACAAAGCCAACAGAATCCCTCAGTGTTGACACTTACAGAGCAATTTTGTTAACAAGTATTTATGATTGTATAACTGAACTGTTTGTATGCTTCATTGTTGAGACATCATATCCTGCCGAACCCCTCGGTGTTGAAACTTTATCCACAAACTCTGTTGAATCCCTCAGTGTTGACACTGACAGAGCAATTTTGTTAACAAGTATTTATGATTGTATAACAGCTGTTTGTACACTTCATTGTTAAGAAATTAAATCGGTGATTGGCGATCCATCAATTTTGTTAACAAGTATTTATGATTGTATAACTGAACTGTTTGTACACTTCATTGTTAAGACATTGGTCGGCGTTCGGCGATCCATCAATTTTATCAACAAGTATTTATTGATTGTATAACTGAACTGTGTATGTACAATTTACTTTATGGTGCTATTGTTGTAACATTAGAGTTCTAGTTTTGGTTATTTTATATTGTTGCTTTACTGGCTGACTGCTGAGTGTTGTAAAGGTTTTTAGGAATGTAGCAATTGTCTTAAGATCACTTATATGGAGTGGGTCAGTTCTGTGTTGTGTAGGAAGCCAGATTTCCGAGAAAAACCACCAAACTTGAGTGAGTAAACTGACAAACTTTCCTATGCTAGGTTCTGTCCTAAGTGGGATTTGAATCTAGGCATGTAAGAGGAGCTGTGATCCGTGACACACTTCAGACCATTTACTCACCAAAGCAGTTGTTATTGGAAACGCAACATTTAAATATTCGTGGAAGAGCTGATTGTAACTTGATAGATGTATGTGTATGTAAGTGATCGTGAAAAAGATTAATTGTTCAGATGTGCAAACTTGCTGGTCATGCTGTGTAATAAGGACAGTTTTTTATGTTTCAAGGTACAGTGTAACCTGATTATCATTGCCAATATTTGACTGGTGATTAAGTCACAAACATGGTGAGACTGTAAACCCACTTTTATCCATTTTTGCGATTCTCTTACAAAAACCAGTCCACAACTATTTACTTTCACAATATGGAAATTAGCTGAATATTTGGTATAAATAAAACCATTTTCGGAATCAAATTTGTGACGATTAACTTTCGCGATTATTTTGTCCTTGCAAAACACGCAATAGTTGATTGCACAGGATTCTCAAATAATTGTTTGAATGTTGGTTAATTTAAGTTTTATAAAATACATATTTTGTTAACAATTGAAAAAATATTGTGTATCAGGTTTTGTCGCGCTATTAACATTGACATATTACAATTTTCAGACACAGTTTTAACTTGGTGTAATTATCACATCTTGCAAGTACAAAAGTACATTTCTAAAATGTACAGAAAAGGTTTTTATTTCAGCAGTGTTCGAAATAAGTCAAAATGTTCAATAAATTCTTGTCTTGATGATTTCAATATTTTCTATTGTTGTACATGTTTATAGTATAAAAAGTAACCAGCCCTTCCCAAATGTAAACAGTTGTGGACTGAAGGACTGGTTATTGTTTACAATGCTGTGATTTTCACATCATACAAGTACAAAATCACATATTTCTGTATACCCAATATTTACAAACTGTGGCAAAACATGTCTGAACAATGCCAATACTTATTTAAGGATTGAATTTTGATTATGCTGAATTAATTAGGTGAAAATTTCCATGTAACAAACTGAAATTATCACCCACTTTATAGCCAGTACAATCAAGTTCAATCCTTTTTATGATAAAAAGCAAAATACCGTGATCATGAATTAGATTGATAACTTCATTATATTTCAAAATTGAACTGTCATATGACGTCACTGTCAGTAAGCCCCACCCACTTGTCTACATCAAAGGAAAAACAATGATGTTATGGGTTCAAGGTCACACCTGTCCAACAAAATTTATTTGTAAATATCTTGTGTTTCTCAAAATGTTTATTGAGGGAATTTAGTATGATTGGAAATATTCTTATTTAAAACAAAAATCCTTGGATATAGATTCCAGGTTTTGATTTAGAGATAAGACAAAAAAAACAATTTTTACATGCAAACCGTTGAAATTTAGTCATTATATATTCATGAAAAATAAATTAAAAAACTTCAGAGTAAAATATGCACCTTCTGTATATATAATAAAACCTGCTATAGCAAACACTTCTATATGAAGATCCCTGGCCATTAAGACCAATATTTTAAAGGACCTTTGCTTCATAAGTATTGCTACATGAAGACTATCTGTAAAGTGTATATTCCTATGGGGGGTTCCATTGGTAGTCTTTTTTTACAGGTTTAACTGTACTATGAAAATACTCAGGTTCCATATGTGTGGTGAATTTAAATGGCAGTGTACAGCGTGTACATCCTACTCACACCCCTAGAGTACTCTATTCCTGCAAGATATCTCCATCTGTGCAAGATAGCCTACACGCCGTTTTCCTGTAAAATTTTATCAACAAAGCCAGAGGTGTGTCGAAAGTTGAAATTGATTTTAAATTGAATAATTGTACTTTCTGATGCAAGAAATAGAATTATTCACTACTTGTAGTGCCAGATAATGAAATCTCAATCCTCGTTCTAATACATTTGGTCCAGAACTTGACAAGCCTCGTTCTTGACCAAATATATTAGAACTCGGGTTGAGATTTCCCTATCTGGCACTACAAGTTGTGATAGATTCTATTATTCTTTTGATCTTATTCCTAACCCTCCTCTGGTTCAGCGCCTACCACTCCTATGATCCCAATACTGACCCTTGATATTTAACAGGTTTTGAAATACTGAGGATTTGTCACTTACATGTACATATAATACATTTACATAAGTGGACTACACCTCGAAAAACAAAAAAATACATAATGATCTTTATTTTGTAATCAGAAAAGACGTGAGAAAAGACATGTTAATGTTTCATCTGTCATAAAAACAACTGAAATTGGGATTTCCCAGAGTCAGTATTTTGGTCAATGGGGAGGGACAACAGTAGAGCAGTAGCTCTCCAAACATTTGTCTCTACAGTGTTACTGACTATAGTGATCACATCTATATAAATACCACTGTCTATTAAGACCACTGTTTTGAAGTCCCTTTGCTTCAAATTTAAACGAGATACCCTCTATATAAGGACCATTTGTCAATAAAGTCCATATTTCGTACCTCCCATTGGTGGTTTTTAAAAAACAGGTTTTACAGTACATGATTAACATAAAATGATTATAAAGTTTTATATAATGCAATAGAACTTGAATAACTCAAACATCAATTTTTTACTAAATCGTTCATTAGACTTCTTTATTTCGTTTTGATGGTTTTTCCTTGAGATTTAATTTTTCTACTTCAGTGAATCAAAGAAGTCGAATCAAAATTTCACTGAAAATGCAGACATCTCAGACCAGATTTATGAGGCCTTCTTAGAATATGCGACCCCTCTCAAGACAGGCCAATCTCATATCAGTTGGACAAGTGCCCATCACAGCAAAATGTTACACAATGTCTAATGGCACCTATTTTATATGACTATGTTTTGATCTTGTAGGGGTATGTTGTGATGGTGATCTTGTGGTGGGGGGGGGGGCCATATTTTTGACAGTGACAGTTTGGCAGTAAATTTTTGTTTAGCAGGAAGCAGTGTGTTTGGACAGCAGCACTTTTGTTGTTGTCTTCATATTCATTTTGCAAGTATGTGTGTGTGTTTTATCATAAACACTTAAACAGTAAAAAGCCCATGTTCCTTTCTTTTTGCCACTAAAAAGTGAAATGTTTTAAGCCAGATATTAACAGTTATGATTGTGTATTGTTTATCAAGAAGTTGAATTTATTTCTGTTAGGTTAATGATTACAGTCAAAATTAACCATCTATATGTGGCACATCGGCCATTGTGCAGATCATTGCTTTTGTTGCTAACTTTATTTAAAATCAGGTTGAACCTACAACGTTACACATTATCAAGGATTTTTTTTTTTTCACATTTTCTTATCAGATAAACCATAAAAACTTCAAAATGTCAATTTCAGAAATATGAATGTGTGTGAGTGTGTTGTCGATTTCATTTCACTAATGAAGGTGCAATATTTGAAGGAACAGTTGAAGTTATACTTAAGTACAGGTGTACTTAAATGAGAACAGGCTCCAATTCACAATCATTTCTTAACTAACATTAAGTCTGGCAAATTAGCAATCTAAATAATTTTTGATAGTTTTCAAGATCTTTTTTAATTTAAAGTGTTATTTTGAAGATCAAGCTTGACTTATTTTGATATTCCAATTTTATGGAAATGTTTATGCTACCAGAAATTGCCAGATTTAAGTTGAAGAAATGATTGCGAAACTGAAGCTAGGAACTTTATATAAATGAACATGTATATTGTTTTATTGTTTACTTGTTTGTTTACATTTTACCTTTTTATTCAATTAGCTGAATATTGAATATTTAGCTTTCTGTCACCACTTTAAGTGCTATAAGAGTATATAACTAAATTTCTTATGTGTTTGTTGATTATATCAATAAACATTATTTTATATTTAATAATTATGAACATTGAACTTCATAATAAACATTCTCTTTTGTAACCATGTAGTTTATTTATTATTTGTTTGTGACAGGTGTTTTTGCATCATATACACCTGATTTCAACATTGACCTGTCCACTTGACCTTTCAGTAGGAATATTCATAAAGAGGATCCAATCAATACATGGGTAGTGTTACGATTCCCAATTAATACTTAAACAATGCATGTGATGAAAATAACACCTGCTTCCCCTATATATTAATATACTGGTCCATAATAAATATTGAAATTGAAGGTCAAGTGGACAGGTCAGTATTGTTAAGCTATGCTTATCATTTTGTATTCCTTGATAAAATCAAGGTCATGAAGCAAAAACAAATGTGGAAATAGGTCAAGTAAAAAATATTCACCCGTCCAAACAAACCAATGTTGTTAATTAATGTCATTGACCAATGAACCTCTGCATGAGATATGTACTCGGCCTCAGGTGAGCGTTAAGGCCCATGGGCTTCTTGTAATAATTAGCATGTTTTGTTTTTGATTTGATAAAGAAAATATGCAATTGATTACAAACTACAGAATTTTACAAAAAGAAATAACTTGATGAATCAGATGTATCTTTTATTTCAAGCTCACTGAGATAGATGTCGTCCACATAATCTGCTAATTTAGGATTATCAATTGATAGAACGCCATCTATGTATCTGTATGTTGCGTTTAATGATTTGTCGACAACCATCTTTCCAGATTTAACAAGATTTTGCTTCATACTAATAAAGAAACAAATAAGCAAGCATTGGTGCACAGTTTGTGCCGATAGTTATACCGATTGTTTGATGGACAAATCCTTGTTTAACGATTTATCCTCGGGGATTCTTAGTCTACCAGCAGAGATACTAGCTTAGTGGTGGTAAACTTTACTAAACTTATTTTATTTTTGCAGCACTAGACAGCCGTTTCGGAATACAATGATAAAACAATGATAATGATAAAACAGCCAAACAATACAAGAAAGACAAACAAATGGAAGATCAATAGTTATAGAACTCCAAACTTTGTACGTGAGCTGAATAGTAACTGTCACTACTGTCAGAGCCTGCCTGTTTGTGACAGTGAAGTTACGCTCTTTTCCATAGAAAATCAAATAAATTTGAAAAAAATTATATTATTCACTTACTTGTTACCTAGTCGTAACAGAAAATCTGTATGCACATCCGGGATTGTCAGAACGTATTTCTGTAGTAAGGAAAATGTTGGCGCTTCAGGGATTTTTACATGGTAAAAATGATGATATTAACACGGCGGGGTCCTCCATTTGTCTGATTTTTCACCATGTTCAATCCCCATAACGCCAACTTTTTTGCTCTGTGCAGAAATATTCTAGGCTATTCACGGGATGCGCATATAGATTAACTTGATACAAGTAAGTGAAAAATATCAATCTTTGTTCAAATTTATTTGATTTTCTATGGAAATAAAGAGCATTTCACTGTCACGAACAAAGTTGCTCTTACAGTAAAGTTTTTATCTAACACAAAAGTATTTTTCCCGATCATATTCAAAAGCAAATAATATAAATTCTGGTGTCCCTGATGTATTTCGGCTTAGCATTGAGAGAAAAATTAATTAATATGAAAAACAAACACATACCAATCCATGTCCAAACCAATCCAAAAGCAAAGTAAAAACTACAGTATATAGGACCTAAGCTCGGGGCTTCTCTTGACGTCACAGCCCTAGGAATCTTGCGGACTGTGTTCAACTGATGCGGAATGATGGGAAGATGTCAAGACAGTCAGAACTGCAATCAGTCACGAAACTGACACGTGAACTACCACCAAAGAAGTGAGGCCGGGTTGTCCAGAAGAGTAAGCCCTCCTGTTTAGCTAGCTGCAAGCTACACCCGCCTGTTGTGAGTTCGAAATTGAAAATGAAAGGAACATAGAAATTATGGGACATCAGGATATTTTTAGATACAGAAACATCATACTTATATAATCAGCAACAGTATTGTGGTAGCGGTCATTAAACTTTCTGAGGGCCTTGATAAGAACCTAGGCTTGTAATATCCTAGTAACTGAAAAGTATACATCGTAGAAGTATTGCTTATCACGTAGCTGGTTCAGTATTGTGGTAGCGGTCATTAAACTTTCTGAGGGCCTTGATAAGAACCTAGGCTTGTAATATCCTAGTAACTGAAAAGTATACATCGTAGAAGTATTGCTTATCACGTAGCTGGTTCAGTATTGTGATAGCGGTCATTAAACTTTCTGAGGGCCTTGATAAAAACCTAGGCTTGTAATATCCTAGTAACTGAAAAGTATACATCGTAGAAGTATTGCTTATCACGTAGCTGGTTCAGTATTGTGGTAGCGGTCATTAAACTTTCTGAGGGCCTTGATAAAAACCTAGGCTTGTAATATCCTAGTAACTGAAAAGTATACTTCGTAGAAGTATTGCTTATCACGTAGCTGGTTCAGTATTGTGATAGCGGTCATTAAACTTTCCGAGGGCCTTGATAAAAACCTAGGCTTGTAATATCCTAGTAACTGAAAAGTATACATCGTAGAAGTATTGCTTATCACGTAGCTGGTTCAGTATTGTGGTAGCGGTCATTAAACTTTCTGAGGGCCTTGATAAAAACCTAGGCTTGTAATATCCTAGTAACTGAAAAGTATACATCGTAGAAGTATTGCTTATCACGTAGCTGGTTCAGGCTAGCCGATTTGTACCATTTAAACTGATAAATGGACGGATAAAATGAAAAGGTCAAATTAGACGGATTTTCCCATGTTGACGTTGTTAATTAAAAGTACTAAAATTCCGACTTTTTGTATGGAAATTGTACCAAAATCAAACACTTAACGATAATAAAGAACCTAAATGGCAACCTTACACGATCTGGACAAATTAATTTTGATTGGTCAGCCTGCTGGTTGATAATTTTGATTAACGCAAATGCGCAAATGCTCGTCTGAGCACAAAGATAACAAATTATCCGAAACAATTAGGTATGGTGGTTACAATAATATAATTATGTTGTTTATTAAAATTTGCTCACATACCAAAAACAAACCATTACCCAATGAATCGATCATCTTAAAATTAATGGAAAACAAATGATGACGAATGAAGTGTTATTGTCGATAATTGACCAATGACAACTATTGTTAACGACCTAAGACAATCCTAGAACATGTGAAACAGAGGACGCCAGCTAGGATAACACCTGTCATTGTATAGATGCTTAGCTTTAAAGATGCTCAGAGGTAAGTAACAAAATATTTATATTGTTTAGAAAATATTTAAAATATATATACCACTAATGTTTTAATGGTATATATTTTATTGAAGGAAGTTGTCTTACAAATCAACAAACGCTCGATTTTTTTTTTAATTTTTTTTTTTATTAAAACTCGGTTTTAAAATGGCAAATGGTTCTATCATGTGTTGCCGATTTTTTAAAAAAAATGACAGAATAGAAAAAATTACAATGTCTTCAAATCGGAACATGTACCTAAAACAATGATACAATTGCTCATTATGACAATTCACGCATTCACGAGCGCTCCCGTCTGCAGGTGAGTATTGAAAAATCTTTCCTTTAAAACCACAGGGCCGTTGGAAGCTATTTGATGTGGATGGCTCCTAGGTGGAGCTAGATTCGAGCTTGTTCCATAACCCAAGATAACCAAGGTTAGTTTTAATAGAATAGACACAAATACTCATTTATTCATTCAATTTTAAATTTCTTGTTACAATTTAAAATATGAATGCAGTCATTTAACGTATGAAGCCGTTTTATTCGATGATGTTGACCAAAATATAAAAAAAATTATCGACTTTACTGTGTCTACAAAATAAAACACAAATACACCGGTCCATATCCAAACCACAATACCAAGAGCAAAGCAAAAACTTTAAAAGCTGGCAAATTGTGTTAAACACATAAACTTCTTAACGGAAAGACTTTCATTTGTGCCCTCCACTAAAACATGTAAAATTTTAAATTCGACTAAAAAAAAGCCTAAAAATGACGGAATCAAGCAATTTTGAACATTTCTGTGAAAATTAATTTTTCAAAATTTTTACATAGAATTTAATAGGTGGGGTACAAAAGGAACCCTTACCCTTCTAAATTTCTACCAGGGAAGTGAAGCCCACCGGTGGTCCAAAAACAGACATTGTGGATTCAGTTTCTCGCCAGTTTTGTTCCACTTTGATTGATAGAAAGCTGGTTTCAGCCAATGATGGCGCACATGATGGATTTTTGAATTTGTGAACTTCCGTTATTCGTGAAATAAATTGTCATTGAGCGATACAGGCCCCGTTGTGGCTCTTGTTTTTAATCCAGATAAATTTCTAAAGGCAGAAATTTCATTACGTAAAATTTGGTAAAGTTTCATAAGGAATAAATATAAAATGCATTAAAAATTAAGTTATATCTTAAAAGCTTTTTGCGCGCGGGTGTGCGTGTGTTTGTGTGATTTAAGCACATTACCACTAAAGGGGGCGTGGTCAATAGGAATTATGTGTCTTGGTGCCTAGGGCTTTTCTGATCTTTGGTCAATTGTGATTTTTATTTATTGTTTTTATCTTGTATTTTCTTAAATAATTCATTAATTCAAAATGTATGCCTACATTTAAATTTATCAAAAAATTAAGTTTATATATCTGATTTGATTACATTGAATTTTTCAAAAAGTACAATGCATTTAAATGAAATAATTGAAAATCTTTTTTTCAAAACACCACAGTTATGGCTTTTCACGTGAATATTTAACACGTGCTATTTCTTAATCTGTCAGTAATTCCTTCCCATGCTAGTCTGTTTGAGACCGTTAGTTACAACGGTTTCAATGACTGCATTGCCGGAGACATCTCCGATGTGAAATGGGAAGGTGGCTTGATTATTCAAGTAACGACCTATCTTCAGTCCTTACGGGGATAAACTCTCTCTCAATTCTTCACCCCTTTCTTTATTAGTGACCGATTGGTCGACGGCAGCTCCTCTCACAGCCCAAGTTCGAAATTCACTCCGGACTAGTGAGAGAAAGTCTGCCAATTCACTTTCCTGAGGTGGTTGGTTTCTCCGAGGCACTCCGTTTTGCTCCATGATTCCAGACCTCTTCCACCTCAGTGAAAAAAGTCTTACACGGTAACTGGGGCGAAAAACCTTTGCTCCATCCTTTCATATTTGTGTTTTATAGTGCTTAAGATAGTTATGCAAAATGCTATTTCACAATTTGGAATGGCACAAGAGAGAAAGAGAGAGGGTTATTACATACAGTGGTTGCATACTTACAAAGTCATCCATAACAGTACATTAATTATCGTTTCTAATGGTGATAAATGCTGCAGATGACACATAATATTGACAATAATAAAGTAAATACGCTGTTGTCTTGGTTGTCAAGGCAACAACTGTTGTAAACATAGATTTGCCTTTCCCATTGTACCATAAAGGCAGCGTGATAGTTTTACAAAAACAATCTACAGTGCAGCCAATTTCAATCCACCATTTTAATATTTTATCAATATTCTGAGAGTAGTTTGGTTGATAAGCTAACATTTCATCTGTATTTAGACAGTAAGATGTTACATTCACTCCGGTTTCACTTCGGGTATTTTTTCTTCTGCCTTAACTTCTGTGTTTTCCCTAGATTTGGTAATATCTTAGTTTATTATACAGAGTTTTTTCATTCACATGCCTGCTCAACTTGAATATACTAGAGGTGTCTAATAGCTTACCATGGAGTACAGTATTTCTATTGAAAATTTCATAGTAACTGACTAGATGAACATCTCCAATCAACCCGTATATACTTATCTATTTGGTTTGCATTATGAGCTATCGCCCCTTTTTCATCAATCATTTTAAGAACTTCCTTTCTGAATTATTTATTTTGTTCAGACCTCTATCAACAGCTCGGCAAAAAAAGTTTGATTTTTATGCTAATATTTTTGTTTATGTTAATCTATCTTTTTAATTTTATTTTTTCTTTCTTTCTTTCTTTATTTTTTATTAAACACTTATTTTATCCAAAAAAGAGCATTGTTTAATATACATGAAATTTCACTGATTTATTGATTAAGATAACAGAGCTTTGAACAAGTGACCCCATGTGAATATAAAGCATGATAATGAACACAAATTCTCCCTTTCAGCCATTGGCATTAATAACGAGGAGTTCATAGAAGAACTGTTACGACAACGTAATACCCGAGGAATACCACCAACAGCTAAATACAGCATGACTGATAGTGAAATACAGAAAGATCTAAACATGGTGTTGAAAAAATTATCCTCTACGTCAGGTAAGATATTTCTTATATGTACCATATTAATCCTTGATATTTCTGTTAAGATTTGCAAAAAGCCAAACAACACTGGTTTTCATTTCTTATTCGCTGGTTTTGTCAGTGAATGGAACAGCGCCATGACCCTTTCAAGACGTTTAACCACGCTTTTTTGACGTCGTTCCATCCTGTCAACTAACAAATTAATGTTATCAGATAAACATACATTGAAGCAATTTAATTTTCAGTATTGCAATTATCAACATACAGTAAGATACAAGAACAATTTTAAATCTCCAGTTTTTAATTGGAGACGTTCATCTAGTCAGGTATGATGTTCAAGTCTTCTCTTCAAGACAGGTGATTAGACGATCCTAGCACTGCAATTAGAGCTACATGTATATGGTAAAGAGTAGCTGCAATTTCATCCCATTAGTATGACTGTGTCGAAGAAACAAAATTCAAAATTTGTAAATCAGCTATACAGAAACACCAAAACATACGCATTGCACTCTTGTTTTGGCTAAGACACTTTTTTGTTTTTAGATTTGCTCAATTTATAATTTACTCTTTGCATCTAAATAAAATCATTCCTATTTCAGCAAAATTGCAAAAAGAAATTTCAGTGAAAAATGTTCGGCTTACTCCAAAAAAGTTTATCCGGATGGCATTGGTTCTAGGACTGTATCTTATGTTACTACCTATCTGTATTTATCACATATCCGAACTGGGACATGAAGAGTATACAACTGGGCAGGTTTGTTGGTTTTTTCTTACATTTTCTATATAGTTATAGTTAAACAGGGTGCACTTACCCTTCCGTAGCAACCGGTCTCACTTTCCAAGTGGAAGTCCACGTGTCATAGTATAACTTAATTTGTCAGTTTTATTTCAATAAGTGTTTACTTTGTGTTGGGATTGTGATTTTGACAAGGATTGGTATGTTTGTTTTATTTATGTAAACATTTTGATTTGTTCTTATTTTAACTTATTCCTGGAAAAATTAATTGTGAATTCACTTTATACCAACTATAGAATGAGTGTGCTTTCAAAATGATTTGTATAAAGGCTAAGAATTGTCACTTCGGCAAGCACAATGGCAAAAGCCTATGTTAAATTTTTTATCTTCAAATTATTTATGAAAATAATTAATTCAATGCTGTATATATATAATGAATGAAATAGAAAGAAGTCTTTCTAAAAAAAATGAGTTCAGCATGTAAAAACACATGGATAAAAACCTTTGTAATTTTTATTGAGATGATATCGTGGCGAAAACTGCTTTTCACCACAAATGTCTCGGCTTCCCCTAACACTATCGTTTAAATTGTATTATAAAGGATAAAATAGAAATGGTTTGATGGTCTTAATGTTGTCTACAGACAAGAGATTAATATTTAGAATTTGTATAATTGTAGGTTTTCAACAGTATACAGGAACTACGTGAAATCCAAGACGACATGACTATTGGTCTACAAGAGATGGCCTCGACGGTTACCGTACATTTAACAGAGGAGAAAATGAAATTTACAGAAGCATTGACCAATGTTCACAAAGTTTCCGATTCTAAATTTGGACAAAATCTCGAACTTAAGCCAGATTGCAGTTTTGAGAAAGAAAAATGGAAGATGGAACAGAAAGAGTTTGACATAATAGCTTGTATAAGGTCAAAGATCTTGTCTCATGAAGGAAACTTAACTGAAATTGTACTTAAGTACATCACAGTGTCCGATATGTTTTATCAGGGTCTTACCAAACACCTGCTTCAAATCGAGAGAGTTGATACATTTGTTCCCTTCGTAAGCATAGATAAGCTCGCAAAGCTGAGTCAGCACTATCTTGCTGCTGTTTCGATCTCATTTCTTCACTGCAATGTTACAAAGTATGCTCTTTTAGCTAGCCATGAAGCTTATATCGCTAATAGTATTCTAGATTCACCATTTGTTAAAAAGGTGCTTATTAAAATTAGGGACAAGGTCCTTTCTGGATTAAAATTGGCGAAATCTTTTCGGAACAACCAGTGGTGCAATGTTAGCCTGTCGACCAAGACCATTGTAGAAACAGTTTTTGTCGTCAATAAAATTATTCTCGTTACAAAATCTGTTTTGAGTTCAACTGAAACTGATGTTATGGACACAATACGATATATAAGAAGCATAAAGATTCTGTTTTCAATATCTTTAATCGCGATGTCTATTATACTTTTTATATCGCTTTGGAACATATTTCGAAAAGAGAAAATTTTAATGGTACAAGTGGCGACTTTGGAAAATTTGAAAGAAAATTATAAGAACCAGTCTAACGCCACAGAGACGTGTCTTGGATATTATGTCCCTCCGGAACTGTTTGGTTGTATACCTCAGGAAAATCGGATAACCATCATTATGGAAGATAATCCGAAATTAAAAGGGAAAAGGATCATGTCGGAAAATAACTCGATAAACCCGAATAAAATAGAAGAGCGTACACTGAGCATTTTTCACAGTTTATCCGATTGGACAAAAAGATTGATTCAAAATAAGAAAAAAGTTGGGAAATACAGCTGCCCTGAGGTATCCCTTTCGAGAAACATGACATCAACATCACTTCAGAAGAAAACAGTAACTGTCTTCAAGTCCGATATCGCTAAGTTTAACCGCCTGTTGAATTATTGCACGCCAAACCAGATAACAAATATAGTTACTGCCCTTATGGAGATATTTGATGACAGAATTGGATTTTATAACGTACATGTGCTGAACAGAGGAACAGACAGTTATACAGTTGTGTCAGGTAAGTGGCTATTCTAGATTCATTGAAGGACACCTTGTTTTACCATTCAAGAGACCATTGCAATTGGAATCGATTGATTTTGAGCACCTGTTTTATTGTTGTTGATTGACAGGTCAAGTAAGATGTAAATTTCAACCATTCGTTTTACACTTTTAGTTGTCTTTTTAGTTTAAATTTAGGGGAAAACACTTATTTCAGAAACAAGTAAAAAGCGATAATACATACAATAATTTCAGAAATAATTTTTTCTTACACTGAATATAAAACAATTAGAATTTTTCACCTTTGCAGTTTTACTACTAATTTAGCTGTTTATAAATATACTGTAATTAAATTTTAGATAATTTTGTTAAAGCATTCTTAGAACAAGTAAAATTGAATTTACAATTATCTTATTTTTAAATGTCTTGGCATTAGAGCCCGGTGGTTGCCGTAATTAACGCATTCGACTATTGGACTTCTACAGGTCTCACTTGCCCGTTGGAGGCTCACTTAATTTTCCAGTTTTTACTTTGCTTTTAGGATTATGATTTAAACATGGATCGGAACACCTGGGTCACTTCATGCACGTATTATACTTAATTTTTCTGGGTTTTTTTTTTACTTTGCTTTATGGATTATTATTTGAACCTGGATCGGAGTGTCATATACCATTTTTTTAAAATCTAATCATAAAATACATTCAAAAAATGATATATGACAGGAGCACCTGGCTGGCTTCACTTCGTTCACGTGTTTTACTTTATTTGCCAGTTTCCAGTCTTTTTCTTTGCTTTTGGGATTTTGACCGGTATGTTTATGTTTGATGATAACCTATTAATATTTAATTACAGGGATTACAGAAAAACAAAAGAACAACCACGCCACAGAAATAGCAAACATGGCTCTTGACATATTAAACGTATGCAGTGATTTAGAAATTGAGCGAGTACCAGATTGTAAACTCCGTCTACGTATTGGAATACACACAGGTAACCAAAAGACTAATATACATTATGGTGCTTCTTTCATCTCAACTCGGCTAGCAATGAGGTAGATTTGGTGCGAATCAATCTCAGAACTGGATTATTTAGCTGTTACAGAGTTCAGCTTATGTTTCTAGAAAAATTGTCGAATCCATAGAAATTATGATGTCCCAAAACAATTACAATATTTCTGTTAAAACAGTCTTTTGTCGCTAAAATGTAATTGATTGCCTTGGTAATTAAATGATTTGATCCTGTTTACGTTTCGCGTCAAATGCTTCCGACCGAAGTGTTACAGTTAGAAACTCTTTGTTTTTGAATTCACTAGGTCATTTTGAACAAACTTTTGTATGGAACATTTTAGGTGGACTAGATTAAAAATTTTGTACCAAGCGCTATTCAAATGGCCACCATTGCTATAAATAGTCAATATGCAAAATACCTTTGTGGATTCTACTGATTATTTTTCAAATGTATAAGATAGACAATAAATATCAGCCCATTTAACACATTTCCAGGGGTTTCCATCAAAATATTCTTCACCGGCTTAATTTATACGAAATTGAGGATGTACGAGATCTTTTCTCAAAAATCTTCGTCGAAACTGATATTCGGAATACTTCCACGTGATATGGAAAGCCATTTATTTAAGATCTGCTTTCTATTAATGAAATTTTTAAATCGATGATATTTGAGAGTTCAGACCTTGGGTCTCCTGTGGTATTGTTTTTTCCCTCCTCATTCATGTCAGCTTTATACATATTGAAATTTTAAAATGTAACGTTTTTATGGATAATAACCAAAAAGTTTTCCAGTTTTCATATCCTGTCTTATTTAATGAAAAAACGCGTTTATAAAAATACATAACTTGTCACTAAATATGATTATCTTGACCATTACCAAAACCACAAAGGACAAGCCAAAAAACTTGTGGAAAAAAATAACAACACAAAAGAACAAGTATTAAGAGTTTTGTGGTTTGAAATACTGTCATGTGCAGATTTTGAATGCATTATTTTAATAAAAATAAAAATCAGCACATGGTAATACCATTGAAGTTAATGATATTTATTTAAAATGTGACTGTGTTTAAATATTCTGTTTAGTATTTACCCACGCGTTTGTGTCAAATCATCGGTTAATTTTTGCTGATGGCGTATGTGCTAATATCCAATTGATGTTATTGAATGACATTTGTGTCTTCTTTAATTGATGATAAAAGTATAAATTTTGAAAGTTACTCAATTAAATATCAGGTATAATTTTTTAGCTCACCTGACCAAAGGTCATGTGAGCTTATGGCATAGCGCAGCGTGTGTATGTGCGTGCGTGTGTGCGTGCGTGCGTGTGTGCGTGCGTGCGTGCGTGTGTGCGTCGTTAACACCTATTTTCGACTTCTCCTCTGAAACTACTGGACAGTTTTTAATGAAACTTTGTCAGAAGTATATATGGGCCGGTGCAATTCAGATTTGTTCGTGGCGTTGCTATGGCTACCATAACTAGGTCAAGGTGACCTAGGGGTGCAAAAATCTTAAAAAATCTTCTTCTCCGAAAGTACTGATTGGAGAAAAAATCTGATGTAATATTTGGCTTCTCTAGGGTCTTGAGCCTATAGTTTGTTCATTTTGTGAAATTCGGATAAAAAATAGGTTACGCGTTTTTGCGTTTAATTTTGAAAAAATCGTAAAATAGCTTCAAATTGTTATAACTTGACTATTTGACCAGATAATGACATGGGGTTTTCAGTTTTGACATCTTCTTGTTAGTATCCTTAAAATGAGGTCAAGGTCGATTGTGAAGGTCGTGACCTAATTTTTTTTACCTCCTATTATAATTATTATCTCGAAAACTATCAACTTTTTGTATAGGCATGTATATTAGAATGTTGTAGGTATCGATACAACGATCATTTTGATGTATAGAAAAAGGTCATGGGTTCAAAGGTCAAGGTCACAGATGCGAAACAATACCGAAATGGTTAATTATCTCGAAAACTATAAACATTTTGTATAGGCATATATATTAGAATGTTGTAGGTATCGTTACAACGATCATTTTGATGTATAGAAAAAGGTCATGGGTTCAAAGGTCAAGGTCACAGATGCGAAACAATACGGAAATGGTTAATTATCCAAAAACTATAAACTTGTTGTATAGGCTTGTATATTAGAATGTTGTAGGCATCGATACAATGATCATTTTGATGTATAGAAAAAGGTCATGAGTTCAAAGGTCAAGTACACAGATGCAAAACAATACCAAAATGGTTTATTATCTCGAAAACTATAAACTTTTTGTATAGGCATGTATATTAGAATGTTGTAGGTATTGATACAATGGTTATCATGATGTAAAGAAAAAAGTCATTGGGGTTTAGTATTTATGTGTTCTTTAAATCTATCAGCTAGCCATTAGTTATCAGGTGAGCGTATCAGGCCCATGGGCCTCTTGTTTTTTATTTGATAGTTCGGAAACAGCTGTTTGGCCATTTGTTGTGAATTATTTTTTATTTAGCAGTTCGGGATCAACCGTTCGGTCGTTGGCTTTATTTTTTATTGTATTTATTTATTATTATTATTATTATTTGTCAATGGAATTTTTTATTCTGGCAGTTTGGGAACAGCCGGTCGGTTATTTGTTGTCAATGGCATTTGAATTAAATATACTTGATGTTAAGATCATTAAGCTATCACTTTTTGAACCAAAAATATTGTAAATTGGTGTTCAGATATGTTGTTAAAGTTATGTTAAAATTCAAATGTTTAATGTATAATTTATAAGTTATAAAAAAGCTTAAATAGCTGCAATTTTAATTATTTTGAACAGTCCCGTATGTTTTTAATACCGACAGGGTGTACCCGTTTCTCAAATAGAGATAATTGTAGTTACAACTCCCAAATCTTAGAAATAATCTGAATTATGAAACACAAAAATTAGCCATACCAGTTTTTGTCCAGTAGTTAACGATATGGCATAAGTTAGTCCTAATTTCATAACCATTTGTCAAAATATAACCTCTTTTAACCCTGCTCTTTGTTTTTAATATTTCATTCCGTTTAACGTGACTCGTTCCTGGTTTTTTCGCTGTTACAAACTTCTACTTCTACTGACGAGTTATCCAAATAGACTGTAATATTCCCGAAAGTGCCCCTGGTTGTTTTGCTGTTACAAGTGTGGGTTCTTCAACCGCATTGTATCATTGTTTAAAGGTTGTGATTTGTCAAATTCAAAATTAGCACCTGTCACAAAATTATTGACCAAAATCTTATCACTCCCGGTTTGATTGGAGATGTTCAGTCGTGAAGTAGATATGAAATATAAAAAATGAAAAAAATGTCCAGTGTTCAATCTAAAAGGGGCCCCAAATAGCCTTTGGTCAAAAACAATAATTTGAGCATTCTATTATCAAAGTCATTTAAATGTTTAAGGTCATCTGCCATTTCAATATTTCTCGATGAACTTGTTGGTTAAGTAAATCTAGTCATACCATTTTTCAATCCTATTTTCAGGAATTTGTTTTGAGACACTGTCTGGTCCAGTTAAGCCAAGATATTGTATATACGGTGAAATCTTGACCATTGTCAACAAACTACAGAAAACTGCCATTCGTAAGTAATATGACGTTTTTATCTTTCCATCAATAGATGGACTCCAATATACATCAATTTAGTCGTTAAAATAGCATATTAAATGTAATAATAAAAAAACCCAGACTGATCCATTTTCGAATCATATTCCAGAAGCAAAGTAAAAACTTTGAAACTGACAAGTTAGGTTAAACACGTGAAGTTCCAAATGATTTCTGAAATTTAGACTTTCGAAACACCATGATTACTATTATTTTTGTAAATACAAATATAACACCCATAATAGTAAAAAACTATACCAATAACACATACATGTACAACATTGAAATATACAAAAGTTGTTCAGTGTCCAGAAAGACTTGTTCAACTGCATTCCATTTATTACTAATAATTATTACTATTATCAACTTATAATTGCCGATTATAATGGGAATACATAAAGGAGAAAAATCGTTTTTCATGTGTTTTTAAAGCTTCTCAATGATTTGGTATTGTCCTTTTGGCTCTGTAGACATATATGTCGTATTTGATCATCATCATCATCATCATAATCATCATTATTTATTATTATTATTATTATTATTATTATTATTATTATCAGCTAACAGGATACATTTAAGTGAGAGTACATACAGCTGTCTACGTAAAAACATGATGTATAACATACAAAAGAAAGGCAAAACAGATCTTAAGGTAATTATACTTTTTACAACGAAGCAAGTTGCTCACAAATGAATTGTTAACCAAGGGATATTGCAAGCCTAGGATCATCAAGGTCCTAAAAGTTTTATGGTCGTTATCACAGTAGTGTTGGTAAGTTTGATGTCTCTGTGTCCAGGACTGCCCTGAATATATTTGAGGTCCCATAGTTCCATGTTTCTTTCACACAATTTTGATTACACACGTGGCGGGTGTAGCTAGCTTAACAGGGGGTGCCTCCCGGAGCACATGGCCTTACTTCCCTGGTGGAAATTCACGTTTAACCTAACATGTCAGTTTCAAAGATTTTACTTTTCTTTCTGGATTGTGATTCGGACATGGATTGGTATGTTTGTTTTTGATAATATCATTATCATTCCATATTTTAATGAATATTACGAGTAGTAATAATGGTATTTTATTACGAAATTTACAAAGAAACTTCTTCAAATATGTCAATCCTTACGACATTATGAACCTGCTTGTGAAAATTGGTCGACACTATCTTGCTATCTTTGCACCAAAACGTAAACTAATGTGTCGTTCAGTGAATTCGCTAATCCTCTACCACTTTGATTCACATTATCCACTTTGGATTGAGGGTGGATCATATGTTTAACTTGGAAGGTGTTTACCCTTCCGGAGCACCCGGCCTCACTTCCCTGGTGGAAGTTTAACTTTAACATGTTAAACTTTATTTGTCAGTTTTCAAGGTTTATGCTTTGTCTTTTGGATTGTGGTTTGGACATGAACTGGTATGTTTGTGTTTGATTTGCCAAATTATAATTTAAGATCGTCATTTTCAAAAACACATCAACACACAGAATTCAATTTCACACCGGCACAACTCCCACTGTGTTTGACAATTCAGGATCCAGTTGTTTGAGGGGTGATGAGCTTAATCAATGATTAGCAGAAATTAAAACAAGAATAAAAATCAAAATATCATTATTGAATCGATATTTTTATTACAATTTTCTTTAGTTTGATGGAATTTTTATTCTTTTTCAACATCTCAACTTTAAGTTAACAATGTATCTGAAATTATACAAAATTTAAATTTTGACTAATCAATTGATTAAAGTAATCAGGCTTCGAACAACTGACCCTAGGACCCAGTTGGTCGAAGCTTGATTAGTTTAATCAGTGATTATCAAAAATTAAAACACAAACAAAATTGAAAATACAAGTATAATTTTTAAATCGATATTTTTTTTATAAAAATGTGCTATAAATTGATGAAATTGTATCCATTTAATCAAATTTTCAATTTTAATTTCTCAACATATCAGAAATTATGCAAAAAAATAAAGTTTCAACTTAATCACTGATTAAACTAATCAAGCTTCGAACAACTGACCCCAGGTGTACTAGTATGTTTTAAATATAATTGTTTTCAACTGATGGTGTGATAGATTCTCCTTATTTCCATAGCAACCATGTTGGAGGTGTTTGAACACCTGGCATAAGTACAAAATGATTGACAGGAAAAAAGGTCAATTTCCTTTCCGGTGTGTTTTGACGATAGATTGGTTTTAATTCGACCACAACCATTTATCAATAAATAAATAAATACCATATTGCAACAATATCGGCTAGTAGTATTGGGGAAACATTGGAAAATACAAAATGTGTAATTTGCTGGATAGAAGACCGATGGCGATGCTTGGTAAAACAAAAATTAATAACATTTCACGTTGTACACATAAGATTTAAGACCCAGCAAATAATTGTTTCGAGCTAGTACTTAGATCATGACTGTCGGTTCCTAAGTAGACCAAAAAGCTTGGTCTCTTTTTAAATCGCTCAATTGTTAAATATTTTACGAAGATTTTATATAAGTAATCTTTTTTCTTTTTTTTTCAAGAATGGCAAATCAGAGATGACGTACTGGTTATTGGGTAGACGGGTTTCAATGTGTTACGTCACTGAGGAATCACGGCGTAAAATTAGCCAGTTTTCCAGAACTTTGACACCCGTGGAGCTGGAAATGAGAGCTGTCTACGATTACGATAGCGAGGAAAAGGGATATATACCGACAAGGCCTTGGATGATGCATAGGTACTCCCTAGAATCCACATCAGATGTCTCAAACTCGTCATCATATCTCAGAAAATTATCATCAAGCCAGTCGAACATTACTCAACACGAGAACTTTTCTAGACGACATACAAATGAAATGTTTAATGAAAACAATGAAATATTTCACGAGTATCTGGAAGATTCTGTTTGAAAAGTTCTACTAACACTAAGTTGATCAAAGTGTCATACCCTTTTGCTTTATTTATTTATTTTATTTATTTATTTATTTATTCATTCATTTATTTGTCATTAAATACTAGTTCAATTGTTTTTAAATGTATTTTTAATGATCAGTTTTTTTAATTCCATATGGCATTAGTAGATATTTGTTTCAATCTATCTTTGGGCGCTTATCCTTATGGAACACCGGCCTAACATTCTTCACTGCATGGAAGATCTCAGTGTTTAACTCAATTTACCAGTTTTCAAAGTGTTTACTGTGATTTGAACACGGACAGCCTGCATGTTTGTGTTTGGTAACCAACGACTAGTAGCACTAACATTCAAAACAGGTTCATGTTTGAAAATCATATGGAATTTCAGTATCTGCTGAATCTTAATTTAAGTCCAACATTTTCATTTGTGTGTATTGGAAAAAACACCAATTTATCATGAATATATAGTTAAGTTTAATGGACTGCTGTTTTGTTTTTATGGACTACTTATTCTTGGTCCCTCCTATTTTACTAAATAACCATACTACTGAACATTTACTCTGGTGCCCATCCAAAGCCAGACTTAATTTAATCAGCTGTCCCAATATGCGTTTGTCTTTTCTTTTCATTTTCTTGTTTTGTTGTTCCATCATAACTTGTATTGTTTGGTGTTCTTGCTTGCGTTGGCTGTTGTCAGGTACATGTTTCAGTTGCTCTTTTTACCATTGTAAAGATGCATTTAAATACATCAATATTCAAAATTATTTAAAAACAATAAAAAATATCAAGAAACACACTTATTTAGATTTTATGAGTTAAGGATTCCGAATATTCTGTTGATAACGGCGTGGTATATTAGGTTGTTTTCAGATTTAAAAAATTCATAATACTGTTAAATCATTCATTTCGTGGGGTTCCAATTGTCTTTGTTTTTTGTGAGTATCAGAACCCACGAATTTACATATCTTCGAAATATTATATATTACATACTTACCATAAAACGGACACCGCAAACCACGAATTTAGAACCACACTACTAAGAACCACGAAATTTGAACACCGCGGAAATAATTGATTTCACAGTATATAACATAATTACTAGTATCTTAAACGGTAACCACAAACCTTAAGTTACAACCCCACTAAATTATATTTCTTCCAAGAACCACAACAATCGGACACCGATTTAACAGTCAATAAAATTGTGTCTATTATACTTAGATCAACAGCCAATGCGAGTACAAGAACACACCACAACACAATTATAAATAAGAAAACCCATGTGCATCTAAATACATGCTGTGGCCATTGATGATAAAAATCGCGGACTTTGGACAGAGCTTGGTTTTGACAAAATATTGTCCAAACACTTTTCGAGGATCACTTCAATGTTTACGATCAACCATCTCTATAATCAAAAACAAACATACTAATCCATATCCGAATCATACGAAATAAGCGTTATAACGCTATTTAAAAGGTGTAATAACGCGAATTAAAAGGCGTTATAACGCCTTAAGAAAGGCGTAATAACGCGAATTGCAAGGCGTTATAACTCGAAATAAAGGCGTCATAACGCAAATTGAAAGGCGTTATAACGCGAATTGAAAGGCGTTATAACGCGAAATAAAGGCATTATAACGCTAATTAAAAGGTGTAATAACGCGAATTAAAAGGCGTTATAACGCCTTAAGAAAGGCGTAATAACGCGATTTGAAAGGTGTATTAACGCGAAATTAAGATGCATAATGATGTGGAGGTCCTGGGGTTTAATCTCTAACCCACCCACCCCCCCCCAACCCCTTTTTACAACCACATAAGTGTGTGTGTGTGTGTGTGTGTGTGTGTGTGTGTGTGTGTGTGTGTTTCCTGCACAACTATATGTAATGTAATAAGCTGTTTTATATGTTTTTATTCTATGAAAATTCAAAAACTGCACATCATCCGATCCTGAGCTGAAATGAACATACTATTTCAGTAAAAAAAAAAAAAGGTTTCTTTACAATGTTAAAGTTTTTTCATAAAGAGTATCATTTTATATATGGGGATGGAAATCTTTAAAGTAATCTGAAATTTGGCAATATACACACATGGGTATTTATTAAAAAGTTCCTGTCCAATTGTCAATTATTGTCAATTGTTATTGTTAACTTTTAACAAGGATGAATAGATCAAGGTTTAATCAGTTGCCATAAGCTATTCAATTTTAAACCAATCTGCTTGTGGTGAGGGTTGTTAGAAACATTCTCCAGGTAAGTGACTGCTCTATATATAGACAAAAAGGCATTATAACGCCTTTCACTTCGCGTTATTACGCCTTTTAATTCGCGTTATTACGCCTTTATTTCGTGTTATAATGCCTTTCAATTCGCGTTATTACGCCTTTCAATTCGCGTTATTACGTTTGTATTTCGCGTTATAACGCCTTTCAATTCGCGTTATAACGCCTTTATTTCGCGTCATAACGCCTTTCAATTCGCGTTTTTACGCCTTTCTCAAGGCGTTATATCGCCTTTTTTGCATTATAAAGCCTTTATTTTGCGTTATTACGCCTTTTAATTTTTTTTATTCATGAGCTTAATAGGCTTTCGTAGAATCACAATCCAGAAGCAAAGTAAAAACTCTGAAACTGACAAGTTAGACACGTGAACTTCCACCAGGAAGGTGTTTATAAACACTAAATACATATTTACACACAAAAAAAATAAAAAACAATATATTTTATTATTAAATTGTACATTTGTCGAATAATCATACGACAAAAAAAAGCTGGACATTGAAAAATTGTTTTAATAAATATGTCATAGAAATATAATGAAGCTTCTTGAAATAAAAGTATAAAAGTAAGAAATACAACTAAAAATATTAGAATGGCCATCAAAATCATTAGGATGTTTAAGACATTATGTGAAAATCAAAGGAAAGTGGAGGAATATATTTTATACCTAGTCAAAATCCTTTCATCAAATATTGAGGCGGCCAATTCAGAGAAAGTTGAGGAAACCAGAATTCCCATGTACTACTTTTGGTTTTTTATGAAATAATACATTCAAAAGTACCACATGGCATTATTTCATAAATAAATCAAAAGTAAAACATGGCAGAGTGGTTGGAGAAAACCATGCACCTCCAGAGAGCAAACTGACAAATTTTCTCACACTTGGGTAGTTTTCAATAAGATATCCCTAGGTGGGATGTGAGAGGCACTGTTGATTCGTGAGCAGGCACTGTAGACCTCCCAATCTTTGTAGAGAGTTTGTATCTGTTGGTATGTTTCTACTGATTAACCCAAGGTGCCTCCAATTTACAGGACTAAAATGTTTAACTTGATATTTTAGATGACTTTTGTGCCACATACGATACAGTCTAAATGAAGGAAGGATCATGGTGGCCGTATAGTCTAGAGCACACCGTCTCTCAACATCTCGGTTCGAATTTCACTCAGCTCATAATGTGATAAAATTTGTCAATTTGTTTATTGAAGGTCGATGGCTTACTCTCTGTTTTCTGGTTTCTATCTTGTAACGTGCATTCACAATTTTCCAAAGTAATTTAAAATAAAATATGTATAAAAAACAATAAAAAGTATAAACAATAAAAAAGTATTTCCTATAGTATCATTAAATATAAATAAATTATAACTGAAATGCGAGCCCACCCCACCCCCCACCCCCCGCCATACGAACCCTAAATAGGAAATCACAAAACATGCACATGATCTAAATACCAATATCTAACATGATCTAAATACCAATATCCAAATGCACATCTGCTCCACCCAAAGATTGTTTCTGTGAAGTTTCAAAATGGTCTGGTAAACATGTTCTACATCACATGTTGGTCAAGGAATGAAGTAAACACTATATGCTAGCCACTTCGTTTGGGCACACAATAAGTATGCACATAGCAAGCTATTACATAAAGCTATCATTAAGCGATGTTAATCTTCAGTATTTTGTGACAGACACCCTTAATGCAAAGCTACAAAAGCCATCACCAAGTCATTTAGACGGCAATGCCCATTATTGGTAAGCTGTTACCCTTTAAAGCGAATTGTTTGTGGATTCTTTGTATGTCAGCAACTTTAGGCTGAACACAATGTCTTTTTCTACAACCACTGTCTCCAAATACCTTACAAAAATCACATTTCACTTGTGGAAGATCCTTTTCTGAAAGCTTGGTTTTGGATCCTGTATAAAACAAAATACATAAACATCATGTCACATCATGTTAAAATAGTTTATTTCGTAATTTTCTTAAACTATAACCTTTCAAACATTTGACATATGACAACTTGTGTCTTGTGTAATTTCCCAATATATTCCAACATATTACAACATATGTACATATTTTCTCGCCTTTAATGTAGCCACATCATTCGTAGGAGAAAAACGCATATAAAATTGGCTTAGATGGAATTCATCTAGAATTATAGGACAGAATGTTAACATGTGAAATAGAGCTCATAGAAATTTCCCCGTGCCACTTGAAGTCTTGACCAAGTATATTTTGAATTATGATTGATTAAACTTTGATCGACGTTTTACTACATCAGTTCTACAGTTCGATCAATATTCTTCAAACGTTTGCCAACCGTGATTTTATCTAAGTTTTTAATAGTCTGAACAAACCTTAAAATGACTTTAATAAAAGATTTTGATCATCAAAGTGTTTGATAGTGTAATACTACCATTGATGAAGAAATCACCATGAACAAAATTAAGTTACTGTAAATCGGGAATTTTTCGCGTCGGTTAATTTTCACGAGGATCGTGATTTCAAGATATTCGCGCACATTAATTTTAGCGTCGTCAGATGATCATGATGTTCAATATCATCTCACTACATATAATTACGGTACTAAAATATTCGTGAAAGTGTTATTTTCGCGTTTTTACGCTCGCGAATTCATCCATAACAAAAAAAAAACCGCCAAAAGTTCTCGTTTTACAGTGTCTGTAAGTACAAAAAAAATTCTGGGGTACAGGAATGAGTCAAACATTGTTATATAGTGTATTTCTAAATACAAACCTGCGTTTCCACCATTGATACCGTTGTTACAGAATCGAATCATACCAGCTACATGGCCTATCCGTGTATAGTACGCACAAAGCATATCACCAAGAAACAACACAGCGGTTTTTGTGTCCGGGTTCTTTCCTGTGGATTAAGATGTTAAAAGTCATGAATATACAGTCATACCTGTCTATTAAGGCCACCCAAGGGAACTTCAAATAATATGAAGAATATAGAACACTTGGGATACAATTCTACTGACCTTTATAAGCAGGTGGTCCTTATATAGATGTGGCCTTTAAGGCAGGTCGGACCGTACTTAGTATAATCGTTCAACATACTGTATTTTGAGTTTATACAAAGTATCAACTTAGATCTAAGGGGGGAATACACAACCAGTTGTTCAAAGTGAAGTGGAGTAGTGCTATTTTATACCTAAGTCAAGAATATTTCACTTATATCGTTGTGTTCAGTTCAGGGATTGTGGAGGAAATCGGAGTGAACGGAGAAAAACACCGACCTTCAGCAACTCAAATGACAAACTTTCTCGCACTAGGATCTGCCCGAATTGGATTCAACCCTACAGCTTGTTTACTTTATTTCAGAGAAAGCAAGAACCAAATATTTTGTAGATATTCAGTGGAATTACAATTATTCATTTACTTCTTTAGATTGACAAGTTTTTTTAAGATTAAAACGTTATAATTTAAGTTGATAATTCAACGTTTCTATGTACTATACATGTAGTATTGTCAAATCATTCAGAAATTAAGTTGATGATAAAATGTTTTAATATACTATACACGTAGTATTGTCAAATCATTCAGGAATTAAGTTGATGATAAAATGTTTTAATATACTATACACGTAGTATTGTCAAATCATTCAGGAATTAAATAGTATCATTACTGAAATATTTATGGTCAATGACGTCATTAAATGACGTAAATAAGTTATTCAAACATGTTTTCACATATTTAAGTATATTAAATATTCTTTGCTATAAATAAATCCAATTGTTCATCCTTGCCAAGTTTTCTGTTTCGTTTCTCATTACTCAAAGTGTTGTTGACCGATATGGCAAATAAACCCCTGTCCAAATCTCTAATAAAATGAACGGAAATGTCAAGAAGATGACGTCATTCAATTACAGTAAGGCCACACAAAGAAGGTATGTTTCTGGTTTCCTGAACGACCCTATTTTAGTATGGATCAATTATTATGGCCCTAACCAAACATGACGTCATCGATACTGCAAGTACATAGTTAGATCATTAAGATCATGACTTTCCCTTTTTTATGTGATTGAATAGAATTAAGCATCAAGCCAGACTTAGACAATAACTTATATTCCAACGATTATATGGTTTAAGTTGTAAATACTTTGGGTCTATACTATTTTTCAGCGACGTTAATTGTAATTTTGACGTGGCTGTTTGTTTAATTTGTTATTTTTGTGTTGTTATTGGTTTTTTTTTCTCAAAAGCCCTGACAATATCTCGTAGTACTAAACATTTACTTCAGAATGTCAAGCTAGAACATTACAAGCCGAATTAAAATTTAATATAATAATTAGGAGGACCCTACATAAAAAATCAGCAAAAATATCAATAGGTTGAGAACCGCTTCATCATCTCAACCTGGTATGAAAGCTAAGGCAACGAAGAACACTGATGACATAACAAGAAACTATACAACCGAGAACATGACACAACAAAAGGTAAAACCAAACATCTAAAGCAACCATAGCAACACGAAAACAAACTGAAACGAGGAACAAACCATGGTAACACATCTTAAAGATGCATAAATGTGGCGTTCCATACGGAAGTCAACAAATTACATATTATACCAGTTTTAATTTCATAGCACAAGACGGCCGTTTCGGGATACAATTTCTCATCAGTAGGACTTGGGCCAAAATTATGAAACCAAAATTGATTTCAAGATGTTGTAAAGATACACAAATGACTAAAATAGGTTTTACCAAATTTAGCTATGGAAATGACGAAGTACACCTTAAGTTTAACATGGCAAGGACATGCGTTTACAAATGGCATGTCTCTTAACACAACAAATGATTTATATTGATACATTCAATGGGTACCAATTTAGGAAATTTATTTATCTTGAAGAAGCTTCTTTTTAATACATAATAAATTCACTTTTGCATCTAAATTAATTATACGGAATTCGT
Source organism: Anadara kagoshimensis (assembly GCA_021292105.1). Lineage (NCBI taxonomy): Eukaryota > Metazoa > Mollusca > Bivalvia > Arcoida > Arcidae > Anadara > Anadara kagoshimensis. Next base: position 21,001,415 of record CM037870.1, on the reverse strand, counting down.
AAAAAATGAAATGAAATACTTGTAGTTGCAACTAAAAAACTGCCATTCAATAGAAACTGATTAATGTAATAGAAGAATCAAACTGTAACTGGAAAACATCTGTGTATTTTGGCTATATTTCAAATTAATAACATCAACAGTCAAACAAGACAGGTAAACAAGAAAAGACAAACGCATATTGGATCCAAAACAATAAAACTACCTTCTTTGTATGGACACTGGGGTAAATGTCTAGTGGTGTGGTTTACGTGCTATCCATCCCACTTACTAAATTTTACAACCAGTGGTTTATAAATGCGCACATTTAAACATTAAAATAAGTCTTGCCTCGACGAACAACAAATCAACAACGCCTACATGCAAATTTTATACAGCTCCTAATGAAGTCTACATAGAGTCAAGAGTATTTTACCCAGAGACTAATATCTTATATGTTCATGACTGAAAAGGTCTTGAAATTGTTGAATTCCCAAAATTTCCAAAAAGGAGCACTTAGGAATGTACAATAACTAAAAATTAACAAGAGCACAAAAAAAAACATATCACATAGGCCCGGTTATGAAGTTAGTTACTTTTCAACACTCAACATTAAATGTTGAAAAAGTAAGTCAAATCTGAAGTTAGTTACTTATTCAGCATAAAAAGTAAGTCAAATCTGAAGTTAGTTACTTATTCAGCATTCGGATGTAAAACACGATTTAACTTGTCAGTTATCTTTCCCACATGAAACTACTTTTAAGCAACTCTATCCTCCATTCTCCCTTAAAAGTATTTGCTGTAAACATGATGTATTGGTTTAAATAGCTTCTTTTGATATTAGCGATTTGAATGAAGTAACATTTGAACACAAGTGCAAATTACATTGTACAATACACAGCAGTTGCCAGTTTGAACTTTGAAAAACTCTTCTTTGAAGAATACATTTCAAGAATTCAACAATTTTTTTCAATTTCGTAATACCATATAAGGCAACCAAATTAGGTTTATTATAAAATGTTAAAATATACTATTAAAGCACTGAACTTACCTATTAAAACATCCGGGTCCATCCTTTGTATTTTTCGCGGGGACAGGAATTGGCGGGATGTTCCATGACGGTCTAATCGATGTGAAGCAATTTGTTCTGGAAGTCTACATTGTACCACCAGAGCACAGCAATACGCCAGTAAAATCTTAACTAAGTCTCTCATGTTGCAAATAGTTCTAGTCATATGACAAATAAACTTGTAATCTGTCACTGCATTCGCTTTATATTTATACAGACAGTTGTCACATTGAAGAAAACACTTTTTTTCACCTAAGTCGATATTTATATCTAATTACCTTTGCGTTTTTGAAGAGGTTCTAAATGGGTTGTCCGCTTGTTAGATAAATAGCCATTGATGAACGTATAGGCAAACAACATTGACCTGTATGCTTGACCTTTTATTGCAAAAGCATTGATCCGTACGTTTAGCCTTTAATTTCAATATCTATTTTAGACGAGTACATTTCCCTATAGGGAACACAAGTATTAACTCGTTTACATATCACTAAGCTTGTACACTGTATATGTATTCACTGAGATCCTAACACTACCCATGTACTCGGTGGACCCTCCAGAGTCCGATATGAATAGTCCCAATGAAAGGTCAAGCGGACAAGTCAATGTTGTTGACCTGTACTCAGCTTTCAACGCCTTACTTCATTGCGTCATAAAAGTAAATGTTATATGTCTCATTTGATTAATTTCAAAATCCATTCTAATGAAGTTAATCGCGGAAAAACTCCAGAAAATTCTGAAAACTCCAGGTAGTTGTTTGATGATGTTAAGTTATAAAGTACAAAGGTTAGTGAACACAATCAACGACAAAATACATTTGATATGCATACACATCGTTTCCGACAAGGGGAATTCTTTAACACGTGTCCGTTAATGTATGTGTTTGAATAAAGTCTATTTTTAGACATTTGACGTTTTTTCATAGGTATTTTGGGAATTTTGTCGTCACGTTATTCATAATAGATGACAACTTGATGCTTGTTTAATTACGTTTATGTTTCATATTACATGACCTTTTATCCTAACCACATTTTAATTTTTAAAAAAATCTTGATGACTGACAAAATCGTAAATAAAAATATTTTTCTTTTTTGATTTCTTTACAGTTACTAGGAAACACTTTGCTTACCTGTCACATGCTTTTCAATTTTCATCAAACAAAAGATGACATTTTGCATTGCCGTCGCTACATAACCTTTTGGTTAGGGCTTGCAACAAACATTGTAAAGATCTTAAATGACATTTTAGAATTTTTATGTTATTTATAATGCTGAAACATCAGAAATGCTGACATTTCCTTTTGGTAAACAACGTCTTATTTTTTTCTTTGTGCTTTTTTCCTTCAAATAAACGGGTGTAGAGAATAACGCTATGCATGCACTCCATTATAAAAACGATACAAATTTATGCAACCTATTTATATGTTCGTTTGCGTCATGTTGTAAGAAAACTGTTCTATTGCAAAAGCTTTGTTTATCCACGACAAGTGAGTATATGTTTTTCTCGACAATAGGAAAATGAAAGCCTATCACAAAAAGCTGTGTTCTGGGTGCATATTTTGATCTAGCAGTACAGATCTGTCGAATGTTTTAAAACTCTACTGACGAAAAGGAGTCGAAGTTTAGTAACCAAGTACTGTAGTAACCACTGTGTTTGTGACAGTGAAATACTCTTTATATCCATAGAAAATCAAATAAAATTAAATAAAGATCGATATTTTTCACTTAGGTGCACCTAGTCGTGACAGGAAATCTGTATGCGCATCCGCGATTGTCATAAAGTATGACATGTTGGCGTTATGGGGATTTAACATGGCGAAAATGGCGAAGTTTACAGCGGAAGTGATGTCCTTGGTGACGTTTTACGTCATATGCGCAACAGAATCCGCCATTTGCCTTGTTTTTTAACATGTCAAATCCCCATAGCGTCAACGTTTTACCATGTGCAGATATATTCGGGGCTAATTGCGAATGCGCATACAGATTTCCTGTTACGACTAGGTAAAAGTCAGTGAAAAATATTAATCTTTATTCAAATTTATTTGATTTTCTATGGATATGAAGAGTATTTCACTGTCACAAACACAGTGGTTCCTACAGTAGTCAAGATGCCTATAGATAGCTTAGGGCCTACAAACTGTCCAGATGGCAGCCGCCGAAAAACATTTTGGAGAGATGACCTGCCAATTTGTTAGCTTAGTGTTAAATTCCCTACAGGCCTGTACCGTATATTAGAAAGAGATTAGCATGAACTTTACAACATATATAATGGCATATATTGACATCACATTTACACTTCTAGATCTAGCACATCAGATTGTACATGCCACATTGTCCTACATGGCTATTGTCAATAGCTTACTTTTATGCTATCTGTGTCCAGGGTTGTTCTGGGTGCGTTCGGCATTACATGGTTCCACGTTCCTTTCGTTACTGGTTTTGATTGCGTATGCAGCGGGTGTAGCTAGCTAGCTAGACAGGGAGTGTTTAACCTTCCGGACCACCCGGTCTCACTTCCGTGATGGAGGTTCGGGTGTAGAACTAAGTTTGCCAGACTTTACAGTGTTTACTTTGCTTTTTAGATTGTGATTGGAACATACTAAGCATATGCAGTTAAATGTCGAAATGGTTACTATCTTCATTTATATTAAAGGTCCTGTACTCTGTCAACTTGAAATAAGAAAATTTCAAAATCAGCTATAATTTTGGTAGATAAGTTGGATTGTGAGGAAGAATAATTGGTTTCCACACAGAAAAACTGCATACAAATCAGAAACTTTTCGAGAAGTATAAATAAATAACAAAGATACCGACACATGTTCCAATCATGACAGTCAAAAAAGCCAGGTGAACATACAGAAAAATCATTTTCAGAACCCGATTTATATCGATATTTTCGAATATATGTTTCGAGGTTAAACCCCAAGCGGGTGCAGTTGGCTCCTAGTTTTACGGTAAGTGTTTATATTTTTGTTTATATTTTTTGAACAATATTTCAGAAATTAGTAATCATTAACATTCAAGTGAATTATGATTGATAAACAATTCCAACAGCAATAAGCTATTAAAACAAAACATGTTCAATGCAAACAGCGATGATTGAAATTTTAGGATATGTTCGTTTAAGGCTTAAATTCATCTTCCACAACGACTCCGGTTTCAAATCTTTAGATACGAATAACCTGAATATTATAAAGACAAAGGTATCCATTTTTACTAAAGAATCCGGTACCAACAATCTCGATGATAGAAGCAGATATAGCACAAAGTAAATGGTATCTAAACTGGTACCAACAAAAATTGACTAGTATATAGACGAAAATAACCGAGATATCAAAAGGCAAATAAATTTGCATTTTAAAAACCCAGTCATGAGGGTAGTTGTTTGAAATTACACGTATGAACCCAAAGCAGTAAAACGTATCAGAAAAGAATAAGGAATAATACTTGTTGACATCATAATCAAACACATGTTCAAATTACAATTCCAAACAAAAGCAAAGTTAAAACTTAAAAAACTGACAAATTAAGTTAAACACTTAAACTTCCAACAGGGAAATGGGGTCTGGTGTTTCGGAAAGGTAAGCATATCCTGTCTAGCTAGCTAGACCCACCAAGCGTAAAATCAAAATTGATCTAGAGAATGAACGAAACATGGAACTATGGGACGGCAAATATTTACAGGATAATTTTGGATACAGAGACATCATACTTATCAACATTGTTGTTATGACAACCATAAAACTTTTTTTGATTTAGCAATTGCATGCTTCTGAGCAATTAAAATTGATTACATGTATTATTCATAAAACTTACATAATATCCATCTAATGGATAAATCTAACTTTATTATCATTGTTTAACTTAACATGTTGATGGATCGTGGTGTTTTTATTTCTCATTTCTTTATTAAATCTGTATTTCTAAGAAAACTGTTGGACAGACAGCAACGTTATCTCATCAGTCAACAATGTTTTTTGTTGACACATTGACAAAAAATTACGATATCCGCCTTGTTTTATTGATAAACAAGTGCAAATAGGTAATACCTGTGGTTTCACAACTTTGCACTCGGGATTAATGGAATGGGAGTGCCGTAGTGTCAAGAAAGTCCGAATTTTCTTAACCAAGAATAAAATCGTGAACGTCTTGTTCAGAATTTGAATTACACATTTTTATCCAAGCTATCAGTTCTTTGATGTGGAGTAAACCAGAGCGTCCGGAAACCACCTACCTTCAAACGAACAAATAAACGTTCTTTCCGAGTGGCATTCGAACCTAGGAGACTGTGATACTATGGTCTGTATGCGTTCTTTCCGAGTGGCATTCGAACCTAGGAGACTGTGGCACTATGGTCTGTATGCGTTCTTTCGTGTGGCATTCGAACCTAGTAGACTGTGGCACTATGGTCTGTATGCGTTCTTTCGTGTGGCATTCGAACCTAGGAGACTGTGGCACTATGGTCTGTATGCGTTCTTTCGTGTGGCATTCGAACCTAGGAGACTGTGGCAATATGGTCTGTATGCGTTCTTTCCGAGTGGCATTCGAACCTAGGAGACTGTGGCACTATGGTCTGTATGCGTTCTTTCGTGTGGCATTCGAACCTAGGAGACTGTGGCACTATGGTCTGTATGCGTTCTTTCCGAGTGGCATTCGAACCTAGGAGACTGTGGCACTATGGTCTGTATGCGTTCTTTCGTGTGGCATTCGAACCTAGGAGACTGTGGCACTATGGTCTGTATGCGTTCTTTCGTGTGGCATTCGAACCTAGGAGACTGTGGCACTATGGTCTGTATGCGTTCTTTCCGAGTGGCATTCGAACCTAGGAGACTGTGGCACTATGGTCTGTATGCGTTCTTTCCGAGTGGCATTCGAACCTAGGAGACTGTGGCACTATGGTCTGTATGCGTTCTTTCCGAGTGGCATTCGAACCTAGGAGACTGTGGCACTATGGTCTGTATGCGTTCTTTCCGAGTGGCATTCGAACCTAGGAGACTGTGGCACTATGGTCTGTATGCGTTCTTTCGTGTGGCATTCGAACCTAGGAGACTGTGGCACTATGGTCTGTATGCGTTCTTTCGTGTGGCATTCGAACCTAGGAGACTGTGGCACTATGGTCTGTATGCGTTCTTTCCGAGTGGCATTTAAACCTAGGCGACGGTCGCACTATGGTCTGTATGCGTTCTTTCGTGTGGCATTCGAACCTAGGAGACTGTGGCACTATGGTCTGTATGCGTTCTTTCGTGTGGCATTCGAACCTAGGAGACTGTGGCACTATGGTCTGTATGCGTTCTTTCCGCGTGGCATTCGAACCTAGGAGACTGTGGCACTATGGTCTGTATGCGTTCTTTCGTGTGGCATTCGAACCTAGGAGACTGTGGCACTATGGTCTGTATGCGTTCTTTCCGCGTGGCATTCGAACCTAGGAGACTGTGGCACTATGGTCTGTATGCGTTCTTTCCGCGTGGCATTCGAACCTAGGCGACGGTCGCACTATGGTCTGTATGCGTTCTTTCGTGTGGCATTCGAACCTAGGAGACTGTGGCACTATGGTCTGTATGCGTTCTTTCGTGTGGCATTCGAACCTAGGAGACTGTGGCACTATGGTCTGTATGCGTTCTTTCCGCGTGGCATTCGAACCTAGGAGACTGTGGCACTATGGTCTGTATGTGTTCTTTCCGAGTGGCATTCGAACCTAGGAGACTGTGGCACTATGGTCTGTATGCGTTCTTTCCGTGTGACATTCGAACCTAGGAGACTGTGGCACTATGGTCTGTATGCGTTCTTTCCGAGGCCCTCTTATAACAAAAATCTACAAAGGACGGCATGGTACGAATCCTTCTCCATAAACCGTTGGCTAATTTGTATGCCAGATTATTCACTTTTAAAACGCGTGCGTGTTGTGACTTTTATGTGTTCAAACTAAATGTATCTAATCTCAAGTCTATTATTTTGAACATGTATAAAACATAACTTATCCCATTTTAAGGACACGCCGACAGCGACAGCAAAATCTCCTAGACACAAAACTTCCATACACCATGAAGGTAGAGGCGTTAAAAGCTATTGCAAAGGATTGTTTTATTTTATAAAATAACAATTGTGTTTTATACCTTCAATGGCCTCCAAAATTGAGTTATGATTTTGTTTACAAAATAAAGTTCTATTTCTGTACGCCCACATAATTCAATCTGAATTATTTAACATCTTATTAAGTTATACTTTTATGTTCTTGATCACCTATTTCCACAACTTTGACATCAGAAAATACCATGTGACATTGAATTTTACAGTACATTAACATTCAGTGCATGTCTTGAATGACAATTGTGAGGCGGCAGCTGTAGCTCACATATATTGAACTTAAAATATTAAAAATCGAACTATCGTTTATCCATATTTATGTGTTCCCCTTAGCTAGGTAACGCATATTAACGTAACATATTAGTAACGTAAAAATAATTTTGCATTCATTGGCAGTATTTTTTAACAAGACTTACTTGGCTAAGATTGTGTAGATTTCTTATTTCCTTTTCTTTTATTTTCTACTTGTATTTTCAAGTTATGGATCCGACCACAGGCGCTTGGGGTCAGGTATTTTTTTTTTTTTTCAATTTATTATTTTATCGACCAAGCAATGATATTTTGCTATTTTATCATATCTGACAACGTTCTGAACTAAATGCACCAGAAATAAACTGATTTTATTGCACTTTAAAATTTTCTTGATTTTCTCTATATATAATAAATTGAAAAAAAAATACCTGACCCCAAGCGCCTGTGGATCCGACTTCTCTCGTTGCTTAGGGGCCGAATCGGATCCTAGTGTGAGAGAGTTTGTCAGTTCGCTTGCCGAAGGTCGGTTGTTTTTTCCGGTTACTCTACCATCCCAAAACTGACTGCCTCGATTTAGGTGAAAAAAGTAACCTGGGTCCAATACTTCACAAATTTGGCTACGTCATGCGTTTTTATAAATTTGTTTTCCGTCATGGTCATGTTTTTACTTCAATAAATTGGCAAAAAGATGAAAAACAATTATCAATCGACTTTATTTACTGAAACTGGTGAGAAAAAAATCCCACTTCACTCGGTTGACTACGTGCTTCGGTAAATGTATCTATAGTCTTAAAAAGGGGACAAAAATATATAAATAGCTTTCCCTCTAATTAATCAACAGTAAGTTTGTCTTACTTTCCTGTGTATAACACTTACATTACAGGCTTGTCCAAAGTTTAACACTGAGCTAACGAAAATAAGTCGAAAGTCGGCTTCCATCGAGTGGCTGGGATGTGTATTGGCAGCTATTGGCCTAAAAGATGGCAGCTGTCAAAATGCCGTCGCAATATTATTTAACAAGGTGATTTGTCGTTTCGGCACTAATTCGTTAGCTTAATGTTAAACTTTCGATTGGTCTGTATGCCTACTGTAGTTATCACACAATTATAGCCACATTATATCATAGACTTTCCAGAAATTGTCATTGGCGATTCACACCTATCCTAATATATAAAGTTATCACGTATTACATATCCATAACTTAATGATGTGTTGTTTTAATTTTAACAATGATTCACAATGTCATGTGCTGATTTTGAATTTTATTAAAATAATGCATTCAAAATCAGCACATGACAACAATGACGTGTATATTATATAAAAAACTAAATGCAACTACTGTGGTACCCATCTAGCTAAGTGTCTTGACTCTCATACCCCACCAAATTGTATGAATAGGTGGTATAAACACTATGTTACCTCGATGATTTGGAGTAATATTCGAGTGTTTAATTTTCGAGAAAAGCACTTCAAGCAAAGCCATTCTTTCAAAACATAGCATTTTTCTTTACGTAAAACACAACACAATATATTAGTTGTAAAAAGCTATCAAGGCTATTAATTATTAATTAATATTAATTATTAATTATTTATTAAAATAAATGCAAGTCGCAAACATCGTAGGAAAGGCATTATCATGCACAAGCAATAAAGTGGCATGTGCTGATTTTGAATTTTAATTAAAATAATGCATTCATAATCAGCACATGGCAAAAGCAAGCTACCTACAAATAAATTAGTGATTCGGTTATTATAAAAGACCAGAATTATCAAGGTCTTATAAAAGTTTTAAAAAAAGTTTTAAGGCCGTCATCACAATATTGTTGACAAGAATGACGTCTCTGTATCCTAAATTTAATTTAACACAAAACCGGGTGTAGCTAGCTAGACGGGGGTTACTCATTCTTCCGGAGCACACGCCCTCACTACCATTGTTCTTGTCAGTTTTCAAAGTTTTTACTTTGTTTATGGGATTTATAGTTTAACATGGACCGGTATTCTTGTGTTTGATTGTTACAACAAATGTGCATTCAAACAACAGAAACACCAGTGTAAAAAAAAACATAAAAATACGCCACCAAAAAGTCAATCATTGATTTACAACCGCGTAAAAGACTGTAAGAACAACTATTATTACTTTTTATTATATGGTGATGTTGTAAACCTTACTGTTGATGAAAATATCTATGCTTTCGAAGTTGTCCAAAAATATATATTATTATCCAAAAGATTTTGTCAGTAACTCTCTCTCTCTCTCTCTCTCTCTCTTTCTCTCTCTCATATCATCTACTTTAACAATATAATACTTAATGCAATATTTAATTCTTCAACTTGATTTCCTGATCTTATAATCTTATGTATTTTAAGCAAAGACTGTGGAGACGAGTTAATATAAGACATTGGTCTTGTTCTCGAATCCTTCTCTTCATGTATATGTATGTTATTGTACAATTGTATTGCTTTTTTGTGATTAAAATATTGTTTAAACTAAGAACAACTATGCCATAATTGAACCACCATGTGATATTATTTGAATCATCCCGGCACAATGACTTAAATAACTGGTCAAGTTCTCCTTGGATTTGACAAGTTTCATGGGTAAATCGGCATTGAAAATATATGAACATAGCTAACAACAACTGAACAAAACTTTACAAATATAAAAACATTAATTTTATTAAAAGTGCATTAAGTTACAAAATAAATAACTTTAATTCACAAAATAAATAAATAATTTCATTCGCATTATAAAATCAACTCAATTCACAAAATCCTAATCTAATTTACGAAATAAATAATCACATTCACAAAATAAATATATAAATTCACAAAATAAATAAATAAATATATAAATTCACAAAATAAATAAAAGAATATATAAATTCACAAAATAAATAATTTAATTCACGACATTAATAAATAATCTAAGAGACATGTCACAAATCACAAAATCCTAATCTAATTTACGAAAAAAAATAATCACATTCACAAAATAAATAAATATATAAATTCACAAAATAAGTAAATGAATATATAAATTCACAAAATAAATAATTTAATTCACGACATTAATAAATAATCTAAGAGATAAAATAAATTATTTTTATAATACAGTACACCGGAAGTTGATAAATTTTACGTAAACGGTGCCCCATCAATCTCTGATGATATTTATGGATTTCGATATAATGTTGTCTGTGCGTGATTTGTATTTCACTTGTCATATTTCACAAAAACTCGGGAATTCCAGTAAATCCTGAACCCTGTATGTAATATCTCTTCATTCCAGTCTTATCTTCGATTCCCTGAAATACTAAACAGAAAAGAGAAAGATAAGTTTAGAAAGAACACATTAATATTTTATTCATGAACAAAATGTTTTATCAACTTAAATCTCTGAACTAGGCGTTTTTCGGAGGGTTTTCTTTAAAACTCTGAACGAGACGTGTGCTCACTATGTTGTGCATCCCTGTGTAAATAGGTATTTATATGTTTTAAAAGTGTCTCGTAAGCCAAATATGGCTGGAATCTACAAGTAGTTGGTTGCTATTTGGAGGGAACAAATTGTTTGAGCGTTTAATTTGCCCAAACCTTTGCATAATGTTCCTTACTCTAATCCAACCTCCTATTTTTAAGCCACAACAGACGGGTAACAACTTAATATCTACGGTGACATAAACTTTTATAAAGTATTAAGTCATGTCTAAAGCACAATCCAAAAAACAAAGTGAAAACTTTGAAAACTGGCTTTAATTAACTTAAACAAGTAAACATCCACCAGGGAAGTGAGATCGGTGCTCCAGAAGGGTAAGCACGTCCTTTTAAGCTATCTACAACCGCTAAGTATGAAAACTCAAATAAAAGTGAACATCCACCAAGGAAGTGAGGCCGGGTGTTTCCACCAGAAAGCTAAGCCAATAATGAAAACTAAATGATAATTTCAAGGTACTATATAGATACTTACTCTCTTTGGCTTTATTGTTTGTAGGACTATTACTGTTCATCATAAGTACTAACAATATCTTCGATCATACTGGAAATATCTAAAATAAAAAAGGAGTGAAGGTGTAATCTCATATTTAACAATCAACTGAGGGAGTAAATTATTGTTTAAAGCCGCACGTGCATTATTATAACTATCGGTGGCTGGAAATTGTAAACGTACAACAGTCAAGATTCTTTTACAGCCATTGTCAGTTTAAATCCGTCAAGCATGCATGAAAAGTGACCAGAAAAACCACTTGAAACCAATTTAATAAATTTATGGTCCGAACAGAGCAAGACATAGCCGTTTCCTCTGAGCAATCCGGTTTCCTCCACCATCCCAGTATAACTGAAATAATCTTGACTTGAGGTTTAAAACACCGTTACCACTGCGGTAGCTCAGTTGGTAGAGTGCTCGCTCCGTAAGTGGGAGGTCGTGGGTTCGAACCCCGGCCGCGTCTGACCCAAGACTTAAAAGTGGGTAGTGACTGTTCTTTCGCCAAGCACTCGGCATTACGAAATGAAAGTCACGGTTCTTTCGATAAAGAACCCTGCTGTAAAATGTCATCAGCGCAACGCACAGGCAAAATTTCTGCACCTTCGCCTATAGCTGGCGACGTCTCGATATAAGTGAAATATTCTTGACTGAGACGTTAAACACCATTACTCACTCACTCACTACTAAAACACCGTTACTCCATTCTAGTCCGACTTTGTATGGGTACTTATCGCAATTAAAAATGTGATTAAAAAGTATAAATACCATGTAGTTCCTGATCCCGGTTACTGACAGACCGTTTAAAAATGGCTCCACTGGAATCTCCAAATGTCCCCAGTTTGTCGGCACCTAGTAATGTTGGTTCCTGAGTTGGTTCTGTAAAATTAATAAAACTATATATAATCAACGTATCATTTACTGAATATATAAAAAATTTCAAAAACTGCAAACAGCACAGTTATTAACAAAATTGCTAGATATCTTTCACTATTTCATTTGTGCATGGATGTAGTTTCAATTTATACAAGATGTTAAAAGCTGCAGAACATTTTTAAGACTGTTGCTGAGCAGTGACAGTCAAGATTCTTTATTTTATATCCAGGATGTCAGTTCTAGGATGATGGATGAAACTGACATATCCGGAGAAAACAATCGGGAAACAAACTGACAAATATTATACCATCTGTTGAATTTATAATCAAACCAATTACTGGGGACATTATAAAGCTTTTAATTAATTTTGAGGACTTAATTACCAGTTGTTACTTTTGCATTCATTGCCAAGTACATGTTGTTAAGCTGCAACTCTGAATCTGTCAATATGACATGTCGTAGTTTAAATATTTCTCTCAGAAAATATTTTTTTTAAATCGATATGTCTAATGAGTTGTCTTTAAAAAATCCTAACTCATTGATGAAACAACACTAATTTTGAAGATTTTTCTAAAAAAAAAATTTTAAATGTATTTACCTGTCGCTATTGACGGTGAACTATTGCAGTATCTTGCTATGCATGTTGCGTTGTTTGTATTAATACAGAACTGGCACAAAACATCACCTATCAGGCTGACATTAGGCTCCTCTATGTCACCAGGACCACCTTCTGAAATATCAACAAAACTAATTGTAGCAATATGATTGATTGATTGATTGATTTTATGAATAGGGTTTAAAGTCAAGAATATTTCACTTATATCGAGACGTCACCAGCTATATTTCAAGTGACAAATAGTGACTTTTGCCGCATAGGGAGGCGACGTCCCATAGTTCTATGTTCCTTTCCTTCTCAACTTCCATGTCACATAGTGCAAGGGCAGATCTTGGTTCGCTTGCCGTGCGTCGGTGGTTTACTTCGGACACTCCGGGTTCCTCTACTGCCTCAACACTGACTGTGGATATATTAAGTAGGTGAAATTCTCTTGACTGGCTACTCCACTCCACACTAACTTTGTATGGTTACTGATCGCAATAACAAAATGGCGTAGAATATGTTTTGAAAATGGTATAATTACCATGTTGTACATCCTGCGCATTGCCGCTAACAGATCGTTTGTGTATGGCTTTTCTCAGATTTCCAAATGTCACCAGTTTGTCGGTAACTAGAAGTGTTGGTTCTTTAAATCGTTCTGTAAAAATAAAATTAATTATAATTAAAAAAGAATTAAATTATTTATTTCACGTGCCATATATGCCATTTTCGAAATTTTATAATTTTGTTAAAGTGTGCAACTCTATATTTAACATATTAAGAAATGCCATGTCGTAATCTGTTGTTTCTGTCGTAATTATCTCCCGCTTTCCGAAGAAAGAGGGGTCCCAGAGGTATTAAAAACGAGTTTCCGTCCGTCCGTCCATCCATCCGATTGTCTGAAATTATTGTCGGTGCAAATTCTCCAAAACTATGGAGTACTATTTCAAGCAACTTGGAGTAAAGCATCAACACTGATAGGAGATGCGCATATCGTTAACCCGAGTTTGCTCATTTTCCTGGGAGTTATAGTCCTTTGACTGAAATATTAACTTGCTGGTGGGGACTCATTTGATTGTCTGTCTAGGTTCGAATCTCACTGGGAGAGATAGTTTGTCAGTCCCTTACTAGTCCAAGGACTGACCGTCTCTATATAAGTGAAACAATTTTGAATACTATATCAAACAACATTATTCCTCTCCGCTTCACTGTCGTAATTTTTGGAATATTTCTTTTCAAAAATTATATAAATTTCAATATTCCTGATAAGAAGAAAACAATTAATTCACCATTGAAACAACACTAAGTTTGAAAAATTTTCCGGGAAAAATATTCTACTTAAAATGTAATTACCTTTCTTTATTGACGGTGAGTTATTGCAGTATCTTGCTATGCAGGTAGCGTTGTTTGTCGCAATACAGAATTGACACAAAGCATCGGCTAACATGTTGATACTAGGCCTCTGTTTGTCACCCGGACCACTGGAACCACCGGGACCAACTGATACTTTTTTAACAGCTGTAATATAAACAAATTGTAGGAAATTGATTGATTGATTGATTGATTTAATATGGTTTTACGTCCCAGTCAAGAATATTTCACTTATATCAAGACGTCACCAGCTATATGTAAAGTGACAGATTTTGACCTTTGCCGTATAGGGAGGGTTCTTTGGTGTGCCACGCCTACTATGACACGAGGCTCTCTTCCGAATAACCCCATGACGTTCATTCATAAATGACGAGTGTTTGGCAACAGAGAACAGTACTACTTCTCCAGACCTGACGGGGGTTCGAGCCCTTTCCCAACTAAAATATCACAGTGTTGAAATTGTTGAAAGATTAAAAATAAAATAACACTTCCTTCCGAAGCTCCAGGCCTCACTTCCATGATGGAAGTCCATGCCTTTAACCTAAATTGTCAGTTTCGAAGTTTTCACTCCGATATCTAATTTTATTCAATATTTTTTACATTATTTTTTAATATTTAACAAATAAAATAAAACATTAGGAACTATTAAGGACACTTTTCTGTAAATAATACATAATGTATAACAATATTACCTTTTCCTTCACAAAATCTTGTTATACAGGTTGCGTTTTTCGTCTTCTTACAGAATCCACATATCACATCCCCTATTATATGTTTACTCTGTGACTCGCGCGTATCTCTCAGTCCTAAAATGAGTTAAAATTACACAGATATTGAATGTATATTTAAAACCTGACACAAATTACTTATATGTAATAAATGGAAAAATTGTGTCAGTCCTAGATTTGTGTTATGTCAGTGAGAAAATTGGAACGCCTTCAATTATGTTTATTACGTTATGGTGCAGAATTCTACAATACATCCATTGACTCTGTTGAAGACAATCCTATTTACTTATTAAAACTAATTTAACACATGTATTTCTATTAAAATGAATTTATCTTTTAGTTTTGTAAAGTTGAATATTCATTTTAGAGATTATTTTTTGCATTAGATAATGGCAGATGAGTATTTGAATACATAAAATATATATGACCACGTTCCATAATACCATGAAATAAATAAATAAATAAATAAATAAACAAACAATTATTGGAATTTCCAGTTGCATGTATATCAAAGAAGAAGCACAAAATCTTTAACGGAAAACAAGCACATTTCATCAGATAACGCAATAAAAAAACACGAAAAATTACAAGTTAATGATAAAACAACAACATAAAAAGTAAAAACAAACACATATTGGGTTTACTGATTATAAATTCCTCGACTTTGGACGTACACTTAATTAAATATCCAGTGGTATAGTTATAGCGCTTTGTTGTTGGGCTCTAACTAATAACCTTGTTTTACAACAAGCGGTCTGCAAAATTAAAAATGTCTTTTTTTGCAAATCAATAAATTAACAACCCTTGAATATCATATCAAAAATTAATTTTTATATCTCCATTTACGTTTTAAAATAAAAGTACAATTTAGACCATAAGTTATTTTGTATGTATACTAAGTGAAAAAACTTTTTTGTAGAAAAAATAATAATCAAGTGCTCACTGTCTTTTATATTTCCAATGATTTCTCTTTCTGCTGGACGATAATATAATCTTCTGTAAAAAGCTCTGCTCTCCGTGTTACATATGATAGCAAATAAAACTATCAACATTGAAACGCTTGATTTTAAACACAACATTTTGATTTTTTTAAAATTATCGCTTAATCTTGTGCTGCAATGTATGCGATGAAGTTATTTAAATTATCACTAAATCTTGTGCTGCAATGTATACGCTGAAGTTTTTAAAATTATCACTTAATCTGCCCTGTATTGTATACGCTGAAGTTTTTTAAATAAACTCTTAATATTGCACTGTAATGTATACTCTTGGTTTCTAAGAATTCACAACTGATCTGTCAATGATAAGTATCGACTATTTATAGTGTACCAGAATGTGTATTGCATTATACTTACCTAACTGTACACATACCTATATAAGAAAAACATTTCCGCATGACAGGTAGTAAATATACCTGATGTAAAAGCTGATGTCAAATATTTCGGAAATCCAAAACAAAACCCTTCTAAACATTCTTATATGCATAGACATAGTTAACCATAAAGAACATTTTGTTTTTAACTCTCCTTTAAAAATTTTCACAATAAAATAATGTGCGGTTGGTCACCATCGTTTAAAACAATTTTTGCGTGGTAAAGCCACTTCCAGTCTGCATAACCCACAATAACTACTAACAAATGTATTTTTCATTTTTTACACAACGAAAATATTGCATAACATAGTATAACGTGATAGCAGCCCATGTACAATTCTAGGAAGAAAAATAACTTTCCATTGTAACATGTGAAATGTAGAATGTATTTTAAATATAATTATTTTTGTGTATTTTTATTCAGCTAGAATATGTGTAAAATTGTTTGTTTATGAATCCCGTTTTGAGGCCTCATTTTTTATTTCCTGTTACGGTATTTTGATGGATATGACTTATGGCCAATTAAACCTGCCTAATCCATTTCATCACAGGTAAACAGCCAATCAAAAGAGTCCGACTGTTGTTCTTTATTTCAATTGGATGTTGGTAAGTTTAGTAATTTTACTAAATATAGCAGTTTTACTATGTCCAATGATGTATTTTTAAAGCAGGCAAGTAAATAAGGCTATTGACAACACGTTTGAGCCTCCGGTAAAATGAAATTCCGTCCTAAGTTCACACATTACTCTTATTCAGATTATAACAATTTTCACCATATTATACCAGTTTTCATTTTACAGCACTAGACGGCCGTTCCGGAATTCAATTCCTCATCAGTAGTGCTTAGACCAAAACTGTGAAACCAAGACTTTTTTCAAGACGTTGAAAAGATACCAAAGGACAAAATGTCCTTTACAAAATTACTTTGCCTTAGTTTTTGAGGAATTTCAAATTTTAACTAGCAGCAAATTTAGACATTATATATTTCTTTTAATACAAAATTATTGCCTACTGAGTTTGTCGGGGTCGTTGACACATCCACCAGCAGAGATACCGGCTATGTGGTCATATTACACCATTGCTAATGTTACAGCACTAGACGGTCGTTTCGGAATACAGTGCTTGGGCCAAAATTGTGAAACCAAGATTTTTTCAAGATATTGAAAAGAAACCAAAGGACCAAAATGTATTTTACCAAATTAAGCTAAGTAAATACTTTGTATTAGGGAGTATACCTTAGTTTTTGAGGAATTTCATTTTAACTAGCAGCAAATTTAGACATCATATATTTCTTTCAATACATGAGTTTGTGATATCCTCGGGGTAACATCCACCAGCAGAGATACCGGCTCAGTAGTTTAAATTACATGACATATTATACCATTGCTAATTTCACAGCACTAGACGGCCGTTTCGGAATACAATTCCTCATCAGTAATTTGTTATATTGTTATATTTTATATTATACACGGAGACTTGAGACTTGATGGCATACGTATTGTACGTGCATGAAGGGATTGTTGTTTTTATTGCTTGGTTAAAGAAGGCTTAATTATGGACCTCTGGTTTGTAAATCAAGTCGTGTGTTTTCGGGTCCGCAAATAGTACTATAACCACACCACTGGACTTTACTCCAGTGTCCGCCCAAAGTCGAGAAAGTTTATCATCAGTTGCCCTAGTATTTGTTTGTCTTTTCTTTAATGTGTATTGTCGTGATTGGCTGGTTTTTTTTCCATTTACTCCTACATATATTTCCGTGTTCTTGGTTGTGTTGGCTGTTTCTATCATTGACTTGTATTGCGTCGTGTTCTTGGTTGTGTTGGCTGTTTCTATCATTGACTTGTATTGCGTCGTGTTCTTGGTTGTGTTGGCTGTTTCTATCATTGACTTGTATTGCGTCGTGTTCTTGGTTGTGTTGGCTGTTTCTATCATTGACTTGTATTGCGTCGTGTTCTTGGTTGTGTTGGCTGTTTCTATCATTGACTTGTATTGCGTCGTGTTCTTGGTTGTGTTGGCTGTTTCTATCATTGACTTGTATTGCGTCGTGTTCTTGGTTGTGTTGGCTGTTTCTATCATTGACTTGTATTGCGTCGTGTTCTTGGTTGTGTTGGCTGTTTTATCATTGACTTGTATTGCGTCGTGTTCTTGGTTGTGTTGCCTGTTTCTATCATTGACTTGTATTGTGTCGTGTTCTTGGTTGTGTTGGCTGTTTCTATCATTGACTTGTATTGCGTCGTGTTTTTGGTTGTGTTGGCTGTTTCTATCATTGACTTGTATTGCGTCGTGTTCTTGGTTGTGTTGGCTGTTTCTATCATTGACTTGTATTGCGTCGTGTTCTTGGTTGTGTTGGCTGTTTCTATCATTGACTTGTATTGCGTCGTGTTCTTGGTTGTGTTGGCTGTTTCTATCATTGACTTGTATTGCGTCGTGTTCTTGGTTGTGTTGGCTGTTTTATCATTGACTTGTATTGCGTCGTGTTCTTGGTTGTGTTGGCTGTTTCTATCATTGACTTGTATTGCGTCGTGTTCTTGGTTGTGTTTGCTGTTTTATCATTGACTTGTATTGTGTCGTGTTCTTGGTTGTGTTGGCTGTTTCTATCATTGACTTGTATTGTGTCGTGTTCTTGGTTGTGTTGGCTGTTTCTATCATTGACTTGTATTGCGTCGTGTTCTTGGTTGTGTTGGCTGTTTTATCATTGATTTGTAATAATGTGTCGTGTGCTTGAATGCGTTGGGTGTTTTATCATTGACTTGTATTGCGTCGTGTTCTTGAATGCGTTGGGTGTTTTATCATTGATTTGTAATAATGCGTCGTGTTCTTGAATGCGTTTGGTGTTTTACCATTGACTTGTATTGCGTCGTGTTCTTGGTTGTGTTGGCTGTTTTATCATTGACTTATATTGCCTCGTGTTCTTGAATGCGTTGGATGTTGGCAAATGTGCTATTTTCATTTGCATTTTTTTTCTATTTAAAAATAGAACTTGTTGACGCCTTTTAACACTGTCGTTTACCATGCTCCAAAATGACACTTCGAATGTGGTATACGCTTAGTAGGGGTAAATGATCGTGAATCTATTATATAAAGTGGTGGTAATTGTTGTACTTTTAAGGAGATTTGTTTTTGTAAATAAAAAGACGACCACGGTAGCTCAATTGGTAGAATGCTTGTTCCGTATGTGGGAGGTCGTGGGTTCGAACACCGACAGGGTCTGATCAAGACTTGATTAGGTAGTTTTTTCGGAATAGACCTCATCTATTGCTGGTAAGGTCTCGATATAAGTTTAATACTCTTGACACCGAGTCAAACCCCATTCAATCAACCTTGCAAACAAAAATATTGTATAGACATTGCCGATGATGTTTAATATAAAGTACAAATTCCATAAAAGCCAGAAATATACATGAACATGTAGCTACTTACACAAGTGTTATTTGATTTTAGAATAAACATTTATGCCAATGCGTGGCTTACTAATTTAAATACAATCAAAATACATCTGTAGAAATTTCTCAACTTTTGGGCGGATATCGATACTGCACAGACTGAAAAGTTGCCACCTGGTGCATGTGCCATGTGATGAATACTTAATATAAAAATGCAAAAATCCACAGATGTCATTTTCAACGCCACGCTTTAGAATAACGACGTCACATCGTCATTACCGGTACTACATAGCCGTGATCGCCTAGTGGTTAGGACTCAAAATATTTTGCATTATTGATTGTGGCTGCTGAACATAGATTGGATTGGTGTCAATAAGATTTACTCTTTTAGAGTGGTGTGTGATAACGGTGTCCAAGGCAAGATTCGCTTATTTTGAGGAGGTCAGTTCCGAGATGAAACAAAAAACCGGAGTGTCCAAGGGAAAAAAACCCAACAATACAGTAGATCGGTGTCATGTGGTCAATTTCAGGCGTCAACGTTCTTGCTTCATTCAGTCTATGGTATTGTGCATTTCATTTGGTCCTATGCACATGGGACAGATTTACTAAAGATTTGAAAACAATACCAAAGAATTATTTTATATGATATCGGACCACTACCGTAGTTCAGTTGGTAGAGTGCCCGCTCCGTAAGTGGGAGGTCGTGGGTTCGAAATCCGACTGGGTCTGACCTAAGGCTTGAAAGTGAGTGGATAGTGACTGTTCTTTCACCAAGCACACTGCATTACAAACCCTGCTGTATAATGCCATCAGTGCAACGCACAGGCAAAATTTCTGCACCTTCGCCTATAGCTGGCGAAATACACAAGTGAAAAATTCTTGACACAGACGTTAAAATCCATTACTCAATTCTTTTTATATATCGCGGGTAATTTTATCTCACCCTTTCGAAGAAAAAAGGGGGTTTAGTAAATTCAGAGTTTCCCAGTCCAGACACTTCTTTTCCCAAAATATGAAGCACTTATTAACGGAACTTGGAGTAAAGCATCAACGTTAACATTGATAGGAAATATGCAACAAGAGTTGGTTTATTCATTTTCCTGGTAGTTATGGTTCTTTGACTGTTTGGGTTCTCTATAGTCTTGAACATTTCATGGAATTTGGTTGAAAAAATGGGCCGTGCGTTTAAACTTGCGCTACATTTCGAAAATTTGGTAGAATATGATTTCAATGCAAATTGTTAATACATTTGTACTTTACTATATGGCCACACATAGAGACTTTGCTTTGACATTTTCTTGAAATGACCTTCAAATGGGTAAAGGTCAAGTAACAACAGTAATAGCAGATGTGCATGTTATTAAACATAAGTGCAAATCGCGGAAAGTACCTACCCACGGGAAATACTAATCAAAAACACACTTATCCAAATCAAAACCCAGAAGCAAAAACTGGAAAATTAGGTTAAGCGCGTAAACGTCCAACAGGTAAGTGAGACTAGGTGCTCGGGAAGGGTAGGCACCTCCTGTTTAGCTAGCTTCACTCATCAAGTGTGTAATCAAAACTGGGAATGAAAAGAACATGGATCTATGGGATGTCAAATATATCCATGGTAATTTTGTGTTGTCATACCTATCATAACAATAGTGTCATTTGTAATGCACTGTGGTCATATACAATTTAACATTAGCAAAACTAGTTTTAGTCTTACCTACTGTTATGGTATGGGGATAAAGTCTGTAAAGTGTTGTAGATTGCTATCATAGGCTTCCCGGTGTGTTTCACACCCATTCTCAGTAATAAGGCCCAAACAGTGTTATATTACAATATAATGAATTGGCTTTGGAAAAAACTAAAGAATAAATGTACCAACAGAAACTACACATTATATCTACAATTACCAATCACAGTTTTCTAGTTAATCCATGTATTTGATTATTTTCCAATCTCATAAACCTTCAAAATGATACAAACGTTACTGTTACCGGGTAAGGTTTTTATGTTTTAAATCGCCAAATCTTCAATATTTGGAAAGTAACAAAATTTAAGAATTGCTTTTGTTAATGCTGCATTGTTGTCATATCTAAAACTGGTTTCTGATGACAATGCAAACTATTGGTAAAATCTGGTGCCAAATAAATGTGTTACCAGCTCTATGATACAAACGTTACACATATAAAACTGTCTCCATGGTTATCATATATTAATGTCATACTTACCACTGACGTGGGCAAATTGAAGCTTATCTTACGCATACTTAACGGAACAATAAAATTTTCAACTTAACAGTCGCTATTGGGCCTGAACAAGCATGACACAAAATTGAATGGAAGGTTTTTTTTCATCAATACTTACGTTACGTCATTCATATGGTTAAATATTTTATCCAAGTCAAAATTAATATATTGTCAAACGAAGTACTTTGATATAATATTTAAAATAATCATCTTTATTCCGCACAAGTTCCTATTATTTAAACCACATATTGTAACAGTTGAAAAAAATACATACGTTACCGATACATACGTGATAACATCATTTGAAAATACACCTAAATCACGTCAAGTGACCACTATAATTTGTATAGTTCTAGATTTAAATTATAGAAGTGTGCATGTGAAGTTTTAACCACATCGATTGTTGTTAAAATAAAAATTCTCAAGCAAAAGTGAAACAGTCGAAGGTGACCTCTTTGGATGGCAAAATCCATTCAAAAATTTCAATTTGAAATAATACATCTGACTATATAGATAATAAACCTTGTCATTTCCATCAAACCCATGATGGTATGTCTACCCTTGATCCATAGTCTGGAATTCATTTTCCAAAAAATGATATATACGTTACTATAGGTAACGTATGTAATTAACACAAGTAACGTATGTATCAGTACTTTCATTTCAATTACAATGAAATAGTTAAGCAAACTGTCATTAGATACAACAATAAACAAACACTTAAAGTTTCTAGTTTAGTTACGTGTAGAGAAATTAAACAATTTTCAACTTCAAATTGGATTTTGAAACGATAGATGTCACTGGTCTAATTTATTTGATAATTTTCTCATAGATTTGAATACAACATTGTTCATTTTAATATTTGTTATACATACAAATCAAATACCTGCAATTTCATAAATTCTGATTATAAAGTGTAAATGCAGCGTAAAACAAAACTTCAATGGTCAAATGGGTGGTCAATATACATCCATATATCTGCAGACCCCCAGGTAACGTAAGTATTGGTATCTACGTTACTGGTCTGAATTACAAACACAGTTGCTGTCTAATGTTTCATGATGGACAAATCATGTCTTGAAATTCAGTCAAATTACAGAGATAAAGAAATGGGATATGATCGGAGTTCTAAATTGAGAGAAACTAAGAATTAAACTGAAAAAACAAACCTACTATTCCATGTGTCCGAATCACAAATCCAGAAGCAAAGTGAAAACTTTGAAACTGACAAGTTAAGTTAAACACATGAACTTCCAGAACAGATAGCCGCCAAGGATAGTGGTTATGTCTCTTTGGAACCAGTCCCTGTTACGTCATTAACAACAGTGGTCATACTCTTCTTAGTTTTAGGTTACCTTCTATTTAAATAGGGGTAAAAACTATACAAGTTCTGACAAGAAGCTAAGAGGGAGCTTAATGTAATGTATCTAAAGACGTTAAAATTTTAAAAGATAAATCATGAGAAAGAAATTTCAGATAGAAAACTTTCATATTAGAAAGGATAAAAGAGTTACATTTTCAAATGAGAAGTTAACATTATGAAAGCAAACAGAAAGTGATGTATCCATTATTGACTTGACACCCAACAAGCGAAGCTCAGCAAGAAAATTCTTCTTGGTAACACCTTATGACAAATATTAAATACATGTATAGTGATAGAATCAACAACAAAATATGAGTGATTTTGAAAGACACCATATACATGTTATGTTTAGCAATATAATTTTCCAACAATAATCGGTAATGGGCCTAAACTGTGCATCATTGCTGGCTGATTTATTTCATATTGCAGCAGAATTTATGTAAAACCGTTTTTAACTTGAAGGATGACTGTAACAAAACCATTTAACTCCACATATATACATATACATGTACATGATGTCTGGTATAGGATTTTATAATTCTAAATTGGAAGGCTTTTGTGAATGTCATCTATCTTAAGGATATTGAAATAAAAGATACAACTGATCCTTCATGTTCTGCTTCATATTGGGACTTGTACCTCAACTATGGCACCCACGTGGACTTTATAAAACGAAGCAAACTGCTTCATTACTAATACCAAAATACAATGGACATTGTTGATTTGTTCTCACTTTCCTGGTGAAAGTTCGTGTGTTTAACTTTATTTGCAAATTTTCAACGTTTGTTCTCTGCTTTGGGATTATGAAATTGGAATGGATCGGTATGAGAGACATGTTAAGTCACATGATTGATTAAAAGATAATTAGAAGAAAAAGAGATCGACTTTAAATAAATTGACTGGTATAGACAGTAAATGTTTGTAAAAGGCACATAGCATGTAAGATTTTTCAGTCTATCCTGAATTTAGAAACAGTATAACCAATCGGGTGGAGAAAAAAGTTGTTAGAAATAAAGGATAAGTCCAGATTTCAGGTTTAAAAACTAAATATGAAAAGCACTACTGGAGAGAAAAATACAAACAGTGGTTCCTTTAAAGATATGACATTTTAATCAGCAATTAAGACTTTCTCATTCCATTAGCCTTGTTTTTTAGAATGTAACTCGGGTCTATTTTATTGAATTTCTTTAAAGGAAGACATGTCACTGAGTTACCAGTATGTAATTGTTACATACGTGACTTAACAGTTACATACGTTACTTACTTACTTAATTATTTTTGTCACTAGAAAAGTGAACATTTACATCATGATAATTGATAATTTTAAAGGCTTTATATCTCTTGTTGTCTTAAGAAAGAAATTGAAGACTTCATTGTAAACGATACCATGTACATAGTTGTATTATCGGTTAAACTGTTACATACGTTACCGATAAATAGTTTTTGTCATTTCGCTAGAAAAGTCAACATATATACCAATATCATGTGTTCTATTGATAAGTTTTATAATTTTATTATGGAAAACAAGAGTTAATAATTTGTAATATAATATAATTTAGCTGTCTTTATATTGACTCAAAGTCATCTACAGGTGCTACATACGTTACCGAATACACTGTTTACTTAAGTGAAAATTATCTTGAAGACAATAAGTTTTGTACAGTTCTTTTGGTTAGCAATTTCATCAAGACATGTTCGCATTTTGATTTGAGTGTTGATTAATGACTGCCTGTTTGAAATTTTGTTTCTGTTACCAACTTGAGAATACAGAAATAAATTTATTGTATTTTTGCGTAAAAATAGTTTAATTTCTGTAGACTACAAACATCGTCATTATCATTTCGATATGCCGAAGTGGTCTCAAGGCACATTTTTAAATTAATAACAATGTAACCTAATGTTCAAGCATAATAAACATATAAATACTACTACCTGGTATGAATATGATGAACTTTAACTACGGTCACGTAAATATCAACTCATTTAAATACAAATGGTATGTATGTAACAATAAAGTGAAATTACAACCAAAATAATCAATTGGTGTTAATAATTTTGTTGTTTCTGAATCTTCTGATATGTCCAGTCTCTGAAAATACCAGAAGTTCATTGCTTGTAAGACTTTTATTTTTCATCATCTTGAAATAGTGAATTGGGCCTTATTACTGAGAATGGGTGTTCACCAAATCTTGGACACTGGTGTCACGACTCGATTGTGTTCATATTTTATTTATGGATAACTGGAGATTAAGGCCCTATCGATCCCTTCCATTGTTGATCAAATAGAAGATGTAGTTCTTTAGTCAAGCTGCTTTACATATACCAATGAGTTGCTATGACCCTCCAACCCATAGCAGGTGTTAACAAATAAATCATAAAGAACACCTAGAACTCACTGTTGTATATAGTATGGGTATACATTTCTACAATTTCGCATACAGCTGGTGGTGTCTCAATTTAAGAAAGGGGGCATCCGCGGCTGTGTGGTTTAAAGTCTGTGCTTGCAATGCCTCTCACAACCTAAGTTCAAATCCCAATGGGACAAATCCTAATGCTCTGTTGGTTAACTTTCAGAAGATATATGATTTTCTGATTACTCCATTTTCATCAACAATTCAAAATCTAACTGCCTTGATATAAATAAAAGAATCAAATATTGTTACTCCATCCAATTTAAGAGTACCTTGATTTGAATGTGTAAAACATAATTATCTGTTTACCAAATTATTTCAGGTTATTTACTGGATGTAGAGGCAAAGTGGTTGGCATTGTGTGGGAGACCAACCTGGGTAGCATAGTGTGTGTTTGATAAAGACATTCCATTCCCATCCACCAGGTGCTAAATGGATAGATACTAGCAAGAGTGGATGGACTTGCTTCATTGCATTGAAACATGAATAATCCCTTGTTAGGTTAGCATATAGGCCCAGGACAGAGTAGAGTTGAGTAATGGTGGTTAAGGTTCCAGTCAAGAATATTTCATTTGTATCGAGACATCACCAGCTATAAGCCAAGATGAAGAAATTTGTCTGTGTTTCACTGATGGCATTATACAGCAGGGTTCTTTAGCGTGTCATGCCCACCGTGACACTGGTCCTTATTTATTTTAAGTTCCCATCATAAAGAACTGTGACTTTCATTTTGTAATGCCAAGTGCATGGCGAAAGAGCAGTCACTACCCACTTTCATGTCTTGGGTTAGACCTGGCCAGGAATCGAATCCACAACCTCCCACTTAGAGAGCACTCCAGCACTGTATCGAGTGGTCCCAGGACAGAATATAGAAAGTTTATTATATGTAACTGTCACCATGCATGTATTTGTGAAAGTAAATGACCATATGCTAACTTTTCATAGAAAATTTAATAAACTTAACTAAGGTTTGATATTGATATCTACCTTAAGTCTAGCTGTAACTGTAAATTACCATGCACATTCTAGATTAACTATCATGTAAAGTACTGACCTTGTTTTTCAACACCTGAAATGTCTGCAGTGGTAACCTTTTACACTGTGAAGAGATGCAGATAGATATAGCAATTATCCCTTACAACTGTGCTAAGAACCGATAAATTCAAGTTTCTTGAATTTTCTATGAGAATTTTGCATTATAATTCATTGCCACAAATCTTGACACTCTGGTTTTCTCCACCATACCCGAGCCAACCACCTGGATATAAGTAAAAGATTCTTTACTGGGGTGTAAAACTCCACTGCTCCACTCCACTCACTGCCCCAAAACACAGTGATGCTAGTAGTAGTTGACCCCAGTACACTAAACAAAATCACAACAACTTATATAATATACCATTTTGTTTATTTCTCTTCAGAATTATTTTTCTTTGGAGATCACTCATTTTTTAAAGTTTTAACAGGTATTCAACAACATTTATATCCCAGTTCAGACATTCTGACTCATATAAACCATTTATAACAAAACTCTGATGCCCTCCTCGTAACACACATAATAAAAAACAAATAAGCACAAAAATAATACAGATACGTAGATTTCACATATAAGCACCATATTTATGTGTATCAAAATGTGTGGTTTTGGTCATCATCACATTTAACTCTATAAAATCCAAATTCTTGACCAATAAAAGCAAAAAATGATTATCAATGAAATTATAATTGAAATCCCAGGTAAAAAGGAAAAAAAATTAAAATCCCTGGTAAAAAGGAAGAAAAACATTAATAAAGCTATAAGTTTTTATGTAATCCATATGTTAATGTAATGAAAATAAAATATAATAATTTTAACAATAAAATTGTTTTTGGAAAAAAAAGAAAGAAAAAAATAAATTTCTTAACAGCCTAAATTCATTCTACAGGATTTTATATCTGAATTTACCATCATGCAAGGATTTAAAAAAAAATATAATAAAAATAAACAAATTCCACCAATCTCTATATACCATAAATTTACATATATTTATATATAACTCAAGTGTAATACTTATCCATTTTGGAATGTATGAAAAATAAGATTATACCAGAATTTATATACAACAAATTACTTAACTCGTGCAGATGATTTGGAGCAAAAATATATATTCTTAAAATCATGCAGCAAGCAAGTAATGATGTATACATGTCAGTCACTTACTAACCAGTAAAAAAAAATACAATACACAACCCCCACCCTAAAGTTTTCATAACAGTTTTTTTTTTTTAATTTGGTAAAATTTCTAGCATGATTCACTTCAAAATTTATTCATACAAAAGTTACTTCCCTTTGACCATATTTTTGTAGTAATAATTATTTATGAGGTTATGAATTTTTGGCAGTCAAGTGGATGAATTATAAAATGAAAATATTATGCATAAATATTTTGTTTACAAACTAAATGTAGTAATGCGACAACAAAATACAAATTAAAAAGTCATTGTGCTGAAGCTACAAACATGAACATCATCCATTTAAATGCCCTAAAAACTTCATTATTGACCATCAAAATTCTCTGTCTTCAACAAGAGGTAATAATTATGATCAAGCATAACAAAATGAAATAAAGTATAGTCTGTCAGCGATATTTTGGCAGTGTTTATAAACATGGGATAGTCTATTCTACACAAATAAGTATCAATACTGTGTTCTCGTATGGATATAATCACGCCTGCATGCATTTATTTGTAAAACCACCTTTATCTATGATCCCTATTTAAATTTTATAGACTCATCCATGCTGATAAACACTCTGCTAAAATAATGCTGACAGACTATATAGTATATATGAAAAGGTGCTTTATTTGGGTTCTGTAATCAGTTTACCAGTATGAATCGTGTCATTTTAAGGCACATATTGCATTGAGGACACAGTGAAATGAAATCAAACTACTAATTCAATGTTTAACAACATCAAAGTTTTAGTCTTACAAATAATAAACAACCTTTTCATATATATACTTTTTTGCAATACCTGAACTGAAAATAGCAAAATAAATGAAATGATATTGTCATCCCTAATGTCATGTGCTACTTCAACATTTTGAATTTTTATGAAAATATAAAATACGACATTTGATAACGCATTCAAAAGTAGCATGCTACTGGCATGTAAAAAACAGGAAAAGGAAGAAAATAATCTGTACATCTTTGTACAAAGAAACAAAAAAGATCCAGGTTTACGCTGATACCTAGAATCAAAAGAAAGATAAAAGAAAATTACAATAAACAAACTGAAACACAAAATAAACTAAATATTAACAGATTTCAACTCTACTGGTAGTTCTAAAAAGACTTCAATTTACAAACAGAAAGGTATTGCACTAAATGAAGACATTGCAAGGAATTGGAAAGGAAAACAAAATCATCGTAACAGCTAAACTGAAAACTGAAAAATTATATCAACTCATTATTTTCATAAATAACATACTGCAGAAGTTTCAAAGGTCCTGATAAAGATAATGCCCAGATAGAATGGTCATTATAGTGTCTCTTACCATAATTAATTTGACAACACTCAATTTTTCAAAAACTGTAAACTCTTTCTGTTTTTCAAAATTTATCTAATCTGAATTCAAAAATATGACTGAACATGATAACCATTTGGAATGTTCACTGCTAAGCACTGAGAAACCGGGAAAATTATGGAAATTAATAGAACCGTTACTATTTCATCTTGTAAGAAAACCTTTCACTATTGGAATCTAAGGAAGGCAGACTTGTCTATTTTATCTGCTTTATGATCTATAACTACCCTAACTATTAAATTTTATTTTAATACATGTATACACAGTATCTATAAAAAGTCTTTCTAAAACTACAAGGCCACATTTATTTCACAGTGAAAGCACCTTGTAACCGTTTGATTAAATTTTTCTAAAACAATTGTCATGAGATTTTCATGTTCTTTCTGTTTCAAACAAATGAATCCCATTAAAAATCCACAATTTCTAGTACACGACTTAATGAAGAACCATATAGTCCAAAACAATTTTACAACTTTACAAAAATATTGCCCAAGCATTAGCAAACCAAAATTTAACATTATTGTGTTTTCAATAGTGGTTTTTAAGGTATATATTTAGCAATTTAGTTGTCGGTTTCATATTTTTTTTTATTAAAAACAAAAATTACACTTACAAGAATACAATTTACTTAAGAAATAATTTTTCAATAAAAATATATTTAATTTAATGATATCAAACACTGGGTAGTTAATATCGATGAAGTGTGCTTGTTTTGTCAACAGAGTATTTGTCATAATGTTGCATTTCATGTGTACATTCATTTCATTTAAATATGTCACATTTCATTGGTTAATAATGTCACAACAACAATGTCAATTTCATATGTAGGTCCTTTTTGACACATTAATGTTGTAATGAGTTCTTGTCTTCTCAATATTTACAAAATATCTGTACTCCTATTTACAAATTTACAACTAAATACAACTATTTACATATTTCACAAAAATAAATCATTATCTCGTCTGTGAATATTGTAGGTTTATGAATATAATGTGAATATTCAAATTATAAAGCTACATAAACTGGAAATGTATGACCAACTGCTGAAAATGTCATAATTTAAATGAAAATGTTCCGGGACCTACTACCAATGTTCACCAAGAGTTCACAAAATTAAAATTCACATTTTTGGTCTGTTCAAATATTTCAGAATGTTGAATATTTAAGGTTTGGTAGTATAGTTTCAAAATGTTAACTATATAATGAACAATCTTCAGGGTTGTTTTTCCCTAAGATGTATGCCAAATTCTGCTAAATGTCAAAAATTTATTCTCTGAAATTGCAAATGTTATCAAGGATGAAAGTGTTAGTTTTAGTTACATTTTGGAGGTTAATGTAACAACAAACATGCATAATTCTTATGGTCGATGCTGCATTTCATTTGCAAGCCATTGTTTCTGAAATTCATTTACAATCCAATCTAAAGTTTAATAATACAATTTTCTGTAAAAAAAAAATCAATTTGCAAAGAACTGCCAGGTTGGCAGTTTATTCTGCCTTGGAAATTCCTTTGAGTGGTTTTAATTTCATCACAACCATTTAGATAAGACATCACAGTAAATTAATATCTTTGTAAGGATAATATATAATTATATAATACATATTTACATGAAAATATTGACATTTACATCAGGTATTTACACGAAATATTTACATCAGTTTTACATGCCAGTATAATTACAAACATTTGCATAAAAATACACCATTGTAGAAACACACATTTTGTAAATTTTATTTATCATTAGCATGGACTATTCAAATATATATTAATTTTGTGTCAGTACAACATTATATGTTGTTTATTAATTTCTAATAACTAAGATTATCTTTATCCATTGGGCAGTTAATACAGAATTCTAGCCTATTGCTGTTGCATACATCATATCTAATAAGAAATCAACTAATTTATCAATAATATCAACAAGTTGTTATATGACAATCGGTCAACGGATTGAACCGAGTCAAAAATATGTTCAGGTTGATCAAAAATGATGCATATGTGTATGTAGTATTAAATCCTAAATAATAATGAGCACTAACACTAATACATTCAGCTATTGTGATATTATCGCAAGTTGTGTGTCACTGGTCAAGCTTTCAGTCCAAGATGACCTTCATCAGGACCTTATTGATGGCTGTATGGTGCTGGTCAAGTTTTCAGCCCAAGTCGACCTTCATCAGGACCTTATTGATGGCTGTATGGTGCTAGTCAAGGTTTCAGCCCAAGTCGACCGTCATCAGAACCTTATTGATGGCTGTATAGTGCTGGTCAAGTTTTCGGCTGGAATGGCCATCACAATATCTGACGACGTTAGTGTTTGTCCTAACTATAACTGAGTAGTAGTATTGGAAAAGTGATATTTATTCTACAAGTATCGTTTCTACTATATGCCAGTAAACTGGATAGTATTCAAACTAAAACCGGTTTTACATACATGTATTATTAATCCTAGTGAAATACTGACATCAATATAAAATATTAATAATTACTCATTTGAATATGAAATATACATCATTATCATAATTACTGCCACATCTGAGATCTCGTAAAAACATCAACATTTTATATTTAGCTAAACAGGATATTGAACCTGTGAAATGAATAATTAATTACTGTGGAAATGATTATGAAATCACATGGATTAAGGATGTACTTTTAAGAATCATGAAATTGAGGACAACCGGATATCTGCACTTATTACTTCAAGGAACCCATTTACAATTCAAGTTTCCTTATAGTTTTCTCATTCTTTAGAAAAAAAATATACCAAACTGACACAAGCTCTGGCAAAACTGGTGCCCTAAACAAAAAAAATATTAAATCTATAACTGGTATCCAAAATATTGCCATTGGCTTCTAATTTCTGACAAATTCTTTCAAAAAGTAACCTTTATTAGCAAACTTGTTGTGTACGTATACTTTAAAAGAATTAAGATTTTCACAAATTTTGAAAATTTGGCTACTAATAACTTTGAATTTGTTGAAACCTAGTTAAACCATATATGGGTACTGTAGAAAATCCTGCATACAAGTCAAATGTCAAATATATATATATATATTGATTTAAATTTTGAAATCTTTTTGAAATTCTTCTAAAATTCATAGGTACAATATCTATTTTTTCAACAAAAATATGCATCTATATCTAATGAGTATCAATGGAATTAGCACAACCAAATCATCAAAAACATTCAAATTATAACAAAACTATTACACTAATTCAATCTTAATTATGCGGTGATCTTTTGCCTTTCATATATTCCATCCATCTCTTAGCGGTATTGGCAAACAGCGGGTCTTTATCGATTAAACTTAAAATTAACAACTGATTAATATGAACTGTATGATAATCCCAGCGTGCTCTGTTTGGCGCGATTCCTAGCGAAATATGCTTTAAATCGTAAAACGTCCCAGAACCATTATCAAACATTAATAACATGTGTCTTAAGGAATCCATTCCTGCATTATACAATTTGCTAGCATGTTCTGCCGTCTCTCCCGACGCTGTCTGTTTTAAGTCATAAAGACCCATTAATGAATATATAAAACCGTTCAACACAAAACTACTTGGTGTCGTTGGATATTCTTCGTACCAATGATATTTCCCTGCATATTTGGTGAGAACACCTCCATGAGCACTATCAATTTCGAATATTTTCAAAGCTTTAGAAGCTGTATTTAAATATTTTTGGTCTTTAGTTCTAAGATACGCTCTCACTAATAATGATATAGCCTGACCCTGTCCCATGGCGGAATACCAGCCAGGAGACAGCTCAAGCATCTCTGGTACAAGCTTGCGGGTGACCATGATGGGCCATCCGCCTTTATGATCCTGTCGTCGCACCAGATAATTGGCTGCATCAAAGAAATTATCCAGATGAGCGGCCGACGACAGGGAGACATTGTCAAAGAATCCATGTCCTCGGAAACACACTGCAGCTATTCTGGCAACACTTTTAAATTTTGCCCGTTTATTTTTTGTCATTTTTAATGAAAGACCTTTTTGGAAATCTATCATGATTTTTCTAGATAAATGAATCCACTTATTTTTCTTGTCACTACCTAACCCATAATAGAGGTCCCTGTCATCCAGATATATGAGTGAATCAGTTAGAATGTAATGAATACGGAACAAGTTTCCGTCCCCCGTCCGTAACAACACTGTCACACTACCATTATTTATAAATTTAACATCCAATGTAAGTGTCACTAATTTGGCTTCATCCACTGATAAGGTTACACCTGGATTTTTTATATTTTCTGAAAGTACAATCAAGAATATAGATAAGTAAAATTGTATATTTTGATCAGTTACATATCTGTACTATATAGTAGAAGTGTCCAAAATGCAATGAATTGATGGTACCTTGTATATTTAATTTTAAAAGGTAAAGTTCTCACACCAAAAAAAATTGAGAGGAAATGTAGATGATGCACAAAGGGAGATAACTGCATATTTTTCAAATGCACACTATAAATGTTAATTTCCCTATAGTGTGAAAGCATGGATGCCACCTCATAAAAAAAGTGAAATAATCTTGACTTGAGCTTCATCAAAACTCCACTCCATTCATATTTCTATTTTATATAAAGTTGAAAATAAACATGTTTTATATGTTGCTCATATACATGTATTTTTATTTAAAGTTTTCTTCACCTCTAGCTGGTGGTATTAGATACAAGTAATATATTCTTGACTGGGACATAAAACCCCATTTAATCCATCAATCAATCAACTATAAGTTTTAAACTCTTTAATAAAGTTGAAAAAATAAATACAAGTTGTCATATTTTGCTCATATATAGGCTCTTAGCATAAACATACATTCCATATGGAGGTTATATACATGCAAGTTTAAACTTTCCGGAGCAAGGTTTGTAAATTTCACTGACCTGGAGTGTTAAATTCTACAATATTATTTTCCTCGTTTATTCTGTCTGTTTTCGTTCTGATTTGTGATATTCTATCCGGTAACAGCCAATCAGACAAGTCGTTTCCTTCTCCGTCTTCGAGGATTATGACACGAGGTTTATGCTCTGTCAAATATTTACTATAGTGACTCAGTCCAAACTGGGCTATCTGTATAGGATAATAATGTCCTTCTGAATTCCACTGTGTAGATACTGGCACACCTGAAATATTTCATAGATAAAATGGAATAAAATTAATTAAGTCCATCAGTTATTTGTGCATTTGATATGATCTTGTACTCCAGAGATACACCAAAACACATCTAGTCAAAGACACAATCTAGCCTACTCTATACTTAACAAGAAGCAGTAAGACATAGAAAATCTTATTCGGAGGACTACTGCAGTTCAATAAACCTTGTCAAGTGAATTAAAATAGGACTAACAAAAGAATGAAAAATATAAAGCAACAAATATTTTTCAACTTAATTATATTTTTGAAAATAAATTTTCTTTACTCGCAAAAGCACAAATTTATTTCATTGCTTAGCACACATAATGCTTTTTAAAAATTTGTTTCAGAAATTATTTCAAATCAGTTTAATTTATTTCTCAGCAAAACAAATGATTAAAAAACTTTATGAGAATAAAAAATTGTATGGTTGGGCATACAGATCAAAAAGCAAGGAAAATGAAGGTTTGAAAATCTCATGTTATATTTCCATTCCTATTGGCTATAATTAGCTTAACTTTTAAAAAATTCTTTAAAAAGTCAACTATTAACTTCAAAAATTCTTTAAAAAAGTCAACTGTATTAACTTTTTGTAAAAAATGGTTCAAAAGGACTAATATTCATAAAATTTTGGAAATTTAGGCGCTAATAATTTTGAAATTGTACATACCCTCTATTGCACTAATACATTTCACCCTGCCTCTCTCTTCTACGTTATATGAATCAAACATCATGAACACGCCATCTGGTGAATAATGTTCAGGAAGTGGATGAACGTCGGAGTAACTGTGATGAAATCCAAACCGATCAGAACCATCAGAGGAAGTCTCAATTGATCCATATACCTGGAATAGACAATAATTACCAGAGTTATCTTCCCTTACACCAAACAACCACAAAAAACTTGAGATCTAAAGAGTTATCCCCCTTACTCCAAATACAACAATTATTTTTCTAAACTGAATAATGGTATTTTGTACTTGAATATTTCATTTTGTATCATAAAACATTGATACCAAAATAAACTAATTGCTCAAACAATAAGCCTCACGGGTTTATCCATTTCACAGATCTAAAGAATAAAAGATATCCAAGCAACAGTTTCATAATTTTTACCTCAAAATATCTCTGTATAAAGGAAAATGGCATAAACACATCTTTTCCTTCTTTTTTACATTTGACAGAATAATCTCCATTAATTAAACAATCAATTTCCTTGGTAGTAGTAGTAGTAGGGATGTCCATTTCATATGTCTGTTTCAGTGATTGTGCCTCTCGCTGAATTCTAATTGATGAGTCAAAATCAACTGGTGCATTTCCTTTTCCTTCCCTATCAAAAGAGATTTAACAAAAATATTAACAGTGGTCAAATACTAGTAATGGATCTCAGAAAGGTCAGTTTTTAAATACTTTTATCTTAATTTGTTTATTCTTAACGTAAGTCTCGCAGTGATGACAGTCAAGATTTTTTTCATTTATATGGAGATGAGCAGTTGTTGGACGGTTGAGGAAACAGAATGAAGTGAACTGGAATAATTGGCTTTATGCCCCAGTCAAGATTCTTTCACTTATATCGAGACAGTACATTCTAGTAGGATGGATGGGAATTGAAATACTTGGAAGCAACCACCGACTTTCAGCAAGCAAACTAACAACCTTTTTCACACTAGAATCTACCTAAATGGGATAAAAACCATAGAAAATGAGACGTACTACCATCCTAATTGTTAAGTTAGTTAGTAAGTTGAATGTTTCTTAATGTTGCATCAGCAATTTTCAGCTATTCACAACTAGAACTATTTTATTAATCTCTATGGATTAATCTATAAACAAGTTTGTGTATGCATGTGGTGTGCAATGTGTTGTATGGTCTGTCTAATACTAGTGCACACTCAGGGCAACTTTAACCTGCTAGCCCACAGAGTTGGTACGCCGCAGACAATCGTACCACTCCTCCAGTCATATTATACTGATACCAGGTGAACCAGTAAATGCTAACGACAAGGAAAATGAACTTTCCCATATGTGGTCTGAGCAGGACTCAAACTCAAGAGAGAGCGGTGAGAGACTGGATTTATAGACTACTGTCTTATCCATTAGGCCACTGCAGCCTCAAAGTATTTGTTAAGACAGTCTAGCCAGTGAATCATGAAATAAAGTACTAAGCCTGCACATATACACAGGTCATATTAAATCTTTAGTAATCTAGTAAACTGTCCCATATTCAAGCCAAGGAGGGTCCTATCAGTACCCTATCAGAAAATATTTAATCATTACTGTCATACATACCTGAAAAAGTTATCATCCTGTCTGTTGACATCACAGTGCCCCCAGTTGTACACTGTCAACATCAAGGGGACAGTACCCACTAACATAATCAACAACTTCAAACTTATCCTAGCCATTATCATACTTCTGGTCTTTGTCACTCTACAAATACACATATATAAAATACATTAATATATACACATATAATTATAATAAAAGTATTGTCAGTATCTGCAATAAAGTCAGGATTCCAAATATAGACCAGTCCACGAGCCAGTGTGAGACATTCTTACCTGTCCAGATGTGAAATTTTGACTTGTCCAGTGTGTGAAATTCTAACCTGTCCAAATGTGAAATTGTAGCATGTCCAGTGCGTGAAATTCTGACCTGCCCTATCCAGTGTGTGAAGTTCTAACCTGTCCTGTCCAGTGTGTGAAATTCTAACCTGTCCTGTCCAGTGTGTGAAATTCTAAGT
Source organism: Anadara kagoshimensis (assembly GCA_021292105.1). Taxonomy (NCBI): domain Eukaryota; kingdom Metazoa; phylum Mollusca; class Bivalvia; order Arcoida; family Arcidae; genus Anadara; species Anadara kagoshimensis. The sequence goes on along the minus strand of CM037870.1, from coordinate 20,964,272 downwards.
GTCCAGTGTGTGAGATTCTAACCTGTCCAGTGTGTGAAATTTTAAGTGTCCAGTGTGTGAAATTCTGACCTGTCCTGTCCAGTGTGTGAAATTCTTAAATGTCCAGATGTGAAATTCTAATCTGTCCAGATGTGAAACTTATTTAGTGGTATGTGAAATTCTAACCTGTCCAGATGTGATGTGAAGTTCTAAACTGTCGTTTAATTTCAATATTTAGTATCACTTTCTTTTGTATCCCTCACTACCCAACAACCCACCCAGGCTGCAGCTCAAAGAAGCAAAAAGTGGTATAGCTACAAGTATCAATTTGGCTAATGTGCATTTTGAACAGAACTGCTAAAATACTTTAGATTACAGATATCTCTAAACATAAAACATTTACAGAAATGTCTATTCCCAGGTTCCAGTAAACGTCATGTAATGACAATCCATTTAAATCCATAAAATTCATTTAACACTTGCTAAAAATGTATTAAAAATATTTGAAAAACAACTTCAAAAGTGCATGAAGGTTATACATATCCCATTAGCTTATTGGTCTCCATATGACACATGGTATACATTAGTAATAGCAAAAGTCCATTAATGCTAAAAAGATATTCACTTTAATTCAATATGAAACATCTGTTTTTAATATTAGGTTCAAATACATTAAAATATAATTTAATTTTTTTTAATTGATAATTCAAAACATAACTTTTTTTCTTTTTTTAGAAAATTGTAGCTACATGTATTATAATTGCAGTCTGTTAAATATAAAGAGACAGTCCTAAATTAGATCTCAATGACTTATATTTAACATGACCCCAAATAAATAAATTCATGAAACCTTGAAATTCTTGCATTAAATTTACTGTTTCATATACAGGTACACAATTTCAATGAAAACTTAGAAATTGTTTATATTACTGCAATGTTGTTATATTTTATTTTCATAAAATATTCATCAACCAATGTTGCAACTTGTAATTAAATGAGGAAAGAGTTTCATCTGCACCCTTCAATACTATTTTTTACGCATTGAAAATGCCTTAAATTAACCAAATAAAGTAAATTTGAACATTTTTTATAAATTAAAAAAAGATCAACAGTTTTACACAGAATTTAAAATGAATTGTGATTCAAAAAAAAACTCTTACCTTTGATGGTCAGTGTGACATTTTAACTGACCAATGTACTAGCTGACCACCTGCTACACAGATGGACATATTTATACTACATGTCCTTGGTTAAATTAATAATTGAAAAATGAAAATTTTATAACAATTTGATTACTTGACCCAATATTAATTAATACAAATGATTGCACTTAAAAGCCAAAATAAATACAATATATTTACCAGGTAAATATATATCTGTATATACAAGATAAAATTCTTATCTAAAATGAATAAAGTCTTTTAACATTTCATTGAACTTAAATTTTTAAAAAATCAATGAGACTTGTCCATGTGATCAAATTCCTTCTATGAATTAAAAAATTGTGGTTTTCTTATCTCTATGACTGATCTTCTAGTATTTTTTATGAATTAAATGACATTTATATGACACACATAAATCACTCACAAACAATAAATCTCATAAATAATCATTTTTTACCCTCAAGACTTAAGATATTTTTTCTTTGTTTTGAAACTACGTTTGTTTATTTCCTGAAATTCAACATTTGGGTTAAATCCCCCATTGTACTGGCAGTTGTCAATTTCGTATATCAGATGTATAGAGAATACACAGTATCTGAACATGTGTGACTAGACAGTAGACTGTCATACTATGTAAAGATTTTACCAAAAAAAAAAGAGAGAAAAATACTAAAAACTCAAGATATGCTTTGGAAACCACTGATCTGTCATGAACTAAATCATATATATTTCTGATTCAACGAAATTACTGGTATATGTTTATTTCAGTCATCAATTTCCTATATTAAAGATAGTCTACATTGTGTATCATAGTGCATATATATGTGACCATCATGCTATCAGCAAATTTTACAAATAAACAAGAAAGAAAAGACCCTCTCAAAATATGGTTGAAACACTGAAATGTCAATATCTAAAATGAAATATATTATTACTGGGTATATGTCTATTTCAGTCGTCAATTTCCTACATGATATGTTGTGTAGTGTACACAGTATCTGAGCATGTGTGACTGTCATGCTAATCTGCAGATAAGAACAAAATAAAACCCTCTCAAAATATGGTTAAAACACATCTGATTTGTCAACATTTAAATATTGAAATACATTTTTGATTCAGCATCATTAACAAGAGAAATGATACAACAATTATGTACTAAGCAATCAATATATATACAAACAGAATAGATCTAGACAGAAGAAGTTAAGTATGTAGATCACTAACACTTACTCATTGTTCAATAATTCCTGTTTAAATCAACACTAAATCTCCACAAAAATAAACAACATATTTTATCCAAACATTTTTGAATCACAGACTTGTTATCTAAAGCATAAACATCCAGGAAATATCACAAAATACCAGCCATGTCAGTAAAATCCTCCTGCTCTGGTGTAGACATCTTGTCCATAAAATGAAAACACAGTGAAGAGTTAACTGACAAGGGAGATAATTCCTGTACAATACAGAGACAGGTGCTTGTGGACCTGTGGGATTGGTCGGCTGTCAACCAACTGATTGAGTGCTTTTGATCTGTCTACCAGTCTAAACCAATTATCTGATGGCTCAACAAAATGTGTTAATTTTCTGACAATGAAAACCAAAACTTTTAATTTTATTATCTCCATGTGAATTCCATTATTATTATGTCTGTTTATTTAATTTTATTTATTTTGAAGTTTTAAATTTTATCAGTTAATAGCAATATTATATGCTATCTCATATCTATTTATTTATTTATTTATTTATTTATTCATTTATAATTGAAGCCTTATTCTTAAAATTTTTAAATTTTAAATAAACATTTTTTTAAAATATCAGCTGCTTAATATTTATTTCAAATTTTATGATTTATCAACTGATGCCTTTTCCTAAAATTTTTAAATTTTAAATAAACATTATTTTTTTTAATATCAGCTGCATCTTAATTTATTTCAAATTTTATGATATATCAATTGATGCCTTTTCCATAAATTAAAAAAAAAATAAATAAACATTGATTTTTTTAAATATCAGCTGACTGGCTGCATTTATAGACTAAGATATAAAATATAGGTTATGTCTATTAGGTTAGCAAAGTGAGAAATAAAATAAATTTGAAAGACGAGATGATGTATCTAAATAGATCAGTGGAAATGTTGTGAAATTATGTAATTCATTTAGGTTTTAAAAATTTAAACATGTGTTGTGAATAAAATGTGAGATTAGATGATTTGTATCTCATTTTATTACAGAAAGAGTACCTCTTAACAGACGAGTGGTTTTTTTTATTACATAAAATATCTAGGACACTTTTATAATTTTTTTTAATATTCTAAAGTTAAATTTAAATAAAAATTTAATGGTTGTGGTAATAAAATCTATAAACAAATAAGAAATAAACTTCAGTTTTTGATTATCTCAGTCAATTTGAGAGACCACTCTCCACTAAAATTTTAACTGATAAGCCTAAAACAGAAACAAGCCATTTTGAACATTTCTGAGATTCTGTGAATTTGTTTTTGAAAGGACAACAGATGGAGGAAATGTTCAAGGAAAATTGATGGAAAATTATTTTTTGCAAAAAAGATGAAAATGGCTTGATTCCGCAATTTAAGTCAAAATCATACATTTGTAATTTAAATGGAAGTCCTTCCAATTGGTGTATGGTAGTAAAATAGCACCTACAAGTTATATGCATGCCCTTCCCAAAAAGTTGTCCCCACCCTTGTACGGCAAAATGTTGCACTAAACTCTGCTCTTGCAGTATGCCCAGCCATCTTCAAGTCAAAACCTTTACACTTAAACTTCAAACTAAACTCTGGTTTAACATATGCTTGGCCATTTTCAAAGTTTATAAATGTATGTATCAAAATTTTCTATCAGTTTTTCTTATTTATGATGTATTTAGCCCATTTTGGAAGTACATATACCAGTAAGCCCTATCCCCTATTTAGGATGTTACCCACTTCCTAACAAACTACAACCTATAACTTGACACTACTTGTTTGTATAAATATATTACATAAACTACACCAATATGTTACTGTTATACAGCTGATAAAGGAACACTCCGATACTAAACAAATACCTAATTATCAATCAGTTACCAAATTATGGATAAACTTCCGTAGAAGTCCCCCTCGAGTTTATCACATGACGTCGGCGTTTAATCCCGACATAACAATACAGTTTATGTTAAACAGGTGATAAACATGATATAATAACTCGAGTATTATAAAATCATAAGATGAAGATCGCTTACTAATATCAGACTAACTCCTTTAAATTATCTAAACATAGATAAATATCTGTCCTCCGTTAACTACCACCTGTCCTAATCAATGGACTCGCTGGCACAGGTACAAAGATAGCTACCCCAAGTCCCGATCAATGACTTCAAGTATATCAATAGAACTTCCATTGAGTACACAATTTGTATTGTCTTAAGAATAAAATTTGGTTATAAAGTTTGGAAAACTGCAGCTGTGACAGACCCCCTCTTGTTGCCAATTATGACACAGATGGCATAATGCACTGTCATCCATTCATAAAATTAATATGTAAACATGTTTAAAACTGGTCATATCATTACAGACTGAAAATCTTCACAAATAAATTGTTAAAAGCATCATTCTGCTAAAGCTAAGTGTCTTTCAGATAAGTGTCTATATTGTTTGGTTTTTTTTTCTTGAAAAATACTTTTTTCCCACATTTATATATTTTTCTCTTAAAATTTCAAGAAAATTGTTTTTGAAGAAAAACAACTTTGTTGCAAACATTTAGATTATTTAGTTAAGATATCACTTTCAAATACTGTAAAAATGTAAATATTTCAATTCTGTGAATGAGATATGAAATGATATTTATAATATAAACTTATGAGAAATATAAATTTGTAAATAGTTATTTATGAATGGCATTGTATATATCTGTTGAAATAAACAACAATTGTTAAAGTAGACAGTTGATTTACTGGTAAATGACAATTTTCAACATGACATTAATTTGGTCTTCACAATTAGTCTTACCATAAACAATTAAACTTGCTACATGAACCACCTGTTGTTAAAGAATTTTAAAAGGCTTATTTGTCAACAAAATTTTACTTCAAATTAACATCGTTTATATGAGGTTCAAAGTTTCTAGGTTTCAGCCCCAGCCAACATGATCCAATTATAATTTTTTCTAGGTACCAGGTTTCAGTCCCAGACAACAAGATCCATTATTATTTTTAGATCCCCGACCAACTTGATCCGATATGTTTTTAGGTCCCATGTTTCAGCCCTGGCCAACTTGGTACAATATTTTTTCTAGGTCCCAGGTTTCAATCCCAAACAATTTGATTCAATGTTTTTTTCTAGGTCCGAAATTTCAGACTCGGGCAACTTGTTGCAGTCCAATGTTCAGCCCCGGCCTAATTAACACAATATGTTTTCTATCTTGATAAAGATGTCATCTAAAGAATGACTGTGCATTAGTCTTACAAATCGTACTCCATGTACTTGTGGAAATATGACAAGCCTGAACTGACAATTTACATAATATTTAAATTTGAAATTTTAATTAGTCAGAAGTTCAAAACTAGACTTTAAGTGTTCGTTTTGTAACGGAGAAGTAATAATTCATGTTATAATGATAAAAATATGTAAACAATGTCAAACAGAACAATGATCACCTCGTAAATCAATCATGTATAACACTTTATTATCAACAATGTGTCTCACAAGTCAAACACTGAATCCACAAACATGCATATAAAGATGTGATTTTAAATTCTCATGTCAATTTCAACCTGTGTTGTGAAACATTTGATCGAGCAATAAAACAGCTGTTTTATGTTCTCATAAAATTTGCATAATTGAAAAATGTAACTTGCATATTGTTTTACCGTACATCATATTTGCAAACTTGTGTCAGGTACGGGCATATATTTCAAGAACTACCGTAATATGACATGGATAAAATTTGATGGGGAAAAAAGGCCGGCCCCAGACAACATTTATATGTAGCCCACCACTAATATTTTAATTTTGACTGAGAAAAAAAAAACCTTTATAATCAAGGTATTTTGAGAAGTTATGTGGGGGGGGAAGATAAAAAAATTTAAATACAAGTCAGTGGGAGTGGGGTGAGGTTTTATAAAAAGAAATTCAACACTATTTCACATAAGATTTCTTTAACTAAATTTTTGCAAACTCTAACAATCTGGTTAAAAATACAGATAATACATCTTTTGACAAATTCAGCTCACCAATTATATTACTTCTAAAAAGTGATCATTTTAAATTTTGAATACTACAAAAATTTTCAGATTTCTAATTTGCTTAATATTGAAAATCTTGAAAACTAACAAAATTATTCAAATTTCAGATTTCTAATTCTCTATCTCAGTTAAGGATTGTGAAACTGTAAACAGTTCTACCACTAAGCACTATAAAACAGCATTTATACTACGGGAATAAAATAAACAAAATAACTTACCTAATATTATCGCTGATAAAGTTGAAATCTCCTTTATGTAATTAATCGGATAACGACAATTTCCGTACTTGACACAACCTTCCATCACCGCTATACTACACATACAACATCAGTCTGAAACAATCGAGAGAAAATAAAATAAATTTCAGTATGTCATGACTAAAATAATCAAATCCTTCCGATTCTGACACAAAAAGAATAATAGTCTCTCAATAAATACAGTTAAACACCTTTCCATTTGACATCTGATGAATAAAATCAATAGAAGAGAATTATTTCAACATCTTCTGTATCAGAAAAACATCGCTATCAAAATCACTTATTCTCAAATAAACTTCATTATAAGACTGCAACTCAACATCTTTAAATGATTATGGGCATATCAAACTCTAAATTCTGGCCAAAAAACTAAACTTGATGTTATGCAAAAGCATCATCCACAGCTACCAGGAACTAATTTTCACAATAAAATTGCAACTCAAGCCATGGGCATACCAATAATAATCAAAACCAAGTAAGGGTGACATTAAATAATAGTGGTTTATACCCCAACCAAGATTCCTTCACTATACTGACATGGTCCATAATGAATTAGAGAATGGTAGAGGAAACATGAGTCACCAGAAAGAAACTGACATTCAGCAAGAGAACTGTTAAACTTTCATACAAGGAAAGTAAGAACTTTGAACACTAGTTGCCGGGAGTAAGTGTTCAAACCTATGCAGCAAGAGGCACTGTGATCTATAACCAAGCACTTGGCCACCTAGGCCTCAAATGAATTAAGATATTGTATTAAAACACAAAACAGACAATTTTTCTATCATTTTTTCTGATTTATTTCATCTTCATATTACAGTTTTTTAATTAGAAATACTGATTGGGTAATTATGAGGCATCTAAATCATTTCAGATGGAAGTTGTTGGGTGTTTTATCACTCAAAACCACATTGTTTCTACGGTAACCAGAAAACAAAAAGTATCATACACAGTATGTAGTATATAAATTTATGATGTAACAGTTGATGCAATACAAAAGTTTATTTAACATTCGGCAAGCTGTTCCTTAATTAAGATTGCACCTGATAATAATGAAGAGTTGTATGAGATACAAAACAACAACAGGAATAGACAAATTGTCTGTCGTGTGTGTGAAGTATACCCAGATAAACGCAGGTGTGTGTAAAAGACAATAAGGGGAAACAAGAGATACTAGAAATGAGATACAATCTGTTAAATCATGATAATTATACGTGTTAAATTCTGATGACTGTGGATTTTTTTATACCTGTGTATATTACAATATTAAAATAAACCAAAAACCACATTGGATATAAGATGTCGATTTCAATTCAGATTTCTCTCTCTCTCTCTCTCTCCCTCTGTGTGTGTGCGTGTGTGTGTGTGTCTTGTGTGTGTGTGCATACATGCATGAAAAAGAGAGCGACAGTGCAAAAAGACAAGTTTTTCACTATATGTCAATATGCTTCAATTAACCCTTTCATCATTAAACCATTGCAGTTTAATATTCATGATGCGACAATCATCCTTCTGAATGATAAAACTCATCATCTCTCCATCTATTCTACATGTACAACAATACTACAACATCACAGTATAAAACAGATTCCAATTATCCGGAAAACTTTCAATTCATTAACACAAACACAAGATATCCATCCAGATAAGACGATCCAAGCCAGTAACATTATACCGGTCGGATTTCACTATCAAATCTCTTTGTAGTTTGCTAACGCTTCTGTCGACTAAAGCCACTGATATTTTAGCCTGACATTAGCTTTGCTCTCTGCTGCATCAGTAAGCAAGCTTGTATAGTGTGTGCTAGCTACTACTGACAAATTAGTGTAATACTTTTATCCAAGAAAATACTGTATACCCTAGATAAATGCCAATTTTATACAAATTTTCAATGTAACATTGTTAGATCCATCGGCAACTATTTACATAAAATAAAATTATACCATCAATATTTAAATTCCCTCCCCAAGTTAATCTTGAGTAATAATTTTACCATCTTGACTTACATATTTTATTGGATATTATTAACCACAAGCAAATATTTAGATTTTTACAAGAATCAATGAATTGTATGTATACAATGTCTCGTTGTAACTTAAGGACTTTATATACCCAATATACTTGTGTGTTAAGCATCAGCAGTTCAATATTTCCGATTCCAAGACATTTAACGCTTCGTATAATGATCCAGTATACTGCAGACATGTAAAAATTTAGGCCAAGTGCAACTGTGTAAAAGTAAAATGCACATGTAATATGTAACAGACCATGAAATCAATTTCAAACAGGATATTTGAGAGTATGTATGTTTCATTTCAAAATCAATTTCAAAATAAGATAATTGAGAACATGAATGTCTCATTGAGAGTATAAATATCTCATTTCAAGAAGAGATAAGTCAATGAGAAATATTATCATTTTTTTTCCTCTAAAACTAAACACCAATTACCTTTATGCAAATAGTGGCAAGCCTTTCCCAATCAAATAGTGGCAAGCCTTTCCCCATCAAATAGTGGCAATTAGTCTCTCCTAATTGAATTTTGCAAAAGCCTCTTAAGACCAAACAGTGGCAAATCTTAATTCACAGTTAATGTATACCGAAATATCAATCTACACAGAAATTGTTGCAGATATTAATTTGTAATCAGTTGCAGTCATCAAACATGCATCTTGTCTTTAAGGGATAGTCCAAATATTGAAGCTGTCAAACCTCAGAAAATGTGTCTTGAATAGACAGCATATATTCCAAATTATATCACTTACATCAAACATTCACCATCTTATCTTTGTGTCAGTTGTTGAAAAATCCACTTTTCAAAAAAATCACATTCACTGTTTCCTAAAAGCAACAGAGCTTCAGTTCAACAGTATCAAGTGTTCCTCGCTTTATAATTCATTTGAGAATGTCCATGCTCCTTGATCTTGAGTCAATCACCTACATCCAAAGTGCCCAACCTTATCACCGAGGTTGTCAAAAAATACTTAGGATACTAGTAAAACATAAGACCCCTATCTGACAGGTTTAATACTTATTTTGACTTTTTAAAACCACTAAAATAAATGTCCAGTCTTCAAAAATAAATATTTTCTAATGGCAAAAAGATATCTTACAGACAACTTAATCTTATATGTATATAAATATAAAAGATATGTCTGTTTAACTTAAAAATGTTTAAATCCGCCTCGAACAAACAGAATACAAACTGGCTTAGCCAACAAGACTCCAAAATCAGTATCACCATGCAAAAACTAAAAAAGTAAATTATTCAAAATTTAAATCGTTTTTTGGAGAACAATAGAGCTAGAACCCTAAATTGAATAATCCATCATGTCGGAGATGGACAGTCGGTTTACTATCAGATAAACATTTACATATTAGATAAGTGACCAGAAGTGACCACTTTGATCTTTACTATAGCCACTATTTATATTTTGATAATTTTATCAGATTAATCAGCTGTAAATTTAAAACTGACCAGTCATACCTCAGGCCAATATTTGACCATCAAACATCAATTTAAGAGTGATATTTAATAATTAAAGGCTACTAGTATTGCCCTTTAGCTGACCACCGTGTTGACACTGATATATCTCCACTGACCACTTATCCACACCTCCTAGAAACAATTATCAAATTAAAACCAGTTTAAGAGTGTTTAATTAAAGATTAAATGTAGATAATTTCTGATTAAAAGTGGATTAAGTGGATAAATTGATCTCAACCAACTGCTTACCAACACACCACCACAATCTTCCATGAAACAACTAAAACTAATTTTCAGCTACCAAGATTAGAGTTCACAAGTGGAATAAAAAAAAACTACTTTTCAGTTAAAACAACATAAAAACACATTTTTTTCTTTAAGAATAAAATCCATTGAATTTCCAATGAAAATTAAAACTAAATTTCAGTGTACCTAGCTAAAAGTTCACAAGAAGAATAAAAGAAAACCTACCTTAAACAAAACAATGTGAAAACACAACATTTTTCCCAAAAATATCCATCAAGAATTAAATCCTTTGAATGTGTGTAAGCAGACCAACTTCAAATTCTATGAAAATTAAAACTCAATTTCAATATGCCAGATTAAATTTCACAAAATCGAATGAAAAAAACCTACCTTCTGAATAACAATGTGAAAACAGAATCATTTTTTCCCCCAAAAATATCCGTAAGGATTTATTTAAGAATAAAATCCATGGAAGGTGTAATGCAGGCCAACTTCAACTCTCGAAACACAATTTTGTATGAAGCAATTAAAACTCAGTGTATTTACAAATTAAAACTCAGTGTATTTACAAATTAATAAACTCAGTGTATTTACAAATTAAAACTCAGTGTATTTACAAATTAATAAACTCAGTGTATTTACAAATTAATAAATAAAAACCTACCTTCAATAAAATAATGCCAAAACACAATAATGTTTTTTTCAAAAATATCCACAAGATTTTATTTATAAAGAATAAAATCCATGGAAGGTGTTATGCAGGCCAACTTCAACTCCCGAAACACAATTTTCTATGAAGCAATTAAAATTCGGAATAAATAAAACCTACCTTCAATGAAATAATGTGAAAACACAACACTTTTTCCCCTAATATCCATTAAGAATAAAAATCCATTGAATCCAACTTCAGCTCACTGTTGCACACACACACACAAACTGTATCTTGTATATACATGTACTAGTGTTTATATATATGTCATGTTGTCATTTAAATATTATAATTGCCGTGTAATGCAATAGTTTTTGCTAGTGCGATAAAAGTTGTCATTATTACCTACATACACTGCATTAACAAATCTGACTAACTTTGTGGTTACAGTAACTTAAAATACAGTACCTGTACTATAAATAAAATTATATATACAGTACTAACTAAAATATAGTATTGACTTTTTTACAAGATCGGCATCAGGGATACTGAACTATTAATTTTTTACGTTTTCCTGTGGGTTTATCAAGTCCTGCATCCCAATTAATCCAAAGGTCACAGGGGTCATCGCTGGCCATGGGGATCATGATGATCTTTGATATATCACCTATCACCAGTACAGATGATACAAAACTTGTTGTGATCATACAAAAAATATAAATAACTTTTCCCTTGAGGTTTTATTAAAACCTAACTAAATAATGGATTAATCAGATTATCAGAGATAATTAGATATCGTTATATCCAGATTTAAACTAGGATTCAATAAATTTGAAATCATCGGTAGCAAAATTACCAAAATCTGTGAATATCTGTCAAAAAATAATTTTTTATTTTTAGTTTTTTTTTTTTTTTTTTTTTTTTTTAAACTTATTGAAATAATCATTTTTGAACGAATTTTTCGGAAATTAGTAGCCAATGGCAACTTTGGCTACCAGGCACGGGAACATAAATTAACAGTAGCTAAGTTTCCCCTCCCAGACGTTATACAATCTAGAGTTACAACACTCTTTAAGAAACTAATACTAATTGAGAACATTTTCATTGTTCAAGTTAGTTGAACTTTCATATGAGAGAGAGAGAGAGAGAGAGAGAGAGAGAGAGAGAGTTTGTTCTATCTATATGGAGTTACATCTATGAAGTTAGTGCAGAAAATGTAGCACTGTCTGAAGAATTTCTGAATGTTGCCAAGGCATTATAATACTACAACACTTAGTCTAGTGCCAATATGAGGGGCAGACATACCAGTAACCATTCCGTACATCCCAGTTACAATCCTGTACATGTAATCAGATGAAATAAAACACACACAATTGTGCCTCATCCAAAAACTACACATACATCATGATATAGCAGTATCAGCTAGTTTTATATATAATTATACTCATTCTTACTTTAATTAGCGGTAAGTTTTCTTTTAGAAAGGTCAAAATTGAAAGAGCTATCAGAAGAATACCCCCATCTCTTCCAACTCATACAAACTTCAGTACTGGCCACTAATACTGTGATTGGAGTTTAGTTACGGTGTTTTGTGTCCCAGTCAAAATTCTCTCACTTATATTGAGGCAGTCAGTTCATAAATTGTGAAGAAAATTGGAGTATCCAGAGAAAACCACTAACTTTTACTAAGCAAACTGATAAACTTACACTAGAATCTGTCCAAATTGGGATTCAAACCTAGATGGAGAGGCACTGTGGTCTGTAATCAGGCATATCCCACTTCCCACTTTAGACCACTTGGTACCCCCACTCCCAACACTTTCCCACATGTGGTCTGAGAGGGGCTCGAACTCACAGCAGTGGGAGACTCTGGATTTGTAGACTGACATCTTATCCATTAGGCCACTGCAGCCTCCCGCACTTCATGAACCCACAAACTTGTATATATGCCTCAGTGACCAAGTGATCGTTACTATGCACCCACTTAATGGATCACAGCACCACCTCTCACTGACTGCCAGCATTCATGAAATATCAACAGAATTATGTCAGACATCACTGAAAAAGACTCATCAGTAAAATATTACGTCACCACGCATCGGTCCCAACTTAACACTCCCTGTAGGCAAACCATTCTTACATATCATATAATGTCATATTGTCATTTCATATTAAAAACATTTTTAAAGTTATTTTATATGTAGATATTTGATATACAGGTAAGCAGAAATCGTTAATAAAAGCAGACAGGTAAAAAATGTGGTAATACACTGTGTCTTCTGTCTGTATAGATCTTCACATCTTTACAACAAAAGTCGTGGACAAAAGTCTCGTTAAATACTTTATAAAAATCAAAAAAGATTCCTGATAATTGAGTATCAAATCTACCACATATCTCGGGAGGCCGATACAGGACAGGAATTGTTGGATGTGTAAATATCGGAACAAAATGTCTGTATGTTGTCTATATAAGACCACTTTAACATAATTTATATATCAAGGCTAGAAACTTGAAGATCTATTCATATCCAGAACAAATATTCTTATCAAAGGAGAGTGATTGTACCAAGATATTCTCACCTTAACAGTTATAGATAAGTAAATTTAGACTTACTTAACTGTTAAATAAGCTTTCTGTGTTTTTTGATAATTTAATTCAATTTCAACTCAATTTCTTGGTGTGCATCAAAAATTTCTATACTCTGTAAAAAATATATACATTAAAACCTCATTTTAATGCTCTGGGTAGTTCAGTTAGCACAGGAGCACTTGCCTATAGTGTTGGACCTTGTGGGTTTGCTCCCCTGTCCAACCCTGCATTTTTTCTATCCTTCCTGTTACCCACCAAACAAGTGTTCATTTGACATAAGTAATAGTGATGTTTGTTCTCCGACATCAAATTGTGAGGAAACAATATCATATCCAGAAACAAAATTGGAAATTATAAATCAGACTTCTGTTATATACAGACCCTACTGCTTCAAAAAGCTTTTGGAAGAGTTAGCGACATATTGATGGAAATGATATCCAGGGGGTGTGGTTCACATACTTCTGCAGGGCCAAGCAAACCAATTCACTCTACATTACTAGTTGACTCAAAATAAAACATAAACTTACCTTAAATGTCACCCAAATTAAATAAATAAATAAACAGAAAATAAATAAATAAATAAATATCCTTTTTTTAAAAATGCTAATTAAAAATAAATTGAGTGAATAAGTAAACTATATTCAACTCATTAACAAATTCCTGAATCAGAAATATGCATACCTTTATATGTAAAACTGTCAAAAATAATTATCTCTACCAAAAGTACACCTTAACCTCTGGCCTAATGTCATCATTGTATATATATTTTACATTATCTGAAATCAGAAATTTAAACTTTGGACATTGTCTGTCTGTGTGTCAGAGGGTTATAATGGGTGTTCTGGTTTTACAATGGGGTATAAAACATGATACACAGAAGTTTATTATTTTGATTGTAAGACTATATTTAAAGTTTACCAAACCTATTAATCACACCGTGTCGATTACCTGCGCTGTGTTGCGCTACCTGCCTGTGCATTATAAACTATCTATCTTGACTTACATCTCGGGTTTAAGTGCATCCTCATATATATTTTTAAGTTAATTTGAAAAAAAAATCCAAGTAGTACCATCTTGTATTAAAAAAACTTTTTTAAAGAGACTTTTTTTCAAAATTTTAAAATTAAAATATATTAAAAGTTTGGTTTTTTATTCAGTTAAAATCAACATAGGCTGGTTCAATCAATTGAAGCTTCTTCGTCATAACACTTAAAATTTGATCTATTTTTGAAAAAAAATTCATGGTTAAAATTTACTAATTTTCATAATGTTCTTCTGAATGAGAAGAAAAATGAGGCGACTTGTTTCAGATGATTGAATTACACTTTTTTCCCGTGTGAACTGTCAACATGGTGCATTAATGCACTATTCGGTGTTTTCTGTTCTGGTGTTTTCTGTATTGCAATTGGTAATACTCATGTAAAAGCCTGAAAGTTCCAAGAGTGGAGTGGAGTATCAATTCTTATTTTGTATGCCCCAGTCAAGACTGTTTTGCTTATATCGAGGCCGTTAATTCAGGAAGGTGAAAAAAAGTTGATGCCTGGGAAAAAACACAAACCTTCACAAATGGGATTTGAACTTTGTTGGTGAAAGGTTCTAACTGTTATCGGTTGTTGATGAGTTTTTACCTCTTAGCCATTGAAAGCTCCACATATGCAAAGGCAATAATGTATATTCTAAATACAATGAGGAATGCCTCATATAGCTCTACACTAAATCTTCAATTCTTCAGCCATTTGTCATGGGATCAATTTGTATTGATCTAAAATTAATCGTAACAAGGAAATGTGTCTTTGATAATATGCTTTGTACTAATCTGCAGTTATGAATGATAATTGCAGTTACTGGACCACGATGTGCAGACTAACACAGTATAACACTTATTTACAATACATTATCATGTCAATGAACAACCAGTATCATCAGCAAAACTGTTCTCCCATATCTGCAGATAACCCTGCATCTTTACTTCTGTAGTTTCAATGGTAATTGCTTTAACCATAAATCAATGGAAGAGGTATTCAAACTAAAGGGGAAATTCCTGATCTTAAAACTCAGTCATTAAATGATATGATGACCTGAGCGAATGCAATCCTACAGCGGACAACACATAAGCAATGAACGATTACTTTGTCCCCTCTGATGACTAAATCTGATATAGCTTAATCCATTTGACCTTTGTGAATGTTGTGGACTCTTGAAATTGAACTTGAAGTGTGACTTTCAGAAAGAAACAGATGCATTTATATGGGTTGCAATTTTGAAAAAAAAAAATCAATTCGACCCCTGAAAGTCAAGAGTCAAAATAGAAGCTCTGTCTGGGGAAATTTCTGCATATGTCAGTGACCCTTCAATCAAAGTGCAGTAAATTGTGTACACATGATCTAGTTTTATATAAAACCATGAATGAAATATTCCTAAAATATACACAATCTACACTGTAAAACTGAACTAATTAATGATTAAGCATAATCACACGATCAAATTACCCTGATTGTTATCTAGTTTACACAGATGTTATATCGATGATCCAATTAAAATAATACCAATATTACGCCCTACATTCACAAATACGAAATGTAGGACCTTTTGACAACCAACCATGAACATGTCAAAATAATGCAACTTTAAATGAATCCATTCAGTACAGTCATGTATTATATACAGAAAAAGAATATAACTAGAAAAAATACCGAAAACCAAAGGTATTTCCTACTTGTTTGAAATTCTGTTTGGTTTTTCTTTTAAGTTTGAAACAAGTTTTGAATTTTTTTTAAGTTTGAAAGAAAACTAGTTCACAAGCAATCAAACAATTCTCTGTTCTATGTATATATGCAATCAATATGCACCTAATAGTAATAATTAAACAATTTTCTTTAAACTTGTTACTTTGAAAGATAAAATCCAAACAATATATTTTTGTATTTTAAAGTTAAGAGAATTTGTAAACAAATTAAATCTAATAGCAAATTTAAAATACATGTTTGATATTTGTTTTGCTCTGTATGATACACTTAAGACTTGAATTTTGTTCTAATGAAAGTAATTCACAAATTCTCAGAATTCCATACCTTGGGATATTTTGTACACACATCAAATGTTAAGGGTCTAATAATTTCAAAATAGCACAATTACATGTCCACTTGCATGTTGTAATTACATACAGCAAAACATTGTTATAATGCCCTCTGTAGTGTGCTCAGAGAAATGTGTAGAGAGGGTTCTTAAGCATGCACATCTACCATAACACACAGCATCAGTTTTTAAGGTCTATTCCAAAAAAAAGAACAATCGCTATCCCTTGGCCAAACCCAGCCAGGGTTTAAAATACCAAACTCCCAACATAAAGTATCACTTTTATTGTCAGTTCTGGAATGGTGAAGGAAAATTGTATGAGATGGCACAGCCTAATTAATGTTTAATCAACTCAGTTTACTAAACATTTGATGTCCATTCTTACAATTAAATTGTCAAGTCTGTTAAATTCAGGGTGGGGGTGGGTGGATGGGGGGTGTAACTGATGGCTCTACAGTTTTTGAGCAAATGGTTAAGCAACACTACCAGCAACTTCACATGTACAAATCACCAAGCTTGAAGGTCAGATTGGTCGTGCAGTCTATCAAAGCTTCAATATTATCATGTTAAACAATAGCTATATGGTAAAACACTCATTTCTAAAAATGTCAAATATTTGTTACCAATTTAAAATGTCAAAATTAAATTGTAATTTACCTGGGCGGAAAAGGTGAGACCTCATAAACACCTTAAAGCAGGGATGGATACACCTCTTTATTTGTATAACTTTGTGTGATGAATGAAATGTGTTATGGTGTAATAACTATCTCAAATTCTAATGTAGATATGACCCATCAGGTAGATTATAATGTATAAACAAAAATTTTAAAACTTCCAGATTACATTTAAATTTCAAATGTCATGAGAAAGGATTAAACGACATTATGGTGTATGTTTACATGTCTGTCTGTGCATGCCTGTGTGTATGTGTGTCTGCATGCGTGTGTGAGATTGAGAGAGAGCATGTGTGATCAAATATGTGAGTTATCATAATGTGTGTGCATGTCTGAGAGAGAGAGAGAGAGAGAGAGAGAGAGAGAGAGAGAGAGAGCAAATGAAAGAAAGAGGAGGTGATCAAAACATGAATAATATGTGAATTGTGTGGGTATTTGAGAGAGAGAGAGAGAGGGAGAAAGAGAGAAAGAGAGAGAGAGAGAGAGAGAGAGAGTGTGTGTGTGTGTGTGTGTGTGTGTGTGTATATGTGTGCAAGCATGCATGTCAATGTGTGATCAGAGCATGCATGTGCATTAATGCAGCAAATTAATCCTTAAATCCAATTTTCTACTTCACATTTCATTATGTACATGTTAAAATGTCACCTTGTATACTTCAGCATTATTTCGATCCTCCCACTCTTATTTGATCAAATTCATCCAATCAAATCTAAATCTAAATTGATTTGATTTTTTATCCGTGTTTACAAGCATACCATGACAAAATGTCACGAAACTACAGAAACATCGCAGAGATATGTTACATCATATGATTTAAAAGAATGTCACAGAGTCAGGAAGGACTTCTATAAAGCTGATCTTCACAATTAAAAAACTTTAAGACTTTGAAAATATAAAATAATTCAAAATAAAAAGAATAAACATTGAAACCAAAAATAAATTCACATGGAATTCACTATATACAAGATATACCGTAATTATAAGTTCACTGTTTGTCTATTTTTGAATATTTTACATTCTCAAAATTTTGGCCATTACGCATATTACAAGGTCACCCTGGCTCCATTCACAGACAAGAAGAAAGGCAGCCCTGCGCTATCAAATTCTTATTGTGCAACACTACCTTCTAGCAAATTATTGTCTATGTAATATCTAATTGCAATAAATATGGCTAATTGTAACAAAAATAATATAAAACACACGTTACAGCAATAAATTGGTATCGCTATTATTTTTTATACCTGGTACCTGTAGCGAAACATTAATTTTCAATTAAAATTAGTTAATTAGTAAATTACAGAACATAATTTCAATTTCTTCGCAGATATAATTGAAAACCATTTAACTTTTCATCTTACCTGTTTCATAAGCAGGATGTAATGACTTAGTGGTGTAATGCATTATGGGAAAGTTATAACAATATGACATGCTGAGCTCGTTCAATGAATGACTTATTCTAAGTTTACTTTTTGACATAACACCAAACATGATAAAATTATTATCAGCAAATGAAAAACAGGTGAAAATCTAACTTAAATCTTGGAAAAATGCCAAAAAGGAATAAAATACATTAAAATTGAATACAAGATCAAATTATGCAAGATGGAATGTGACGATATACATACACAAAATAGCTACGTTGGCCAGTTGTGCACTTTTTAAGAATTACTCAATCAAAGAGGGTTTAATGAAACCGCTTTATTTTAAATGTCTACGCCTCAATATTACAAGTTTAGTCTAAAGAATTTGTAATAATTTAAACTTTTTTCTAAAGAGTTAAGTTGAAAAACTTTTAATATCATTTTTCAAATATTAAAAGATGAATTATTATGAACATGAATAAAGTATTATCAATTCTGTGGTCCTGATTTTACTGCATGTATAGAAACAAGTCAATAAGAACAGCATGTGGAATGAATATAAATTAAGTTTTAAATGTAAAATCAAATTGAGAAGATGTGTTTTGTCTGTCTGCATTTTTCCATTCATGCAGAACAATAATTTTTACCTTTCCATTTCAATAGATTACCAAAATTTTGTAACTTTCCATCCCCATAGAGCAACAGCTAGTGACACAAAATTTAGGATGGTGGAGAGGGCTGTATGCTCCAGACAAGATTTAGTTCAGGAAACCCAAGCACCCAGACGAAACCAACAACCTTCAGCAAACATGAAATATTGAACATAAAAAATTATTTGTGTTACACGACATGACAAAACTTCAAATTGACAATTACAAACTTGTTATTTTAATCACTCTGGATTTTCTAAAATGATTCGTAACAAAATTATAACTAAAAGGTGTAAAGATTGAAAGACAATAGCTTTTGGAAAGTTTTGCAGCTGCTCAGACTCGGGGATCAAGCCCTGAGCGACCAACTTCCAGTCACCAAATCCTTTTTTTTTCAAATTTCTAACATGTTTTACAATGTTTCATTTCTGTAAGAAGCAGATTATGGTGGAGTATTAACTTGGTTTCTTTTTTTATTTTTTATTTTTTGCTATGATGACTAATTGATGAAATTCAGTGATAAAGTCACCCATCGCCTTCATTTCCTTCAAAATTGGGGAAAGAAAATTACAGAAAAAATGGCAATCTTGCTTGGAAAACTTCGAAATCTTATCAAAAGATTTATTTCAAAAGTTGAAGAAAAATTAAATATATGTACCAGTACTTAATAAACTATTATCGCCCTGGTACTGCCGCCCAGGATATCGAAAATAAATAAATACACTAGATCAGTCAAGTTATCACTGTAGTACTTCCTAAAGTACTTCAAAGTACTTTTACTTTAATGATACTAATCTTAAACCAAAGTGTTTTAGTATTAATTGATGACTTGCTGAGAGACTTTTTTATTTCAAAAATATCTGAAAAACATTTTACTTATCATACTTACTGTTAGGATTTCAATAATTTCCACATAGATGAGTTTCCGATTTTAAAATCTCCCAAAATATATATATTATATCACTGCGTCTATGTTAATCGGCATAAGTATGTCTTTCTTAACACCCTGTGTATATAATATGAGAAGCTCCGACTGTTCTATTCCCCTTAAGATATGGACCTGGGATAAACCGGGTTTTATTTGTTGTTACATTCAGAAACCAATATTGACATAATCAGGTATTGACCAAGGTCAAAAATCCCGCCCCTCTCTGTTAAATACTGCTAGTGGGAACAAAAAATAAATCCTCTTTTAAAAAGAACTTAGTGTTAGACTTGTGAATACAAACACTTGACTTTTTTACTTGTTAATATTCTATATCTTCACGTCATCATGTACATTCTTAAATAAGTATACTTATGTTTGGTATATATCAATAATTTCAATACATATTTTTTGTTGGTTTATTATGTGGCCTTACTGGACTGTTACCATGGTAATCAATGATGTTGCCCTACCACAGCAACATCATTGATGTTGCCCTCTCGTCATATTCTTTATTTTGATGGAAGACTATGCTGATAATTTGTAAATACCCTTAGCATTAAAAATTATTCCAATTCTACAAACTCTCACAATTTTTTAGTTTTTTAGACACTCAGGTTTTCTCTACTCAATGTAACTACTTTGCCCTCTCCTGCTATCTTATGGTAATTAAACCACTTGTTATGCCTAAAGCACATTGGAATTTTTGTTCTTAATCCAGTTTTTGACAAGTTTCAGAGAGAGAGAGAGAGAGAGAGAGAGAGAGAGAGAGAGAGAGAGAGAGAGAGAGTAATAAGGAGTTTTGCACCCCAGTACACCCCAGGCAAGATTTTGTTCTGCGTATATCAAGGTGGTAAATTCATGGATGGTGGGGAAACCTGAGTGCCTGGAGAAAACCAACGGCAAGTGATCTCCAATACTAGGATCTGTTGTGAGTGAGTGGGATTAGAACATAGGAGTCAAAGGCGCTGTGATCTGTAATTGTGGACTTTAGAATATTCAGCCACTGTAGGCTCTTGTCATTTAAAAATAATCTGTCATTTAAAAATAATCTAAATAAACATTATGCACACTTTTGCACATCAGAAATTCACTTCATGTAGCTGGTTTTGTAACTTTGATGGACATGTACAGGTGAGCAGTATGTCTGCAGATTGACAACTCTTCTTACAATTCACATAATACATCGGACACATTTTAAAATAAGTTTAGATAAGCATTACATAAGTGATTTAGAACAAACTATCCACTGTCACGTTTTTAAACAAAAATCTATTGAAGTTTAAATAAATAAAACATATTTAAAATACATTTAATATATTATTGTAACCTGTGTTAGAATACCTATCATACCGCAGGTATTCTCCGCTAAGAAAGACGGATCCCGAGGAATGTATGTCTGAATAAACAAAGCCGACAAAAAAATCAACAAATGGTGTTAATCATTTCATTATTATAGGTAAATACCGATACAATATACCATACAATATAGGTGAATACCGATGATACTGAACTGAGAAGTAAGGTAAAGTTCTGAACTCAAAGAAAGGATAACTCCGTACAACAAAAAAATCTATAAAAATGTATTGTATCACTTCTAAAACATTATCTACACGTCACATCTAGGGTTTTGGTGGGATGAGTGCACATTTGATCAAATCAATAAACATGCAAACAAAATATTTTACATCTTTTGTTTACCAAAAACAAGAAATACCAGTACATGTATAATTCAGGTATTTTTGGGGAAAAAATAATATTGGGAATGTCATTTTACAAATTTTCTTCAATTTTGAAGGGTCATTGTGGTGAAGAGGTTCAATGTGCACACTTATGAATCACGGCATCTCTCACTGCATGCTCAGGTTTTAATATCAGTCAAGACATTCTATTGTCAAAAAATTTATCTAAAAGTTTGCTTATCATAGGATGGTGATTTTCTCCAGGCACTCCAGTTTCCTTCACATCCCTGGACTGACCTAGATATAACCGAAAGAATCTTGACTGAGGTGTAACACTCAATTGTAATGCTCTTCCATTTTAACTCCAACCCAAAACCTGGGCATAAAAATAAACTATTGAAGATAAGGCAACACCAACTGTGTAATGAGGCAACAGCAACTGGGTGATGAGGCAACATCAACTGGGTATTGAAGCAACTGGGCAATCCTCTAGATGCAAATTATGGGGCAGATGTAGGCTATGTCATGTAGTGTATTTAAAAAGTAATCTGGTCAGTCTCAGATCTGATTTGAGCCTTCATAAGAGGCAATGATGATGCTGATCTCGAAAAATGAAAAATGATTAAGTTTTCCAAGCCATGGAAACTATTTTCAAAGGGAGATAACTCTGACTAAGGCTCACATTTCTTTTTATCAATGTAAGATGGTTATAATGAGACATAGATAAGACTAATTACAGAACTATAACAAAATCAATCTATAAAACTGATAAGACAAATATTTACCTATCTCAGGGTAATCCGTTATGATAAACCTTAAGTCTAAACTCAATAAGATTATCCAATAAGGATCAAGGTGGATTAGTAGACATAAATTACCTGCTAATCCCGACCAAACAGTCTAATAGAAACCCATTTTGTTGGTAAATACTAACAATAGTAGCATATCCTTCTTTATAGTGAAATGTAATTAAATCGCCACATCTAAGCTGTTGACAGGGATATTTTGGGATTAAATTAACTTTTCACAAGAATTTTGGTAAATATTGACAGCAAAAACTATTACTCTTTTCAGTTTTGTATCCTGTTTTTATAGATCAAGTTTAATCACAAAATCTGGTCTGGCTAAAAATTCCTTTGGTGTCAGCAAGCATATAGTCTTTGTAACCGCCCATGTATTCCCTAAACTTAATTCATAGTAATGACCACTCTATGCTCACTATGACCTTTCTGGTGTGGCAGGCAGGACCCTGTTAGTCCTGGTGGGGATGAAAAGAGCAGAGTAATGGATTCTCTTAGTCTTTTAAACCCCAGTTAATTTTTTCACTTATATGGAAGTAGTCAGCTCTGGGATGTTGCAGAAAACTAGAGCCACCTATCTGACTTTCTCACACCAGATAATCTGCCAGAGTGGGATTTAACCGTAGGCTGAGAAAAGCATTTGGATTCATATCTCTGTAGTTCAGTTGGTAGGGTCCGATAACACATTTTAAACAGGTCAAGGGTTTTAGTTATAAGGTTGATGGATCTTTCCCATTTCCTGTTGCATTAATTTGGGGGCTCATCTGACCCTTGGAAGTGGCCCACCAACAGATTTCTTGACTCACAATCTCATTTTCAGAAAGAAAGAAAAACCAATTTCTAAAGTGATGCAATACTTCTGTTTTAAAGATGATCTTTGTAAGATAAATAAATTCTGTGTTTTATATATTTTATTGTACTGTTTTGTCTAGATGAACAGTTTTACAACGTATGAATCATTTCTAAGTCTTGTTTTACCAATAAACTTAACCATAAAGTCAATATGTTATATTTGAATGTTTCCTTGTTCACTTATATGCTAAAACATGTTTTTTCTGTTTTTTAATCAAAAGGTTAATGTCAAGTTCTCCATAAAATCTGTTAAGGTTTCAAGGGCAATGTTTTGTTTCTGATTTTTTATATATCAAAGAAAACTTAAACAACTCATGTTGAATGAGTAATAACTAATAGATGTTACGGTAAAAGAGATGTTTCTTATTTGCATATCTATTGGAAATACATTTAGATTTTCAGAATTTTTTTTGAAACCGACATGTGATCAAAAAACAAAAATTTGAAATGTCGTAACTTTTAATTCACATAAGGAGAAAATACAGAATAACGGCATCTCCTATCACTGTTAGTCACGGTTCTTTTGGATGGGAATTTAAAAATAAACAGGGGTCCATTGTCATAATAAAGAACTCTGCTGTATAATGCCATCAGGGCAACGCACAGGGAATTTCTGCACCTTCGCCTATAGCTGGTGATGCCTCAATATAAGTGAAATATTCTTGACAGGGACGATAAACACCACTTTTCAATTCTTATTACTGGTGCTTTGCACAAGTTTTGTAAAAATGTGGAATTAGTTTCGTGGAATTACTTCCGACAAGAAGTGGGATGAAGGGAGTCAGGGATATGCTCTGAATATAATAACTCCCTCTCTTTCCTTGTCAAAACTATAATGGAAATTATTTTAGGAATAAAAATATCCTTTTTGCATTGGACATGCCTAAGAATTTCTGCAATAACTCAAATCAAGGCCAGGAAAAGACAAGTAAAGTACATGAAAAGTACACAATAACTTTTTCTTAACTCCAATCAGTACTTACTGGTGGAATTACTATTAAATAGGATGATGTAAGTAAATAATGAGGATTTAATGTGTTACTAGTTCAAAAGTCACGATAAAAACCTGACACAATTCAAATATCTTAATAAAATAACGATATAAAAATTATATAATATTTGAAATGAAAGGTAATTCATTAAAATAACTTATTGACATAACGTCCACACTTTATCATCCAACATGGTGGTGTAAATCCCTCCCTTCAACCTGATTATTTTCTTAGCAAACAGATCGTATTGGTCATCTATTCGTCTTCGGTCATGTAGGTCCACTCTACAGATTTTCTCCAATTGTTTATCATCACACACGGCTGTTAAGTCTGACTATATTTGCATTCAATTTTAGCCCACTTCAAATTTGTTTTCCTTCGTTTTCATAATTATGATAAATTCTCTTCTATTCAAGCGTATTGAATTGGTAATAACAGTATTAACTTTCAAATTAATTCTAGTTTTGAAACGAAGTAAAATTTACTTGTGAAATTTTATTCTTTGTAAATAATTACTCGATAGAAATTAATATGATCGTTTTGGCTTTTCTAAACTTCCATCACAAGTTGTGAAGTAAATATTTGCTGAAATTTGTATTTTTGAACAATTCATTAATTCAATATTCTACTTCAAAACCTTGTAATATGAGAATTAAAGTCAAAGAATGTTTATTGAATAAATAAACCTTTTTTGAAAAAATACACATGCTAATCAGAGTAATCAAATATATACTTGAACTAAAGTTAAGTATTGGTCACTTCAAACACTGCCGACCATTGGAGATCTAACAAAGAAGGAGACAAGGGTCATCTCATCTATAGTCAATCTTAAAAACAAACTAATACAATTTGGGTCAAAGTCAAGATTTCAAACAAATATTTTTTTTTAAAATTCTATGCCTTTACCCAAATGCAAGGACATAAGCGGCATTCACAGACTTTCCAGAAATGTCAGACAATTTTTCTAATTTATTCCAGGAATTTGAAAACATGGGAATCAAATACAGCTGGTTGCCATAGACAATTCATATTTTGATGTTTATTTCAATGAGCTTGGTTTTCTTATTCTCCATGGCAACAACAGAGCTTGGTTTTATGATATACCATGACAACAACAATCAGTCAGCTTGTAAGAAATAAAGATTGTTGTAAAATGTTGTCTGGAGCTAAATATTTTTCATTAACTAGCTTTTCACGAATTTAAAATCTTTTTAGCCAAACTTTCAAATTTTTTAAAATACAGATACAGTCCTTATTAAAGCATCTTTTCAAAATTTGGTAAAATATGTTCCTTTTAGAAAGAATTTCACAGAAATAAGTACCCAATGGCGATTTTGACTACCAAGAATGGAAACATAACTTAAGCTTCTCCTGTAAAAGACAGAGAGAGAGAAAGAGAAAGAGAGAGAGAAGCCAGTTTTGCTGCTTCTTTACAAACAATAAGCTAATACAACATATGTCGTTGCCCTGAATCATAAATCACACGGAAATGATAAAGTTAAAACACACACTTACATGACAATTGTACATGTGTAAATGCACACATATTAAATTTTACATTAATTTTACATGGTCAAAGCATCATCATAATTAAACTACTTCCTCAATAAACGATGACAGCGATAAATATACAGGTGTCAAAACTGAAACTAGGTCAAACTATACCGACAAGGTAGTAAAAACTAGGTCAAATGAACTAATTAATTAAAATCTTAATTACAATGGAATTTAAAAGTGCCGGTAGTGGTAATAAATTACTTTCAACTAGACTCCCATGTCTGTAAGACCGGGCTGGGTTACTCAGTCCGGGTCTCAAAAATACCAAAATATTGTTGCATCTTCGGCCACCTTTATAGAAAATAACATCAAAATAAGCTGGTATGTGTAATTAAACTTAAAACTCAAGTTTTAATTTATGATAATTGGGTCGATGGAAATTTTTTAATTTTATACCAGGAAATGAAATAAAAATTCTTGTTATTTTCAAATGTTTAACATTCCCCTGTGACATAATTTGGTATCAAATGAATAAACAACTTATTAAAAATTTGAGGGCGGCAACAAATTGAATAATACATGCAAAACCTACACTGACCTAGCATAACCTAACAAATTGTTTTAACCATCTGCAAGACTCAAAAATTGAAAAAGCAGAGTAGAGTACTGTAATGATGTTTTATGTCACGTCAAAATTATTTTACTAAATCTGTGATCACTTCTGGAATGGTGGGAGAAACTGGAGTTCCCAGAGAAAACCTACCTTTGAGCAGCAAACTCCTTGACAACTATTTTTTTTACATTTACTGTCCACAAGTGCAAAGCATGGCATAACTTGTTTGTTTACAATACCAGTAATTTTATAACTTAATGCTTCACTATAGGTGAGGGTTTTTTTACAAGTAGACTGTAATAGCTCCAGCCAACAACAAGACTTACCTGTCACAAGAACAAAATACAGCATACCTTGCCTGCAAACACTGCATGCTAGAATCCAACACTCACCTTGTGACTGAGAGGCTGCGGTGGCCTAATGGATTAGACGTTAGTCTACAAATCCAGGGTCTCTCACCGCTGTGAGTTCGAGCCTCGTTCAGACCACATGTGGGAAAGTGAATTTTCCTAACCGTTGGCCTTTACTGGTTCACCTGGTATCAGTATAATGGACTAGGGGAGTGGTACGATTGTCTGTGGCATACTGACTTGGTGAGTTAGCACCTTAAAGACATCCTGAGTGTGTGTGAATACAAGGCAGACTATAAAACACACTGGCACTACACATGCATACCAAACTTGTTCATAGATTAATCAATAGAGATTAATAAAACACTTCTCGTCGAGTATAGCTGAAATATTGCTGATGTGACGTTAAGCAACATTCAACTAACCAATCACCTTGTGACTGCACTTGGGCCTGGTGTGGCATACTAGGCAACTTCTGTTGTGCAACCATCAGACAAGACCCCTCGGATGTGAACAGGAAGGGGGAGGAATGACTAAAGCAGTGCATATTAATAAATCTTGGGACACACATCCTGTAATTTTCAACAGGATTTCAGATTACGCTTAGAAATATAAATTACATAATTAGAAAAGTGTAAAGATAAACTTATAATCTTTCTTTCAGCTGTTCAATCATATCATCACTCTTAAACAAGATTCTCAACTTCTGATGTCAAGATCTTCACTGATAAAACTTAATGTTATGAAATCTGCTACAAATCTTCCCCAAAGTTATCATATATTAAGACACCAATCTGCTATGAATTTCCTCCATGCAATCAGGAGAAAAGCTGACTATGTACCTTCCATGAATTATATCACCCTCGTTTAGAATATGTCAGCAATTAATCGAAAAAAGTTTCCCTACCCTTCACGAAAATCTTAATTAAACACTAGAACATCAAAGGAACAAAGGAGAGGGGGGGTTACTATAATGATTGTTTTATGTGCATTTCTCTCTCCCCGAAAAATTTATTGACCACAACCAGAATAAGAAAATAATTTGTATTCCGTAAATATACTCGCAAATCATGCAGTTTTGCAACACTGCAAATTAAAACACGAAATTTATTAGAAAAGCGTAAAACCGTTTTATTGGTGCAGTAACCCACCATGTAATCAATTTCTGTTTTATCTACTAGATCACTAGTCTATCTAGACTAAGGAGTTACTCACCGGACTACAAATTGCAAAATCATTTAAATAAGACGTCAAATATCGGAGATCTATGTACCGTTGATCGCCATCTGAAGCAAGATAATACCAAAAACATCCTAGCCAAATTTTGATTTACATGACCATATTATATTTAATTTTTATAATATATTCCGCTTATTTACGGAAACTCTACTTGAGGAAATTGTTTAACCTTGTTCAACTTGCAGTTTTACCATCTTCTAGTACAGGGACAATAATTAACATATTTGTTTTAATATATGCAATAATATGCACTAAAAACAAGAACCATACTGACACATGTACTTTACAGTTGTATTGAGAATAACATACAATGCATGCATGTATACTTATTTGGAGAAAATGAATAATTACACATACAAAGTGGGTGTTGCATCTCGTAGTGATCTCAAAAAGACCATATGTCCCTGGATTGAAATACTTTAGAAAGGGCCTTAACTCTTATTATTTGGAGAAAGAACTAAACTTAACCTGTTACTTGCTATACAGTACAGGCTGGTCGAAAGTTAAACACTGAGCTAGCGAGAATGAGTCCATGTTCGGCTGCCAAGTGGCTGATATATTAATATTTATTGGCCAATAAGCAGCTTAGAGCCAAGAGATGGATAATTGCAACTGCCGATATATTACTATCTAGGGCCGGAATGAGTTAGCGATTCAGCAATAATTTGTTAGCTTACGCGTTTAACTTTCGACAGGCCTGTCCTGTAAATTGTATTTCAGATGGAAAATACAATAAAATTGTAGTAATCAGAATAAGTGCTGCAGAAAATTAACAAGATAAAGCTAGGTCAGTTAACCAAACAATTGGAAAGAGTGAAATAGAGTAATGGTGTTTTACATTATGTCACTCATTTCAGGGATGGTGGAGGAAACTGGAGTTCCTCAAGAGAACCATTGACCATTTCACAAGCAAACTGACAATTTTTCTCAAACTAGGATCTTCCCAAGTGTGATTTGAGGTGCTGCAATTCCTGTTTCAGAAACTAGAACTGTATTTGCTGATCAAGTTTATGAATATTAAAAAAAGAAGCATTACATAACTGAATTCCACATATTCTGTGTTTGTCGTTTAGTCTCTGTTAACTTGGCTAATGCAGCAGACTATTTCTGTTGTTGTTATTTATAGTTTTAGATATATAATTATACATATGATAAATGTCTACACTCACCTGCCATGTGATTCCTCATTCCACTTCTAGTGGCAAATTAGGCATCGTAACCCCTCACTGGTATAACCATCAATTATAAATCTACCAACATGCCTCCCTGTCACTAAATTACCTGTGTAATTAAAATAATAACTATAAATAGATATGTGTTTGATTAACAGATGGGGGTTCTTAGAGGTAGTTTCATTTTCATTGCTCGCTATGGTTTAACTGTGATTACAAGACAAGCAGTTGTTATTGACTTTTCTTTGACTCTACTGCAGGTCAAAGCTAATTGATTAAGAGGCCCTGGAGGGGTGTAATTAGAAGTTCACACCTGGAGTGGAATAATCCAGTCTGGACGATTAAATATTAATTATGGAGATTACATAATTATTGATTTATCCATTGTTGTGTGCAATCTCCGTTTAAAAAATAATAATAATATATTATTATATAATAATAATAATATCACACTGTATGTTTCTTGATAAATTCCCCTGTGTTGAGCCTCAAGGATAATCCCCAAACAGTGAATGTTTTCATAACAATCATTTTGTTTAGGTAGTTAATTAATAAATAGGGAAGCATTAACACACCTGTAATATGCCAATTATGATGTCAATCTCCTACTGATGTGCAACTGTCAGATTGTTTTTAGAGAGAGAGAGAGAGAGAGAGAGAGAGGAAATGTGTTTTCACTTTCACTAAACATGCAATTCTTGTTGGTAATTCTACATCAGCTTTATGTCATTTTTACAATGAAAAAAAAACTTGTTTAAATTTTCATGAAGAAAATTAAATTTATTTTTAGGACCTCCTTTCATTAAGTACTAGAATACTACAATTTTATGAAACAATAATTTTTCACAGAAGTGTTCTAAATGGCTTAAATCCATCACTTTTAGGTTTTTTCATTGAAAGAAAAAATTTATTTTATATTATTTCCCAATTCAATTTTTTACCCACATAATACAAATGTTGGTAAAATGCACCACAGGGACATATGGAGTGTTAGAGGTTTACCACTGCTAACTTTAGTGCTAAGGTGTTTAGTCAAAGTATGTGGTGGGGTGAACATTTATTTCAATACTGTATAAAATCATATGAAATTAGTCACTTCATGTGCTGCTGTTGCGGCACTAATGGAAATGGTTTCCCTCTGGTATAACGGATACCAGGTGGCAATCTTTGAAGTTTTAATTCATGTTCCCCGGGTATTAATTAAAAGTTATAATTCAACCCAAATTTATCTCCAGTATTACACAGTAAATTACCATACATCAATGAGAGGGGGCTAGAATCAAGACACAAAATTATTTACAATACATTTTGAGTAAAAACTTTCTATTCAGCTGTCATGTAATTCCCCATAATGTTTGAGAAACTATTATTTGTGATATGTTTACAGAGTACCTTTATGTTTTTCTAGACATTACAGTTTCCTTGAACATTCCTGAACTGATGGCATAAAAAGTTAAAGAATCTTGACCTTAGTGTATTAAAAAAAAAAAAATAAACACCATAACCTCCACTTAGAAACATCACTTGATTATACTGTTACTAACCTGTACAAACCATGTTTTCATCAATTGAAAGGGAGAGTTGAAATTATTAAAAATAATTTATAATTTATTCCTCTTAAACAATCTTCTCAATAACACAGTGGACACAGAGGTTAATGTTCGTATTCACAATCCGAAAAGGTGAAAAAACTTAATTCAAGACAAATTCGGAAATTAATGAAAGTCTTTTGTCCATTTTCTATTTTAAATACAGCAATTTGTTAGTAGTAATTGGCTACTTAAGCAGGTTTATGTTAAACAGAATTTGATAAAAGTTTATAATTACCACAGATCAGTGATTTTTCATTCTATAATCCTGTTCCTTTTGTCACACTTATTTTCATTCTATTTTGCCCTTTATTAATCGAAAATATTGAACTTTTTTTAAACACAATATCGGAAATATTTTTAAACTTTCCATCTCAATGTGACTGAGTTCAGAAAATTAAACCTTTATAAAAAGTATTAAAATGAAATGAATGCAATTTGTAAAGTGAGGTTCCACACCGAAGTGAAAGTTTAAATGGAACTTAAAATTTAGCTTCTTAATATTTTCATAATTTCTTTAACCATTACTTGAGATTTTTATGGAGTCCTGATTCCAATGATTTTAAAACCCAGAAAAATTTCAATTTTCAATAAAGGATTTCAGACCCTTGCTTTATAATAATAATTTCTTAACAATATATTCCTTAGCCTAAAATTTGATACTGTAATAATTTTGTTAATTTTTAAGATATTTGGGAATTTCTGGTATCATTTTGAAGAACAGTCAAAGCTTATTACAACTATATTTAAAAATTTGTCAAAACTTTTGATTTGTAATACCATAAAATGTTGCCAAAATTTTCCAGATTTAAGTTAAGGAAAATCTTAGTTACGGGATGAAATTAGAGCCATCCCTCGCTTCATTTAGGCCACAGCAAAGAACTGTTTGATGATTGCTTATACAAAAAGTTTCAGGTATTTAAAATGTTTCAAAAAACCATATCATATAGTGATTAATACATCATTATCTAAAATCAATTTGAGAGAGAGAGAGAGAGAGAGAGTATTATACTATTACCAGTTTATGTAAAACGTTTCAAACGTTTGCAATCTTGCAAAAACCATCAAAGCATGATCTGCAATCCACGAGAGAGAGAGAGAGAGAGAGAGAGATTGTATGTGCATTTTTTCACTACACTGTACTGGCATTGTTAAGACACATGTAGAGTTCACTTAGGACCTAAGTATTGGCCAGTCAGTCAATAGACTCAGTTTTACTGCATAAATTATAGACAATGGAAACACTGGGAGTTGAAGCTGCTTCACACTCACCATATATACACTAAAGTTATTAATTAAATGAATGTATTATGTTTTTAATGTTGACTTAGTCTCAAATTGACAACAATAACCACCTAAGCTGACCTGAAGGACAGTTAACACAGTAACCTATGTAACAAATACAACACTGTATTGACATAAGCTTGAGTAAAGAAGGACAAATATGTACACACAGTATTACAAACTCTACAACTTCTTAAACAAGCAATGATCACAAAACTATAATGTAACCATTAGAGCCTACTGAAAGGTCACAATGCAACTAGCCTATTGGGTGGTCACCATGAGTCTAGCCCACATACAGGGAAGTCACCATGCCACTAGCCTATTGGGTGGTCACCATGACACTAGCCTACAGGGAAGTCACCATGCCACTAGCCTATTGGGTGGTCATCATGACACTAGCCTACAGGGAAGTAATCCATGCCACTAGCCTATTGGGTGGTCACCATGCCAGTAGCGTCATGGGGTCACCATGCCACACTAGTCTACTAGGGTCATCATGCCACTAGTCAGATGCCTACTGGGTGGTCACCATGCCACTAGCCTACTGGGGAATCACCATGTCACTAGCCTACTGGAAGTCACTATCCCACTAGCCTAAACCCACTAGGGGATGTCAGCATGTCACTAGCCTATTGAGGCACTTGCTAGAAGCCTACTGGGGAAAATAGTTAGCTATCATATTCATAAGGTAAGCCTAGCTTGCCTCCAAACATTTTGTTGCCAGAAACACCACTTACAAGCCAAATTTGTTAACCTTTTTTTTAAGCCAAAGATGTTGCCACTTTGTAGCCAATCTTATTGCCGTTTTGTATTTTTGTATTATCAATATATTCTGCCAAAATCCTCGCATTTGTGTGCATGACTCGCAGGGCTTCTAAATAATATGGACAAGAAATAAGTGACTTGCCCAGAGATTACTGTCCCATACAGAGTGTTTGTGGCTTGTGTAACCACAATAAAAAAAACATGTAACATACCACAAAAACAGCTCAAATGAGATCAAAAGAGGATTTGTGCTAGAAACTTAAAGTTTGACAATATTAGGACAATGATAACACTCTTGGGGAGTAGATAGCAATAATAAACAGTCACTTCATTCACACACTTCTAAGGCTAAATTTAATAAATGTGAACAAATTGACAAGAAATAGTGTTATAAATCATCAATTATTTAACCTTACCTAAAATCACCCAAAAACTTAAGAGAATTAAAGATTTAGGTTGAATAGACCCATTATCCCTAGTCCAACAAATCTTTATTTTCCAAATATTCCATTCATAAAGTGTACCAGGGTAATCTGGAATTTAAACCCGGGAGTTATGGGAAAACATTGGAGATTTAAACAAATCTAACCATCTTTTTATCTGACTAAATTCAATGTATGACATAAAATGTATCATTATTTGTAAATAAAACCCTGTTGAGGGGTTAAGAGTGGCGACAATAGGGATAATCATCTTTAGGGGTGTGGGGGGTCAACCAGTCATAAAGGCACAGTAGCTTTTACTTTCTATTGTTGCCAGATAAATGTCACCTATTTAAAACATTTAAATTTTTGTTTTCGATTATTTTAAAACTGTAAAAAATTATTTTTGTCCTTAATCATCCATAAAATGACTCTCCCCTATTTTCCATTTCATTTGTAATTATATGTTATATAGTGCCTTTTTGTGGGAGGTGCCTGTACTGTGAAATATGTCATCAGTAAAGGTAAAGTCAGGTAAAACAGGAGTGGAGTTTTGGTGTTTGATTCTCCCAGTCAAGTTTCTTTAACTACCGGTAATATTGAGGAATGGTGGAGGAAACCAGAATGCTCAGAAATCTACCAAACTTCAGTAAGCGAACTGACAAACATTTTCATGCCAGGACCTGTCCAGAGTGGGATTCAAACCTGGGCAGTGAGAGGTGCTGGGATTTTTCAGCATGCACTTTAGACCACTTTGCCACCAAGGTCAGAGATAAAACAAGATTTCCGATGGTAGGACTTCTTTTTGATACCCCTCCATTAAATTCTTTGTGATCTTTTTTCTGCAAAAATTATTTATCATAGAAATATTCAAAATAAAAAATTGATGGAATCAAAAACTGAAGAAATCTGAAAATCACAAAATCAATAAATTTTGAACATTTCTGTGAAAGATAATTTTTAGAATTTAAGTGTGGGAGGTAAAAATAGAAAGAAATCTTACCCAAAAAGAGGGATATATTTTTTCATTTAATTGTTTAATGGTCATCTCCATTTTCTCATATATCTCTGCAGACTTGTAAAAGACCCTTCAATAATAACAGTACTCACAGATTATCTGACTGGACAGCTGTATAATTACCATATGACAAAGCTATTTTAGTCTTTTGAGTAAAAGATTGTTTATAACTAGGAAGGAGTGACCAGTTTATAATGGCAGTAAAATGGTCAAGTTCATATTACTTGGTTGAATGGTCAGTGCAATTGAAAGGGGCATTAGTGACTGAATGGTATAAAGCATCGGCTTACTGACTTGTCTGTTCCAAAGTTTTAACTTTGCTTCTGGATTGTGATTCTGACATGGATTAATATGTTTGTTTTTGATTTTTGATTACAGATCATACATAGCACCTTTCACCATCTAGATTTAAATCCTAATCAGACAGTGAGTGAGTGAGTAATGGTGTTTAACGTCCCGGTCAAGAATATTTCACTTATATCAAGACGTCATCAGCTATAGGTGAAAGTGCAGAAATTTTCCCTGTGCGTTGCACTGACGGCATTATACAGCAGGGTTCTTTAGCAGGCCAAGCCCACCGTGTCACTGCTTATTTTAAGTTCCCCGACTTTCATTTCATAATGCCGAGTGCTTGGCGAAAGAACAGTCACTACCCACTTTCAAGTCTTGGGTCAGACCCGGCCGGTGTTTGAACCCACGACCTCCCACTTACGGGGTGAGCACTCTACCAACTGAGCTATCCTACTAGTCAATTTATCAGTTTTCTCCTTGAAAGTCCTTAGTTTCACAAGGCAGTCTGATTTTCTGCATCATCCATAAGCTGGCTGTCTCAATATAGGTGAAATGTTCTTGACTGGGACACTGGGTATGTCTATAATCATCAAACACAAACAAACCTGTCCATGTCCAAATCATAAAACCCAAAAGCAAAGCAAAAACTTTGAAAACTGGTAATTCAAGTAGTAAAGAAGTTATAAAACCTAAATAGTAAAATGGCTAATAAATTCATTATTGTGAGAAGTTTACAAGGACATTTCATAACATTATGGGAAGATAATAAAAATTTGATATACTGGTAATCATAAAGAAAAATATTTTTAAAGATTTTGGAGGGAAAAAAGGTTGCTAGCTTGAATTTTATGAGGCAAAACCCTAAACAAGATAATGAGACGATACAAATATTTTTTTTCTTCTAAAATTGGTGGTTATCGCTGGACAAGATCTATGAATTAACTTGCTTATACTGCAGTAGGAAGTATCATGTGACAGCCAACAGGTGTCGTCCTCATATTTTAATTAACGATAAAATGGCCTTCTATGCGGAAACTTATTGTTAATTTAGATATCAAAATATAAAATTAAGGACATCTGTAAAAACACGATATTCTGCACCTGGTCACCGTGAAACTAATATCTAGGTCAAATATTAAGCCTAATGCGACAAAAAATTGATGTCTCGATGTCATGATAGGCGTGGTATATGTATGATAAAGATCTCCAACTATTCTTTGCTAAAAGCACATTGAAAATGTATACATATACATTTCAGCATCTTATAGCTGGTGATGTTCCAATACAAGTGAAATAATCTTGACTGGGATGGGAACCCCAAATATAATCATTTACTGAAAATTTGAATATTTACATTTTCTTCCCCTGATGGTTCTGAAATGGTCTATAACTGCCAAGGTCCAAGGTGTAGCTTATGATGCAGGTTCCAGTTTCACAATCACTTCTTAACGAAAATTTTTGTTAACTTAAATTTAGACAATTTTGGCAATCTTTTGACAAAACTACTACAAATATTATAAGTGATCTTGGAAATGGCACCTTAAAACCCTGTACATCTTAAAAATTAATACATGTAAATTATTAAGATTTTAAAATTTGTCAATTTATGTTAATGAAAAGCTTTAATTACAGTAGTTAAGGAATGATTGCAAAACTGAAACCTGTTATCTACATCTTGAGCATACACACACATGTATAATTTAAGAAAGAATCAACTTCAGATGAAACAACCATAGCAGAGCAGTAAAACATTTGGAAAATTTTCAGTATAGGTTGCAGGAAATCTAACATAACCATGGTATCAAATGGAACCGAAACTGCTATACCAATTACATATAGGATGATGCTGATTTTGGCAAACATCACTGCAAGAAAAAACCCAAAACACGGAGTTCAGCAACACTTATATAAGTGGAGGAGCAGTATTAAATGATATCAAGTGCATTTAAAGTCATAAAACAAACTTATTGGAACAGGTTTTTAAAACAAACAGATGATCATGTCGTTATTGATACGACCATTTAACTTACAACATATTCCAATATAACTTATACTACATGCGATACCAATCAAGTTACACTTGTTTGTTCATTATAACATAGCTAGGAATAAATTGTAACAACATCTAAATTTTCATCGATCCTGGTAGTGAAGATGTGGTTCAAGTTTAACTCAAGGTCATAATTAAATGCTACAAGATCTTTATTTAACTCCCTAAAAATATTATATTCTTTCTTACTGATATATTTAAACTTTTATCAATGTGTGTGTGTGTGTGTGAGAGAGAGAGAGGAGAGAGAGAGAGAGAGAGAGAGGAGAGAGAGAGAGAGACGGGTAGAACTGAGACATTTTTGCTTCACATACCAGTGACCATATGCCATAACAAATATCCAAAGGATTTTCACCATGGACTCCATTGAAATATCCTCATGAAATTCTTAATTTCAAGTTTCGTCCAAGGTCAAATGGAATTCTACTGGTATCAAGGAAGCAAATTCCCTGATGTGTTTTACCTTTGGAAATTCGCAAGTATAATGGGAACAAATTAAACACCTAGAGAATTGGAGGGGAAAACGTCCATTGAAACGTGGAAATACTGTGGTGATAAGCAAGGTGGCAAAGTTATTGAGTTATATTTTCTTACCTGTATATATAAGTTTGACAAATTGATATTTGTATGTCTTAATTAATCTGTTGATGACTTAATCTGTTGAATTAATTAATGACTACACTGGTATATTAATAGCACAACTTCTAAAAGTGTACATCGAACAAGTCAATTTTTGTTCAAATGTATATACCAGTTATGTTAAGTCCATCATATGTGCAACGACTGGATTAATGTCATTTTAAAAATCCTTAAAAACCAAAAAAGGTTACACAAAAACTGTAAAAAATTGTTGATTAATCAGGTGTTACAAGTGAATTAAGTTTTATCGCCAAAATAATAACTGTAATTTTCAGAGGTTTATCCCCGATTAAATTTATCATGATAACAGAACTTTCCAATAATGAAGTTTCATAAAGTTGATGGACAAGCATGAATTTAGCGACAAATGAAATTCCATTCAGATTTTAAACATTTCATAAACTACTGACGACCATTTCCAAAAGATTTAATCATATTAAAAGGAATATTTATTTTCATCTAATTTTAAACTTCAATTCACACAGTCAATCATCAAGTTTATGTCTAGAACCAGCAAAGGATGAAATTTAATTCATGATAAGAAAATTCTTTAACTAGCTGTAGTTCCATTACAGGAATTTCAATATTTATCAATCGATTTCGATACATTTTCCAATCCAATTTGATTATTTTTTAAAAATAAAATCTGTTGTGAGCCAACATTTATATCAGACAGGTGATTGTCACGGCTTTAGGGTCAATACAAACCTGTCTTTGAATGACAAGAGATGCCATTCGGTCGCATGTTTGATGCATGCATTTTATTGAATGGGATAAGATGCCATTCTGCCATATGATTTCCTTCAAACTTTGGTAAATGAATTAACAAACTCATAAAAGGACCTGTCCCAGTGGGATTCAAACCTGGGCAGTGAGTAGGATCCATAAGTAACCAATTTAGACCACTTGGCTACAACATACCCCAAAAGAATTTGAAACAAAGGAAATAATTACAT
Source organism: Anadara kagoshimensis (assembly GCA_021292105.1). Classification (NCBI taxonomy): domain Eukaryota; kingdom Metazoa; phylum Mollusca; class Bivalvia; order Arcoida; family Arcidae; genus Anadara; species Anadara kagoshimensis. The sequence continues at coordinate 20,925,762 of CM037870.1, read as the reverse complement.
ATTATACCAGTTTTAATTTTACAGCACTAGACGGATGTTTCGGAATACAATTCCTCATCAGTAGTGCTTGGACCAAAATTATGAAACCAAAATTATTTTGAATATGTTGAAAAGGTACCCAAAGGACCAAAATTATATTTTACCAAATTAAGCTAAGGAAATACTTTGCAGGAGGGATTATACCTTAGTTTTTGAGAAATTTCAAATTTTAACTTGCAGAAAATTTAGACAATAATACGAAATTATTGCCTACTGAGTTTGTGATATCCTCGGGGCACCAGCCACCAGCAGAGATATCGGCTCAGGGGTTTAAATGACATATTATACCAGTTTTAATTTTACAGCACTAGACGGCCATTTCGGAATACAATTCCTCATCAGTAGTGCTTAGACTACCGTGTCTAAACTGAAGCCAACATAAAATATGAAAATTATGATTTCAAAATATTTAAATTATATGTCCTGAAGTTGTAATAAACTTAAAGATAATAAGTTTGTTAGAGTCTTGAAATTTCAAATTTGAAAATCCAGCTGGTAAAGAAAAATCAATTTTCTAATTACTTAGAAAATTGATTACTTCCTGTTGAAATTTCAAAATACCTACCTCAAACTGTTTCAATCTGTTTGAAAAAGCCAAAGTTGATATGCTTCTGTCAAAATTGTTTGTTTTTTGGGGTACTTTTTTTGTCCCATGTGTAAACTCCTGTCAAAATGAGTTTGTTTAGGGTGCATTTTTGCTCAAAGTTTATATACTACTGTCGAAATAGTTTTGTTTTTGGGGTACATTTTTTGCCATTAGTCAATGGGAAATGACAAGGCATCAAATTTTTTACAAATCAATTTTGCAATTCTTCAGAAAATTACTTCCTTTTCAAATTCCTATAAAAAAAGTTCGGGTTACCATGGCAATCGACATCTAAATATAAGAATCGTTAATAAAAGTAAAATGATAGGATGTACAAGTAATACTTGTCAGAATTTAACTACGGGAAACATACAGATAAATATTTTTTTATTTTCTAATTAGCCAATTTCCCCTGATACATGTTGATTTTTTTTGGTATTTTTAGTATTTTATGTGTATATCTTGAAAATCAGTTAAAAGTTACATCATATGTAACTTAATACATTGATGAAGCTGTCATTTTATTGTGCTCTATCATTTAAATCTCCCTATATTTTCTCTTTTCAATCTTTCCTCTAAATGACAGCCTTTAAAACATGAACTAGACCGATATCGCTTAGAGTGTACTTAGTGGAGTGGAGTTATAGAGTTATGTCCCAGTCAAGATCATTTCAATTGTATTGACAGTTTTTGGATGGTAGAGGAAACTTCAGTGCCCCAGAGAAAACCAGGACCTTCTGCAAGTTGGTTGGTTGAATGTTGCTTAACGTCGCATCAGCAATCTTTTAGCTATTCACGACGAGAACTATTTTATTAATCTCTATGGATTAATCTATGAATAATTTTGTGTATGCATGTGAAGTGCGAGTGTGTTGTATGGTCTGCCTTGTACTAGCGCGTACTCAGGGCGACTTTAACATGCTAGCTCACAGAGTCAGTACGCTGCAGACAAGCGTACCACTGCCCCAGTCCATTATACAGGTAAATCAGTAAAGGCCAAGGGCAAGGAATATTCACTTTCACAAGGAAAATTCACTTTCCCACATATGGTCCGAGCAGGACTCAAACTCACAGCGGTGAGAGACCCTGGATTTGAAGACTGACGTCTTATCCATTAGGCCACCACGGCCTCCCTTCTGCAAGTGAATTCACAAACCTTCTCACATTTGGATCTGCTCAATTAGGATTTGAACTTAGGCAGCGAGAGGTTCTGTGATCTGTATGTGTGTGGTTGAAACCACTTGGCCACCAATGCCCCAATAATGAAAATGGGAACTGCTATTATAGAAAACATTGAAATTATGAGATCTGTACTGGTAAGAAGTTTAGCCCGATTTCAGCCATTGGATGAAAAAGACAGTGGACTAAATTCCAATAGTCTTGGTTACAGCAAAATAAAATACATTGTTATCAGTGCCTAATAGAAGCCCCAGTGGCTGAGTGGTTCAAAGCACATGATCACTGATCAAAACCCCTCTCACCACATAGGTTTGAATCCCACTAGGGAAAGATCCTAGTGTCAGCAAGTTTGTCAGTTCACTTGATGAAGGTCTTTGGTTTCTTCCACCATCCCAGAACTGACAGCCTCAACATAAGTGAAAGAATCTTGACTGGGACATAAAACTCAATTACTCCACTAAATTCCATCAGTGCCTAACATGTCCATATTTTTTGTAGCATTACCTACAACAGTTTGGTGTCTTTTGCATTAGGTTAAATGATCAAATTGGGATTTAAAATCCATTAAGTCAATCTTGAATCCAATCAGCGTTAATTCATAGTAAACAGTGTATGCTGATAACCCTTGTAATTTAAGTGCAATATAGAAGATCAATAATTGTAAAAAGTAACTACCTCTGTGGAATTGAGACAATATACCTCCGCAATCTGTATATTTTGATATAAACATGCTAACAATCGTTTTCTATTCAGCGAGTGAGTTATTGTTTCAAGCTACATCAACATAAATTACGGATATTCTCTATATAGTTTATAAAATACTTCCTAGTTTAGTAAAGATTTATATCTAAAATCCAGATTTTTCCAAATAAGCAACATTTTCTATACACACAATTTATAAAATACTTCCTGATAGTAAAGATATTTACCGTATCTAATTCTGAATTTTTCAAAATCAAGAGTTTTCAAGCCAAGTTTGGAGTGGACAGAATAATTACAGGCTATAAACTATTACTCATAAAATAAAAAATGTTTATTAAAATCTGAATTTTTCAAAATCAATGTTGTTTGTTTCAAGCCAAGTTGGAGCTGATGAAACATTACCCCACTATAAAATAGTTCCAGGTAAAGATGTTAATCTAAATGCGTAAATTTTCATAATCAGCAACTTTCAAACCAAATTTGAAGCCTGACTATAAAATCATTACTAAAAGGTAAAGATTCTGGATTGACTGTTCAAAATCAAGAACGTTCATTTGTATCAAGCCAAGTTTGAAGCCTAGCAAAGTAAAGATTTTTATCTAAATCTGGATTTTTCAAAATCAACAACTTTCAAGCCAAATTTGGAGCCAGCGAAACATTACAGGATTATAACATATAATTCCTAGAAAATTTAAGATTGATTTTTCAAAATCATCAACATAACGGATCGTTACAAAGCCAAGTTTGGAGCTGATGAAATGTTATGTGACTATAAACAATAACTGTGTGTAATACAGATAACTTCAAACGAAACTATTTTATCAGAAAGCTTGTCTTTTCTGAGTTAATTTAACTGACATGGCCGACACAACAGTGAATCATCTTTGTTCAAACTGGTAGAGAGAGAATACAAAATCAGAAATATAACTCCCGTCAATCTGTTATAAAATCTGAATGATGCATTACCTCACAGGTGTAAAAAAAGAACTTCATTGTGATATATATACGGAACAGGCCTGTCCAAAGTTAAAAAATCAGTTAACACATTCATGCTGAATTGAACAGCTTTTTGCAATCCCTAGTTAGCTGTGTCTCTACAGCTGCTATCTATCTCTCGGCAGATTTTTTGGCCACTACCTATCCATATCTCGGCCACTCGGCAGCCGAGCTACGGCTCCTTTTTCATATTATCTCAATGTATAAATTTTGGACAGATCTGTACTGCTGTATATAATTATACTCTATATATATAATTTATATGATACACCTATCTTACAGCACCACATGTATCCACCAGGGTATAAACAACACCGCTATCAATCTCTCTGTGGGAATTTGTCACTCTATCATTGCTTTTGTTTACTAGATATTAAATCAATCCCTTCTTAACAGTTATTGCATTACAATTTTTTGTTTTTTATGTTTGATTTTTTTTAAACAAAAAATTGGGTCTAATTTAAACTAGACAGACAAGATGTTTACCTAGAGAAATTACATGACAAGAGAATAGAAAATTGTTTAGTGGAGTACGTCCCAGTCAAGATTCTGCCACAAATTGTGGCAGTTAGTTTTTGGATGGTGGAGGAAAACAAATTACTCTCTCTCCTCCTCCTCCTCTCTCTCTCTAGTAGCTGTAATAAGTTGCATGTACTATTAGATTTTTTTTTATTAAATGTTGTCCTGGGGGAAAAGTCAAATGAATGACCCTAAATATACGAGTTTAATATTTCAAATACTGGAAATTATTGAAAAAAAATGGCTAGCTTCAAAGTATATAAACAATCCAAAACTTACTTGAATTGCATCTTCAAAATATAACAGAGCTTGGTGTTTGGTAATATGAGTGGTGGTCTGAATGAAAAATGATTGAGTACAAAAAACCGAGAGAGTATAAAATTTTTATGTGTTGTGACAAATGATAACGAGAGATAACTGGCATGTGTATGTATATTGTACGGGTTTGACATAATGAACCAGTAAAAAATCTGTCTCCGTGTACCAAATAAATCAACATCAGCAGTTTTACCTGTGTTAAGAAAAACCCTGTTACAGGTAAAAAAGACCAAAAAAAGTTAAATAAAAATGACAGCTTAAAATAAATCCTCATAAAAATGTAATTTAAATTAGGAAGAATTTTCAATTTAGACATTTAAAACAACAAATGTAACAATTTTTTATGGTGTACAATTTTCCATCTTGTCAAACACTGATCTATAAACATCCCAAGCTGTTAGAGATGTCTATTAACGGTGACCTACCTGGCGTTTTTACCTGTCAGGTAGGCTTTCTTTGATCTATGAGGCAAACTGTTCAAATACACATTATATGATCATGAACAATGATACCAACTCTTGTGTCTTAAATAATTTTACACAAGTGTTTGACAAAGTGAAATTAACCTTTAAATTTGCATTTTATTTTTTCTACATTGGATTTTGATCTAAATTTGAATTGTAAGCTGGTCGTTTTTATTGTGGGCTTTAATTTAACATTCCTGTTATTGATAGGGCAACACAGGCTTAATGGGTAATATCAGGACATTTTATGTTTTTATATCAATGTAAAATAGATTTTAAGTATGGAACATAAAACATAAAAGTAACACTGTATCTTTTCTTATCGTTGTAGGTGGTTTGTACACCATTTCAATTTTTACTATAAACCTAGGTCTCTCCCCCATCAGAACTAGATTCAAATTTACCAGTAATAAACTGTACAATAGCATTTTCTGAAAGAATGGAGTGCAGTTATGAAGTTTTATGCCATTGTCAAAATTTTGCCACTTACATCAAGGCATTTAATTTAGTTCATGGATGGTGGAGGAAACTGGAGTGCCTGTAGAAACCCTTTGTCAAGTGAACTGACAAATCTATCACACATAAGGTTGCAACCCCCAGTAAGATTTGAACCTTCACGTTGAGAGGTGTTGCCATTCATAAACACATGCTTTTTAGACCATTTGACAACCAAGCCCCTCTTTCTGAGAGATAGATGGTGCATTGGTTGACATTTGAATTTTACTGCAAACTCAAACATTCATGTTCTTACTGCAACTTTTATTCTTCCAATATAAACAGTAAGGCCGGGAGAAAACAAGGCAGTATATATATATATATACCCTACAAAACAGTTTTACTTCAAAGCTTTACAAGCAAATCTAACAGACAAGGTACACAAGTCTACTTGCTTGTATGTAAAAATGCAGATTGTGTAGCCTAGATTTTTGAAATCTACAAGACCTGCAAGCTTTATTAGTCAAAAATAATTCCTTTGCCACCCATTCTGTGCACTGGTACATGCACTTTTATAGAAAAACGACTTTGGCATGTGGATAGACATATCCCCTCTAACCAAAGCTTGTCGGAGACATAAACATCACCACAGCGTTTATTTTATTTCAATTTATATTGTTTTTTCAACCTGTTTTTCACCTTTTATAATTACAGGTGATAATCATGATGATAAAGATGAACTTAGATGTTAAAATTATCTAGTTAACAGTTTTTCTGTGGAAATTTTACGATCTTGTGAATGTGAATTAAACCCTAATGAAAACACCAGCAAATGGTATATATTTACACAAGCACAAAGGTGGAGTGTACTTCTGGGTTTAATGCAGAAATCGTAAAAATGAAACGGTTACTTTCATCTTTGGAGATTAAACGTCATTCATGTTTAAGTATAACCGATAACTGGAAATTAACTACCTGAGAAATAATTAATAATCTTTTGATAGTGCATAACATACAAGCTATATATGTATCTGAAATTTGTAAATGTATGCTCTCAAAGCCTTAAAACTTGTACTTACCAAGTATATAATTCTTTTATTAACTTTTTTATAAATATAATGTGTATAAAGAGCTGAGTGGAAAAATTGAGTTTTTAGGCCCAAGTCAAGATTCTTTCACTTGTATTGACATGGTCAGTTCTTGGATGGTGGAGGAAACCAGAGTGTCCAAAATCAACAGCAACAGAACAAACACTAGGCTCTGCATGAGAGGGATTGGAACCTAGATGGTTAGAGGCACTGAGATTCAAAAGTCCACACTTTAGACCAATCGGCAACTGAGGCCCTTAAATTATCTTGAAAAACTCACTCTTTTCCAATGTATAAATGTATATTTTGTACAGATTTTGTTTTAATACTTTAACATACCTCAAATATATCCTTTCTACATCAGAAGAGTTTTCCTGTATAATAACATATTAAAGCGGACTTCTTTGGTAGAGTATTTGTCAACTAAATGACCAAATAAGTTGGTGAATCTTGGTTCTAATATGATGTACAGATTTCTTTACACCTGTTGCCAGGTAATTATAATAAAACTTTAAATGCATGTATTTTAATATTTGCTGCTGTACATATTGGATGACATCATCGTAAAGCGTATTCTGTAAAACAATGGGTGGACATATGTCTGTCATTTCTAGGTATATCTGGTGAAATGTTGAATTTTCTGAACATCTTAAGGTAAAGGTCAACAACTGCTGTTGTGGTAGACATTTTAACCATGACAAGAACATTTGTACTATGCATTCAAACAGACCTCCATGCAGTATTCAGCAGCAATGGCTTTCATATCTGAGAGCGTGTCACAGACGACAGCTGTCATTAGAGTTAATATTATCAAACACACCCAGATGAGCTGTGAATTTATTTGCACAATTGGTCCCTTTACCTAAGACAACAATACGATAATATATAATTAAACTAAGAATTGATTGATTGATTGATTGACTGATTGAATATTTAAGTTATATTGGGACATCACCAACAACAGGTGAAATGGCAGAAATTTTGACCTCTATAGTGTGAGCATTTTACCAACTGAGCTACCACACAAGTAACAGAACAACTGCTAGACAATCTTATAGGTTTTCTACTAGCACTCTGACCATCTGAATGTAAGTTAAAGAAACTTGTCATGGGGTTTATGCAGTTCTCTAGTCAAGTTCTTCAAGTCTAACTTACCTGTCAGGCTTATTAAGCAAATTGCAAATTTTACATACAGAGTTACTTATCATTGTCCTCATTAGAAGATCAGACAGATTAATTGTTGCAGGAAAAGTCCTACTCTTTATGTAATCCTAAAATTAGGGAGTGCCTGAGTATATTTATTCCAGAACCCTATAAAAGACGAATCTGTAATCTGTAACATACCATTATTTATGGAGCACAGCAGGGGCCTAATAGCTCATCTATCCCCAGTTAATCCATTACTTTCACCAGCAGACATTTCAATTAAGGTTAAACTGACCATCACCTGGTGGGTCATCATTAACTAGCCAGTGGTCATTAAGTCTATATTATTGTCATCATACACCCATCATGGAGAATTAACACTTCTTATTTACTCTTTATGGATAATTTATGGTGACAATAGTAAACTTTTGTTACAAACATCAAAAACTTTATAATCCAGGTAGGTAAATTACAGGTAAGTGTATACAGGTAACAGTACCTGGACTGTGTGTACCTGACAGGTGATTAAATGTATTAATTCTGTTCCCAACTCAATATTAGGTGCTAATAAAACAGAGGTGTAAATAAAACTGAAAACAACATCTTTACAATACACCATCAAATATTGCTGAAATAGACCTTATTGCAAGTAACAATTAAATTTTCAGAGAGTATGAACTGGAATCTTTCACTTATCATGTTCTGGGATGTGTTGGAAACTGGAAAAGACCACCGTCCTTCTGCAAGCAAGCTGACAAAATTTCTCACATTAAGATCTCTCCTGAGAAAAATTCAAACATGGGCATTGAGAGGCACTGTGATCTCGTTAGCCAACACATTAGACCACTTAGTCACCAAGGCTTCTTTTACTCAGAAGGACTAATGACTGTGGCAGACAAGGTGGCTTATTAGTTCAATAGGTAAAACGTAATGCTAGTTTTGGGAAAGGTTATGACTTGAGTTAGAGTTACAAGTTAGCTGCTGCAATGTTCCCTTTTATATCCTTGGTGCAAGTCCAGGCTCTGGTCTCCAACTCTGATAGACCAGATGTCCAGATAGCTAATTTACATAAATCTACACTGTTTTTAACAGTTCTTATGGGTTTTTTTCAATGCAAGCACAGTTACTCAAAAATAGTTTTTCAAAAAGATCTTTATTCAAATGAAATTACTGATAATGTCTGAGGTCAAGATGCCTCATTACTCGTAACCTCCATGTCAGCGGAACAATTAACGTGGATCTGAACATGGTCCAAGTTCTATTACAGACCAAGCAAGTACAGATTCCCAGATTGATTATCTTAAACTGACAACAAACAGATTTATCTAATTGTATTAACACCTTAAAACAACAGTCTACACACAATACAAAAAGGTTCAAAGTACTTTAAGATAAGAACTAAGTATTATTTTAACTTGTTGACAAGGATTGACCACTCAGAGACAAGATGTCTATCAATTAAAAAGTCGACAAGTGGTTGTTCGCTGATTTTGTCAAAATATTTTCACATGGACTTTTCGTAATCATGACTCAACAACACTTAAAGTTCCATTTATATTTATAGACAATATGGTGCAGTAGTTTTAACCATTTTACACCTAATTTACTATGGTTTGACCCTAAAAAATCACTAGAAATGAACAATTCCACTTGTAAAAAAGGTTAAAAAGGGTGAAGTTAAAATGTCCATCATTTAAAGTGCTGCAAAATAGACTTATACAGGATGGCACTGATTTTGCGGTTGTGGCATAGCCATTTAAAAACATTTCAACAAAAACTATATTAAAGCAACAGTTTTTAAATCAAACTGATACACCGTTGATTTAATTTAAATTAAGGGTCTACCAGATAGGTGAAAATCGTCAGTTGTATCATACCAGCGTTTTGCCTACCTAAATAGCAATTGGAAACAATTGGCTGGTTTTAGTGTCACCAGGGGTCATGATGCCTCATTACCTGTGAATTACAAATTATCAGTCTGTAAAGTGAAACCATTCAGAAAATTGTATCTTATTGGGTAATCACCATAAAAAAGTTTAAATCCTTTCAATTCACTGGCATGCTTTCAAACTTAAAAACTTTACACAGACAAGGAGTAAAGTAGAGTGCAGTGGAGTAATGGTATTTTAAGGCTCACAGTCACTTATATCGAAGCAGTCAGTTCAAGACTGGTAGAGGAAACTGGAATAACTTTCAATCTTTGCAATTTGATGAACTTTTTCTCACACTTAGGGTCTATACAAGTGGAATTTGAACCAAAATGGTGAGAGACACATTCAGGAAGATAGAAAACTACAATTGTCAATTCAGATTTAAGATTCTCAATCTGATCTTGGAGTTGAGTGGAATAATGGTGTTTTATGTTCCAGTCAAGATTCTTTCACTTAAACTGAGATTGTCATTTATAGAGATGGAAGAGAAAAGCAGAGTGCCCACACAAAAACCACTGACTAAAACTTTCTCACACTGGGGTGAGTGGGATTTGAACCTAGGCAGTAATAGGTGCTGTGAGGGTCTGATCTCAGGTTTTTATATCAAAGAATGCATGATAAAAATATGTGTAATACTAACCATAACACAATCAAGTCTGTTATCATTTAAATCTGTGAGAATATGGATGAAGTGATAGATGTGATAGACAAACAGAACAATGTTTATGGTTACTTTCAACACATGTCTTCACACTATTGCTGATGTAACAAATAGCTAATTTAAGCATAACATGTTATCAAACCAACTAACTCCAGGATTTAATCGTTACTAAGTAACAGAAAGAAGGATTGATTCATTGAATTGGGTTTTATGTCCCAGTAAAGAATTTTTCACTTGCATTGAGATGTTACCAGCTATAGGTGAAGTGATAGCAATTTGGACCTTTGCAGTGCAACTAAGGGCAATGTGCAGGGAGGGTTCATTTATGTGCAATGCCTGCCGTGACACAGCCTAGTAACAGTTTTTAAGGTCTTATCCAAAGGACCGAATGACTTTCATTTCTAAATGCTGAGTGCTTGGCTAAAGAACAGTAACTACCTATTTTCAAGTCTTGGTCATATCAAGTTGGGGTTAAAACCCACAACCTCCCACTTATAAAGCAAGCATTCTACCACCGAGCTATTATAGTGGTAGAAAAAATATACACCTAGTACCCGAGTTTGCCGAGAATCGAATCTAGCCCTCCTAGGTGACGAAAGAGCTCTGTTCCACAAGGCTATAAGATCCAAACCAAAAAATATGACAGTTAATCACTCTATTGAAGCTGCTCTATTATGCCACAATTAAATAATGACAACAGCCCCCCCCCCCCCCCCCCCCCCCCCCCCCACCATATTATTGCTAGAACAAATCCTAACAATTATATAAGTTTTTACATTTTGTTCCAACTGATCTGTACTTGTTTTAACCGTCACATCAATGATTTATTTATTTACTTGTATCTGTAGCAGGTGTGGTGGTAGAACCATATGGTCAGAGTTTTTATGTATAGAGATGGACATAACAAGAACTTGCTTGATAAATTATCATCATCTTCGGGGTGTCAAAGCCAGGAAGAAATTACTCAAACCTGTAGCAAAAGTGACACATTCTTCCTGGCATATCATGGTATTTTTTTCTCAAATTTCCTCCATATACATGTATTTCAAATAAAAAATAACACCTTTACCAAAATATAAACATGTCCACATATCAATGCCAAAAAAAGGTAAGGTGTCCTTAAAAATGACAATTTCAATAAATAATTTAAGCAACCTAAAAAAAAAGACAATTTCCATAAACAATTCAAACACTCAAAAAAATTAATAACATGATGAAACCTAAGTTATATGAAACCTGACCTATACAAAATGATCCCATATTGAACAATGAACTCTACTTCAAACAGCTGTCCAGTGATATTGGCAAGCAATCATATAACGATATACACATATTAGTCTACACACAAATATGTACTTCATTTGAACTCTGTATACACAATATAAAGACAAATTGAAAAATAAATGGATATAAAAAACCATATATGTCATACAAAGGTAAAATATATATAGATAAAATTGCAATAAGGTCACTGAATAGACTTCAACTTTTCTATCATCAAGACAACATGTCCGTGTCTAAATACAGTAAAACCTTATTATAATGCCTCTTGATAACTTTGCTATCTCACTTATAGCCAAAGAATTTTGAAGACAAAAGTATATATTTCTTTAATGTTTTTATTTTGTAAGTTTCCCCTAATTCCTTGTCAAAGTCCTTTATCAGGCCAAAGTCTGACTGGTATAACCCAAAGGATCATCAGGTAGTAGAGTTTTACATCCCAACTAAGATTTTTTCACTTATTTCTATTATATCCAGGTGGCAAACCTTTTCAAACTAGAATCTATCTCATATGGATTCAAACCTAGGTGGTTAGAAGCACTGGGCTATGTCAGTGCAGACTTTAGACCACTTGGCAACCAAGGCTCACAAAGTGTTGGGAGTGAGTGAGTAATGGTGTTTAACGTCCCAGTCAAGAATATTTCACTTATATTTAGATGTCACCAGCTATAGGCGAAGGTGCAGAAATTTTGCCTGTGTGTTGCGCTTATGGCATTATACAGCAGGGTTCTTTAGCGTGCCAAGCCCACCGTGACACGGGACCTCGTTTATTTTAAGTTCCCATCCGAAAGAACCATGACTTTCATTTCGTAATGCCGAGTGCTTGGCAAAAGAACAGTCACTACCCACTTTCAAGTCTTGGGTCAGACCCGGCCCGGGGTTCAAACCCACGACCTTCCACTTACGGAGTGAGCACTCTACCAACTGAGCTACCGCAGTGGTCTAACACAAAGTGTAGGGAAAATTGTACCTAATATTATATAAGTGGCTGAACATTAACATTGTGGAACTCTTCTTAATTCAAGCATATAAGTAAGGAAATTTTAAGCATACTAGCTGGCCTCAACTATGCATGTACTGTAGGGTAAGGATATGTCAAAACTTTGGCCAACTGCTATAAATGTTAAGGGGTGGACTTGGTGTGTATTTTGATGGTGTGAAAGTGTTTTTTGTATTCTGCCTGACTGGTTTTAGATAATTCAACATCCCTCATCAGAGGCTGTACATGTACTGCATGAGTTGTACTTTTGTTAAGACAATGCAGAATCTGACAGCACGTAACACATGTTGCATGAACATGTATCTGGTAAATTTTCGTACATGGGATTTTTCCGAGGTTAATTCAGATCTGGTATTTTTCTAACATGGATTTTGGAGCGATTTAGACAGTCATGATTAATTTATTTTATAGCCATCTATTCTTTTATAAAACAGGAAATGAATGTAAATAATGCATGAAACCTGGTTTTTCCTGCATCACTGTACTTCCTTATAAAACTTCAAATGTTGAGTAATACTTTAATAAACCTAACAAAGAATATATTTAACCTTCGAAGTGACTGTTTTTAAAAGCCAAGTGAAAATATTTCATATTCTGATGCACTACAGCACAGATCTGTCAAAAGGTTAAATATCAAGCTAACGAAATAGTGCAGAATCGGCAGATCATATCTGCCCTGCATTTGCTATCTCGACAGCTTTTCTGCAGCTGCTATCTATCTCTCTTGGCAGATTTCTGAGCACTAGCTTTCCATATTGTGGACACTCCACAGCCGAGATTCGACTCGCTTTCGTTAGATCAGTGTTAAACTTTTGACAGGTTATATACTATGCCCCATTCATGACAGATTTCCTGAAATACTAATAGTTCCCCCATTTCCTATATCACAATGATTTGCGAGTCTGTCAACATGTGTTGGATGCTTTACTAGAAAAATCTATGTTCTTCACTTGTATATGCTTAGCAATGTAACTGTAATGACCAGACTCACTTTACTGGTCTCGGGATGTTTTAAAAGAAGTTACCAGTTTCACATTTATTGTAAATTCTTAGACTTAGTTAAAAAGAGGTGCTTACCCTTCCGAAGCACCCGGCCTCGCTTCCCTGGTGGAAGTCAACATGTCTAACCTAACCTGTCAGTTTCAAACGTTTTACTTTGCTTCTGGATTGTGATTCGACATGGATTAGTATGTTTGTTCTTGATTTGTATACACAAGCTTGTCTAAAGATTCCAGCTAACACAATTCTTGCTTCACATCTGTTTGGTATGCTTAATTAGTAACTGCAACAACTAAATTTGCTTACTTATTATGAATATTTTTTAGCACAGCAACCCCAGCATTATTATCTGTGTCACAAGCATGTGTTATTGTGTATTAATTTGCATGATTAAGTCCCCGTATTCTATTCAACAAGTTACTTTTCATTCAGGATCAAAGATCAACCACAATAATTATGTATAACAAATTTATTTTCTTCTCCATTTTTTGTAAAAAATACCTGTTATGAGTCCACAATATAACTCGGGTTTCATTTAAATATGCGTTTTATGTATTTATTTTACCCGAGTCTGCCCGAGTGTCTGCTTTATAATTATATAATCACTTATAATTTAAATTTAAAGAGGGCTTTCCCTCCTCCCCTCTATAATTACTAAAACTATATAATTCTATGTTCTAAATTCTTCACATTATTCATAATTTGTATAATAATAATAATGAAATCATCAATGCGTAAAAGAGAATGTGTAAGGTGTTCATTATTTTCTTGGTTACTAAATTTTGTTTACTTTATTGAAATTATTTTTGCTTTACATGGGGCTCAACAGCACAATGGTCTAAAAGGCAACCTTACTAATCAAAGTGCCTATGGCTATCTAGGATCTAATAGCACTCCAAGAGATGCTGGTGAGAAAAGGTTTGTTTGTCAAAGTTTGATGGTTTTCTCTGGACATTCTGGTTTCCTCAACCAACTCAGAACTGAAACTCACAACTGTTATGCAAGTGAAAGAATTATTACTGGGGTCAAAACCACTATTCCACCCTATTCTAATGCACTACTTGCAAATTTCTTTTTGCATTGCCACAAGTTTCTCAATTTTTTGTTATCATAAATGATATTTTGAAATCACATTCAAGTTTAAATAAATCTACTATATGGTGTAACTATGTATGTATCACATAACACATGAACTCATGTCAATAGCTGAAAAACTCAAACAATAACATTTGCATGCAACTGTAACAGGAGGGAGGAAACACCTGGAAAAGACCACTTCCTCACCAAGAGCCCTGGCTGAGGATGGAACCTGGAGTGGCATAAATTTTTACCTTTGTATTGTGCTCAGGGCAATATGCAGGGAGGGTTTTTTTTAGTGTGCCATGCCTATTGTGACATGGGGCATTGGGTTTTAAGGTCTCTTATGAAGGACTCTATGAGCTTCATTTCTAAATGCCAAGTGCTGGGCAAAAGAACAGTCACTACCTATTTTCAAGTCTCGGTCAAACCCAGATGGGGTTCAAACCCCACATATAGAGCAAGCACTCAACCAACTGAGTTGCCGTAGTGGTACATACAAACAGGATGCCCTAGGACGTAAATGCCCTAGTGATCCCTTAGTGTCCTTTGCAAGTCTTGCCAGTAACACAAGTAGTGACAAGAATTATCAATGATATGAAGAAATTTTGATATTAAATGACAATGAACAATGGAAGAGTGGAAACATACCCACCATTGCAGTGAGGACAGGAAGACTGATAGCATGAAAATAAACTATCTATTAAAACTGACAATATGACTAGCTGTTAGATCCCTTGAAGGTTCTCAGAGAAAAGAAATTCATTCCGTGATCTAGTAGGGTAATTATACACACAAAACATGATGTATCCAGGGACACGTATCTCCTGTCATCATTTACTAAATTGTCAATTTAAGTTAACCCATTTAGTCATCAAATAAATTATATTTCAAAAAAATTAAATTCAAATGGACTATCTCAATTAAAATGATATGAAAAAATATAAATTATGGTTACATTTAACTATCTCTAATGTCTTTGATGTGGAAAATTAAAATTTAAAAACATTATCATTTGCAGACGCTTGTCTGATGGGGTGGGGTAAAGTTTGATTTTAAACAAAAAGCCACAATTAAGATATATAAGATATAATGATGATATTAGTGGTAAATAAATACATATTCTGAATACCAAAACCAAATCATTTGATGTTGTTATGCTCATAAACCTTGGAAAATTCTTAACAGTCCTAATATATTGTGGCTAAATGATGTCTGACTCTAAACCTTGAAAAAAAAACTTTTTTTAAATGATATTGGAACATAATGGACTGAAGTTGATTATTTCTTTAATTTTCATTATTTCTTTAATTTTGATAATTTTTACGGCAGACAATTGATTATACTTAATAGAAATATCATCGTAATTAGATGTAATTTTTGTTAAAATGGCCGATAACAGCGTAATCTGATAGGACATGTGTAATTTTTGTTAAGGCACTAAGCACACGTCTGTGTCAGTATGTAATTATCTTGTCACCGATGGCATCAGGCCCCTTATATCTTATCAAATTAATTTTCAAATTTAAAAAAAGGCCATAATTGTTATTTTTTAAAAACATAGTGAGATAATATTATCTATGACACTAAGTGACAGAGAAAAGGACAATTGTAATCGATATAGATATTACAAGAAAGTTTTCTGAATAAAATTACTCAAGGGAGATAATTCAACCCCCAATAAAACTGGACATTTTTGAAGATGACACACACACACACACACACACACCCAATGTCCTCTGACTGTTGAAAACAAAACATGAACCATTTGACCTCATCTTAAGGTCAGCATTGAGTGGTGAATTGAAAACTGAAACTTGAAACACCAAAAGAAATTCAAATTTTATAGCAAAACATTTTGAATGGCAATCAACATATTGAAATATAATACCTTCCAAATATTTCCTATTATTTCCTTGCTATCAACATAAAATCAAGACCCATTGTGAAAATTCTGTCAATTTTATTTGATGAAGTAAATGTGTTATTTTATGAAGAAAAAACTATCTTACATCCATCAAATCATTCAAATGTATTCTGTACCCATAAAAGGAAAGACAGCCTAAAAATGGCTATTAAATACAACTTTATCACTTAGAAGTCAATACACTGTAGGGTCAGCCTAAAGTGTTGAAGATGACAAAAGAAAAGTATAATGTGAAAAAAGAATAAAAAACAAAATTCAATTAAAAAACATAGCACAACATAGCACATGTACCCAGGGCTGTTGTCTCAACTCATGTGGAAAATAACACAGTTTTTTTTTGGAGGGTTCATGTCTTAAAGACTTAAAAAGATTTTGCTTAGTAACCTAAGAATTATATGTACAGTGAAACTTGGTTATTATGTCCTTAAATAACTTTGCCACCTCACTTATACTGTGACCACTATAATTCAAAGTCCCAAAAATCCATTTTCTTTGTAAGTCTATCTTATAAATCAAGGGTTTACTGTATCTGAATGCTTTATACTATTTGGCAAAAGGACAAGAGGAGTTATTTCTGATGAAAAAATAAGGAGTTACATGCATGACAACAATGAGAAACACAAGTATTTCAAGTGAGACCGACTGGGTCTGACCCAAGACTTGAAAGTCGGTAGTGACTGTTCTTTCGCCAAGAACTCAGCATTACGAAACGAAAGTCACAGTTCTTTCGGATGGGAACTTGAAATAAAAGAGGTTCTATGTCACGGTTGGCTTGGCATGATAAAGAACCCTGCTGAATAATACCATCAGTACAACGAAAAAGCAAAATTTCTGCATCTCAATCTATAGCTGGCAACGTCTCAATATAAGTGAAACATTCTTGACTTGGATGTTAAACAATTCATTACACCAACAATATTTGTGTAAATTCCATCAAAACAGAATTTCATTTTCTGATATAGATAGATATATATATATATATATATTATTTATTTATTTTTTTTTTTTTTTTTTTTTTTTTTTTTTTTTAGAAAAAACTATGCATTTACTATACAGTCTCTTGTTTTTTAAGCTTCCTAGTAAGTAAAATACAGTCATGGCCAAGGAGAATCATGATGATCATAAACATAAGTAACAAAACCATGAGCTTGACACAAACATGTGGTACATAAAGCGAAATCCACCTGGAACAAAAAAATAATGGTATAACAAATCAAGCACACACATTCCCATTACCAACAAAATGATATAATTAATCACATCTTACCTTCTACAACTGTTTCACACTGGGTTATTACAACAGCTTTCCTTGAGAAAACACTGGAATTCAGTGATGCAACAGTGATGAATATATGCAACAAATACCGTTTATGTGTAACTTATAATCAAAGATTTAAATCCAAACAGTCTTCTTTCTCTTTCTCTGCTACTAAAGTACTGGCAGATTAGCTGTTAGATTTTTTTATCGCCTCCCCTGTCAAAATAAATAAGTGGAGTTGTACTCGGAGATTTATATCTCGTGATGTGTTGGGCAACTGTAGACAGTAAACTATCTCAAAGTTATCTCGCACTACAACCAGAAAAATGGTATAAAAATCAGTACTTAATTACACGGACAATATACCATTATTACGACAGACTGGGTAAATACATCAGGAACTAACGTCACACCAGACAATTTACGCCAATTAGAAGTGTTATATCTGAGAGACAAATTGATAGTTTGTTGCAAAATTACATCATCATAAAAAAAACCGATATCATCCAAGATAGAAAAAAAAAAAGGAGAAACAAATTTGTAACATATGAGATGTGTTTTATATTAGTATCTTTTTCTGTATCTATATTTACTAAACACTGTCTAAATTAAAGTCACCAGAGAGTGTTTGAACTCAAGATGGTGACACATCATTTATCTTTAAAAAAAGGAATTGCAGTGTACCAGTATATTGTATTAATTTCTGCAAATATCATTGTTAGCTCTCTTGTCTTTTTTGTTATTTTTTTTTTTTTTGACAAGTTAGTATTAAAAACAATTTTTTTGTAGTACCAAAACATAATACATGTACAATGTTTATGCCATTAAATACTGTATTCATATTTTCCGTACTCATCCATTGCAAATCTTAAGCCCTGCTTCACTTTATGGTAACAGTGGGCATGCTCCATTGAGCAAAAAGCTCTTCCATTTACCAATATTTACCACATTTATTTTTTGACCAATCAAAGCATGGAATGTAATTTTTTATTTGGAATTCCACTGGTAAAGTGCTCAAAAGAGTGTTGCCACTACAAAAAGCTGTTCTTTATGAAAGACATGTTGAGAACATGTAAACAGTCAAATAACAAATGTTAAGTTGTTGTAATTGATCTGATTGGTGAAAAATAAAGGTGGGAAACTAGCAATTAATGAAACAAGTTCTTGTTTAACAGAAAAATACCAGTTGAATATGGCCACATAGATTGTGTCTCCGTAATACCCTTACGGAGACACAGACATTTTGTCTTTAATTTCGCGATGGTTTTCTTCCACCATTCTAGAACCCACTGTCTCAATATAAGTGAAAGAAATATCACAACTAGGATTACAACCCCATTCTTATCAACATTTGGTATTTGTTAGGGATTTGCTTGAATATTGTACATAATGTTGGAGAAGTTTTATGTTGTGCATGTTTTGAAGGTTATACATTTTTCTTGATGTGGTTTGGTCCTCAAATCTGGGAGCAACCATCAAACAATCTGGGAGCAACCATCAAACAATTGATTCAAGATATATCCTCAAATCTGGGAGCAACCATCAAACAATTTATTCAAGATTTATCCTCAAATCTGGGAGCAACCATCAAACAATTGATTCAAGATTTATCCTCCAATATGGGTGGAACCATCAAACAGTTGATTCAAGATTTGTCCTCAAATCTTGGAGCAATCATCAAACAATTGATTGAAGATTTATCCTCAAATCTGGGAGCAACCATCAAACAATTGATTCAAGATTGATCCTCCAATATGGGTGGAACCATCTAAGTCTTGATACAAGATTTATTACAAGAATAAAGCAAGTTTTTTATCATACACATCTTGATAAAAAAAACCTTACAGTTTCTAAAAATACAATATTTATGCATGATGTTTTCAACACTTTATTGAAGTGGAAGGTTAAGATAATGGCAGTTTCCCAAACAGTATATATATATATATATATATATATATATATATATATATATATATATATATATATATAGTACTAGCTATAATTGTATAAATATTTATATCTAAGTACAAAAAAACAGGAAGAAATATATAAGGTTATGTTTATTTATGTCTTAAACCACAAAGAGAGAAAGAGGGAGGGGAAAATAAAGAAAAAAATGTGTTTGAATGGAATTTATTTGCATTCATAAATATATAATATAAATACTTTATAAAATTATAATTAAGTTTTTTTAAACATATAGGTATTGTGATTTTTTTATGAAAGTGAATATAATTGAAGGACAATGTTGATTTATTGGTAAATGTTTTCTTATATAAAATTAAACATTTTTTTGGCACTGCATGATATTGGGTGCTATAAGGGTGAATAGGTCTTTAATTTACATAAAATGGGGATTTAATGATCCATTTTACAGGGTCTGAATACAAAATGTTCCATTATAATTTTCATGCTTTAAAGAAGTTTAGTCAATATTGAAGCATAACTAAGTAACTCAAGCTTATAACTCAGTTTCCCTTTGTATATTAAGTGGGCAGATCCTAAAACGAGGCACTTGCTGAAAGTTGGTGGTTTTCTACAGGCACTCTGGTTTCCTCCTCCACCCCAGAACTCAATATAAGTATAAAATCTTGATTCAAGCACAATAAAAAAATAAATCATTACTCCACTCCTATATATACCCTTTTACACCTAGTCATTCATTCAAAGATGACACATTATGAGTGTATGCCAAATCAACCTTCAGACACATTACAAATACAATATTTCAATGCGTGTTGAGTAATGGTGTTTAAGCCCCAGTCAAGAATATTTCATTTATATCGAGACATCGCCAACTATAGGCGTAAGTGCAGAAGTTTTGTCTGTGTGTTACGCTGATGGTATTATACAGCATTGTTCTTTAGCATGCCAATCCCACCGTGACACAGAACCTTATTTATTTTAAGTTCTCATTCGAAAGAACTGCGACTTTCATGGCTTGGCGAAAGAACAGTCAGTACCCACTTTCAAGTCTTGGGTCAGACCCGGTCAGGGTTTGAACCCACAACCTCCCACTTACAAAGCAAGCAATTTACCAACTGAGCTACTGCAGTGGTCTTTCAATGCTTAAGATGCAATGATGGCCAAGTGGTTAAGAACAAGCTCACAAGCCTAAAGTGTTTCACCTAGTTATCTGCAAAATTGAGTTTGGTTTCTATCAGTTATAATGAACTGTGTATGATATTGTTGGACAGGATTAGACCTAAACTCAGGTGGTGAGAAGATGGGACTCTGATTCAAACTTAGTTAGCTAGAGGGTGGACTCAAACCTAAGTAGGAACAGGATCCGACTCAAACCTATATGGTGAGAAGATGGGATTCAAACTATGTTGCAGAGAATGGGATTGAAACCTAGATGGTGAGAGAATGGACTTCAAACCAAGGTGGGTTGAGGATGGGACTCAAACCTAGGTGGATGGGACTCAAACCTAGGTGGGTTGAGGATGGGACTCAAACCTAGGTGGATGGGACTCAAACCTAGGTGGGTTGAGGATGGGACTCAAACCTAGGTGGGTTGGGATAGGATTCAAACTATGTTGTTTGTGGGGATGAGATTCAAATCTAGATGGTGAGAGAATGGACTTCAAACCTAGGTGGGTTGAGGATGGGACTCAAACCTAGGTGGGTTGAGGATGGGACTCAAACCTAGGTGGGTTGAGGATGGGACTCAAACCTAGGTGGGTTGACAATGGGACTCAAACCTAGGTGGGTTGGGATAGGATTCAAACCATGTTGTTTGTGGGGATGAGATTCAAATCTAGATGGTGAGAGGAATCATGGGACTCAAACCTAGGCAATTAGAAGTTCGGATTTGAACCTAGAGTAAAGATAGACTGTAATCTACAAACTGGAATTTTAAGCCATTCATCCTGAGGTCCTTTATTGAGAGGTTTTACTGTACAGCAGAAGCCTACTATTATCTCCAATATATATATAAAGTGTAAATATAAAAGAGATTTTAACTAGCCCGGTGGTAAACTCACCAGGGTCAATACAACAAGGCTATACTGTACATCATTGCATACATCAGATGTACCGAGTATTTATTGTACACAAGACACAATACAAGTCTGCTGGGATTTATACTCTATATATACAGATACATACACCTCCTACTCTGTCAAGAATGTGTGTATAAACATCGTTACTGAAATTCCTGTATTATGCACAAATTATACGTCTTATAATGAATATGAGACACAAGCATGTAACACATGTATATATACACACGTATCATATGTACTTATAACATATGTTGTACATATATACCACAATAGTTGCTATAAGCAGAGATCAGACAGACTAGGGAAAAAATCTGCTCACAGCATATATCCCTCTGATTGAAAAGCCCAGCCCACCCCCCACCCCCTTGACAAAGGGCACCTGAAAATTACAATGCCAAATTTAAATGGACTTTTATGAGTAAAAGACTATGCATGACATTACATGTATAATAGATAAACAGATGTAAAAAATTTAAAGTGATCCCGCTAATTGAAAGTCCCCCCTTAAAGACAGGGCCCCTAAGAATTAAAATCCCTATCTAAATGTAAAACACATGCATGCCATTGCATGTGTAATAAGTACTGTGTGTAACTTTCATATAAAACCACCCCTTTTAAAAAAGTCACATCTCTCTTATGAAGATGGTGGTCACATTAAAAGGGGAATTACTGTATCATTCATCCATCCATCTATCTATCTATATACACATGTACCTATATATATATTAAAATAGTTTAAAAAACTTACATTCATCCAAACAGAATACACATAAGGAGAATAATCAACAGCTAACGTGCAGTGTCTTTACAATGTTACATCCCACATATGCAGTTTATAAAGGTAACACATCTTTAGTGTAAGGATAATTTGGTATATATAGGTAAATCACACACGAGGATAAACTGTCTTACGCTTGAACGATTTTCAAACATTCAATAAACCTTGTTATGCCGGCAAACCGACTTCTTTTTAAATGAAAACGGAGTAGTGAGTTCACGAGCTGCATACATTAATCATTATGTATGATCCTAAGTTTGACAATCAATATGTATATATATAATATGTATATATAAAGTAATTTTTACTACATGATGTGAATGAGAATATCATATTCATTGAAAGTGTACTGAAGAAAAAAAATATAAAATCCTTGTCTGAGCCATTATTTAAGCCATGAATTTATAATCTCCTGCACGTGGGTAATCTTTTATCGGAACCATCTAATCTCCATTTGAATACCGGAGAAGAGGGTGATAAATTCCAAATGAATTAACTTGATATGTAAATAAATATGCAATTTTCAAAACGAGCAAATGTTTATCCTACGGATTGGTTACCTACAATTTAATGGCCATTTTTTACATTGTAAAATGTTGATCTATGTTATTTTTATATTACTTTCGCTCTATAATAGGATTAAAGTGATCATCATGGCATGAAAATATCCTATATATAAATAATTAATTCTGAATAAATGTTACTTTTTCATAAAATCATCCCTGCGGATTTTGAATACATTTATGAAAATCAGTTTTTAATAAAAATCACTTTTGAAGAACTATTCCATCTTTTCTGCTAAAATGACTGTCAAATACCAGGCAGGAGTTTTTAAACACACACTTTGATCTCCCCCAAATTGCATTTTTTATCAATTTTCAATTAGAATATTTGTATAATTGGCCCCTCACAGGTGAGATGGTAATTAAGCGAGCTATTAAACCTAACTATTAAGTAAACAGTATTTATGGTTGACTAGTAACCGTTCAGATATGTATCTTTGATTCGATTTTAATTGGGAAAGTTTTACCTCTTGAGTCCCAATTAAGAGAAACAATTTTACGAACCAATTTCTCACTCTTTCTTAGGTAATCTATTCAGTTCTAAGTCACACATGCACCTCTGTTAGGCCACAGGTGGCTGATTTTTACACTTTTATGGACCCTGAACCTCTCCAACTTCCTAGACAAGAAATGAATGGCATGATCAAGTCATACCCATGTCAATTCATACCAGAAATAACTAGAACTGTCTCTTGAGAGCCAAGGCCCCCACCCCACCCACGGACATCTACAAGGGTTTAATGTTTCCTGTGACCATAACTTTCCTATATGGCCTTGGTTCAAGGTCATGACACACTTTTTGACAATAAAAAATATTCATGTGAAGTTTCATGACAGTCATTCAAAGTAAATATATATATATATGCAATATGGCCCAGACACGATTTTACACAGACAGACATACGCACAGACATGGTGAATCCTATATAACCCCTCTAAAACTAGCTTGCAGGGTTATTATAGACAGCTAAAAAAAACAGAAATATCTACAAAAACCCTTAAATTAACCAAATACCTACCGTAATACAGAACAGCAAATGAAATCCAATGTACCTGATGAGAAAATAGTGTAAAGGTTCTTAAAGGTTTAAAATTAAGGCTCTAAAAAAATAGACCATGAGACCAATTTTAAAGCTTCCCCTCAAAGTATAGAGTTTCTCTTCAACATCAGAATTTTTTACATAATGACATGTGTACAAAGTAAATAATAACTGGTCCTGTTTTGCAGAACAAAAGTCACAATATATTAAATATGACACATAAAAATGGTAATGGTAGAAAAATGTAAAACAATTAATGGATTAGGAAACTAGATAAAAAGCAGAGAAAATATTACAAATCTAAAACAAAGTGTTAAATTGAGGGGAAAGAAAAACATCCTAATACAAACATCCTCGCTGAAAGAAATATCCCATAGGTTAAATATAGGTCGTTGTCACCACATTATTCTCTAGATATCATTAATACTCATAAATAAATCAAACTTAAAAAGAATTTATTCCTGCAGAAACTCGGTAATTACCCCTAGACAATGTAACTTAAAAGCTTCTTATTGATGTTTCAGCAATATTACACCAGAAAATCAAATTCAATACTCTCCAAACTCGTGTCCGATTGTTGTGTACTCATTTGAAGAATTTATAGCCACGTTGTTTTTGTATTACTTTGTTCAATCAAACATGCACTCCGATAAATGTTCAATAATTTTCTCCTGATATATTAACGGCAACAATCTTTAGATAGGAAAGATAATTAATAATGGACCATTTGTTACTCACTCACACAGAACAGACACAGACGACTAAGCTCTCGACCTAGCTTGCTGCGTTCAATTTTATCTACTGATATTCCAATAGTGTCTCAATGTACATATAGAGCATTAAATAGAAAAAGTCAGTCACAATATTTTATGACAATACACAATTTCGCATTAAAAAGCAAAAAGTATTGGAGTCACAAAAAAACTTAAATCACAATATATTTAGTCAATACCAAGGAGGACATGGTTGGACTCAGCTGAGTCAGTGGCCAATATTCATTGTACCAGCTTCCATGACTACACTAAAAACAACTGTAATAGTAGCAAAAAACTAGGTCATAGCATTTTAAAGGAGATTTCAAGAAAACATTATCTGTTCATATAATCCAGATGCATGTGTAACATTATTTCAAAATAATTTAACTAAATTATTTAAAATTTAACATAGACACAAAGTAACCTAATTCTCAACCAAATTTCATGAAATGAAGGAATATTGGCTAACAACCCTAAAAATTCCAAATATCATATCAGAATTTGCCACAATTCATCACTTCCTGAGAACTTTTTTTTTAAGATTTTTGAGCCACAATGACACAGTGACCTACTTTGGTGATGCAAATCTGAATTTAATTGACCCATACATATGATACTTCTGGCTACATTTCTTTGAAATTTGCTGGGTAGTTTTGGATGAGAAGTCATTTTTTAAAATTAAGTGCTCATAAAAACAAACACACACATGGATGTACAGACACACATAGTCATATACACACATGCTACACTATGCCATAAGCTCATTTGTGCTTTTGGCCAGGTGAGCTAAACATACTTGGCTTTTCGACCAGTGATCTAAACTCATATAGCCTTTTGGCCAGATGAGTTCAAAGGATTTTTATCTATTAAGTTAATTTCTTGAAATAACACCATATATTCACATCTTTATAAATAAAATCAATAGCTTTAACTTTCCAGAATAAGCCCTGTTAATGACATCAAACTTTTTTATGAGCGCATCATAAAACTTAACAACTTTACCACAAGGGACCCTAAAGAAGCTGCATAAGGTGTAAGTATCCACATAATTAAAGAATGTCACATAACTCTTGAAAACAAATTGAAAAGATTGAAGTGTTAGCAATTCACAAGGGAAAATATGTGACCTAACATTCTTTGTAATTTATGAATACTCCCATAATTCACCAGCAAACATGGCACTTTTCAAAAGAAAACTTTCTAGTACATGACCTAACATCGTAAAAAATTCCAATAATTTAAGAAATTGTAACACACACTGGCTGCAAAACAGCTATTTATGTAATTAAGAAGGAGACACGATATTGATACAGAAACTTGATAGCTCAAACTAAAATGTAGTAATGTGAAGAAATGGTATTTTATATCCCAGTCAAGATTCTACCACTTGTAGCATGGCATGTGGAGGAAACTGGAGTGCTTTCAGAAAACCCCCAAAATGTTAAACATACCTTATAGCTCAAACTGAGATGGAGTAAAGTGAATAAATGGTGTTTTTTATCCTAGTCAAGATTCTATTACTTGTAGCATGGCAGTCAATTCTGGAACCTTGTAGGAAACTGGAGTGCTTTGAGAAAACCATCAAAATGTTAAATATATCTTATAGATCAAAATGGGGTCAAGTGAATGAATGGTGTTTCATACCCCTGTCAAAATTCTTTAACTGATATTTTGACAGCCAATTCAGGAACCGTGTAGGAAACTGGAGTACTTTAAGAAAACCACCAACTTGTTATAACATACCTGATGGCTCAAAATAAAATGGAGTGAAGTGAAGAAATGATATTTTACACTCTAGTCCAGATTCTTTCACTTATATTGTGGCAGTTAGTTCTGAAATGGTGGGGAAACCTGAGTGCCAAAACACAAAACATCAAACTTTGATAAGATCTGCCAAAGTGGAATATAAGTCTAGGTGGTAAGAGGTTCTGTGACCCATAAGTGTGTTTTAGTTTATTGAATTTTCTACCAAAATCAAGTATAATTCAACACAGTGACCCTTGACAGAAGGTTTGAATAAAATTCAAGTAAATCTTAGTTTGATAAAGTTTGTCAGTTTGCTTTCCAAATATTGATGGCTTTCTCCAGGTACTCGAGTTTCCTTCACCATTCCTGGACGACTGCCTGTAAATAGTCCAAAGATTCTTGACTGGGGTGTAAAAATACCATCACTCTATTCCTCTCACTTATGTGTGCCATTTTGGTCTGCATCAAAGTAAGAATTGACACAAAAATGAACCCATATTATACTTATTGTAAAGATAGCTTGCTGGTGATGTCTTGATATAATTAAAATATAGTTGACTCCATTCATTCATTAACTTTCTCTTATATAGCTGTCATGTGCTACTTTTGAATTATATTATTTCATAAAAATTCAAGAGTAGCACATGACATAGCAGCCATCTTAATATAGTAAAATAGACTTCATTCAAGTAAGTCTTAAAAAATGTCAAGGAGAACTACATAAATTGAGTTACATATTCTACCATATTTTTTCGACCACATCTGTATTCTTCACTGTTAAAAAGCAAATTCCTGTGACACAGTATAATCCAAACAGAGCCATCACTCACATTAAAAAGATACCTTACAAATAAATCTTCAAATCTCAGCTTATAGAATTTCAAATTAAAAATAGAAAAAAGAACTAAATTTAATCAAACTTTACAAGATTTTAGAGAATCCGAGAAATAGAATTTATGTCCGATTGATGTAATGGAATAAACAGAACAAGTTATCATTTACTGTCAAACTGTGATATATCTCCATCAGGTCTCATTTCCAGTACAGCTTAAATCTAGCGATGTTAAATGTACTGTAAGTTTGACACAGTTGGATGAACTTTAATCAACTGCTACAACGCTCATGTCATTTGTTATTCTGGATTGTGATGATGACAAACATTTAAAACACTGTAACACAATTTTGCAACATTGCTTATCAAAGGGTAGTGATTTTCCCTTAGAATATCATGTCCTCCACCACTCTAACAGTCTCAATAAGTTCTTTTTTTCTAGGAATTTCCCTTTATGCCAAGTATTGGTTTCACATCTGTCATGTGACCATAAATCTATATCTTGATAAACACCAACCTTGTAAAGCTTCAAGATATATCTGAAGTTTTAATCTTCTAAGCACTGCATTTCATGACAAGGAGATGTTTAAAAGTTTAAATAATTCTGGTCATTGTGACCTTGAATGATGATCAAGGGCAACCATTTTCAAAAACTTAATAGGGCTTGGCCATGGCACCATCCCTGCCAAGTTTCATTGTTATAGGGTCCTTGTTTCTTGAGAAGAGGTAATTTAAATGAAGATTTTCCCCAATTACAGACAACAGACAAGACCAATTGAAAAGCTCGCCTTAAGCATTTGCTTAGGTGAGCTAATCAAAAACAAACATACTAATCCATGTCCGAATCACAATCCAGAAGCAAAGTAAAAACTTTGGAACTGACAAGTTAGGTTAGACTTGTGAACTTCCACCAGGGAAGTGAGGCCGGGTGCTCTGGAAGGGTAAGCACCTCCTGTTTAGCTAGCTACACCTGCCACGTGTGTAAACTAGAGAAGCCAAACATTACATCAGATTTTTCTGTCATTATCAGTTTCATAGAAGATTTTTTTAAAAAGATTTTGGCTCCCTAAAGTCACTGCAACTAAAGTTTTTTGGTAGCCATGGTAATGCCATAAACCAAATCTGAATTACACTGCCTCACACATGCTTCTGACCAAAAAGCACTTATATATCTGTCCAGTAGTTTTTGAGGAGAAGTTGAAAATAGCTGTTAACAATGTGTGTACCCATGCACATACACAAACTGCACTATGCCATCAGCTCACATGTCCTATGGTCAGGTGAGCTAAACAAGGAAGACACAAAAGTTGTATAAAAAAAATTCCTGAGCTTAAAAAACATAGTCAATCTTTCATTTATGAAATTCTGGACAAAATCCAGCCTTATGGTCATTTTGTCTACCATATAATAAATAAAACAGTGTTGTTTTATACAAATTATAAATGAGTTTTTTCTCAGTTAAGATGTCATCCTCCCCGAGGATAGCTTACCTCGGTGACATGAACACTACTACTTCTCGTCTTAATAAACAAGACATGGCAATGTCTACCAAAGCAGAAAGATTAGCCATAAAATATCATAATTTACACACTGCATAGACACATAAGTCAGTAATAAAATAGATAATAAACTGCTACCTGTGCAGGTATCGCACCTAATACCTGTTATATAACACGCCTTATAATATGACATTTAAATCAGACAAGTTTATTAGATATTGTTGTTCAATGATGTTTATAAAATGAAGCTTATAAAAACTGCTCAACCACTGATTTAAGATGGTGGTACAAATCTAAACATGCCATAAGAGATTGCCGAACAATTGATTTGAGATGGTGGTACAAATCTCAACATGCCATAAGAGATTTTATGTTTTTCTTACAATGGTAAGAGATTGCTCAACAATTAATTTGAGATGGTACAAATCTCAACATGCAATAAGAGATTGCTCAACAATTCATTTGAGATGGTGGTACAAATCTCAACATGCCATAAGAGATTGCTCAACAATTCATTTGAGATGGTGGTACAAATCTCAACATGCCATGAGAGATTTTATGTTTTTCTTACAATGGTAATAGATAACTTCTAAGCAAAGTCGAAATTGTTTGCACTAATTCTATGCACTATTAGACAAGTGGTCTAAAGTTTGCACTTATGGATCACATTGCTCAGGGTCTTAGATTGAATCCCACTTGAGACTAATCAGAGTATGAGCAAGTTAAACAGTTTGCTTGCCAACTGTTGTGGTTTTCTCCAGGTCCTCCAGTTTCTTCTGCCATCTCAAAAGCTGACTGTCTCCATATCAGTAAAAGAATCTTGACTGGGGAATAAAAATCCATTACTCCACTTCATTCATTTACTTACACTCAGCTAAATGGCAAGACAAATACAGTGAAACCTGTTTGAAAGGCCATCCAGTCTCATGGTCACCTGCTTATAAAGACCAGAGAATGATTTAATCAGTCTGTTCTTGAACCGATCAGCGACCACTGTATGTATGCCTTTCAATATTTTTCTTTTTTGACCTTGGGATTTCACAAAACACTATAATTTCAAGATGTCAAACTCAATACTTGTCAGAAATTCTTGCATGTCAGAAATTCTAATTTGAACATAAATTAACTTAATCTTCAAACAGAATAATATGAAAATGATAGTAGATAGACATCGGATTGTTATGTCATTGTGCCCTGATAATCATCAAATATTTATGTCATTGTGAAATATGAACCAGTTTAATATCTCTATACCAATCTGACTAATTATTATATCGAACTAGCCCAACCAAAACATAATTTATCTACAAATTCTATCTCTTCTTTCCACCTAATGCATTCCCTTTTTTTCCTATTGAATGACATATATTTTTAACAATTATTAAAATTAAAATATTTAAATTCATAGTAAATAAAAGCTTTGTAACTACAAACTGTTTATTGTTGCATCAGCTATCAGAATGGTTAAATAAAGAAAAATACTGAAACTTGCATATTGAGGGAAAAATTTGTGGACCATAGAGCAAGAGTTGAGTTAAGTAATGGTGTTTAATTTCCCAATCAAAAATATTTCACTTGTTTTGAAATGTTGCCAGCTATAGGCGAAGGTGCAGAAAATTTGCCTGTGCATTGCACTGATGGCATTATACAGCAGGGTTCTTTATTGTGCCATGCCTTCCTTCACATAGGACCTTGTTCCCATCCAAAAAAACTGTGACTTTCATTTCATAGTGCCAAGTGCTTGGCGAAAAACAGTCACTACCCATTTTCAAGTCTTGGGTCAGACCCGGTCAGGGTACAAACCCATGACTTTCCACTTAAGGAGCGAGCACTCTACCAACTGAGCTACTGCATTGGGAATAGCCACCATACTGCATAAAAAAGATTGGGTAGATGTTGATCATTCATCTTTTCTGCATCTTACGGTAAATTAATTTTCATGTACATAATATAACAGTTCCACAGAATCCAAAGAAATGTTTACTATAGTACTACTACCTGGAAAATTCCAAATTCCGACAGACAAAAACCTCTCAGGACATGACACACATCTGTTACAGAATTAAACAAGTCTCTGACTTTTTAAATTAAATAAAAAGTTTGTATGCAGTCAGAGAGAGGAGGGTACTACAGGAATTCTGGGATTTAAATAACAATAAGATTTTACAGTTTGTTTGTGTTTGGAGAATGACAGGATGATGGCCCTTTACCACCCTAGCCCTCCTCATAAACAATAGACTTCTCTCAGCTGCTGTATAGGTGCTATGGCTAATTGAACACTGACTGTGTACTAACACCCCTGACTTTGTTATCTGGTGTACAGTTTCTGTAACTTAATGCACAAAATGGAAGCCCATTAAATTATCTATACAATTCTTTTCTAAAGAGGCTATATATAGAAATAATGAAATTTGTACTTCTTGATCTGATCAATTAGTCATATCTTAAAACACATTAAATGTGTGTGTGTGTGTGTGTGTGATGTGTGTGTGTGTGGGGTGTGTGTGTGTTAAAGAGAGAGAGAGAGAGAGAGAGAGAGAGAGAGGTCTTGCTATTAATTAGGCCTAAAAACCGACACATAGCAGTTTTAAGTAAAAGTGGCAAAACAGAAAATAAAAAAAAACCAAAAAACTCATCACCTTAAAATTTTCAACTGTGGTTTACATCCATTGTAACACACTTATACAGAATTATCACCCAAGTAGGATTCGAAAAAGGGTGTTAAAGAGAGTTAAAATTCAATGGTTTATATACATAATTGATTTGAATAATTTACCTTTTTATTTCAGATAACATCTATGATAAAATATTTAATTAGTTTAAACACACCATGACTCAATATCAAGTGGCAGAAGTCATAGCATGACACTACTGGTTTAAAAGTTATACCAATTTACTGTTACTTTTAACTAATGGGATCCACCAGCGTACCGTGTGGCACCCCCATTTCATTGGATTTGAATAATGAAGTTTAAGATCCACAGTCAAGAATTTTCCACCTCTATATAATTATCATATATGATACAATAGCAAACACCATTTAATTATGGCAAGAAAGTGGCATCCAAGATTCTGAAAGTGTGGCATCCAAGATATAAAAAGTGTGGCATCCAAGATATAGAAGTGTGGCATCCTAAGATTAAGAAAGTGTGACATCCCAAGATTATGAAAGTGTAACATCCCAAGATTGAGAAAGTGTGACATCCCAAGATTGAGAAAGTGTGGCATCCCAAGACTAAGAAAGTGTGGCATCCCAAGATTAAGAAAGTGTGGCATCCCTAGATTGAGAAAGTGTGGCATCCCAAGATTGAGAAAGTGTGGCATCCCAAGACTAAGAAAGTGTGGCATCCCTAGATTGAGAAAGTGTAACATCCCAAGATTGAGAAAGTGTAACATCCAAAGATTGAGAAAGTGTAACATCCCAAGACTAAGAAAGTGTGGCATCCCAAGATTGAGAAAGTGTAACATCCCAAGATTGAGAAAGTGTGACATCCCAAGATTGAAAAAGTGTGGTATCCCTAGATTGAGAAAGTGTAACATCCCAAGATTGAGAAAGTGTAACATCCAAAGATTGAGAAAGTGTAACATCCCAAGACTAAGAAAGTGTGGCATCCCAAGATTGAGAAAGTGTAACATCCCAAGATTGAGAAAGTGTAACATCCCAAGATTGAGAAAGTGTAACATCCCAAGATTGAGAAAGTGTGACATCCCAAGATTGAGAAAGTGTAACATCCCAAGATTGAGAAAGTGTAACATCCCAAGATTGTGAAAGTGTAACATCCCAAGATTGAGAAAGTGTAACATCCCAAGATTGAGAAAGTGTGGTATCCCAAGATTGAGAAAGTGTGGCATCCCAAGATTAAGAAAGTGTGGCATCCCTAGATTGAGAAAGTGTGACATCCCAAGATTGAGAAAGTGTGGCATCCCAAGACTAAGAAAGTGTGGCATCCCTAGATTGAGAAAGTGTAACATCCCAAGATTGAGAAAGTGTGACATCCCAAGATTGAGAAAGTGTAACATCCCAAGATTGAGAAAGTGTAACATCCCAAAATTGTGAAAGTGTAACATCCCAAGATTGAGAAAGTGTAACATCCCAAGATTGAGAAAGTGTGGTATCCCAAGATTGAGAAAGTGTGGCATCCCAAGATTAAGAAAGTGTGGCATCCCTAGATTGAGAAAGTGTGACATCCCAAGATTGAGAAAGTGTGGCATCCCAAGACTAAGAAAGTGTGGCATCCCTAGATTGAGAAAGTGTAACATCCCAAGATTGAGAAAGTGTAACATCCAAAGATTGAGAAAGTGTAACATCCCAAGACTAAGAAAGTGTGGCATCCCAAGATTGAGAAAGTGTAACATCCCAAGATTGAGAAAGTGTAACATGCAAAGATTGAGAAAGTGTAACATCCCAAGACTAAGAAAGTGTAACATCCCAAGATTGAGAAAGTGTAACATCCCAAGATTGAGAAAGTGTGACATCCCAAGATTGAGAAAGTGTGGTATCCCAAGATTGAGAAAGTGTAACATCCCAAGATTGAGAAAGTGAACCATCCCAAGATTGAGAAAGTGTGACATCCCAAGATTGAGAAAGTGTAACATCCCAAGATTGAGAAAGTGTAACATCCCAAGATTGTGAAAGTGTAACATCCCAAGATTGAGAAAGTGTGACATCCCAAGATTGAGAAAGTGTGGCATCCCAAGATTGAGAAAGTGTAACATCCCAAGATTGAGAAAGTGTGACATCCCAAGATTGAGAAAGTGTGACATCCCAAGATTGAGAAAGCGTAACATCCCAAGATTGAGAAAGTGTAACATCCCAAGATTGTGAAAGTGTAACATCCCAAGATTGAGAAAGTGTAACATCCCAAGATTGAGAAAATGTGGTATCCCAAGATTGAGAAAGTGTGGCATCCCAAGATTAAGAAAGTGTGGCATCCCTAGATTGAGAAAGTGTGACATCCCAAGATTGAGAAAGTGTGGCATCCCAAGACTAAGAAAGTGTAACATCCCAAGATTGAGAAAGTGTAACATCCAAAGATTGAGAAAGTGTAACATCCCAAGAGTAAGAAAGTGTGGCATCCCAAGATTGAGAAAGTGTAACATCCCAAGATTGAGAAAGTGTAACATCCCAAGATTGAGAAAGTGTAACATCCCAAGATTGAGAAAGTGTGGCATCCCAAGATTGAGAAAGTGTGGCATCCCTAGATTGAGAAAGTGTGGTATCCCTAGATTGAGAAAGTGTAACATCCCAAGATTGAGAAAGTGTAACATCCCAAGATTGAGAAAGTGTAACATCCCTAGATTGAGAAAGTGTAACATCCCAAGATTGTGAAAGTGTAACATCCCAAGATTGAGAAAGTGTAACATCCCAAGATTGAGAAAGTGTGGTATCCCAAGATTGAGAAAGTGTGGCATCCCTAGATTGAGAAAGTGTAACATCCCAAGACTAAGAAAGTGTGGCATCCCAAGATTGAGAAAGTGTAACATCCCAAGATTGTGAAAGTGTAACATCCCAAGATTGAGAAAGTGTAACATCCCAAGATTGAGAAAGTGTGGTATCCCAAGATTGAGAAAGTGTGGCATCCCTAGATTGAGAAAGTGTAACATCCCAAGATTGAGAAAGTGTGGCATCCCAAGATTGAGAAAGTGTGGCATCCCAAGATTAAGAAAGTGTGGCATCCCTAGATTGAGAAAGTGTAACATCCCAAGATTGAGAAAGTGTGGCATCCCTAGATTGAGAAAGTGTGGCATCCCAAGACTAAGAAAGTGTGGCATCCCAAGATTGAGAAAGTGTGACATCCCAAGATTGAGAAAGTGTAACATCTCAAGATTGAGAAAGTGTGACATCCCAAGATTGAGAAAGTGTAACATCCAAGATTTAAAAAGTGTGGCATCTAAGATTGAGAAAGAGTGGTATCAAAAACTGAGAAAGTGTGACATCCCAAGACTAAGAAAGTGTGGCATCCCTAGATTGAGAAAGTGTGGCATCCAAGATTGAGAAAGTGTGACATCACTAGATTGAGAAAGTGTGGCATCCAAGATTTAGAAAGTGTGGTATCAAAAACTGAGAAAGTGTGACATCCAAGATTGAGAAAGTGTGACATCCAAGTTTGAGAAAATGTGGCATTCCGAAATTGAGAAAGTGTGGCATCCCAGGATAAAGAAAGTGTGGCATTCCAAGACTGAAAGTGTGGCATTCCAAGATTGAAAGCATGGCATCTTAAGTTTGAGAAAGTGTGGCATTCCAAGATTGAAAGCGTGGCATTCTAAGTTTGAGAAAGTGTGGTATTTCAAGATTGAAAGCTAACATGCAGTGCCGGGAGAAAACCTACTATTTTCAGCAAATTCTAACATAGGTTCCTCCTAAATTGGAGTAGAACCTAAGCATGAGGACCAATGTGATCAGTAGACCACTCAGGCACCAAAGGCCCCACCTAAGTTAAATGAAACATTCAATATGGTTTATTGACAGAGTAAAGATTAACACCTAAGATTATCATGCCAAGTTGATTTTTTAAAGCAAGGATTTTTACTAAAGACACTTTGCTGGTGGCAAAAAAATGTCAGCACCTTGTCTTTTGCATAAATAAACATTCTGTAAGCAGGTTAGATAACATTGTCTATATCAGACTTTTGACACCATCAGAAAAAATGTTCTCACCAAAAAACCTTAATATGATGTACAGGACAGATTGTGATTAAATGATGCATAAGGCTGATTCTATTGAACCAAATATGTAACTGTTATCATTGTTTGATGGTCAGATAACCTAACTGAAATGAAACAACCTGCCATGTTTCTTCTTGGGCCGACGTCTGCTATATGGTGCCCAAATTTACTGAGGGAACATTCAGATCAAGAAGATTGTCATTTGCAACGTTTTGAATTCATACAATTTGGGGATAATTCTAGTGGGTTGCAAATGTAACATTTTTATACCTAAACTATCCTTTAGCTAAAACTTCACATATACATCACGTCTTTTCCAATGTCCATAAATCTTTAACTTATAGTTTATCAATTAAGAATCTCAATTTGTTTTAAAGAGTCAAGTATCCGATTTTCACACCAAGATGGCGGCTAGATAAGTGACAAAAAACATGACAAGACAATAATCTTCAAATAATAAATGGTGTTTTTTTTTGTTCTTATCAATGAATGTCTAAAAGTTGAACAAACTTTTATGATTTACCATTCATGTTTATTTTTCTACCAGCCAGGCATGACAAGATCAAAAAGTAACTTTTTCAACTTTGTACAGGATATTTTTACCGACATTAATGTACAAATTTTACGATATTATCAGAAAAAGGTGTGTTTGTAAGAAAATTTTCTAAATCAGACAATAAATAAGTTAACGGTGCAGAAAGATGTAGATATGTTTTAAGTTTCTAATTATATGCATGTTTAACAAGTTGATACAAGTAACCGATAATCAAATAGTGGAATTTTTTTACGATTTTACCGTCACAATCTTATCGTAAAACATAAAGAGTAACATTTTATCATTAACAAAATTCTTAATTAACTGTTACAGATCAAGTTTATAAAATAACAAATGAAAGAAACTTTAAAAGATCAGACAAATCAATTCTTTTGTTTTGTTTTTCAATAAAAATTGACACTTTGTACTTTTCATACAGGAGAGCCCATAGGGCCTTTGCTGCTCATCTGTAAATAGACTGCCAAGTTTATAAAGGCTTTCAGCCTGCAGTGACTGCAGATGTGCAGTTGCAAATGCCATTGTTTAGTCATCAGAATATGAGCTAGCTTGACCAGGAATATTTCTCTCAAAATTGGGAAAAGTAATGACATTTCACAATATGTATGGCTGTGAGACATTGCTGATAATTCAATTGAAGGTCATCTTTATTTGACTATGTGATAATGTAAATCACTTGTGAGGTTGATACAATGTTGGTTTCAAAATGAGGAGAAAAGCATTGCTTACCACACCAACAAACTTGGAACAATTTTTAAGCTATTTACAGCAACATAATTTTTCCTTATTTAATCAAAAAGATAAAACAAAACACTAATTCATGTGGTATGCAAGTTTTTATGCAAGTATTTTTGACCTGCTTGGTTCTAACGTACATTAGTGGCAACCTTTTAGAGTGCCAGTACACTTGTTAGCAATGTTGCAGGTAAACATCACAGAGCACTCAGTCTGAAAATTCATTCTCACTGGCAGCTGACTGGGGTCCAACACAAAGCAGTGAGATGCCATGAGTTAAAGGACAAACACCTTACCATTTCGCGGCTGCTGCCCTCAAAGCAAATCATGAACAGAAAGAGCACCGTCGCCTAACAAATGAAGATAGTAGGTGATGTTCAAATTTTTATGTTATTTTTTGTGATTGAGGTATAAAATATAAAGCTCTTTTAGCAAACACAATTGTATTCCATGGTTTAAATATTAAATATCAAAACCAATATCATCATTGACAAAATGTTAAACATGTGTGACATCATATCTATATTCAGAACACTTTGCAACACTACAGAAAAGCCACATAAGTAGTAAAGTGGAGAGAACTTGTTGTAGGTCAAAGTTAAGATTCTTTACCTTAATTTAAGATAGTTAGTTCTGGGATGGTGGAGAAAACTTGAGTATACAGAAAAAAACTTAAGGAAATTGAAGAAAAAAAACTTTCTCACACTATGATGTGGCCAAGTAGGATTCAAACTTAGGCAGTAAAGGGGGAGGTGCTGTCATCTGTACATGTAAACTTTTGACAACTGGATTACTGATTTATCACACGGTGTAAACAAAAACAATGGAATCTGGAAATCATGAAAATTAATAATTTCACAGTAAGCAAAAGAATCATGACTGGTCTGGGATGTAAAACTTCATTACTGCACTCCACCGCACTCTGACATGTTAATGACCTGCAATAAATGCTGATGCAGCTTCAAACAATAGGTAACTTTAATTCATTGATATTGACCTGCAATAAATTGTTTATAACACCGGGGGCAATAAAACATGCAACACACAACATTGAACAAAAAATAAAACAGTTATCAAGTACAATAACCAGACTTCCAGAACAAATGTTACATGTCAAAATATGTAGATATAATTCAAAACAATAAAATGACACCACTATACACAAATGTCAACATGGTAAGTCGCAAAGTCAGGACAAACATGCCCCTTTTTATTGTTTTGAATTCTGTCACATTAGCGTTTTTTCTGACTTTTTTTAAATTGAGTTAAAGGCCTAAATAATTGAGGTTAAAATTGAAGTTGACTTTGACACTTAAAACTTCATTTTTACCTGAAGTAATTAAAACTTTACAAGTGTGTGGTCTAGACTTACTGAACAATATTGATTAAAAGATAAAAAGGAGAGATTAAAGTTATGTCAAAAAGTGTAGCAAT
This sequence comes from Anadara kagoshimensis, assembly GCA_021292105.1. NCBI lineage: Eukaryota > Metazoa > Mollusca > Bivalvia > Arcoida > Arcidae > Anadara > Anadara kagoshimensis. The sequence continues at coordinate 20,887,547 of CM037870.1, read as the reverse complement.
GACATAACATCTAAAACATACATATAACATACATCTAAAATCTCTATAATTCATATCATATCAAATAAAAATGATGACATTATATATTTTATTACATTAGGCTACATCACCTGCCATATATCATTTTATGAACTTATTATTTGTTTTTTTAATATGATTTTTTTTTTGGAAACACTGCCAAAATAAAACTCTCCCCAAAAATATTTACAAAGATTTATATCTAGAGAGAGCCATATCTTGGCATTGACTTGTCTATGTATTGAAGATTAAAACCTTAACTGACCTATAAGGGGCCATTACATAATGGGAACATCCAAAAAACCCTAACACATGCTGGGGTCTTGAAGACCAAATATGCTCAGAGCACGGTGCCACTGGCCACCTAGGTTGGAATCCCACAGTGGCAGATCCTAGTGTGAAATCTGTCTGTCAAGTTGCTTGCAACAGGTGGTAGTTTTATGGGAACTCAAGCTTCCTCTATCATCTCATAACTGACTGCCTTGATTTAAGTGAAAATAGAAGTACCAGCCCTCAACTGTACTCTAACTTTAACTGATCAATAAAATAATGGCAGAACTATATACTGGAAACATTTTGCTAAAAATCATCTAGATGAAGGACTCAAAATGTACAAAAAATTACTCTAAAACATTCATATCCAAAAATCCCCAACACAGGCTGTCTTTCAAAGAAAAATTCAAAACCAAAAACTCCTAGATTACTTCACTGTATAAATTAAATACACATGCAATGCAAGTATCAGTGCATATAAGGCATGACAATTAAACCTTAGAGGATGTTGGAAAAAAGATTAAAATTTAAAATTTAAATTCAAAATGTAAATTTTTTGAAGCCCCAAGAGTTTAATCTTTTTTTTAAATCTTTATCAAATCATTCACCAGGTGGCTTATAAAATTTGCTTTAAGGATTTTTTGCCAAGTTGCAAAAAAAAACATCTATATGATGTATGACACTATAAACTATATATATAAAATATGTTGACATAAATTGTAAAAATTCAAATCTGATGATAGGTAAGTATACAAGAAATATGTCATCACAAAATTAAATATAATGAAATTCAAATCTGCAAGGCGTTTTCTGTTTACCAACACTCATCACCTTTCTAATTTAAAATGGAATTTTAACATTCATACATGTTCAGGGTGTTTTTCTATCACTCATTTTGAAATTTTGGAATGCACATAAAAATTATTAAACCATACAACTTGGTGAAAAACATTTCAGTATTTGATCAACAGGTGAATACTAATTGAAAATGTGAAAATTAGTTGTTATTATCCGATTGTTTTTATGTTTTTTTTCTATCATTTTTTATATTGCAACTTTTCATCATAAGTCAGAGTCAATATGAGACTTTATAAACACATTTCCACTATTTGTTTTAGCACTGCCGTAGCTCAGTTGGTAGAGTGCTTGCTCTGCAAGTGGGAAGTTGTGGGTTCAATCCCCAGCCAGGTCTGACCCCAAGACTTGAAAGTAGGTAGTGACTGTTCTTTCACCAAGCACTTGGCATTACGAAAATGAAAGTCACAGTTCTTTTGGACAAAAACTTAAAATAAATTAGGTCCTATATCTTGTTGGACATGGCAGGAACCATGCTGTACTTTGTTTTTTAGCACAATGCACTGGCAAAATTTCTGCACATTTGCCTATAGCTGGCAACATCTCGATAAATATTCTTGACTTGGACGTTTAACACCATAACTTAACTCCACTACTTTATTTTCCCATAAACACTGGTCAAAATAATTTGTTCACATTAAAATGTATATTTATGATAAGCATTAAATTAACTATGTTTCTCATCATGATTCTCTCTCTTTTTTTTTTTTTTTTTTGGGGGGGGGGGGGGGGGGGTAATCAAAATAAGGAGAAATGTGAAGTGTTGTGAACACTGTTTTTGTATAAAACAGCTTTTCCGGCTTACAAAGTACACAGACCAAAGAAACCTGATTTCCTTCATTACCTCATCATCAACATAACAATCATCAGACTCGTCTGTTAGTACTAATGATCTATAATGTGTTAAGTCTATGGTCGGTCTGGGGGTCAGATTAAAGGGTTGATAACCCTAACCTTAATCGTAAATCCACTTAAAACACATTGAAAGACAGACAGACTCATTTAATCAAAACACTTGCATGGATTTTTTTCGCCAGCATCAGCATTTAATTTTCATATAGACTTTTTACTTACAGGGGAATCAGGTTAATACTCTTTAGATTTAAAATAGGGTTTATGATCAGCTAATGTAAGTCAACAGCCTTAAAATTCTCTGTAAAAATTTCATTTATATTAAGATGCAATCAGCTATAGGTGAAACATTTCATTTATCTTGAGATGCCACCAGCTGAAGATGAAGTAGCAGGAATTTACGTTTACATGCAGCAGTGGCCATGACAAAACTTAGTATGGAAAGACACTTGTTTTAAGGTTTAGCTTAGTTTAGATTATCAACATGGACAAAGGTGACTCAAAAGAATTACTCTAAAACTTGATGCAAAATCCCATCATTAGCCACTAAAACATCCAATTCGGAACTAAAATATCGGTGTACCACCATTGCAGCACAGGAATTATCAGGTCTCGTACTGATTTTATCTAACAAATATAAACTTCCTCATGCAATGTAGGGGGAGATACACAACTCTTATCTATATAGATACAAGGAAAAATCATCAAAATTATTGTATATATGTCAATATCGTAAATATAATCAATTTTATTTTATCTACCTCACATCACACATGTTAACAAAACAGAAGATCATCTGTAGATCACCTGTTAACAAGACAAGACAGAAGATCACCTGTAGATCACCTGTTAACAAGACAAGACAGAAGATCGCCTGTACATCTGGCAAAAGCATTAAGATACTTCTACCATCATCATGTTTAGGCCATGAGACTTGCATCTAACTTCAGGTCCTGGGTTAATAATCCCCAACCCATTTCTGCAATTTTCTCTCTTTCCTGTTGTGTGGTAGCCAGTGTTGCCCTTAGTAGTGGTGGACTGGCAATATTGTAGCATTGAACCAGTAAAAGTGGCCTTTATGGGCAGGTGGCCTTTATATACAGGTTCAAAAAACATAAATAAAGAACAATTGGGATACAATTCTATCTGCCTTTATAAGCTGGTGGTCCTTATATAGAGATAGCCTTAAGGTAGGTCTGTACATCCCATCTTAAGATTTGCAGGACCATGGTAAACTCAAGAGTAACCGGGCAGGAAATCAGAGAGCCCAGAGTAAACCATCAAACTTCATAAAGCAAATTGACAAATTTTCTCACACTGGGATCTTACCAAAGTGGTATTCAAACTAAGGCGATGAGAGCCAATACCATCCATAAGCTGGCACTTCAGACCACTTGGCCACTGTTTGATAAAGGTGGTCTTAATGGATATGTGGTTTTAAGATTAAGGTGGTCACTACAACAGGTTTAACTGTACAATTTACATTTAAAACTGCTTGTTTAGCTATTTTTTTTTAGAACTGGCAAATTCCACTATAACTAATTATAATTTGACAATTTTCCACAACCTAATTTTGTAGGCTAAATTATATAATGAGCAATGTGTAGGATCAAAATGATTGAATTAATTAACAATGGTATTGACGATATCAGTGTAGAGGATAAAGCCTATATGTTCAAATCTTGCTGAATAAAGCTTCCTTGTGAAATAATTGGAAGAATTTCAAACAGAAATTCAAACAGATCATTGCCATGGACAAACCTCAAGGTTTATAATTATAATCTCGTTAAACGCCTGTAGTTAGTTGGAGAAATCGCGGAAATCGAGTCAGAACTGGTACACGATTCTAACATAATTATACCGTAAATACGAAAAACCTGTATTTTCAATTAGATGAGATTTAGGACATGCGGTAACGAAGTTAAAATTTCTCTAAATGAACCCTCCGAAGTTCAGATTAGTGCTTATCTTTGGGTGAAGGATTCATTCTTTCAACATGGTTAAAACTTGTAAAACATAGCTTAAAACAACAACATCTTGCCACCTGAAATAACTGTAAAAGCCATTGAATAAACAAACTAAACACATGAGATACTACCCTTGTATATAAATAAATTACCTACCATAGTGGTTGGATGGAAAGGCCCAAAAAATATTTCAAATAACTGTGTAAATCAAAAAGTAAAATATTTTCATCTACATCTGTAAATTGTCATGTTTAATAGGTCTGAATTAAGACTCCAAACAAACCTGGATTTTTATGTCATAGTGTGTTACATGTACCAATTAAACATGGTAATTATTATTTGTAAGAGGAGTAAAGTGAAGTAGAGCAAATGTGTTTTACTCCACTGTCAAGATTCTTTCAATTGTATCAAGAAGGTCAGTTCTAAGACTGTAGAGGAAACCGGAGAACTCAGAGAAAACTAACAAACTTTGACAAGTGAAATGACAATCTTTCCCACACTGGGATTTGTCCTGCGTGGGATTTGAACCTATAAGGTGAGAGCATGTGCTTTATTATGTGTAATAAATGTACCAAATTAAGCTACCGGTAATGACATGGTGATGGTTATTTGTAAGAAGCTCCTGGCTTAGATATATTCATTGATTGTTGGATCTAAATAAATTTTTAAATATTTCATTTTTAAAAAGATTTTACTATTTCAGTTTCTTCATTGTGCGTATGTATTTGGATTCACCTGGTTACAAATTGGGATAGTTAGAATGTATGGTTTACTGCATACCACTTCACTACAAGTGCAATTGACGTATCGCCGGCCATGCCTACACTTGTTTTGACACTGGCTGCCATCACGGTACCAAAGCAGCTTCACAGCAACTAATGACATTCTAGTGTCAGTGACGTCATTAAACTGCACAACTCGGGCAGAGTTTTCATTCTTTTTGCGTGTAATTCAAGCATGTCAGCCCTTTGTTGGAACACTGTGGGCGTGGCCGGCGATACGTCAATTTTTCTTTACAGACAAGTAAAACACAGTAACTCCACTCAATTAAGAGAATGACAGGGTATCAACCGGTTCACAGTGTCAATATAATCCGACTGGAAGAGTGGTAATACTATGTTTGTCTGGTGTACTGACTATAATAACCTTGCACTTTAAAATTGCCTTATGAGACACTTGCATATTTTACACACAAAGGTTCCTTAGAGATTAATAATTTTGCTCTCGCTGTTTAAATGGCTCTAAAATTGCTGATGCAATATTAATCAATATTACAACCAATCAATCCACTCAATATATTTATTGCATCGCAATAACATCTCTGCATATATGCATAGGGTTTATAGTAATCAAAAAGGCAGCCTCCATCACAGGATTAGATATTAAGACAGTATCAACATTGCATTCAACTTTTATAGAAGTCAGAGTTTCTGTCTGACCTTTCTTCTACATCTGGTCAGTTGATGAGCTATTATGGTGTGTGTTGATCAGTTTTATCTTGAATGAATGGCTGGACCAGCAGTCCACATTTTACAGAACGCCAGATTCTCCCTGTCTGACCTCCCTTTTACATCTGGTCAGTTGATGAGCTATTATGGAGTGTGTTGATGAGTTTTATCTCGAGTGAATGGCTGTAATGACTTCTATATACAACCTGTCCCAGATCTCATGGGGGAATATGTAACAGAAGTAATAGTCTGTCTGAAGATTGAGACTAGCTTCATTTACAAATCTCAATTCTCCTGATTACAAAATGGTCTAGGACATCAGACTACAAACAGTTAGAGGAATGGTTATGGATTGATTATACAGCTCAAATTTAATAAATATAACAGATATACTAATATAGCATGTAATGTCATCTTACAAACTGTCAATACTTTTCATTTGCGGATTAAGGAATTTTACTATTTCTATATCAAGTTGACCTATAAAGTACAACTTTATAAAACACAACCTTCTCATTGTGACTACCGGTAATATCTTAAATTCTTTGCTTCATATTCCAAAAGGACCATTCAGCGATTTTGTTACATTTTTTGAAAACTAACTTCTGCCTTTAAGACTGGGAAACTTGAAGTTCTGAGATCCAGCAAACTGTGCATTATGATACGCTGGTAGTAGCTGGGATCTTCAATACAAAGACATATCTGGTATTTGGGGCAAGGACAACTGGATTTAATTTTTCAGTGCATCACTGTGTTTTGGGGGAAATTTTGTGGACAAATTGGGAAATTTTTGTCTTTATTCACTAGGGGAAAACTACCTTTATTCGGTATTTATTTTAAGCAAACAAATCACTGATTTATATAAAGACGTATGTTTATTAGGGTCCATCAGTGGTTTTTAAATACAAATTTTACTATATTTTAACAATACTATTGATATGTCCTGTGGTATGGTACAAATTATCAATACATACAATTGTAATTAGAAAACCTTAGTGAGTGGGCTCACATACCAAACAGACCCACATACTGGACCTATTAGAAGAAATGTAGACTTGCACAAGTCCCTACAACCGACGAGTCCCTATATTTCCGGGTTTTGCTAGTAAATTGACTTTTGTCAGTTGGTCTCTGTAATAGTTTTAAAGGGGCAAGATACTGAAATTAATAATTTAATATAGGGACTTGTGCAAGTCTAGAAGAAATGTTTTAATTCAAAAAGCTCTAATGCCAAGAAAAATTGAGGGAAATTTTTTTTCTATGCAAAATCTATGGATTGAAAGGACACCCAAGTTTGGAATTGAAAAGTGCAAAAAAAACCCCTGCAATTTCAATGAAATTATCAGAACAGGGGCCGTAATTTCCATAAAAATCAGTGGAGTAGAAGGAACCATACACTTGATCTGTGACTCATTGTGGTAGACTCCCAAGCAAAAATCTGCTCCATGTCCTCAAGCCTTTAGGAAATATTGTGCAGATAACTTATGATGGACTGATGGGTCAAACACATTATACCTTCCACAATTTGGTTGCATAGGGTATAAATATAACCTTATCAAAGTTAGGACATCCATGGCAGGCAGGGACAACATAAATAGTGAGGCTATTAAATCTAATAATTTATATCAGTACCAGGCACAAACTGGAGGGGGGATACAAAATGAATTGGATAGTCCCAACAATAAAAACGTCAGGTCCCCGAAACCCAAGCCTTCACTTGATACTGTACAGGACAACCAACTATCTAATTTACGGTAGAAACATAAGTACAACATCTACCACTTATTTATAAGATAACTCAACTATTAACACCAATATCCTTGGTGCCATTAAAATGATTATTTCTTTTTTACTGTGGTAGAATTGAATTATTACAAAGATTTTTCTCCCAAATCTAATCAGTTTTTTAAGTTTTAAATCACAAACTGGCATTCATTGTCCATTATTGTATTAACTTACTAAAAATGCCATTTATTGTAAGAAAACAGAATTTATAACCTGTGACCATGGTTATAAATGTCTTTTTAACAAACAACAAATATTTCAAAAATTGTGTGAATTAAGTTAAGTCCATAAATTTGCTGTTATCTTTCCATTTTCATAAGTTTCAATCTTCTAGGACTTATGGTTCATGAAAAGATATTTAGAGCATTTATTATTCAAGGTCACTGTGACCTTATATAATAGTCAAAATCAACAGTTTCAAAAACTAGAAAGGGCACATGCTATAAATATAAAGCTAGATATTTTGGCACTTTTGAATCATGACAAGAAGATGTTAAACTTTTTTTTTACTTCAATGGTCAGGGTCAACTAACTTTGCAGATTTGAAACAACATTAACTAGGAAACATCTCTGTCAAGTTTTGTTGCCAATGGTATACTGGTTCTGGAGAAATTGTCTTTTAAATAGAAAGTTTACATACAGACTCCTCACAGCACAGTTAGCATTAGGCTAGGGTGATCTAAAATGATGATCAACTGGTATAGCCATTTTAAAATAACTTGCATAACATAAAAAGAATTAACCCTTGCTTTGAAGAGAAAACAAAGAAATCTCATCCTGAAGATTGAAATTTCTATGTCTCCACAACAAAACACAAGAATTTATTGTACCTACAATTACACAAAAAGTACAATGTTTGCATTTGCTACTATGACGTCACAATGGAAATTGATGATGTTACAGTCAGTGATACCGAGATGTCATAATGTGTGTAGCTTGTCAGAAGGCAGAAAAATCTTACCCTGTGAAAACACAGGATTTTCTTAAAATTAAATTCAGATATACATACAGATTGGAGTGGAGTAATAGTGTTTTAAGTCCCAATCAAGATTTTTTCACTTATATTAAGGCAGGTGGTCAGGGATATGGTGGAGGAAAGCAGAGTGCCCAGACATAACCCACCAACATTTGGCAAGCAAACTGGTAAACTTTTTCACAATAGAATCTTTTCCGAGTTGGATTCAAACCTAGATGGTGAGAGGCACTTGCAAGTGCTTGTTTAAGACCACTTGGCCACTAAAGCCCCCTGTAGAAATAGATATCAAATGCAGACATGCAGACAACAAATCAAAACATACACGAACACAAAAGTCTGACAAACTCATGTTCTAAATATGCATTACAACTTACTGTTTTATATTCTGTTTACAACATAACACAAAGATGGTGATAGTGTTACAGTGTTCGCCATAAATCAACCAACACACAAAAAACAAACTTTATATATTCCACATGGAAAGGGGACCGGACCCTCATACCAACATCTACCCTCACAATACAACCTCTGCTTTAACACTAATGCAAATTCTGCAAAATACATAACCTGACATGCATAATTTGTAACATGTATTTATTTTCCAATTGAAGATATTTAGTTGTACAAAGAGACTTCAGTTTATCTACAGAATACCCCCTCTGCCCTCATTGTATGTATACATATGCACAACCTCTCAGCGAGTGCAAAACAATAAAGGTATATACACCATCAGTGGTATTTTCTTTACAGCAACACATGAATCTAATGCAGTGTATCAGAAAATCTGGAATGAACCTCTTTGTTCCAGTCAATGTCAAAGCTATTCTTGATGTTACAAGTAATTAATGCATATATAAAATTGTTTATGATGACTAAAACCTTGAACAAAACAGTGAAATTGAACCATGTGAGTTGAGTTGAGCAATGTAGTTTAACCAGTCAAGAATATTTCACTTATATTGAGAAGTTGCCAGCTATAGATGAAAGTGCAGAAACTTTGCCTGTGCATTGAGCTGATGGCATTATAAAGCAGGGTTCTCTATCGTGCCATGCCTTCCCTGACACGAGAACTTGTTTATATAAAGTTCCCATCCAAAAGAACTGTGACTTTCATTTTGAAATGCCAATTCTTGGCGAAACAGCAGTTTCAACTTTCAAGCCTCGAGTCATACCCTATTCACCCAAGACCTCCCACTTATGGAGCAAGCACTCTATTAACTAAGCAACAACAGTGGTTAAATTGAACAATGTGAGCCCCAAAAGTACAGTGGTAAACCATCATTGTAATACCACTCAGTAATTTTGGCATCATACTTAAAAGCAGAGTATTTCAACATCCATAAGTAATTTTCTTTGCAATTTTCAATCCAACATATTAATTAATTTATATTTATCAGTCTATTCGCAACCACTTAATATCAAAATACAGACACCAAACTGGCCAAAGTCAAGGGCTTTTTAGGGCCTTCAGGATAATTTCAAGGGGTTTTTAGGGTTAGACTTGTTTTTAGGGTCTTTTTAGGGCAAACCTCAAAATTTAAGGACTTTTCCAGGCCTGTACGAACCCTGCAAAGGTTGGTGGTGTTCTCTAGGTTCTCAAGTTTCCTCTACAATTCGGGAACTGACTGCCTCCATATAAGTAAAAGATTCCACACTGGGAGGTAAAACTTGATTACTCTTCTCCACTCCATCTGCATGTTTGATGTAGAACTGTGACCTCTGTATCTCTGTCTCCATATCATAAATGGTTCGAACCCTGACGGGGTCTGACCCAAGACTTGAAAGTGGATAGTGACTATTCTCTCACTAAGCACTCTGCATTAGGAAATGAAAGTCACAGTTCTTTCAGATGGGAACTTAAAATAAACAAGGTCCATGTCACGATAGGATTGACACGATGAACCCTGCTGTATAATGCCATCAGCAGAACACACAAGCAAATACGCCAATATAATATAAGTCAAATATTTTTGATTGGGACGTAAAACCTCATTACCCAAGTCAACTCCATATCATAAATGCTATGTCTCAGGTCTGGTCCATATTTTCCAGTACGTCATCATAACACTATCTTCAGGTTGTCCAAGTTCAGTAAAAGAAATTCAAAACACAACCCCCTATATTGATAAATGGTTCCCATATGTATAGATGAATTACATTACACTTTCTTTTTGTACATGCTCCAAGTTTTATATCAAAACATCATTTATTAATTTTACATGTGGTTAAATATTTATATTAGGGCAATAATATCTGACAAGGTGTGATTCTTACACAACATACATACCAGGAATCAAATCACACAGCATGATGTAGCATTTTACAGCTTAAACAAAATCCAATTCACTTATAAATATTAATCACAGTAATACATTTCTTTGTTGATTACATAATAAATCTTAAGCTAAAATCTATTTTAACAAGTAAGTATATGGATAACTTTCAAATAAGGAAATGAGCAACTGAGAATCAGTAGTAATCAAAGGGGATAACCAAAACTATGAGTCTACAAAGGGAGATAAGCAGTATTTACAAGCCTGAAATGGATAACAGTGCCTCTTACTACCTCAGTTACTCTGGCAAATCTTGGAATTACAAACTTTGTCTATTTGCTTAATTTTGTTGTTGTTTTCGCTAAGCACTCTTGTTTTCTCAACCATCCCAGAAATGACTGCTTGATAATCTATTTTGAATAGAGTGTAAAACACCTTTACTCCACTTAACAAGTTCCCGAACTTGGTAGGACTTAACCTAGTGTCAGTTTGTTTCCTCAAGGTTAACCTTCTTACAACACTTCAGTTTCCTCCACCATCCAAAAGCTGACAGCATGGATAAAGCAAATGAAAGAATCTTTACTAGAACATAAATCGTCATTGCTCCACTCAACATGTTTGCCTAAGACTGATTTTCTTTAGGCACTCTGCTTTCCTCAACCATCTCTTAAATGACTAACTTGATATATCACATGATTAAGTCTTGAATAAAACATAAAATACGCCACTTCCACTAAGTAATGTATAAACTCAGCTCAGTCACTAGGGCAGATCCGAGTGTGGCTAAGGTTAGCTTTCTCTTGCCACTATGGTTTCCTCCACAATCTAAGAAAACACTGCTTTCATAAAGCAAGTGCAATAATCTTGACTAGGGCCTCAAACAAAATTACTCATACAGTGTAAATGTGTATGTCTATTATAACTGCCTTCTACACCGAACATGAACAATAACTAACTTTTATAGATATTTTGACAATAAGTACATGTAAGAGAATTTGTTATAGATAATTTGTCTGACAGATTCCATTAAGTAGTATTGATAAGCGTGGCTTTATTTACTTAAGACTGGTACCCAGATGGCAATCATTTAGGAAATGAAGTACTCTGGATCATTTATTAGCAATTACAATTAGACATGGAACCTTGCTTTTGTTGAAGATTGCATAAATAAACACATGGTTAAAACAAACTGTATCAATTCAGCCATTCTGACAGAACAGAGAATAGTTTTAAGTCAAGCCTGCTATAAAACCCAATAGGGGCACATGCCTACACAAGCCATAGTCAATTGTCAAATTCCATGAACTGTCAAATTTCATTTAAGTGGTGTACACAAGCTCCTTTCAGTTCATTTCTAAATGACTACCAGTAATTAACTAATAATTAATTTTCATTATTTAATTATACAGATATTCTATCTGTATTAAATATAGATTGAAATCATTGAATATATTGAATATTTTCAAATTAATTTCTCATTAATTTGTTTAAATTATTTTTAATTTTTTACTATTTTCAATTTTTTTTTTATTATTTTAAAACCAAAATCAAACATAAATGTGTAAGGATATCTGCCATTGCAAACAACAGCACATTGTCTATTATACTATTTGGTTGGTAAGAATTGTATCAAACATTTTACTCGCCTTCTAACCAATGGAATTATTTGCAATTTATTTAATTTAATTAACTGTTATAAATCTTCAATTTTTAAGCATCTCACAGTTGTACAGGTTCCTTGATGGCCAAGTGGCTAAAACACAGACTTAGGAATCCAACAATGTCACTCTACTATTGTTCCAGGTAACTTAGATAGTCGATTTATCTTTAATATAAAATCAAGTATTGTTATATTAGTACTCATTTTGATTATCTTATAAATAAAATCATATCACCTATCAAAAACATGAGGTTTGCTGACTTGAACTTGAATTACAATACAGGTATATACCGAACCTTTTGTCTTTTTTCATAACAGAAAAATCAATGTGTTGTATATATACCTAAATGTACCTCAGATAGGTGTAAATCACACCTGGTTGACCTGCATACTAATTATCACACGGGTAAAAACAAGGTTGTCTTTCAGGTGTGCGGTTCGGGTTTTACTCATGCATATGTATAATAAATACCCTTCATGCAATGCTCTGAATTTGCATACGAGGCACGGATAAAGAGAGGGCATATGTGCAACGTTTGAAAAGCAACTCATTTTCGGTATGTAGAGCAAAACCAGAGGGTTGTAGAACACTTATTTTTTTCATATTTAATTGGGCTTTTATATTTTAGATTCAGTATATATAACATTAAATATAAATCATTAAACATAAAAGCTTAATTGACAAAAAAGCAACTATCTAAGTTCCCTGGAACAATAGTAGTCCTAGGTTCAAATCTCATTTGGGGCAGATCGTACTGCAAAATAAAGTCTTCAGTTGACTTGTTGAAGATCTATGATTAACTCCAGTTTCTTCCATCATCTCAGAACTGACTGCTTCAATAAAAGTGAAAGGAAATCTTGACTGGCATAGGCATAAAACATCATTTAAACACTCCATCCCTGATGCATAAAATAGGCACCGACCGGTACCTACATACCTACCCACCTACCTAGCCTAATGTTTCAAAATGTTAGAACACAATATTTTTTCTGCATATGACTACATATATACACACTTGTTGATCTTAATTCCGTTAAATCTGAAGTAAATTGATTTTTCTATCTGATTTAGTTGAGCACTGGCTATGTATGATTGGATTGCAGATAAAAATGCAATCCATTGATTTGTAAAGTACAGGCCTGGCGAAAGTCTAACACTTAGCTTACAAAAAGAAATCAAAGCTTGGATGGCGAAAAAGCTCAAATATGGATAGCTAGTGACTGAAAAGTGGCAAAGCGGTAGATAACAACTGCCGAAACTCTTTGAAGAAATAGTTAACAAGGGACCGAGATGGGGTTCTGATACGTTAACTTAGTGTTAAACTTTCGACAGGTCTGTACTGTACATATATATTTGACTTCTATACCACATGTAGATCAATCGAAAGGAAAATTCACTTCTTAACAATCATTAAATCTTATAGAGATCAAGTAAATTAATCGTTTATAAACGTTAAAGTTGCTATGTAGTAAGTAAGTAATAAATGTCCATGTTGGAAAATGGTTGCAAAGGTCAAGCAATGTTGTAAAGTATCATTTTTAAAAGGAGTGGAGTGGAGTAATGGTGTTTACTGCCCAGTCAAGATTTTTTTCACTTAAAATAAGAGTCAGTTTTGGTATGGTGGAGGAAACTGGAGTGCCTGGAAAAAAATCACAATCCTTCAGCAAGGGAAATGACATATTTTCTCGCACAAGGATCTGCAAACCAAGGCAGTGGAAAGTTTTGTGATCTGTTAGCCAGAAGTTTAGATAGCCAGCCACGAAATAAAATCTTTCACAGAAGGTGTAACAGGGCTCAAAGTTGCGACTAAATTAGGCGCCATGGCGACCAATTTTTTCCATTGGCGACCAATTTTTACTCATAAGTCGCCAAGTTGGCGACCGCTTTTTCGGGAGTTCAAAATTCTCGATCATGTCCATTTCCGTTTTTCTATTTGTGTTTTACATATTGTCAAAGTGTTTCCGGTACTCCTCGGACTACCTCGTGAATTTCACAGGGATTCTTTCGTATATATATATACACAAAACGTCAAAAGTGTTCCGAATAGAACAATAAGCATGGCTGGGAAGCGGCAGTCTATTGATAGTTTTTTCAAGCCAAGAGGCGCTGCTCCCAAAAAGCAGGCAATCGATCACAGCGTTGACGAGCCGGAGGAGAAGAAACAGAAGTCTCTGACTCAGCGTAAGTTCCAAGAATCATGGAAAGCCCTGTTTTCGTGGTTACTATATGACCCTGTCGGGAATTTAATGACTTGTAAATATTGTGCCAACTACCACGGCGCCGAAGGCACTGATTTTGCTAAAGGCAGCAATCATTTTAAAAAAGAAACTCTACAGAAACATAATAGCAGTGTTCGACATAAAAATGCCATGGATTTTTGTTTGTGCAAGGAGAAGCCTAATACAATACGAAAGTCGTATGTTTGAAAGGACTTTTTCTACCATGAACAGAATAAAAAATGATGTCAGAAGTTCCCTGAATGTTCAGACTGTAGAGGATTTGATTAGGATAAGTGCCTCTGGTCCTGATATTGATGAATTCAACCCTGACACTGCTGTATCCAAGTGGTTGTCTACTGAAAGGAAACTTCATCTGAATTATGTTAGCTGGCCAGACGATGAATCTTTGTAACCACCTTTGAACAATGAAAATGAAAATGAAAAAAAACAATGATTGATAATAAATGTTTGATATTATACAGTATACAATGTGGTTTTAGATTCTTTTAAGGATACAGTCACATTAATTTTTTTGCTGGTGCCTTAATGTCTCAATTGGCGCCTAAAAATTTCAATTGGCGCCTAATTTTTTTATATAAGGAGCCAGGCTGGCTCCTAGATTCAAAAAGTCACTTTGAGCCCTGTGTAAGCAAATACAATGACAAGATCACAGTAACACCTGTGGTATGATGTTGTGAAAGTTCTGTTAAACCCCTGTACTATTATCAAAGCCTGCTTTGTTTAAATGTATTTTAATTTTATTATATTTCATAACAAACTGATGACATAACACCACCTTACTTCAACCTAATACTATTTAATGTTATTATAACATGGCTTCAATCAAAAATATAAAAAACAGAATTTTACCAACAAGGTATATATCTCTCCTAAATGTCAAGATGTGATTTTTATCTCCTAGCATCTTCCTATTACTTATGTAGAATCTATACTGCAGGAGAATTAAACAACAACATAAAACATTTCTACATGTCAAAAACGTAGACAAGTTTGAAAAGTATATCAGCATCAAAAGGCTTTAATGGTTTATTTTTATGAAAACAAAGTGGGAGATAGCTTAACCCCTTGTCTGTATCACATGTCAATATAACCTATAATTAAAATTTTACATTCTGGGTCATATACTGCTTTGCTTTTTAATTCAATTATGATCAAATTTCAATATATTTTAATCTGAAAAGTATGCAAATACCTTGAAATGTGTTGAGATACTATATAATCTCACCTCAATTGGATTTTTATAACAATCGCCCCACTGTGTGTTGACTATTGTATTGAAAGAGGTGATGGGTTTTGATAACAACAGGATGGGCTGTAACAAACTATCCAAATAAATATTCACTATTATATTGCAGTTAACTTTAAAAAACTAGATGACATATAAACATGGCCTAAAATGGAGTCATAGATTTGACCTTAAAACCAAATGTCATAGAGGTATGACCTCAAATATTGGTGCCATAGATATGACTATAAAAACAGCCATCATAGAGATATGACTTCAAATTCCAATGTCATAGAAATATAGCATTAAAAACCAAATGATTGGCAGGTCATCTAAATCTACAGAACATCTTATAGTCATAGAGATTCACTTAGTAACAATGTTTTACAATGTTTTAAAACTGCCTGTAAGTATGCACTGTAACAAAACCAGAAAAAACATTTGCATCACATGCACTTTTGAATCACAAAGTTTCAGAAAAATAAAATTCTAACATCTTTGACATGAAGACATTGACACTGCCTTTATATTTGTTAAAGTACATGCACTTCTTTAAAAACTTTCAGAAATGACGTCAGTATTACTCCCGATCATTCTCAAAGGCACTGTGACTAAACACATGCAACAGTTACACTTAGTCCTGTGGGCTTAATTACAGTTATGGAATTTCAAAAAGTCAGTTAAAAAATTACAAAATTAAAACCAAATCAAATTACTTCAATTTCGAAAATAAACTAAAATTCAATAACTTCAATTTCAAAAAAAACTAAAATTCAATTATTTCAATTTCAAAAATAAACTGAAATTTAAATCTAATGGGAAATCAACATGGAATTTAGAGTGTGTACTTTTAATTAGCTCCATTTGGAAGTCCTCTAGGACACTCTAATTCTTTAATTGTAAAGAAAATGAATTAGGCTTGACTTCCAACTTCTTTTTTCTTTTTTTATGTTTTTATTTTTTATTTTTTTTTTCACATTTAGCTTAAATGCATAATAAATAATTTAATTCAACCAAAGTCATTAAAATGAGTTGTACTTAAAAATAAATGACATACTAGTTCACTTTCAAGTACATGTATTGGAACATTTATGCTTTTGATTTGTTATTTCTAATAACAAAATTTGACCTAGTAACCTACTTCTTGACCCAACATAGCCCAAATACAAACTTGACCTAGATTTTGTAGATTGGATAAAAATTGTGGCCTCTAGAGTGTTAACAAGCAAATGGAGATGCAGGACCCTCAACCATGCCACACACCAGACAAAGACAAGTCACAATACCTAAACCTGTAAAGTGCTTAGGAGAGCTAAAAATAAAATATGGCAAATTATTTTCATCAGAAGATGACCAGAGGCAGTATAATAAGTGTGTAATGTCAACATCAGTTTTCATTTGTTAGTGCATGGTGACAACAGTATGTTGGCCTTTTTTTCATTTCAAGATTTTGTGCATTAATAGATTAAATAAAAATCGTGGTCTTTAGAGTGTTAACAAACAAGTGGAAATGCAGGACCCACAACAGCGAGACAAACCAGACAAAGACCAGTCACAATAGCTAAAGATAATTTTTTTATATTGCTTAATTTCAAGATTTTGTGCTCTTGTGCTATATAATCGTCATTAGAAATTGATGTAGACTTAGTAAAAACAAAAATCTTAAAATTGATTGGATGGCCCATAACGATGTATTTTTGCCCAACGCAATATCACATAAGAAATTGGAAAATTATAAGTTGCAGATGTAAAAATAACAAATTTCTAACAACAAAAAGCTAACAGGTAAAATTGGAAACACTTCGTTAAGATTTAAATCTATCTTTTGGCAAAATACAGGTGTATCTAATAACACTTAAGTTGTGAAAATGACTTCACGTTATGTAATAAGCCACAAAATCGGCATGTTTATTTACTCCAGCTGTACGATATGTTCAAAGACGTAATCAGGAAATTTAAAACATCTTGGAGATTTTGAGCCTAGATTAGGGCGAGAAAAGTTTTAATATTTAAATTCTTTATCTGGAGATTTCATGTTAACAAACAAAAACTGATTCATCTGATTTTCATTAACTTTTCATTGATTGTTTTTTATATACATGTTACATGACTAAAATTATTTTTCTTTTGATTGCTGTGTTTTTTATCTTTGTGAGTTAATTGCTATAGCCAAGAACCAAAATGTTTTTCAGCTTTAAATGGCTTTTTTCACTATAATGAAATTCTCCTTTGTCTCGGCTATTTTGATTGGTCAGACCTTTTCTGGGTTTTTTTGTGTTTTTTTTGCATTAAAGAATTTGCTCTTAAAATGTGTCACACAAATATCTGTGTTCTTACACCATAGCAATGCTGTGTTTTTTATTAATCTTTCGATTTTTAGGATGAACTGATAACATGTGTCTGAAATCTTTATGAAAAATAAACCATTCTTGCTATTGTAATGAATAAATATTTTTATCACTTTAACTGATATCATGAGACTATTGTTTATTATCAAGATGTATCTGAAGGTGCCAAAAGTTTAATTTGGATGCAGAAAATACAAACTTTTGGGGTCATCAAGTTTTTATGTCAGGGCCACAATTTTGAAAAGTTCTTGGTCCAACGGTCACCATTTATTCCAGCATGGTGGTCCTGTGGATATTGCTGTTGCATGGTGGCCCCATGGGTATTGCTCAGGTATGCCTTTAGCCAGTCAAAACTTTTTATATAAAAGTTCATTCATGAAATTGCACGAAAATAAAACTTTTTTTACGGATTACTACAAATTGGATTACACTGATGTGGAAAGTCGTAGATAGGAAGTTAGTACTTATAAAACAGAGGGATATTAGTGGAATACCATAAAATATCGGGGAGAAAAATATCAACACAATCAACATGACTGTACACACAACAATAACGTGTCCATAATCTAGAGGAACTCTTTTATGATGGAGGTAAAATACTACATGATTTATTGGAGATGTCAGCCATAAAATGCCGATAAAAATCATGTCGAGTTTGATAATGAATCCAAAGTAATGCCAAGTGAATTAAATTCCAACATTGCAACTAAAGAACTATACATATATAATCTGGAAAAGTAAAAAGAGAAAAATTAAAATCAAGTCAGGTTGATATCAAGATTTTAACTTTTTCAGAATTTTTTATTCCGATTTCAAAAGAGTAAATGAGGCATATTAAAATATCTTCAGTCTAACATAAAATGGCGAGGATTTAGGCGATTTTTATTGAAGTTTTTTCTACTCTAGGAACATTTTCCATATCATTAGTACAAGTCTAATGCAGAATTAATTTTATATTAGATGTGGAGAATGGGTTTTACAATGTTAGGTCACAAGAGTTATGTCAATTGATATTTTATTACCAACGAGCTTTGTGGGGTAGCAAATTTCACCATCAGCCAGGTGTGAAATGCACAGGTAAATTTGAAATATTTAAAATCAATATCAATATTGATTGATTGCCAAGTGTAGATGCATGCATATTAATCATCTTCATACAGAACTACATGCAGTAGTCTGAGCGGCATGACCTTTGACCCTTAAAAGTTAGTCTGTCAAAATATCCCCGTAATTATCCATATTTAATTATATCAAGCATGAAGTGGAGCCAGTAGAGTACAGTGGAGTAATGTTAAAGAAACCATTCAAGATTTTTTCCACTTAATATTGAAGCAGTCAATTTTGGGACAGCGGAGAGAACCAGAGTGCCTGGAGAAAACCACTGACCCTCAGTAAGCAAACTGACAAACTTTCTCACACTAGAATCTATCCAAAAGGGTTTCTAACCCAAGTGGTGATCAGAGGCACCATGATCCGCAAATCAGTGCTTCAGATCACCAAGTCCCCTAGGTTCCCTCAATGTTTTCCTGCAAGACTCCCCCTCCTTGTACAACAGTTCATCACTGTTATCACCAGCTTCATTATATAATCAACACATCAATAAAAAACTCTAGTTTCCATTCATTCACAATTTGTATACACATTTTGATTACATTATTTTCACTATTTAATGTTCTTTTATCCATTTAAGATACGCCTACACCAGCTATGATATAACAGGTATTCCACAGAGAGAACATGTTGAATGCTTTAACCATCCACAGTAGCATACTGCAATTATCAGGCATTGTTAAAGGTCATGGTTACCATGTGCAGCGAGAATGTAATCTGCACAATACACGTGCATTACGACATTGAGTTTATCATCTCAAGTCTTTGGAGAAATAGATGTGTATTAATTTCCAATACAACATGATAGCTTGTGCAATGTACACCAACTATGTGAAAGGCCACTGCAAGAACCCGATAGAGCGTCAGTTTCATGTCACTCACAGATGAAGCTATCTGTTTGTTTAGTTATCTTGATAATAAAGCAAGCCTATTTGATAGCAAGCTCCCTGATGAAGCATGTCTTTGATATGTAGTTTGCTAATGAAATGGCTGATGTGTAGCTCAATAAGCATGTCTGTTTGATATGATGAAGGACACAGATGACAAATAGTTGTTTGATATGTAGCAAAGATTCTCAATGATAAAGCATGTCAGATTTAGCTTGCTGATAAAATATGTGCATATGATATGTAGCTTGCAGATGTAGAATGTCAGCTTGAAAGCTAGGTGGTAGCTGATGTAGCATACCTAATATGTAGCTAACTCATTGAGTATTTCCATTTGACAAGCTGCTCCATGATGAAGCTTGTATTTGATATGGAGCTTCCAATGAAACGTCCGTTTGATATGTGGCTCGGTGATGAAGCATGTCAGTCTAACAGTTTTCTCTATGTTGAAGCCTATTTTGTTTTGAAATATGGCTTGTTGATGTCAAGCATGCCCATTTGAAACTTAGCTAGCTGATGAAGCACTCTGTCCCTTGTGTAGTAGCTCACTGCTTAGCATGTTTGATATGTGGCTTGCTACTGAAGCATGTCCATGATTATTTGAAATATAGCTTGCTGATGGAACAAGTATGTCTGATATGTAGTACAGTCCAACCAGCCTTAAAGGCCTTCTCTGTATAAGGACCACCTGCTTATAAAGGCTAGTAGAATGGTATCCTCTGTTATTTGTATATAAAGTCACATGCCCATAAAGGTAACTTTTAATGGTCCCTTTGGGTGGCCTTTATAGACAGGTTTGACTGTAGGTCAATATTTAGAATGTCCGATGACTTGTTGATGAAGTCAGATAGGAAACTGATAAAGCATGTCCAATATGTGGCTCAATGAAGCATGCCCATTTGATAAGTTGTTTGCTGTTGAAGCATATCTGATAAGACGCTGATGATTCATGTCTGTTTAATGAGTTACTCACTGAAGAAGCATCTCTGGTCCATTTGATAGGTGATGATCCAAGCATGTTCCTATCATAGTTCACTCAGTAATGAAGCATGTCTGTTTAATAGCTCCTTCATTGATTAGCAACAAGATAAAATACATATCTGATACCTGTTATTAATTAGTACAGAACTTACCTGTCAATCAATAACGAAGGTAAATCTTGTTAACGAGTTAAAACACTGATACAGGGATAAAAATGTCACTGACAGAAGCCATCAAGATGTTATCTATATACAGATATTATATTTTACATGTATACTGACCAGTTCAAAATACTTCATCCATGGTGGTCCAGTTGAGTTGGTCAGTGACAGACCATGGTAAATAACATGAGACATTAATGTTTTGGTATGATGCGTAGACTAATGCCTCCTCTTTTTAATAAGAGTGCTTATTCTTTCGAAATGCAACCTACAAATTAAAACTGTATATTCTCCTCAGGTCAGCAGCATCCAGTCTCACTTGTCTCAAATAATGGTCAAGGAATGCTCTCTCCTAGACCATTTAATTTCATCATCCCATAAAGGGCCCTTGGTGGCATGTGGTCTAAAGTCCATACTTACTGATCACAGCCGGTTCTTACTGCCTAGGTTCACATCCAGTCAGAACATATCTAAGGGTGAGAAAGTTTGTCAGTTCACTTGCAGAAGATGGGTGTTTTCACCGGGCACTCTGATTTCCTCCACCATTCATGAACTGACAACCTCAATATTTATAAACAAGCATTCTGAGAGTATTGCAAAACAATACATAGTCCCCTACCGGTCGCATATTTCACTAATCCCAAAGTTTTAGGTAAAATGTACATTATTATATGGTACAAAGATTTATAGTTATAAATTATACGTGTTGTTCAAGATGAAAGCAAAACTTGATCATAGTAAAATCGAAAACCAGCAATGGAGTTCTCAAAAAATCATTATCTGCAAGCATGTAGAAAAAAGTGCAAAAAACTGAAATTTTATTGAATTTTCAAAGTTCAAAGGGCCATAACTCCCATAAAAACTAGTGGAATGAAACGAAACATAAACTTGATCTGTAACTCATCATGGTTGACCTACATACCAAAAAACAATTCATTAACTGCAAGCGTGTAGAAAAAAAGAGCAGAAAACTGAAATTTCAGTGAATTTTCAAAGTTCAAAGGGCCATAACTCCAGTAAAAATTAGCAGATGGAAATCAAACATAAACTTCAAGGTAGAGTCACATACCAAACATTAGTTCCATTTCTGCAAGCGTGTAGAAAAAAAAGTGCGGAAAACTAAAATTTCTGTGAATTTTCAAAGATCAAAGGGTCATAACTCCGGTAAAAATTAGCAGATGGAAACCAAACATAAACTTGATCTGTAACTCATCATGGTAGACTCATATACCAAAAATCAGTTCATTATCTAAAAGCATTTAGAAAAAAAGTGCGGAAAACTAAAATTTCTGTGAATTTTCAAAGTTCAAAGGGCCATAACTCCAGTAAAAATTAGCAGGTGGAAACGAAACGTACACTTGATCTGTAACTCATCGTGGTAGACTCATATACCAAAAATCAGTACATTATCTAAAAGCATTTAGAAAAAAAAAGCGGAAAACTGAAATTTCTGTGAATTTTCAAAGTTCAAAGGGCCATAACTCCGGTAAAAATTAGCAGATGGAAACGAAATGTACACTTGATCTGTAACTCATCATGGTTAACTCATATACCAAAAATCAGTTCATCATCTAAAAGCATTTAGAAAAAAAGTGCGGAAAACTGAAATTTCAGTGAATTTTCAAATTTCAAAAGGCCATAACTCATGTAAAAATTTGCGGACCAGAATGAAACGCTAACTTGATCTGTAACTCATCATGGTAGACTCACATACCAAAAATCAGTTCATTATCTACAAGGGTTTAGAAAAAAAGTGTGGAAAACTGAGGTGTGACAGACGGACGGACGGACAGACGGATGGACAGACGGACAGACAGAGTGCAAACCTAAAGTCCCCTTCGGCTTTCGCCGGTAGGGGACTAATAAAAGAATCTTTGTTGAGGCCTTGCCCTCCATTACTCCACTCCACTCACCCAAGAGTTGACTTGGGCATGAAATCTCCATTACTCCACTGACCACTCATCCAAGAATTCCATAACACCCTATGATCATAACACATACTTCTCAAATTTTAGATGGGTATATTTTTAAACTACATTGTTGATTCTGAAGAATTTCACTCCAGCTGACTCTCATTTTTAAATCTACCCAAATGTTATTGATGTTTTTCAGATCTGGTTAAGTCTAAAATTGTACTGGATTTTTATTTCGTAGTAAACCAAAATTAGAAAGAGAAGATAAAAAACCTAGCTGTCCTTGCCCTTCCTATATTTTCTCAAAAATTAGACAAATATCTGAAAATTGATTTATAACAGCCCTAAAGAATTATTCTTATTCACGAATATTTCATTGTCATAGACAAACCAATGTGGTTGGCCAGTGTACCATGCAAAAACTCTCAAACGTTTGTGCGGAATAACTATTTCCATAGGATATAGAACCACACCAGTCAAAATTTTCCCATTAAAAAACCTTATGTTGGAAACTTCTGACACAAACATTTTCCAAAATGTTCTGCACAAATGTTAAGGGGTATTGAACATGTTGTATTTTGGGAAGCCCCATTTTAATATGCAGTAATCTGATCTTGTACTAAAAGGTTTACACATTGTGCAGCATCAAAGAATTAAAAAAATCTTGATAATTGCTAGTAAATCTTACTTCAAATATTTCAGATTTTTTAATTCTTTAGTAAGAATCTATAGTAAAACAATATTTATACATAATCATAAATCATTGTCAAGTGATAAGTCTTGTCATCCATTATTTCTGAGCAGGACAAAATAAAATTTCCTGAAAATGTTTTATCAGAAATGCCAATAACAATATTGCTATTGTCTTCTCTTCCATACTTAAATTTTTAAGAACAATTCTTCCAAACAAACTTTGCATTTCTGTCGCTTTTTGACAAAACCAGGAAATGAAACAGGAACCTTTAATATTGTGTTGTCTGCTTTTGATGTCCGTTGATTACCAGTCAGAAGTCTGCTTTTGTAACATCTATCAAAGGATTATGTAATCTGCCTTTATCCTTCTCAAGTCACGCCATCAAAGAATATTCCTCCATTTTCAGTTTCAACATTATGAAAACAACAAATAAAAGCTCAATGTAAATTTTTTTTGCAGCCATTTGGCGATTACAGGAAGCAATCCAGTAACAGCACTGTCATCTGCTTTCGATATCTCAGTCTTTTTAGCATTTTATCACACATTATGCACGGTATCAGTGTAGCCAGTTTTTATTTAATCACAAAATTGTTTCTCCAGTGTTTTGAATTATTCAGAATACTTTTATTTCGACTTGAAACAAGACAAGAACAATAATATGCTGTCTGCTTTTCATGTTTGTTGTAACAGAAAACAATGACATTTTTAATTCTTTTTCAAAGTCCTATCATGTCTAACTAAGAATATTCAAAATATTTTTAATAAAAAAAGATGGATTTTTTACTTTTATTTTGTTATCTGTTTTACATAAAAGAAAGGAATTCTTACTTTTTATACAAATTTTCTTTTCAATAATCAGTTATTGCGTGCAGCACACTAAATAATTTGTGTATGTCAAAGGCAGGAAGTAATACAGGAACAACAATGGCTGTCGTCTGCTGCAATCTGATCAGTCATCAACACATCTATATAAAATTACATAATGTCATCTGATATACTTTGATCTTGTTTAGACAGAATTAGTGATTGTAAACAATTCCTGTATTCTATGTCATGAAATATTGACTTTTCACTCCTTTTTGTCTTCTCTTTTTCTCTTATCTATTGTTTGACAATCCCTTTGTATGTTTTTTTTCTGAATTCTAATTCTTTAATGGTATGAAATTTTCATGTGAATGTACTGTGTATTTGATCCATTATGAGAGAGTAGATGTATTAAAGCTTTCAAAGCAATATTAAGCATTCTAACAGCTATTCAGCTAGAAACTATTCCCAAATTCCTTTTTTAAAGCATTGGTTTCAAAGCTTGACAAACAAATACAGCAAAACCTTGATACATAGCCATCATTTATGCAGTCAAATTTTTGCATAAAAAAGGAATTTGATGATAAATCAATGGAGGCTTATAAAAAAAGACATAGAAGAAATTGATTTTGGAACATCAAAATAGTGTGGCAACATCAAAATAATAAGGGAGTTGAGTTGAGTAATGGTGTTTAATGTCCCAGTCAAGAATATTTCACTTATATCGAGACGTTGCCAGCTATAGTGAAGGTGCAGAAATGTTGCCTGTGTGTTGAGCTGATGGCATTATACAGCAGGGTTCTGTAGCGTGCCAAGCCCAGTGAGACATGGGACCTCATTTATTTAAAGTTCCCACTCGAAAGAGCCTTAATTTTCATTACATAATGCCGGGTGCTTGGCCAAAGAACAGTCACTAACCACTTTCAAGTCTTGGGTCAGACCAAGCCAGGGATTAAACCCACGACCTCCCACTTATGGAGCAAGCATTCTACCAACTGAGCTACCACAGAGGTCGACAATAAGAGATAGCAAAGATATGAGAGACATTATATACCAGGTTTTATAGAGAAAACCTATAATAGCATCCATCTCTGTATTATATAAAGACCTCCTGATAATTAATACCAGTGTACAAAAGGGCTCATCAGAATACTATGCGACCATCCATAAGGTTTCCACAGAGTAATCTCAATGCATATGAAATATCCAAGATTACAATTTCAAAAGTCAGCAACTTTAATTACTGAAAATACAGTCATTTTAGCTGTTAGGAGATCTGCAGATCATAATTAGTTTCAACTGAAAAGTGCTGCATTTGGAAATCTTTAATTAAAAACTTTGTACCATGTCTATCTCACACATGTATGATAAATGGAATAGACAAGACTCAAGAGACCAGTAGAATATAAATGCATTTTGGGAACTGATTGTACAACGATACACCAATATAACCTATTGGTTAGAAGTCTAAAACATCTACATCTCAAAACCAGACTTTACAGATTGTCCCTCTTAGTTTTATTTCTTATAACGTATTTCATCAGATTAAGTTAGCACTCCAAGACTTAGCACTTATGTGAACAAAACAAAACACTGACCCAAAACAGCACTTATATCTCGAGACAACATTAAAGTGATAAAGCTTTTTACTCTGAAGACAGATATACCAGAAAAACCATTTCTCTTTTTTTTTCTTTACAGATACATACAAAGTGAAAACGTATCTAAGGTGATAAAATCTATTCAATTCTTAAGAGTATTATAGATTTTCTGGACTATATGCTATAACAAGTTGGTCAATCTGTCTCGGGGACTATCACGGATATTCAGATCAATAGTCTATATGACAAGTAATAAAATTAAGGACTCATACTATTAATATGGAAGTCCCCCCTGTCCATTAACGTATATTAATATCTATGGTGTAAACCTATCCTAAATCCCAGATCAAATCCCCGGGCTGTCAGTAAGCGATTGATTTTTTCGGATCCTATTGGGAGATGCTCCGTAAGCTAGGATAACGTGCCATCCAATATAAAGCCAATTTGATATACAATTATACTCACTTTGGTAAATTATATATTAGCTTTATCAAACCGGCTTGTCAAAAAAAGTGTAAAAAATGATCTCATATCTAGACGAGTCAATTATAACTGGGATTTACGCAAGAAAATTTACTAAAGATTGTATTCCTGCGGGATCCATAAAGATCTCATATGATGATGTATACACGAACTGTCTCTTCAATCCGATGATCGAAATGTCAAGGTCATCTTGTCAGGTCATCAAAAACAAATTTAACTCAATTTTCCATATACATAAAGTTGCAACATCTCTCAATTGCAATTTTTATCATTTTCAACATTCAGTGGACATTGATTTTCATGTTAAAATAATGCCAAGAAAATTAAGACATTTCTTTTTATGCCAACTGCTTTTTCTTAGTTGGGCTTTGGTGGATTGTGGGGTCTAAAGCAGGTGCTCTCAGATCATAGCACCTCTAATAGCTAGCTTCAAATCCTCGGTGTGATTAAGTTTTTGTAGTCTACTTGCTCAGTTTTTTAAGTACTAAATAATGTTTTAAGGCCTTATACAGCAAGCATTTTACTTCTACTTTTGAATATAAAGCACTAAAACATCAGCAACAATCTGTTCTTTCAGTCCCAAACTTTCACAATCTGTGTGCCAACCTTGACACATCTCTTTAGTTTTGGATGGATTTTGAATAAATTCAGTTCTATCTCTTTCTTAATTAGCTCAGTTTGTAGAGTGCTCGCTCCGTAAGTGGGAGATTGTGGGTTCGAACCTCGGCCAGGTCTGACCCAAGACTTAAAAGTGGATAGTGACTGTTCTTTTGCCAAGTACTCGGCATTATGAAATGAAAGTCACGGATCTTTCGGATGGGAACTTATAATAAACAAGGTCCCGTGTCACAGTGGGTTTGGCATGCTAAAAAACCCTGCTGTATAATCCCATCAGTGCAACGTACAGGCAAAATTTCTGCACCTTCGCATAAAGCTGGCGACATCTCAATATATAAGTGAAATATTCTTGACTGGGACGTTAAAATACCATTACTCAACTCTTTCTTAACTATACTTTTTCTTTTGTTAAATACTGATATTTTCAAATAAAACATGATTTAGTTATTGTGTGGAAACCAATCCATCTATATTAAGACAAAAAGATTGCTCAATGCCTAAAAACTTCCATTTGTGGGTGGGGTTGGGGTTTTATAATAAGTAATTCAGATGATAGCATTTGATGATGGGACAATGCAGGTATATCACCAAAACACTTATGTATGTGGAGAAATGATATAATGATAGCATTTTGTTATTAGAGATAAATAAGTCTAAACTTGATCTGAATCTTAAACAATAACGTTTTTGTCAAAGTCTTGGGAAAGTTTAAAAGACAGAATTTAAATTACTTTAATTGATTAAGATCCTACCACTAGGTGATAAATCACTGTCATCATATAGCTTTTATAATTTAGGTAATTTTAAGATTTTAATCAGTATTTTATAAGAAATCAGAGATTGATTAATCGTACCACTATCAAATAGTATAAGGTACTTCATCTGTACATGTAGGGCCATACAAAATTTATTTTTTGTTTCTAACTAAAGCCCTTAATAAGTACAGTTAAATATAGAATAATACATGGTGAAATCCATATCATATGCCATATTTGACCGAGACCCCCCCATATCAGACCGAGAGATTTAGACCGAGGTTTGATAATAGTCGAGGTCTGATATGGCATATGATATGGATTTCACCATGTTTTATTCTGTTTATCATAAACTTAATTTTTTACCATTTAAAACAAATATATGCATTAAATACAGACATTTATCAAGAATATAACACAAAAAAATTAGACTATTTAGACTAGTTTAAATGCATTCCTCCAAATAATCGCATTCGCATAATATTCCTTCACAGGCGACCTTTATTTATAAGGCGTAAGGATGCCACCAAAGAATTTTCTAATTGATATAGTGATTAGATCTATTTGTTCTGAGTAGCCGGTCTGATATCGATATTAGACCGGTGATACGGCTTTTTCAACCGGGCACGTGAGGTCGGTGATATGGACGACGTCATTTTAGCTATATCAGCGTGCAGAAATTACGTATTTACTACAAAGTATATGATAGAACTGTAAATAAAGACCACTCACAGGACAAAAGAAATTTGGACTTTATATTATATAGAGTAAAATAGGGGTTGAGTAAGTGTGTTTTACTGCCTTATCAAGAGTCTTTTGCTTATGCTGATACAATCAGTTCTAGAATGATGAAGGAAACTGGAGTACCTGGTGAAAACTCTCTACTCTCAGCAAGCAAGCAGACAAAATTTCTCTCATAAGGTTTTTACAAGTGATTTTAACCAAGTAGGGGAGAGGCACTAACTATGATCCCATAAGTGAACTTTAAATCACTCAGCCACAGAGGCCCTTTGACATTATAGACAGGTGGTCTTAACGGACAGGTGGCCTTATATAGAGATGGGTGTTGATATAGGTTTGACTGCAACTGTTTGACAGTTTTTGGTGTTTGGTTTAGAAACTAACACTGGTTTTAATTGCCTTCACATAAAGGTAAATGCTATATAGTCTTTTTTTACTATTATTGTGACTAGGAGAATGCATTTTTTCATCATGTTTTAATCGAGATCTACTGATCACCTAAAAAAATGCAAATTAAACCTGTTGAGTTTGCCCAGAAAATTGGGTTAGTAGGTTTTGAAAAAAACATACATTTTTGTAACCTCGATCTCATTAAAATAGTACAGTCTTTCAATATATTTGAAGTTTTTCAACGATCAATAATTCATGTGCTTAATGGCAATTTTACTGCAAGATATATTCATAATCCCTTGGCAAAATGAGAAAAAAATATTTACTTAAAGATGAAGATAAAAAGAAAATGAAGATGTAAATGATTTTATCACAAGAAAAAAATGGTTGATGGGCAATTCAAATTCATTTAAACATCAAACTTGGTCTCAGTTAAAAACTAAGGCACACAATTCAAATTCTCTTAGAAAAGAATGATTCCCAAAACGCCGAGCTATCCGCCTATAGGAATATATACGCAAGAAACTAGGTTACACCCTTTTCAGGCCTCTATACCCGTCACTACTTCGAGGCCAAGTACAAATAAATCTCTGTGTAAATATATACGTTGCATATGAATAACATTTTTCCTTTTTTATAATGACGTGTGTGAAAGCTGATTTTACTGGTTGGTTAGTTGTCTATATAGTTTAGATGTTTGTTATTCTGCACCAAAGTGTAGCGATACTGACTGTCAGAAATTGTCATTACTTTGCTAGCACAAAAACAAAACTCGGGTTAGTGTCACAATGACTTGTTATGTTTTGCGTCATAATGCGTATACGTTGTGACTATTGTCAGTGTGATTTCATAGCAGAATACTTCGATTTAGGCCGTCATATTTGTGTTTAGATGAAATCAGTGATAGAAGGCATTCAGGAAACTGTTGTTAGAGCCACCCGTGCTTCAGAGAAAATGCTCGACACCTGTGAAGCATTTTTCAGACAACATAGTGTTGCCAAGTTTTCATGGTAAAGACCAGTTTGAAGCTTTGTCAAGAGCAGTCCTAACGCAAAGCTTTTAGTGTTGTGGATATACTGATATAACCTTTGTTACAAGATGATGTCATCATCAGAAAGGTCATTTGATCTCTCTACTTTTACTATAAAATATTCTTATTTGGAGATTGTTCAATAATTCGGTGATTTCCGTTGTATGTAGACTTGATGAAACTTTTTTCATCTTTGAAGCATCAAAGATTACTGAAGGTTTTATATTTTGTCTAGATATGCGAACACCAGATGGTACAAAGATACCTTGTCTGATGAAAATGTCAGTTCTTGCCTGAATTGGTGCAAGTTTGATGGCGAAACTTTTTCTTTGAAAATGAAGCAAATGGCAATTTATTTGCCGCACCTCAAAATGGGTAGTTATATACATTCACATTTCAAGTCTATTCGACCAATCGCAGGTTCATGATATTCAGTCTTGTCCAGCTAGAGACATTCATCACATATGAAACCTACCCCGTCTATGGCCTTTCTTCGTGCGATGATTGCACTTAGAACAGTTTAATGTTTTTTTTGCATTTTGTTTACTAGTACGTGTTCATCGTACACGAAACACACGGGAAATGACACGTGGCCTTAAACTAGAGTGTAATGTCGTTATATATATTGTATGTATAAAACAAATATGCGTGCATGTCTTTCTTCTATTATGTTATTTGTGGTAGAAATAAATAATATTGCATTTATATATTCTAACACAAAGTACACGTAAGATAAAAAAGAAATAAAACCGTAAAATATACATTTTATTAAAATAAGTTGAAAAATAAAATTGTAACTTTGGGATTCGAACCAACAACGTAAGACTTACTAGTCACTACGTGTACTCACTACACCACGCAGGTAATTGCTGTCAATAAGGGTTTATTAATACCAAGTACGAGTATAGTACGGTATTTTAAGAGGTTATATTGGGGTAACTCTCTAAACATTGAATTTTAC
This sequence comes from Anadara kagoshimensis, assembly GCA_021292105.1. Lineage (NCBI taxonomy): Eukaryota > Metazoa > Mollusca > Bivalvia > Arcoida > Arcidae > Anadara > Anadara kagoshimensis. The sequence goes on along the minus strand of CM037870.1, from coordinate 20,856,497 downwards.
AAAATTCAGTATCAGCGCATATCTCTCCATTAACCATACTTTGCATATCTAACAGTAAAATAATATAGTTTTTATATTCAAAATATCTTTAATGGAGAGGCATGCGCTCTATGTGTATTTATTAAAAAACTTGTTGATTTTCACTGACTGTTCCATGTTTGTATAGAGTTATACGGAGACAAACCCCATGAATTATATGCGTTAAACATATAATGCAATATTTTACTGAGAATTTAACCATATAAACTTACGCATAAAGATATTAGCTTTAGGTTTTTTCACTATCAATATGTATTCAACATACTTTTAAATTTTGAATCCTATAGGCGGATAGCTCGGCGTTTTGGGTATCATCCTTTTAATGGTTTCTCCATACTAGTGAAATCAATTTAATATTTGTTTAATTTTCAACAAAATTTGTACAGTATCTGGCTTAGGAAATGAATTTAATATCGGCTCTTCTTGTATGATTTCCATTACATCAAAATTGTCCCATTCTCTTTTGAGCAAAATTAGGTCTACAATTTAAATCTTACATTTTTTGTCCCATGGTATTTTGGAACATTGTGTGAAGCTTTTAATTACAGCACAAATTCAGGGATAGACCCAAGTTCCTCTCGCTACCTAGGTTAAAATCCCACTTGTGTGTTGATTCTGGCCCAATTCTTCACAAGGAGAGATGGACATAAGTCAAGTAAGTCAAGTGTGTGTTGATAAGGGATGTAACGTTACTGTAAAATCGTATTGCACAGCCTTTTCAGTAAAAAAGTAGAAGACAAGTTTCTTAATGTAGGCAGCAAGTTTGGAGTAATAGGTACTGCCCAACAAATTTCGAAATTGTAAACTTTGGTTGAAATAGGCGAGAGTCTTAATCCAATTCCATAAAAGTAGCAGGCAATTTTGGTCGCCTTTCTGACTTTATTGAAACCACTGATTGCAAATATACTGCCAACTTTCTAAAGTGTATTACAATATGTATTGAGCATAATTTTGCATGTATAGCATAAATAATTATAACAATGAATGATTAAATGCAATATGCAAAAATGCTGTTATCAAACCTTTTATTTTCAGCAACTAGAAAAATCAAGCCTAAATGGCTTAACAAAACAAAACAAATAAATTCTGCAAAGAATATGAAACAATGTGATGAATGAATGAGAAAATGCTTGGTAGATAACATTTCAGTTAGTATATGAAAAACAACACAAAATTTTGTACAACCAGAAAAATCTGATATTCAACCCATATCACTCTACCACTGTACAGCATTTCATACAGGTATATTGTTACAAGTGTGAGAAAGTTTGGCAGCTGTTGAAAGCATTCCTAAGGTCATTGGTTTTCTACAGACACTTAAATTTCCTCCACCATCTAAGAATTAAAAACCTTGAAACAAGTGAAAATTTTAAAATGGGTATTATAACACACCGTTTCTCTATTCCACTCTACTTAATTTAAGTTATGAGTTGAGTTGAGTTGAGCAATGGTGTTTAACGTCCCAGTCAAGAATATTTCACTTATATCGAGATGTCGCCAGCTATAGGTGAAGGTGCAGAAATTTTGCCTGTGCGTTGTGCTGATGGCATTATACAGCAGGGTTCTTTAGCGTGCCAAGCCCATCGTGACACGGGACCTCGTTTATTTTAAGTTCCCATCCGAAAGAACCGTGACTTTCATTTCGTAATGCTGAGTGCTTGGCGAAAGAACAGTCACTACCCACTTTCAAGTCTTGGGTCAGAATCGGCCGGGGTTCGAACCCACGACCTCCCACTTACGGAGCGAGCACTCTACCAAATGAGCTACCGCAGTGGTTCTGACTTAAAACAATTATTTGATCTACAGTTCCATAAATATTTCATGCAGAACAGGTTACATATCTTAAAACAATTTTGTCTGAAGTTTATGTCTTTGCATAAACAAAGGAACATTAATTTTAAATAGACTGATACAAAAAAACCAACATCACTGTGTGTGTTCTAAAAGAAGATGTGGTCTTGTCTGACTAAATCATTATAATATAAATTTGACTGTCTTAATATATATGTAATAAACAGCATTACATCTGAATAACACCGTACATGATGGCTTACACCTAATCAACCTCAGTGACCCCGGGGCTGTTCAACGTCAAATAGAATTAGTCGCATGCACAGCCTCTTGCACTGATATCCCGCCTCTTGTACCAATATCCCAGGTAGGATCATTTCTCAACAACTACCGTAAGCACTTGGCTTAACTTTAGAATGTGTACCATGTTTATTTTATGAGATCGTTGATTTCATGTTGTTTTACATGGAATAAACCATGTTTCAGCTATTTTTGACAAGATAAGTTTTTTTTGGATTAACCTAAACACAAGGTCATGTGGTGTATGAATTTGTAACATTTTTTACCAAATCTGCTTTAGCACCAGAGTTCACATAATGACATAATATTTGCCCACATTTTCACAGATAATAAACAGTAAGCCATTATTTCATATTATACTGAATATATGTGGTAACCCCAGTCGATATTTTTTAAGGTGGGGGGGGGGGATGGAGTAACCCCATTGAGATTCTTTTTAACTCAATTTTTCTATAGTGGAAATAAGATTGCTGTAAAGGCATCACATTTAAGTAACAAATGATAACTTGTTCTGTAAATTCCTCTTCATTAATCATCCAGGGATTGGATTATACTGTGTCACATTAAGTTTCTTAACACTTTATCAAGCAAGCCAATAATACAAAACATGTAAATTCAATTTCAAGTGATTTTCTCTTCTTTAATTCAGGATTACCCATTTTATTCTATTTTCTCAAGATCCCTTGGTTCTACTGCATTAAGTTGCACTTCTTCCTCAGAATCAAACCTTTTGATTCATGGTATTTGTTTGTACCTTTAGAACATATTAGATTATGTGATACACAGTGTTCCACCCTAGAAGGGGCCATGGGGGTCATTCATCTCCAGTGATTTCCCTAGCAGGAGGTAGATTGAATAATCCGACAGGCTAAGGGTTAAGGGAGCTCCTAGGCAGAGAACAATTTTCAGGTCTTCTGAAGGCAATTTTATAAATTCTAACAGGCTACTTTGGAGTTTTAGGCGGTCTAATCTGCCCAACATTTTTGAAAATGCTCTAAAATCCTAGCTTGAACACTGGATGAGTTAGGGCGTTTTTCATACACTTAAGTGAACTTTTCTTAATTTGACATATATAGATTGGAGTGCTTAAAATTAAATTACTCAATTATTCACTTTTTAAATTTCAAAATCAAATTAAATTAGTAATTACTTAACAGTAAATTTTCAAGGAATTTATAGTTTTTTATTTCCCACCAGCTATTTGTAATAAACCTGTAAATTACTCCTAGAATAAAAAATCGAACAAATTACATATAAACAGTTAATTCTAATCTTCACACTGAATGACTCACAGAAAGTAGGGTTTCTTTTAATTAAAATCTGTTTACAACTTATCCCTCGTTTCCGATAAGAAAGATGCTCACTGGTCTTTGCTGCAACAAGATTTTTACCAAATTAAATTTAACTAAAACATGGTACAGTTAATTCCAACAACAATTAACCCCAACACATGTTACGTTTTTTCTTACATCAGCAATTTTTTTTCTTACATCATTACTTTTTCCAACAGAGGTCATTTTCTTATTAAAAATTAAAATTCTTTTGTTTTTATGATTATTATCTGATTCAAACTGTCTGATCATATTAAAACTAACAACAGCGTGATCTTCATTTTATTATAAAAACAGGTCTCTAAATACTCCTGTTTTTTGTCATAAACCACCAGGTGGTAATAAAATAAAGTGATTGATTTAGTGTTAGTAATTAAAGGTAAGTAGTTTTTAATTTATTGTCCTTATTAAGTTAAAGATACAGCCTTCATGCATTTTTTTCAACTGATTTCTACTCCCTGCCAAAATTTCACAAAATCTAAACGGTTTACACCTTTACCAGCTTTTTGTTGGGTTGGTTGGTTGAATGCTGAATCAGCATTGAAAATGCATGCAAGACCACTAATAAAGCACTATGCTAAATCCGATTAAAATCAGTTCATTAACATACACAGCCAAATTTTGTTTATTTATATTTCACGTATAAGTTCGATTTACATGGAATTCATGTAAACGAAATTTGGCTGTGTAGAATAATTTATATACATTCAAAGCAAATAAATTTTCTGGGCCTCAGCTTATGAATCACAGGGCCTCACTCCACCTAGGTTTATAAATAACAATCAAACTGCAAACTGGGACAGATCTTAGTCTCTGAGACAGTTTGTCAGTTCGCTAGCCAAAGGTGGGTGGTTTTCTCTAGATGCCCTGGTTTCCTCCACCATCTGACAGCCTTGATATAGGTGAAAAACTCTTGACTGAGGCTTAATTACAACCACTTTACTCCAATCCAATCCAATTTTCTTTGCATTACAAACAAGGAAATAAATTTTATTACACCATTAACTGATCAGTAAAGTAAATCCGTGAGAGAAAGTTAAAACAATGTCCACCTTTGATCCAGTATTCATTTATATAACTATTTGATTGGTTTACAATATAAAGGTCAACCTCATCAATACAGTATGTCAGTGTTTACATGTTGGGAGGGAAACCACTGTATAATCACTTACACCATAAGTTGTCTAATACATAATTTATCTACATGCCAATGCACGCAATGATCGACAATTCTCAAGAGAAAAATTTTATTGTGGTCACAACATAAACATCAAAATCTGCCGATTCATCATTAATATGTTAACTACCCTTCAAGTTAATAAAACACCAATGTGCAGGTTTGCCAGTATAATACCATATGATTCTCAGAGCATTGTGGGTCCCACTGAAATCCACCTGAGAGGGGTGGGGTATGGGGAGTGTCCTGATGTATTCCCTCCAAAAAGAATTGAAAATTAGATAATAAAAAATATATGGTGCATTGTCAGGTAAATCGAGAAATGGATACAGTACCCATGTAGTGATTAGTCACAATATCAATCCACTACATCCTTAATTCACCTATGGAAATCACTAGAACATTCACCACGATTACAGGTGGATTTGAGTGGTAATGAATGAACACTGCAAATCCTCAAACTCTATGGTCATTTGAGGGTCAGTCCCCTTGTTGGCAGGTCAGCAGGAACTCGTGTCCAAATGAAAATCGAGCCTGTGGGTTGCAGGTCAGTTGGCAGTTCTGGATTCTCCAGAGGGTCTTTGTGGGTGGAGTGAAATGGAGTTATTGCATTTTGTGCCAAAGATTGTTTCACTTGTATCAAGCTGGTGAGTTCTGAGATGGTGGAAAAAACCAGAGTGTATAGAGAAAACCACCAACTTGTGACAAGCAAACTGACAAACTTTCTCAAACTAGGATCTGTTCCGAGTGGGATTCAAACATAGTAGGGTTTTAAAATAATGTTTTTGTAATGGAAGGTCCAGGACCTTTATTTAGCCTATAGTTTTTCTCGGCAGGTCCCACATAAAATTTTGAAAGCCCAATGTTATCATTGAAAAGTCCATGTGCAATTGACATATCGCCGGCCATGCCTTTTATGTTCCAACACTGGCCACCATCACGGAACCAAAGTAGCATCATGGCAACAAATGACGTACTAGTGTCAGTGACGTTATTTAATGGAACAATAGAGACCAAGTTTTGTAACTCAAGCATGCCGGGCCTTTGTCTGAACATTGTGGGCACTGTTAGTCGAGTAGGCATTTTACGAACCTAGAAATGTTCATTCCTATGAAGTTTTTTTGCTGTTTTGTTTTCCTCATGGGTCCTTGAACAAAACTAACTTAGTTGCCCTTCGGGCAAATTTGGGCAACTTGCACAATATACATAAATCCAAAATGGCCGCCAAACTTGAAATTGAAGTACATACTGCGATATAAAATATCTTCCAATAGCTTGTAATATATCTTTTTAGATGTTTTCAGGTATGAGAAACCCATTTCTGGTGTTAATTTTTACATACGGAACACTTAACTTGCACAATAAGCTATAAATCCAAGATGACCGACGGATGTCATCGAAATATCGATTTTATACAAAAAAATTATAATAAACTGTAATATACAAATGTATCTTTGTAGGGATATTTAGGCATGGGCAATCCAATTCTGGCATTAGTTTTACATTAAATATCATCATGTCTATAATGACTGACCATATGTTTTAAATAACTATTCACCCTAGGATAGCCATGGGTAATCTAATTTTTGTGTAAAAAATTAAACACTCTCTTTCTCTAGAACAGTTAAAAATATGTACAGGAATTAGTTTTTTAGGCAAGCATGTCCTTGTGTGTTGCACTTATAATTTTGTGCCTTACATTGACAAAACATGACAAAAAAGTTCTTGTGGCACCAGGTATCCTTTCACTATAACATGTAATGAGAATCGATCTTTGAATTTCAATCCAAAATCTGTTATTATTTCATACTCTTTAGGAGGATCTTGACTGCGGTACCCTTTCACAACATTAACTAAAGGTGAGACAGCAGTAAATGGTGTTTGAAACAGATCAGAACTATTAGGCTTTGATGTTTTTTATAAAGAGCCCGAGGAAACGTCACAATCTTTCCTGCTGACTGGCCATACAGAAAAAAGAATGGTTCAGATCCCATCAAGTTATTTGTGATCTTTGTTAACCAGAACATCAGCTAAATGAGGAGTAAAAGAGTTTGTAATTAGGATGCTGTATCACAACCACTAAGAACATGCATGCCTGGCAGCTCAAGATATCTCGAACGAAGATCATGGCCATAAGAGCATGCACGCTTGGTCGTTTAAGACATCTCGAACCAAGACCATGGCACATAAAATGCATGCCTGGCAGTTTAAGACATCTCAAACCAAGACCATGACACATAAAATGCATGCCTGGCAGTTCAAGACATCTCAAAGCAAGACCATGACACTAAGAGCATGCATGTCTGGCAGTTCAAGACATCTCGAACCAAGACCATGGCACTGATAGAATGCATGCCTGGCAGTTAAAGACATCTCAAACCAAGACCATAACACTGAGAGCATGCATGCCTGGCAGCTCAAGATATCTAGAACCAAGACCATGGCACTTAAAGCATGCATGCCTGGCAGTTCGAGACATCTCAAACCAAGACCATGACACTTAAAGCATACATGCCTGGCAGTTCAAGACATGGTTTGTTGCATTGATGTTCAAAACTTCTATCCTATCACTCCATCTGTACATTACATTGTTTTAATGCTTATACACCCAATACACTAGGAAAAATAAAAACATCTGTGTCGTCAATCAGCACACAAATGCTATTATGACCTGTTTTTGCAGCTAGGAGACATAAACGATACCATAGTTATGCCGGATTCATCATGGCCAAATCCACAATCGTATACATATTGCTGTGTTGTTTCCTCTGTCCTGGTCCTTGGAAGATATGAGGTGGTATTTGTCACAAAAACAAGATTTTCTTTGACGCCAATATGACCTTTTTTGGATTGATGCAATGAAATCTGATGGGTTATCGCCATATGATCAAGGGATGCGGTAAAAAACTGAATCATGGTGATTGTGAGTTTTTGGGTGAACTAACCCCAAAAAACGAATTGACTATAGCTGACTTCATGCCTTTCCAATGACAGCCATTTTCAACTACTGTCAAAAAGGAACAGAACCTATATCAAATACAAGCAGAAGCTAAGCTCAAACTGCCCTTGCTGTCCAAACAACGGTAACCAAAAAAACATGTTTCCAAGATCAACAACTGGCTTTGTTTTTGCATCTTGACAGCTTCGCTTTGAAACGTATTGCCTTTAAAGAACTAATGATGCATTGAAAAACTCATCAGGTAGACTGGATTGTACTTATATTCCATCTTCTCATACATTACAACTGAATCCACCACATTGACACATTTGAAGCAATATTGCGAGCAATTGCCTTATGACCTGTTTCCATTTAGATGGAGTTTGAATAAGCAAATAATTTTGGTCATAGATATTCAAGGAACACCGAGGATTGAACTCATTGAGTTATGGTCCGTATCACTCTCAGATAATATTCATTCCAATCGACCAGAGAAGCACCAATCTACCCACTAAAAGGACCAGGCTAAAGAGTCATGCCTTTAAAGGCTCATTTTTCAAATTTAATGGCAGATTGTTCTCCAAACTGGTTACCCAAGACAACATCCTAATAATCACCATGGTGTCGACATGCAAGATCTTTGACAGGACACGCATGTGTTTATAGCAGACACTGGGCAAGTTTGCCAGCACATTGTACATGTCCAGCATCCAATAAAATTATTTGTTGGGTGTTTTAATCATGATACAAATAGTTTTGATGGTAGACAGTGCAGGGGTTTTATTTTCTGTGGTCCAGAATAATTTAAAAGTGAAACAGCATTGTCAGATCTAGATGTCGAGATGTTGCTTAATGGTAACTTGGGTAAGTTGAGACACCAAAAGTAAGCCAAATCTAGACTGTGCACTACCTTTTCACTTATACCACATGGATGAACATGGAAGTCTGTAGTTATAGCGTGTGTCTTATAGCGGCCATTTGGAGTGGAAATAGTAGATCAGATCAAAATATCAAAACTATCATAAAACCAAAAAGATGAGTTCTACTGTTCAACTCCAGCCAACCGATTTGTGGATGGTTGCGCATTTTCAGTGATAGATTTTGCTGCAGATTACCAAAACTTAAATACTTCATTATATGACGTAATGTATCAATGTTCATGTAAAAATCGAATCAATTCACTGCTTCCAAACCTATTATTTAGTTTGATAAAAAGTCCCAGTATTGTTTGGTTTTCATTCGTGGTAATATATATATATATGTGTGACTGGATTAACTATCATAGCAATAATGTGGGTTTGAAAACTTCTTCGTTGGATACTTGCTTTAAAAAACCTTAGCAATTGGAACTAGCCTTTACGCTAGATTTAGTAAAGCTGAAATCACTCAGATCATGTTTTAATTTCTTATTAAAAGGAATTGTTGGAACCTCATTTATGCCCTTTAAATCAAAATGTATCAAGATGTATGGTTAAGTTACGCAGCATTGAATGTGATATGCTGAGTTACATCTAATAATAAAAAACCTGTTACTTCTACCCTTGTCTGGTCAAAATTGTTAAAATATACGTTTAAATTGCCTCAAATGTTAAAAACAACAACGGAAATGAGTTCCTCATCCCTGAAAACATACAAAACGGTATATTACAAGCTATTGTAGAACAATTCTTATGAAAGATAGATTTTCAATATGGCGTCAGGCAGCCATCTTGGATATATGCAAATTATGCAATTTGCCCAATGTTGCCTGTAGGGCAACTAACCTAATTTTACTCTAGGGACCCTATAGAATACAAAACAGCAAAAAAACTTCATAGGAAAAAACATTTCTAGGTTCAAGTATTGAGTATATGGGGGTGTCAACTCGACTATGTCGGCGATCTGTCAATTATGTTATCACACAGAAAAAACCAGTATTATCCTGGTACAAAATGGCAGGTCCATCACTTTTACCATTTAAATGTCGAGGGTTTAAACCCCTGCCTAGGCAGTGAGAGGCACTGATCTGTAAGTACATGCTTTAGACCACTAAACCACCAATGCCCCAGGATTTCTGAATACATGTTATGCTGTGTAGCATAATATGTCTTTAACAGTATAAATACTGCATTGTGTAATCGTATTATTTACTCTTTTCTATATACTGATTATTTTTTTTACTTTCAATGCTGATTTAATTATAGCTTAAATTACCAAAACATTTCTCAGTAATAGATATTTCCTGAAAATCCGCTTAAGATTGGCATATAAAAATTGAAATTTACATCTAAATTACATGTTCTGTTTTCATTATTTATCAAATCAATTACAAATGTACATGTACTTTTATTGGATATGGAGTGGAGTTATTGAGTTTTATGTCCACAAATATAATATAATAACAAGTCAATAAAACATGGTTTGGATCAAGACAACCCATCTAGTCCTTGGATGGTGGAGAAAACCAGAAAAAATAGTCCCCAATGAAAAAACTAGCAAAATACATATTAGTGGCCATGAACTTAATCTTAACAGAGAAGTAAAACATCATTCCACCAACCCCAGGGTTCAATCTAGAAGGGACCCTTGTACCATTGTCCCCAAAATTCCCAATTCTGTCCCATGAAAATATGTCTACAGGCCAACCCTGATCCATGTTTTCTGACTTGGTTGAGTTTTGAATCTCTTAAAAACATGGCATGTTGTTTCTCAAGGTCTGGGACAAGATAACCCCATAAATGGGACAGGATAACCCCACAAACTACATTTTTAAATTGAACACCGCAACCCATTCTAAAACTAAATAACACTCACACATGACCAGGCTAGTTAATGACATTCTTTCTTGTACAAGAACACTAACAATAGTCTGGTATGATCACAAAAAATTAGAAAACTTTGACAACTATTTAAACACTGAATTTAACTAGCAAAAGATTGAAATGGACGAAAGCCAAAAAAGAAAAAAGAAAAAAAAAACAACTCAGAAATCAATATTATTAAGATCTTCCTGTTCTGATTTTGAAGATTTAAGTTGGTATGTTAGTACTTTATTGGTACTATATTAGCTGGTCCTTAACATAAATACTGACTGTATCTAACAGTAAATAAATACTGACAACATCTAATGATAACACCAGCCGATTACAAGACCACACACTATAATATACCAATACTACTTTTGTCTTTGATAATTCAAAATAAACAAACTGTATCCTCCCTACTGAATCTTCAATCTGTATTATTTACATCATCGCTATCTACAACAACTAATAATAAGTGCTGAACAAGTACAGCTAGTATCAAAGTTGATAGAGGTCTGGTTCCAGATCTGAAATTGTGTGGCAACTATACAGCTTTAATTTTTTCTTTAATGTTTCAATTTAGATTTTTATTTTAGGAATTATTTGAACTAGTCTCCAGATAGAAGTTTACTGCTGAATGTCAGAAAACTATTGTCCGTACACTTTAAAGCTGAAGATGGCATGTTCAAAGCACCATAACTGAACAAAGCTGAACAGGGTATATATTAGTTCACCATTGCATGTTCATAGCACAATAGCTGAACACAGCTGAAGATGGTATGTTTATAGCTGCACATGGTATGTCATCTGTACAATAGCTGAACACAGCTGAAGATGGTATGTTTATAGCTGCACATGGTATGTCATCTGTACAATAGCTGAACACAGCTGAAGATGGTATGTTTATAGCTGCACATGGTATGTCATCTGTACAATAGCTGAACACAGCTGAAAACGGTATGCTTATAGCTATACATGGTATGTCATCTGTACAATAGCTGCACACCTGAAAATGGCATGCTTATAGCTATACATTGTCATCTGTACAATAGCTGAACACACCTGAAAATGGTATGCTTATAGCAGGGCTTCGGAAAGTTCGGTCCGGCCTGTCGGACATTTTTTTTACAAGCAAAAAAAAAAAAAAAAAAAAAGGTCTTCGGCAGGCACAGGGCTGACTATGCGTGCATGTTGTGAATATGTCAAACCAACCGATTTTTTTTATTGAGATACCGCCAACTTTAATCCATGTGTGTTATTAGACCACAATGTTATTGCGTGTGTATTAGGTGAAATCTAAGACGTTTACTGCTTTTCTAAGCTCCCGTGATATGCTGTTATTATCAATATGCGTTACTGTCCACGATGCTTCATATTGCACGTCTGCCATATTGTTTACTAACAATCGTGAATTTTCGTATTCCGATGATACACGAATTATAATACAATCATCGCGAGGTTCAAATAGGAATTCAGGTATCACGAATCACGATATAACGGGAACGGCTTGACGAGGTTCCAATATATTTATGTAAATAAAAGATATTAATGCCTAAAATAAAATTTAATCGCGTTTCTGTATTTATTAATAAAGAAACAGTTACGAAGCGCGTAGTAGGTAATTTTCAACACCCCGCGTGCAACCTCTTTGATAACAATCCGTCACCCTTGACCGACACTCGTTATGGCTTCCGTAATCAACACAGTTACAACCATGCACTTATTATTAAACAAACATACGTTTAAGGAAAGTTATTACGAGTCGGACTGGGAAACAAAAGAAATAGACACGCGGCACGCGACTACTTAAGTCCACAGGTATTTACTGATTAATAAACAATTACTAGTACCTGATTATTAGATCTTACTGTTGACAGGTAAACACGTTGTAAGGACAATACACTTAGTGAAGGCAGGTAGAGTTTAAAAGACTGACTAGCGGTAGTTTACTTTTGTCTGAAAACTGATTTGTCCGTTTAATATTCCTGTTGTAAAGTTGAAAATGTCCGAAAACAAAAATATGTCCGACTGATAATTTTTCACGTCGGTCAAAATAAAATTTTGTCGGACATGTCCGGCAAATATGACCGTTTCCGGACCCCTGGCTTATAGCTGTACATGGTATGTCATCTGCACAATAGCTGAACACACTCGAAAATGGCAAGCTTATAGCTATACATGGTATGACATCTACACAATAGCTGAACACAGCTGAAAACGGTATGCTGATAGCTGTACATGGTATGTCATCTGCACAATAGCTGAACACAGCTGAAAACGGCATGCTTATAGCTATACATTGTCATCTGTACAATAGCTGAACACACCTGAAAATGATGCTTATAGCTGTACACGGTACATTTATATCAAGTGATTTTGTTACCCCTTCTGCCTTTTAAATTGGGAAAATTTCTGAAATACAGTAAACTGCATAATGACATGCTTGGAAAAGCTTAGGATCCTCACTGCAAAGATGTTATATTGTAACAATTTCTAGTATATCACTTTTATTTTGAAAATTTTAGTGATCAAATTGGGAAAATTTAGTCATTTTCCACAGGGAAAACTACCTTTGTTCGGTAGCAATTTTAAGACAAACAAAATCACTGATATCTGATTCGGAACTATAAGGTTAACAGATCATGTCCAGACATATTGCCAGTAATAAGATGATAGTCGATATGTATAATGACAACAACAATCAAGATTCTTCATTGATTGATATTTATTCGTGTATAATCTAGCATCTACAACTTACGTCAGCAATTTCCTTGACCACCCACCATTATCTTCCGTTTAAATCTTTGATAGATAAAAAAAATCACAACACAAACTAACACAAATCAACACATCTCCTGTGCGAAATTGTAAATCTTTTCGTTATATGTGAAATTATGACTTCCCTGAAACAGAGATTATGTCATCATCAAATTGTGGGACGGGTGTTACTGTATATTAGAAGATCGTGTATTCTGTATATAACTTATCATGTCTATTATAAACATCAAAGATTATTTTAATTTTTAATATATTCCTCTACATCCTGTATTTATATATAAAGTTAACTCATCAAAATTTAATCAAAGTTTGAAATTTCACACATGCCTGTCAAAATTGAACTTTTCTCGTGAAGATGCATGCTTGATAACGAGAGGTTATTAAAGGTCTCATCACTCAACTAACTTAAGTCATAGATCATCAAATTAAGAAATGGTGTTATTACACTCAAGGTCATGAGGAATTATTCCTTATCAAATTCTGAAGAAAAACATTTTGATTGATTGAATGAGGTGTTATGTCCCTTACTATTTTACGATAAGAAATTTTCGACGGTATGGAAAGTGAATTAAGGGAAATAGATCATTTTCGCTGAGAAAATGTATTCACGGTCCAAGTGTTACCATGAAAATAGCCAATATTTCTTCCTTGCAAATGCTTCTTCTTATACAATATTTAGACATCACCAGCAATAGCCAAAATGATAAAAATTTGGATCTTTGCTGTGTGCTCTGGGCAATATGCAGGGAGGGTTCTTTAGTGTCACATGTCTACCATGACACAGGGCATGAGTTTTTAAGGTCTCTTCCAAAGGCCCATGACTTTCATTTCTAAAGGCCAAGACCTTGGCAAAGAACAGTCATTACCTTCTTGCAAGTCAGACCTAACCAGGCCAAGAACCTGTGTCCTCCAATGGGTGAAAAACATTGGACCATTATCAGAGGACAGGAAAATAAGTCTGCAACTATCTTGAAAAGACAAATCTCTTGAAAAATTAACCAACACAATAGTTTCCAAATTTACAGCCAGTGAAGTGAATGCATTATCTCAAAATAAATGAAGGAACATTTGAATAAAATCTGTATTTCACTTTCAATTTCCTTTTTTTTCTTCTTTTTTTTATTTTGTGGATAGCATCCAAATTCAATAATTAAATCTTGATTCTGTTTGTTAGATACAGAAAAGACAATATGTTATTAAGATTAAATATCCCTGGGATATCTTTAAATTAAAACGATGAAAAAGAGAAAAGAAAGAAAAAAAGCATTAATTCAACAATTTACCAATTTAACATTTGATTAGATAAATGTTTTTTACACTACATCAGAGTCATGGTACTTAAAGAATTTAATTGTGAAGATAATACATTTAAAGTTTTAAATTAAATCTACTTAAATGTCTTCAATCTCTTAAAATGGTAACAAACCATTGTTGGTAACATTAAAATTTTTTTCAACAAAACAGTAGAGTAGAGTATTTTGTATCTCAGTTAAGATTCTTTCACTTATTTTAAGTTCCCATCTAAAAGAACCGTGACTTTATTTCGTAATGCAGAGTGCTTGGTGAAAGAACAGTCACTACCCACTTCCAAGTCTTGGGTCAGACCTGGCCAGGGATTGAAACCCACGACCTCCCACTTATGGAGCGAGCACTCTACCAACTGAGCTACCGTAGTGGTTTAAGTTCTGTGATAGAGAAAACAGCAATACAACATACAAGGATCTGCCCAAGTTGAATAGTAGGATTCAAACCCAGCCAGTGACAGGTGATGTGGTCCAAAAGTGTGTGCACACTTTAGATCACACTGTCAAACAGGTGATTCCTAAGCAATGGCAAGTGAATAATTTAATAGTTTCAAACACACTATGATAAGGTCTCTCAATCCTGCCTTTGCAGTAAACAAGAAACAGGACACTGATATTTCAAGCTTCAGACTTGTATTGGACATAATTGGGTGGTGAGATATGAGAAACTTGCACAAACATAAACCATAAACTTTGGCTTCCTAGTAAAAATCATGTTGCCATCTGGTTAAAGAAAGGACTTGAAATTTGTTTTGAGGCATAACATGACAAATGACCACATCAGTAACTTAATGAATTAAAAACAAACACACTTATTCATGTCTAAATCACAATCCAGAAGCAAAGTAAAAACTTTGAAACTGACAAGTTAGGTTAAACATGTGAACTTCAACCAGGGAAGTAAGGCCGGGTGTTCCGGAAGGGTAAGCATCTCTTGTTTAGCTAGATACACCCCCACGTGTGTAATCAAATTAAGAGAAAGGAACATGGAACTACGCGACAACAAATATACTCAGGACAATCCTGGACACAGAGACATCAAACTTATCAACAATCCTGTGATGACGGCCATAAAACTTATTGAGGGCCCTGATAAGCCTAGACTTGCAATATCCCCGAGTCAACAATTTATTTGCAAGCAGCTTGCTTCATTCTATAAAGTTTCTGTAGTGGAAACAAGCTCTACCATAATGCATAAATTAGAAAACAAACACCATAAGCAGGAGAAGTAGGTATATTGCCGCATAGAAAAGGAAAGTTGACGATAGATAAATTGAAGTCATTGCGTTTTTCATAGTTTCAAATGTAGCCATTCGTGGGCATCATAATTGAGGTATAATTCAAAATATGAAACAGAACTTGAAGAATCCGTCATATCTTTTATTTCAAGCTCATTCAAGCTAAATGGTATAGTATCTGTCCCAAAAGCGGGAGGACGTAGGCATGAACTTGACATCATAAGAAATAGTTGAACAATTCCTGATGTAATGTTAGCAACATTACAAAAAACAACATAACAAATGAGACCCATATCGACTTTTTTAAGCTCATCAACTAAAATAATTAAAAAATATATCAAATATTTCCAGCTTATTAGCCAATATTCTAGTGACAAAAGATTTGAAGTATAGACTACCGGTATTTAAATTACCAATGATGTAAATGACATTATGGTTCTAAATTATTATGATTCAATGACAAATCGTTAAAAAAAATTAAAAAAGGAATGCAGAGTCTAAAAATCACAAATAATACACCTAATTATAGATCAAAAAGTGAAGGCTTATCTCATATGACAATGAATACATTAGAATTTTTAATAAATTCAATTTTTAAATATGCGATTAAGTGGAGATAAAAATGTAAGTTAATCAATTCTATTCAAAATGGGATAATTTTTATTTTTTAAATTTAAAAACAGTCATATATCAATGTAATAACATTCACAATATTGACAAGTATGAAATGCACAACACGATATTGACAAGTATGAAATATACGACATGATATCGACAAGCGTGAAATGTACGACAGTTACAAAACTATTCTGATGTTGTAATACCGTGATCAATTAAAATTCCAGATATATCGACGAGTCATCAATAATAAATCAAAAATTTTACAAAGAAAATATATGAAATTTAAAAAACAAAAATATATGAACATTCATCTTCCAATACTGCCTTATAATAAACAATTCATCTTTCAATAATACTTCCTAACAATAATTTATCATAAACATGGAAAATTAATGATCAAACCTATAGAAAAATGAAATTGATAGTAGTCATAAATTAAAAATTTAAATCACTATTGTTGGTGTCTAAAACCATTTAATACCAGACCACCTCAGAATACTAATGTGTCATACATTTAATTTGTGTATCATACTTTTTATTCAATTTTTAGGGCGTTTTTTTTTTTTTTTTTTTGGTCACAGATTCTAGACAAAAAGAAATGTGTGGTGGTTTCAATTCATTAGGTTCACTGCTTACTTAAAATTTGTCAGTCAGTTAAGGGGGCTTAACTCTAAAATAAACAACTGCTAGAATGTGAACAAAACCATAGGTGTGCATATACACACTTATGATGCTAAAACACATACAAACATACACACCCACACACATACCATAAGACACATGTACACCTACATACAATAAGACATGTATGCACAAACACATACTATACAAAGATACATACAATAATAAGAAATGTACACACACTTTGATATAGGCAAACAACGTTGACCTGTCCATTAGACCTTTCATTAGGAATATCCATATAGGAGGGTCCTCTCAATAAATGGGTAGAGTTAGGATTCAGGGTTAATACATATACACTTGTCTATGATTAGTGTTCACATTACATAGAGGAAATATACACACGTGTGATCCCTATTCTTAAAGCAGACAGGTCAATATTGTTTACCTACACTTCAAATACAAAGACAAATACACAAAAACATACATGATACATACATGCAGGTTATTTCATGATGTTACAATTAAATTCTGGCAGTACATTTTTGGCTGTAGGAATAACCGTGATGATCTGATTACAGGATTATAAATGACTGATCATTACATTAACCAAACTCTGCCAGAATTAACACAAGGTACCAATAGGTACCAATTTTGTTCTCATTGATGCTTGTGGACCACCTGAGGACCCCATGTGTCACTAACCCCTGTAACCAATTACATACAGACACATCACCATGTGTAACAGTACCACATAACAACACATAATACACTATAATCCTATTTCCGATATTTAAATTTTATTAACTTGATTATCATGATGTAACACTCATTTATCAAAATTAAAATACATATTCATCAAATTAAAACGCACATTCATCAGAATTAAAACGCAATTAACAAAGCATGCCATAACAATTAAAACAAGTTTAACATACCATATTACTGTCTGTAAATACTATTAAGTAGTCACATTCAACAGGAGACCATTATCATGATAGTGAGAACCTGAAAATAAAATATTTTTTTTGAAAAAAATTGCATGCTAACAACCTCTATATACATAATGTAGGGACCTCCTTGGCAGATTGTTTGTAAGCACCGGAATACAGATCACAGTGCCTCTTGCTGCTTTGGTGCAAATCCTACTCTGGCAGACTCTTGTAAGAATGTTCGTCACTTTGCTTGCGGAAGGTTTATAGTTGTTTTTCACAACTCCAGTTTTCTCCACTATTCTAGAACTGACCACTTCCGTTTGACTTGTGTGTTAAACATCATTACTATTCCACTCTGTATATATTGTAATAACCAATGCTTGGTAAGTTAAATGAGTGTTTTTACATCACATCTATGATTTTTCAGCAAGACAAGGCATTTTTTCCAATTAATCGCAAAGATAAGATCTTACGACAAGTGTGTGTAGTTTGTAAGTTTTTGCAAATATTCCTGATCTGCTTTATACTTGTTCAAATTCATGGTGACCTTTAAGGTGCTATGACACTCCTCTGTGATACTACAGTAGATAAACATCACAGCCCACTTCCATTATACAGAGGTGCCAAGTCAACGGTTAAAAGCCCTACATGAAAAATCTCTTTCTCAGTTGCAGTTGAACCCATTGAAACCTGAAGCAGCTATATATCTTGGGATTGAAGGCTAATGCCTTAAACACTTGACCACCACAGCCCTCATAATATCTAAAGGTGTTTCTAAAACTTTCTGAAAATATACATCATAAATGTTTTAGATTATATAGTGAAACCTGCTGTAATGACCACCTCTATAAAAAGCCCACTTCAATATAACTGTTCCGATTGCTTCATGTTTCAAACAGATATACCCTCTATATAAAGACCACCTGTTCATTAAGAGTCTCTTTGCTTCATATTGCAACCACAAATAACTTCTATATAAAGACCACTTGTCAATCAAGAATTCCTATGCTTCATATTGCAACCACAAATACCCTCTATATAAAGACCACTTGTCAATCAAGAGTTCCTTTGCTTCATATTGCAACCACAAATACCCTCTATATAAAGACCACTTGTCAATCAAGAATTCCTATGCTTCATATTGCAACCACAAATAACTTCTATATAAAGACCATTGGTCTTAGATTTATTAGGTCATAAACAGCTTTTACTACCATGTAGATAAATGGAGAGTGGGGTGTAGTAATGATGTTTTACAACATTAAGCTGTTAAGTACTTTACTGCTAGGGTCAGCTAAAAAGCCCTTTAAAAAGTTTAATACTGCTCAGGTCAGCTAAAAGGCCCTTTAAAAAGTTTAATACTGCTCAGGTCAGCAAATAGGCCCTTTAAAAGTTTAATACTGCTCAGGTCAGCTAAAAGATCCTTTAAAAAGTTTAATACTGCTCAGACCAGCTAAAAAGCCCATTAAAAGTTTAATGCTACACAGGTGAGCTAAAAGGCCCTATACAAGGATGACTAGAGTAATTATTTTGTAATCAATCTATATCTGTGTATTGAGGACAATGTTTATCACTTTAGTTTTATATTCACATCAAGCCGTACATTAGATCACACATGCAAATCTATCATTTAAATCCTAATTGTTGTGTAGTGAAATCTCTTGTTAAAAGGCATCGATTTCTAAATTAATTGTTTTTAACAAAAAACTTTCAAAGATTCAATTTTGTGATAAAAAATAATCCTTTGAACTTTGCTCCATTACAAATTCCAAGTATAATTTCAATTATTTTGTGTAATGTTAATTTCGTGTTTTTTATTATATAATACATGTCATGTTCTATTTTAAATAGTATAATAATTAAACTATACCCCACACCAAGTAATCGTTTAAAGGTATCTTGTTTTTTAACCATCTGAAAGGTAACAATTCTATCTGTTTGGGTATTTTCAGAAAAATTCCTATGGTCATTTTCACTTTAGTTCAGTCATGGATATAATATTTTGATGAGTTAGTTTGAGTTAAATTGGTAATAATAATTTCATTATATATTATATTGTAAAGTTCCACCAAAACTGACTTATGAGACACTGCCATGGCTCTGCTGTTGAAGTTACGATTTGTACTCTCCACTAAAATTTTAATTTTGACTGAAAAAAGTCTAAAAATGACAAGATTCAAGCCATTTTGAACATTTCTGTGAAAAATGATTTTTCAAAATTTTTACATAGAACATAATAGGTGGGGGCTCAAAAGGAACTCTTACCAAATACAGCTCATGCTTATTGTCAAAATTACCCCTTAAAATTTGTGCAGAACATATTTGAAAAATGTACATGTTACAAATTCATGGAATAACATCATTTTTTAAGAAAATGTCAATTGATGTGATTCCATATTCAATTGAAATTGAAATTATTGTTAACTATTAACTTTTGCGATATGGATTATCATTGAATATTTGGTATAAATAAAACCATTTTCAGAATAAAGTTCACAACAATTTACTTTTGCAATTTTTTTACCTCGTGAAACATGCACAAGTTAACCACACGCAAATAAAAGTTGGTTTTCAGTTTTCAAAAACATGATATTAATATATGACTTCTTAAAAGGATAAAATTTTAAAAGATCCTCAACTTGTGGAAAAAAGAATAATCTCCCATGTAATCATTTCCTCTATTGAAACGAGTGCACAAACATTAATCTTGCATGTTTTATGACTTCTGTTAAGTATCTGAAACAAGATGGTGTAATTTTACAAAAGATTTGTAAACATTAAAACAATCAAAATGTCCTGATACCAACTTGATTTTACTGCATCAGGAGTCGGGATATCATCCATTTCACTCCATTTTCCACTTTGGTAATTATATATTATGACATTTTACAGAATACAATGAGCCAACAGGCAGACAGAAATATACCAGAAGACAAAAGTAAACGATAAATATTTACATAACAAAATCGTTTTATCAGTTGTGCAACATTTTTACCATTGTTAGAGTACCAGAAATGAGACTGTTTTATTTCAATGTTGTAAGTGGCTTCTAAAGTCCGACCCAAACTAAACTTAACATATGTATACAGTACAGTGTGTGGTCCAATCTGGTTAATCTAAAAATGCAATGAATTAAACAGGTAGATAGTATTTTAGTACATAAGTGACTTCACTGTGACCTTGAAAGAATGTCAATATCACTACGACATGGAATAAATGTCAAGGTCAAATATCAGATTTGCCAACTTTGTTGCCAAGATATAGATTAAGGTCAAACAACTTTACAAAAGAGTATTTAGTGCATTAGTTGTAACAATTAAACTTTTGTGTGTTGATTGAAGAGCTGTGTCTGGTGTATTAGAGGAAACCAGAGTGCCCAGAGAAAGCAAGCAAACTAACAAAGTTCCTCACACTGCCCAAGTGAGATTAAAACTTGTTTAGTGAAAAAAAGATTAAAGGTCGTCTCAATGCCTAGGTTCAAATCCCAATCGGAACAGTTTCTCAGTTCACTTCTGAAAGGTCAGTTTCCTCCTGGAACTCCAGTTTTCTCAACCACTCTGATATACTTAAAATAATCTTGACCTGGGGTAAAACATCTTTATTTAACTCATCTCTTTAAATTATGACAGGAATTACTTTGAGTGAAGTGAACTTAAAAGGACTTCAGTCTCAAGTTCCATTGCCATTACTGCTGAGATGTCAATTGAAAGTTAAAATTTTCTGATAAATAAAAACATCCAAACAGGTGAGCTCAAATGTTACTGGGTGAGGTAAAGTGTTATTGTGAAAATTACAGCAAATTAAGTTAAAATTACATGTTCATATCAGTCTTATCAACAACAATTAAAATCCTTGTATTAGCAAAATTGACGTTCAATAACACTCCATTCTAATCTAAAAGATTTTAAAATAACTAGTTAAATGCAAGAAATTCCTTCAAATTCTTTTGCTTTTTAATGTCATATTTCAATTCAATTACAGAACACATTAATTCTAAAGTGCATTTATAAAGTGCATGCATTATAGTTAAACATTAGAAAATCCCTGTTTTAAAACACCCCTTGCCAATGGGTGCAACACTAATCATTTGTTAACGCAATACACATGCCTGGGCAGGAATCGTAAAACAAACTTTGATTCCAAATACCTAATCTATGATAATACGGTGGATAAATGCATGTGTGAATATATGTATTATACACAAAATAATACGTTTTTCATGTTTTTCGTTTTTCACATACAAACAAAAACTCGAGAAAGTTTAAGGTTACACCTCCTAATGTTTGTTGATTTTTAAGTGTTTTGCTGTAATAGTTTAATATCATGCAACAAGCTCTTTAAACAGCTGCCTCTAAAATAAAATCTCCCAAGCACCTGCTAAAAGTGTATGACGATGTCAGTGTTATTATTTTTAAAAGTAAAAAGCAGAACATTTTAATGTACTATTAAGTTTGAATTTTTGTCATCATATTTTATGCTTCCTATAACAAGGATTTATTGGCTTAAAAACAAACATTTTGTAATTAGTGAAGATGGAAAATTTCACTCGAAATGTTGAATTTTTAACAAAACAGTGGAGAGTTGGGTTGAGTAATGGTGTTTAACATGCCAGTCAAGAATATTTCACTTATATATAGGCATAGGTGCTGAAATTTTACCTGTGTATTGTGCTGATGACATTATACAGCAGGTTCTTTATTGTGCCAAGCCTACCGTGACAAAGAACCTCATTTATTTTTAAGTTACCATCTGAAAGAACCATGACTTTCATTTCATAATGCCAAGTGCTTGGCAAAAGAACAGTAACTACCCACTTTCATGTCTTGGGTCAGACCCAGTGGGGGTTTGAACCCAAAACTTCTCACTTATGGAGCAAGCACTCTATCAACTGAGCTACGGCAGTGGTATAAAACAGTGGAGAGGATAAATGGTGCATCACACCCCAATCAAGATTCTTTCACTTGTATCTGTATGGTATTGACCAATATTTACATTCTTTATTTTAATTTCAAAAACAAAAGGGTTGAAAAATGACCATTTAATTGTTTCAGATTTTTTTCTATTTATAGTAAAAGTGTTCATTTTGTAGTGCCAGATATAATTCCTAATTAACATCTTATCTCCCTTGCTTAAATTCATTCAAAACTGACAATGGGCTTCACCACTCTAAACTGAGATCAATACCCCTTAATTTTTGTGCAAAACATTTTAGAAAATGTCTAATTTGCCCCAAAATAAAACAATTTTTACCATAACGCCTCAACTGATGTAATTGCATATCATAATTCTTCCACACAAATGTTAGAGATATCACACAGTATGCTGCAAATGAGAAGCCACGGTTGTGTAATGGATAAGACGTCAGTCTTCGAATCTAGGGTCTCTCACCACTGTGAGTTCAAGTCCCGTTCAGACCACATGTGGGAAAGTGAATTTTCCTTGCCCTTGGTCTTTACTAATTCACCTGGTATCAGTATAATGGACTTGGGGAGTGGTACACTTGTCTGCGGTGTACTGACTCTGTGAGCTAGCACTTTAAAGTCACCCTGAGTGCAGGCTAGTACAAGGCAGACCATACAACACACTCACACTTCACATGCATACACAAAATTGTTCATAGATTAATCCAGAGATTAATAAAATAGTTCTCGTTGCGAATAGCTAAAAAATTGCTGATGTGACGTTAAGCAACATTCAACCAACCGACCAGTCTGCTAGCAAGACTCTGTCTGTTTCTATTTTAAATCATTGATTGAATTTGCACTTATTGTCTTTTGAAGTACCCTGATAAGTGTCATTAATAGCTAAACAAAGGTGCCATTTTACATTTTTGCCATTAACTCATGATAAAGATTGCTAAAAGCATGATTAACATTTCAAAGGGTCATAACTCTGGAGAAATTTGATAAGAAACAAACATGATTAAGTTTCAAAGGGATACAACTTTAGAAAAATTTGCACAGAGTTACCTCCTCTTTTTCCTGATAATAATGTATATCAAGATTAGTAAAACATCTTCAAGTGTTGGAGGAGTAGGTTGGACAATTTATTACAGAAAGACGATGCTTTACCATAATATATATCCCGTTTCCAGAAATTAAACAAACAACACAACAATGTGAAGCAGAGATGTTTTATGCCAGTTCATGGAAGGTGGAGGAAATAAGAGTACCAAGCGAAAAACACTGACCATTAAGCAACCTCGCCAACTTTCTTGCACTAAGATCAGCCCCAAGTGAGAATTGAACCTATGTAGCAAGTGGGGCTGCTATCCATTAGCACACACCCGAGACTACTTAGCCACTAATGCCCTGTAGGAAGGTGATGCAGCAGTCTGGATAGCTCAGTGATAGAGCACTGGCTTACAGTGCAAGAGGTCCTGGGTTTGATCCCCAGTCCCACACTGCATTTTTTCTCTTTCCTGTTACATATTTTAATGTGAAAACTGAATGAATCCCCTATATAGCAGTAAGGTAATGAAAATATTTTAAATGTGAAAGCTGTAAATGTCTGAATGAATCATCAAAACCTCGATATACTTGATATTACAATCTGCACTGAATAACAACACAACAATGTGGAGAAGAGATGTTTTACACCAGTTCAAGGAAGGCGGAGGAAACCAGAGTACCCAACAAAAACCACTGACTTTTGGTAAGCCAACTGACACTTGCACTAGGATCTGCCCCAAGTGAGATGTGAAGCTAGGTGGCAAGAAGTGTTGCAATCCATTAGCACACACTAAGAGACCACTTCGCCACCGATGCCCTGTAGAAAGGTATTTCAATGTGAAAGCTGTAAATGTCTGAATGAATCATCAAAACTTATAGATCTCCTTGATATTGCAATCTGCACTGAACAATAACACAACAATGTGGTGCAGATGTGTTTTACACCAGTTCATGGAAGGCGGAGGAAACCAAAGTATCCAACAAAAACCACTGACTTTTGGTAAGCCAACTGACAGTTGCACTAGGATCTGCCCCAAGTGAGATGTGAATCTAGGTGGCAAGTGTTGCAATCCATTAGCATATACACTACAGACCACTTGGTCACGGATGCAATGTAGGAAGGTATTTTAATGTGAAAACTGTAAATGTCTGAATGAATCATCATAAGTTATAGATCTCCTTGATATTGCAATTTGCACTGAACAACACAACAATGTGACCAAGGTATGAAAACAGCTCTACTAGAGACATAACAAATTACACCTAGATTTAAACACCTAAGGAGATGATAAGTATGAACACTATTCAAAATTTAAAACTAATCTCTAAATCTGTCTATAAATCAATAAAACAGTTCAAAACAGTTCAATCTCAACTGTTTTAAGTAGCCAATAAGTGTGAACAGCCCAGTAACAAACTATTCCAGGTATTTCCAGTATCAGGCGTGGTATAATGTCATACCAACATTACTCACATGGCTACAAGTAGAGTGTTGTTAGGCTTCCCAGGCAAACAATCATTTGTTTTTATTGAAACTTTTTGTCAAGTCATTTTATTTAGAACTTTTATCTGGTCTACACGTATGTGTTAAATTCTTAACAAACCAGTTAAATTAAAGCAATTTTACAATTTTCTTTCTTTCAGAAGCTTAACAAAGAAAATTTTATTAGATAAATGGTGTTTTTAATGCTCCAGTTGCTTTCATTTCCATTGAGACAGTGTTTTGGATGGTGGAGGAAACAAGATGACCAAAGAAAAAACAATGACCTTTTGCAAGCAAATTGACATTTTCTCACCCTTGGATCTACTGGCATGGGATACCAAGCTACACAGCGACAGCGGCTGTGATCCGTATTCTTAAGCTCAAACTTTAGACCACTTGGCTACCAATGCGCCAGCATCTCTTGAAGAGCTCTGTACAAGCTGTTTGCAGGACAAGAGTTGAAGCTTTTGTTTCATTTTACTGTGTCTATGTTTATAATGTGACCAAGTGGACAGTCTGATTAATACAAATAAAATCTGTCATTTCCTAAATAGCTGGAAAATTGCTGATATGAAATACAAAATGCTACCAAAAGCTTTTAAACACCCTACCTTATTAAACATATCACTAACTTTCAATTTTACAAATGTATTTAAAAAAATTCAACATGGATCGCCATGACAACCATATTATTTTCTCTTAACCAAAAACTACATCATTGTCCTACAACAATTACTACCAATAATTATTTTGGATAACTTTATTTATTTTGTGACTTGTGGGAAGGTCGTCATCATCATAATGGTTAAATCCAACCAAACAGAACATCCACTAAATTTCCCCTCACAATAAATACTCTAAACATCCCTCCAACCAAGACAATAATTGCCACTGATCTTGAGGGAGAGCCAATACCATAATGCTCATTGATCACTAAATCCAACCAAACAGAACCCCTCACAATAAATACTCATCAACATCCCCCTTAAAAAATTACCACTGATGACTGATTGCTGAGCTGATAATAAAGTTTTGTTTATATTTTGACTTGTGGGAGATCCAATACCATAATGGCCATTGGCCACTAAATCCAACCAAAACCGAACATCTCCTAAATCTTCCCTCACAATAAATACTCCCAAACCTCCCCCAACCAAGACAATAATTGCCACAGATAACTGATAGCTGGGCTGATGATAAAAGTTTTATTTTATTTTGACTTGTGGGAGGGCCAAAATCATCATGGTTATTTGCCACTAAATCCAACCAAAACAGAACATCCCCGGAATCTCCCCTAACAAGAAATATTCATCAACATCCCCCTCAAAAATTACCACTTATGACTGATTGCTGGGGTGCTGATAAAGTTTTATTTTATATTTTGACTTGTAGGAGGGCAAATACCATCATGGCTATTGGCCACTAAATCCAACCAAACTGAACATCCCCTAAATCTCCCCTCACAACAAATACTCCTCAACAGATACCCCCAACCAAGACAATAATTGCCACCAATCTTGTGGAAGGGCCAATGCCATAATGGCCATTAAATCCAACCAAACTGAACATCCCCTAAATCTCCCCTCACAATAAATACTCCTCAATATCCCCCCAACCAAGCACCGATAATTGATTGCTGATAATACAAGTTTTATTTTAGTTTTGTGATTTGGGGGAGGGAGGTAATTTACAGCTCATCACCATGATGGCCATTAAATAAACCTATTCATATAAATAATGAACTACTAATGAACTGGAAATGACTTCCAATAACTCATTTATTTTTGGTAACAGTAAAGCCACCCCCCCCCCTTCCTTTTCTTTGACTAGATGTGTGTAAACCCTATCACTGATAGTCTCTGAAATCAGACAATTCCAGACAATTAAGTAAATTATTAATCCAGAGACAATAAAATTCCCGCTCCATTAAACCACTTTATTTTCACCATCATCTTAATTAACTTGTGTATCACCACATCTGTTGTAGATATCACAAGACAACGTCAGAAGGTGTTTGTGTTCGGGTGAAAAAAGTTCACGTTCGATAGTAGAATTTGTTGTAAATACCAAAAGGGGTTCGGGTGAAAGAAGTTCACGTTTTACAGCTAAATTTGTTGTAAAAAAATCAAAAGGAGTTTTTAACAGCAGAATTTTACAATGCCCGATGTCATATGTAGAATTCTGTCCATAAACAGGAATTACCAAACATGATTAGAAGCAAGACCATTAGCTATAAAACAAATTTACATGGAATTATAAACCAATCAATATCTATTCTGCCAGAGAAATTCAATTTAAACTAATGATAAAAACTATTATTTGGACTGGTCAGTGCATTGACCATAACATGGACTGGTCAATGCATTGACATGATCATGTAATGATAATTGACAACCATATCAAGAAATTTCAAAATGGGGTCAATTTGACATGCCACAGTTATTTGCTTGAAATAGTTTATGTTCCCCTGTAAATGCATTCCCATAATGCAACATTGAACTAGAGGCGAGCAAATGCTACCAGATAGTTGTCCTGCAGTAAATGAATAAAATGATTGGTTGCTTGTAATGTTGTTTAACATTGCATGGATTTATCAGGGTCTTTTGGGAAAAGGCCCTAAACTAAAAATTGGGAATAAGTATAAACTTTTTACTCATTTTGGGAAAATCTTGACATCATTTTTGATTGAGAAAAGCAGCTGCATTTATGGCCAGACTTTAGCTATGTATCTGGTACGATTTTCTAATTGGGAATTTTCTCAGCCCATTTTGGGAAAAAATCAATGTTTTTCCATTGGGAATGGGGCCGAATTTCGGCCCTAAATAGGCCCTTGATAAATCCCTGCATTGCATCAGCAAAATCAGCAAATTTTAAGCTACCGGTATTTCAGACAAAATAAAAGTTTGTGTGCGAGACTTCTATTGTGTTTTATGGTCCGTCTGGTACTAGATTGCGCTCAAGGTGACTTTAAGGTGCTAGCTCAGAGTCATTTATTTGTAGTGGTCTGGGTAGCTCAGTGGTAGAGCACTCGTCTATAGTGCCGGAGGACCCGGGTTCGATCCCCAGTCAGACCCTGCATTTTTTCTCTTTCCTGTTAATAATACTTTTTGATTTCTTTATGGTAGTCTACACTCCAAGAAAGTGGACATTCAAAACATGTTGTACCAGAAAAACTTCCTAAAATAACCTTCTATTGATGGTAATGATTATATTCAATGGAAGGTTCTATACTCTTACTTTATAAGACCCGTCAATAATTGCCGATAGTTCAAGAAAAATCCATACATGCCAAAAGTGTTTTCTTCACAGTTTCATACTTTCAGCCAATCAGATTGCAGTCTTGGATGTACTGTAGATCATAACAATAAATCTACCCATCGCCATGGGTTATGAAGATTTATGGACATAATGGTAGTGTTTGGACAGACTGGTACATAGACAGCTACCATCAGAAAGTGAAGCACATACTGATTATTTATTTAATCTATAATTTTCTAAAGGGCAAGATATAAATAACAAGTTTGTTATGGTTTTATAGTTTATATTTTTATACAATTATAGTACTAAACAATTGTACAAAGTTTGAAAAAAATCTTTGATCTGTTTTAAAATCTTGAAACCACCAGGGAATATATGGACAGACAAAACTGCAGAAACACTTTCTGAGAATATTAAGGAATACCTCCTCACTATTTGGAATGTGAGGGGGGTATAAGAGCATTTTCTTTCCCAATCTGTAATTGGAAAAATATACAGTGGAAACTGACATCACAAGGCAAAACATGTGTACAGTTGATTGATTGAATTGGGTTTTATGTCCCAGTCAAGAATATTTCACTTATATCAAGACATCACTAGCTAAATTTTTAACAGTGTGCTCAGGGCAATGTGCAGGTAGGGTTCTTTTATGTGCAATGCCTGCCATGACACAGGACCTCGTTTTTAGTGTCTCTTCCAAAGGACTCCATAACCTTTATTTCTAAATGCTGAGTGCTTGGTGAAGGAACGGTCACTACCTATGTTCAAGTCTTGGTCAAACCTGGTACTACTTTATGTGAACTGTAATAAACTGATACCATTTGAGAAGGCACTAGACATTGGTGTGGTTTGTTGTCTGTCTTGTACTAGTGCACACTCTAGGGTACTTTAAGGTGATAGCATGGCTAGTCAGCATGCTGCAGACAAGCATATCACTCCCCCAGTAACATTTATCTGACACTGGGTAAATCAGTTCATACTTTGTCCTCTTAATACCAAGCACTGACAAAGAACCAGTACATTATCTCAAATTGTATGTATTAGCCAGGGTTTGAGCCAAAGACCGAGTCTTGAAGTAGGGCGCGGTGGCCTAATGGATAAGACGTCAGTCTTCAAATCCAGGGTCTCTCACCGCTGTGAGTTCGAGTCCCGCTCGGACCACATGTGGGAAAGTAAATTTTCCTTACCGTTGGCCTTTACTGATTCACCTGGTATCAGTTTAATGGACTGGGGGAGTGGTACGCTTGTCTGCGGCGTACTGACTCTGTGAGCTAGCACGGTAAAGTCGCCCTGAGTGCGCGCTAGTACAAGGCAGACCATACAACACACTCGTACTTAACATGCATACACAAAAATTGTTCATAGATTAATCCAAAGAGATTAATTAAATAGTTCTCGTCGCGAATAGCTGAAAAATTGCTGATGCGACGTTAAGCAACATTCAACCAACCAACCAACCGAGTCTTGAAGAGCTCTACCAATAAGTCACCATGGCAGTACTAGATATGTAAGCATTAAACAGGAAAATTTAAATGGGGATTCAATTTTATTCATTCTCCAAAATTATTTTACAATTTATCACAGAGTTTGCCAAAAAAAAACCGTAAATCACAACTCTGGTACTTTGGGTAAGTTTAACTATCTAAGATTGCAATATCACTTCAGCTATAAAATGCTGTTGTATAATACAGAGAGAATTAAATCTATTATTCCTTTACATCCCTAAAATCTAATAAATAAAGTTTATGTACAACATTAATGATATAATACTATTTTTTCTAATCTCAAAAGTAAAATTTATATCGATATTGGGACATATGAATGGCTACAATCCACGTTCCTAAATTCCGATGTTGTTATGTAATAGTCGTCAAGATGGCTACTAAATACCACGCTAACCAATAACAACAACAAAAAACTTAACCATATAATGTCAAAATTAAACAATAAGAAAAATCTTAATGAGATTTTAAATGCTGCAAGACAAAAAATGCTTAAACATCATAAACGTCAAATATGCACATTTACGTTGTGATTAACGAGAGTATGCTGCAATGGTAGATCAGATTAACGCTGCATAGTGACATATCTTCTTAATCAACCAATAAAAAGTCTTGTATGAACTACCGATAAGCCTCATAATTCTCAGGAGATAAATATGAGAAATTTAAAATCATCTGATCATTATACAGATTTCCTACGACTTTGTGCAAAATTAATTACATTTATTACATCACATGTCAAATATCTTGAAAACGTAGGCGAGTTTTGACAAGTGAATGATTGTATGATTCTTTCATCTGCTTTCTGGCATTTCTCGTGGTTTTTTTCTGGCTAATTTGACAAAAATTCTCCTGCTTACTACCAACATGTGACCAGGTCAAACATATGATTCATTCATCATCATTTTATTCACATCAGCAAGATTTTATTCATAAAGGTAGAAAAACCTTCCATGTAATAAGGATATCCTTGTATTGGGTACACCTGACAAGTGAATAGTTAAAACTTCATTCCAAATTGCATCAATGGTATATTATCTTCATCTCCAAATACTCTAAGTAAACAATGCCTGTCAGTTTCAAAAGTTTCATCAGAATCAAATTTTCTGTTGAATTCACTTTGATATCATCAAAACTACATGTACTATATCTCACTCTAGGAACATTAGTGGTCCTCTAGAGGCCTGACTAATGGACCAGAGTACTCCTCAGAGCCTAGGTCCAATCTTACTTGGGCAAATCCTAATGTGAGAAAGTTTGTCATTCTGTAAATGAATGTCAGTGGATTTCTCAAGTAACCATGTTATGCTATGTTTTCAGCTCAAGCCTATGTCGTCAATCTTGCCTCTGTGGCCTAAATACCCACTTTGGCACTACAATTGGTCTGCCTCCAAAGCCTAGGTGGTTAATCTTGCCTTTGTGACCTAACTGCCCACTTTAGCTAACATTTTCATTTAACTAAGCATGTTTAAAACTTTATAATCAAGAAGTTTATTTGCTTTTGAATTTTGGATGATATTGCATTTTGAAATACCATTAATAATAACATTTTTAAGTAATAATATACATTCATAGTAGGAGTAGGATCATTATACTTTGAACTATCTTTAAATTGATTTTTTTTAATGCCCCAAAAAGATTGATGATATAATAACACATTACAAGTCAATATTCCGCCCTGAGTACATGTATTACTGTAATCTTAACACCAGATCCCTCAATATCAAGATAACGGTTCTATAATCACATGATTTCAAATTAGGCCAAATACTTGTAAAACTAAGAAACCAATGATTGGTACTTTACATAAAATTACAACTTTTAATCTCCTCTCATGGTACTTTGATCTTAAATCCACCTAACACTTTCTGGACAAATTCACAGACAATTTATTTTAAAACTTCCTACACAGAAAGAACATGCAATCTACCTTTTTCATAAGTTTTTATCAAATTACTTAACACCTAAATGTACCCATCAATGGCCATCATTAGAGTAAACACATATTGATGGATACTTTGGGGATTTATTTTAACAGGAGGCCAAAATTTTCCTCCTGTATAAAACTTTTTATTTTCAAATAACTGTCAAAAGTTTGGATGGGGAGCATAGGTGACAGCCACAGCTCTCCATACAGGGTCAACATTTAGGAAATGAGGCAGAAGTGGCAGTGACAGGTGCAGCTCACCATACACTGGCAGAGTAGAAAGCATAGGGGACAGCAACAACTCTCCATACAGGGTCAACATTTAGGAAATGAGGCAGAAGTGGCAGTGACAGGTGCAGCTCACCATACACTGGCAGAGTAGAAAGCATAGGGGACAGCAACAATTCTAAAAGGTCGGGATGAGAAGCAGGGTGATAGTTACAAGACACCAGTAGCTCTCCATACACACCAAAGAACTGGAAAAAGAAGCAGGAGAGATTGCAATAGCTCTCCACTTTCACATATAATGAACATGTGACAGGTACCAGTTATTCTTCAACCAGGACATGTGTCAACTTAAAACTCCAAAACATTATTGCACTTCTGTGCCACCACTGATACCAAGGTCAGCATGCTGCAACTTTGAATGAATTTCCTAGCGTAAAATGGCTCCAGTGAGAAATAGTTATACATAGCATGACATATCCCTGGTGATTTTATGTTCTATGTTTGTACGACCAAGTATAAATCACCATTGCCTTTATTCAATTAGGAAACCATTTACTCTTGAAAACAATCATTTGGAACAAACATAAAGCCTAGAAGAAAAAACTCAATGTTGATACAAATTCTAACTACGTACTTTGCCTGAGGAAATCATCTTAGATATGGTACAGCCTAACATTCTTTTCTACTTGAATTTGATTTTATTTAGATTAAGCATATTTTCAGACTTGTACTTTAATCTAATTTCCAGCTCCTAGATTATCACATTTATAATAGTGATTCTACATAATTTTTCATCTGAAAAATCAATACTAACTTATGAGTGCGGTGGAGTGGGGTAATGAAGGTTTACACCCTAGTCAACATTCTACCACATATATATTAAGTCAAATCACTGACAGTTAAGGAAACTACCGACCTTCAGCAGGCGAACTGATTTACTATCTTGCACAAGTATCTGGTTGAGTGAAAATGGACCCTTAGCAGTTTGAGGTGTGTATTCCGCAAGTGTGGGCTTCAGCTCACTCAGCCCTATTGTAACTAACAATAACAAATCTAAAATTTAAATATAAATTCAATTTAACAAAATTCATACTTTTTCAGCCTCGCGCTTCACATACTGTCTGGAACTGTAGAGTTGCTCTTTTGACCTCATTTAAATTAGTAATTATGTTTTTAGCCTTAAGATGTCACATTTGTAATTCAAATTCTATTATCAAAATACTAATATGTCTCTGAAATTATTAATCCTACAAGAGCCGACAGATTTGTAAGTTGAAGAGACAGGAATTATCGACAAAAATGTTACAAATGCTGCAAACACTGTTACATATGTACTGAGTGAAAACGGAGACTTTAAGATCAAAACGTATTTAATCTCGGTAATAACATTGTCTGTGAGACTCAAATGAAATGAACGTTTTTAATAACAGTGAAATATACATGTATATGTCATTAAATGACTTCAACTTACTTCATTTAGAAGCTCGTCATGATCGAGATTGATCAATCAATGTACATTACACAAAAAATCAAGGTAATCAGGAAATATAATATACAGAATTGAAAAATGGTGATTCTAGCCGATTGAATTGATAAGTTACGGAACAAACGGTCTGACAGGACACCTAATATACATAAGTAAAATACTCTGGATTTTAGCTGAATTAAATGGTCAGTTACGATACAAACAATCTGATGGGGAACGTAATACAAAGAAATTTTTAAAAAATCCCGATTAAAATGATCAGTTTCGGTACAAACGACTCAGACAGGATCCATTATATACAGCAACGAAAAAAACTTTGCCATTCTAGCTGATTAAAATTATAAGGCTCTGACAAATATATATATATATATATATATATATGTCAATACATCAATGTACAGACTCCGTAAAATGTGATCGGTTATATTGTATTTTATATCTCTCTGGTTGACATGATGCGATCGTCGAGACTTGTGATATATCCGTTATTAGACAGCAAATTTGAAGCAATCTCTGCATTTGCGAATTGAGAATCTCAATCTAATTCTTTACCAAAATTGATACAAAATATGGAAATATCTGAAGCTATTCATTTAATGAATATATATATGAGTAATTGTCTAGATGTAGATGTTGAATATAGACAATGCACAGGACTTTGATGTAAGATGTCACATGTAATCCAGACATGTTTTAGATATATTATTACAGTAATGCTGTAAGCTCAAATTTGAGGACATCCAAAGTGTAGGACAAAAACATATTGATTTATTTCTTTATTCAAAATTTTCTTTTGATGTCCAAGGGATCTTGTTGGCCAAGTGGTCTAAAGCATAAGCTAATGATGCATGGCACCCATCACTGCCAAGGGTAGAATCCTACCGAGGACAGATCCCAGTGAAAAAAATTGTCAGTTCAATTGCTGAAGGTACCGGTAGGTGGTTTTCTCTGAACACTCCAGTTTCCAACTGGCCACCTCAATATAAGTGAAAACAATCTGGACTGGGGCATAAAATTCCATCACTCCACACTATCCCACTCCACTCCACTCCACTCTTTTTGTCTGCAATATCTAAAGTGTAGAACACCCTGTAGACTCAAAATTTTCTTATGGCATGGAATTATATGTTTCACGCAAATCTTTTCTCAATTTCCATGATGAAATAAGTCAAATTGCACAAAAATCTGGTGATGATCATGTCAACAACTTATTTATGTAATTTTTAGGCACTTTTTAGAAATAAATATCAAAGATGTGATAACTTTGTCAGACAGATTGACTTCCTCTTTAAAGTTTCATTACAGAACAGTTTTAGATATTCTGATTATAACATGCCCAACATGCCACAGGTGACCCCAATCCAATCATTCTTGTCATGCCATCATTTTTCAATGTGTTAAATATTTCTTACCATCATAATCAGAAGGACGATTCTCAGACAGGGAGGAACCAAAATCTCTGATGACATTTCACAGATTGATAATA
Organism: Anadara kagoshimensis; assembly: GCA_021292105.1. Lineage (NCBI taxonomy): Eukaryota > Metazoa > Mollusca > Bivalvia > Arcoida > Arcidae > Anadara > Anadara kagoshimensis. The sequence continues at coordinate 20,821,320 of CM037870.1, read as the reverse complement.
AAATACTGGTAAATCAATCATGAAATATATATTATGGGTTTTGTCAGCGTAGAGCAATACATCGTATGTGCGGGTACTTTTATTTTCATTCCAAATGGAGTACAATTACATCACAAATTCCTGAAATAATGTCCCATGTTCCAAAAATAACATCATAAATTTCTAAAATAACATCACAAATAAGTCACAAATTTCTAAAATAATGTCACAAATAAGTCACAAATTTCCAAAATAATGTCACAAAATAAAGTCACAAATTCCCAAAATCATGTTGCATATTCCCAGAGTAACATCACATAATCTTGGAATTATGTCATTACCAGCAGTTTATTAAATGATGGTATTCAGAAAACATACAATACCTTTAATTTTTTTAATTCTACCCATTATAATACATCGCTGTATAATAAACTCCAGTGCTACTAACTTGAGCTGAAGGTCAATTGGATACTTCATCATTAACTAGATGGAATTAGCTCTATAATCAGACTATAAATGGTAAAGGTTTAGGTGGATATTTTTGTGCCATGTCCTGTTGAGCTCATTTTCAGAACTCTTTCTTTCTCTTTTATTTTAATTATGGAATGGTCCAAATAATTTACTTTTTGGTCAAATTATTCCACAGTGCTTTTAGATGGATAAATGGTTTTTTATCCAACAGCTAACCTCTGGTCTGTAAGCCTGTATCCGTTTTGTTGTGACTTAGGCTTGGTAGCTTTGGTTGTTGTCAAGTACATGTAAACAAGCTGCAAATGTGTTTTCAGGTGTTTTACATATATGGTAAAATTTTGGTGCCTCATGATAGGCTGTCTGAGGAATGTGCTTTATAGAACACAGCTCCAATCACTACCTAGGTTCAAATCCAACTCGAGCAGATTCTAGTGTGAGAAAATTTGTTGGCTCACTTGTCAAAAGTAATAATTTTCTCCAGGTACTCTGGTTTCTTTCACCATTCCAGAACTGACCTGCCTTGATATGAGTCTTGCCTTTGGCATAAAATTCATGTATGCAACTTATGGTAAAACCTGACAAAGGATTAAAGAAACTTAGGAACATGATCCTACTATCAAAATCTAACAACACATTTAACCACTGCGGTGAAATACGTGCTCGCTACTTAAGTGGGAGGTCATGAGTTCGAACCCTGACTGGACACAAGACTTGAAAGTGGGTAGTGACTGTTCTTTAGACAAGCATTCAGCATTATGAAATGAAAGTCACCGTTCTTTTGGATGGAAACTTAAAATAAATGAGGTCCAGTGTCATGGTAGGCTTGGCACGATAAAGAATCCTGCTGTATAATGCCATCAGGGCAACGCACAGGCAAAATTTCTGCACCTTCGCCAACAGCTGTTGACATCTCGATATAAGTGAAATATTCTTGACTGGGATAATAAACACCATTACTCAACTAACAACACATTAACCCTAACTTGAAGTTCCCATACTACTAATACACATTTATCTTTGGTTAGTGACAAATTGAATTCATGCATCTATGGTAAAAGAACATTATTATTATTATACCAATTTTAAACGAGGAACTATTTAAAATCTATTACAGATCTATATTATAAATCCTGGGGGATATCTGACATATAAAGATATCTTATCAAAAATAAACAAATGTGTCAATAACGACTAATACCTTCTCCAGATAACCACTCAATAGTCCAATTGTTACTTACTAAGATGACAGTTGATACCCATTCTCAAATCTATTCCCCGTTTTCGTTTTTATTAAGTTCAAAACCTCATAAATTTAAAATTTGGGATTCTCAAATCTATTCCGGTTTTGATTTTTATTAAGTTCAAAATTCATAAATTTTAAATAAAACTTTAATTAAGTCACTTATATCAAGGTCTCTGAGGTCTCCGCTTTATCTGGTGAGTTAGCTGATAATTTTGAACTTTGGTATTTTTATTTTCTACATTAAATTTGATTTATAATTTGACCTATGACAAAAAGACTTATAATGTCTAAATTTTTACATATAAATGGCTTTTTAACTAAAACAAGTTGATAATATTTATATCATCTACACCACGGTAAGCTACACATATTGACATAATCATACATGTAATCACAACTGCACAAGGTTACCAAGACCTGCTTTAATAAGGTTACCAAGACCTGCTTTAATTGGCAAAGTAAAATTTATAACACCAAGCAGTAGTTTTTCCCCTATCTAATCATTAACACATGAAAGAAGGGGTTTTATCTCATTAATAACAAGCAAATTTAGCCGATTAAGATCCCCTGCCAGCAGTTTTTTTTTTTTTTTTTTTTTTTTGGTTTTTTTTTTTGTGTGTGTGTGTGTGTGTGATGTACACTTATGTTCAAAGGGCCATAACTCAGAGGAAAATGAGCAAACCAACTCGGGTTAACCATATGCACATCTATGTTGATATTTTGCACCAAGTTTTGTGAATTAGTGCTTCATAGTTTTGAAAACTTAGTGCAGACAAGAATGTCTGAGGGAAGGAAGGAAGAACACTCAAATTTAATTTCCCCCTCTTTCTTTAAAAGACAGGGGATAAAAAGTCATTAAAAACTATAGGGTAGACGTCTGAAAATCTGGCAAACTTGAAACCAATTTCATTTATCAGGCCCCAGATCTCTACACAATCATTTCTAACTACGATTTTCCTCAACTAAAATCTGGCAAACTTGATACCATAATATTTTATTAATTTTTAAGATATCCAGGAATTTAATGTGTCATTTTAAAGATCCTTTGAAGTTTATAACATTTGCATTTAGATTTGTCAAAAAAAATGTTTATTCACATTTCCAAACTTTACTTTATTAAAGTTCAGGAAACATCGAGCTAAAGAATGATTATGAAACTGGGACCTGTCATCCACATTAACATGTCAAAATGTGGAGCCTTATAAATGACCATTTTGATATCACACCTCTTATCAGCCCGAGAGTCACGATATCGGGACTCGAGGGCTGATAAGAGGTGTGATATCAAAATGGTAAAATTATAAACTTTTCATCACATGTTTTTCCCAGTTGACTCTGGGGGTCATCAACTTACTATACTGAAAATCCCAGTATGTATTAAATGCAGCCCGACCTTTGAACTACCCTTCATTGTACCTCTTACACCTCTACGTAATTAGTACATACTTTTGTCATCATTACGTCACTCAAAGGCACAGCCATTTTGCTGATTTCTTTCCCATTTTAAACACGGACCACTCGAAATACATTTTTGTGTATTAAAGGAGAACATGTTCCATAGATTTGATTGAAATAATGATTTGTAGCAACGACTTGGCTCATGTAAGTAAATAAATTATTAATTCACATACCCATCCCATTGAAAATCTAAGAAATATTTTAGATTTTGCTTTCTCATTTTGTGCACTTCAATGTTTTCACTGCCGATGTTACGTCCATACATTGGGGGAACAAACAGGATACCAAAAATTTGTTTAAAATATTAGAAATATTTGTTTAAAATATTAGAAACAGACAGCAACAAGTTGAAGCAGCAAATTAAAGTCTGCCATTATCCAGTAATTTGAGAGGGGTGCGATATCACTTCAAATGAGAAGAGTAGGGATGTGATATCACTTCAAATGAGGGGTAGGGGTGTGATATCACTTCAAATGAGAGGGGTAGGGGTGTGATATCACTTCAAATGAGAGGGGTAAGGGTGTGATATCACTTCAAATGAGAGGGGTAAGGGTGTGATATCACTTCAAATGATAGGGGTGTGATATCACTTCAAATGAGAGGGTGTGATATCACTTCAAATGATAGGGGTAAGGGTGTGATATCACTTCAAATGAGAGGGGTAAGGGTGTGATATCACTTCAAATGATACGGGTAAGGGTGTGATATCACTTCAAATGAGAGGGTGTGATATCACTTCAAATGAGAGGGGTAGGGGTGTGATATCACTTCAAATGAGAGGGATAGGGTGTGATATCACTTCAAATGAGAGGGGTAAGGGTGTGATATCACTTCAAATGAGAGGGGTAGGGGTGTGATATCACTTCAAATGAGAGGGGTAGGGTGTGATATCACTTCAAATGAGAGGGGTAGGGGTGTGATATCACTTCAAATGAGAGGGGTAAGGGTGTGATATCACTTCAAATGAGAGGGGTAGGGGTGTGATATCACTTCAAATGAGAGGGGTAAGGGTGTGATATCACTTCAAATGAGAGGTGTAGGGGTGTGATATAACTTCAAATGAGAGGGGTAGGGGTGTGATATCACTTCAAATGAGAGGGTAAGGGCGTGATATCACTTCAAATGAAAGGGATGCGATATCACCTGGGCTGATATCAACTTGTGTCATTTTTAGACTTATCACATATACAAAAATTGTGTTATTATTAGTTAATAATAATGGGGATTAATAAGTACATGTACTATGAAGTCAAATATTCCAATACACGTAGTTGTGTTATCACAAAAGAACAGAACATTAATATCAAATATGGCTTCAATCCTCAAAAGCCTGAAGAATCTTTTGAAAAGTCTTTATAACGAGACACGAAACAAAATCAAGACAAAACTAATTTCATAGATATAAAATCTTCACCTTTATCTAATTGTATACAAATACTGTATTCAAATGTTATTAAAAATAAAAACCTATTGAAAATTTCAAATTTTGAAATCCACTTAAAATCGGCTGTATTGAAATTTTTAAATTTTAAATTCTGATATTCAACTTCAAGTGACAATGGATTTATTTTTGGATCAAAGATATTCCACCAACAAAGAACAGTGATCTTATTAAAATATAAGCACAGTTTCTATCTCTGATTTATTATCATTTGTACAAGGATTTCAAGAGTCAATTTATTTATAAAAACTCCAGCCAATTTATTTTTAAAACTCCAAAGTTTTAACAAAAATTACACCCTTTTACAATAGGATAACTTACTGATCACTTTACCAGCTAAGTGTAAAATTTGTTATCTGAATGGCTTAAAGATTCAAGTGGACACAAGTGGACAACAAGTGGACAGAATGTATTCTTGTGATCACTTGTATACAGAATAACTGGAGTGTATTCTCGTGGCCATTTGTATAGGAAATAACTTCAAGTGTATTCTTGTGACCATTTGTATACAAAATAAATTATATTGGGTGCAGGTGGGTTGAAGTGTCGGCCATGTGGCAAAATTGTAAAGTTCATGTAAATAATCATTAAAAATATTATTGAAATTCTGGTTTTATAATAACAATTTAAAACAACAAAAATAAAAGTATGGTGTTAAGTGTTATTTTGACAAGCTTACTGTAAGCTGATTAAAGTGGTAAAATAATAAAAGATGGCCATGTATAAAAAGATGAGCATGTATGCATGGCCAACACTTAAAGCTTAGATACATTTCAAAAAAAAATAGTTTCCTATTTAGGTACTTTTCAAAAGAAAAAAATTCAAATTTTAGGTCAGATATGTCATGAGCAGACAGAAGGCATGAAAACAACAATATTGTTAATCTAGCTTAAACACAAGGCTGTTTAAAACTACTAATTCCACAAACACATCACTTAAAGGAAGTTCAACTCTGGTCCTCTAGGTCCAACAAAGACTTTGAAATAATGACTGTTCTTTTGCCAAGCAAGCACTTGGCATTTAGAAATGAAAGTCACGGGTCTTTCATAAGATACCTGAATCTGATGTCATGCATGGTATGGTAAAGAAACCTCCCTGCATATTGCCCATAGCACAATGAAAAGGTAAAAATATCTGTCACTTCACCTACAGCTGGTGACATCCCGATATAACGATATAAATATTCCCCACTGTGACATGAAACTCAATTCAATCAATTTAATACCAATAAGGCCCTGTAAGTCTCGTGTTCTCGGCTTATTAAGGCGCCCAAACAAAGTTTGGCGACTTATTGTTTTTGCACCGTTTCTTATTATTATTATTATTATTATTATTATTTTTTTATTATTCTTCCTCTTCTTCTTCTTCCGGCCATGAACTTGTCCAACCAATTTTTCAAAGACCGTTGGTCCAATCTTTACCAAACTTCACATGAAGGTTGATCCCCATCTTCTTCCCCGGAGGCTGAGGTAAAATGCCCATGGGGTCATTAGGGGAGGGGCAGGAGGGCGGGGTCTTAAAAACAATAATGATCAATTTTGCTATTTATACTATATTTTGAACTATAAAACCATATATATTCATGATCAGTGTCTCAAGATGTACAAGTCTGTATTACAATATTTTCCCGGGGGGTATCGGGAGGGGTAAGGATGGGCGGGGCAGTGTGCTAACTTTTAAACGATTGAGATCCCAACCCATAAACTATATATTTTCTGGTTCTACATGAAAAGTTGAATAGAATGATACTAAAGCAAATCTCAAGGGGTCATTCCTGATGGAGGGTGGGGACAGGCGGGACTTGGTACTAACTTTTAAATGGTTGATATCCCCACCCTAAAACTATTTTCCGGTTCTATTTTAAAAGTTGAATAGTGATACTAAAGTAAACCCAAATGGTCATTCCAATAGGAGGGTGGGGACAGGTAGTTTTAGGTACTAACTTTGAGATCCCCACCCTCAAACTATAGTTTTCCTCATGGGCTGGTTGCTATCATTTTGTTTAAGAATTAAAACAATAAGCGTGAATTTTAATTGTCAAGGATACTTAAGTAATCACTGATCCATATCCAAAAGCTCTCAAGTTAAATATGTTTTTATAAGCAACACTAATGGTCAGTTATCCCTGGGGCATGATTTATTCAATTCAATAGAGTAGCTGCATTTAGTTATCAATATGACATTACATGGGTAAATGCTTGGATTAATTTAAAATCAACACATCATTAGCTCATCAAAACAACAGGTTGTGATATTGGGTATAGGTGATGTCAATCAACTTTGCCTATTGTTTGAATTTCAACCAATTGGATTCATGTACTACTTCTATATATAAAATTAAATCTCAAAATGAAAAGAATATTACAAGTTTAAAATTTTGGGCGCCTTATTTGTAATGATGCATCCATCATTACATTAGTACTCGTTACATCTTCTCTTGCCTAACAGGGGTCTCTCGTTGACCCAGTGGTCTGAAGTGCACCACTGCAGACTACAACACTTTCACCACACAACATATAGATTTGATGCCACTTAGACAGATCCTATTGTGAGAAATTGTTATCTTACAACATGACTAAAGGTCAATGGTTTACCCTGGGTACTCTTTTTTTCAAACCTTGATGAGAACTGACTTCCTCAATATTCATGAAAGAGTCTTGACTGGGTGTAAAACACCATTACTCCACTATACTTTTACTTAATCTTTTATGACCAGGTCTAAGGAATTTAAAATGTTTCCAAAATGTCTCAAACATTTTAAATATATTAATTTTTACAAAGACGGATGTGCTATGATTGAGAAGATACAAAAACACTGCTGTGCAATAGAAGAAGCTATATAATAGCAATCAAAGAACCATTACATTACCAAATATTGTCTAACACAGTTTCAAGATAAATATTTATTAGGTAATACATGCACAATGACCATTCATTCCATAGAACGCAATATTTCTTTTTTAAATATTTAATCAAATATACATGTATATATTAATTTTTTTTTCAAAGAATAAATTTTTTTCCCAATTATAATAAACTGAAAGTTTACTATTTAATCTAAAATTTCTTCAAACTTTTCAGACATCTGTATAGAAATCTTGAATCAAAATACCACAAGTTTTGATTGATAGTCAAGACTTCATTATGCTATCTAACCACAGGATACCTGAAAATTAAAAAAATATATATTTCTGGACCAAAGTATAAAATTATAAAGTTTGTTATATAATACATAGGTAAAGAGATAAGTATTGACACTGGTGCCATCTAGCTGCACTGCACACCCCAAACTAATTAAGATACATTTTATGTAATATCTTGTGTCACGAAAAGGGGGAGGGGATTCATGAATTATGTTTTTCTGTGAACGCCTCTTTCCCACAGTGGAGAAAAAGAAATATGTTATTTTATTTCTAATGGTGAGAAATTCTAATACGTATACTATAGAATGGAAAGGAGTATTATTTCTTTTATGCCATGTCATAATTCTTTCACTCATGTCAAGGTGGTCGGTTCTGGGATGGTAGAGAAAACCAGAGAAAAACCACCAACCTTTGGCAAGTTGAGTTGAGTTGAGTTGAGTAATGGTGTTCAACGTCCCAGTCAAGAATATTTCACTTATATCGAGACGTCGCCAGCTATAGGCGAAGGTGCAGAAATTTTGCCTGTGCATTGCGCTGATGGCATTATACAGCAGGGCTCTTTAGCATGCCAAGCCCACCATGACACGGGACCTTGTTTATTTTAACTTCCCATCCAAAAGAACCGTGACTTTCATTTCGTAATGCCGAGTGCTTGGCGAAAGAACAGTCACTACCCACTTTCAAGTCTTGGGTCAGACCCGGCCAGGGATCGAACCTACAATCTCCCACTTACGGAGCAAGCACTCTACCGACTGAGCTACCGCAGTGGTTCCTTTGGCAAGTGAATTGATATACTTTCTTGCACTAGATTCTGACTACTACAGAAGCTCAGTTGGTAGAGTGCTCACCTTGTATGTGGTAGATCATGTGTTCAAACCCTGACTTGGGTCTGACCTCTCCACCAGATGCTATCAACAGCTCATAAGAATGTTGTAAGAACAAAATATAAACAAAATAGAATGATTTGGAAAATTGAATATTCCAATCATTAAAATTTTTTTTTGATACCGACACATTCTTCAAAATCCACACTTAACTGTAAAAGGACAAAATTGTTAAACAAAAAGTAATTTATTAAGCTTTAATATTTCCATAATCTAAGGTATTTCTTCTAGTAAAGGTGTTATTTTGATAGTTCACAGCAAGTATTCTAATATATACCTGTTAATCTAGATATATATAAACAGTGTCTAACACTTAGTCATCAATGAAAAACAAAATTTTAAATTTCTAAACAAGAACAGACTGCTTTATTAATGTCATTTTAAATCTTAATACTGTTACTAATTCTATCTATAATAGCTGGGTGGTACCTCAGACCCCCAGGAGAACATGCCAATTACACTGTAATATTGTTAGCTTTTTAATCTATCTGAATACCGCCATACAGGGTCATTAATAGGATCAGGGCCAGAAATGATGACAGATATAAAATAAATTATTAAATCAATTATTTACTTTTTCTTCTGTGTTTGTTATTGGTTATGTACTGGTATATGTATCAATAATTCACAGTTGGACACCATTTGCAAGAAATTATATCCATAATCAAACACAAATATACTGGTCCATGTTCAAATCAACAATCCTAAAAGCAAAGTAAAAACTTTGAAACTGACAAATTAAGTTAAACTTCCACCTTGGAAGTGAGGCCAGGTGCTCCAGGAAAGTAATCAATTACTGTATCTGCCACATGTAAAATCAAATTTAGAATCAAAGGAACAAGGAACTACAGTAAAACCTCGTTATAATGCCCCTCGTTAACTTTGCCACCTCGCTTATTGCCACACTATTTTGAAGTCCCAAAATCCATTATGTTTATGTTTTTCTTTATGGGCCTCCCTCGATTTATTGCCAAACCCCTTTATAACACCAAAATTTGACTGAACAAATAGTGGCAATGAATCAAGGTTTTACTGTATATGACATATCAAAAATATCTATGATGAGTTTGGATACAGACTTAAAATCAATATAGTGATGATGGCCATAATTTTATTTTTTGAAGACCCTGATAAGCCTAGGCTTGCAATATCAACAAGTTAACAATATATTTGTAAGCAGCTGATGTTGTATAAAATTCCTGTAATGGGAAAAAGCTTTACTATAGTATAGTCGCTGTGGAACAAATATGCAGCAAGAAACCATTGACAAGGGCGTAGCTGAGCATACGCACATACGACCGTGTGTAATTTAATTTTCTCAAATATCATATTCCGAAATTTAAAAAATAATTCTATGACAACTATCTGAAAACTTGAAAGTAATACAAAATTTAACCCTCGAAACAGTGAAACTATCATAATGAACGACACAATTTATGCATAATTCAGTGGTCGTTCGAATTTCGTTTTGTCGGAGTTTAGTCGAATACCGTAGTGAAAATTTATCTGATTTAATCTAATTTGCTCTTGTAGATAAGGGTCGAAATTCATAGAAAACGCACCATTTTTGTTTTGTTTTTTTCAAAATTTCCTGGGGGGATTCCCCCATACACCCTAGAAAAACGTGTCTATAGTGCGTACATGCACCTTCGACGTATTTTCACGTTTACGGTGCGTAATTTACCAACATGCTCAGCTACACCCCTGATTGACCAATTCTGTTTAAATGTTATACAACAATTTCAAATATCACAAGGTGACAAAATAACATGCCAGCAATGATGTAAACATTAATGTAACTAACAACCTTGATGTACTTTTATCAGACATGGAAGAAAAAACCTCAAAGGAGACATATGAAAAGAAAATGACTCAATTTGTTATCATGATATCAGTGTTTTTCACACTTTTCTTCAAGTTTCATTAAATTTTACAACTGTTAAATATCTCAATTTTTCCAAAAAATAAATTTTGTAACAAGCACTACCAACAACAGCAAGATCATTGTGGTTTTACACATGTGTTTTGGATATTATATGCAATCTGTTATTTTGATAAACATTTAACCATGGTTGATCAGGGGTTATCTACCTTGTTTTATATCAAAATGTTGCAGTAATGTCAAGTCTCAGTAGGAATGGTATGGAGTAATATTATTTTACACACTAGTCAAGATTCTTTTACTTATATCAAGGTAGTCAGTTCCGGGATGGTTGAGAATACCAGAGTGCCCAGAGAAAATGAATCACCTTTGGAAAGCAAACTAACACTTTTATTAAATTTTTAAACACTGGGTGATTCCAACCTTGGCAGTGATAGACATTTTGATCTGAAAGCAAGTACTTAAGACCACTCATTACCAAGGCCCCAGGTATGGCAAGCTATTTTGGTCAATATTATATTGCGATTCTGTTCCATTGAACATTTTTCGGACATCTAACCTTTGATTGAAACCCAGACCTTCCAAACTCGGACAGACAAGATAGGTGTAAATGTGCAGATAAATGACAGATTTGTTGCTACAAGGTTGCCTAAATTATCTATCATCCAATAATTAGTATACTTGAGTATGTAATGATACAGGGACTGAAATTGGCTGGACGTGTCTAGGTGACTAGGCGTGGGAACTGATTGAATCTGTCTGGCTCCTGCCACAAAGCTATATAATAAAGCAATAAAAATACATATAATTACCAAATAATAACAAATGGACACGCTCAAGTCTGTAAGGCTAAAAACAAGCAGAACGTGCTATTCTGGTATAATTTTGGTGTCTGTAGAAGTAAAGACAGTGTATTAATCATACTGAGAATATAGGTAAACAACATTGACCTGTCCGATTGACCTTTGATTTAAATATTCATTGTGCACAAGTAAATTTAAGTAATAGGGTTCATGCATATGATATGAACACTATAATCATGGGCAATGTATATGTGTATTAGCTGCGAATCCTAACACTACCCATGTATTGTATGGACCCTCCTATATGAATATTACTAAGGAAAGGTCAAATGGACAGGTCAATGTTGTTTGACTATACAATAATAATTACATATAGATTATAAATATACAGACAGAAAACATAAAAGTACATAAGATAACAAGATGATATACATCAAATATGGACCATTTTGTTGTCAAACTCTGAGCCAGTTTATAGAGATATCTTGCTGATTTTAGAGGTCATGAGTCTAATCAAAGTCAGAAAATAATTTTACTGATGATTTAGTATTTAGTTTAGTAAATGGAATAAAGCCATTACTTTTTTATGTTATCTGAACAAAAATCATATTTCAGGTCAAAACAAACTTGCACTTAGTTACTAACAATGGTAATTAACTAGTTTAAAAACTCAGGGCACATCCTAATTAGAGAACCTCCGTCAGATCACTTACTGAAGGTAGGCGATTTTCTCCAGACACTTAAGGGTTTTCTCAACCATCCCAAAACGATCCCTTGGATAGGAGTGAAAGAATCTTGACCAGTGTAAAACTGTACTACACCACTCCACCCAAATCAAACAAACCAGGAAATGCCTCTATATACAGGGGGACAATGTAGCATCTAGGCAAAAATATTCCACTGACAATTGTTTTTTTTTTAATTCAACAGGTCTTTTGATCTAGGCTTTAAAGAACCAGGTAGACAGACCAGACATCTGGCAGTCTATATGTGCCTTCAGCATACAGCTTACATTACCAGCATTTGTTCATGCAAACTTTTTATCCCCCTCTCTTTAATTAAAATTTAATTTTCTGACTGAAATATTAAACTACAATGTATGTAAAGCCAAATCAAATATCAAAATCATTAAGGTGGTCATTATAGACAGGTGTTAATGTACTCCAGCCTCAATTACAACCATTTAAACCTCATTTTTACTGAATTTATTCAATCTTCTGTACAGATGTCAACCTGAATTAAACCTACATATCTATTACCTTATTCAGACTTAGAGCTCTCACCTGACAAGGTGTAAACATCCTGCAGATGCAGATTGAAGGGTCATCATTAAGTGATCTGGTTACTATGGTAATTGTTGTCTGATCGCCATGGTAATTACAAAGCCATCAGTAATCCCCCTGTAAGCCTGTCAGCTCTATATATCAGTATTTCTGATGGATGTTTTTTGTTTCCAATGAAGTGCCTTCTAATCAAGTCCCAATGTTACAAAATACAATAGAGACTTCTTTACTTGTCAGGTCCATTATATACCGATACCAGGACAATTAAGTGATATCATCAAACAGTATAAAATTGTAAGGTGTATATATATAGATGTTATTTCAATGTTAAAACCTGTAATTTTCATGAAGACAGAGGAATATTTTTTTTCTTATTTTTCACAATTTTTTTTGTAAAGTCTATTAATTTTAAAATACAGATTTTTTTGATTTTTTTTTTCTTTCTATCCATTTTATTGTGTCTTTTTTCACCTGTATGACACCACAGCTGTTGCCATCTACCCTATGACGTCTGAGGCAAAGAACTGACTGCTGATACTAGTGAAAGAATCTTGACAAGCATAAAACACATTGACTCCACTCCACTCTTAACAAATGCATTTTGTTGTATTTTATTTTTTAGTTACAAAAATCCTTTCAAAAATCTGATAATATATAAATTATGTAATGGGCAATTTTTATTCATTTTTGAAAATTTACAGTCAGCCTAAAGTGTACTGATACATAGGTATATTGGCCAATATGTTTCATTTTATATTTTGTAAGAAATATTAATTGTATGCTTATAATCAACAGGTTTTTTTTTAAAGATGTGTGTCTTTTAACATTTAAGTGAAATGCATTCCAATCTATGGAAAATCACAAGTTCCATGTGCCTTCAAAATATGTATTAGGGACATATTTTGAAGGAGTGCAAATGGTACAATTTTTCAAGCGTAAGAATTTTAAATGTTTTCTGGTGGCTGCCATCCACCATACTTGTCGGCACTTCAAACTTCATCACCTCAACAGTAAAATTAAACCTGTCTGTCTAGAACTCACTCTAACATCTGTACAATGTATAAAATATAACTGGACATCTGACCACTAAACATTCCAGACCTGTCAGAAGTCAATTTAACACAAAGCCCTACTCATTTAACCTTTAACACCAGTAATAAAACATCAAAAGTTAGAATTCCAACTTGTACTCAAAAGTCTAATTTGGCACACGCCACCTGTAGTCTGCTATTTAAATGTCCCATCATGCATTCTGAATACCCATCATGCCTTGTAATTTATGAATGGTTCACTTGTAGCTGGAGAGAAGCCCTTTCTTTAATGATTAGCCTCATCATCATGTTACTGGCTACTGACACACTTATTAAACATCTGACCAGTACCTTAATTGGAGAAAGAAATTCAATCACAGTGTCAAAATTGAATACCTTTGTTAAACCAGGTGTGAAATTTTCTAAACTAAGAAAAGTAATAAATTTGTGGTGTTTATAAATTTGGAATGGGGATAGGATGACCAATCAAAGCTACCAAAAGCTTGGTCATGTTTTCTGGTGTGAAGTGATTTTGTAATTTTTAAAGACTGCCTTCAGCTTTTATGATTGTGAAAGCTGAAACTCTATAAATATAGCAAACTGGCAAAAGGTAGAATTCTTTTGATGCAAAGATGTTATTTAACCATTGAACTCTCTTGGAATAGTGTTTTCCATTGCCATGTGAAGCAAACTGAACAACACACAACTAGCACATTATGTTAAGTTTAGACAGCTCAATGGTTATATTTACATTTTAAATCTTATTTTGGTTTTTAAATCCAGAAATAAATTTAAATCACTGTCCTTTATGACATGCATCTTCAATCTTTGGAAGAGCCAATCTATGACATCATGGGTATAGGCAAAATCAAGAAAGGAGTGATGTCATTTTAGCAAAATTAATGTAATTATAGTATCATAATTACATTTTGTCTCAGAGAGAGTTTCATATTATAAAACATCACAAATGTAAATATATTGTGATAACATTTGAAAGTTTGTGTATAAAGAACAACCAGATTCAATTTTCTAGTACATTTGTATATCACTGGTTTTGGCAAATTTTTTTGTGGTCAAATTTGGAAATTTTAGTTACTTTTCCCCAGAGACAACTACCTGTATTTGGTAGCAATTTATAAGACAAACCAAACCCCTGATCTGTGTTTAGTATTATATCTAAGCATCATTACTAATCAAACCAGATTCAGAGTATGTTTACTTCAGTAAAATGTAGGTATCATCCAGTTTTGTTCCTGAAGCCTTTGTCATTATTCAGTAGTACAGAATTCCCTCCCTTTGATTATACCAAATGTGTGGAACAATCAAAGGGAGGGAACCAGTACTACAGTATTCAGAAATTTCTCAATTTTTAAGGAAAAATGAGACAGCATCTGCTATCTTCAGTAGATTCAAACTGAACAATGGAATATATGATTAACGATAAACACAAAAGAACTGGTCAATCATCATTTATTGTATAAGAAAGAGATCGGTCACATGTTTGCAAACTAAATAAGTGTTCCACCCCTAAATTGTCATTCTAAATACAGTCAATACAAAATTTGTGGAAGGATGTGGCAAGGCATGGCACAATGTTAAAGTACCATACTTTTTTCCATCTAACTAAGTCTGATGATGAGCTAATAAGCAAAAAGAGAAGCCAGAAACCATTGGAAATACTATTTCATGTCTTAACCAGATGAGGGGGAGACATTAAGCTTATAGAAAATCTTTGTTACAACCTCATCTTTAAAGTAGATTTACTGTTATCTGACAAAGACCACTATCTAAACAATAGCAGCTTTATACTGAGAGGAAATAAAACTCATGTCCATTCTGTCCAAGATAATAAGATTGACCAGGAGGAAATTAAATCATAAAGGTTATCTTAAATCAATGAGAGTTGATCATTTTTCAAAAAAGAGTGCAAGATAAAAGAATTGAACTCCTACATTTAAAAGACAATTTACCACTGACTACCAGTATAATTCAGAATGTTTCATTTGTTTCTACATGAATTTATAATTTTATTTTTATTTGTTTTACCATTTTATTCTCAAATCTTCAGATTATTACTTCTTTAAATTGTGTGAAAATCAGTTTGATATTTGTGAAAAAAATTCAATATATCTACCCCAAATATCACTAAGCAAGAGTCCTAGAGTAAAACTGCACTTGCCACCTCACTGAAGAAAGACAAATTATTTTGTAAGGAAATTTTCTTGAAAGAAGTTCACACGTCCTGCATGTTTATGAAAAAAATATTACTTTAAGTTATGAGCTCAGGTCCCAGCCCAGTTAAAGATCAAACATAAATCTGTAATTTACATAGCAAAAATGTACATTACTCCAAGCAGATCACTGCATGGTTACTGCGAAATCAACAATAAATTTCACTGAAGAAATTGACGACTTCCGTTTGCCATTCTTTTGATGGTGATGTCAAGGTTATACAACAAGACAGTTTTATAACATATCCACACATCCATGCGGCTCCATCATAATCCACCATGTCAGAAGGCAAACAGGGGAGGGAATTAGTCTTAATTTACACCTACATCAGTATTAAAGGTCTCATTTACCAAGCTTGACAGATTTAATCGCCTGTACAGATTTTATCTATAATGGTGCCAATCAATGTTCTAATCCAAGACTCCAAGTCTCATACATCAACCTGTCATATACAAGGTCTCAATCCAGGTCTCACCATCATCAGTAAAATACACTTAGATCATGGTAGAGAGAATAGTCAATAAATCAACTACAACAGTGAATTAAATACCTAAAACATTTGACAGTAAACAATTCAATGAATAAATAATAGAGGACAAAATTAAATCAAATATTGGATTGGATTGGATTGATGTTTTACACCCCAGTCAAGATTGGATTGGATTGATGCTTTACACCCCAGTCAAGAATGGATTGGATTGATGTTTTACACCCCAGTCAAGATTGGATTGGATTGATGCTTTACACCCCAGTCAAGAATGGATTGGATTGATGCTTTAAACCCCAGTCAAGAATGGATTGGATTGGATTGATGTTTTACACCCCAGTCAAGATTGGATTGGATTGGATTGATGTTTTACACCCCAGTCAAGATTGGATTAGATTTAATTGATGATGTTTTATGCCCCAGTCAAGATTCTTTCACTTATATCAAAGTGGTCAGTTCACAGCAGAGATGGAGGAAACCAGAGTCACCAGCACAAAAACCACTGACCATCAGCATGTAAACTGACACATTTATGTGGTGCAGTACTTTCAATTTCTGCTTTGTACTTTGTGACTACTAATACCAGTCTCTATATATATAGGCTACATACTAACAATGTCAAAAGTTAAACATCATTAACCACTGAGTTCAGAGTTCATTTGTTATACTGATATCAAGACATCACTAATAATGGTCCATAGCTGAGAAAATACCTTTTTTTCATTAGTGGCCAAGTGGTTCTGAACCAATGCTGGCGATACACTAATGAGAAGAAGGCTAATGTATTAACCACAAAATCAAAGTGTACAAGATTCATTGCCACCATTTGTTTAATCAAATTTAGACATTATAAAGATGGTTGGCAATAAGTCATGGGAGACCTATAAAAAAAGTAAGTCAAGTCATTGAGCATTGGGGAGAAATTCAAATTTGAACTTAAATTTAAACAATAGAACACTAAAAACACAAATTTAAAATTAAATTAAATGTCCCACTTACCGGTAACTAGCAACAAGGGTAAATAAAAACTAAGAAATAGAAATCCAATCCTACTTTAACTATTTGGAAATAAAATAAATTCAGTTCTAATGAAATTGGATTTCAAATTATTTTTCTGGAAAAACCACATTTATTCAAGAATAATGTTAATGGGTGATCATAAAAATATAATTTCATTCATGCTTACAAAATCTGATATTTTGAAGTACATAAATGTTTTTTAACTTTTAAAGATTTATTGACATTTGTCTCATAACCATAAAGAAACGTTATCTAATAATTGTTATCCAATAATTGCCTGAATTCTTTTAAGTGCTTTTTTGAAAATTTGTTGCATCCAGGAATATAGATTTTGTTTGTTTAACTGGCATTGTACATGGAATCATAAAATCTATAAAAACAAAAATGAAAACTCATTTCATAGGATTTACCATAAAACCAAGAATTCCTTATGCAAATTAATTCCATTGAAGGAAACTTTAGTTAAAAGTTACTAAAATATGTTCTAAAATACATTGACATAAGGCCTTGGTTGTAGAGTTGCCCAAAGCACCCGTCACTGCTTAGGGTCAAATCCCACTTAATGTAGATACCAGGGTTGCATCTAGAAATTTATAAAAAGGGGGACATCCCCCATTGCTTTCAGAAAAAGGGGCCATCAATCCCCCCCCCCCCCCTCCAATTTAAAAAAACGGGGATTAAAATTGTGCAACATTTTGAACCTAAATTTCCATAGTTATATATCCTGTAATACTTTTATGTTTAAAATAGGGATGGGTATTATCAAAATTTTTGTATCACGATATATTATGATACGCAGATGCTGTATCACGATACGTATCATAATATATTATGTTAGAACTGAGGAAGGCAAAGAGCCTTTTACAATGTTGAATTCGCCGTTGTCGGCCATGTTGTTAATAACACGTTGTTATGGAGCAAGTTTCGTATCTGGTTTGATAGCTTTACCTATAGTAAAACCTAATATTTATATAAATAGTCCTATTGCACGTAACTCGTCGCCATATTGTTTTGCCTAATTATGTATTCCGGTCAAAGGTCAACGGGAGTTCGGTGGCTTCAGGAACGCCCCCTAGCTATATCAATAACACGGAAGCC
The DNA here is from genome assembly GCA_021292105.1 of Anadara kagoshimensis. Lineage (NCBI taxonomy): Eukaryota > Metazoa > Mollusca > Bivalvia > Arcoida > Arcidae > Anadara > Anadara kagoshimensis. The sequence goes on along the minus strand of CM037870.1, from coordinate 20,802,865 downwards.
CGCGATATTGAAATGATTGTCGTCAGGTAGAAATGTTTGCCCAAAGGTTTTCCGGTAATATCTTTCCATAGATAACCTTTTCGATATATCTTTATTGATGATGCTGTGTTTTTGTAACTTTATACACTTTTAGATTATTTATATTTACCATGAATATTGGGTATTTTTCTACAACTTTTTACATCCTTTGATATTTGTTTACACGATGGATACCAGCGATCAGAATTTATCTTTAGATGATTTTTTACATTGGAGTAATGATGCCCTTGCTAGCTTTTTATCAAAAAGGACTTTCAAAAGATGGTAACAAGAATGAACTTGCCGCACTTTGTTTTGCTGCGTCAAAACTAAAACTACCTGTACTTCAAAGTGAAACTGAACTGGAGACTATAAATAAACAACAATACGAGAATTTGCTTAAAGTAGGATCTGTTGAACTTCCAGATCCACTTAAATTATACACGGACTGGCATGATGAGAAAAGTGGGATGAGCAAGTGGCCCCCTATATTTATAACAGACATTGCCAATTTTCTAATGCAATACGAGTCCAAAGAATCTATTACATTGAGACTGAATGAATACAAAATTGGAAAAGCCTACGAGTACTTTAGAAGCAATTGGCTCAAGGAAATTTTTTACCACAACATTGCCTCCTCATCGGAGTTCTGTTTCTTACGTGCCACCTGTACACCATCACAGAAAATTATGAGCCACGAACACAGTGTCTGGGTGTGTGCAAAGAAAGCTGATGGCAGAATAATGACTGCATACTACTTGTACTGCTGGGTAAGTTTTGCTTATTGAGTATATATATCTTTGAAACCCATACAAGGCAACTGTTTGTCTTGCCAAGAAAGTAGAATGTAGCAAATATCAACAACTAAATAATGGTGATGTTTATATAGTAATTCACTGTGAAATACCCATTAAGTTTTTGGTTACTTTCAGTCCTTTGCTTTGCAAGATAACCAGTGAGAAAGTTATTTGGATATTTACATATCTCATAAAGACAAGATCCTATATAAACTGCATGCCCACAGAAAGTTTAAAGAGTATACCTACTGTACATATTATCACTATCAATATATCAATTTCAGTTAAACCATACTTGGTAAAAAAATGGAAAGCATGTTGTCTGAAGCAACTATCAACTTGGACACTTGTGCAATATCACAATATTGTCTATATCATACTGGTAGTTCAAAAACTATACTTGGCAATCAATTCTGATTTCAATTTTTTGATGCATAGAGACATAATGTAAAACCAAATTAGTCTCTGTTAGAACATGTTTGGTTTTATTGTTTTCACTTATTACATAAATTGACACAAAATTTGTTTATCAAATAACTTGATAAATGATTGCTGTTGTGATTTATCTAAATCATTGATGTGTTGTCAAGTCTATGTCAGTATGTCTGGTTCCTGTCATGACCTGGGGGGTTGCTATCATAGTTTATTTTAATGTTGCAAGGTTATGGAATAATGATCAAAAGGAAAAAAAAACAACACACAAACTAAATATTCATGCTCATATACAAATATTTAATTGTCATTCCAGATTAGGACAAACATGTAATCATATAGCAGGGCTATTATTTAGAATAGAAGCAGCCAACAATTTAGGCATTACTTCATCGACATCAAGTTGTTGTGGATGGAATGTCCCTACAGACAAAACAATCATAGAACCTGCACTAATGAAAGATTTGGTCGAGCTCACAAAGAAATCAAAGCATGGCCATCCAGGTACTAAAATGTATATACGAATTATAAATATAATTAATAGTTGCATATGGTATTTATGTAAGTGACACAAACTTGCAAGTGTTCGTATTGTAAATTTGTCAGTACAGTTAAAATGCATGTATATATTACATTTATAGGTATAAATGTTAAATTTCTGACCTTTTCAAAAAAGGATAAAGTTTAACACTTGAACTTAACCACAGCCTTAAAGTTTAATTGTAAACTGAATATAAATCTTCTATTGCTGTATGCTGATTTTTAAATGTATACAGTAAAACCTTCTTATAATGCCCTGCTAGGTTTCCATAAATTTAAAATAATTAATAGCCAAATTTTCAAAATTTGTGAAAATATAGTCCTTTTTAAAGTATTTTTCCACAAATTTGCTAAAATAGGTTACTTTTTGAAAGAATTCCTCAGAAATTAGTAGCCAATGGCGATTTTGGCTACCAGGAATGGAAACATAGCCCTGGATAATTTGCCACATTTCTTTTTGCCATGCTATCTCATAATTCAAGTTGTTTATTTTTTCTATATGAGCTTCACTCAATTTATCACCAAACCCCTTTATATCCCAAAAATATGACTGAACAATGGGGGGGGGGGGAATAAATCAATGACAATTTATTTAAAGAGAACAAATTACAATTTAAATACTATTCAAAAATTTATTTACATGTATTTTAATTACAGCAAAATCAAGACCAATGGTTGAAAAAAAGAAGAAAGAATACCAAGCAGTTGTGTTTCCAAATAAAGAAGACATTTTAAAATCATTTGTTCATGAACTACAAGACACCCTACCTAGTGCATGTTTTCTTACAGGTTAGGTTAACACTATAAAACAAAAATATTACTCTGTGTGTGTATGTATGTGTTCCCAATGATTGGAAAAAAATCCAGAAGAAATGTTTTAATTTTGGTGGGTCAAGAGTCAAAGTGATACACAAACATCATTTTTCATTAAATAAAAAAATAAATAAATAAATGATAATTAAAAAAATGTACCATATTAATGGAATAAATATCATCATTTAAAGAGTCCTCTAGGCAAATGCAATGTAACTTGTTGCTATGTTCTTTCTATAACTCATATAATCCCTAAATGATCATTAAAGTGTTGAAACAAATCCTAGATTTTCACACAATTGAAATATTTTCCATCTGGTGATCTCTCAAACAATTTAGTTGAAGGCTGCTTTGCTCATAATCAAGAATTTTGTATGTATGTTATTTTTAGATGTTTTATCATTTTTTTGCATGAAAATGTGAAGTAATTATATACACTTGACACAATTTGACACATACAAGATGTTGAATATTTGAATGTTAAATTTGTATCATATTTTTTAGGATTTATCATTCTGATTTGAAAGTTTATATATTCATATAAGTTTTAGATCATTATGAGATTTGTAAGATTCATTTATGAATTTTGAATTTTAGATTTACTAATACTTTTGATATTTTCAGGTATTAAGAAAACTATTCCTTCAACAACAGCAGCAGCAGCAGCTGGGGAAGTTACACAAGAAAACTACAAGAATTATTATATGGAGAAAATTGTTACAGATGCTTGTACTATGACAGGAAGCACAGACCCCAATGTCATTTTGGAACATTTACCACAACTATCCAAAAGTGATGTTGATTGTATATTTAAAAGCACTTTTGGACAGTCTGTAAATCCAACTTGGACTAAAATGAGGCATGGTAGAATTACATCTTCTCATTTTTACAATATTTTTACTCGTGTTGAGTCTCTGCTCTTAAATCCTGATCAGTGTATTAAGTCTTTGTTATCCCATATAATGGGATATGAATCTCCTAATCCCAACATTAAGTCATTAAAGTATGGTAGAGAGATGGAACCCTATGCAAAAGAAGCCTATAAAAAGGAATATTTAAAGCATAAACAACATACTGGTGTCTTATTTGAAGACTCTGGTCTTGTTGTTGATAATAATATTCCATATATTGCATCGAGTCCAGATTTACTGGTTTCATGTAAATGTTGTGGACTTGGTATGGTAGAAATTAAGTGTTGCTTAATTCCACCATGCCAAGTATGCTCAGGATTTTGCAAATGCAAACTTCCAAAATGTTTAAAATGTGATGAGTTTATTCATCTTAGGAAAAATCATCCCTATTATGGTCAAATTCAAGGTCAATTAGCAATCACGAAAAGGGACTGGTGTGACTTGTATATTCATACTTGCAATGGATCTTTTATTGAAAGGATTACCTATGATGATGTGTTCTATCAAAATATGTTGCATCATTTAAAATATTTTTTTACCAAGTATGTCATACCAGAAATATTAACCAAAGACTTGCAAAAACAATTACAAGAGGAACCGATGGAAGTTGATAACCCAAGTGATAATGTTGTTGATGATGTTATGGGTAATGTGTACTTTTGTCCAATCTGTCACTGTAAGATTAGAGAACCAACTATGTCTGGATACAGTCACAGAGACCAGAGTATTGCATGTGATAAATGTCACTTGTGGTACCATTTTACCTGTGTACACATGACAAAATCTAAAGCAAGATTACTTAAAGAATGGGCATGTCAGTATTGTGCATAATAAGTTATGTACATTTATGTGATGATATTCATATAAAATTTCAATGAAATGATTGAAAATTTTCATATGTACATACATGTAGACTGTTTATTACATGTGTAGGATTGACATTTGTATATATTCAGATAATCTTGGTTAATTATTTTTAATCAAACTGTCTCAAGTGTTGCAGTGTGTTTGTGGGGCAGTAATCTATTATTTTTCAGTAGATGCTGTATGTGTTTAAAGTCACATCAATTCATTGTGAAAATGATTTTTGATACGTTTCCAATTCAAAAAGTTAATTATGTTGTGGAATATGTAATTGTTTAATTTTTTAAAATTTATAAAATTTAAACTTTAATTACAATTGAATGTTCTTATTGGTTGAGACATTTATGTCCCTTGCACTGGTGTGTTTTTAGACGTGTTGCATTTTGTACATTATAATTACCATATACATTGCATGGTCACCAATGATTATATAGTATACCTCATAGTTATTGAGAATTTTGGATATGAAAAACCATGAATTATTTGAAATTTTTTATAACAATTGTATTTCCATTAACAAGGGGGTTATTTAAATTAATGATATAATAATAAAAAAAATACTTTGTCAGCCCCTCAGTTTTGGGGGTAAACCAGCTCCTTTCTGATGTTGATATTTTAATACCCTCCTCAATATTCCAGACAATCAAGCATATATATTCGAGAGATATATTCAGGTGTTAAGCTAGGACATAAGGTTTCAGTTTTTTTTAGACCTCGGAATTAGGCTTTGTGTGACCGAAACTACTAAACTTTCTAGCTAGCAGACAACCCGAAGTGCTAAAGTGAAAGGAAGTAACCTGCAGTTTAGAAAATTGGTCATTTAGTTGTAGAATCTATCCTCCTTTGATTGTTGCCCAACATTTTAGTTGACATTTTTAGTTATTGAATAATTGCCAAAATATGATTTTGAAAAATTCTCAATAAATACGAGGTATACCGTAAATCGTTATTGTTTGAAATTCCAAAACACTACTAATAGTCCAGTCAATCTATGAAAAATGGGTAAAACCTCAAAGTAATTGCAACAGAAAATATTTTTAATTTATGTGATTTTTTTTTCAGGAAAGGTGTTTTTATTCACCATAAACAATTTACCCATTTTTTTCTGTAGAATTTGGATTTTTTGTCAATTAAAATTGCCAATAGCATTTTCTATGGAAACAGGGAGATAACTCTGTATGGTGATCTTAAATTTTACACAGAAATTTTCAAAAACTTCAAAACAGCCCAACAGCCTAGAAATCAGATCAAAATTTATACATAAACTTAAAATGAATCATTTAAAACAATTTTAAATGGAGTATGTATACTGAATGTAAAAAAATAATTTAACTTATCTAAGAGCATATTAGTAACAAAATATATTCTGCTGCAATTAGTTTCTGGTCAAACTGCAGATTGACTTGACTATTAATAAAACATTTAGTACTTTGGTAGTGTGGGTAGAAAATTGCATATCCCACAAACAACTTTCAAGATTTTGTCTATGTGTTGACAAAGAGTTATGGGAATTTCATATTTCAAAATCCTGAAATATTTCATACGTCTGATTGCCTGTTCTATGTATATTCTGTGATTGGCAATTTCCTTTGTTTTCTTGACTTCACCTTGTGTCATTTGTGCAACACCTCGACGTGATGGGGGTACCATTAAAAAGGCATTCTGCAGAGTGACTTCCCTCTGAATTTGAAACCTCTGTCCGCTAGAATGACATCATACGGTTCGATTATGTCCAAAAATCCAGAATATGTTGTGATGTGTTTGTCACTAGCACGGCCCCCCCATGTTTCAGAAACAAAATTGAACATGCCTGATGGTGTTATGCTAACAAGAAATTTTCCAGTGTGGTGTTGCTTGTAATCAGACCAAGTTTTTGCCTGAACTTCTAAATTTTGTGGCTTTTCTATAAAAACTTCAGAACAGTCAATAATATGCCTAACTCCTGAATACTGAGAATTTTTAAATTTGAGTGGTAAATTCTCTCTGACAGTTTCTCTATGAGGATTGTAAACAAGTGCTCCAAACACTTCAGAAAGAATATTTAACCATGTTGTGAAAATTCTGGATACATGTGAAGTAGATATATTAAACCTGTCAGCTAGATCTTCATCTAACAAACCAAGTTTTAACTTCATTAGTGTTAGAATCATCTCCTCTCTTGCTGTTAACTTTTTGTTTTCCCTGCGCTTCTTGAGTACTTTATATTTCAGTGGATTGCAGTGGTATTTAGGGCCTTTCCAGTATCTGACTTTATTCACCATAGGCTCGATGATTTTGTAACTTTTATTAAAATGATCAACAGTAGGGATACCAGTATAAAACTTCATTTTCTTATCACTGCTAACAACAACAGAACATATGTTACTATTATTATTTGATTTTTTAACTTTCTCGGCAGCTACCTTACTTTTCAGTGTCATAATCTCAGCTTTCAGTGACTTAATTATGTCATCTTTTTCAAGGCATGGGGTACATTTACATTGATACCCATGATCATGATCAAAGCTAAATGAAGCATTTGTCTCATCTTGGTTAATATTTGAAGATTTGCGTTTTTTAACTGGGATGGAAGTATGCTCCCTCTCTTTTGGTGGTGGTCTGGACTTTGGAATAAATTGAAAGTCATGGCCCATACAAAGAGTAGGGTATGGATTATCCAGGGACGGATAGCCATCCACAAAATGTTTGGAACATACTCTGGAATCAATGTTTGGCTGCCAGTTTGTACCATCCAAGTTTTTACGGTATACATTTTTTACCCAGATATTTCTTGCATATGGATCTTTATTTTCACTTGGAAATGCAATAAGTATGAATGGAGGGTCACATATACATCTGCTTGTTCCAAAATTACACCCATGTTTACTGCACAATATAGATTTCCATTGTTTTAGTCTATATGTACCGTTTGAACAGCCATTAACACAACAGTATCTTTTTGACATAATTGAAAATTATAAGAGCAATAAGTACATAAACATTAAAGGTCGAAAATCACAAAACTCCAATTCTGAACATAAAACTGCAAAATTTTCATGCAAATATTACCTACTATAAACAGGTACTATAGTCTGAAAAAGCACAAAGAACAGCATGAGAAACTGACAGATTGAAACCGTCAATATTTGGGTGTGTCTATGTAGCCATTTGTTTTCTCTTTTAGTAATAAAAGGTAATAACAAGATTCCTATTACTGATGATGGATTGATTAATCCACTGATAAATAATGGAGTTTAACATCCCAGTCAAGAATATTTCACTTATATTGAGACATCATCAGCTACTGGTGCAGATGCAGAATTTCTTCCTGTTATGTGTTGATGGCATTGCGCAGTGTGCACACTGGTATCCTTTAAAGCAGGTTTTATATTTACATGTACATTATATTTTGAAAATAAGTTCTAACAATTCAATTTTTGCAATTTTAACTGATTAGGTTCTGTCTATTTATTGATTAGTATAGGAAGGTTTCACTGTAAATATTTCTGTTGCATTAGCTATACATGTAATTACTTCTAGAAGTACTCATTTAAGTGAAACAATATTTTAACCACCTATTATATAATGTTTTGGTGGTTAACCATCATAAATTATTCAGACATTTGTGGATATTGAAAGTTTAAGACATTAAAAATGTATGTGGCATGCAATGTTGTTTTACTTTTTAATTGAATAGACACCTTTCAGTATATTGAAACTCTTACTTGGTGCAGTATAGTATATTGATGCAAACTTAGGTTGGAAAATCTGAAAACCTAAGTTAAATAAAGTTTAAATAACAGTTATTGTGTAAGCACTATTTTTAAAATGGTTTCTGATCAATTTGTACTGCAGTTTAAACCAAACTCTGATTAAACCAAAATCCTGTTTTAATAAAAATTTTACAATGCAAATAAATTTGCTTGTAATAAACTAATGTCGAGCAATCTTATTAAAAACATAAGACTGGATAGAGACTGAATGCAACACAAGCTATCTTTTTGTTTTCTGATATCATGAGTTTGTATCTGGAATACATACTTTTCAAAGGTGTAAATACAAACACCAGTCAAGGATTTTGAACAAAAAAGTTATACATGTATAATTGTTATGGTATTCATAAAACATGTACTAACATTGCAAGTAACGGTTGTAATTATGAGTTTTAACTTTGTAATTATGATGATTTAAATTTAGTGAGTGCCACACTAATTGGACATAAACTGCATCACAGTTTTTTTAATCAGCACTAGGCCCACTCAATTTAAATCAGCCTGGATCCGACACTGGTATTAACCTATAATCAGTTACTGTTTGACAAAGCATTGTCAAAGGGAATAAATATCAGTTTAGATGTAATTGCCCCTTCTGAATAAAATTGTGAAAATGTTTCAGGACTGAAGCTGTGATGTAGAATGAATTCCATGTTGTCAAACACGGCCTTATAGGGTAACATGGATTTTATTAGTAGTAGTAGTATGATTATTATACATGGTCGGAGTCTGTAGGGCCTTTTATACATGATTTGGGGGTCGTGTGACATACCACGTCCTTCAACCATGTGTTTATGTTCAACCCGAGGGGGGGGGGGGGGGGTTCGGTCTCTAAAGACAAGTAAAATCGAACAGCAGCAATTCATATATATTTTTCTAGTTTAGTTCTCATAAAAGGGACATCTTTTTAAAACAATCCGGTGTCGTTTGAATCATTTAGTAACGCACAGTCAGGATACAGTATACTATCAGAAGAAGGAATAACAAACTTGGTCAGATATTTCACACATTTAACTGAGACAACCGTGAAATTATTGTATGAAACTTGTTCATATTTTACTAGATTATTGTTCTAAACAAAGTTAACTTACTTTTATGCATGATTGATATCGTTCTATTTATCATAAGTCGCGAAATTATCATGCACTTTGTATTTGTTGACATTTCAACTGGTGCAACCGCCATTGTTTTGCGCCTCAAACTCCCGTTGACCTTTGACCCAACATGGCGGAAAAATCGTGCAATAGGACTATTCCAGTCAGTTGAGTTTATAAACAAATCGGACGCCTCTACAGCAGTTTGTGTGTTCATTTAAGCTATAAAAAGACAGGTTACTTGACTTTTAAAAAATACCGGTATTACCGGATCGGATCTGTCATATCCCGATACGTATGTATTATGAAATTGTATTGTGATATACCGGTATACCGATAATACTGCGCACCACTAGTTTAAAACTTAATGTTTTTCCCGACTGATAAATCATTTTTATTGTCATTAAGGTGAAGCCAGTATAGGCTTTCTGTCCACTGATTTATGAAAACATGTGGTCTTCTCTTCTTTGCAGGTGCGCCCGTGTCAAACTCAAGACTCCAAGAGAGCGTCCGTGACATTTTCTGCTGCGCTTGACTCTGTAGACACATCCTCGGGTGGTTGGTCAGTGTTTGGTTGTTCGTCTAATGCAAGAACGCGTTTCTGAAAGAAATAAGTCAGTTTCTGCTCTTTTGTTTTTCCTGCATCCAGACTGGCAACATCTTTGTTCTCAACCAATTTTTGCACACGTAGTCAGTTAGATGTTTTAATTTAACCCGAAAAATCAGTCATAACATGCTTCCGTTCCATACATTTTCGTTAAATTCAGGGGCGATAATTTACTTTCACTTTCAGTTTGGTGCACTTCCGTTCTTAACAACAGCGTGGCAGTGAACACCAACAATGTCAATGTTGTAATTAAACAATTTTAGAGTTCCAAAAAGAAGGAAAAACCTACTAATTTTATTTTCAGTGATTAAAAACGACTCACTTATTTTTTATTGCACCCACAGCCGCGATATATTTGCGGGCATTTAAACATTCTTGCGGGAACATGTACGCGCCCTGCTTTCATTTTTGTGTGCAATGCCGACTTTCTGCGGCAAACCCGCAATGCCGCACCTTAGATGCAACCCTGAGATACTAATATTTGTTGGTTTCCCTTACAGAATGTCATTAGTTTCCTTCTGACACTCAGGATTCCTCCAACATTATAAAACTGACAACTTCAAAATGAAGCAAAAGAATCTTGACTGGGCTTTAAACCACAATGCCCCTCTCCACTCTGTCATTGATATCAAGGTGGTCAGGATGGTTGAGAAAAACAGGAGTGTCTGAAAAAATCGACCAACCTTCAAAAAGGGAATTCTTTCTGACATTCTTTCATACATTATCATTTACCCAAGTGGGTTTACAAAACAGGCAGTGAAAAGCTGTGACCTGTAAAGTGATGTTTTAGACCTTCTAGCCTCCATGGCCTCCTATAGAAGTCCAACAAAATTGATTTAATTGGTCAGAATACTGGATAAGATGATCACCCAATTGTCATCAAATTCCAGACAGATAGACAAAATTGCATACATCATCATAATTACTGGTATTACACCACCATTTTAAATAACACATTAATGTTAATTTATTTCTGATATTTCACAGACACTCGTTAATTAATTAACAACAATAACTGATGAAGTAGTGTTATATTTTCATACTTTGCTAGTAATTTATCAGCAATACATGGTCACACCAAGTAAACTTTAACAACATTCTAGGTGGTCAATTAGTCCTTAAAGGTTAGGTCAAAATACCCCCAGGTCCAGACTGACCATAAAACCAATTAATTAGGCATTACAAACTGTTGGTTTCATCAGCTGTTTTGTGTAATTAATAGTGTCCATCAGATAAAAGAGACACAATACACTGTATATTAATTAAGAGATGTTTTTAACATCTGGCTTTACAAGGTTACAAAGGTAAAACAGTACAAACTGCCCAGAGTTAAACTGGACATCGGGGAGGAGGAGTAATATTGAAATAGACGATGGAAATCAGCTACTAAAAGCATGTACCGGTATATGTAGTTGGCAACAGCCAATACAACCAAGAACATGGAAAGAAATACAAGTCAATGACAGACATCACACCCAAGAACAGGAAACAAGCAAATTATAAAACAGCCAAATGTGACAAGACAAACATGTCAACATATTGTCACTACTGATTATAACATAATAGATTTTGGACAGGTACTAAAGTACAGTTCAACCTGCCTTAAAGGTCACCTCTATATAAGGGCCACCTGCTTATAAAGGCCAGTAAAATTGTATCCAAATTCCTCTTTATTTACAATATTATTTGAACCTGTATATAAAGGCCACCTGCCCATAAAGGCCACTTTTACTGGTTCCTTTGGGTTGCCTTTATAGACAAGATATACTGTAAATGTCCAGTGCTGTGGTTAAATAGTATTGGACGGCCCTCAGACTTACCAGTAACTAATCCTTAATATAAATGCAGTGGGCATTGTGCTCAGGGCAATATACAGGAAAGGTTCTTCATGGTGCCACACCTATTGTGACATGGGACACTGGTTTTTAAGGTCTCTTCAAAAGGACCCATGACTTTCATTTCTAAATGTGGAGAGCTTGGCGAAAAAACCGTCACTACCTATTTTCAAGTCTTGGTCAGACCCAGCCAGGATTCAAACCCAAAACTTTTACATATGGAGCCAGCACTCTTCCAATGAAGCTACCATAATGGTCATTTGAACTACGGGAAACCCACTCAGAACAAGATACTGTAATTAGGGAAATGGTGTGATTTTCAATGCTGCATGATTCCATTAATTTTATTGGCAATCACATTTGGAATTTCCTAATTACATATAAAACATTCTAATAACCAGGACCAGTTGTTCAAAGCTTGATTAGTTTAATCAATGATTAAAAAGTTTGTTGTTTTTTCAGGGTTTTTTTTTTAAATCAATTAAACTCAACATGTCATCAAATCAATAGTTTTAAGACATTTTCTTCAGTCTAACAGAATTCCATTCATATCATTTCTTCAACAAAACTTTCACAAAATAGTAATAATATGTGAATTGAACAAACAACAGGAATCTCTCTGGCGAACTCAGTGGGTAGAACGTCTTGCTAGTATTGTGAAGGTCCTATGTTCGAGTCCTGGTTTAGCTGCTGCATTTTTTCCCTTTCCTGTTACATTTGGAAGCTCGTCTGAACCCTGGGAAGTGCCTGACCAACAAGTTGGTCGAAGGGTGGAACCTGGTCTTTCAATTCAAGGGAGTGGAATAAAAAAAGGAAGGGAGGAATATGGGGTGTCAGACTTGAGAGGTGGCAGGGTTGCTCATTGGGTAAAGCGTCTCGCTAGTATTGTGCAGGTCCCCGACTTGAGTCTGGGTATTTACGCTGCACTTTTTCCCTTTCCTGTTACATCATATACCTTTGGCAACAATATGCAGGTAGGGTTCTAAAGCCTACCATATCAATTTGGGTATCAGTTTTTAAGGTTTTAGGTTCAGTTTTGACAGAATTCCATTCACTTTTTATATCTTTAATAAAAATGCCATAAAATATTGGATATGTGTATTGAACGATCAGGTTTGGAAAAATCAATTGATTAAATTAATCAAGCTCGGAACATAAAAAAGAGGGAAAACAATAATTTCTATGGAAAGTCATCAAAGTGATTACTATATAATTTTGTATCTTTTAACCTGTTAATAAGGGTTCAAGGATTTTATATAGTTCTCCGTACAAAAATAATTATCCATGATTAATGTTTCGGGAAAATATGAAAGAATCGAGGAAAATATGAAAGAATCGGTATCTGCTTATTATCAGTCGTAAGAGGGAATTGAAACATCTTGAAGATCTAGTTAATTATGACCAATCACGATCAATAACTCTCGTCTTTATCCTCAACAAGTTGCAATTAATGCTTAATTTAATATCTTTCTCCGTCAATTCCTCCAGGATCAAATGTAATCAGCGGTTTTATTCAAAACAAACACCCGTTTTGCATTTTACAAATGTGATCCATGTAACAAGCATGTCCTTGAGATAATAGCCATTCTCCACTACACAAAGAGGTGGAAACTACAAGATTGCTTCAAGAAAATATCAATAACATTAATTACCGGTAATGTAACAATTACCATATGCCATGTTGAACATCTTTCACTTATTATTTTTGCAATTCTGTTAAAGAATGTTATCTGGGGCTACATGACAAGTAAAGCAGAAACAATTTCCAAAACTTTTCTAATTAAATTATTTTCCCATTTAAGCATCATTGACAATTCCCCAGCAGCAGTTCAGTCATTTTACGACTAGTTTGACCTTTAACCTTTCATTCCCTGGAAAGTTTCACAAAACTTGTTTAACACATTTTGATTTCTTTCCTATTATAAAGTTACATGTGCCTATAATTTGACATCATACTCAGTTTTCAATCTAAAAGCCTGGGCAGATTAGCTATTGCCCTCAAAATAATAATTTTGTCCTACAAAAAAATTGTCCAAGGACTAACTATACTTTTTTTTTATTTATAATAATTATGCTAGACTTAATTAATATTTATCTTTTCAATAATGTTGACACGATTTATAAAAACATTTGACTTAGCTATACCAGTTTCAGTTTTGATGTCGTCATCCTCAACTTCCAGAATAGGGTCTTTAATGGCTGAGTGGCCTAAAGCGTGTTTACAGCACCTCTGGCAGCCTAGGTTTCATCCTATAATTTTCAAATCCTAGTGCGAGAAATTTTTTCTGTTTGCATGCCCAACACCAGTTTTCTCAGAGCACTCCTGTTTCTCCTGTTATCCAAAAACTAAGCATCTAAATATAAGTATAGAATCTTGACTGGGCGTAAAACACCATTGCTCCACTCCACTGCATGTAGAATTGGGACAACCAAAACTTAACTACAGGAAAACTCAAAGGATCATTGCAAATACTAATTAACAGATTCACAAATGTCACCAAGTAGACCTCAATTTACACCAGTAAAACTCACTATAATATAACATATGCAAAACAGTTTTTTTCTAACTTAAAACCGTTGGAAATTTACAGACTGTTGAAATGCTCCAAATCCATCCAGTTTCAAGTCATAATACCCATATAAGCATTATTTTTGAATAATGTTATGTGCAACAACAAACATCTCAATCCATTTTACTGAATATAAGCGTTTATTGTGATTTAAGAGTCTAGTAACTTACAAGTGCCAATACAGTACATTCAAGTGATCAGATATTCCACAAACAACACAATTCTATTTATGTCTTTTAAATTAAATTTAAGACATACAAGTAGAGCATATAGAAGAGCCCCGAGACTTGTGAAATTGACATTTTAATGCAAGTGATGAAAAATGAGATTCCCAATGTAATTTAATAGTTCCATGTTTCTGGAAATCTTCCTTCATAATGCTTCTACAGATAAACATGCAAAGAGTTCATTGTATAGTAGAACATACTTGCAAGATAAACAAATACTCGCTGCAGTTTGTCTCTGAATTCACCACACTTCAATACAAGTGAAAGAATCTTGAATGGAGTGTAAAACATTACTCAACTAAACTCACTGCATTTTGTCATTAATACAGTGAACTGGTGGTTTTTCTCCAAAGCCATCATGTACTTGGTAGCATCTAACTTCATGGCTGTCTTGATATAAGTACACAGATCTCGACTGGGGCATAAAACACAATTTCTTCACTCTAAATAATTATAATTATTTGAAAACACATTACTGTATGTCCAACTGTGGGTACAAGCTATGCTGAAATATTGGGGTTTGTCACTTTTTCTTGAGATTTCGTTTTTAATTTTTATTTAAAGTCACCTTGGACTTTGTACCTACGTGTGCCCTTTTTTGGCATAGAGAATGTGTCTTTTTACTGGACTCTGTGAGTGGCAAGAAAACTACCTAGCAGCTTGCTATGTGTTCAGTTCTTACTTCAATAATGTAACCTTTAATTATGACAGTCATGTCAAAACTCAATAGTTATTTATTGATAAATGTCAACACAGTATGACACATTTGTATTAACTTAAACTGACAACTAATTAAAATTTTATAAACTTCAAAACTGCCATTTAAAAGTTTGAAATTTCGAATTGACACTTTTTAAATATCAACTCGTGATAATTAACACTCTCAATACTGTTTAATCTTGTACTTAGGTAGACAAAGTAATCTAGATGCTTTAAGAATGAGGTTAAGTTGTAAATTTCCCTTTGTGTACTAACGGCAATGGAGTGGAGTGGAGCAATGGTGTTTTACGACCCAGTCAACATTTTTTCACTTATATTGAGCTGGCCCCAGTTTCACAATCATTCCTTAGCTAAGATTTTCCTTAACTTAAATTTAACAATTTTTGTAATCTCTTTTTTAAACTGCTGATGAAGATTTTTGTCAAAATTAAATGCAAATATTTTAAGCTAGAAGTGACCTTAAAAATGGCACCTTGATTTTCGGAATATCTTGAAAATTAACAAAATTATAAAGATTTGAAATTTTGCCAGATGTAAGTTAAGGAAAATCTTAGCTAAGAAATTATTGTGAAACCGGGGCCTGGTCAGTCAGTTTAAGGATGGTGGAGGAAACCAGGGTTCCTGGAGAAAACCACATATTTTCCACAATGAACTTGACAAATTTTCTCACACTTAGGATTAGGCCTTGTGTCATTAATTTCCCTTTGGCAATAGAAAGGAGTAGAGCCATAGTGTTCTATGCCCTAGTCAAGATTTCTGTCTTATATGGAGGCAGTCAATTAAAGGATGGAAGAGGAAACCAGAGCACTCAGAGAAAACCACCAACCTTTGGAAAGCCGCAAATCATAACATGACAAACTTTCTCATACTAGGATCAGATGTTGTCATAAAATTCCCTTTGTGTTCTTATGGCAACAGTGGGGAGTGAAGCAACATTGTTTTATGCTCCAGTCAAGATATTATTAATTTATACCAGATAGTGGAGGAAACCAGAGCATCCAACAAACTTTCAGCAACTGAACTGAAATTTTTACACATAAGAATCTGCATGCTCAAGCAGGATTTGAACTTAGGCAGTGAAAGGCACTACTGATTTGCAAGTGTGTGTTTTAGACCATAGTTCTCAATAATCAAGACCCCACTAATGGCAATGGAGTGACAGTACAACTCTGGGTTTTGTTTCAAGTCTGGACAGAATAATTCAGAGATTGGTGTATCCGGTACACATACTTTTTAGACAAGTTTTTGCTTATTTTCAATCTTAACAATAAAAAATACAGTAAAGCCTTGATTCATTACAATTGTTTGTTCAGTCAAATGTTGACATTATAAGCATCTTTGTTGATAAATTAAGGGTTTATAAAAGAAAAACATAGAAAAGGTTTTTTACTTCGAAATAGTGTAGCAATAAACCAGGTGGCAATTAATCAAGGGTTATAAAAGCAGTTTTAACTGTATAAAACCTTTTTACTACTGAGCTTGATTGATTCATTCATTTATTCATCCATGAATTCAGTGGTGGATTTGATTGATTGATGTTTTATATTCACATTTAACATTTATTAGGATATCCAAAGCTGTAGGAGAAATGTGGAATGGTAAATGGAAAAGTAAAAATTTGATTCCTTTTCATTTCCAAATATTTGAAAATTACATTGCTTTCATTTCGTTTTAGGAACCCTTTGGAAAAGTAACCAAGATTTGATTTTAATTCTAAATGTCTATTGCTTTGGAAAACTAGTCAGGAACACCTGATTTTGATTCCATGCCAAGATCATCAGGGGAAGTATTCAGAAATCTTTGGTATGGGAAAAAAGTAGACAGATTATGTAGCAATTCAAAGTACTAATTTAAAATTAATGATGCCCATTTTACAACTCAAGAAAAGTAACTCAAACTATATTTGGTTCAATAATTTTCTCGATACACCACTTTGAGTTGTCCCTCTTTAACAATGAAACTTCAATGATTTTTTTTAACTTGCAATAATACTCGATACAAGGTTTTACTTAATCACAGACAACCAGGGATACTTGAAACACAATATTATGACTAAAACCAATACCCAGTTGTTTAGAGCTAAATTACCAAGCAGTTGACATCAATAGAAATCAATGTTCATCATTATATCATTTTTTTTTACATTAGACACAAAGTATGTTTCAGTTCTATGAAATTTGAATCTGTCAATTCATTACTTATTCCAAAACAATTTCACTAATATGCGAAGAAAATATTGAATAACCAATTGATGAAACCAAGCAAGCTTTGAACATCATTCCAGGAATTAAAAGCTTTCCAACTATTTACATTTATAATCAGTCAAGCAATCTTAAAAAGAAAATTTGTGGCATTTTTTTCAATTTAAGCAAAATAATACTTTTGTCAGAAATTACCACTCCACGTCTCACTAAATTGCACCAACATTCCCAAAAGCTTAATTTTGAAGGATGCTAAAGAACCAGAACAATATTCTGTTAAAACACAACTTTGAATTCAAGAGATTTATCAGGTCATCAAGGGACCAATTTGTAATATTTAGATGCAACATTAAATAGTCATCAAGTTCATTCAATTTTTCGAAATTGTCTTGTACCTATACATTTGGGGAACTGTTTAGAATATGGATCTTGCAGTAGTTTGCCCTTCAGATATGTCCAAGTCTGCAGCAGTATGAATCCCCCAAGACCACAATACTGTCAACGTTCTTGTCTACCAACATAACAAGATGTCAATTTCATAGATCTACATGTTGCCTTCTACATCACCATAACAACTGTCAGTCAAGTTGAAATTGAAATCTACCAATTGTTCAGGCATGAAGTCATTATTATGTCAATTTCACTTGAACCAAATTATAAACGAAAATAAGGATCCTTCAACAAACACTGCCCCATTATCAGATTATTGGAAACATAAAATGTGGTAAAAATCGAAAACGGACATTGTGCCAAGACCAGGGTTTACAATCACGAGGAAAATGCGTATGTTAGTTGTGTTGTTTAAAAAAATAAACATAATTTTTTTGAATGTCAAATAAAATCTCGATTTCTTACTTGAAACTGTATGACTTGGACCAATGATGTTGCCGTTATTATTGGATTGTGATAGCACGTGTTTGATAAATCATTACTGTTTTCAATCCATGTCCACTCTCCCGTCGTCATAACATCCAGAAATGGAGCCGATATGGCCCGTTTCCGGATTTTATACATTTTAAGGAAGTATCAACAAAGGTATTTTCTTATATAAACTGAAAGCCGAGATGGTACTTTTTAAAGCATCAGCCATGCTGAATGCTTTATAGCGATCGTTGGATTTTTTCGTATTTAGCGCCGCTCTCATTTCACCTTGACAGCCAATCAAATCCTTCGTTTCGACTGAAATTACGGGAATTTCCATATACGGTATCCCAGGTATGTATAAACTCTAATCTGAGTGATTGGGTCTCCCGGAAAGTTACGAAAGCAATGTTTTCATCATGTACACATGTGCCGATCTGAAATGTATTCATACCCGTATTAGTCCGTAATGGGGTTCATTCACGCGTTAATCCGCACGGCGGCGCTAGTGTACTATGGGGTACGATAAACGCTTGATCGTAATCACGTGAACGTTTTATGTAGAAAATGTCTTATGTTGACATTGTCAACAAGTCTGTTTCAAATACGTAATCAAGGTGAGATGAAATGAATTATGATTATTTAAATAGGTGTCGGCTGTAACCCTATACCAATAGTTTCTGAATGTGACACAGATTTATTCTCAGCGGATGTCAAACATTTATACACTCTATTCCAATACCAGCGACATTTAATACAATACTGACGTATTGTCAGATTGTGCCTGTTCATGTGGTCTCACAATTTTTTACCCGACGTTCATCTGTTCATGTCAACTTAATGTTTGGTTGCACTAACGTTCATTTGCAAATAGCCTAATAATAATTTTGAACGTTAGATGTTTCCCAGTCCAAGGACCTGGTTTGAATATATAAGCCTACGTGCTGTATAGATTTCAAAGGACATAACATACAATTCCATGCATTTTTCTATACAGCCTAGCTGTTTCTGAAAAACCCGCAAGACATATCTATTTTATACATATCCTTCTTAGCTTCTTTTATCAATAATAATAAAATAGAATAGGTTATTATGAAGTATAATAATAATAATAATGGGCATATATCTAGCTGGTAGCACCACAATTCCTTGATAATACATAACAAAATAGTCAATACTGACTTTGCATCCTAATTTGAACATGTTTCTTGTATTGTGGTTTCTGTTTTTACAAAATTTATAGGTCTAGAATAGGTACTGAAAGATGAAATATTGCAGTGTGCCAAACTGCAGAAGCTACATGGGACACAAATTTCCCAAAGACCCTTCACTAAGAATGAAATGGCGAGTTGCCATAAGGCGAGTAGACTCAAAGACAAAGGGATTGTGGAATCCAGGCAATGAAGATATTGTGTGTCACAACCACTTTCATAAAAATGACTATAAAGAGACATTATTAGGTACGAGTCATCATCATTTACTTTTTCAACATTCCTTATGATTTCTTGCACTGTTTGTCATTTACAGATTTTCTTTTTCGGATATTGACAAATTATGTATATGCATGTTTGACCAGTTGTGATGTTATCTATTTTTTTAAACATTTTACTTTTCTTTTCTTTCTTTTTTAAATTTGTTATCCGAAACAAAGGTTTCATATATTTAATTTTCAATATTTATCAACCTTGATTTTTTAAAAAAAAATTATTTGTATCAAAGTTTGTTATTATTGTTTTCAATTTTTGTTGCTGTTCGTGTTGCTTTGTGGTTTTTGTTTTGTATTTCAGAGTCTGAGATTACAGAATGTTGATATTATAAAAGTGAATGCAACTCTTAACCCAGAGTCAATGCACATGTATATCAATACTGGTAATTAATCACAGGTAAAGTGTCATTATGCAAATATTTATATTAAGAAAATGTTTTAAATATTGATCAACTAGATAATAAGATTTGTAAAGAAGTAATTACAATATAGCCACTTATATAGGCACAACTAACTAAAATTGCTAAATGTGGGGATCAAATACAAATTCTGCCATTTCACATATAGCTGTTGATGTCTTGATATAAGTGAAAAAATCTTGACTGGGGGCATCAAACTCCATTCATTCAATCAATCTATAATATTTGCCTAGATGGTGTCAGTACTTTGTACTATAATTTTTACAAATATCAGCTTTGGTATTTAGTTTGCTTTAAAGATACAGTGTATATTCAATGTTTATCTTTTGTAGGCGAAAGAAAAATTTTGAAAAAAGATGCTGTTCCTTCTGTCTTTGATTGGCAAGACACAGAGGAGCCCCCAAGTCCACGATTACAAAGAATGGCAAAGCGTAAAACCAACTTAGAGTTACTGCCAGATGTTCAGTATGAAATGGAAGTTTCTTCAAATCAAATCAATCAAACAACTGTGAAATGAAGACAGAGCCAGAGTCACAGAATCAAGATAAAGCAACACAATCTGAAATGGTTCTTCCTATTAAATTTTCTATTGAAAATTACAAGTTCAACCATAAAATGGTAAAATATTATACAGGCTTTAATAATTATGATACTTTTATGGTTTTTTTTCACTGCCTTGGCCCCAGTGTTAATGAACTAAGCTACCAGTGTTCTCGCATAGACCCTAAAGATCAGTTATTTTTAACTCTCATGAAACTCCGTCAGTCTAAAGAAGATCTTGAACTATCACATTTTTTCCAGATTTCTGAAGCAACAGTTTCCAGAGTAATTGTTACCTGGATAAATTTTTTATATTTCCAATTAAAAGAACTAGACATCTGGCCATCAAAAGAAATTATTCAAGACCACATGCCTGCTGATTTTGGACTTAAATTTCCAGATACCCGTATAATTCTTGATGCAACAGAGTTACCTATTCATAAACCATCGGATGTTAATTCTCAGTCCATTACCTGGTCATCATATAAACACAAGAATACACTGAAAACAATGATTGGTATAACTCCAAAGGGAGCAGTTTCATACATTTCAAAAGCTTATGGAGGCTCTGCAAGTGACCGCCAAATTATAGAAAAATCTGAACTGTTAGATACATCTAAAAATCTTTTCACAAAAGGTGACAGTATCATGGCAGATAGGGGACTTATGGTCCAAGATTTGTTTGCTGCACAAGATGTTCGAGTAAATACACCAACTATGCTGAAAGGGAAGAGTCAGTTAGAGCCAGAGGAAGTGGTTCATGACCGCAGGGTTGCTTCAAAGCGGATTCATGTAGAGAGGATTATAGGACTGTCAAAAGGTTTTAAAATACTTTGCCACCCACTTCCTCAGAGTAAACTCCATCTTGGATCAAGAATTGTTTATGTTTGTTTCGCAATATCTAATTTTCGCTCATGTATTGTTGACAACATGGCATGATGATTTAAAATACTTTGTCAGTTTGCTTAACAAAAGTTGGTGCTTTCTTTGAGTACTCCGGTTTCCTCTATCATCCTGTAACTATAACCACCTGGATACAAGTGACAAAATCCTGACTGTGTTATATAAACCAATAATTCACTCCACTTGTATGTTTTAGAAGATGTCCACTGTTACTGACAATATGAGTCTGAAATATTACCAAGTAATTATTGTCCATTTATTACTCAACCAGTATAATCTACTATTGAAAACAAGAGAACAACAAACATTTTCTTAATATTTATATTGATGCAGCAATATATGGCCTAAAGTATTTTTTGTAAAACAATTCCAATTTTGGTACCAATGAATTATTACAGAAATCATGGTCAATGTAAATTTTCTGTACAAATAAGTCACAAAAGGTATATACAATAAAATAACAAACTTCTCTCCCAGATACATACAGTTGTCCCTGAACCTGGTGATAATAGGACGAATGTTGTTTCAGTTCTATTTTTCCATCTACAAATGTCAAATAAGGGAAATTTTTTCCAGGTTTTATAGTCATCTCTCTTCCCTTAAATGGACATTTTACCTCTACTATTTCAGTTGGACTTATAATACCATCGGGAGAAGCCCCAAGAAACGGTTTTGTATGTGAAATAAAAAACCCTGATGGGTTTATTTTCAAGCCAGTTTTTTTCTCAAACTGTTTTAAAGCCTTGGTTTCATATTTAATGCCATGAAGAATGGCCTTAGATTTGATGTTACTGCTAAGTAATTGTTTACAAAGCTTTTGCATATTTCTTCTGTTGGTTGCTTTGCAAATTTCTCCGAAGTGAGAAGCAGTCACCCTCCACTGTCTCTGAACAAACCATGATTTACACTGCCTTTGTTTTTTTGTCAGTTCTTCAATTTCTTTAATTTCATATTCAGTTACCTGTTAAAATATAGAATTTGATAAAAATATATGTGCATATACAAACATTAATCAGCAATTTTCATCATAACATTATATATGTACAGTACTTTAAATGATATCTACATGTGCATGCACAAGATATTGTCAGTTAAACAAAGGGCCACAACTCTGTCAAGTGAGACTGTAGCATAAAAATAAAATATTTTGCAGTTTTACCATGTTCTAGATGCCATATTGACAGAAAAGTGGATTTTATTTTAACTGAAAAGGCAATATGTACCGGTATATGAACATGTTCAAAAAAGATTATTTTTTGTACACTTTTGCATTTAAGCTTGCCTTCAAATTTCAACATGTTATTTAAGCCATGGTGATATTGTGTTGAGCATATTAAACCATAATTATAGCAACACTACAAGGTTTTATATTCATTGTTAGATTATACTATTAAGCTATATGCAAAAATAAGATAATTTATTTTGTTGACTAGATGAATCATGGTTTTATCATTACCTTTACAGCATCATCAACCCAGTACTCTGTAAATGGAAGGGAGCAGTAATCATGGTCCTTGACAGCTGCCTGTAAAAATATTAAATTCCAGTATACTTTTCATAAAAAAAATCAGTATAAAGTGGAATTAGCTCACCCAACTCACTCTGAGAGGTCTGTTCAAATGAGACAGATTTTATAATGGTATAACCTATTATATTTGTTCTGTTTGACAAGTATTTGTTTTAAATTGTTTATATTGGTCTCAGTGTAAAAATCACTTTAAAATACATAAGACTATTACATCTTAACTTGAAAAAAAATCCTGGGTGTCAGTTTTACATAATTTCTTTGTCGAATACTTTTCATTTTTTTTTTAGATAGTGCTATTCATTTTTACATGTATATATATATTATTGCATCTGCACCTGAATATCTGCTTTCTGGTATAAATATCTAAATGACATGTTAGATGATGTTACTGCACAAAAGTTTGTCACTTGGTTCCTAACAAAGTCGTTATAACCAGCCATATTTCTGTATTTTTGTGGTCTTGGATCATCAAGGAATTCCTCTGTGTCTTGCTTCTTTGTAGGGATATCTTCTGCCTCAACTGCTTCACCTAATAGTAAACCGAAATTAAATCATTATTAAACCATTTTTTATATGCAATTTCAATATATATTCATATTTTCAATATACAAATACAGGATACTTGTAGTCTGATAAAAAAATGCTTTAGTGTCAAGAATTTATAACAATCCAAATGAATTGTAAAATAAAATGACATAATTTAAAACATAATCTCTATTTAATGCATTGTTTTAGACAAATATGTTTTTGAAGTATATATTTAGTGATTGTGTTTGCCTAAAATAACTAACAAATAAAGGTAGATTCCCCTGGGGAAAAATGACTAAATTTTCCCTATTTGATCACTAAAATGTTCAGAATGCAGTGATTTACTGCAAAACTTATGGTCCAGAATAAATAACAGTGAAAATTCAGAAGGTAGTTTTTTTTTAAAAAATGTAACAAAATTATTGATTTATATGTAAAAGTTGAACAAAACTTCATAGCCCCCCTCCCTATTAAATTTTAAATATAGATACCAGAGTAGAGACATCTAGGTTTATGGAACATCTGTAGGCTATCTGTGCAACTTTTTTCAACTTCAATATCACCAGTATTTACAAATTCCTGTAACATCAACATAACTGCAGCAACATGCTTGCATGTTCCGTGAGGACCTTTTCCTGAGGGACATTCACAATGACTGTTCATTGGATCACCTGATGATTTTTCCAATTTTATCTTGTAGTTGTATGTGACCTTAAATGGAAAAAAAGATCATTTTCATTTTATATGACATTGTATAAAAAACACAAGGTTTACATGAAATGCGTAAAAGATAGTTGTCATAATTGTTGTCTTCAAACCACCCATACACTGGTAAAATTTTTCTATGATTGCTGGCAGCATGTTCTTTTACATTACATCAGCATTTTGTTAGCTTTTCAGAACCAGATCTATACACAAGATATACATAATGTGATGCATGAATTAGTGCAAGTACATGTATATTTCTGATTTGCTTTGTAATGGCGATACTGATTGCATTTTTTTCAAGAATGCAAAAAGATTGGTCAATGATAATATGCAGAACATTTCATAATACTGGCACCAAACTAATCAGTACATGCCCCTTTTTCACATGTGGTTCCCTGGGTCAAACCCATGCGATTCATCACATTGATCTAAAACAGTCGGACAATTTTTAATTTTGAAATCATAGCAATATCAATAATTTAGGACTTTCATGAATACATGTAGTTAGTGACCTTTTATAACCTTTGCATTATTTTACCTTGATAAAATTGGATAAATATACCATTAATTTTATTTTATAAATAAATAAAATTTTCATAAATATATTAAATTATTTAGTACTTTCACTTCAGTCCTAAATCTCTAAACTAATATATATAATATAATAGTAACCTGATTTTTCATAGAAGCAGCTACTATGCCTGTCAAATATATCTGTTCCTTTATCTGTACTGAACAAGCCAAAATCCTGCAACCTTTTAACAAAGCTGTCCCCTTTTCCATAGCCTTTATATCACCTGTACTTTGTTTATCTCCTGTGGGAAATAGGTTGGGAGTTGGAACAAATACATTTAATATCAAGTACCTGTATATCAAATCATTTGTTTTCATTCCACTGAATCTTGTGAAAATTTTATAAATTCAAGTCATTATCTGTATTGAAAATATTATTTAAAAATGTGAATTTATTAGACCTATTTGATAAAATAACATATCATATCAAAGAAAAGTTCAATAAATTCAATGAACATGTATTATTTTTATTGTTCTTTATTTGTTAATTAATTGAAAGGCATATTATTTAAGAAATAATGGAAACTTATATATTGTGTATGTCATTAAATAATGAATACATAATAATCTGAATAAAAATACCTGCTAGTCTGTATAGAAAATAACTTTCTATTTGTTCAAGAGTTATCTTTGGAAAAATCAGCCTGTGTTGAACACATAGCTGCTGGAAACCAGATTCAGGCCATCCTACATACAGAGGATCAGGCAGAATGACTGGAGGCTCTTTAAAGTCAAGATTTCTGTCATATGCTTGAAGCCTAGATAAGATGAAAAGAAATAATAATAAGATAATAATGGCCAACTTAGCAAAAACAACAAATAGCTAATGTGCTACCAAATGTTTGAAGATATTTTTTTCAAAAAGTTTTATGAAATAGAGGATAAAAAATTAGCACATAACAACTGGAGTGAGTGGAATATGGATTTATATCCCAGTCTAGATTATTTCACATATATCAAGACATCACCAGCTTTGCCTAAATTTGTAAGTTATGCAAGGAAATAGGTGGTGACAAACATGCCTACTAAACAAATGGTCATTGCATGCACGTTTGATCCAAAGCACATACACACACTGTGACACATGCTCATCTTTATTGAATAGACTTATAAGGTAAAATTGTACACGGAGAAAAAATAACCTTCATTATAAATTATTCCTACATATGTTTAGGATAGAATCGAATCACCAGTGCTTAAAACTAACACTCGGTTAGTAACTGTGTGTGTGCTGTATATATACATAGACAGCTAAGTATCCTATCGTGATGACTAGGTTCAGAAAAGTGCTCCAGTGTGTTTTATTGAAGTGTTGGAAATTTTTTAACCAGTTCTTGCCTTGTATTTTCAACATTTTCTGTTATGGTACATATATAGTGCTACGAGTGTTGGAAAACGTAACCTCATTCACAAAAGTTGCCAGTCACGCCCACTCACGGACAGGCTGTTATTTCTTAGTGTTTATTATTACATGATGGGCTTAAACTGACTTAAATAATGTTATTTACTAACCTTTCTACAAGATCTTTTTTCTTCCCGGAGACACGAGCACCTCTTTTTGCCAGCTCGGTTTTCAGCGTTTCAACTTTCCAGGTTGAATATCGCGGCGGAGCCATAGTTTACGTTAGAAACCACGTCAAATCTCGCGACGTTACACCCCATAGTACACTAGCGCCACCATCGACGAGAAAACGGGTGAATGAACCCCATTGTTTTTGCTGGATATATATTTTAATTCTTCACTTTTGTATGATAATTTTAAGATAAAAACCATAAAAATCCATTAAGTATACGCCCATTGGAAACCAACAAAAATGACGATCTTGTCACTTCGCGCCGACGTTCTTCTTTTTGACCTATAGTGCTGTACATGTGGTTGTTTTACAGTCGCCGCCATATTGGATTTTTTTAATTTACGCAAATAAACACAAAGTATGCTCATTAAACAGTTTTTAAGTTAAATAACTTTAAACATGAATCACATTTGATGATAAATTATATATATTTTTTAAAAATTGATTGTCAATAATATTTCGTGTTTGGGATATCCCGACCTGGTTCATTAATATTCATCATAACGTCACGAGGATTTTCCAGCTTTCATTGGGTATTAAAATTCATTCCTGTCAGTTTGCCGGTAGCGAAATTATGCATAACAAAAAGAAAGAAATCAAAGATTATTCCCAAAAATGTGATACGAAACTGAAAGAAGAAGTTTATTTACAAGTTATTGGCTATGTTGATAAATCGTTTGTGACTCGTGAAGTTGTGTAGGATATCGATACCGTAGTTCGTATGCAAATTAGCCATGTGTTTGGGCATGCCTGCATTTGACACCCGATGCCCCTGCTCAAATGTATTCACATAGCGTAGTGACTGACCTTTTAAGTCCAGTTCACTCTTGCCCCTTTTAAAATGATCATGACACCCTGCCCTTTTCAGTTATCAGTTTAATATAAAAGCGACATGCTTTATTCTCGAATCTCTGCTACATACTTCCGATCTTCCGCACACTCCACTTCTCACCATATGTCTTCGAAGACAGACAATTTCATCATCAATGTTCATTTAAATACCCTTAATTTCCAGTTGTTTATTTTGAATCAACAAAATAAATCGCAAGAAAGAACAACTTGAAATCAAAATCTAAACAAAACTGAAAAAAAAACGATGTTTTAAAATTTTCAGATAAAATTTATTTACCTTGTTACAAGTCCTTATTAGATCGTTTTTACAGTGGATATCCGATTAAAGTTGTTGTCAGTAGTTTAATCCATGGTTTTTACAACCTTTAAATTCTTTTCATGAAGCCATATTACTTTATTTCACATAAAATGTGGCCACTGGACATGGAGGAAAACTGAAACAAAACAGTTATTATGCTTTCTTAAGTTCTTCCGATTTCTAGAGCACCGTTAGTGTAGTAGAACAGTAACTAAGGGCGGGAAAATAGGGTACCAATTTTGTGAACTCACTCCTCTTACAGTTTTCAACCAAAAACCTTGAAACTTCACAGAATGTTTCTATATATATTGCAGATGTGCACCTGACTTTATGGAAATATTTCAAGATTTTTTCCTCATGTTTCCAGACTTTGAAACTTAGTTACTTTTTAGCAAGTATTTGAATGGGGGTACCTACTTTGTGAACTCAACTCCTCTTACAGATTTCAACCAAAAAACCTTGAAACTTTACAGAAATATATATATTGAGGATGTGACCTGACTTTATGGAAATATTTCAAGATTTTTTCCCCCATTTTTCCAGACTTTAAAACTTAGTCACTTTTTAGCAAGTATTTGAATGGGGGTACCTACTTTGTGAACTCAACTCCTCTACAGTTTTCAACCAAAAGCCTTGGAACTTCACAAAATGTTTATATATGTATTAAAGATGTGCACCTGACTTTATGGAAATATTTCAAGATTTTTTCCCCCATTTTTCCAGACTTTGAAACTTTAGCAAGTATTAGAATGGGGGTACCTACTTTGTGAACTCAACTCCTCTTACAGTTTCTCTTAGATTCAAAGTAATTTTATTGTAACATTTTAGTTGTCTAAATAATAATCAATTTATTTTCAATTAATCATATTCAGAAATATTTCCCCCTTTTGTACACAATTCTTGTCAACAAACTTTTTTTGAAAGAGACAATTGCCTGGACAACTTCTGTAATTGGGAGGTACAGATTATTAGCTTATTGCGTCAGGATAGTTTATACCAATTCAGGCTTTTGAAGCTCACTTGGACAATTTATATATATTCAACAATAATTTTAAATACATTTAAATTATTTCTAAAACAAAAGTTTTATTTTTATTTTTATTTTTTTTTTCAAATTAATTGTGAATTCAATGAATAAAATTAATGACTTCAACAATGGTTAATCTGTCAATTGCAAGTCAAGGGAAATAGCTAGTCATGGTGAAAGTTTTTTTTGTGATGATGACACTATGTCGATGATGATGTGGCATGATGATCTGGTGAAGATTATGACATTAATATTGATGATGATGACATTCGGTTCTGCTGCTGCCGATGATGATGATGATGATATGACATGAGGAGATATAATGATGATGATGATGATGATGTGACATGAGGAGATATGATGATGATGTCACCATGATGATGATGTGACACGAGGAGATATGATAATGATGTTGATGATGGCGATGGCATGAGTTCTGTTGATGCCGATGATGATAATGATTATCGTAATGAAGAAGATGATAGTGATGGTGGTGATGAAAATAAGCTCTGCTGCTATGAATGATGATGGTGATGATGACGATGTGACTTGACGAACTATTATGATGATGATTATGATGGTGACATGAGTTCTGTTGCTACCGATAATGATGATGATGGTGGCAATGATGACATTCAGTACTGCTGAGCACTGCCGATAGTATGATGATGATGATGATGATGATGATGATGATGATGATGATAAAGATGGTGGTGATGATGATGGTGATGACATTCAGTTCTGCTGCTGTCGATGCTGATAATAATTCACGATGATGATGATGATGACAAAGCCAATGTCTTCATGCTGATGATGTGACATGATGATGATGATGACATTCAGTACTGCTGCTGCTGATAATGATGATGATTATCTGACACGAAGAGCTATGATGATGATGTGACCATATTAATGATGTAACATGAGGATTTCTGAAAATGATTAATATAATGGTGGTGGTGATTGTCATGGCATGGGTTCTACTGCTGCTGCTAATGACGGCGACGATGATAATGATGATGATATCTTCATGTTGATGATCAAAATGTGATATGAGGAGTGATAATGATGATGATGGTGGTGATTACAGATCCAGTTTGGGTTTTCGTCCAGTCATCTGCGTTTTAGTGGAGTTATGCCCCTTTTACTTTGTGAATTTTATCAAAATGATGGTTTCTCTGGACTTTTTTCCGTTACGCTTGAGATATTTCACTCAGATTTGGGGTCGGGTCTTTAGTAGCCTCTCTTGGTTTTTTAAAAATTGAAAATTTATATTTATGCGAATTACTTAGTTTACTCAATTGATAAACATTGCGTGGCATGTCCATTTTGACCATTGTAACATATTTATATGTTAGAACCTAACAACTTGCATAAAAAGCAGACTTGTTGTTAGAAGCTTCCCGATCACAGTATCTATTATTTGCATGATTTTCATTTGTTACTGATTCATTAGACAAATCTCAGTTTCAAGTGCACATTTTTTTTTATCAAATTGCTCAGTTTAGCTGATGCTTCAGTACCTTCAGTACTTTGATTTAAATATAATAAATGTTTGAACGAATATTTAAATCGTTATTTCAAATTACTAATCCGTTATTTCAAGACGTTAAAAGATCTCCACCGCTTAACTATATATTTATATTCTTGATCGAAGCTTGAAAATGGTGATTGGAAAGAAAACCAGTCCACAGAGGTCATACTCCAGGGGTGGGGATGGATGGAGTTAGCAACCACTTTTTTATTGTGAGATCCCCACCCCTAAACTACAAATTTTCTTCTTTATGAAAACTTAAATACCTCACCTTCACTACCTCGTCTATCCTCTTCGTGCCCGCTCCGGGCAAATAAGACCCCAATACACCTTCTCCATGATGTTCTGTTGTTGACAGCTGTTCTTACTGACGCCCAGCTCTTCCATCTCTGTGCCATGTTGCTTTCGGTCGACATATTTACCCCTTTCCTTCTGGGTGCCATGTTATTGTGGTGATACAAATACTGCTGTTTTCCGTTTCAAGTACATGACAAATCCATATCTACTTCCTTATTTTTATTATTTCATTTGCTCTTTCTGTTTTTGTTCTGTTGTGAAGTTCTTCGTTTGAAATTCTGTCTGGTCATCTTACCCTCAGGAATCTTTTTAGGCATCTAATCTGCACTGTATCTATTTTAATCTTGTCCCTCTGTAATTTCCCATGTGTCGCTTTCATACAAAAGCAATAGCAGGACCAAGCTGTTAAATAGTTTAAATTTTGTTAGGATGGAAAATTTTGATGAGCTCCAGATTCTTCTATATCTTCTAAATTGTGATTTTGCTTTTTCCAGTAGGTTGGAAATGTTTTCATCAGCTCCTCCTTTAGTTGTTATCACCCCTCCAAGATATGTAAATGTTTGTCTTGTTCATCAATCTTAACTGACACTTTTACATCTGTGTTGAGTCTCATCACTTTTGTTTTCTTTACCTTTTATCTTGAGCCCAACCCGACTTGCATTCTCTTGTAGCTGTTGTGTCTTTTGTTGAATGTCCTGAAATTTTGATGAAAGTAGAGCAAGGTCATCTGCAAAGTCTACTCTTCGAGATTTGTTGTAAATTTCCTTGATTTTTTTTATTTTCCTTCTGTGTTTTTTTTTCAAAACAAAGTCTATCACAAATAAGAATATGAAACCAAAAGTTTGTTTGAATAAATGGTATCAATTAATCATTTATCAAGTGGAAGCACGTGGTCTATTGGTTAATTAAGCGTTGGACTCATGATTCGAAGGTCGTGGGTTCGATCCCTGGACCGGGCGATGTGTTGTGTCCTTGAGCAAGACACTTACTTTCACGTTGTTCCAGTTCACTCAGCTGAAAAATAAATGAGTACCAGCAAAATGCTGGGGGTTAACCCTGCGATGGACCGGCGTCCCATTCAGGGGAGAGTCTTGTACTCTCAGTCGCTTAACGCCACCGAAACCGGGATAAGATCCGGCCTGATGGGCCTAATGGCTCGGGACAGACTTTAACTTTTAATCATTTATCAATGTTGTCAGGTTAAATCCTGATATTATGTCTTATGTCCGGTCTGGCTCCAGTTTCACAATCATTCCTTAATTAAGATTTTTCTTAACTTAAAACTGGCAAATTTTGACGACCTTTTGTTGTTTAAACAAATAAAAAAATCAACAAAATAAGAACAAAGATGTAATAAGGTTAGAGAGACCTCAGATTCATGAATACTAGTATCTAAAAAATTAACAAAATCACTCATATTTCAAATTTGCCACATTTAAGATAAAGAAAAATTTAGTTAAGAAATGATTGTGAAATTATTAAGTGTTTCGTATATATGAATTAGTAATTTAAAATAACGAACTGGTAATTTGAATAACGAATAGGTAGTGGGGTCGTGGGCAGAGCTATATGTACAGTCAAACCTGCTTAAAGGCCACCTCTATATAAAGGTCTATTGCTTATAAAGAGCAGTAGAATTGTATCCCAATTGTTCTTTTTAATAGTATTTGAACCTTTATATAAATGCCACCTGCTCATTAAGACCACTTTTCACTGTTCTCTTAACCGATTTTTATACAGGTTTGACTGTGTACTGACTTTTAAACGGTTTTATCACCGCTAAATCGTATATATTCTTGATAAAAAAGTGCTTCAAAAGAAAAACACGAACTGTGTTCACCATTCTTTAACATATATTATGGTAGTAAAGAGTTATGTGGTATGACAAAACTATGAATAATTTTAATTGTATTTTATCTAATATTTCAATAAATCGACAACAATGTGATGCAATTAATAAACACAAAAATGGTATGATTTTTTTATGTTTACACCTACATTAAGTATAAAATGAAACACACATTTACAAAGTAAATTTTAAATGAATTATTATACGACACCACGATGAAGTGAAATCGGGTATCTTTATATAACACAACATTGCGTGACGATGACAAGCAACATTTCCCGTGCTGTTCTTAACAGAATAGTGTAGATGTCGGAGAAATCTCCGATGTCGAACGGGAAGGTGGTTGAGTATTTCCGTGATGGATATTCGACCACTCGCCCTTACCGGGGCGCTCTCTCAATTCTAACATCTCTGACTTTTATCCGAAGTTTCTCATTTCTTTCTGTTGTATTGTACAGATGGTGTTCTATTGCATGCAATAGCCATCATCTGCCCCTGGACTACGGTTGTCCAGTGGTTAAGGCATTAGCCTTTTACCATTAAGGCGTCTATGGTCCAGGGTTCATTTTCCCTGGCCACGGTTGCCTAGTGGTTAAGAGCATAAGCTTTTAATCACAATGTCTCTTTGGTTTTGCACCACTGCGGTAGCTCAGTTGGTAGAGTGCTCTCTCCGTAAGTGGGAGGTCGTGGGTTCGATCCCGGGCGGGTCTGACCAAGACTTGAAAGTTGATAGTGACTGTTCTTTCGCCAAGACCTCGGCATTACGAAATGAAAGTCACGGTTCTTTCGGATGGGAACTTAAAATAAACGAGGTCCCGTGTCACGGTGGGCTTGGCACGCTAAAGAACCCTGCTGTATAATGCCATGAGAGCGGCGCACAGGCAAAATTCTGCACCTTCACCTATATATAGCTGGCGACGTCTCGATATCAGTGAAATATTCTTGACTGGGGCGTTAAGCACCATTACTCAACTCAACTCTATGGTTTAGGGTTCAACTTGGTTAATGACAAGGACCGTTGTACTATTGTCGTTGGCTTTAACTAGTTGTTTAGATAAAGTCTGCATGTCCGTTGTTAATTTTAATTTTAAATGATGCATGGCAATTAGATCAGAAGTTGCGCACCACATGGAACATTGATGCAAAATTGATGGTGCGATGTAAAACTACCGACCAACCATCCTCTTTCCCTTGGAGTTGAAGATCTCTGAACTCATTCGTGTATAAATCTTTATCAATAATTCATCATTTGGATGTTACTGGTTTGTATGGCTCCGTTTTCCGTATGCACCACAATATCTCCGCGTGCGCGCGTGTGTGGGTGTGTCAGTGTTGCGGACCACAACATCATGTACGTTTGCGTTAAGTGTGTGTGTGTGTGTGTGTGTGTGTGTGTGTGTGTGTGTGTTTCTGTTTAGTATCGCAATGTGTATGTTTGTGTTACGCACGACAATGAGCGTGTGTTTACGGTGTGTATTTGTGTCTTTTATCAACGCGTTGTTTAATTGTCCGTATTTCTCTGGTCTAGTTTAACAGGTCATTAATCCTAATCCTATAGGTAAGTCGTGCATGTTTATTATTACCTGGAACTGTGTTCACCGTTCTTTAACATATATTGTGGTAGTAAAGAGTTATGTGGTATTGTTAACTTTGGACAATTTTAATTGCATTTTATCTATTATTTTAATAAGTCGACAACAATGTTATGCAATTAATAAATACAAAAATAATGTGATTTTTTATCTTTATATCTACATCAAGCATAACATAAAACACGCATTTACAAAGTAAATTTCAAATGAATTATTATACGACACCACAATGAAGTGAAATCAAGAATCTTTATATAACACAACATAGCGGGGATATGACAAGCAATACTTCCCGCGCTGTTCTTAACAGGATAGTGTGGATGTCGGAGCAGTCTCCGATGTCAAATGGGAAGGTGGTTGATATTTCAGTGATGTATATTCATCCACTCGCCCTTACCGGGGCGCTCTCTCAATTCCTATATTTCTACCTTTTAGCTTTCTCATTTCTTTCTGTTGTATTGTACAGTTGGTGTTCTGTTGCATGCAATAGCCATCATCTGCCCCTGGACTACGGTTACCACAAGGTATGTATGGTCCAGGGTTCATTTTCCCTGGGCTACGCTTGCCTAGCGGTTAAGAGCATAAGCTTTAAATCACAAGGCCTCTGTGGTTTAGGGTTCAACTTGGTTAATGACAAGGACCATTGCATTATTGTCGTTGGCTTTTACTAGTTGTCAAGAAGAAGTATGCATGTACGTTTTTAGTTTTAGAATGAAAATGATGTACATGCAAATTAGATCAGGAGTTTCGCACCACATGGAACATAGATGCAAAATTGATGGCGTGATGTAAAAATACCAACCGATCACCCTCTTTCCCTTGAGGTTGTAAATCTTAAACTCATTTGTGTACATATCATTACCAATAATTCATCATTTGGCTGTTACTGGTTGGCACGGTTCCGTTATCCGTATGCACCGCAACCAAAAATGCCCTTCCATGTAAAAAACACTGTCACCATTAACACCATACTAATTACTTAATCTGTTAAAAGAATAAAACATAACGTGGTCACGCGCATGTGCATGTGTGTCAGTGTTACGCACCACAATGTGTGCGTTTGCGTTAAGTATGCCAGTGTGTGTGTGTTTGAAGGTGCATGCCATGGTGTTTGAGTGGGTTCAAAATGTGCGTTCAATGTGCACGTCACGGTGTGTGTGTGTGTGTTCATGGTGTATGACACCATCGGTTTTCTCTGCGTGTGTGTGTTCAGTGTGCATGTCACGGTGTGTGTGTGTGTGTGTGTGTGTGTGTGTGTGTGTGTGTGTGTGTGTGTGACACGATGTGCATTTGTGTCTTTTGTCTACGCGTTGTTTAATTGTCCGGATGTCTATAGTTAATTAACGGTATAGGTAAGTCGTGCATGTTTGTTACCTGGAACTGTGTTCACCATTCTTTAAGATATATTGTGGTAGCAAAGAGTTATGTGGTATGGTAAAACTATGAATAATTTCAATTGTATTTTATCTAATATTTCAATATCTCGACAACAATGTGATGCAGTTAATAAACACAAAAATGATATATTTTTTTTATCTTTATACCTACATTGAAGATAAAATAAATCACGCATTTACAAAGTAAATTTCAAATGAATAAGACACCACAATGAAGTGAAATCGGATATTTTTATATAACACAACATTGCTCGAAGATGACAAGCAATACTTCCCGCGCTGTTCTTAACAGAATGGTGCCGTAGATGTCGGAGCAGTCTCCGATGTCAAACGGGAAGGTGGTTGAGTATTTCCGTGATGGATATTCGACCACTCGCCCTTACCGGGGCGCCCTCTCAATTCTTATATTTCTGACTTTTATCTTTCTCATTTCTCTCTGTTGTATTGTACAGTTGGTGTTCTATTGCCTGCAATAGCCATCATCTGCCCCTGGACTGCGGTTGCCCAGTGGTTAAGGCATTAGCCTTTTACCACAAGGTGTCTATGGTCCGGTTCATTTTCCCTGGGCTACGGTTGAGTAGTGGTTAAGAGCATAAGTTTTTAACCAAATGGACTCCATGGTTCAGGGTTGAATTTGGTTAATTACAAGGACCAATGTACTATTGTTGTTCCGGGCTTTTACTAGTTGTCAATTTTGATTCGGACATGGATTAGTATACAATGTATTTGTTTTTTACTTAGCAAACAGTTCACAAAAAGCTGCACTGTAGTCTTGGTGTTATAGAGGATAAAATAAAATTCATTATTAGCAGACTCGTATAATAAACTGCCGGTAAAACAGAGACCATTGAAGAATCGGAACGTAATCATAGTCGACAATGTCTCGTTTATTTGATTGTACAAGCTTAAGATTGATGTTCTTCGACCACTATTGGCAATTAATTAGTAGCATACTGTTCGCCATTGTTTATAATAAATATTGTCACCCTTCAAAGAAATTTCTCGCATGCTGATCGCACGCCTGCGGCTCAGGGTACATAAATCTTTGACGGGGTACGTGGGGCCGTGTAACCTGCCAAAGCCCTGTATAACCTTAAATGTCGGCTAGAACAGTTTTGTGAGAAAATATACTGTTGTTACCGTAGCTGAACTTTGGAACGTGGATTATGCATATCACGCCTTAGACCCGCATTTTGAGACGACAAATAAATCGCCTGATCGCAGAAGTCTTTAACCATGAATTGTCAATTAAAAACTTATATTTATCAAACAAACTTTAGCTCTGAAAAGATCGTTTCACCATCGATTCGTTTTGATAGTTTAAAACACTGTGATATCAAGGCAAGATTATATAAAATAACCGTATGACACAAGTTCCATAATCAACTCTCTCATTGGAGATGGATATGGGGGTAATCCGGACGGGAAATTTTGCAGCGTTCTGAGTGAGATACTGAAAAGCAGTGAAATATTAAGACAAAATTGCACAAACAACTGCATGACATAATTATGTCCAATGGAAAAGAGAGAGAGTGAGAGAGAGAGACTGACAGAGGTGGTTGCAGAATTTTCGGAATGGGGCGTAAATGGTGAGAGCCGAAGGCTCGAACCTTCTAGGGGGGTCCGGGGGCATGTTCCCCCTTAAAATTTTGAAAAAATGGCGCAAAAATCCTGCATTCTGGTGCAATATTAGGGACATAAAGGGGGCGTATGCCACCCCTACGCCTCCCGCTGAATCCGCCACTGAGAGGGAGAGAGCTATTGACTGATGTGACCCCCATATGGTAATATAACAACCCATATCTGTATTTCTGAACCCTCGTCTCTGAAAGCTCGCACCTAGCATTGATATAATTCTCAACCCCTCCCTTTCAAAAAATCCTGGATCCGCCCCTGCCATTGGAGGGAGATGCTGTGAGCCGTTTCTAAGGGTGAATTTCAAGACGCCCTTTTACAAGTATAATGATGAAATTGATAATTGATCGGTTACCAGATGGACATTTCCTGTTAAAGCTCTTGGTTTTTTTTTCTTTCTTTTTTTAGCACTTGCAATATAAACATAAACTATGATACAAAATTTCACAAAAAATATTGCAGGGGCCTGCCCCCCTTCTCTGACATTGGGGGAGGGGGCGGCCCCCCTGCTCCTACGCCTATGAATTAAGTGTTTCGTATATGAATTAGTAATTTAAAATAACGAACTGGTAATTTGAATAACGAATAGGTAGTGGGGTCGTGGGCGGAGCTATATATACAGTCAAACCTGCCTTAAAGGCCACCTCTATATAAAGGTGAATTGCTTATAAAGAGCAGTAGAATTGTATCCCAATTGTTCTTTTTAATAGTATTTAAACCTTTATATAAAGGTAACATGCTCATTAAGACCACTTTTCACTTGTTCTCTTAACCGATTTTTATAAGGTTTGACTGTGTACTAACTTTTAAACGGTTTTATCACCGCTAAATCGTATATATTCTTGATGAAAAAGTGTTTCAAAAGAAAAACACGAACTGTGTTCACCATTCTTTAACATATATTATGGTAGTAAAGAGTTATGTGGTATGACAATACTATGATTAATTGTATTTTATCCAATATTTCAATAAATCGACAACAATGTGATGCAATTAATAAACACAAAAATGGTATGATGTTTTATGTTTACACCTACATTAAGTATAAAATGAAACACACATTTACAAAGTAAATTTTAAATGAATTATTATACGACACCACAATGAAGTGAAATCGGGTATCTTTATATAACACAACATTGCGCGAAGATGACAGGCAATACTTCCCGCGCTGTTCTTAACAGAATGGTGTAGATGTCGGAGCAGTCTCCGATGTCAAACGGGAAGGTGGTTGAGTATTTCCGTGATAGATATTCGACCACTCGCCCTTACCGGGGCGCTCTCTCTCAATTCTTATACTTCTGACTTTTAGCTTTCTCATTTCTTTCTGTTGTATTGTACAGTTGGTGTTCTATTGCATGCAATAGCCATCATCTGCCCCTGGACTACGGTTGCCCTGTGGTTAAGGCATTAGCCTTTTACCACAAGGTGCCTATGGTCCAGGGTTCATTTGCCCTTGGCTACCGTTGTCTAGTGGTTAAGAGCATAAGCTTTTAATCACAAGGCCTCTATGGTCTAGGGTTCAACTTCGTTAATGACAAGGACCATTGCACTATTGTCGTTGGCTTTTACAAGTTGCCAAGGTGAAATATGCATGTCCGTTGCTAGTTTTAATTTGAAAATGATGTACATGCAAATAGATAAGGAGTTTCGCACCACATGAAACACAGATGTAAAATTGATGATATGATGTAAAACTACCGACCGACCACCCTCTTTCCCTTGAGGTTGCAAATCTCTGAACTCATTCGTGTATAAATCATTATCAATAATTCATCATTTGGCTGTTACGGATTGGCACGGTTCCGTTATCCGTATGCACTGCAACCCACCGTCCTCAGATGTTTAAATGTCTGAGTCCTTGCATGTAAAAATACTTGTGACTGTTAATAAGCCATACTTTATCTGTTGAAAGAGCACAAAATATAACAAAATGCGCGTGCGTACGTGTGTGTGTGTGTGTGTGTGTGTGTCAGTGTTGCGGACTACAACATGTACGTTTGCGTTAAGTCTGTCAGTGTGTGTGTGTGTGTGTTCAAGGTGCATGGCACGATGTGTGTGTGTGTGTGTGTGTGTTTGTGTGTGTGTGTGTGTTCGTGTGTGTGTGTGTGTGTGTGTGTGTGGTGTGTGTTTTAGTACCGCAATGTCTATGTTTGCGTTACTCACCACAAAGTGCATTTTTATGACTTTGTGGTTTTTGTGTGATTGTGCTAATGCTGCAATCTGTACGTTTTTTGTGTTCAAGACCATGTGCGTTTATGTGTTTGTGTATTTAAAGCACTACAATGTGTATGTTTGTGTTAAGTATTATAATATGTGTGTGCGGGTGTATGATCAAGATGTATGTCGAAGTGTGTGTGTGTGTCAGTGTTGCGGACTACAACATGTACGTTTGCGTTAAGTCTGTCAGTGTGTGTGTGTGTGTGTGTGTGTGTGTTTCTGTTTAGTACCACAATGTGTATGTTTGCGTTACGCACTACAATGTGCATTTATGTGGGTTTTTTTATTTGTTTTTGTGGTAAGCTTAAACATCACGAATTTGTGTGTGTTTGTGCTAATACTGCAATGTGTACGTGTTTGTGTGCGTTTATATGTGTTTGTGTTAAGCACTACAATGTGCATGTTTCCATTAAGCATTCGAGGTGTGTGTGTGTGTGTGTGTGTGTGTGTGTGTGTGTGTGTGTGACACGGTGTGCATTTGTGTCTTTTGTCAACGCGTTGTTTAATTGCAGTATTTCTCTGGGTCAAGTTTTACAGGTAATTAACGGTATAGGTAAGTCGTGCATGTTTATTACCAGGAACTGTGTTCACCTTTCTTTAAGATAAATTGTGGTAGTAAAGAGTTATGTGGTATGGTAAAACTAAGAATAATTTTAATTGTATTTTATCTAACATTTCAATAAGTGGACAACAATGTGATGTAATTAATAAACACAAAAAATGATATGATTTTTTATCTTTATTCCTATATTAAACATAAAATAAATCACGCTTTTACAAAGTAAATTTCAAATGAATTATTATAAGACACCACAATGAAGTGAAATCGGGTATCTTTATATAACACAACATTGCGCGAAGATGACAAGCAATACTTCCCGCGCTGTTCTTAACAGAATGGTGTAGATGTCGGAGCAGTCTCCGATGTCAAACGGGAAGGTGGTTGAGTATTTCCGTGATGGATATTCGACCACTCGCCCTTACCGGGGCGCTCTCTCTCTCAATTCTTATACTTCTGACTTTTAGCTTTCTCATTTCTTTCTGTTGTATTGTACAGTTGGTGTTCTATTGCATGCAATAGCCATCATCTGCCCCTGGACTACGGTTGCCCTGTGGTTAAGGCATTAGCCTTTTACCACAAGGTGCCTATGGTCCAGGGTTCATTTGCCCTTGGCTACCGTTGTCTAGTGGTTAAGAGCATAAGCTTTTAATCACAAGGCCTCTATGGTCTAAGGTTCAACTTCGTTAATGATAAGGACCATTGCACTATTGTCGTTGGCTTTTACAAGTTGCCAAGGTGAAATATGCATGTCCGTTGCTAGTTTTAATTTGAAAATGATGTACATGCAAATAGATAAGGAGTTTCGCACCACATGAAACACAGATGCAAAATTGATGATATGATGTAAAACTACCGACCGACCACCCTCTTTCCCTTGAGGTTGCAAATCTCTGAACTCATTCGTGTATAAATCATTATCAATAATTCATCATTTGGCTGTTACGGATTGGCACGGTTCCGTTATCCGTATGCACTGCAACCCACCGTCCTCAGATGGTTAAATGTCTGAGTCCTTGCTTGTAAAAATACTTGTGACTGTTAATAAGCCATACTTTATCTGTTGAAAGAGTACAAAATATAACAAAATGCGCACGCGTGTGTGTGTGTGTGTGTGTGTGTGTGTGTGTGTGTGTGTGTCAGTGTTGCGGACTACAACATGTACGTTTGCGTTAAGTCTGTCAGTGTGTGTGTGTGTGTGTGTTCAAGGTGCATGGCACGATGTGTGTGTGTGTGTGTGTGTGTGTGTGTGTGTGTGTTTTAGTACCGCAATGTCTATGTTTGCGTTACTCACCACAAAGTGCATTTTTATGACTTTGTGGTTTTTGTGTGATTGTGCTAATGCTGCAATCTGTACGTTTTTTGTGTTCAAGACCATGTGCGTTTATGTGTTTGTGTATTTAAAGCACTACAATGTGTATGTTTGTGTTAAGCATTATAATATGTGTGTGCGGGTGTATGATCAAGATGTATGTCGAAGTGTGTGTGTGTTCACTGTGTGTAATTGTGTGTATTTGTTTTGTTGACAACGCGTTGTTTAATTGTCCGTATTTCTCTGGGTCAAGTTTTACAGGTAATTAACGGTATAGGTAAGTCGTGCATGTTTATTACCAGGAACTGTGTTCACCATTCTTTAAGATAAATTGTGGTAGTAAAGAGTTATGTGGTATGGTAAAACTAAGAATAATTTTAATTGTATTTTATCTAACATTTCAATAAGTGGACAACAATGTGATGTAATTAATAAACACAAAAAATGATGTGATTTTTTATCTTTATACCTACATTAAACATAAAATAAATCACGCATTTACAAAGTAAATTTCAAATGAATTATTATAAGACACCACAATGAAGTGAAATCGGGTATCTTTATATAACACAACATTGCGCGAAGATGACAAGCAATACTTCCCGCGCTGTTCTTAACAGAATGGTGTAGATGTCGGAGCAGTCTCCGATGTCAAACGGGAAGGTGGTTGAGTATTTCCGTGATGGATATTCGACCACTCGCCCTTACCGGGGCGCTCTCTCTCTCAATTCTTATACTTCTGACTTTTAGCTTTCTCATTTTTTCTGTTGTATTGTACAGTTGGTGTTCTATTGCATGCAATAGCCATCATCTGCCCCTGGACTACGGTTGTCCTGTGGTTAAGGCATTAGCCTTTTACCACAATGTCACTATGGTCCAGAGTTTTATTTTCCCAGGGCGGTTGAGAGCATAAGCTTTTAATCACAAGACCTCTATGGTTCAGGGTTGAATTGGTTAACGACAAGGACCGTTGTACTGCTGTCGTTGGCATTTGCTAGTTGTCAAGATGCAGTCTGCATGTCCGATGCTAATTTTAATTTGAAATGATGTATGCAAAGGAGATCATCACTTGTGCACCACATGGGACATAGATGCGAAATTTATGATGTAAAGCTACCGACAAACCATCCTCCTTCCATTGAGGTTGTAAATCTCTGAACTCATCCGTGTATAAATCATTATCAATGATTCATCATTTGGCTGTTACTAGTTGACATAGTTCCGTTATCCGGATGTTTAAATCTGTAAAAAAAATCATTGTCACTATTAATAAGCCATACTCAAAACAACGCGCGCGAGTGTATGTGTGTATGTGTGTTTTTAGATGTCTACGTGTGTGTGTGTGTGTGTGTGTGTGTGTGTGTGTGTGTGACACGATGTGCATTTGTGTCTTTTGTCTA
The DNA here is from genome assembly GCA_021292105.1 of Anadara kagoshimensis. NCBI lineage: Eukaryota > Metazoa > Mollusca > Bivalvia > Arcoida > Arcidae > Anadara > Anadara kagoshimensis. Next base: position 20,760,392 of record CM037870.1, on the reverse strand, counting down.
CGCGTTGTTTAATTGTCCGGATGTCTATAGTTAATTAACGGTATAGGTAAGTCGTGCATGTTTGTTACCAGGAACTGTGTTCACCATTGTGGTAGCAAAGAGTTATGTGGTATGGTAAAACTATGAATAATTTCAACTGTATTTTATCTAATATTTCAATATCTCGACAACAATGTGATGCAGTTAATAAGCACAAAAATAATATAATTTTCTATCTTTATACCTACATTAAACATAATATAAAACACGCATTTACAAAGTTAATTTCAAATGAATATATTATTATAAGACACCACAATGAAGTGAAATCGGGTATCTTTATATAACACAACATTGCGCGAAGATGACAAGCAATTCTTCCCGCGCTGTTCTTAACAGAATGGTGTAGATGTCGGAGCAGTCTCCGATGTCAAATGGGAAGGTGGTTGATTATTTCCGTGATGGATATTCGACCACTCGCCCTTACCGGGACGCTCTCTCAATTCTTATATTTCTGACTTTTATCTTTCTCATTTCTCTCTGTTGTATTGTACAGTTGGTGTTCTATTGCATGCAATAGCCATCATCTGCCCCTGGACTATGGTTGCCCAGTGGTTAAGGCATTGGCCTTTTACCACAAGGGCACCGTATGGTCCAGGGTTCATTTTCCCTGGGCTACGGTTGCCTAGTGGTTAGGAGCATAAGCTTTTAATCGCATAACGTCTATGGTTCAGGGTTCAACTTGATTAATGACAAGGACCAGTGTACTATTGTCGTTGGCTTTTACTAGTTGTCAAGATAAAGTCAGCATGGCTGTTGCTAATTTTAATTTTTTGAAATGATGTATGTAAAGTAAAACAGAAGTTGCACACCAGATGGAACATAGATGCTAAATTGATGATGTGATGTAAAACTACCGACCAACCGTCCTGAACTCAATCGTGTATAAATCACTTTCAACAATTTATCATTTAGCTGTTACTGCCGGCCCCTGGACTACGGTCTCCCAGTGGTTAAGGCATTAGCCTTTTACCACAAGGTGTCTATGGTCCATGGTTCATTTTCCCTGGACTACGGTTGAGTAGTGGTTAAGAGCATAAGTTTTTAACCACATGGACTCCATGGTCCAGGGTTGAATTTGGTTAATTACAAGGGCCAATGTACTATTGTTGTTGGCTTTAACTAGTTGTCAATTTTGATTCGGGCATGGATTAGTATACAATGTATTTGTTTTTTACTTAGCAAACATTTCACAAGACTGAATAAAGATTGAAGATGGTCAATCATAGCCAGTCATGATGAACCACGTCAAGTGGCTAGCTGCACTGTAGTCTGGGTGTTATAAAGGATAAAATAAAATTCATTATTTGAGTAGAAACATCATTTGAATCCAAAACCGCTTTATTAAAATCGGCTGCTAAACAAAAGGACCTGCCAAAAATGGAAATGTTACAGGTACGTGGAAAATATCAATAATTCTTGCAAGATTTTATATGAGGCAGTTAAATACCATCAAATATAATGTGACTCAGTTTTTGCCTTCTGTTAAAGTTTTGTTTTTGTGAAGTTATATGAAAAACCGTCTTCTTTGGTCTTTAACGTAAAGCGTAACGACCAAAAATGTATCATTTTACCCGGACGTAAATTAAAACCGACGGAATATTCCGACGTAAATGAAATACGGTGTATCAGGATTAACCCCGTGAAACTAAAGCTCTGGGAAGATCGTTTCACCATTGATTCATGTTGATTGGAAAAGTTAATTAGACCCTCATATAGCCGAGGAGTACCATGACGGCCTAAAATATCAACTATAACAAAATTTTAAAATATCTCTTAAAATGATTACACATTAAATTTTATGGTTTTCTATCATTGATTAGTAACATATTAATTGGCAATCAAGCTTTAAACATTTGAAACCATTAATTTTAATTTTCATGTCCCCAGCAACAAAACAGTTTTAGCTGTGAAGACTTCAACGATGAACAATAAACAATTCGTAATTTTGTCCAAAAACTGAATGACTAGATCTAAAAGATACAAAAACAGACATTTTATCTACAAATGGACCCAGATTGGTGGCCTTAAAATCTGTTAAAAAATCACCCCTGGTTAACGTATGGCATTTTAGAATGCAAATAAATCATAAAAGAATTTGGCCGTAAATCGCCAGTCAAATTTCCGGCCTTGTTCTTGTTCAGACTCTCCACTCAGAGACCATGATCGGACACTATGGCATCGAAATAAGCTTTTTTCGTTTGGTAAAGTCTTATTGACCCATGTCTCTGTGCATTACACTAATCAAAAGGCGCATACCGACTGTGGGATTTACCAATAAGATCCAAGAAGTTTGGTGCTCCGTTTAAGTAAGGAACTACAGTAGGAAACTGACTACAGTAATGACAACTTCTGCAAACTATTCTGAGTTTCAGTTACTTTTTATTCAGTTTTGTGTAGTGGCGTTCGTGATTCATCAGGTAAATGTATACACATTATTTCACTTTTCATTCCCCCATGAAATCCAGGGACTATAAATGATTTATATTCAAATTTCTTCGACTGAACTTTAAGCAAATTACCAAACACCCAATCACACAAGCCGCTGTGACAAGAGATCTTGCCATTCTTGGAGCTAGGTATGACATATGCATGTCCATGTATATTGTTTTCTCAGACCTCTTAAAGTTTTATGACAAACACTGTCATGAAAGATATATCAAGGATGCAAACTAAACAGTTCAAAAGTCTGGGAAAATTAAAATGAAAGTGATTGAACTTTTTTACCACTGAAGCAACAAGTTTATCCAACATACCCCCTACACCTTTCTTTTCATTTTCAAGAGTTATCGATATATTATGCAAAAGAAAATGAGTGGTGTGGGTGTGTGCTTGATTCAATATCAAAATGTTTGACTCTTGCACAATGCGTGATATTTGACAGGATGTAGTAAGGCATTATAAAAACAAAAAAGTTTGTATGTGTAATGCTTAAAAGCACATGACAACATTTTCTGAGACAGTGCAGAAATAAAATATTTGTATGATTTCAATAATAATTATTCATTGACTTTTATAAGATAAGTTGTTAATAAAAGTTACAGATTTTAATATTTCCCATGCATTACCTTTTATATCTCCTTTATTTGCACTAAGAAATATAATGGGTGGGTGCAATGGTAAATATTTTGACAAAATGATGGTGCCTTTCATATGAAAGAATGATGGTGGAAGAATTGACTATTTACATAGTTGCATAGGGGTACAATTAAGGGTAACTCAAAGGTAGGGTTGACTTCAGGCCCCAGTTTCACAATCATGCCTTAGCTAAGATTTTACTTAACTTAAATCTTGCAAATTTTCATATCTTTATAATTTTGTTTAGTTTGAAGATATTTAGGAATTTAAGGTGTCATTTTTAAGATCACTTCTAGATTAAAACATTTGCATTTAGTTTTGACAAAAATATTCATCAGTAGTTTCAAAAAGAGATTACAAAAATTTACTAAATTTAAGTTGAGAAAAATCTTAGTTAAGGAATGATTGTGAAAGTGGGACCAGTAGTGTTAATTTCATCATTTTCTCCAAGTTTGTTACTTGTTGAAATCTTTTACCTATTACTATTGGATAATTAAATCATTTTAGGCCACCCAGTTACACCAAAACCAATCCGAACTTGAACTGCAATAACCCCTGCATAAATAGTAACTCTGTCATCATCACTATGTCATATCTAATCATTTATGTCAAACTTTTTTACCTACGTAAATACCCATGTATATTGCATTTTGTCACATAAAAATATTATGTAAAGGAAGGATTGGACTTGTAAAAAAAGGGAGTTATTAGCAATGCTCTTATCATTTAAGCATAAGAATGATAGATTTGTAACCATCCCATTGAAAATCTGTTAACTTTTTTGCATTTTTGCCATAGGGTTAACAAACAAAGAGTAAATTATGATGTTGCACATTTGAAATGAACCAGATGATTATGTCACCATTTAAAAATGTACACAAGTGAAAATTTTGTGCATGCATACAAGATTTCATTTAAACCAAGCTGGGATGATACAGAGGATGATATCATGTTAACAAAGGCATATACACATATACATGAGAATATACATATAAAATATACCAATCTGGAATAACAACCCTGAAAAATCAGGGAATTTTGAAAATTTATGAACTACACACTCATTACTATAAATAATGCTACCAAGGAGATACAAAAATAGGGGAGGGGTTATTAAATATTCTTTCTATTACTAACTTAGTACATGTTGTTCTTTTTTCAGCTACAAATATCAATATCAAATATATCATATAAGCTGCTTATTAATGGTTTACTTTTTCTTTTTATATTTGTAGTAAAATAATTACCGAATTGACATTCACCAGTAACTTATCAAAATGGTATTTTCACAGTTCAACTTTCTGGAAAATGACACACGGATCATCAAATATCAGAACAAAGCATATAAAATCAAGCTTATGTATCATGACTGTTCAGAGGAACATCTGCCTTCGTTAACACCAAAACAAAGCCATGCGGAGCTAGAACAAGTGTTTAGGGCAGTGCTATATGCAGATCAAAGAGAACAGAAACTCCCAAAAATCAAAACGAAGCATTTCCTAATATCAGTGCATAAAAAAGGCTGGAAAACCTCAGGAAAATTAAATTTCAAGAAGGATGATACCAATATTAAATGTTATTCCTATCTGTTTGAGTTTCAAGTTAGTGCTAATCCAGAAATGGATGTGAGATATGGATCAGGTAGAATGTCAAGGTCATTGTCAAAACACATGGTTAACTGCGATGACTCTGATGATAATGATATTGACTATAACAGCCAGGAAGAACACAGGTCAAGGTCAAAATCTAGAAATCAGATAAAAGAACCTGTTCAAAGGTCAAAATCTAGGGATAGAGAAGTGGAGCTTGTCCAGAGGTCAAGGTTAAAAACCAGGAAGTCTGATTTGACCTTGATCCCCAAAATAAAAACAAAGGATTGTAAAGTTGTTTTGAAGAGAATTGATTCTCAAATTTTTAATGACTTATCCAGTGTGAAGTTAAATGATAAAAGAAAAGGAGGCAAAGAAAACAAGGCAAATAGAAGTTTGAGAGAAAGAAATATTTCATATGTAAAACAGAAAAATGATAGTGACAGTGACATAGACTCAGATTCTGAATTGGAAGAGTCAGACAAAGATCAATATTGTCCATCATACGGAAGTGTTGATATGGCTGATCTAGATGATATAGAATCTGATGAGGATGAAAATAAAAGTCCTAAAACTGTGAAAGAAAGGAAAAGTCCCAAGAAAAGACATAGAAGAAAACTGTATGTGCCAAAATATAATAAATCATATAAGAATCCAAATGTGTCGTCAGATATCTCAAGTGATTCTAACTCCAGTCTGTCAGATGAGGAAGTTGAAATGTCTGATGGCTCATTCAAACCACCAGAATCATCAAAAAGGAGAAGAAAAAGAATGAAAAAGAGAAAAAGCCCAAGAAAAACTAGCCCTAATAATGATATACAACATGATATGTCATACAGAGAAAGTAGTGGTGCTTCATCTGATGAAAACATGGATGATGGTGATGGTGGTAGTGATGGCAGTGAGTTGGAAAATAAGTCGAACAGAAAAATCAACAAAGATAAAAACACACCAAAAGACACTGAAAAACGAAAATCGAAAATTGAAATCATGGAAAGAGATTCTAATCATAAAGGAAGACAGTCAAGGAAATCAAATCTTCCAGGGTTAAAGAAAGGTCTAAAGAAAAAACAACTAAAAACTCTAAAAACGAAAGAAATGAAATCTTATGTGGATGAAAGTTGTTCTTCAGGGGATTTAGACTCTGGTGATGAATCGGCTAGAAGAAGAAGAAAGACGAAAGAGAAAAAACAACAGAGGTATGAAGTTGCGACATCAGAGGAGGAAATGTCATCTAGTGACATTTTGAGGACTGTAATGACAACACAGATGATTATGTACCGTCTGATGAAAATACGGATGACTATGTGCCGTCTGACGACAACATGGAAGAGGATATACCATCTGATGATGACATGGACTTTATACCATCAGGAAATAGACGACTGACAGGTGTAGGTAAGCAATCAACAAGTGCCAAGAAAGGAAAAATAATAAATAAAAAAGGAAAAGATGATGTTGATTTGAGACAAGATAAAGGTGATGGGGATATAAAAAATACAGTGAGAGCAAATGAAAAGAATAAAGAAGCTGAAAAGGAAACAAAACAAGAAACAAAAAGGACAAGAAAAAAGAAAAATGTTCTTATTGATGAAAATATGAATGTTGAAAATATTTTGGGTTCTTTTCAAGAGCAGAATAAGAACAGAGACAAAAGTTCAGATACAAGTTCGTCAAGACGTAGTCGGAAATTGTTTACAGCTCCCTGTGTGCCGCTAGAACGACTTCCGTCAACTATAACAGGAACAGTAATAATAGAATCTCCTCCAACTGAGAGAAAGAAAACTAAAAACAAGAATAAAAGATGTTCAAAAAGTCCAGATAATGAAACGTCGGATACTTTTGAAACAGCATCCATGAAATCTGCAAGTCGTTTTAGCGTAACACCGATAAAATCAAAAGTAACCAGAACAGATTCAGGAGATCCGAAGACAATGGACAACATATTAATTGTATCACCTCTTAGTGAAAAACATTTTATACAACAAAAAGGATTGGAAGAAAACACAAAACTTTCAAGATCTCATCCTGGTCCATCGAGAAAAAGTCCCAGAAAGCGTAGGAGTTCTGGTATCTGGGATGTTGTTGAAACCATCATAACACCAATTAAACGACTCATGACTAAGTGAAATGATGGTATAGACTTCAATTAAGATCACTTTAAGTGTTAAAGACAATGTATTCAAATATTCATAAAAAGTATACAGTCCAACTTGCCTTAAAGGTCACCTCTATATAAGGGCCACTTACTTATAAAGGCCAGGATTATTGTATCCCAGTCGTTCTTAAATCATATTATTTGAACCTGTCCATAAAGACCACTTTTACTGGTTCCCTTGGGTGGCCTTTATAGACAGATTTGACTGTATAACAAAGTGTAATATTAAGCTTGTAACATTAACAGTCATATTGATTTCAAAATACATGTACATTAAATGTGTTCATTTTTGCAGTGTTCAAATTTTAGAATTTTTGCAATGATAGAGTAGCACTAATTTTAATCTATTTATTGCCAAATTAAATGCAATCTTAGTGCACAAAGTGATCAATTATATTTACACTATTTCAGGTCCATGGAAATTTACCCAAATTATAATTTGTGCTAAAATTTGTATTTACTAAATCTGATACATTCACAGTACCTCAATACTTATCTGGATCTTTATAATGGAAATGAGATTGAAAATTCAGCATTTACTGGTACACTTGTAAATGTGACATTATTTTTTTGAATTTTCTTTAAACAGTGGAAATTTTAGGATCACTAAAAAGTTGGTGACTATCAAATGGTATACAGGGAATCTCTATTTTTACTGGTGTGCCATATCGGTTTATGTCCAGAAGTGTTCTAAGACATGGTGTTCTAAGATACAATCTTTGCCCAGATGTTAAGATGTGTTTGAAGATATGGTTAATGCTGAGATGTGTTCTAAGATATGATTTATGCCCAATGTGTTCTAAGATATATGTTGTACAAGTTGTAGGTGGCTGGTGCTGTTTTTCTATAGTGACCACCTGGCCATTAGTGTTCGAGTCCCTTTGCATCAAAAATACCCTTTGTGTAAAGACCACTTGATTGTAAAAACCATATAGTTTAGGTCTAATAGGTGGTGTTATATACAGGTTTTATTCTCATTTGATTAAATAATGTCGCTAAAATTAGATTTATAACATTTATGCCAACATAAGAATTAAGATGCACATGTTTTCAATATTTCCTGCTACAAATGTATGTATGGGGAATAGTTCTTTGAAGCTTGAACAATAAGCCAAAACATAATTAATGAGTGTTTATAATAATTTTCTTTGGAAAATGAAAGTATGAATCAAATACTGATGCTGTACTAACTGAAAATGTTGGTAGGAACATTTTGTTTCTACATTTCCCTCCCATTGAACTCTAATTTATACATTGTATTTGAAATATTATTTTAACAGAAATGTTGAGTTTGACTTGATTCTGTCATTTTTGGTCTTTTACCATCAAAATTAAATTTTTTGTGGTGGTGAAAACTGGCAGACCTTTCAAAATGTTCATTAAATAAAAGCCTTGAATCAAATTCTTTAGGGTTGTTGGTACATCTATGATTGCACAGATTATCAGGGGTTCAAAATTATGTTTTATAACGGAGGGTCCAGGAATTTTTGCCTTTATTTTTGGTAGGTCCCATGTAAAGTTTCGAAAGTACAATATCAACCTTGAAAGGTCCATATGCAATTATGTTATCATCAAGAAAAAGCAGTATTATTCTGCTAAAAATTGCATGGCCATCGCAGACTTTTATATTTTAATATCAATGGTCACAATGTACCAATAGGTTCTGAACTTCGAACCTGGGAAGTTTTGAACCCCAGATTATTGATTTGTTATGTAGAGTATTAATCAAGTATATTGTTAATATTAAAAAATGTTCTATATTTTTTGCTTTATTGTATACAAGTTAATGTTATGATAATTATTATTATTATTATTAATTTTATGATATAAAATCTGGTTAAAATAAATATGATCAAATAAAATCTTGTTGTTTACAGAGCAGTTTACTTAGCATTCTGGTAAGTTGTTTGATAACATGGGGTTTTATGTCCCAGTTAAGAATATTTCACTTATATCAAGACATCACCAGCTGTAGATAAATTGACAGAATATTTTACTTTTGCATAAGTATTATGCAGAGAGGGTCTTTAGCATTTCATGCATACTGTGACACAAAGCATCAGTTTTAAGGTCTTTTCTGAAGAACCCTATTATCAATTTCTAAATTTTGAGTGCTTGGCCAATAAATCAGTTGCTACTTATTTTCAAGTCTTGGATGAACCCCAACCTCCAGTATACAGAGCAAACACTCTACCAAATGAGCTACTGTAGTAGAGTCATTCATAACCAAACATCCTCTGAATCATCATTTGAATCAAAGTTTTAAATAATTGAGTTTATACAGGGCACTCTGTCTACATGGGTTAATTTCATAAATAATATTACTGGTATGTTATGTGCCAAAACTGTGAAATCATTCATTCTCGTGGTGTTCAAATTTCTGTTGTTTTCATCGATACTATGACCCTCAAATTTACATTTCAAAAAATAATATACATGTATATATATTACAAATCATTGATTTTCCATGCTACGCAATGATAATCCATTAGAGTTGCATGGAAAACAAAAATTAATGATTTCACAGTATAGTTCAGTTTAGGTAGGATTTCATTTTGTTCAGGGATGGGTTTCTACAAGTTTCTCCACACTGTACATGTATCTAATACAGTAAAACCTGGTTATAATACCCAATGATTATTTCTTTAATGGTTTTCATTTTTGGCCTCTAACAATTTCTTACCAGACCCCTCATAATGCCCAAACCTGACTGAACAAATACATGAATTGAGGTTTTAATGTACATGTATATAATTATACTGACAGTCCAAAACCAGGAACTGTTTTTCTTCATGGAAGACCAGGGGTTTCAGTGGCCAAGTAGTCTAAAGCCTCATGGATGACAACATCTCTCCACCTATATTCGAATCACTCTTAAGACATCCTAGGATCTTTTATCCTAGTTGGAGAACGTTTGTCAGTTCATATGCTGAAGGTTGGTGGTTTTCTCTGGACACTCAGGTTTTCTCCACTATCCTTGACCTGACCACTTCATTATGTAATAAGTGAAAAAATCTTTTTAAAAGTAGCAAAAAAGGAATGGAGAAATGGTGTTTTATACCCCAATCAAGATTCACTTGTTTCAAAGGTCTCAGTTCATGTGATGATGGAGTACTCGGAGAAAACCACTGACCCTCAGCAAGTAAACCAACAAACTTTCTGGTCAAATAGTATTAATATTTAGACCCAGGCAATGAGAGGTGCTGTGGTGGCAGTGGTTTTCTCCAGTCTCCTGCCAATTAGGCTCAAGTAACAGCTAAAAGCATGTAGTTTTAAATAACCTAAAAAGTCAAAACTAAATATACTGGTTATCACTTTTCATGATATTGTTTTATAGACTTGTGTTATAATTTAATACCATAAGTAAGATTTAATTACTTTTTTTTAGTAGTATCAAATTATTTTCAGTAAAATTTTAAATGTTCTCAAGTTTCTATTATAATTACTGTAAACAGTCTCTGTCGTAAAATATTGAGTTGGAATTTGCAGATGGATATCTAATATTTTCACAAAATAAACTATTCACATTAATATATAGTATCATATCACTATAATCTGAATCATTATTTCATTATTCAATATAGCTAATGGGCTTATTCTATATTAACAATTTTCAACAATGGCCCTGCCTACGCCCCTGCCGTTAAATATAAACATGGAAAATAAAAAAGTATATTGATCTTAATTCTAGAGTAAATTAAAAAAAATTCATTTATATTCAATACATTCAATTTCCTACTTAAAATCCATGAATTGATTAGCAAGATGATAAATTATCATAAGGTGTGATAAGGGAAGTAATGAAAAGAGCACCTTGCGCTCTCCTGTATTTGAAGGAGAGAAGTTGATCAACAAAAACCGGCACGTTGTTTCATCATTTTTGGCTGTGATTGACAGCTTGTGACACAATTCACCTGTGTAGAAGGAAGTGATAGAAACATGCCGACCATATCGATTAAGAAAAGTGATCTTTTTGAAGCTCTGGGAAAAACTTACAGTAAGATACAAAGTGTATTTTGTACCCAAAAACAAATTTTATTTAGGCCGAACTGCCTGACTGTTAGACCGACGGTTACATACTTCTTGCCATTATTTGCTGTCATTGTAGACAGGATTCCACCGAAATATGTTCTTACTCGCTACCTGCTTGTTTCTTGTTTCACCCTCATGGAATCGGTCTGTTCAACTGCGCGTGGTTACTGCTGCCTCAAATGGTAGCAAATGTCAAATATTAACCTTCTAAAGTCTCTTAATGTATCATAAATCCAACCAAGCAAGAAATAATTACACAGGGAGAATAGACATATGAAAATAACACATTGACTTCCAAACACATGTGGTCTGTTGTTGTGGTCTGTACAACAGACCACACCAGATGATTACAAATTAGACCTGAAATTCAAGGCTCTTTTAACGGCTTTTATATTCTGACAGAATATAAAAGCCGTTAAAAGAGCCTTGAATTTCAGGTCTAATTACAAATTTACAAACATGTCTTCCAGGATTGCTATTATAACAGGAGAGAGAGAAAAAACAGCTTAGGGCTGGTGACTGAACCCTGGACTTCCTGCGCTATATAGGCATTTTTGATTTTCCCATGGTCCAAAGTGGAAAATCTTGCTTAAATTCACTTTGATGGACTTTATACTGCTACAAAATTGCCAGTCCACCACCTCGGAGGGCCACACTGGCCACCAAACTGTAACAGAATGAAAAAGAAAAATGCAGAGTCTGCCTTAAACCTCTCACACAATAGATAAGTGCTCTACCAACTGAGCTACCCAGGCTGTTAAAATATACTTCCTGGACTTAATTCCGTGTTTTCTGGTGGAGAATTGGTCCATAGAATGAAGGAAGCTGTTTATAAATAAATTGCTGACTGGGATATTGTGGTGTGAAGTCTAGGCTTAGCAAGGCTGTCAAAAAGTTTTATGGCCATCATCACATTATTGTTGAATTATGATGTGTTTGTATAAGAAATTACCCTGAATATATTTGACACCCCATAGCACCATGTTCCTTTCATACTCAATGTTGATTTTGGACATGGTTGGTGTATTTAGCTTGACAGGGAGTGCTTACCCTTCCAGAGCATCCAGTCTCATTTCCCTGGTGAACATGTTTAACTTAATTTGCATGTTTTAATTTTTTCAACATTGCTTTTGAGATTGTGATTTGAACAAGGACTGGTGAGCATGAGTTTAGTTTTTGTAACTTTGACATTTATTGTTATTGTTTTACAGCCTTCAAGGAGTTTGATGAACTATGTTTTGATTTTGGACTAGAAGCAGAAGAAATTGTAAGTTATTACTTGAGTTTATGAAACATCTCCTAGATTTATGTGAATTTGGCATTCTAAAGAAAATCTAAATTTGTTAAATTGGTTACAGTTTTCATTATTTCTGTCATTACTGGTACTTTCTTTTTGGTCTTAATCAACAAATGGCACATCATTTAGTTGAGAACTTGAAATTAATCTAAATGAAATTGCACACCTTTATTTTGCCTAAATCTGACATGGACATGGCCATTGCCAAATGCCATCAGATGTAGCCAATTTGGTTCAAGGTTTACACATGATTAATAACAAAGTTAGATTTTACAACCATCAGATTTTGATTTAAAGTCAAACACTGGCATTAAAATAAAAGGAAAAGAATCGGTTAATAGTTTATCCATGCATGATAGGGAAATCTTCCTCAGAGTTGATCATTTAAGTCAAAGATTCAGCAAGGTTCATCTCTGACTGAAATGTTCTACCCTGTGGTTAAGATATCCCTAGTCTACATGGATAAATTCTTCAATAATGGATTCTTATAATATCAAAAACTCTTTATTTACTGATATTCTCTGTACATAGGATGAAGTAGAACTGGCATTAAACCCAGATGCAGCTTTGGAGTGGAAGGTGGAAATACCAGCAAATAGGTAAAATGTCAACTACTAGCTCTTTATGAAGGTGTTACATTTCAATAGCTGTTACATTGATTTTTATAAAATTCTCAACCACACCCCACAGAACCTAGCATTAGATGAACTAATGACCTAAACTTGCTTATATACTGTATATTGCTTTATTTTCATGGTGTCAAATTTTTCGCTGTCTTATCTGATTAAAGGAAAATGAATCTAGCAAGCTTAATGGGTTGATAATGCCCATGTATTTTTTCGCGAGAATACAGTGGACCGTAAATATAGCGAAAATAAAACCACAGCGAATATAAGCATTATACAATAAAGTACCAGGTTAAGTACAACACAATTGCACATGAAACTAAAATCAAATTTTATAATGGCAGTCATATAAACTTTGCTTCATATTTCAACCAATATATTTTGTAATAACCTCTATATAAAGACTACCTGTCTATTTGCTGTTCATGTTTTTTAGGCTGCTTATTTATCCAACAGTTCTTTATCCCTTTCTGAGTCAATCCCAGAATTGCTCATAAGTAATCACCATGTACATGTATATATATATCTTTGTTGTAGATATGATTTGTTATGTAGAGAAGGTCTGTTCAGAGGACTTCGTGTCTTTTTACAAATGTAAGTTGCAATTTTTAATATTTCAATTATTCCAACGCCCTTCTGAAAACCTAGATATGACAGAGCTGTGTTAAAATCTGAATGGAAACAGTAAAACACCAAAAAAGCTATCAATGATTGATTATGAATTTATAAGAAAACATAACGTAATCAATAATCCCAAGCAGGAGGCTTCAACACACTAGTTATTGATTCTTCCCAATTATCAATTTATCACTAGAAGTACGGTATATGTACTGTAATCTCTCTAGCATACAGAGAGATAGAGAGAGAGGGTGGGACATACATGCTTGTTAGAGAGGAACAGATATGTGTTTTAGAGTGAGAGAGAGATTAACATACATGTTTTAGAGAGAGAGAGAGAGAGATGAACATAAATGTGTTTTAGAGAAAGAGAGGAACATATATGTGTTTTAGAGAGAGAGTGGGGAACATACATGTGTTGTGTTGTGATGAACAATGATATAAATCTTTTGATGTTTTCTAGGATGGAAGCTCCCAGATATCAGAGAGTACAACCAGATAAAGACAGCATACAGAAGATGACCGTTTTACCATCTGTAAGTATAAACTACTGTACCTATCACTGTAGGCATCAGATATCTGCTCTACGCAATGTCAGAAAGTTTGTCAGTTTGCTTGGCAAAAATTGTTGATTTTCTCTGGGCACTCTGGTTTCTTCCACCAGCTTCTCGAAACTGACCAGATTGATATAAGTGAATAGGTTTTGACTTGGTCGTAAACTCCACTACGCCACTCTTCTATACTCCGATAAAAATAAATAAATAATTTTTTGTGAGATTACTCCAGTATTTCTTGCTTCATAATGCACATTTTTCCATTTTTGTAAAATTTTGATTGCATAAAAAAAAAACTTTATGGTGAGAATAGCTACACTACAAGAATATGTACACTCACAGCAGGGTCCCCCACAAACACTGATGATGTCATTCATTGTTAAAGATCAATGCTAAAAGAAGTTAAGGTGAATAGCTGTACAATTTTTCGTAACTTAAATGATATTTCTTGGCATTGTTCTAGAATAAACAATACAATTGTTTTAGCATGTTTGTTCTTTTTTGACATTTAATATATTTCTTTATGATTATATTTGTAGACAGAAGCAGTAAGACCATATGTTGCAGCAGCTATCATTAGAAATGTTACATTCACACAAGTAAGTAAGGACTTTTATCAGTGTACTAGGTCTCAGCCAGATTGCTGCACATTTTTCATATATTTTTTATACATAATGAAACTTGAAAAATTTTTAGCTAAAAATAAAGATCAGACATTTAAAATTATGCCCAGTCAAGATTCTTTCTTTTATTTCTCTGTATATTAGAGGTCGTGGTTCAAATTCTGACCAGTTCTGACCAAGACTTGACAATAAGTAGTAACAGTTCTTTCACTAAGCACTGAGCCTTCATAGGGTCCTTCAGAAGAGACCTTAAAAACATATGATGTTCTGTGTCACAGTTAGATGTGCCAGGCTAAAGAACCCTCCAACACATTGGTCTGAGTGCACTGCAAAAAATAAAAATTTCACTTCACATATAGCTGGTGACATCTCAGTATAACTGAATTATTCTTGACTGGGACATAAAACTACATTCAATCAAGAAATCTATCTTGTTCATATACTTTAAATTGCTAAATAATTTTTCGACTTGGTTGTTGAATGTTGCTTAATGCCACATCAGCAGTTTTTCAGCTATTCGTGACAAGAATTACTTTAGTAATCTCTATGGATTAACCTATTAACACGTTTGTGTATATATGTGAAGTGAGAGTGTGTTTTATGGTCTGCCTTGTAACAGTGCACACTTAGGGCGACTTTAAGGTGCTAACTCACCGAGTCAGTATGCCACAAACAAGCGTACTATCCCTCAATCACATTCTACTGACACCGGATGAACCATTAAAGGCCAACTGCAAGAAAAAATCACTTTCCCACATGTGGTCTGAGTGAGACTGGAACTTTTGTAGACTGAGGTCTTATCCACTGCGACCTCAATTTTTCTACTTGGAATAAACTGTTTTTACTGTATTTTATTAGGATGCAGTTAAAAGTTTCATGGATCTACAAGACAAACTTCATCATAACATTGGAAGGTAAGAAGAAAATAAATTACAAAAATATTGTCCTATTGATATTTTTTTGGACCAATATATTTTATATAATCATCATTTCAATATTTAATCGATGTTATACTGTTTTTGTTAAAAACCATTCAAGAAAACACTCCAGGAACAGTCTTTATAAAAATCTCTCTTTTTAACATTGCATGAACATATTATTATAATTTTACTTGCATTTGTAAGCAGATGTTTGAGCTAAATGCATTTATAAATATAGTCTTTGGTTGATGGAATTGCATCCAAATGGTGGTGATGCAATAACACACTCTCTTAAGCAATTGATGTATATTTGAAATGTCTAATGATAAACTCTAGAAGACTCAGCATGTTTGAAATATTTTGTTTGTAATTTGGTTTCATTACATTTATATATGCTTTCTGTTAAATATTAATTTAGTCTATCTTTCTATCAAACAGGAGAAGAGCTTTGGTTGCCATAGGTACACATGACCTTGACACAATACAAGGACCATTTACTTATGATGCAAAACCACCATCTGAGATCAAGTTTGTTGCTTTGAATCAGACTACAGCAATGACTGCTCCCCAATTGTTTGAATTGTATTCAGTAAGTATATGGATTTTGTATATCAGACCATAGAAATGACCGCTCCACAGCTTTGAATTTCAATTGTGTCTGTTATAGGCAGTGATCTCGGCAATTTTTGTCTTTGGTACTGTAGATTTCATAATTATATAAGCAAGGCAAGACATTTAATTCTCCCATATCTACTCATGAGAGAATAGAGTTTCACACCATGTCTCACATTACCATGTGCCCTACAAATAACAGACAATTCTATGGGGAACATGATGTCTTCTTGTGGGAAAATGATATCTGAGCCTTAAAATTTTGAAATAGGTCCCACATGAAGTTTTGAAAGTCCAATATCAGTAATAAAAGGTTCATGTGCAATTATGTTATTACAAAGAAAAGTAGTATTATCATGGTAAAAAACAACAGGTCCACCAGACTTATACAGTTTAAATATTAAAGGTCCAAATGTAAAATCAATAGGTCCCAGACTGTGGACCCAGGGAATTTTTAACCCCTGTGTGTTTCATACATTAATTCTGGGATTTTAGAATAAAAACTTTGTTTTCTAGTTTATACATGCTGTATAATCCAGATTTCAATGCATTCAGAATATTTCATGATTCATGATGCTAATGCTTGTATTTTCTCCATTTGCAGAAAGACAGCCATTTGAAGCCATTTTTGTCTATAATACAGGACAAACCCAAATATCCAGTTATTTATGATAAAAATGGTGTTATCCTGTCCATGCCACCAATTATAAATGGTATGTACCAAGAAACTGACCGTTCTCCAGTGGTGATGTGTCTAAAACTTGACTGCAAACTTTCCTTCTAGAAACTATCAGAAACTTGACATCTTTATCATACAGATGTTGACACTCTTAAACATTTATACCATACCAGGGCCCCACAAACGCCGATAAGGTCATTCGGCGGTAAAAATCACCGCTAAAAAAAAAAAAAAAAAAAAACATATTCATACCCCCCCCCCCCCCCCCTCTTCATTGGTTTTTAGAGCTTTTTGGTGGAGCTTACATTTCGTCTGGAATGTTACACAGCAAAAATCTACTTTCAGATGCTTCCTTTCTTTCTTCATTTTATTCATGAAAAACTTTATTCATCCAAACAGTCACCACAAAGTCGGGAAAGACTACAACCATGTGCTTTGTTTACTTTCTGTCACTATCACGATTATGTCCCTTTAATACATGTTATTATGCAGAGTGGCTAACGACTATTTGTCGGGTTAAAGTAAAAAAGAAAATATGGCTGTCACATGTGTTACTGCTTACATGGTCTTAATCATTAAAATCTAAGTTTATTTAGAAGAATATTAAAGAGATCATGATTTTATTATCGTCATACAACATTCCTATGAATAAGGAATATATAATAAGGTAATTTTGTTCATCTGCCTTGTTCTATACACATCGTTTGCCTACAGTAGCTCTGTCCCAGAACAGATGCAGATTTTCTTTTTTGTGCCGAATATTCAAATAGGATTCGAATAACAGCCAACTAATATTCAAATGCTTAATTTAGTATTCTTTTTAGCTCTTTTGTTTCACCTCGCTGTTTGAAACATCTCCTTAAAACATGAAACAAGGCATAGATAAAACTGAGGCCTCATAAGGTATTTTGTTCACACGGTTTGTTGAACACACGTGGTCTTGGTAATTAAGTGATTAGAGGATTAACTCTGGTGTTGATTATACACAGTCAATGATTACTTAATTATCACACCGATTGTACACCTGTGGGACACGTGGCTTCATCTTAAAGTCTTGTGTGATTTCTCGATCGTGAACTAATCTTAATTGACAAGACAAAATTTAGAAGGTTTATGGGGGAAAAAAACCGAATGACCGAATTTCAATTCGGCGTTTTATTTGCCAATTCGGTGATTTTTAGCCGATTTTGGCGATTTGTGGGGCCCTGTACCATACCATTATTTTGATATACATTTTTTATGGTATTCAAATATCTGCAGAGATTCATTTTATTAGCAGAGGCCAGAGACTCATGATTCATGCAATATATGTATGATTGAAATGGGATGGAGTAATGATGTTTTATGTCCCAGTCAAGATTCTTTCAGTGATATTAAGGTGGTCAGTTCTTAAATGGTGGAGGAAACTGGAGTTCCCAGAAAAAAACCCACTGATTTGCGTCAAGTAAATTCACAAAATCTTTTCATGTAATGATCTGCTTACAGGTAAGTGGGATTTTAATTTAGGTGATCTGTTAGCACTCTTTTACTCCACTTGACCAACTAAGCCCCTTTGAGTAGGACTATATGTTTAAAAGTTTATTCTTTTCATTATGTTTGTGAATTTGATGATCAGGTTTGAAAAAAAACCCTTAATAATCATTTTCATTTTGTAATTACAGGTGACCACACCAAAATAACACAGAACACCAAAAATGTATTTATAGAATGTACTGGTACAGATCTGAATAAGTTAAAAATAGTACTTGATACCATAGTAACGATGTTCAGTCAGTACTGTAGGGATCCATATGTGTAAGTTATGTTACATATGTGCAGAGTAAATTACACATGTACATAAAAAAGGAGTACCTATTAGGTTGAGGCATTAGATGCAATCAAAAGGTGTTCCATTGATGTGGTTTTGACCCAAGTCAGCTGCATGTTGGAAAAGGGTTTAATGGTCTTGGGTCTTTATTGGTGTAGCAATATAGCTACATGGTATAGTATATACAGATTAAGAGACCCTATTGCCCTTTCACTTAAGGGGTATTTTAGGCAAAATGGTAAAGCACATGTCTTAAAAATTGGCTACCCATGTTTGATTCCTGGCTTTGGGAGAAGGGAATTTTTTGTTGAAACCAGCATTTGCATTACACTGGTTCATTGGTTACTAGCGTTTTTGATGATCAGAAACTTGGTAGGTCAGTATACTTACATTAGTACAAAGCAGATCATAAACCACTTGTTATTGTACAAACTCACCTACTACACACACTTATTTAAGAAATCTTTATCAATCTTTGTGATGAACAAAATTGTTCCTTATAACTGAAAGATGTGAAGTTTTGTTTAGACCTTAAACTTGAAGTTTAATGAATGAAGTTGAAACATGTGAGGCCTTTCTAAAAATAGCTGAAATGTTCATCCACGAAGCTCTGGTTTATAACAATAATCAGGATGCAACTGACCAAACCACCATTGTTTAAACCCTTTGTGTTTTGTGTTTACAGGATAGAAGCTGTAGAGGTTATACAGTCAGACGGTACATCAGTTATTTATCCAGTAAGTTATATATAGTATAAAACTTGTAGTTTTTCTGAGAAAAAAAAAGACAAATCTGTTTATCTGTTTTAAATATTTGTCTTAGTTTTAGGCTTACCCATTTTTAAAAAAAGAATTGTTTGTCAAATGAAAGTTTCAAATAATGCTATTATATAGTGTTATTGAATCATTAAAATCTGTATTTAGATAGCTCATGTTGTACCTGAATTGTTTTGCAAACTAGGAACCACCATGTCAATCTGTCCTTCTATGTAAAATTGTGTCTGGGCCATATCTCATAATTGCTTTGAACAACTGTCATAAAACTTCTCGTGAGTAATTTTCATAGTCCAAAATGGTGTCATGATCTTGAACCAAGGTCATATCAGAAAGGTCAAGATTACGAGGGGTGGGGTGGTGGTAATTGGCTCCAAGTTGTATTTGCAAACGTAATATAAAATTACTAGAAGAAACATAATACACTGAACTTGTCTATGTAAGCATTTATTCTAGTGAATGCTGATCTAGGACTTATTGGATGTGAATACATGTATGAGTGAATAACTTGAGCTTTTGTTTGATTTGTAGGAGTTGCCTTACAGATTTGAAGTTATAGATGTAGCTGATACTAATAAGAAGATTGGTATAGAGTAAGTGTTACACTTGCAGCTTTATACTTAAAAAATATTATTACCCCCTATGAACTTGAACTTGTTTAAGGGGGTATATAGGAATCACCATATCTGTCTGTCCATGTAAAATTGTGTCAGGGCCATATCTCATAATTGCTTTGGACGACTGTCATAAAACTTCACAGGATTAGTCTTCATGGTTCAAAGGGTGTGTCATGACCTTGAACCAAGGTCATCGGAAAGTTCAAGGTTGAAGGAAAACATAAAATGTTGGGGTGGGTTTTTTTTTTACTTCTATATCTGTTGATTTAAAACTGTTACGGGTTTAATTTGGGGTTTTGTTCTTGGGATTTCTTATTTTTAATGTCAATGAGTGGTATGGAGTAATGATGTTTTATGCCCCAGTCAAGACTTATCAAACCAGTCACCTCTGAAATGATCGAGTACCAGTACCCAGAGAATATGTTGACATCTAGTATTGAAGATTTTGGTTGCAGTAATTTTTATGGACAATTAAGCATTGACTTTCAATAATATTTTCGGGGTTATCAAGTAATGAATCCCATTTAGAACTAAAAAATCAAATGAGGCTCATTAATCAGATTTGAATTTTGTATTTTGTAGTATAAGTGGAGATGAGATGGCAAATTTATTAACAAAAATGTGTTTAGAATCGACGGTAAAAAAGAAAGGGACCAAAATCAAAGTAGAAATACCGCCAACAAGGCATGATATCCTTTTATAGTCATAAGTCAAATCGTGCAAATTTAATGCCCTGTAAACTTCATCAGTCATTTCCCTGTAAATTTTTAATTCTAACTTCATTAATGGGTTTTTTCTCGGCTTGCCATGTTGCAGCTCCCTAAGGATTGTGTGAAGGAACAGTTATTTATTTCCAATTGCATCAGTTGGCAATTACCTGTAAAAATGACAATATTTTGCAAAAAAGTGTCTCAGACCTTAATAAGAAGAAGCCAAATGCCAGATTAGGGGCCCATCTGTTCACCTGCCTTATAAAAATAAGACAAATCCAACATGAAATATTTAAGTAAACAGTTTTACAATACAACAGTGTATTAAGTGTAAGAGAGATAATTCACTAAACTGTGAAGAGGAATGTTGGTTTTTAAAATTGTATAAATGATGTACTGTGCTTAACATTTGTTTTTTTTTTCTGTTGTTATTTATCTTAACTCATTATTACATGTCATACATGCCTGTGACATCATAGAAGATGTAGCTATTGCCTTTGGTTATAACAATATTGTAAAGAGGATACCAAACACCAACTGTGTAGCTAATCAGGTAGGTCACTATTACTAGTACATTTTAAACCCAGTAACCGCATAAATGTATTTTACCACTGCAGTAGCTCAGTTGATAGAGTGCTCGCTCGCTTCGTAAGTGGGAGGTCCTGTGTCATGGTAGGCTTGGCTTGATACAGAACCCTGATGTATAATGCCATAAGCACAACGCACAGGCATTATTTCTGCACCTTCACCTATAGCTGGCGACATCTCGATATAAGTGAAATATTTTTGACTAGGACGTTAAACACCATCACTCAACTCAACATAAATGTATTTTAGTTTTATGCCCCAGTCAAGACTCTTTCATTTATATAGAGTTGATCAGTTCAGAAATAATGGAGGAAACTGGAGTGCCTAGAGATTACCACTGAGAAGTGAACCAACAAACATTTTCAAATTAAGATCTGTCCTGAGTAAAATAAAACTAAGGCAATGAGAGGCACAGTTATCTGTAAGTGCCTGCTTTAGACAATTAAGCCACAGACGGGCTTTATGGACATTGGTTTTACAATTCAACCTGAAAAATCAGTTTTCAGACCATGTCAGGAAATAGAATTTTTAGGTTTTGTTATCAATTCTGTATCCATGACAGTTAGGCTTACAACCAACAAAGCCAAAAACTAAAATTACAGTGTGTCTCATTAATATGATCAAGTATAATAGCTAGAGAATACATGGTGTCATATTTTTCTGGTATTTATGGAACCAGTTTAACTGTATTGCATCTTTATTATTTGTGGTCTTTATTGTATTTGTTTTGTGTTTTTTACCTATTTTTAGTTTCCTATAAACAAATTGACAGATCTACTACGAAGTGAAATAGCAATGGCTGGTTTTACAGAAGTTCTCACTTTTGCATTAGTAAGTGTAGTTTTTCAATTTCAAAAGTTTTAGAAGTTTTTTTAGGAAAAAGTTAAAGAAATGGGGTGGAATAATAGAGTTTTTTGCCCCAGTCAAGATTCTTTCAATTAAAGTGATTCAGTCGAATAAAGGATAGGTCTAATCTATGTAGGTTACCATAGGGAAACAGTAAGAGAGGCTTTATGGAGTTCAGTGAGTTAGAATAAAAGAGTTTTGCCACCTCCAGCAAGCAAACAAAATTTTCTTAGACTAGAATCTGTCCGAAGTGGAATTCAAACCTAGGTGATGTGATCCGTAAACACACACCATAAACACACACTTTAGACTGCTCTTTCACTAGTCATCCAAATTAGTTAAACGAAAGTGTCTGGTTTTTTTAAGTAGACATTGTCCTTGCTGACTTACTATACAATGATGTAGTGTTCAGACTTGAATTAATAAATAAAAGAGTATTTTTCTGATGGTGTTCTCTGGGTTCAAACAATACATTTGTGCAGAGCAAATGTCATGGTACAAATTATATCGAGACCCATGTGTTGTGATATGTCTTGTATCGCACCTTCTTAGGGATACTCATCCCTAATTTACATAATATCCTATTAATTTTCATATATTAAAAATAAATTTCAATCTGTCAGAAGAATGGACTATAGATATTTATGTTGTAACATTTATTTACAGTGTTCTAGAGAAGATATAGCTGACAAGCTAGGGAAGACCATAGAAGAAACAAAGGCAGTACATATAGCAAATCCCAAAACACAGGAATTCCAGGTTAGTATGAGTGGTAGAGAGTCTGCCTCAAGAGCAGGCCCCAGTTTCACAATCATTCCTTAGCTAACTTAAATTTAGCAAATTTTGGTTATCTATTTTTGGAAATACTGATGAATATTTTTGTCAAAACTAAATGAAAGTTTTTAAATCTAGAAGTGGTCTTAAAAATGACTTCTTAAATTCTTGAATATCTTGAAAATTAACAAAATTATAAAGATTTGAAATTTTACCAGATTTAAGTTAAGGAAAATCTTAGCTAAGGAATGATTGTGAAACTGGGGCCAGAAGGTCATAAGTTTAGAACAATGCCACGGTCACACATAAGGCTTTAAAACATAAGATATTGTTACCTCACCTAGTGCTTGGCATTAAGAGTACAAAATTTCACCTGGGTCACTTGGTGAGTGATATGCTTGTGTGTGGCGTACTGACCCAGTGAGCTAGCACCTTAAAGTTGCCATGAGTTCGAACATGTATATGGCAGACCATAAAACACATTCACACATGCACAAATCTGTTCTTAGAATAATTCTTAGGAATATATAAACTTGCTCTCGTCATTAAGAGCTGAAAAATTGCTAATGTGACATTTAACAACATTACAACCAATCAGGTTACTATAGATTGGACCGGTTATAGTGGTCCCACTGTCCTTCTTGCTTTTATTTATTCATATTATCAGTAATCTTTTGTTGCAAACATTTGAGCATACACCTCAACATCTATAAGCTGCAAGACTGTAGATTTGTAAACTTCATCAGATAAAGAATAATATTGTAAAGTTGGTTGCAGTATAAGCACATTCCTCTCAGTAATATTTTGGTTATAATTCTTGCTTGATTTGTCACCAAACCATATCTAGGTTTCCACAAATTTAAAATAATTAGTAGCCAAATTTCCAAAATTTTTGAAAATATGGTCCTTTTTAAAGTATTTTTCCACAAATTTGCTAAAATAGGTTACTTTTTGAAAGAATTCCTCAGAAATTAGTAGCCAATGGCGATTTTGGCTACCAGGAATGGAAACATAGCCATATTATGACATTATGTATCACAGTACCGCTCACCACTTGTGATATTATAAATCCCATTTGAGGGCAGATCCTAGTGTGAGAATTTTTATTAGTTTGGCGACTTTCTCCAGGTACTCTGGTTTTCTCTACCACCCCTGAACTACTTTAGTATAAGCAAAAGAATCTTGACTGGGGCAAAAACACCATTATTCCTGTGCTCTCCCTTATAACTCCAAAATCTGACTGAATAAATGGTGGCAATATACATATACAAAGTATGATGTATACCATGTTATTGTTTATTGACAGGTTGCCAGGACAACGTTATTATCGGGTGTATTGAAAACAATCAGTAATAACAAAGGAATGCCATTACCACTAAAACTGTTTGAAATATCAGATGTGGTTTACAAAGATAAAACAACAGGTTAGTAACTTAGTATAGTCACCACTTCAGTAGATTTTGTAACCCCCCCCCCCCCCCTTCATTAAATAAATAAAAAAATGAATATGGGGAGGGGGGCATAAGAAAAAGTACAGGATTTTAAGTGAAAATTTGTTTTACTGCTGTTGAGATATTTAATTTTTATCAGAAACTAAAGAGATATTTAATTTTTATCAGAAACTAAATATAGTAAATCAAAAATTGTGTTTGATATGTGCAAAAATAAAAAAATAATAATTTAAATTTTAAAAGTTTAAACTGCAGGAAAAATATCTTACATTTTCTAAGAATGAAAATTTTATCTCTGACCACACGTCAGATTTGTAATCAAGTGATCAGGCTGTGTTTCATTTGTATTGATCAAATTTGTTTATTTGCCATAAAAATGTAAATAAATAAATGTTTTCAAGATTATCGTTGTTCATAACTGACTTTGAACAAATATCAATTCTTTATTTCATTAGAAATTGCTTATGTGAACAAAAAAAAAACCCAACAAAATCTTGTATTTATTTACATGTTGGCAAACTAGAGGAGGTAAAAGTTGAATTATAATAAACATTTTAAAAAAAAAATTGTTCACCATGTAAATTTATCATGTAGTATGATCACAAAACATACAAAACTATAATTTTTACTTTGGAATGACATGCTTTTTAAGATACCATGCAAGATAAGAATTCTAAGATTTTGTTTATTGTTCCAAAACATCTTATTTCATTTATCTACATGTATTATTACTTCTTCATTTATTACAGATGTAGGTGCTAGAAATGAGAGAAGACTCTGTGCTGTAAACTACAATAAATCATCTGGTTTTGAAGTTGTGAAAGGTCTGCTGGATAGAATCATGATGTTACTGGAAGTCCCATTCGCAAATAACAATAAAGGCTACTACATTAGGCCATGTAATGGTATGTATATAGGTATTCAATTTCAGAAAAAAAGATTACACAAATTCAGTTATGCAAATTTGAATTTACCCATTTGGGCAGATTCTAATATTAGAATGTTTTGTCAGTTTGCTTGCTGAAGGTTTGTTGTTTTCTATTGGTATTCCAGTTTCCTCCACCACCTCAGAACTCACTGCCTCATATTAAGCAGGGGTCCTACCATTCCTATATTTCCTGCAATTTCGACCTTTTCCTATATAATTTGAAAAACCTCCTATACCTCCTATATTTTTGTTACTGGTAGCTTCAGGAATTCAGAATGGAGAGATTTTTCCTGCATTTAGTACATATCTGACGCAAGATTAACATTTATGTATTTTTAAAGCAGCAAGTTTACATTTCAATTGCCAATATTTTATGTTTGTTAGTAAAAGGAGGAAAGAGAATGGCTAAAGGGGAGGAAATGAGGCCATGGATGTATATTTTATGTGTAAACTATTTAAGATTATTCCTATAATTTTGGTGAAAACTCTTATAATTTCCTATAAAACTCCTATAATTTGACCCCATATTCCCATTTTTCCTATATTTTTGGACCCCAAAACTGGCAGGACCCCTGTATTAAAAGTGAAAGAATCTTGACTGGGCTGTAAAACACCATCACATTCCTGTCTGATCATAAGTATAATTTATTAACTTGAAGAGTTTAGGGAATGCTTCATCCTAGTTGGTCATAGATACTTGGCAACATGTATATATGTACTGTGATGGACCAGGCTTGAAATGTGGCTAAGTACCTCATTCAGAAGAGTATTCCATTGTATTGGGGAGGTCTGGCGTTCAAATCCCAGTTTTGGCACTTTCCTGTTTCATTACTATTTGGAAATGTGGCTGAGTAGATCAGTTGCTAGAGCGTTCCACTAGTATTGGGAAGGTCATGAGTTCAAATCCTGGTTTGACAGATGCATTTTGTCCCTTTCCTGTTACATTACTATGATTGGCGTCTCATTAGCAGTTCCAAAGAGAAGCTGGGTGCTGTGGAAGGTTACACACTGCCTGTCTAGCTAGCTACACCCTCACATGTAAAATATGTTAATGATTTCTAATTTTTTTTATTTTCAGATAAAACATATTTCTCTGGTAGATGTGCTGAAGTTGTTGTGAAGGGAACAGTGATTGGCAAATTAGGAGTGTTGCATCCAGATGTTTTAAATAAATTTGAACTTGTCAACCCTTGTGCTGCAGTTGAAATCAATCTGGAATATTTCCTATGACCCGAATCAAATATATTTTTTGTACATTGATACATTCGTTGCATTTTTAAATATTTATTAAAACATTATTGGTGCATTTCAGGTGAAACTTGCACATATTGTGTACATAAACAACATTGACCTGTTCCCTTGACCTTTCAAAAGGAATAATCGTGAACAATGATTGACCCAATACACTGATAGTGTTAAAATTTGCAGTTAGTACATAAACAATGTATGTTTTCTTTGATGTAGGTGAAAAACACCTGTGTTCCATACATAAATGTACTGGTTCATAATAAATATTTAAATTAAAGGTCAGTCAGACAGGTCAATGTTGTTTGTCTTTATACTGAAACTAGGACTTGAAGCTTATAAACATTTATAAGGACCCAACTGTCATTGCAATATTAAGTTTTAAACATTCATAAACTTACAGTTCTCTAATGTTATCAGTTACATCAGTTACAAAGTTTTTCTTTTATGTCTACTTGGTAAACCTTTTATTTAATAATGTGTCTCCTGAATACAAGTGCATTGACATTTCTATGCAATCAAATAATTTGATGATTTACCAGTGCACTCTTCTGTTTGATAAAGAATCTAATTTTAGCAATTTTATTGGAAACTTGTTATTTTTGGAACAATGGTGGCAAAATACATACATACATATACAATACAGGCCTGTCTAAGGTTTAACACCAAGCTAAGAAATTAAATTTGGCAGCTATATCTCAACAAGCTGATATTTATCTGTAGGCAGCTTTTCAACCAATTGCTATCCATAACTCAGCCACTTGCAGCTTCAGCTTCTATTCGGTAGCTCAGTGTTAAACTTTCAACAGGTCCAAACTTTGTTATACCATAATGTTAATGCATTTTTTGATTGTCAATAATTGATTTGAGAAAATTTCTCTTCCTACATCAAGTACGTATGACTATTTCAAGTATAAAATACTTGATGATTACCATGTATATTGGCATACAGGTTACATGTTGGAATTATTTGTTACAAATATCATTATATAAAAGAGGCAAAAAGATGGAGAAATAAAAGAAAATATTATGAATTAACCTGTGTTTCAGAGTTTTTGAAGCAGATATGGTACATGACAACTAAGGTTTTGAAATATTTAGTAACGAAATTTCAAAAAAAATTTGAAAATATAATTTTTTCTTAAATTATTTTTTTTATTTACAAATTCGCTTAGATAGACTAGAAGAGAGGAGAGTAATGATGTTTTACATCCTGCTCAAGATTATTTCATTCAAGAAGGTTAGTTTTCATATGATTGAAGAAAATGGAGCGACAGGAATCACCTACAGTCTACAAGCAAACTGACAAATTTTCTTTGGTTACCAGAGGTGAGAAGGAACTACTCGAGTGGGATTTAAGCCTAAGCAGTAAGAGGTGCTGTGTTTGATAATTTAATGCTTCAAACCACTCAGTCACCAAGGCCCAACAGATTTTTTCTGTTATGTGTAGTACATGTATAGCGACAACTTATAACATGGGGGTTACCTTAGTTTCTTATTTGACTAAGAGCAATGTGGATGACATCTGCACATGGTGAAATATTCATGTTTAAGCTGTAAATCTGGAGAAATAACTCATCAGTCAGGGATATTGCACACCTAGGCTTATAAATGCCCTCAACAAGTTTTATGGCCGTCATTGTAATATTATTGATAAATATACATTTTTATCACATACCCATTTAATCTTACTATAGCAATACACTGTTTTTTCAAGCTATGTGATATGGAAGTATGTATCACACGCGTATGTGATACAGCATTCTGTATCACCATAGTAGCCGGAACTCCTTTTAGGGGAATTCCCTTTTCCGACAACAATAATATGACGTCATTATGTGATACGTAATGACAAAAATAATATGACGTCAATATGTGATACATACGTCATGTTAAGTTGGGAGAATTTACTCGAGTTGGGAGAATCGCGGACGATATTAAATAATTTTGTAAAATCAATGTTTGTTTTTTAATTTTTCCCAGTGTTTACGATGGTATTAGTAAAATGTTAACCAATGATGCGTAAACGAAGAGTTATCTGTTGTTTTTAATTACTTCTTTAGCAGTTTTTCCAGTCAGGCATCAGATTTTTCGAATCAGATCAAAAATCAATATGAAATACTGAGTTGATTGTGAATTCTGTGACAGATTAAGCCAAAGAAAGCTTTTTATTTAGTTTGGTAGGTCATGTGATAAATACAAAACCACACATAAGTGGTTTTCTGACGTAGCTTGATCGCACTCGTTTATTGTGCGAACGCATACATTACACTCGTGCGCAGAGCGCACTCGCGTAATGTATCCGTCCGCACAATAAACTCGTGCGATCAGCTACGTCAGAAAACCATATATGTGTGGTTTTGCATATGTATCAGCCTCTATATCCTTGATATATTTGACACCCTATTTTCCTTACATTCTCAATTTTGATTTCACAGGCGGTAGACGTAGCTAGCTATCTAACTTGCTCAACATGAGGTGCTTACCCTTCCAGAACACCCTGCATCACTTCCCTGGTGGAAAATCATGTGTTTATCTTCATTTGCTAAGTTTTTACTTTGCTTTTGGAATTATGATTTGATTTTGGATTGGTATATTTGTGTTTAATCACTGCAGGCAGCTTACAACGACTCCTTTTCTGTGTAATAAATACTTTGCACTGTGCTCAGGGCAATGTGCAGGGAGGAATTTTTGAGTGTCACAGTTTTTAACGTCTTTCCAAAGGACTCTACAACTTTCATTTCTAAATGCCAAGTGCTTGACAAAAACAAAAAAAAACAAAAACAAAACAAAACAAAACAAAAACAGCCACTACTTATGAGTATTTTCAAGTCTTGGTCAGATCTGGCCAATTTTCTAACCCTGACCTACAAAAACACTGAGCTAGTACTCTACTTACTGAACTGTGGCAGTGATTGCTGTCTTAATACAGCTTCAAGTGTACATGTATTCAATATTTATATTGGCTTATGTCTTGTTTCACTGCTTTATCATTAACTTCTTGTGTTTCATGTTCTTGGTTGTGTTGGTTGTTGCAAAGTACATTATTTTCCTTTTCTTTTTCACATTTAAATAAAACAAGACTACACAAACAGATTTCAATTATAAATATCATTTTAATAAATATATAAAACATATTTTAGAAAAAATACAACAAAACAGACTTGGAATTTTTTTTGTATGGACGGAGAAATTTGTTTATATCACAGTTCATATATAAGATAGAACATATATCACAGACGTCAACTTGTAAACATTATATTCTGTTGAATTGCTTCTTTAAATTCAAACAATTTGTGTCATATCCAGATTGTGGCAAAGAACTAATCAAAAACTTCAATTTTGGAAACTTATAAAGTTTGTTTGGTTTCAAACAATTCGTGCCATATCTAGAAGGAGGAGCAGAATGAATCGCAGACTTCAAATTGTAAACCTGTTATACCCGGTATACTCTGTTGAATAATTTCAATGTTCATTTGGTTAAAAAATCTGTCTAATGACCAGAGCACAGAGTAACATGTTTCCCACAACTCAAATTGGACATGTTATAAATTCTGTTGAACATTTCACTGTTCATTTTTAAACAATTTGTGTCACATCAAAGAAATTTTAAAGCACTATTGAAATAGACCTTGGATGTTTTAGATTAAATATATACGGATAAATATGGAGTTTAATGTGAAAACATAAAATTTAACAGCTGGTAAAAACTTATTTCATTGAAAAATTCCAAAACTTCTGCAAAAGCAATTTTCATAACTGTAACATGAATCTTTTGTGTTTGATTTTTAAAGTTCAAAAGAAAACAATATGAATTTGGAAAGTGAATAAAACATTTTCAAACTTTTGGTCAAACTTGAGCAGAGTACTAATATTCTTAGTCAGAAACTACTATTGCTCGGAGCATTATTTTAAATTGGTCGACTGTGTCTCCTTTCAAGGTTAATAAAATGCTTGCATCCACTGGCTGGTTCGGCTGAAAGAAAATCAAAACAAGAATGATGAGTTTAAAAGCCATAATAAAAACTTCAATGGAGAAAATACAATAAAATATAGAGGACTTCCATTTGTATCCTCCACTAGAATTTAAATTTTGACTGAAAGAGTTCAAATGCATCTGATGAACATGATTCTAATAGATACATGGACAACTGCTAAAAATATAAAATTGTTTTTATTGGGCATAGCCAAATTGTCGTTTGTTTCAACCCAAATTGTTACGGATGATTTTTTCTTACTCCATCTAATAAAATTACTAGAATTTAAGAGAAATTTAATTATTTATTGTGAATATCTGAAAAATTTAAACAACATTTAACCAACCAAAAAAATCATATTTAGGTATACTTACATCATGTCCTGGGGGTGGAGACCATGTTATGGTGACTGGTTTTATGGCGCCTGCCTCTACCATACCCTAAAATAAACCATCAAACAATATTTAAAAATTAGAATCTTTTCAAAAAACATATCTAGGCATCTCATTAAATGTTCTACATTCAACCAAACTTAGTATAAATGTTCTGTCAAACTGCTCACTATTCATTATCACAGGCCTTGGTCACCGAGAGGTCTTAAGTGTTCACTCATGGATTAAAGTTCTTCCCACCACCTAGGTTCAAATCCCACTGTGGCAGATCCTAATTCTAGTGTGAGAAAATTTGCCAGTTTGCTTGCTGAAGGTCTCGGGGGTTTCTCTGGGTATTCCAGTGTCCAGTTTAAGCATGTGTCTGCATGCATGTGGCTAAGACAGCAAAACAATGTAAAACCTTTATTTATCTTTAAAGCAAAAATGATGTGGACATCTAATTATTATGTTGGAAGTTTCTGCAGCTATAAAGTTGATGTTCTGAACATGGTATAATGTTTGTAAATCCTCAGTCTACCATGGATGTATTGAGGTGATTATGATATCCGACAACTATTGGAACCAGGAGGCACCAGTGACTGAGTGGTCTAAATCCCACACTTTTGGATCACAGGGACTCTTACTGCCTGGGTTCCAATCCCGCTCACCACAGATCCTAATGTAAAAAAAAATTGTCAGTTTGCTTGCCTAAGGTTCTTGGTTTTTTTCCAGAGTACTCCAGTTTCTACTTTCATTGCAGAGCTGACCATCTCAATATTGGCAAGAGAATTTTGACTGGGAAACAAAACACCATTACTCCTCTCCACTCCTGTATTGGAACCATTACAGAACTGCCACCTGACACACAACCCGCGAGTCCGACCCTCATTTGGACATGAATTTGGGGACTGACCCGCAAACAACCATGGAGTATGAGAATTTGCAATATTTATTCATTACCACTCAAATCCATCTGTAATCACATATGGAGATAGAGTGATTTCCATGGGTGGAATAAGGTTATTTTGGATTAATTTTGTGCCCTGGAGCAGGTGAAAATCACCACATGCATTATATTGTATCCATTTCTCCAAGACATCACATGACAACTTGATCAATTTTCAATTCTTTTGGTAGGGATGCACCCAGACACGGTCGAATTTCGGTCGGACTCACAGTTGCACAAAATAGGGTTGACAGCTCTGCCATTAGGTGTGTATTAAAAAGAACCAAATATAAAACTCACCTTCTGAGGTTCAACATTAAAACCTTTTCCTGTTATACTTGGTACATTCTCAAATTGGAATTCTCCATTCTGTAAAGGAAACAAAGTGAAAATGTTATTTCTAAATGATGTCGAGGTCAAAACCAATACTAACATCTATACAAACAAAAACTGGGAGGGGGGACATTTATATATTTCAGTTTAGAATAACATTTTTCTAGTTTAAATTTAAATTTTCAATTGACAAAAGAGTCTTTGAGGACTTGTAAAACCTGACCAAATTATATTTTTTTGAATAATTTCAGATATGTATCTTCCTCAGGATACAGTACAGCAGTTTTGTACTTTTAGTTCAATACAGTCTAACAGTTACCATGGTTACATACTAACCATCATTCAATGAGTACCAGTAATCTTTAAACAACAGTAAGATAGTGTTCTAATGCCCTTTGATAGTTTTGATTCTTTTAAGAAGCCCCAAAATGCATTTCCTCAATGTATTTCTTTAAAAGTCCCCCTCAATTTCACACAGACCCCTTGATACTGCTAAAATTTGCCCTAAAAACAGTGGCAATGAATCAAGGTTTTACTATAATGCCCCTTAATATCTTTGCCACCCCACTTATTGACTATTGTATTTTGATGTCCATAAACCTTATTTTCTCTATATTTTCCTTCATAAGTATCCCTAGATTTTTAGCCGAACCATTTTCCAGAACTGACCAGCTTGATATAAGTGAAAGAATCTTGATTGGGGTGCAAAATACCATAAACTACACTTCTTTCCGACTAGACAAATGATGGGAATGAATTGAGGTTTCGCTGTTTTTACGAAAAAAGATATGAAAAAATTGTCTGCAAGAATTCTATATGTATTCAAAATCTGGTGATAATGATGATGATGATTCAGGACTTTCTTTATTACTATGCTTGCATAAGGTTAATATATATATATACTGCACATGATCACTTTTTGTCAATCAACTAACTAGCATAAATCATGTATGCAACTATTTATAAAACATTAAAAAAAATTGCATACAATGTAACTTGTTCTATTATCAATTACTGTTCACACAGACACACTCGCAAACACGATATGTACATGGTCATGTTGGATTTTATAGGTATGAATATAGACTGTCCATAATATTTACAATTCAAGAAATAAATACATTGTAAATATAATCTATTGCACGAAAGTAGAAAAGTGCTGATAAATGGCTATTTAGAAAAGGACTGATGTACTATATATGTTTCAGCAAGGAGATAGATGGGATGTGAAAGATGAAAGTGGGCCCTAAAAATCAGCAAAGCTCACCTGTAATTTCCATCAAATAAACTCAAAATTTGTTTAACATTGACAAAAAAATTAATATCTCATATTGACCCTTATGCACTTTTAGACTGAATCTTACTAGATTTGACATAAACTCAGCTAGACTTTCAACATGTAAGCTAAATATGGACTTCATGTTGATGGACATAATAGAAGTCATCTCATGATTAACACTTCATGTAGATATATAGAACTGCTGTGTGTGAATACGGAAGTTGAAATCAAATCACGGGTATGATTCTAATCACAAGAATATGAACTTAAAGAAAATATTTTCCCTTTTTTTTTTTTTTTCATTTTATTTATTTAAATGGTCAATTTTTATTATAGATTGATTGAAATACTCTTCTTCCTTCTGTTTGTTGAATTACTCCCACATGCATTGCCTCTAAAAAGTTTGGTTAAAGATGCATGCCCAACTACAGATACGTGTATGTATAATGTTGGTCTGGATACCGGGGTATTTGAAATGTTGGTCTTATAGAAAACATGCTTAAAAATTGAAAAATGATGTATATATATATATATAACTAGCTAAATCCTGTCTTTTGTTCTAGTGAGTATACTTGTTTCTGGTTTCTGTCTATATGATGCCTACATCTGTCTATACTCACCTTACTTTTACGTACACTCTATAAAGATAAACCTTACACTTAAAACTTCATTTTGTAGACTTAAATCCTTGCAATTTTTTAGTATCCAAAAGAGACTATGGGAATCCATTATGAGATTACCCATGTAGAATAGAGAAATCCCAGACAAGGGGTTGAGCATTTCAGTCAGACACAAGGTCTACCCTGAGAATAAGTCAAGGACAACCAAATTGGTAGAGCTTCAAGTCATAAAATTTCAAACTTTTATTTATTTATTTCTTTCAGATGTAAACCACTGACCTATATTTTACTAATCAAAGTCACTGTGAATGAAGTTCAAGGTCAACCAAAATCACAGACTTAAAAGGGCTTGTCCAAGAAATATTCCTGTCAAGTATCACTATCATTGACTGACTTGGTCTGTAGAAGAAGTTGATAATGTTTAATAGCTATAACGGACGAAGCAAAATGAACCACAAACAAAAGATTGAAATGCATTAATTAGCTGATAAATATTGAAACCAAAGATTCCAGGAGGTTTCAAATTCATCATCTTTGGTTATTTTGTAGATGCAAAGATAAATAATATTACATGTATGTATAAAGTTAAAAAACATTGAATTATATATACATTTACATTAAAGTGTATTGTTAATATGAAATACAAAGGTTTTTGTTTACTTTTTATTACAACTCACCTTACTCTTGCCATCCTGAGTTAAAAATCACCATGACAACCATGAAATTAGCAAAATCACAACATGCAAAGTGAAAATACAGGTTATAAACATTAGTTCACGCAATATCAATAATAGGAAATATAACAGTAAAACCTCTTTCAATGCCGCTCAATAACTTTTCCAACTGGGAATACTGCCACGCTACTTTGAAATCCCAAAATTCATTTCTTTCTGTTTTTCGTTATAAGCCTACCTTAATTTATTGCCAAAACCCTTTTATAATGCCAAGAATATTACTAAACAATTGGTGACAATGAATTGAGGTTTTACTGTACTTAAAACACATGTTATAACAACACACCTACCACACAACAAAACAACCACAACATGTTAGCACATGAATGATCATTCCCCTACCCCTTTCTCCCAACAACCCCCAAAAAATTAAAATAAGCATGTTAATGATTAACTTAGAATTCAGCAAATTTCAAACTTCTCGAACACAAGAACAGGAAGGACCAAACTGAATAAAAATATTTTGAAGCTTGTCCAATTGCCTGTTTTGAACAAAAGTTTCATATCTTTTAAAACTCTTGCTTATATTAAGGGTTGCTTGATAATTATATCAGTGTTGTATTCACACATTAAAAATTTAACCAAAATATTTCAACTGATACAAAACAACTAAGGGTTTGCATTATAATGAATCTGTTAATAAAACTATCATTTGGTAACATTTCCCTGTTTCCATTATGTCATTTTAAAAACAAAATATGTGAAACAGATAGAAACAAAGGTAACAAGATTCCATCTACACTGTGGGTCTGAAATGAGACGGACACCATAAGGAATTAGAGAGAGAGAGACTCTATCTATACTGTCGGTCTGAAGTGAGACGGCACATAATAAGGAATTAAAGAGAGAGAGAGAGAGAGAGAGAGAGATCAAAGATACCAGGAGATAGTTTAGAGATAACCAGCCATGGGAAAAAGTATAAAAATAGTCCCAAGACAGTTGATCAGTATAAAAATAGTCCCAAGACTGTTGATCAGTATAAAAATAGTCCCAAGACAGTTGATCAGTATAAAAATAGTCCCAAGGCAGTTGATCAGTATAAAAATAGTCCCAAGATGGAAGAACATTATAAATGGGTGTTAATGAACCAAAAATATAAAAGAATTTAAGGTTTCTTATAGACAAAAGATAAGGTTAACAAAAGTAATCTTTCAGAAGACCCAATCTCAGTTCCATAGTCCCAAGTCCAAAGATAGTTGGTCAGTATAAAATTATATTAAAGTTTCTATTGACTAAGTAACAAAAGTAACCTTCCAGAACACCCAGTCTCAGTTCAACAGTCGAAGTCTAAATTATAAATGCTGAATATTTTATTTTATTATCTTGCTATGATTTATTAAGGACATATAATGATCTTTAGTTCATGAATACATACTACTGTATTTCCATAAATTGAGTGTACATGGTTTTTATTATTTATTTCTTTTAATTGAAAATGTTTCCATTAAACTATCAATAAGACCAAATTGGTGTGTAAAAATGCATTTAAAATGCACTGACCTAACCAAATAAAATTTTAATTAAAAATTAAAAGCTTTATTGTTTAGTTCTCCTGTACATAAAGAAATTTTGAGAACATTTTGGAAATTTGATCAAGTTTATACACCAATTGGGTCTCATTCAAAGTTACATCAGGGCATTTAGGGTCAGGTAGGTCGGGTTTCTTCCAGGTGTGATCATCGTGAATATTCGAATTATGACATAACGTTTATAGATGTTCCAAGTAAGAAGGTACAGAAGGGATAATTCTGACATAGTCATATTTGTTGTTTTGTTAGAAAGTTCAAAACTTGCTCTATGTACAGAATTAAGTTCACTTTTTCATGAATGAAAAATATTTTTTTTAAGTATTTATTTAAAGTTTTGACAATTTTTTGTGAGTTTGTTGTAAAATACGACTTTATTCTTGCATTTTCCATGTGCACTGAATTTGTGGATATACAGTAGTACAAAATAAATGTGCAGATTATTATTATTATTATCAAACTTATTATATTAAGGGAAAGTACCAATAACCATGCAGTTACAATCATGTTAACAGGTAAATTATTGGACATAGATACTGTAATCATACTAATTTTAGTGTGTACAAATTTTAGCGCAAATTATAACTTGGAGTCGAGTTGAGTAATGGTGTTAAACGTCCCAGTCAAGAATATTTCACTTATATCGAGACGTCGCCAGCTATAGGCAAAGGTGCAGAAATTTTGCCTGTGCGTTGCGCTGATGGCATTATACAACAGGGTTCTTTAGCGTGCAAAGCCCACCATGACACGGGACCTCGTTTATTTCAATTTCCCATCTGAAAGAACTGTGACTTTCATATCGTAATGCCGAGTGCGTGGCGAAAGAACAGTCACTACCCACTTTCAAGTCTTGGGTCAGACCCGGCCGGGGATCGGACTTCCCACTTACGGATCGAGCACTCTACCAACTGAGCTACTGCAGTGGTTGATTTAGCATAAATTTTATGGACTACCTTGTACACTTTGATCTTATTGAAGTTGATATAGCCGTCAGCGATATTGTGGCAGATCTAGAGTGTTTATAACATGGAAAAGCTATATAATGTATATAGGCCTATGATAGGGATATATAAAGGGAGTTGAGTTGACAAATAAAACATGAGGTGTGATATACATATACGAAAACAGGGTATCAATACCTTTTGTGTGTAATAAACTCTCCTGTGTTTGTAAACACTCTGGCACAATATTGCTGACAGACTATAATGGATTTAAATTAGTACTATTGAATCGTGGAGAAAATTGCTAAAATTAGTACACTGCTAAATCAATATGTTTACAGTATTCACCCAACACCATCAATACAGAGTTGATATGTTATATGGGAAATATATGTTCTTAATGAAGTAACACTTTTCTATATGTAACCTCTACTGTCTGTATACAGATATCTCACATTCTTCATTTAATGATTTCATTAATGGTTTTAATTTTTTTTTTTAAATAAATTAAAAATATACACAATTTTTTCCCCTTTTTTACACATTTTGCACAAGTTTCAACATTAATTATGTCAAATTCCCAAATGTTTCATTGGATTTAAAGCAGAATTTTGTTAAATTACAGAGAAAAATTATAAAAAGGTTCAAACAAGACCCAAGAAGAAGTTTGAAATAAACAGGTTCATCATGATGAAGATGAAGGCAAAAGGTTATAAGCACGGTGAATCACATGTAAATCTGTTTTTGATTTCATAAAACTGAATGTAAAATGTTTAGAGGTATCTTGTAACAGCAAAGAGATTTCATATTCTGTTGAAAATCATGACACATGATTAATGTATACTTGTATAAATATCCCACCTTTTTTTGGCTCACCGCCATAGTTCTTACACAACCCACATGTAACTCTCTAGAAGCTGGAATAAATTCTGATTCTTTGGCAATACTTTGTAGTGTAAATAAAACAGGTTCTGGAAGAGCTTTAGCATCTGAAAGTGAAAAAAGTTCAATTGATCAAATGATTCTTATAAAGACAAGTAAGTTTTAACAAGATAATAAGTCTTAACTAGAGCAAACTCTAAAAAGATAATTAACACCTTCATGTCCCAACCCTATGTATGGGTGCCAAATACAAGATTTGACCTCATAACCCTGGCCTTAAACCTATACACAAAAAATTTGGTATCCAACACATTGCTAAAAATAGTTCATTCTAAAGTATTTTTTTCACAATTTGCTAAATATATTGTTGCTATTTGAAAGAATTTTTAAAAAATTAGTTGCCAATGGCAATTTTGGCTGCCAGGAATAGAAATATAGACATTTAATATGAGCATAAAATAATCACAAATCTGACCTTCATCTTCTGTATGTAAGGATGGTTTTTCTGCTAAGGACTCTACATCTGGTGATCTTTCATCAAAACCATCTATATACATAATACGAGGTTTGGCCATTCCCTTAATCTGGAACGAATGTGACTCTTCCTGCAGAATAAATGCGATTCACATTATAAAATAAAGGAAAATGATTACAAAAACAATTAACAAATACATATATTATATAAATATGACATGACAGAGAGGGGTAAATTTTAAAACATTTACCTTTTCAAATCTAATCTGAACTGAGGCAAAGAATCCCTCTGTTAATCTTTTAAAAATCTTTTCCTCTAGAAAGCAAATCTAGCAGCCACTGCCAAGATTTTGGTTGGAAAAAATTTGAATGAAGTATGTCAAGAAAAAGAACTCCAGCTAAAACAATTATAATTTATACAAGTTAAACATAACATTATAACATACATGTACTCTAATGTTTAATTTTGTTAAAACTCCTCTTTTTAATCAAAAATACTTTCAAATCACATGATATTCTGTTGATTAAACTGAATAAATAAACATACCTTTCCAAATAATTCAATTTTAATACCATCTGAGTAATAATCACTAGGATGATCAGGGGCAAAGGTCACAGTGATCTCAGTGCTGCCACCTGGTGGTATAGTTCCATCTGCTGGTACCAAGTCGAACACATTCTGTCCATTATTGTTTTGAGTACCTGTGATATAAAAGGGAAAGATAATAATATCAGTGTTTGTTGGTCCTGCAAGGTAGAGATCCTTAATGATGCCCAGCCCTTTCAGTAAATTTTGAAGTAGAAGACAAGTTTCTTGAAGTAGCTTGCAAGTATGGAATAGTATGCACAGCAAGAACATATTCACGAAATGTAATTATTGGAAGTAGGGGACAAACTTAATCTGAATCAAAACATGTAGCAGAAAACTTTTTTCCCCTTGCTTGTTTTATTTAAACCAGCAGAAACCTGAATTGGTTCTATCCATCATGTACTGAAAACAGTCTGCAACTTAAAACTATTTTAAACAAGAGTGACACTATGCAGGTTTTTGGCAGATTACACAGTCCCATGCATCCTGTGAAAAATTTGTACCCTGACCTACGTCACTAGTTTGGACTTTTTAACCTTGATTTCATATTTTTGTTACTTGCCAACTTGTCACCATGTTTGTTAATTAACTGACTTCTGCTACAATAAAGTTACTTCACTTTTATTGCTAAATGTGGTGTACATTTATATATCATGATTTATGAACATAGTTCTATGAACCATGGCAAGTGAACCAATGGCTTTGTAAGAAATTTCTTTGAAGGGAGAAAAAATAAAATATCACCATTGAAAACAATTAACAGCATATTAATACAAAATGTTATAAACAATGTATTGTATAACTCACCAACTAGTGATTTCGATTTCTTATCCCTGGCTACAAACTCTGGTATCTGCTGAGCATGTAAGTGTCTGAGTAAAGAGAGGCTCTCTAGTCTAACAGAGTAATCTATTGATAGAGTCGACACATTCTGCATCTGTAAAAAAAAATTAACTAGCTTAGTAAGGGGTGGAGTAGAGTAATGGTGTTTTTCATGGTAGTCAATTTTTTTTTCAGGCTGTTAGTACTACTAGCAACTTACACATTGTAACAGCAAGCAAACTGATAACATTCTTGCAAAAGATCTGCTAAGTGGGACTTGAAACTTCACAGTGCCCCAAGTTGGTGTTTAAGACCAATAGGCCCCTATTTTACTAAGGACATCACTGCCATGTAACCGAGTGGAGAAAGTAAAAAGACTTATATTTTTACTCAAAATTATAAAATATTCAGAGACATACATTTTTCCAACTTGCAATCATGTAAAATTATATATGTCACATGGCAAAACAAAAATGGACATAATTTTTTTATCACCAAAAAACCTTCAACAAAGGCAGCATGTACAGTATATGTGACAATACAAAAATGTATAAATGTGTTTTACTACTAAAATTTGTAGTAAAACAAAACGTTAATACCTTAAATGTTCTCTCTAAGTATTCAGTGGCTAGTACAGCTCCCATATCAAACTTTCCATCGTCCAGTGCCGGTGATAGATTGACCAGTGGACTAACACCTTTACCAGCCAAAGTTATATGTAGAGCTGATGTCCAGGTTTTTATAGCCAGAACTTCGTGAAACTGCAAAACACATAAAACATTCATGATTGAATTTGAATAAGTTATACATCATGTACATAATCATGTATCATGGAAGATTGATTAAAGTTTGTTTCTGAAAGGTAAGCATTTTGGAATAGTGCATACACAAGAATATTTCTTCTAATTGTATTATTGCAGTGAAGACAAATCTGCTAATATAAAGTATATTTATCAATTTTAGTGGTGTACTGATTTTAGCAATTTGTTCTTGATTGAAAAATAAAATTGATGACTATTGTATTTAAATGTTCTTATTATTCTGGAAATTTAATGATAAGTGAAGTAAATTACACAGATGGGCACAACATCAATTCATAATAATTCTGAATGAAACAAATAAAAAATAGAATCGATGCTTAATAAACTTTTTTTTAAAATTAATATTTCTTACCACTCTTCCAGCATTTGGTGTAAAAGAAATCATCATTGTATGTGTACCATCTGGTGGTAAAATCCTCAACGCATTCAGCATCACAAACGGACCTCCTGTATCTAATATACTTGAAGAAAGCTAGAACCAAAGTTAAGGAATATAACAGTTTAGTATCAGTTTCATTGCCTAGTTATTAAGGATGTCATTTTTGGTGAGTTATGCCCCTTGGACTTAGGAAAAAACACTAATAATCAGTTTTCTACATTTTCATCATGCTTGCATATATTCAATATTTGGTAAAAATTTATATAAAGACTTGTTCCTTAAAATCAACCAAAAAGAATCTCTCTATAAAGACATTTTGTTAGTTATGTTTATTTTTTGTCTGTTTGCTTCATATTTGTACCAAAAAGGACCTCTTTTTAAAGATCTATTGTTCACAAAATCCATATTTCTTAGGTCGTATGAGCAGTCTTTTTATCTAACATTAGACTAGTTTTTCTATCTGATTTGAGGAAATACAAGTTTTATCGAACACGTATGATACAGAATCTTGTATCACCACAGTGTGGTGATACAACATTGGCGGTAAAGCGCACGTGCACTTTGGCATTGTTACGTCATCAGGGAGTCTTGGATTTGTCGGTCAAAACATAGTTCGGTGGTTTTCTGTGGTAAAATGTAATTTTTTCACATAAAGTATTGTTTTTTCATTATTTTAAATAACCTAATTGGAAATGTTAGATAAAAATATTATATACACAGTGTGTATGTACAACGCTTCGTATCAGGTCTCGTCCTTTTTTCGTAGCTGTATCACTACTCGTCGCGCAAGCGCGACTCGTAGTGATACGGCTACGAAAAAAGGACTCAACCTGATACTGAGTGTTGTACATACACACTGTGTATATAATATGTATATATACAGGTTTTACTGTAAAAATTTATGTTCAAAAACATTTCATATAAAGTCTTGTTTCAAACCTAATTTGATTTAATTTAATCTTATTTTAAATACAGGTAAAAACAAAAATATTCCAATTATAACCAGACTATTACCACATTGAAAAAACATATGTCAATTTCATCCACTAACTTTGTGTTATAGTTTGACAAAATCCTTCATCACCATAACAACCAACAGTCAAGATCACTGAACACCTGACACCTGTTCAGTTCCTCACTATGATTGACAGGTGAAGCAAAATGTCAATTTCACCCACTTTCATAAAGTCCATATATGGTAGTCAATAGTCATATCTACTGTTTGATTGACAGATGTAGCAATAAGATGTAAATTAAACCAAAAATTGATGCTGGACTGACTTCACAAAATGTATACTTTTTCAAATCAAGATTCTTTTAATGTATTTGAAACAGAAGAAGCAGACAGCATAAATTAAAAAAAAACAACATGGCGTCAATATGGTAAGTAAGCAAACAGTCATGGGTAAATTTTCATAAATTGTCATTCTAACATTTCATTCAAGGACTGTCATCTGTTAAATTTTGATTTTTACCAACATTTTGCTGTTGTGAGGAATTTGGTTTAGGCCATTGAGATCTCTAAAGAGTGGTTAGAAGTGTTGAGATGTTTGTTTACATATTCATTTTGAAGTGTTTCAAGAATGAACATTAAATGCTCAGTCAAAATAGTTATATTCATGAATCATCTTGCCACAAAAAAAGTGTTGTTATCAACAAAAAGAAGGTAAGTGTACATTTTGTACCCCCACCCATTATATTCTCTGTAAAAATTTTGAAAAATCATTTTTCACATAAATGTTCAAAATGGTATAAATCTGTCATTTTTAGACTTTTTTCAGTCAAAATTTAAATTTTATTGGAGGTACAAATGGATGTCTTTCAAAAAGAATTTTCATCAACTATTATGTATGGCAAATATTTATTTCCCGATGGCATGACAGAAATTTATATTTACGGGTGCAATAATTTTGATAAGAATGTTACTAGTATTTAGTAATTAAGAAAAATTCCCACATCACTATAGTAAAAAAAATCTATAAATATGATGTTGTTGTTGTTGTTGTTGTTGTTGAATGTTGCTTAAATCACATCAGCAATCTTTAAACTATTCGCGACGAGAACTACTTTATTTATCTATGAACAAGTTGGTGTAGTATGCATGTAAAGTGCAAGTGTGTTTTATGGTCTGCATTGTATCAAGCACTCAAGGCAAATTTTAGATACTAGCTCACCAAGTCAGTACGTCGAAGACAAGCATACCACTCCCCCAGTCACATTATACCGACACCAGGCGAACCAGTAAAGGCCAACAGCAAGTAAAGTTCACTTTCCCACATGTGGTCTGAGCGGGACTTTAACTCACATCAGTGAGGGACCCTGGATTTGTAGACTGATGTCTTATCAATTAGACCACCATGGCCTTTCTATAAATATGATGTAAAAGGATACTTCTACAGTTTTCTTAGATATATTCTGTATTGTGATGGACTTTATGATGTTCTGTCCCAGCGATATATCACCAAAGTCCAGCTTAGCATTGCCATTGTCTGATATCACCACTAGTTCTGGCTTCACTATCGGACAATGTACTTCCAGATACAGGGTGTTATAAATACTACAAAATATAAGAAAGTAAATATTAGCATACACATGATTTATGAAACACTTGAATAAGATAGTGTAAATGTACTAGTATTAATTGTAGTGGTACTGTTAATATGAAAAAACTCAAAAATAGTGATTTGTCAACCTTTAAAGAATTCCAAGGGTTCATACAGCCAATGTCTGACACAATTCAAGGACTTTTCAATGACTCTTTGACAATACTTCAAGGACCTGAAATCGGGTATTTTTGACCACTGAAATCAAATTGTGTGTCTTATTCTCTATAGTTTTCTTCTTGTATTGGAACACCACCTGGAATCCTTCCATTACAAGTCATAGACTCACAAATGATATTGAGCGAGGCAAGAGGGATAACTCAATGTTTTTTTTATTTATCATAAACGTTGCAACT
Organism: Anadara kagoshimensis; assembly: GCA_021292105.1. Lineage (NCBI taxonomy): Eukaryota > Metazoa > Mollusca > Bivalvia > Arcoida > Arcidae > Anadara > Anadara kagoshimensis. Next base: position 20,716,175 of record CM037870.1, on the reverse strand, counting down.
GCGTTTCTACCGTGAGTTTCAGGTTGATTAGTTCAAAACTCCATGACTTTTTAAAACAGACTGACAAAATTCCAGGACGTTTTAAGGACTCTGCTTGTTTTTACTCATTTTCAAGGACTTTTCCAGTAAGGGCTTATTTTCAAGCACTTTTCAAGACTGTGCGAACCCCGATTCCTTCCCAGTAGGGTACATGGAACTATATATGTTCATAAATCTGCCAGAATAAACAAACCCTTAATATGTTTAGCTGTAAAAGGTAAAAAACTAGTACATTGTAAAAAGTCTAGTTGCAGGAAACAAACGTGTAAACAATGTAAGCAAGTCACACGGAATAGGAAAGTTAAAAAGGTTGTACAGATTCCTGGCAAGTTACACACCCTCATATTATACCCTGTCAAAATCCTATATAACTTATAACGTATATAAATTCATTATTGTCTTACCTGTATGGTAGCTCTCCAGGGTTGCCACACGTTCCTGATGCCACATAACAGTTTCTGAAGCTTCCCTTACACTGACGGAGTAAGGAACCTATAGCTTGTGTATAACTTATAATGTATATTGTATGAAATCATTAACATCTTACCTGTATGGTAGCTCTCCAGGATTGCCACATGTTCCTGATGCCACATAACACGGTATCATATAGGTTCTGAAACTTCCCTTACACTGACGGAGTAAGGAACCTATAGCTTGTGTATAACTTATAATGTATATTGTATGAAATCATTAACATCTTACCTGTATGGTAGCTCTCCAGGGTTGCCACACGTTCCTGATGCCACATAACACGGTATCATATAGGTTCTGAAACTTCCCTTACACTGACGGAGTAAGGAACCTATAGCTTGTGTATAACTTATAATGTATATTGTATGAAATCATTAACATCTTACCTGTATGGTAGCTCTCCAGGGTTGCCACATGTTCCTGATGCCACATAACATGGGATCATATAGGTTCTGAAACTTCCCTTACACTGACGGAGTAAGGAACCTATAGCTTGTGTATAACTTATAATGTATATTGTATGAAATCATTAACATCTTACCTGTATGGTAGCTCTCCAGGGTTGCCACACTTTCCTGATGCCACATAACAGGTTCTGAAGCTTCCCTTACACTGACGGAGAAGGGAACCTATAGATTGTGTATAACTTATAATGTATATTGTATGAAATCATTAATATCTAACCTGTATGGTAGCTCTCCAGGGTTGCCACATGTTCCTGATGCCACATAACACGGTATCATATAGGTTCTGAAGCTTCCCTTACACTGACGGAGTAAGGAACCTATAGCTTGTGTATAAGCTGCAGAACTGAAATATAAGTACAATTTTTGTAATAAAAATTCTATCAGTTGACCAGCCATTGTTTTCAATTTTCCTTGATTTCTGTGGACAGTATTCGATACCCTGACCCAAATATTTACATGTAAATGAAATTATATAAAGAAATCATTAACAACCAAGAATTTACCCCAATACAATTCAACACTGTATCAAAAAAGAAATAATTTCAATTAAAAATGAAAGTTTTTGGGTTTTTTTAAAAGTTGTGTTTTATTTTCATTTGAACAAAATTAAATTTATCTGTAAAATTCTCTGCAGAGTGTTTTTTTACTGAGCTAGCTCTAAAATCACACCTAAAACCAAAATTATATTTAAAAAATAGACACTGACACTGACATTACTTCAAGATCTATATTCTTGATTCATAAGTTATGACAGTGAGACAATGCCTTAAAATAAATCTCTAGCCATATGCAAAATTCAGTCATACTACAAATTATTTGTCAAAATATTGGAAACAAATCATGAATGCAATACAAATAAACATCAATCTAGCTGAAATTTGTTAAAAATCATATCTAATCTTTGAATATTTTGCACAAATTTATTCCAAATAATTCTAGCTATCTACATCATTTTGATTTTATAAAAAAAATTCTAGACAATATTGAAAAACTGTCTTACCGTGCTTTTCTGCAATAATGTAAAAATGATTTCTTATTGTAGTGATAAAAAGGGCAAACATTCTATATTTTTACTTTATTTTAAAAAATATACTCTTTGTACACGAATAACTGAAAAATTGCTGGTGTGACATACATTTGAATTCTGGGGTTTTGTAGATGCAATTAACCTTATATCCCTTTAAGGATACATTACCAAAAATCTAAAAGTCTCAAAGCCTTCAGGGGAGTGGAGTTCCGTTTTTTTTATGTTTTGTCAAGATTATTACCCTTATATCGAGGTGGTATAGAGGAAACCAGAGTGCCTAATAAATACCACCAATATACTCCAAGCCAGTTCACAAACTTTCTCACAATAAAGATCTGCCCCTAGTGGGGTTCCTAGGTGATGAGGCTGGATGTTACATTGTCAATTACATCTTTGATGCTTTAAATTGAATTTTGAACAAAATATATTTAACTGACTCAAACTACATCAAAAGGATTTAAATTGACTCTGTGACACAATATGATCCCTTTTTAGAGTTCTTTTTTTTGTACATAACACAAGACTGTATAAACATTGGTTTATAATCATTATCAGTATCAAAATAAAATCATACTCCTTGGTTATATTTTCTGGATCGGGTGGTGTAACAGGCTTTGGTCCACTAACTGTCATAAGTGTAGCAGGATTTCCACCACCACCCCCGGCAGGTGATGCCTTCCCTTTGGCTGGTGTTTTACTTCCTGGCTTGTCTTTCCCTGAAGATTTAGCTCCCTTGCCACCTGGTTTCTGCTGTGAAAAAAGAGAGAAGTATACAAATGAATATTGAAAACATATAAAGACTTGAGTGAAAAGGGTTTACTTTTTGATACAAAGAGTTTAGTGGGGAAATGTAGTTTTATGTCCCAGTCAGTATTATTTCACTTATATTGAGGGGGGACATTTCCTTGATAGTGCAGGAAATCATATATCAAAACATAATTATGAAGACCTAAAGGGAAAAGGTTTTATTTTTTTTAATACAAGGAGTAGAGTGATGTGGAGTAATGGAGTTTTATGACTCAATCAAGATTCTGTCAATTATATCGAGATAGAAGAATCAGGGATAGTGAAGAAAGGAAACTAGAGTTCCTGGCGAAAACCATCCTCTTTTGGCAAGCAAACTGACAATTTTTTTTACAATAGGATTCTCGGATTCAAACCTAGATGAGTGAGAGGGTGAGTGATTTATTGTTTAAAAGTGGCATCAGCATTATTCGGCTATTCAAGGCCAGAACATTTAAAAAATACATAGTTTCAATGAAACATTAAACTTATGTAAAACCTAATAGAATAGAAGATAATAAAACAAACTAATACTAAATAAGTAAGACATCTGAGAGGTACTCTTATCTGTAACAACAAGCTGGGGAAACATTTGGCCAATGAGTTGATACAAGAAATGTGTAAAGTAATTTCATGAGTTCATTCACTGTTAAATGTACATAAAAATGATATTTTCAAAAGACAACTGACATGCCCCATCTGTGCTTAAAACCCAGATTTCTACTAATCAAGTATAACCCAAATTTGGTAAACTAAAAAAAGAATATATCTAAAGCAGAACAAAATTTAAACCAGTCTATAAAGGTCACCCAAGGGAACTGGTAAAAGTGTCCTTTATATACAGGTTCAAATAGTATGATTAGAGAATGATTTGGATGCAATTCTACTGGCCTTAATAAATAGGTTGTCCTTATATAGAGGTAACCTTTAAGGCAGGTTGGACTGTAAATGTGAGTAAAAAATGTTGTGAAAGAGATTACAAAACTTTCCTTTTTCAACTTGACAAGCATTAAAGGTATCAGGACATTTTTTTTCATGCTATTAAAGATATTAGGTGGTCGAGTTATTGTAGTACTCATTAGTTCTCAATTATTACCGTAATCAATTTCATTTTTCTGAATTTGGTTTCATCAAGAGTGGAGTGGTGTTTTATGCCCAAGTCACATTCTTTCACTTGTATTGAGGCAGTCAGTTCTGGGATGGTGGAGGAAACCAGAGTGACTGGAGAAACCTCTAACCTTCGGCAAGGAACTGACAAACCTTCTCACACTAGGGTCTGCACAAATGACATTCAATTGTAGGCAGTGAGAAATGCTATGATTGTTAAGCATGTGCTTTAGACACCATTGCCACAAATTAAACAAATTCAATAGATAAATATATTTTGGCAAAGCAAATAAAAAATTTAAAAAGTCCATGTTATCTTTAAAATGAAACCAAACAAAATCCCATAACCAAAACCCTACTATAAAATAACCCATCACCTTGATTATCAAAAATACCCTTTATGTTCTTAAACAATATTACCTAAATTTTGTTAAATATTGTTAAGCTAAGTCATGGAAATCAACATTCTATCACATAGTACCTTAAAATGTTTGCAAAGAACTATTTTTCCTACCAATTTTTTTTCAACAACAAATTCCCTCAGTAAACAAAGTTTAGGGGAATCACTCTGTCCATTTGTCACTTTGTTTAAATGTCATGTTTGCTCCATAATTTTACACCTAAGGATGAATTTTGGTCAAACTTGTCACAAAAGTATATCAACATAACATGAGTTGAGTTGAGTAATGGTGTTTAACATCCCAGTCAAGAATATTTCCCTTATATTGAGACATTGCCAGCTATAGGCAAAGATGCAAAAATTTTGCTTGTGCATTGGGCTGATGGCATTATACAGCAGGGTTCTTTATCATGCCAAGCCCATCGTGACATAGGACCTTGTTTATTTTAAGTTCCCATCCGAAAAAACCATGACTTTCATTTGGCAATGCCGAGTGCTTGGGGAAAGAACAGTCACTACCAACTTTCAAGTCTGGGGTCAGACCCGGGCGGGATTCCAACCCATGACCTCTCACTTACAAAGCGATCAACATGAAACAATGTGTCACATACCAAATTTAGATGTGTAGGTCAAAGGTCAAGATCATCGGGTCAAATCTTAAGATTTGAATCCATTTAATGAATTTGACTCTCAAGAGATTGCTCCAGTTATTTTGAAATTTAAAGCATTTGTAAAACAAAACAAAAATCATATCCAATGGGAATAATAGTTCAATACAAAAATGAAGGAATATCACAAAGGGGTCATTAAACAAATAATTACCGATACATGTACTATTTATTATAACCATCACTATGGTAACACTATATGATGAGAGCCATATTTGTTGAACTTACAAAAACACATTGGTATGTATTTGGGTGAGAAAATGTGTTAAACAATTTTTTTCAATGTCTCTCAAAATATTGTAATATCTTATTAGTTATTATAAAGTTTTAGTTAAAACAACATTTATTGCCTAATTTTATTTTTACTGATTATGACATATTATTTACATATAAGCCACCAAATCCTTTTAAAGAATGATCTTACATCTAGCTGTAAATAATAACAAAGTTTTTCATCATATATATGCAGATATAAACATAAATAAAACAAAAATGAAAAACCCAGTAAAAGTTTAAATAGTGGCTACACTGAAAAGTGATTACATAGAAAAGTGGCTAAACAGAGTAGCTACCTAATGGCTATACAGCAAGGTGGCTACACAGAGTATAATATCTAACTAGTGGCTACACAAAGTAGCTAGCTAGTGGCTACTTAAATTTAGAAGGAAGTGTGGAATAATGATGTTTTGAGTATTTCACTTGTACTGAAGCAGTCTGTTTGGGAATGGTGGAGGACACAGGAGTAACTTGAGAAAACCTCCAGCTTTCCAGCAAGTGAATTGGCTAAACTTTCTTACACTATAAATACTGCCATGAGTAGGATTTGAACTTAGAGTGAGGCTATCTGTAAGTGGGTGCTTTAGACTACTCAGCAAATATGTCCCCAAATATAGAAGGAGGATATAACTATAGCAAACTTGTAGGAAAAGAATTAACAATCATCACAAATTATTATTACTGAATAAGATCATCATTATAACAGTTTTGTACTGAGATGAAAGACACAGGAAGCTGGATTCAGGAAATTCAGATCCTGTTTTCAAATTGAATTTTTTTTTAGTTGTATCTGAATCATAAATGTTTTCAATAATTTACCTGTGCTTGTTCCTGAGCCTCTTTTTCTCTTTTTAGTTGTTCTTGATAATCTTTTTCTGCTTGTTTCTCCAACATTTTTGTTGCCATCCTCACACCTTCTCTTTTGATCTCTTTTTCACTCAACTTAGGAGTAAACCTGATTTCTACCTTACATTTCTAAACAAACAGATATAATATGTTTTAAATATCAAAACCAAACGAACTGTCTCCACAATCAAAATACAAAAATACACCCTTTTGTTACTTAAGCTTCAGAAAAATCTTATTGAAATGTCCCTCAATAACTTTGTCACCTAGCTTATCACCACACTATTTTGAAGTCCCAAAATTCATTTTTTCTATGTTTTCCTTTATAAGCCTGACTCTATTTATTATCAAACCCTTCTAGAATAACACAAAAAAACTAAGTAAATATAAACTGCCAGTTATACTTTTTAGCTGTGTTTAAATTTAGGCTTATATCAGTCAACAAATTCTCAAATAAAATATTATACACTGCAAAAAATGTATTTATATCAGAAAAGCTCATATTTGATGTCAAAACACAAAAATCAATCCCTAGGCAACAGATTCTTTTCCTTTATTTTCCATGATGATTAGAATTTGTAAATATTTTGGAAACCTGAAACTTATACATACCTTGCCTGGTTCAATAGTTCCGACAGACGGTGATAATGTGAGCGGTGCATTCTCTGGTACTATAAACTCAAATGAGGTCGGTGTCACTGGTGCTATCTCACCTATAAATATATTTATTTTTTAGTTAACAATATTTCATTTATACAAAACAAATCTAATTTTCAGTAAATTTTTACAAAAATAAATATTTAGGAACAATTGCCAATTCTTAATTTGCTTTTTGGATTGTGATTTGAGTTCAATTCAATAATTCATAATTCAAGTTACTGGTATTGAATTTTTTTAAACAACAAATAAATAATTCAAGCAACAATACAATACAACTTTACCCAAGTAAAATAATATTATCACTATGGTGTAAGAATTAAAATGTCTCTTTGCGACGTCATTATAAAATGATGTCACTTAGTAAATCCTTTCAAGTAAAAATAACAGAAAAAAATTGTATCTAAATAATCTAATTAATGCTTAAAACAAAGCAAAATTGGATTATAAAAAATACCTTTTCCAATTCTTGGTACAGGATGTGTAAACTCGTTGGTACTTGTGTGTGAGTTTACAACATGTATAGCAGTTGTTGATACGTCATACAGGGCTGTAGCGGAGAAATGTACCACCTGTTTAGATAATTCCAAAGGTGGATGTACACCTATACCTTTACACTGGATCTTAAACTCCCTACAAATAAATAATATAGTCCAATTTATTTAAAATCATAAGCATGAAGCTACAAATTTAGGGAAATCTTAAATCCCCTACAAATAAATAGAACAGCTATAGTCCATTTTATTTCAAATCATAAACATGAAGCTACAAATCTGGACAAAATCTTTTTGCTAATTTCACAGACCTGTCAAAAGGCTGTAAACTGGGAAATAAAGTAAAGTGGAGTGATGGTGTTTACGTCCCAGTCAAGATTTTTTCACTTGCCAAGAGAAATACCCAGACCTTTAGTAAGTAAACTATCAAACCTTTTCACACTTGGATCTGTCCCAAGTGAGATTCAAACATAGGTGATGAGAGGTGCTGGGATTCCTAAGCACCTGCATTAGACCACTCTGCCACAAAGGACCCTGGAATCTGTGAAGTGTTGCATGTTCTGCTTATTAAAATATCACTTATGTTGTTTAGAACTCTACTGAATCCATCAGGATTCACCTTAATCAGACTCTTACACTGGTGACTAACTAATGTGTTTTGCCTCTCTAGTTACGTTTGTTCACAAAAAATTTAAAACATGGGAACACATTACCTGTTGATTAGTGATTTACACAGCAGTTCAAATTTGTAGTCCTTTGCTTTTTTGGGACTGAAAACAACTTCCAGATCAATGGTTTCCAATGGCAACAAAGTCCCAAACCCATCATTTGGTTGTACCTCCACATACTGTAAATGAGATATTAACATATATTTTTAGTCATTCACAGCCACCATTTTCAAGGGTTTGTTTACTATAGAGGGGAGCAGGAAAGTATGTACATCTGAAAATTTGGGACTCCGCTAAACAGAAAACAATAGTTTGACATCACTATCTATTCTATGACATCATTGTCACCCATTATTTAGCTACTTGATACAAATAATCAAACCCTTGAAAATGGTGGCTGTGTCACCGAAACATCAGGGATTTTACAGTATTTTTTAGTACTTTTATATCTTATTTTGTCAAATAGACAATGTGAATGTAACATTTAGCCATTCAAATAAAAGTTTATAAAAAGTTAAAAGTTTACAAATGTATGCATATAATGACACACCCATACATTTCACATTGCAATAAGCACAGAGGGAGAGCATATGTCTAAAGAGTGGAAGGTCATGGGTTCAAACCCAGGCTGAGTTACACATACAAATTTAAAACTTGAGACAATGTCTCCTTACCTGGCACTCAGTATTTATAGGACATAGTATCCAATGGTTCAATGTGTAAATGAACGGTATTCCTGTCTGGGGCATACTCACTCTATTCTGTGAGTAGCTAGCACCTTAAAGTTGCCCAGAGCCTGTGCTAGTACATAATACACACCCATACATCTCATGCATACATGAAGTTGTCCTTAAAGATTAATAAACTAGTCGCAAAAAGCTGAAAGACTGCTAATGGAATGTTAAACAACAACAACAACAACAATAACAACAACGACAAATGATATACACATATACATGTACTTACATCAGGTAGACCCACAAAACCGTACTCCTGTGGCAGAATTGATCTGTTTGATAGCTTAATGGTTGTCTTAACTGACTCATATATCGTACAATATCCAAAGTCCAGGTTGGTGACATTAAATTCCATATCAGATGTAGTAACTACAGCCTGAACAGTAAAAGGTACTGGTCTTGTCTGAAATAGACATAAAGAAAAAACATCAGTAAAATTAACAAATATGAATGAAAGAGGCTTGTGAGTGAGCTCACATATTCCCACATATTAGACCTAGAGTTCTGCAGTTATTTTTGTGAAATTTTCATAGTCAAAGAGCTGTCAGTTCAGTACAAATCAGTAGACCTGAACTTGATCTGTAACTCATCGTTGTAGACTAACATACAAAATATCTGTGTAATATCTGCAAGCATTTAGAAAAAAGTGCAAAAAACTGTTACAGGTGTATTTATAAAATTATCAAATACCAAGTGTTCTATTTTCTATAAAAATCAACATAGAGGAACAAAACCTAAATTTGATCTATTTTATATGATACCATATAAAATTGAAAATAAAATACATGTATAGCCTACAAAAGATGTATATGTGAAATAAGTTTCCTTGCCAAAGGACAATATTCAACTTCCCCTAGTTTCTGCAAACACTTTGACAATGTTTCAATCAAGTAAGATATTCCTGTTGATTGCAAACCATGTATATTTTACCTACCTGATCTGCGACTGTTATTATCATAGGTGCCTCCAACACTCCTGTCTCTTTATCAAAAAATTTTCCTGCTTCTTCAAACAAACTTTGTCTGAAAAATTAAAAATAAAAACTTTAGTATTATACATGTAAAAATGTTAGCAATAGAAAATGGTTTTTTTTTTAGGAAAGAAATAAAGGTGTTGTTTGAATTGGATTTTACACTTTTACAATACAACAGAAACAGATGACAATGGCATTTTAGTACTAGTATATACTACTTAAAACAAGATACTCCCAGCTATAGGTGAAGTGGCAGAAATGTTTACCTTCGCAGAGTGCTCAGGGCAATGTACAGGGAAGTATTTTAGCCATGCCTACTGTGACACAGAGTAAATAATGACTTTCATTCCTAATCCTCAATACTTGACATAAGAATAGTCACTACCTTCTCAGGGCTTGAACCCCAACCTCGAAAACATGGAGTGAGCATTCTACCAACTGATCTACCATAGTGGTTAGAAATTAGAACAAAGCTATATGAGCAGATGATATGAGAGAACAAAATGTACATATTGACTGCCTGAAAAAGAAACCAATTGCATACAATCAAACATTCAATTTACCTTGGTAGAAATTTGAGCTGAGCTGAGAACTGTGATTGAGCTTGAATATATCCAGTTTTTGGTAACAGTTCTAGATGATTTCTTAATTCTTTACAGACTTCAAACTTTAACCGCAGTGCTGTTGTGGCCCTGAATAAATCAACATAAACAACATATACAATTGAATGTAGTGTGCAATTATAATTATAAACATACTTTATTTACCAAAACCAAATTTTCATGCAATGTTCATGGTACTGTAGTATTGGGCAATATCATTAATTAGTAAATTTACTGTTACTTGAACCTCTATATAAGACAGTTAAATTTGAAATTATTAATTTATGTATTTTACTTGTAGTTTCAGATATTGAATTTATATTTTTGATCAAAAAAGTTAAATATTTATGATCAATTGGAATTATAATTATCATGGTACTATTTTAGATTGTAATTTAGTGTGTCAGCTGTCGGTGTTACTGGTAAACTTATATATATTGATGCAGAAAAAATGCCTGTGATCACACTTGCATATAGTGATGTCATCTTTTGCTGTGGCATGAATTGTAAAAAAAAAACAATTTCTTGAATTATATAATAAACAGAATCTACGATATGCCATTGAATTTGTTAAAATTGTTGAATAACTATTTATGCAACTTGCAACTCACAGCATAACAATTATTGGATTTGTTTTTTAAATTCAATATTACATAATTAAATTTCATTGGATGGAATAAGAGAAAATCATCTGTATCAAGTTTGATTGATACGAATGACAATTGATGACATAACAACTTTGTATTGTTGGCAGTCATCACAGACATAATAATTCATGGGTATCATTTAACATTTTTTATTTTTTCTTGAATGTATTTAATGTTGTATATTCTAAATTTTCAATATAAGCATTGATTCTGTTTTTGATTTGTTTCATCCAGAATTAATATGAATGGATGCTGTGCATACTTTGCATAATTTGCTGCAAGAATTCCACAATATGAATGCTATTAATTCTGAGAAACAAATCAATAATAGAATCAATGATTAAATGAAAATTCATGCAAGATCATCATTGCCACATAACCTCTTTGTTTTGAACTATGACATTAACTAAAACATTTATTTACCTGTTATTGACAATAATAGTGTCCTGGTACAGTCTGTCATACATACAAATCTTTAGATCTACAGTCTGTCTCTCAACCCAAACAGGTACATCTATAGCATTACCTAGTGTTTGTATGGATATCTACAAAATAGTCAAAATTAAAAATATAAAAATAATGAATCATTGTTTCTTGGACACTACATAGAAAAATCCATAAAAAGAGTGGTGCAGGATAGCCTACACACTCTTTTTTCTGCCATGATTTATCAATGAAATCAGAGGTGTATCAATAGGTTGAGAACTGGTTGAAATTGATTTTTAATTCGATTGCATTTTGTGGTACAAGAAATAAAATTAATCACTGCTTGTGGTGCAAGATCTCAAGCCCCATTCTGTACCAAACTTGGGTTGAGATTTCACAATCTGGTATCACAAGAAGCAATAGATTCTATTGGTTGCAAATGTAACACTTTGAAAAAAAGTCTGATTCTAAGATCCCAATCAAATTATTTCTATAATAACTTGAAATATTTACAGTGATATTTAGGATCAACTTTTTATATAAATTGCAAGTGGAATATTTATCTGTTTATAAAACACAAAATATATACTGTGAAATCATTTATTTTTTGTGGTAATTAATTTTCATGAATATTAAATTTTTGTGGTTTCCACAAAAGTTTTGAAGGTGAGTTTTTAATATACAATAAATATTATCCCTTGGAGTTTGAAATAAGGATTCAATTAATAAAATAAATGAGTACTTACACTCTCAGACAAGGGATCTGAAAATGTGATAAGGAATTCAGAATCCACTTTCCCTGGAATCGTTGGCTGCCATATGATTTCCAGTTTAACAGAAGAAAATGGCTCAAGTTCACCGGAGGCAATAAGTCCTACTTTCATACCATCCAGAACTCCATATTCATCCATTTCACTAACTGCTAGATCTGGAGATTCAGCAATAGCTATATGTAAATAAAATATTCACTCCAATGTTAAATAATCTTATACTTAACAAGTTATAATAACTGAAATGGGATGCCATTTCATCCCATTTTTAAAGTATGCCGCAAATATTTACATTTATGATGTTTGATTGTATTAAACTCTGTTTGAGACCAAATGAAATTATAGGACTATAATAACATTTGCTAATATGACGTCAGGGTTCATACAGACATTTGGACTCCAAATTTAAGGACTTTTTAGGGTCTTTTCAGGGTCTCATTTGCAAATTTAAGGCCTAACCAGAAGAACAATTTTATAAGAAAATTATTGGTGCAAACACAATTAAATCAATAAAACATTTACTTACATGTCCATAGTAACGACACTTGAAGTTGGGGTTAATTTTGGGTGCTCCGGAGGGCCAGGTACCTTTTAATCGCTCATTTCAATGTAACTTATTTATTTATTTTGATCAGTCTATTTACAACCACTTAATATCAACACCTAATTGGCAAAATTCAAGGGCTTTTTAGGGCCTTCAGGATAAATTCAAGGGCTTTTTAGGGTCAGACTTGTTTTTAGGGTCTTTTTAGGGCAAACCTAAAAATTTAAGGACTTTTCTAGGCCTGTACGAACCCTGGACGTCACTTATTTCTTGTTTACGCCCATGTCATTGATTGGCTGTTCCAGCAATTGGAATTGCATGTCGTACACAACAGTGTTTTAAATTTATTTCAGGATTCAAAAACAAAAATAATATTTTCAAAAAAAAAAAATGGGAAATGTAAATGTAACCATTAAACTGTCTAGAAATACAATGAGGTTTTACTGTACTTTCATTTCATACCTTCTTCCTCTGGTATAGCAGGTTGTTCTCCCTCACCAGTTGTCTCCCCTTGCCCTTCAGGAGGCACTTGAGAACCTTCTTGCCCATCTACAGTTCCACCTTCATCCTGGCTAGGTGCCTTCTCTGCTTGTCCTGCACTTTCTGTAATTATCAATAAATACGGTAGACTTTTTAACATTTTTATTACACACATAAATTTGCAATTATCAATTATGATTATTTAGTAGGTTTTATTTTATGCATATTTTTATTATTATAAAATTTTAATTTTACAATCTGTAGAATCCATTTCAAGTGACCATATTCCCTGCAACCTGTTGATGCATGTAGGGGCAACTACAGTTTAATATGTAATATCAAACTATAGTCATTTCAGATGTTAATATACACATATAAATTATATTTTCATATATTTAATTATTGGGAAACAAAAGGTGACTTTTATGGAATCCCAGTTCCATCATTTCCAACCTGCTTTTTACACAGCATCATCATATTCCCTTCTTCAGATTAATAGAGTGCTAGTAAGCCTATCAGTCAACATTGATATTAATTGATAAGTAAAACACAAAAAACACCCATTTACTTCCAAAACTTGCAAAAAAGTTTCAACTGATCATAATCAGTAAAGTTGCATCGGGAGCACCAGCCAACTCCGACCATGATGGATTATGATTTTGAACCATGTTGCAACACCAGTACATGTACATACATAGTGAGTGTAAACATACCGTCAGATGGTTTCTTAGCAACATCACCAGTTTTATCTGTAGACGCGGCCAGATCTTTCTTTGATTTCTCTATAAGATCAGTAGAACCAGGACTTACAGCTCGGACTGTGTCAGCAGTCGTCTGAAATAATTTTAAAAACATCACATCATCAAGCTAGATTAAATGTTAATACTGTAATTGTATTTATTTTTGCTGTCCAAATTTTTGCTTGTTTGGTGATCATTTGTATTGCTCGAAAATTAATACCGAGTGAAAATGATATTATGCTCATTGTGTTATAGTGCATATTTCAAAAACATGAAAATTTAATTACGCGGAGAAGTCCTAATTTCCTATACTGCAAAATAAAAACTGGCGAAATTAAATATGTTTACAGTATTTGTTCAGTCAAGATTTTGGCATTTTAAGGGTGTGTGGTGATAAATTAAGGGTGGCTTATAAAGAAAACCATGCAAGGAATGGATTTTGAGACAATGTGGCAATAAAAATGTGGCAAAATTACACAAAGAAACTATAAATAAATAAGTGATTTGGCAAAGTTATCATGCAAGGTTTTACTCTCTAGTTGTTTCTACATGTATTTAAAATAAAAGTTTATACATGGAGATTTCATAAAATTCAAAGATTTGTTACCACATAGATGCACAGATGTTGAAAGATATGTTGATTACAACAGTCACACTCAGCTTTTAACTTCTTTTAAGTAATTCTGTATAGAATTCAACTTTCTGTACCGATAAGCAAGTTATTGTTGTCTATTAACATTGACAAAGTCAGCAAACATAACACAACAGTTATAAATCAAGGGGCTTTTAGTCTATTTATATAAACAGTGATTTTGTTACATTTTTAAAAAAAAACTACTTTCTGCCTTTTAAATTGGGAAAATTTGAAGTTCTTAAATACAGCAAACTGCATTATGACATTCTTGCAATAGATAAGGACCCTGATTGCAAAGATGTTATATTGTGACAATATCTAACATTTTGTAAGTAAGGACAACTAGATTTAATTTGCTAGTATATCACTGTTCTTTTGGGGAATTTTAGTTATCAAATTGGGAAAATTTAGTAATTTTTTCCTGAGGGGAAACTACCTTTATTCAGTAATAATTTTAGGCAAACAAAATCACTGATAAAGGTTACTGATCACATAAACTAAATTAAAACTAATTACCAGTCTTCCAAGAGATGTTCCTGCTGATGTCACAGTTCTTTGTTTGGATCCCGTAGCTTTGAAAAACTCATATTTTGTACCCAAGGCACCTTTGTTGGATAATGTGAAAGTTCTTTTCAGCGTTTCTCCTATAACTGTAGTTCCGAAATCTATCTGGACAGTGTCTGTGGTTAGCTATAACATAAAAAGGATATTTAATATGAAACAAGAGCATCCCTAGTCAGAGCAAGATATACTATTTACATTTTGCCATGAAACAGTAAAGATGATAAAAAACAAGATGAGGAAAAAATCAATATATTGTCTCTTTAAATTCTAGGTTTATGTTGCTTCAATCTGTTTTAACTGCTTCTAGTTCTAAGCATCCTCTGTAGCAGCCATAAATGGGCTACTTTTTTTCGAACTCTACAGAGGTGTCTTTAGTGTGTTCTGAGACACAGGACCTCAGTTTTGAATCTCATCCGAAAGAGTACTGAGTAACAAGCTTTTTACAGCTCTAGATGTCTGCCCATAATTCTAGAAATTTTTGAGTTTGTTTTACTTCTATACACACTGATAGCTATGACTAAATGAAACATTACTGCAAGTTGAGTAACAACAGACACAATATTGTGCCTTTAAACTCCCAAGTTTCAATAGAAATGGTGGCCATTTTTGATACTGGATGTTTGCCAGACACCATGTCATAAGCTCTGATGACTTTAACCATGTGAGCTGAAAATTTGTGACTTTTAACAGTAAACCAAATATATGTATCAAGTCATTGCAAATGAAAGTTAAACTTTACACAGATCAATACTGATATTTTGTGGGTTATTTTTCAAACTGTAATGAATACTAGAACTGATCCACCTTCTTTTCTTTTTAGACACAATATTTTCAAATCATACTCACATCACACTTTTTAGTGGTACATATAAGTGGAATAGCAAATGGTCCAGTCTGCGACAAAAACTTAACCACACCTTCTAAGTCCTCGTTTATCTGAAAAATTATAATACATATTACAAATTACCATACAGTACAACGTTGTTATACTTTCACATTATGTAAAAAAAATTTTTTACTGTTTTTCTTTCTCACTCTTTAAAACAAATATACTTTCAAGCTATTTTAACAAATTGTTTTTCTGTTTCACTTTTTTAGAAAATAACATGTGGTGTGTTGAGTGGATATATGTATGAATGTTGTATATGTCTTACAATATCTGAAAAATATCAAAAAAAAGTAATAAAAAATTCAGTGAATTAGGATCTCCCATCCGAAGATACTTTTTGTGATTTGCTTTATGTTCAAAAGGTAATAACTCCCAAGAAAAATGACCAAACAAACATGTGTAAATGATATGACCATCTCCTATCAATGTTGTGTCTTTGCGTCACAATTTCCAAAACAGTTTTGTGAAAATAAATCTCATTAGTGGCTTTGATAAGTAAAATATTTTGTTGTAATAGCTATCGAAAAAAGTGAAAATAGTATAATACTTACCATAGGTTTGAATGTAACCAACATTTCACATGTTAACCCAGCAGACATTTGTCCAGGTGGGTCAAAACTGGAAAAAAAGAAATAAGTATTTTTGATTATTTTCAATTTGATTTAATTTTTAATCATAATTAAAAATAAAAACAAGCTAAAAATAATGTCAATGGTTATTATAAAATTAAGCAATGGATTTATCTGTATGATAAATATAATAAAAGTAAATAAAATTCATTTTATATACCAGATCTAAGACTTTAAGACTTACTATTAAGAACGCAAAAAAGAGGAACTATGTCTTGAAATTGAAGCGGCCTATGTGGCCTTGGTGGTCTCTGTAGCCAAATGGTCTAAAGCAAATGCAGGTTCATATCCCAATCAGGCAGATCCTATTGTGAGAAAGTTTGTCAATTCCCTTGCATAAAGTCTGTGATTTTTCTTTGGGTTTCCTCCACTATCCAAGAACTGATAAGTGAGAGATCCATGACTGGGACCAAAAACATCATTAGTCCACTTCACTCCACTCTTAAGATGAGGCTTTGTAAATTAATAATTAGACCATAATCCACCTACTTCCTAAGTTAAACTTTAAAATGTTATGGGCAAATCTTGTAGCTATATCTCTATAAAGTGTAATATTGACAAAAATTGGTCAGTGGTCATTCTTGCAGTAATTGTCAGTTTCAGATTCACTGACCAGTGATCAGTCTATACTTACTGTATTTCTATGAAGTCTTTCAGGTGTTCTGTAATATCTAGGAATTTGCAGTAATTGACTGTGTAGGACACATTGGTCAGTGTGACCTTTTTCTTATAAGTTTTACCAACTGTAAAGTCCTGCAAAATGGATAAAAATTATTATTACTGTATCAAATAACCAATCATGTTGTTTTATAAATGAATTAAATAGCGACGTAATTTATTATTGGAGAAATGAATAAAAAGGGCTTTTAATTAAATTATCAAATGGTATATCTAAAAGAAGAGCTACAGATATTGCAAGTCTCAAATGAAAAGTGCAATTTTAATGGATAATAAATTTCACCAAAATTAGGATAGCTGAATATGACGACACAGCCAAAAACATGACCCTCATAAAATGTCAAGTTATTCCTCTTGGAGTGTAAATTTGATGCAATCTAGCAGCCAATTGACACATTGTCGGCCATGCTCACAATGTTCCGACAAAAGCCCAGCATGCTTAAATTACTCACAAAAACAATGAAAACTATGCCTGAATTATGCCATTTAATGACAGCACTGACACTAGTACGTCATTAGTTGCCGTCACAATGTTTTGGTACCATGAAGTCCATGATGGAGGCCAATGTCGGAACATAAAAGGCATGGCCAGCGATAAGTCAATTAATATAACAGAGCCAAAATAAAGATCATGAAAATACCTGTCAGTCAAATATTTTAATGCTAACTATACTCATATTTTCTATTTTATAGTGGTCATTTGACCCCAAGTTTTTAGGAAGTTAAGTTACAGTGTCCAGTATGTTGTGTGAAATATCAGGAATTTTTTTTAAGTTTTAAGTTATAACACATACCTTGAAGTGTATGACATCAGGTTTACTATAGAAAGGACATCCTGAAAATTCCCGTCCAGCAGCTACCTGCTTGGTAACAATACCCTCTCTTTGTCTGATCAGTTTTGTTTGGATAATCTCCTGCAATGACAAGTTTTAATAAACAAATTAATAAAACTGATGTCAGATCAATCATATTTGGTATTCTAACATGACCTGCAATTTTGCCTTGTGACAATTTGGCACATTGTGAAATATTCTTCCGTATGTGAGCCTGTGTGTTATTAAACAATATATGATAGGTAGATCTTGATTTGTTTAACAAATCATGTAATCAAAAAACAAATTAACAAGGATAAAATGTTTTTCAGACAAATGTCTTTAAAGGTCTTTATAAAATTCTGTTGAAATGTGCAATTTATGTCAAATAAATTTTATGAAATACATGCATAAATGATGGGGTTGCCAGTGTACCACATCATACCCCATAAAGCTTGTGTGAAACATATTTCTTTAGGATATGGAATTTCAAAAGTCAACATTTTCCCATAAAATAGGAGTTATTCATGGATTTTGTGATGTGAACTTTGGAACCTGTCAGTGTAAATGGTCAGCGCTATTGGTCACATTGCTCACTGGCAAATTTAATTCAATGCACAAATATTTCCTCTGCATCAAATTCAAACAATAAGCCATTTTTTATTCAAATGATAACATATTTTCTCTACATATTTTTAATACTGGCCATTTCTAGAGTAAAGTGGTTTGATTTATCTGATTTAACATTACATACCCTCTCCATTTTAGATGCTCCTGGAAGTTTCATTGTAGAATCCATATCTCTGGGGACTTTATACGGCTTATGTTGGTCCCATAATCCTTCAAATTCAGGCTTAGCAAGATCGACCTTCCTCTCATCTAAATATTACACAGTTTATTATTATTATTATCATTATTACATTGAAATCTTTCTTAAATAAAATCACCTTAGCCATTTTTCAATAAAGAAAAAACTGGCAAAAAAATCGCCACTTCGCCCAATTCTAAATTCTTGATGTCATTTGAGAGCAAATGGGGTTTGCTAGTGTACCATGTGGAACCACTGATGTTTTTGAAGAACAAACATTGTCATTGGCTTATGGAATTATTTCTGTTGCATTTTGCCAGATAAGTGATGTTATTGTGAGAAGGTTGAGATGTAAATGTTGAACACAATCAATCACATGGTATGCCAAAATTTAACCCCATTGCTTAGTATGATTTAAAAATCTTTCAAAAGGCACAAACTGTAGCAACAAAGTTTTAAATTAAACTGATGCAAATAAATATTTATATTTACAAATTGCAATGTTGATAATTTTTAGACAAGATTATTAAAATCCATCAGTGATTTTTTAGCAGAGTGATTATAAACATGGGCGAATCTATTCTACAAAATACATATTAATACGGTGCTATTGTATGCGAATAATCATGTCTTCGTGCATTCATTTGTGAAAACAACCTTTATATATGATCCCTATCTACTGGACTCGGCCATGTTTATAAACTCTCTGCCAACATATTGCTGACAGTCTACAGATGCCATCATCATTCTAAATTTCACATAGATATTATATCTAAGATATATTATAGAAATGAAGTTAAATTTTCTTTTTGTTATGGAAGTATGAAAGAATTGGACATTTTGCACACTGAAAAATTTGCGTAGCGAAATTTAACTTCATTTCTTATAATTCAATTTATAATTAAAAAAAAACAACAAATAAGTGTATGTGATACTTTTACAACTTATGTGTAATGTGTCAACAATGTAAACATTGGGATGTAGGTCAGAAAAGTAGTTACGGCAATGAAAGTTGGAGAGGAGCCAATTCTGTCATGGAAAAATAACACAAAAGATCTAACCACTCAAAATGCTTGAAACAAACGAAAATTGAATTATATGTGCTGTAAAATCTTGATTCATTACCACCATTTATTCAGTCAAATCTTGGCATTATAAAGGGGTTAAGCAATAAATCCAGGGAGGTTTGTTAGGAAATGCATACAAGAAATGAATTTTGGGACTTCAAAATAGAGTGGCAATAGGTGGCAAGGTTATAGAAAAGCGTTAAAACAGGGTTTTTTCTGTATAAATGTATGTATAATTTACCATCACTTTCGGCATCACTGGAGTCACTAGAGTCTGGTATATGTGAAGCTTCTCTAGATGCTGGTCTGTCCTCATTATCAGAATCATCATCTCGCCTTATCTAAATACAGAGATGACATTACATGAGTAATATTGTAATATTGGACTTAAGATTAATGAAATTTAAAGCAGCGAGCTATGTGAGAGTTGCATATACAATTAATTCAACAAATTCATTAGATTACCATGACAACCATGCACACATTCTGTGAAATTATGTATTTTCAGGTAATGTCCCATTTCTGTGGCTTTAGGAAAACATTCCATTTGTGGGGCAATAAATTTGTGATTAATGCTTAGGAAAATTTTGCTATTTATACAATTTTGCCAACATGTACCGATAAATTAATGGGTCAAGGATGACCATAAAAAAAGGAAAATTGAGACACCCCCTCAAACAATAAATTATTTCATAGTATGTTTATTCTGCTGTTCATTTTTTCTCACAAATTCATTCATCTCAAATCTTGATATGTCTTTGTAATAGAAAAGAAAGCTGGGTAAAATTTTGTCATTATTCCCAGTTTATTGTATTATACCTGAGGGACAGATTTCTCTACTGTCACTTTCTTGCTTTTTGAATCATCTTCGTCATCAAACAACGATGAATCTGTCATCTCACGAAATATTTTTAATGGCTTCTGCTTCATCGGTTTAACAACCTTAAAAAAATAAAAAATAGAAGTTTCTTCTATACAATTATGTTTGATAATTGTAAACAGAAATCTGAAAATAAAGACCATCTTTATGGAAAAACATTACCACCACTGAATTACACAAAGTGCTCTTGTTACCAGGGTAGTTTATCTCAGTCAATTATATGCCATTTCAAATTTATAAAGATAACCAATATGGTGTAACATACATACAAGTTACACTGAATGAAAAATTTTCTCTCCCCCAATGTCAGAAATTGAACCCAGGTTGCTATTCTGTAAACAGAGCACTGTACCATTTTGCCTAAAAGGTACCTCATGGGTGAGACAGTAGTAACATCTCTTTCTGTACATAGTATACTATACTATACCAATTAGTTATATAGCTACATTACATCATTCCCCCTAAAACTTCATCCCTTGAAGACATATCCCAGTCCTTTTATATTATTTATTTTGTTTATTTATTTAATTATCAATGGGCTTTTCCATACAGGTGCACTAAGGTAGCCCAAAAAACTAGTTACACTGAATGAAAAATTTCCCTTCCTCTGAAACCAGGAATTAAAGATGGAACACCAATTTGTGAAGCAAGTGCTGCCATATCATTTCCCCTGAGATTAGACAGTGGTAACCTGTACTAGTACTTACAAAGTGTGTTGGTGACCTTATACTCAGTTTATACAGGGTCAATAAACTTCATATCAGGTGAGGACATCGACATCAAAATAAAGACTTACCAATGATTTCTCCCTTTTCGGATCCTCCCATAATTGTGGTTGTTGCTTTTTTCTTTTCTTTAGTCTATCTTCTTCAAGAAGAACTTTCTCCATAATACTGGCTTGTTTGACTTTCTGCTCAGATAGAAATTCCCTGTAAAATAAAACAGATACATAACAACATATTTTATTAGTGATGTGTCAATGATCGATTGTGACCGTATTTTAGTGATTTTAAAGAAGATCTCTATTTTATGGACACCTTTTTTTAAAGGCCAGTGAAATGTTATTTCAATTGCTTCATATCCATGTTATTTGAACCATCTTACCATAAAGACCACTTTTACAGGTTCCCTTGGGTGGCCTTTATAGACAGATTTGACTGTATTATATGATCAGTTCCCTTTTGGGCAGAAAAAAACTTTAAACTGTTTCATGCCTGTCTAGAGGAATTAAAAAATCCACAAAACAGCTAAAAATACTTCATCACTATTTATATAGCCAGAGATAAGGTAATAATCCATATATTCACCCAATTCAACCCAGGCAATCCATAATGAAAAATTTTTGGTGTATACTTACAGTTTTTGCCTTTCAAATTCTTCCAGTCGTTTTTTGATCAGCATAGTTTCCTCTGGGTTTCCACCTTGACTGAGAATATTCTGTCTTTCTTCCTCTTCTTTTTGTTTATCTTCTTTTTCTCTTGCTTTGTCCCTTGCATGAAGAGCTCTTAAATTCTCCTGTAATTACAGTGTACCAAGATAACATCTAAAGTCACTTCACTTCAATGGAATTCACCGCTGTACCACGTGATACCCTCTAAAGTTTGTGTAGAACCCTTATTTCCAATGGATATGGAAATGCATAAGATAACATTTTCAAGTAAAAATGGTGTTATTCCAGGAATTGGTGGCATAAACGTTTTCCAAAATATTCCGCACAAAAGTTAATGGGTGTTGATGTGGTACATCTGCAAACTCCATCATACCATGGATAATATAAGTAAGAAGAGTGGAGTGGTGGAGTGGAGTAATGGAGTTTAACACTCCTGTCAAGATTCTTTGAAGGTGGTAATTCATTGGATGGTGGAGGAACCCCAAGTGCCAAAAGAAAGTGACAAACCTTTGACAAGCCAAGTGACACTTCCTCATACTAGGTATAGGATTTATCCAGAGTGGGATTCTAGCCTAGATAATGAAAGGCACTGTGATCTGTAAGCCACTAGGCCAACAGGCCCCAAAAAATTAAGAAGAGAAAGTAGAACTGGACAGATTATTTTTAAAAATTCATAATTTTTATTATTTTTCCAAAACTTAATCAAGCTGAAAAGGGAAGGGGTTTGGTGATAAATCCAGGGAAGCTTACAAATATTTTTAAAAAAATGGATTTTGTGACTCCAAAATAGTTTGGGGCCATTGAGGGAGGTAGAAGAGTTATTGGGGGCATTAAAACAAGGATTTTTCTGTACTTATAAATAACTTACTCTATTAGCAGATATATCTCCTTTAAGTTTTAACAACATGTCCATCTTTTTCTTCATGTCCTGTTTGTATCTAGTGGTTTCCTCTTCTTCTCTTTGTTTCAACCTAAAATTTTCACAACAAAAATAAACTGTATCATTTACCTAAGTAAGTTATGTAGGCCTCGGTTTTAAGTCTTAAAGTTCCAATATCAGGGTTTGAACCAATGGCCCTTGACATTGAAACCAAAAGACATACCTCAAGGATATAGTCTGCCCATAAACTTTATTAAAGTGAATTTTATGTGTATGTTTTTATCTAAAAGTTTCAAAGTAAAAATAAACTTTTGATTACAAGAAATAAATTATATCCAGAGTCAGCAGTTTTTTCATTTCAAATGTAGCAGTCTGGGTAGCTCGGTTGGTAGAGCACTCGCCTATAGTACAGGAGATCATGGATTCAATATCCAGTCCGACCCTATATTTTATCTACTTTGTGCATCTGATGGAATTTAAGTGAGATTTGCAACATGTTGGATGTGGGAAACTAAAAAATAACAGGGTAAAAATACAACAGTCTGGGCAGCTCAGGTGGTAGATTGATTGCCTATACTGTGCAAGGTCCCAGATTTGATCCCTGGACTGTCCCTGCAACATTTTTCATTCCTGTAACACAAACATAAGTTATAAATACTTACTTTTGTAGTGTATTATTGAGGAATTTATTATGTCTCTGATGACTTTGTTCTGCACTTTCTACTCTTCTATTGTATTGTCTTTCTCTTTCCTTAAGAGCCTCTGTAAATTCTCTGTAATAACCAAAAATAATCAGGTCATTAAGATCATGTCATTGATTAAAATGTCTTTATCTTTCCTTTAGAAGGGCGATGAAGTCTAAAGTGTGTGCTTATGGATCAAGTTATTGCTAAACCCCTTCATGTTGCCAAATCTTGAATATTTTAGTGAAGATGAAACAAGGTTTACTGTATGTATCAGGATGAATTGCAATGATATAAGTTGAAAAGTATGTGCTTACAGATTACAGCACCTGTCTCAATCTTGGTTCAAATCCACTTACCTGTAGGTAGATCCTTAAATTAGCTAAAATTTGTCAATTTGCTTTTCAAAGGTTGGTACTACAGTTTTCTAAACCATCCCAGCGCTGTCAGCCTTGGATTAAGAGAAAGAAACTAGAATGAGGCATAAACCCCATTACTCCATTCAAATTCACTAAACCCCCTGTCAAAAATCTTATGACATGGCCTCACATATTGGTGTCTGAATTTTTGTTTTTGTGGACACCCTGATCCACAAATTAACATGTCAACAAAATAGACACTGCAAAATGGTATTTTGTCTTAGAAACATGCAAATTGGACATCACAAAAATAAACAATATGAGTCATTTGTGAAGATAAATACCCTAACTTATCAACCATTCCAAAACAAATATCATTGATTTATCTTACCGTCCCCTTATTCTTCTATTCTTTTCTGCCTGTCTTGCTTTCATTTCTTCTTTCTTCAGTCTTCTCAATGCCTGATCAGTTTTCTCCTTATTTAACTGTTCTTCTTTTTTGATCAATTCGTCTTCAGCAAGAAGGAATTTTCCCCTTTCTACTTCAACTTTTGCTAATTCATATCTTTAGATAAAAGATTTGAATATATAAATAAAAAGGTTTTTTGTCAACTCACAGTTGCATAAATTCATAAATACTTCCACTGTTGTGATAATAACAACTTTATTTTAATGAACTCAATGAAATGATTTTAAAATGAACAGATGTTGCGTACACATATGAAATTTTGCAATAAAGGGGATAAAACAAGTAATATAATTGTTAAACACACACACCCAAAAAATGACACCGTTTCCATGAGCTGCCATTACATCATGTTTTCATGAAGTAAGATAAAGTGGAGTAAATAGGACATGATAATTATAATGCTTTGTCTATCATAGGCAGTGTCTAAAATCATATTAAATTCTATTAACAATTAGATTGTAAACTTTATTGGCTGATGAGAAATATCAAAATTAATTTAAACAAGGCATAACAAGGGATACTAATCACCTTGCAATAGAGCAATGTCGGAAATACCAGAATTTCACTCAAATAAACAAAGGGCAATAACTCTTGTCAAATCAGGTTTGCCAGTTACAAAACAGGAAGTTGTCCAAGATATTGCCACAATAAACTTTTGTATCAAGTTTTATTAAATTATTCTGAAAAATAAAGTTGTAAGAGCACTATTGAAGAAAGTGTAATATACGTATGTCAAGGCCAAATCCTATATCCCCTCCAAATGTCGTTTATGAGGGGATGACAAACAAGATACTGTCACATGTGTCAATGGAACTTGATTTCAACAATGTCCTGTGAATTCTTAATCAACAATGATCTGTGGACTTAACCTTTAATTATCCTGCACTACCAATCCTAATAACTTACTCTTCTTTCTCCAGTCTTTCACTGATCATTTTAATTAAATTCTGTTCATTTCCAATTCTTTGCATAATCTTTCATGCTGTGCTCGTAGACGATACAATGCTGACCTATATAAGTAAAAAAAGAAACATGGTGTTGTTACTGAGATTCTGTGTTTGTAGATGCTACAATACTTATACATGTACCAAAAGTAAACAAAGAAAACACTTATCACAAATTGATGTTATTGAGATCTCAAACATGGTGTGTTTCTGAAGCATCTGACCATACTGCCCTGTTGAAAGTTCATGTTTAACTAAATTTTCAAGTTATCAAAGCTTTCACTTTGTTTTTTGAACTGTGGTTTGGGGATGAGTTGGTGCATTTGTTCATGTAATTTTTTATTTTAAACAGTTGTGTTTGAGTTTACAAATTTTATCAGATTTCCTGAAACATTATTTAAAATGCATATGGAAATGCATCATTTCAGATTTTTCTTTAAAAGTGATGTTAATTTTGGGAATAAGGATGGAGATATTTTCCAGAACCGCATCAGGCAACTTTCTCTAGCTCTTTTTAAATACTGTAACTACTGTATATTAATTTTAGCAATTTTAGCAATTTTAGCAATTTTAGCAATGATACAACAACAGTAATTTATGTCTACCACTAAATTAAATATGATCATAGTCCAAATGGGGATCCATGAAATTTACGATAATTCAAGTCCATGTTAGTTAAGGAAAAATAAATTTGAAATAAACTCAAAAAATATTACATTAGATATAACTTTAACATTTTGAACAGATAGTTGGACAAAACTTTGAACAAAAATTGAATCAATATTAAGTTTATACTAACGTGTTCCCTGTTGTATCAGCGTTCTGTATTTCAGCATATACTTTATCTCTCTCTATTTCAAGTGTCTCAATTCTACTTCTACATTGTTTTTGTTCTTCTCTAAAAATGAAAGTGAGTTAAATCATTTAAAAATTCTAAGTTACCTTAATTAAAAATTTTTAAATCCCACTTAAAAAAACAAATTGTTTGATCACAAAGCATATAGTGAAATCTCACTAAAACCAATTTCATTAATATGGTAATATGTGGCTTTTTCTGTCAGTTATCAACGCCCTCAAAAAGATTTATAGCCATCATTGTATTACTTTTTAAAAGCATGATGTCTCTGTATCCAAAATTATCCTGGATATAATTTTACATCTCCTAGTTCCATGTGCCTCAATTTTTTATTTCACATCTTGCAGCTGTATTAGCTAAACAGGAGGTGTCCACCTTTCTGGACAACCCAGCCTCACTTCCAATGTTCAAGGTTTTGACTTTGCTTTTGGGATTGTGATTTGGACATGGATCTGTATTTTTGTTTGACTTTTGAAATTGTGATTTGAAAATGGCCTGTTATGTTTGTGTTTGATTATGTTAATTTTACCTTGTCTTTTCTGTCAGATACTGGTGATGTGTGACTTTTTCTGTCAGTTGTGTTAACAAACTTCTTAAATGTATCATTTTTACTTGTTCTTGCTGAGATATCTTTGGTTGCTCAATATCATCATCATCTAAATAGTATGGTTCTCTGCAATAACAATTTTTTACATTGACTTTAAATTATATACCTATAAAATATCATTCTCATATTTTGTTGTCTTGTAACTGCCAGATGTGCACAATTTTTATTAAAACTCCCAGGATGGAATTGAAGTAGATGATATTTAAACACCTTATTTAAACTTCTTTTGAAAGCATTGACATTGTTTGCATTGATTGTTTCTTTAGGTGAATTGTTCCAGTCATCTATCATACAGAAATCAAATGATTTTTTTATAAAGACCTGGGCACAGTTGCGCAAAGCTTAATCAAAGTTAATCATTGATTAAACCATAATTAGCAAATCAGATCTTATTATACTAATTATTTTTTAATTAGTGATTAACTCTAATTATGCATTGTGCAACTGATAAAAATTCATTTGAACCTCAGCCCTGATGTCTGTATTATGACCCTTTCAGGCTCTTGTAATTTTTATT
The DNA here is from genome assembly GCA_021292105.1 of Anadara kagoshimensis. Taxonomy (NCBI): domain Eukaryota; kingdom Metazoa; phylum Mollusca; class Bivalvia; order Arcoida; family Arcidae; genus Anadara; species Anadara kagoshimensis. The sequence continues at coordinate 20,688,687 of CM037870.1, read as the reverse complement.
CTAGCTGATGACGTATTTAAGTTTGGGTGAGAGTCTTTCAAATGATTAAATCATGTTGACATTACATCATATACAGCAAAACCCCATAACAGTACTCCTCAATAACTTTGCCACCATCTCAGTTATTGCCACAAGTACATGTATTTTTAAGTCTCAAACCCTCTTTTTTTTCTTTATAATGCTCTCTCAATTTTTTTTAAACCCTTTAATAAACTATACAAAATTATCCTGGATAAATTTGACATCTCATAAATTCATGCTCATTTCATTTTTATTTCCAAAATGCCTCAAATCTAGATTTCAACATATTGAAATTATTAGTGACCAAATTTCCCCCCAAAAAATTTACAGTTCTTTTTAAAGCTTTTTTTCTCAAGTTTACTTACACAGGTTTTTTGTTGTAATCATTTATCAGAAATTAGAAAATGGTGATTTTGGCTACCATGAATAGAAGCAAAGTTAAATTACAAGATCTATCATGAAAACATACTCTATAACTGATTCTTCAGCTTGTTCCGACCCTGCAAGATCCAGATCAGCCTCCCCTTCTTGACCTGGCTCATCATCATAATCTGGGATATCATCATTGTCATATATTCCGTCATCTGCCACCATTACCCCACTATACTCTTCCCCTCCATACATCTGTCCATAATCCTGCATGTCATCAGGATAGTCCTGCATATCCCCTCCGTAGTCCTGCATATCCATTCCATAGTCTTGTAGATCTAAATCATAATCCATAGTGTTTCTCTAAATGTAACACCACACTATTCTACAATAAAATATATACCATTACAGGTATTTAGTAAACTGTAAGAATCTGTAGTCTGATCTCCTGGCTCAACTTTATAATTATCTGGGAAGAGACCTTAAAACCTGATATGTGTGTTGACAAGTGTAATGTAAATGCTAGTTATACTAAAAAATATTCCTTTCCCCAGATGCAGTGAATCGAACCCTGGTCACACATTTGTAAAGCGAGTGCTCTTTCGATTCGCCTAACAGGTACCCCATAGGTGAGACAGTAGTAACGTCTCTTATCCTGCACATACCATACAGTGTAGCTACATCACTACATTACAGTGTTACAAGCAGGTTTTGAAAACTGGTAGCCACATGGCTAATAATTCAAAAATATCAGTAGCCATTTCAAGACTTTTGTTGCCAGGTAAAATTCTTGGTGGCCAAACCTTATAAATATTCTTTCTAATCACACCGCCCGTCGCTACTACCGATTGAATGGTTTAGTGAGATTCTCGGATTGGTCCCACCACGAGAGGCAACTTTCGAGGCGGAGCGATGAGAAGACAATCAAACTTGATCATTTAGAGGAAGTAAAAGTCGTAATAAAACCCAAATCAAAAAGTGATTTTTGCCATTCTGCTGCCATTATGCAAAATTAGATCATGGTCAATTATGCGCTTTAAACTGTAAAGTCACCTGCTTTGATTCAAGCGCTTTTAAGATATTATTGATGGCGAGACTATTTGTCAGGTTGGGTGATGGGTCATCAACAAAATATCCAGATTTCCCGATTTTTAGTAGCCAAACTCAAAAAAATTATTTGACATAATGGCGATCATCTGACAATTTGTAGTTGCAAAATCCAATTTTTGATCGCAAATTTCTAGTATTTACTAGGCTACTTGGAGCACTGCATTGCATCCCAACCCTTTAGTCTCTGTCCCTTGAAGACATATCCTAACACATACATATATTATTATTGGGATCTTTCCTGCGGGTACACTTTGGTGGGTGTCCCATTCAAAGTCAGCGTCCCTACGTGGGCATCAATTGTAATGTAAATGTTATAGTTACACTGAAAATAATTCCCTTTTCTTGATGCTGGGAATCAAACCTGGATTGCCCATTTGTAAACCAAGTGCTTCACCAATCTACCAGTAGCAAGGTCTCTTAACTTGTACATAGTACATATTATATCGTCGTGTCATATGTTTTCGGCGGACATGTGTTTTCGGCGCATATTTATTTTTCTTGATATCAAATGCACGTGCATTTATAGAACATTTCCTCGGACAACATTTTTTAATGTAAAAATCGGACTTTTTGTCTCTAAATCGAAATGTGGAAAATGAAGCCTAATATCGAAAATATAGCAAGTTCTTCCTTACATAAGGTATTTTCTGTGGTTTCTGTTATGCCCGAATTAAGTATCATTGTTAAACGACGTTACAATAAAAAAAACAATGCAACTGCTACTGATGTTGACATTTGGCAGCGTTCCCGACGCCATCAATATAATCATGTGACTGTCACATGGTTAGGATGTCTGTACAATATGAAATCGAAAGAATAAGGTGGCCCTGTTCTTATATATTTTCTTTACAGATAGTGTTTGCAATTTATATATAGTTTATATATAGTTTTACTTGCGTTATTTCACCAAAAGAAAAAATATAACTAGAATAAAACGAAGTTGATTAACCAAAATATTACGATATAAAAGGTTTAGTTTTGACTAGCATTCAAGAGCTGTATACATTTTGAGCAGTATAGAGCCACCTTATAATCCGGTTCCGCTTTTGAGTCACTCCTTCCGATGACCAATGACATGCGCCGAAAACATATGACGTTCTAAAAATAGCATTGTAAACAGACATACAGACAAAATCACCTCTCCGAACAAATTGCGGTATGAAATGAAAAATTCGATGGTTTGATTCGATAAACAAGATTGTCTTTATTTGATTTACAAGCCAAACGTCACAAATGATCTCTTATTAAATTTTTTTGAAGCAATACTGTCTTAATACGCCGAAAACCCATGACACGAGGATACCATGTAGCTATATATCGTTACGAGGCATGGCACACTAGACAACCCTCCATGCACATTGCCATAAGCACACTGCAAAGGTCAAAATTTCAGTTGCTTGTCCAAAAACTGGTGGCATCTCGATAATTGAAATATTCTTGACTGAGACGTTAAACCACTTATGAATTTAATCAATAAATATCCTTTCTTAGCATCCTTAATTAATGCAAGAGTAGACCTAAATAACTCAACTTTTTTTGCTTATGCATTTGACCCCATAAAGAGGTAAAAACAGTCACTTGTTTGAGAGCAAAAATTGCTTGAGCACTTGTGTAGTTTATGCCTAAACTTTCCATTCTGATGTCAGCTAGCCTAACTAACCGGTTTCCACCCAAATGCTACACAATATGACAAACCCGTGCATGTGCCATGTGCATGCGAATTACATAATCCTAATAATGTGCAAACTGTAACTAAACTACATTATGATGGAACACGCGGCACTTGTAAATATAAACCACTGACAAATTCTCTAAATTACTCCAGCGGGGGAAACAATTCCCCAAATCCATGAGATGCAGTGCGACACTTCAGCACTTGAAACCTCCCTTATTTTCCTAGTTCTAGTTGACATGAAACACAAAACTGTCTTAGGGCAAGTATATTACGTGTATATAGACTGTCAAATTGATGTTACAGTTCATGACATAGAAATATCTTACTTTTCAAATGTTTTCCTTTCAAATATCGCTAGTAAAAATTAGTTTGTATACAATCCGCCATGTCTGTAGCAACAAAGTCTCGCGTGGTATTTCGAGAAATTGTCATCAACAGGTTCCCCAATTATTGTTTAAGAACTGTTTATTTCCTATCACTGATAAGCAGAATCACTACGGGCACCTGTTAGCAGATAATCCGAATGGTTTAGGCGAAATCTACTTCACGTTGTCGTACTGGCTGATCAAAACATCAGCAGCTTAGACTGATGATCAATGATCAGAGATTAATGAAGGTTTCTGATAAACCAAACAGTCTCAATTTAAACTATTTAGGTATTGAACTATTTTTCTTATGTAATTATTTCATATTTTTCTCCAAGGAAAAAGAAAAAACCGGATTCCACTGCCAGTTAAAAAACTCAAAATATTATGATCAAATGCTGATGATTGAAAATGATCAGATAATGACCACAAGAACCATCTTGGTTCTTAGTAAAAGAAAAATTCACTCTTCCCTCAAAAAAGCACACAACTTTAATAATTTTTAACTTGATTATTGACCAAATTTTTGTCTAAAATACAAAATTGTTAGACATTTGTTTTGGGTAGAAGATGTCTTGGGTAGGGACAGACATAAAAAACCCAATTTCAGGTTTTATGTGTCTCTGGTATGGGGTACCAGACAATCGCTCCAATGTCAGTTCTCCCCCAGTCAATTCGCTGCAACATTTTTCAGTTTTGTCTCCCAAGAGAATTCGCCCCTAGTTCTAGCACAACTCACTCCATTTCATTTATAAACAAACCTTAGTGATTATCAATACTCACAACTTGTGAATGGTTTGTAAAATGTTATCTGAGAAATGAAAATGGGTATGTGATCATCTGTTACTGATCAGCTGATTAAGCAGTTAATACCCAAAAACACATTTGAAATGCTAAATGATAAAAAAAAACCCTATAGTTATCGTAGTGGTAGTGAAATTTAATACTAATTTTTCTTCAATATGTAAGCAATATTTCATGACCCAAACAAAAAACTGACGCATGCTGTCAGTCAACTAATTACCACTGAATGTGAAGTCCTAAATGAACTATGAGAACTATTAATTAAAAAATTAGGATTTGACTTACCTGGTGTGTCTCTTAACACCTTGACCTAAATTTAAATGGTCTGCGATGTTAAGGAGGTGACCGTTTTGTTTTGATAGATCATTCTAGTGATGCACAGTCTATGGACATAAGTAAAAATTAATAGTGATATTTTGGAACAACCGTGACGATCATCATATATGTAACACTGTTAATTATTGTTATCATATACAGTAATTATAATATAGCCCTCATATTGACTTCTTGATTTCAAAGAAAAAAAAATAAAATAAAATCATATATACAAATAAACCTTGTATATTGTGTATCAAATTTTAACCAATTAATTGCTAATGTTGTTAACTTTGCAGCTTGTTTCATGTGTGGGGGTGAATGGTCGCCTATTTTGTATTGGCTATGGGACACATTTGCTGGGGGCCAATCGTCATGGGGTCTATTTCGTTGGGCATTCTTGGGTATGAGTTGTGTATGGGCACAAGTTAATCTGGGTACAAGTTGTCTTTCAGTTATTTAGAGGCAGTTAGTTCTGGGATTGTGGAGGAAACCTGAATGTCTGGTGAAAACCACAGACCTTCCTAAGCATACTGACAAACTTTCTCACATAATTAGGATCTGCCCCCGAGTGAGATTCAAACCTAGGTGTTGAGAGACCGACCTTACCTTACCTTAACCTTAACCTTAATGCTTTCCTCGCCAGAAGGCGCATAAGGTCGTAATGCTATCTTTCCATTTTTGTCTGTCCTTTGCTGCAGTTTTTGCTGTGGTCCATCAGGCAGCGTTTCTTTCCTTTTTGGTCGTTCTCCTACACATGGACTTAGGTCTTCTGGTGTTGAGAGACACTGTGATCTGTTAGTGGGTGCTTTAGACTACTGGGCCACCAAGTTCCAACTGTTAATAGATGGTCCTCAATTGTAATTACATATTATACCAGTTTTATATTTACAGCACTAGACGGCCGTTTCAGAATACAATTCCTCATCAGTAGTGCTTGGACCAAAATTATGAAACCAAAATTATTTTGAAGATGTTGAAAAGCTACCCAAAGGACCAAAATATATTTTACCAAATTAAGCTAAGGAAATACTTTGCATGAGGGAGTATACCTTAGTTTTTGAGAAATTTCAAATTTTAACTTGCAGGAAATTTAGACAATTATAGTATATTTCTGACAATAATACGAAATTATTGCCTACTGAGTGTGTGATATTCTCAGGGCACCAGCCACCAGCATAGATATCGGCTCAGGGGTTTAAATTACATATTATACCAATTTTATATAAACAACATATTTACACATATTTTGTATTTTTATTTTCCAGGAAATAACCAAATAAAGTGAACATAATGAAACATCAGTAATGGCAAAATACTACACTTTTTCTGAAGACAATGAAAAAACAGAAAATATAGCTAAAAATATCAGAATTTCAAAAGGAACAATAAGAGTTCCAGATGAAGTTTGTGACGTAATTCATGCCAAAAATATAATCCAATATAACAAAGCAGTTCAAGATGATTGTGAACAAATTGGAGTGCACGCACAATTAAGAGTAGGAAAATGGACCAAAGAGGAAGACGAGATTCTGACAAACAACTGGGAAAGATTCATTAGTGAAAATCCTTTTAAGGACCCTATGAGGTTATTTAACTATAAAACTGAATTACAGGTTACAGACGAGAGTCAGGGTTTCAGTCATATACAGAAATTTAAAGGGGAAACTAAATTTTATATTCAATTATCCAAAAATTTAAATCGGTCTGTCGGTAGTTGTTACAATAGGGGAAGAAAATTGTTTAGAAAATGTATATATAAACAGGGACCATTATCAAAGGAAGAAATTATTCAGTTAGAGAAATTGCATAAAAAATATGGAAATAAGTGGAGCCTCATTGGAGAAAAAATGGGAAGGTCTGGACAGAGCTTGATTGATTTTAGGACAAGACAGGTAAAGGAGTTTAATAAAGGATCGTGGTCAGAAGAGGAAACTGTCCAGTTACATGAAGCTATATTAAAAGTTACAAAGGCCAAGGACCTTGGCGAAGTGGGATTTAAAGAATTACCATGGAATAAAATTGCAGAATTAGTACCGACAAGGTTATCTGAACAGTGTAGGCATAAGTGGTTGTTTAGGTTAAAAAATTCTGATGTTGCTTGGAACAAATTAAAAACTTGTAAATTAATAGAAATTATTTATGGTTTAGATGTAGAGGAGGAATTAGATATTGACTGGGAAGAAATTTACTTCAGGGAGTTTCCAGAAGTCCCATCACCAAATTATTTACAAAGAAAATGGAATGAAACTAAACAACATGTTTGTGATAGTGCAACAATGTCATTTGAAGATTTGCGAGATAAAATGTTTATAGAAATGATAGTTAATGGTAATGTGACATAGTAAAATGATACTTATGTGATATCTACAGTACAGACCTGTCAAAACTTTTAACACTGAATTAACAAAAAAAAGAGTCGAAGTGGCAGAGATATCTTGGATAGCTAGTGGAAAAACAGCTGCAGAGAAATAAATATTATAAAGTAGATGCCCAAAAGCTGTTGACAGTTAAAAAGTGGCCAAAATGAGCCCTAATTTGGCACTATTTCATTATTTCCGTCTCTCTGCGTGGAGAATTGGGTCATTTACAAGACCTTTCTATTTGCCTCTGTCTGTGGCTACTTTGTTTGCCTCAGTCCACGAGTTGTACCCCAGCTCTTTTTGCTCTCTCTTGATGGTTCTTCTCCAAGTCTCTTTGGGTCATCCTCGTTTCCTCTTCCCCTCTGGTGTCCAGGTAAGTGCCAGTTTTGCTTACCTGTTGTTTCCCATTCTCAACACATGGCCTATTCATTTCCACCTTCTTCTTTTGATTCTGATCTTTTCTGTTCTGGGTGTTGTTCTAACTTCTTCGTTTGAGAATTTCTGTGGCCAGTTCAAAATTCTTATTTCGTTAGCTTAGTGTTATACTTTTGACAGGTCTGTACTGCATGGGTAGTGTAGATAGTATAAAACAAAACAGGGTTGTTTCTCAGTTGTTTATAGATGGGGCCATGGCCCTTGTAGTTGTTCAAAGTTAGTGTTATAATTGCCAAAATTGTAAAAATGAAAAATACCACTGTTGTTAGTATTTGTTACAATATACATATACAAATGTTTAATGAATTTAATTATAAATATGTATTAGTATTACATGTCATGAATTTATATTAAATTTGATTTTTTGAACATTTTTTTATATTCAGATTTTTATTGAGTTTAATGGTGAAAACCAGCAAGATTTTTGTGAAAAAACATTAGATTTTACTTGTGAATAGGACCAAATATCAGCCCCAAAAGTGACAAATTGAGAGACCCACATTATTTTTTGAAGTGAAAATATTTGCAACATGGATTGTAGTTTTTACCCAAAGTATGAGCCTATGGCATAGTGCATCATGCATATATATTTATGTACATGATCAACACCTTATTTTGAAGTCTCCAAAACTGCTGGGGAGATGTCAATGGAGTTTAGTCAGAATTTTGTTTTAATTAATGCTGTTCACATTTGTTCCAGACATACGTGTAGCCACAGATAGTAAGAGTACATGTACTTCACAAGGTCACAGTTGCGATTTAAATAAAAAACAAAATGAAACCCTTGATTATATACAAAATCTGGTTCTATGGGGTCTTTATTGGGATAAATTCTACTGGCCTTTATAAGCAGGTGACCCTTATATAGAGGTGGCCTTTAAGGCAGGTTGGACTGTAACATGCTACAAATTATTCACATAGCATTTTTTAATATTTGTTATTTTTTATTAGTTGTTATTCAGAGGATTGAAAGTAACGAACATATCATGAATTGTTAGTTTATGTAACATACTGTATACATATATATTTGTAAAATACTATCAATCATGGTACTATAGGTATGCATTTGTGTATATATATATATAATGAAATTTTATCTACAAATAAATTCACAAAATTGAAAATCGATTTCCTTGTTAATCCATTGATTATTTAATGTTATATTTAAAAGATACACAATGAAACTTTAACTCATTGTCACCATTAGTTTGAACTTACCATAAATTTACCAGTTTACCTTAAATTTACCTTAAAGTTACCAATTTACCTTGAATTTACCTTAAAGTTAACTTGAAGTTAAGTTGTAGGAAAGCTAAAAGCTTGTTTTGAAGTTTTGCTAAAACTCATTGTCTGATCCTGGTTCATTACAAAATAACAGTTAACATTGGAAAACATTATAGGATGGTGTATCCAGCTACTCTTGAGCATGTTTACACTGTCAGATTCTACAAATTCTTCCTGCTTAAAATGTTGCATTGATCCATTACAGTAAAACCTGATTATAATGCCCCTAGATAACTTTTCCACATTACACATCACCACAGAATCTTGAAGTCCCAAAATCTGTTACTTGTATGTTTTCCCCTATAATATAAGTTTCCTTCCATTTTAGACTAAGCCCCTCTTTAATGCTAAAATTTGACTGAACAAATGGTGGCAATGAATCTCAGTTTTAATGTATTCTCTTTCTAAAATAGTTTCTTGTACTTGTGGGGATATGACTTACAATATTTTTGAAAGGCTTGGTGGCCAACTGGTCTAAAGCCTACACTTGTATATAGCACTTATCACTATCTAGGTTCCTACCCTGCTTAAGCAGATCCTACCAAAAGAAAGCTTGTGAGTTAACTTCCCAAAGGTCATTGATTTTCTCTATGTAATCCAGTTTTCTCAACCATCCCAGAAAGGTCTCAATAGTTGAGTGGTCTTTAGTCTTGTACTGACAAAATACCCCACTTGGGCAGATCCTAGCAAGAAAAAAGCTTGTCAGTTTGCTTGCCAAAGTTTCTCTGCATACTCCAGTTTCCTCATCTATCTCAGAGGGGCTTTAGTGACTGTGGTCTTAAGTCTTTAATTGACAAAAAGGTTATAAACTTGATAAAAAAAAGAACAAAACAAATTTATGTATTAAATTTATTTTAATGTGTACTTTAGTTAGGCATTGAAAATATATATATACACATATATATAAAGTCAGAGTTGTAACAGGTAATTAATATATGTATAGGTCGTTCAAGATCTGATGACAACGTAAACAGTGAGTCTTACCGATATTTAACATGAAGATTGCAGACACAAATAAAGCATGAAGGGACATGAATATTTACAAATGGTTCAAACACTGTTACATGTATTATGGTACCAGTTTATGGGACTAAACTGGTCCATTTTCATAAAGTAATCAGTGAGTCTATTTTAACATGAAGATTGCAGACACAAATAAAGTGTGAGAAGACATGAATACTTACAAATGGTAAAACACTTACAGTATTTTGGTACCAGTTTATGGGACAAAACTGGTCCATTTTCATAACGTAATCAGTGAGTCTATTTTAACATGAAGGTTGCAGACACAAATAAAGCACGAGAAGACATGATTATCGGGTATTTACAAATGGTAACACACTGTTACATGTATTTTGGTACCAGTTTACGGAGCTAAAACTGGCCAATGTTTATAAACACTGACTGTGTCATCAGATAATGAAGGACCTACCAGCTATAAGTAATTACCTGACATATATAAACAATGATATCACGTCTCACAAATTAGAAAACAGATTGTAGAAAAGCAGGCACATTATTGTGGTGATGTTAGATATTTAAAATAAACACTAACATATATCTCTCTATAACCTAAATTACAACATTTAAAATGTCCAGATGAGAGATGTGAACAAGCTATAGCATATCAAACTGTCGCATGTGTCAACACAATAAAATACTGTAAATGTTATAAAATGAACCCAGTCTGGATTGCGCCATTTAATGACGTCATTGACACTAGTACGTCATTAGTTGCTGTTACACGGCTCTGGTACCGTTATGGCGGCCAGTGTCGAAACATTGTGGGCATGGTTGGCGATACGTCAATTAATTCATCCCAAAAGTTGCTAAAATTAGTACACCAATAAAATCAATATGTTTTCAGCCAGAAAAATTCATAAATCTTTCACACGAGTTTTTTAAGCAGAACCAGCTGATAAAACATTCATAACAATGTATACACCAAATTCTGCAAAATTTTATCTGAGAAATGAGTCTCTGAAAAGTAAGCTTAAACATTAGCATTTTAATTCAAAGTGGCAGCAAAATGAGACCCCACACCAATGACAGAAATGATATGATGATGTTAGCACTTGACGAGTAAAACAAATTTAGTCTTGCTTTTAGAATGGTTTAAGAACAGAATGTATGGCAATACTCCCTTTTGTAACTTCATCCATCCAATAAATTCTACGTAAAATTATTCTTTTATAAAACAGTTCAAAATGGCTTGATTCTGTCATTTCAATATTAAAATTTTATTAAATGAAACAAATGATATACTACTTAATTTTTATTATTATATCTCATGAAATGAACCTCTATAAAAGGCTGATTTTATTCGAATGTTTTGAGAACAGGGTTCATGGAAATTTGGCACATGACCCAATATAGTTACAAGGGCCTATAAACCAACAAAAGGTTTAGGCCTGGCAAAATACCTACCAAGTTTCAAGTTTGCTGGGTCCTGAGAAGAAGTTGTTTAAGTGGAACATTTATGAACAAAGAACAACAGAAAAAAGAACATTTGAATAGCTCACCTTTAGACCTTTGCTCAGGTGAGCTAGAAATCTCATTTCAACAAACAACATAAAGATATGATTTGCTATATATAAAATATATTAAAATCTCTATAAAATCTACACTATCTCCATGTTGTAATGCCAGCTACAATTTTAAAGGATTACTGCCCTAAATGAAAACATTGCCTTAAAATAATAACACAGATATATATTGCAATAAATAATGACAATTCATTTGTCCACTTGAAAACATGGAAACTTAAACTCTCTAAAATTTTATTCATTTAAAGAAAGATAAAAAATATATTTTAAGACAACTACAGTCCAGACCTGTAGAATTTTTTAAACATTAAACTAATGAAATAAAACCAAATCAACTACTGATTTCACCCCTTAGCAACTTCTCGGCCACTTAGAAGACTACTTTTCGTGAGCTCAGTGTTAAAACAGGTCTTTACAAAGGAACCCTTTTTTAATCTTTAAAATTATAGAAACTTAAAACTGTATTAAATCATTAAAAACTCTTTTAAAAATATATGTTTATAAAGATTTTAAAATTTAAGTTTAAACATAAAATGTATTTAATCATCTTTTAATTACTAAGGATTTACTTACATAACATGGCAGTGAAATGGCCTCAAATACTCCAGATCATTCCATTTAAGTACCGGGGTAGTGACATACAAAACAGTTAAATATATATATAAATAGACACCAGTCAAAGGAACTAAGAAACATGAACATTGTAGACAAGTGGTCTCTATATATTATTTTTGGTGGAAGTATGAACATGATGAAGCAACAGAAACTTAAGGTCTTTATAAAGAGGTTTTTTTTTTGTTGAAATATAAGTGAATAGGACCTTAAAACATGCGTCTTAATCGGCATAGAGTTTTTTTTATATAGAGGCAACACAACAGTTTATTTCAACCCATTAAGAGTATTATTTACCTGTTAAATAAATGCATTCCATGGATAACATTATCAAAGTAACTTTGATGATATTATAAATTTATCCATGGAAAGCATTTTTAATAAAGTTTTATCCACACAAATGAAATTTTATCCTTCAATTCCAAAAGTGTTTTTGGAAGTGTTAAAGGATTTAAAGGGGAGAGACCACCAAATCAAAGGGGCTTGGTATATTTGGAGGTATGCAAAGATAATTTTTTTTTATCATTTTGATAAAAATACCGTTAAAATCTAGGGCAACCCAGACAATCCAGTATGTATAACATGTATGACTATGAAATGACTTGCATTCAAGGATGTGAAATGTAGTAATTTGAATATAAACTGTTTAAATTTTCTCTCATATTTCAACTGGTATTCAATAAAACAGAAAAATAAAAAAATCTATATGTACACATTAGATACATAAATTATACTTTAATTATTACTTCATACATGCAATTCTAATAAATTAAATTTTACTTTCTTTTTAGCTTAGCACTTGTTGTGAAAACTAGTCACTGAGAGCCATTCCATTCATACAAGTGTGACAAAAAAGATCCGAGTAATTAAAACCATGGAAACAAATGAGAACTGAATTACTGAATTATATTAATACGAATAAAAAAAGCACAATCAACATACTTTCTATAAATTGCCATTCACAGACTCAACAAAAGACAAAAACAATCGACTCTACTGCCATTCTCTTTAACATACTTAACCAATAATGAGCTTAGACAAAGGATTAAAACTTAACAGCACATATATAACAAAATATAAAGACAAAATCTGCACCAAACTTGCACAACAACACAAACCTCTAACACCATTGCACAACAAGTAACATGTAACTACCATACATATGAAAGTTAACTTTTATCCCTCTTGTACTAACAGCGTAATTTAACTAGCAAAATATTTAAAGAGGAAGGGTCTGGTATATCTTTGATGGACCTGAGGCCCATTCAACAGTGTGGAATCTGAATTGCAACTATTCAAGATGTGCTAAGACTTAGATACAATGTTCATTCTAGAAGGGGTCATGGGGCCATTGATCCCTTATTTTACCAAATAGTCCCATAATTAAGGCCTTAGGGGGTCATATTTTACATCACATTAATGCAAAAATATTGAAGTTAAGGTGTTTTACAGGATTTTTTTTTTAAAATGGCCCATCAGAAAAATCTTAGAATGAAAACTGCAGATGAATACATGTACTTAATGGAAAAGTTCACTAATAACAAACAAATTATATACATGTAATCATATGACTAGCAACTTGATTATCAATACTTTGGTTTTTTATAATTGATGGATGGAATATTGAAGTTTTACACTCCAGTCAAGATTCTATCATCTATATTGAGTCATTTTTATCATTTCTGGAATTATGGGGGAAACTGGAGTGTCCAGAGCATTCATACTCATTATGGAAAGTTAAAAAAATATGAATGTGATAGCATATGGACCTGTATGTATTGAGTTGTATATTAAACATTGTATTGAGTTATTTTTATTTCTGGGATGGTGGAGGAAACTGGAGTGCCCAGAGCATTCATACTCATTATGGAAAGTTGAAAAAAATGAATGTGATATGATATGGACTTGTATCGAGTTGCATATTAAACATTGTATTGAGTAATTTTCATATCTGGGATGGTATAGGAAACCCAGAGTGTCCAGAGCATTCATCATCATTATTGAAAGTTACAGAATAAAGAAAGATACAAACTATGAATGTGATATTGTATGGACATGTATTGAGTTGCATATTAAATATCTTCTATTTCAATGAATAGTAGTAATTCAAAAACAGTAAAACCTTATTATAATGTCCCTGGATAACTTTTTCCATCTCCCTTATATACAAAATATACATGTATATGAAGTCCCAAAATCTGTTTCTTTTGTATCTTTCTTTTTAAGTCTCCCTCGATTTATCACCAAACTCCTTTATAATGCCAACATTTGACTAATCAAATGGTGGCAATGAATTGAGGTTTCACTGTACTATCACCTAACCCCTTTATAATGCCAGAATTTGAACAAATGGTGACAAGGAATCGAAGGTTTACCTGTACTATCACCAAATCCCTTTATACTGTCAAAATCTGATTGGACAAATGGTGGCAATGAATTGAGGTTTTACTGTACTATCACCTAACCCCTTTATATTGCCAAAAATTTAAACAAATGGTGACAAGGAATCGAAGGTTTACATGTACTATCACCAAATACCTTTATACCATCAAAATCTGACTGGACAAATGGTGGCAATGAATTGAGGTTTTACTGTACTATCACCAAACCCCTTTATACCATCAAAATCTGACTGGACAAATGGTGGCAATGAATTGAGGTTTTACTGTATTACTATGTTATAATGTATGTACATGTATATTACATTTCAACAATGGGATTCACAATATAGTCTGTCAACAATATTTTGACAGAGTATTTACAAACATAGAAGAGTCTTTGTAATGTAAATAGGGATAATATATAAAGGTGGTTTTGACAAATGAAGGCGTGGAAATTTGCATACAATAACTGACGAAATGAAGGTGTGGAAATTTGCATACAATAACTGACGAAATGAAGGCGTGGAAATTTGCATACAATAACCGACGAAATGAAGGCGTGGAAATTTGCATACAATAACCGACGAAATGAAGGCGTGAAAATTTGCATACAATAGCTGACGAAATGAAGGCGTGAAAATATGCATACAATAACAGTAATAATACCTACATGTATTTGTGTAATTTAAACTTGTCTGTGTTTTTAAACAGCCTGCCAAAATATTGTTGACGAAATATAGTAACATTTATACACAGTGAATGCATTTATGAAGATGTGCACGGCTAACTACATAATGTAGTTTATATAGCATCTGCATGAAAAAAATATATGCATGTATATCAACATTTTAAATCACACAATTTTACATGTAATACTAAATAAACTCAAAATTGCACTCAAAACATCTACCCTAGTTATGGTCTTCATCCCCAAAATGAACAACGTTTCTGATCTAGTTGTGTAAACTCAATGGAGACAAAAAAACCTGAATTTTACATAATTATGCACAATAAAATATATAAAAATGTTAGGCCAAGTATATTTATGGCAGTGGACTACCAATCACAGCCTGAACCCATTAATTATATTTCACTGTTTTTCTAAAATAAAACTTAAACTTGCAAGTACACCTTATTTTAGCAAAATTATATGCGAGTTATAACTGAAATGGGATACCATTTCAAAAGTGTATCCTAAACGAACCCCAGCTGGGAAATCCCAAACCATGTTCATGATCTAAATATGAATAGCCAATGGCACATCCACTTCACCCAAAGATTGTTCCTGTCAAAGTTTCATAAAGATATGTTAAACAGTTTACAAGAAAAGTCACAGAAAAAATGTAGTAAACATTATATGTCCCCCAAATTTGTTTGGGGACATAACTTCAGCTACAGTAGAACTTTTAAATTTGAACATTGTTTTCTTGAATTAAGTGGAAAACTCAAAATCAATATTTCGTGCAAGAAGTTTTTATGTGTTTCTGTTTAAACTCCGACTCTTTGATAATCTAATTCAAGTTCAAGGTTACATGTTCTTCAATTTATCATGGGTTTATTGTACCGGTACTCCATTTGTACCTGTATAATAGACCCATTTTCTTTGAAAAAATACCATGGTTAATACAACTACTGAAAATTGACTGGCTTTATTCTACTGGCATTATTCGCAATGCGAATTAGTGGTTACTTTGATCTATTTAAAAAATCATGTGAGAGGCAAGTTCACATGATTTATCAAAAATCATGTGCATTTACTAACGTGCAAGCAAGCTAAATATGGTAAAGAACTATAAAGTAAACCCACTTTATAATGCTCCTAAAATAAAAATTGCCACCTCACTTATGGCCAATTTTTTTTTCTCCATATGTTACCTCCCCAAAATTCCCAAAATGATAATTCTTTTGTAACACTTAAATCTGACTAAGTAACTAGTGACAATGAATCAAGGTATTACTGCATTAGAAAACTTACATGAAAAAGGAATCAGTTACTAGACCCCAAACAAACCTGGTTAAGTTATACATTTGAAAAAAAATGTACTTTTAAAAAACATGAACAAGTTTACAACAAACGTTACCAGAAAAATGACACAGAATCAGAAAGTTTAATATTACATACTAAAGGTGGGCTTGGGTTAGGTATTGCAATTCAAAACAAAATTTGTCATTAAATATAAAATTTTCTAGCGAATCATTTTGAAAATAATGTACATGTATTTCAATAAATCAAATGGTTAAAATCATGAAAAGACCAGATCTAATGTACATTTATACAAAGACGCTACTAAATAATCTACCATGTACAATTTTATTTTACCAAGACACCCCCACCCCACCCTCCCCGTGGTACAGGTTTCATTACCATAAACTCATGTTGTTTACTTTGTAGCTGCCATGATTTTATGGAAGTTTAAACATGGTTACTATGGTTACATAACTTCTAAACTATAAGAATGTAAAACTTCTAGACTATTAGAAAATGTTACACATGAAAATATAGCACTAAAAGTGTTATGTTGCTATGGCAACACAAATTTCAAAACTTGATTGTCAAGATTACCCATCATTTTGACATTTCTGTTTAAGTGTCATAATATTTGATTACGAAATAAAAACAAAAATCACTCTAGCATACCAAGTGACCACAATATTCTCAAGTATGAATTCTTTCAATGGGATGGGCCACTGTACCATGTGAATAACACTCCTAAATGTTTGTATGGAACACTTTGGAAACATCTAAGTAGAATATTCCAGGAACACATCTTATATTGTTTTTACAGGAAAACTTCAGCTGATGAGATTCCATATCGAAAATAATTATTCCGCAAATATCAGGGGTATCACATGGTATGCTGGCAAACCCCATTACCTTTAAGTTAATTGAAAATTTCACTTAATTATGAAAACTGATCCAAAGTCATCATCATAATATCTTGGTTAATTCTTATTACAACCAGATGAAATTCTACAATTTTAGAAACAATATTTATATGACACTTGTATTATGGAAGATTTATTGACTGAAAAGTTTCCAAACTTCAAGCAACAATTTCCAAACTGTTTTTGAGCAATGTCATGGACTCTTCCACTATACCATCAAGTAAATACAACAATGTTCTGGTACAATCAAAAGCAATGAGTATTTTGGTCTCCATTAAAAAAACAAAATAAAACTTTTGTAATTTCAACAAAATTGTTAATACACAATTCCAACTTACACTGAAATAGCGCAATGCCACTAACCAAACACTAAAACTATTTTCATTCTGAAACAAGAGGCCCATGGGCCTGATACGCTCACCTGATAACTAATGGCTAGCTGATAGATTTAAAGAACACATAAATACTAAACCAATGACTTTTTTCTTTACATCATGATAACCATTGTATCAATACCTACAACATTCTAATATACATGCCTATACAAAAAGTTTATAGTTTTCGAGATAATTAACCATTTTGGTATTGTTTTGCATCAGTGACCTTGACCTTTGAACCCATGACCTTTTTCTATACATCAAAATGATCGTTGTATTAATACCTACAACATTCTAATATACAAGCCTATACAAAAGTTTATAGTTTTCGAGAATTAACCATTTCGGTATTATTTTGCATCTGTGACCTTGACCCTTGAACCCATGACCTTTTTCTATACATCAAAATGCAATGTATCAATACCTACAACATTCTAATATAAATGCCTATACAAAAAGTTTATAGTTTTTGAGATAATTAACCATTTTGGTATTGTTTCGCATCTGTGACCTTGACCTTTGAACCCATGACCTTTTTCTATACATCAAAATGATCGTTGTATCAATATCTACAACATTCTAATATACATGCCTATACAAAATGTTTATAGTTTTCGAGATAATTAACCATTTTGGTTTTGTTTCGCATCTTTGACCTTGACCTTTGAACCCATGACCTTTTTCTATACATCAAAATGATTGTTGCATCGATACCTACAACATTCTTATATATATCCCTATACAAAATGTTTATAGTTTTTGAGATAATTAACCATTTCAGTATTGTTTCACATCTGTGACCTTGACCTTTGAACCCATGACCTTTTTCTATACATCAAAATGATTGTTGTATCAATAACTACAACATTCTAATATACATGCCTATAAAAAGTTTATAGTTTTCGAGATAATTAACCATTTCAGTATTGTTTCACATCTGTGACCTTGACCTTTGAACCCATGACCTTTTTCTATACATCAAAATGATCGTAGTATCAATACCTACAACATTCTAATATACATGCCTATACAAAATGTTTATAGTTTTCGAGATAATTTACCATTTTGGTTTTGTTTCGCATCTTTGACCTTGACCTTTGAACCCATGACCTTTTTCTATACATCAAAATGATCGTTGCATTGATACCTACAACATTCTTATATATATGCCTATACAAAATGTTTATAGTTTTTGAGATAATTAACCATTTCGGTATTGTTTCGCATCTGTGACCTTGACCTTTGAACCCATGACCTTTTTCTATACATCAAAATGATCGTTGTATCAATACCTACAACATTCTAATATACATGCCTATACAAAATGTTTATAGTTTTCGAGATAATTAACCATTTCGGTATTGTTTCGCATCTGTGACCTTGACCTTTGAACCCATGACCTTTTTCTATACATCAAAATGATCGTTGTATCAATACCTACAACATTCTAATATACATGCCTATACAAAATGTTTATAGTTTTCGAGATAATTAACCATTTTGGTTTTGTTTCGCATCTTTGACCTTGACCTTTGAACCCATGACCTTTTTCTATACATCAAAATGATTGTTGCATCGATACCTACAACATTCTTATATATATCCCTATAAAAAGTTTATAGTTTTCGAGATAATAATTATAATCAGAGGTAAAAAAAATTAGGTCACGACCTTCACAATTGACCTTGACCTCATTTTGAAGATACTAACAAGAAGATGTCAAAACTGAAAACCCCATGTCATTATCTGGTCAAATAGTCAAGTTATAACAATTTGAAGCTATTTTACAATTTTTTCAAAATTAAACGCAAAAACGCGTAACCTATTTTTTATCCGAATTTCACAAAATGAACAAACTATAGGCTTAAGACCCTAGAGAAGCCAAATATCACATCAGATTTTTTCTCCAATCATTGGTTTCGGAGAAGAAGATTTTTTAAGATTTTTGCACCCCTAGGTCACCTTGACCTAGTTATGGTAGCCATAGCAACGCCACGAACAAATCTGAATTGCACCGGCCCATATATACTTCTGACAAAGTTTAATTAAAAACTGTCCAGTAGTTTCAGAGGAGAAGTCGAAAATAGGTGTTAACGACGCACACACGCACGCACGCACGCACGCACACACGCACGCACACACGCACGCACATACACACGCTGCGCCATGCCATAAGCTCACATGACCTTTGGTCAGGTGAGCTAAAAAAACTGAAAACACATCAAGAAATCAGTTGAATGATCCAGGTTTCTATTTGACCCTTGACCTTTGGGGGTCAAATCAAATATTTGTCTTTAAAATCTCTAGTCAACCCATATGCACACACCTGTTGCTTCTTGCTGAAAATCAAGTTAAATTCCCAAAAGTCTCAAGGTCTAATGGAAGCACAGTAATCTGTTACCAAAATGGATTTGTACCCTAAAAGTACCCTGAAACTTTTATGCCCAAACCTTTTTCTTTTACACAGCTGATCTTCATAGGAAAGGTCACATTCTTATTTCACATAGTAAAATGGTAAATGATTTAATTAGCTGTTCTAAACAGTCCCAACACTTTTATGAGGTCATGTTACAAGGGGGCAAGTATTGTTAGCACATCTGTGTTCCAGTGTGGAAAGTTCTGGATTGCATTCAATTCCTAGTGAAATAAAACCACACTGGTAAATTGACTAAAAACAACCAGTAGGTTTATTTCCAATTGTAAACCATCCAGTAATTAAAACAATCTATCTGAACATTTTCCCTGGAGAAAACAACAATTCACAGTTTCACTTCTGTGACATTTGAAACAAATCTGTATTATTTATTGACTGAAGGGATTGTTGTATAAGTCATTTCTATGACAACAAACAAAATACGATGCTTCATACTGTATCCAAGCTGCAGCAGAAAAAATAAATCCTTTGTTAGAGAGTTCTTGAGAAAACTTCACTAATTTCCTGAAATTATGTGGAATTATTTTCACATCTTTTGTGTCTTAAATAATCTCCAGATCTCCCTGAATATATTTCAATTCAAATATTCAATCTTTATACCATGCCCCTCTAAACAGTTAGCTTGGAAAAATATATATTTAAAATCAAAAAGTATAATATCACATTAAGGTACTGTTGTAATCCGACAAAGGATTTCATTTTTAGTTTTTTCTTTAAAACCAACACCATTTTTAGAGCAGCTTTCAACATTGCTTGTCATCATCCTCATGATCACCTTCATGACTATCTGGTTGTCGCTTTACTTCAGTGTCATTTTCACCTTCGTCTGGCGGTCTCCGGATTTGAAAGTTATTTGATTGAGCTGCACTTGATAATCTTTCTGTCGCTGTTGAAAAACAGCCACTGTCATACTTTACAAATGCTAAATGAAAGAAACACAACAATGTTATTACTTAATCTCCTATATTACTGGTAATACTGAATAACGAAAAATATCTATGATGTATTAATCTTCGCAACTTTCACAGTTAAGTCTAAACTGAAAATTAGTACACTGCTAAGTTTTCATCATGTTAAAAAATGCCGATGGGCTTATCAACCAGCTTGTCAACCGAGAAAGTAAGTACACATGAACATGTTTCTGAATGTTAAATCAAGAAAGTTTCTACAGTAACTTCCTTTAAGCTATTTTTTTGTAGGATCAGTTAAGCATTCCACTAGCCCAGATACGAGTAGTACCAGGGTAAACATAACTCAATTTGATGACATTTTGGATGCAGATTTTAATACTTTAATATATAGGAACCAGACTTTCTTACAGACAAATTTAGAAGTAACAGGACAATTCAAAATCAACTGTTAGAGATAAAAACAATATCAATAGTTTTACTTACGTTTCACTACATTGACTGTTGGAGATACTTCTTTAACTCTTGTACCTAGAAAACCAATATCAAATACAAAACACAAATCAGTAAAGTGTTTTAATTTAAAACCATATGCAGGGATTTTACTTGTGACTTTAGAAAAGGGACCTTAGAATGGAATTGGGAAAATTTAATCAACAAAATTTGTATTAAGGGAAAAAGAAGATATTCATTTTGACATGTTTTAATGATAATCTTGCAGTATTGTTTAAGATCATTTAGTGATTTTTGTTATCAATGCATTATACTGTAACAAGACAAAAAACTTGTATATTTGCAATAATTACAAGAATACATGTTGTTTTGGTTTTTTTTAACTACCAATACATATTTTGGACAAAGCTTAAAATGTTTTAAGCTAGAGACGATCTTCAAATTGATGCCTTATATTCCTGAATATCTTCAAATTTAACAAAATTATTGCAATTTGAAATTTTGTAAATAAAGGAAGGAAACTAACACTGCTAAGGTACTAATTATGGCTACTATTATTCTAAATGGATACCTAGCTGGTATTCAGTAGAGATCCACAAGTAATTATAAATAAATAAATAAAATATGGTACTCAACATTAAGAATAAGTTATGGTATTTTTTTATTTTGTCAACATGTTTCGACAGCTAGGCTGCCATCATCAGGACTGATTTGTATACAATTTTAATTTACTGAAGTACAAAAAAATGGCTATCATAAATTCCAAGAAATGGCTAGAAAAATCATGTGGTACCGATTGTTCTTTGTTGTTAGCAACGGAAATATAATTTACATGTGATACTATTAAAGTTATAATAAACGTTTGCAATGAAATTTTGTTAGATTTATGTAGAGGAAATTCTTAATTAAGGAATGATTGTGAAACTAGGGATTTTTTAGACTACTTGGTCATATATATATGTGTTAATGGAAAGAAGGGATGATACCAACTAAGTTGGTCCACTAAATAAAAGTAATGGGGCAGACCATTCCGGGAAGGAATGTATGAACATACCCGTTACACCCTTAAAAATTTAGACGAACCAATGGGTAGACACTTCAACCAAAGTGACCATAGTCTCTAAAATGCAATCTTTGAGTTCATACAAGTACTAACAAGTGACCAAGAAGATATAGTCTCCCAAAAACATCGGGATGACAGTAAGGACTACTGGATCCTCAAATTAAAAACCCTCAAACCAAAGGAAATGAATGACAGGCTCTCAGCTAGGCGGCAACACTCTATATTTTTTTCCTAATATGTGTTAATGGGTCACAAAATACACATCTTACCATCATATGTCGCTCCACTTAGCGGATGATTGGTTGCACTCATCTGAAATGGTGATGCTGACGGTACCATTTCACTGCGAGAGTCATGATCTGTTGGTGTTGCAATCTTTCCTGTAAAAGAAATACAAGTTAGAATTAGAATACAAGTTGGGTTTTTTTTAATTATTTTATGAATATTCCTTAAAGTTCACAAAAATAAAGGTAAATCTAAAGCTATTTTGATAAACATACATGTATTGAAGTAAAATTGAAGAGAAATTTTTGCAAAAACTTTATAAACTTTATTTCAAACAAGTCACAACTGACATCAGATGTCATTTCAAATTTCCCCCTAAATAAACATCAACTCCAACAAGGAAATCCTAAATCAAGTGCATGATCATAGCTAACGGCAACTCTATTTCATCCAAAGATTGTTCCTGTGAAGTTTCATAAAGATCTGTTCAATAGTTTTCGAGAAAAGTGGGGAACAAAATGTTGGAGGAAGAAATGGTGTAAACACTATATTCCCCTGACCCAAACTTTCTCTAGAAACATAGCACTGCCGGGCTGCTGTACGGCGTAGTTGGGAAAATGGTGCTGGAGTGGGACTATGAATATGACTGAAAATCCATGTCGTGAACGCCGTACAAAAACCAATTTTCTTTACAAAACATCATAAGTAATCACAAAGATAATAAATGTATTACCTGAAGAGTCATCAGTAAGGCTGGTTTTAGTAGGCGTCGGTGTCCGCAAACTGGCTGCTGTGTTTGTAAACGGAGCAATTTTGACCTTCAATGGCTGGTTACCATGTTTCACAAGGGGTGTAGAATCATTCTCATTCGTACCAAACTGACCACTCTGTGGCGGTGTTATAGATGCGCTCTGGTCATGTACAACATTATTAGTTTGTGGATGGTTAATTTCATTCTGTTGTGCTGCATAGTGGTTACACTGTGGGGTCTGATTAACTGAATTTGGTTGATTTGGCACACTGTCTATTGGATGGAAGGTAGATAGAGAAGATTCTATCAAGCTGTTATCTTTGTTAACATTTCCATTTCTTTCCACTTCTGGTGGTGGCACAGGATCATATCTTACAGCTGTAAATATAACAACATTACATCAAATAATTTATTTACAATGACAAGTCAGTGAAATGACTGTTGTTAAGAAGTACATTGTATATTTCAGCACAGGTAGTAGCAATATATATCAGGAATATTTTAATGTAACGTTTATGATAGGAGAAAACTTTTTTTTATTTACAATGACAAGTCAATAAAATGACTGTTCATAAGAAGTTCATTGTATATTTCAGTATAGGAAATTTCACATATTTTATCATATAGCATTAGCAATATATGCTTCACATAGAAATTAAATGATAAAACCTGTTAGTGTGTAATATGATTTGCACACAAACTTTCTTTAAGTCTGAGGTTTCCCGCATCAATTTTTCATACTGCACGCTTTGTCACGTGAAACTGACATTTATGACGTCATGTGTTTGTTGTCACACAGCTGAAGATGCCGTCGCTGTGTTCTTGTCATATTGCACTAGTTCTTATATCCATTTACTTGTGCAATATTTATATATTGTGAGACAAAATAGTATTTTAGATAAATAGACTTTATGATGCTATATAATACAAAGGTTGTTGAACTGATATTGGAAAATATTGTCCCTCGTTGACTCAAGCTTGTGCAAAGGGACATATATTTCCAAATACTAGTTCAATAACCTGATAATATTAAATTATTATTAATCAGCCTCAGGCCAATATGACACACCTCAGCCATATAACAAGGCCAATATGGAAAAAACCTGATTATTGACAATTTCATTACTTAAGATTTCAAACATTTAACATATAAAGTTTAAGCATATTTGTCCGAAATTAACTGCATTCTTCCTGACAGAGAGACCCGAAGGGAGATATGCATTTTGACGTCTAATAAGACGTCAAAGTAACACTTATACGTCAAGTGCAGCAAGCAAGTGAAAATGTGTACATGTAGCTTCACCGGGTAACACACTTTGTATGATATTTCATTACTAATACTTTTTTTGACAGGCCTCACAGCAAGCGAGTGAAAAATGTGTACATGTAGCTTCACTGGGTAATACTTTTTGTATGATATTTCATCACTAATTCTAAATTTCCACTTGGAATTTTTTGACAGGCATCGGGCAAGGTGATGACATCTTATTTCATTCTTTATTTCTTACTGTGTAATACATTCAAGTCTAGTGCAGTGAGTAAGTGAAAATGTGTAGCTTAATACATTTTGTATGATATTTCATTACTAATACTAAATTTCCACTTGGAATTTTTTGACAGGCGTCGGGCAAGGTGACATCTTATTTCATTCTTTATTTCTTACAGTGTAATATGGTAATATGGCAGTACAAATTAACAACTCACCATGCCCATTTGCTGCTGGTACACCTCTCCTTTCATTTTCCCGTTGAAACAATTTAAAACAGAGTTGTCTTCTTCCCTGTCGGTTATTTCGACATTTTACAAACAGTACTACTAAAATAATGGTGAGCAACATCAATGGTATCAAAATACCGATAATTATCTCTAGACTGGCCCTGTAAGTAAAGTAGTTATACAAGTCACGAAAGTCAAATTTAGTACTCTGGTCCTTTCTTTGTCAAGATTAATTAAGCCCAGATTAATTAAGCATTGGATACTATTTTAGTTCATTGAGAAATACCGGGTAATCTGAATGGATGCTGCAAATGCTATGTAATTCACAAAGCAGATTCAAACCTTATTTTATATAAAAAGAAACATTAGTGGTTGGAAACTAACCCGGTCATGATCTAAACTTTCATAGTGAGAAATTGTATCACTTCTGGCTGTAGGTAAAGTGTCTCATTGGAAAAAAGAAATTTTTGCTGAGAATATGTTTCCTGTACCTCTGTCACCAAGAAAATCGCAAATATTTTTCCTTGCAAAGGTTTCTTCCTAAACAGTAATTAAATTTCAGATGAAAAATGGAAAATTTTGGTCATTTTGACAAGTAAAATCATAATTTTTCAATACAAAATCTCAAAATAAATAATATTTATAATGATTCATTTATATTACCAACTGCCATCATTAGCAAACATCAGCACAACTGCACTGTCAATGATGACATCAAAATTAATTAACACCATTTGGCATGCGAGTAAACATGACTACTAAGAGTGAGTAAGTGAGTAATGGTGTTTAACCTCCCAGTCAAGAATATTTCACTTATATCAAGACGTCGCCAACTGTGGGCAAAAGTGCAGAAATTTTGCCTGTGCGTTGCGCTGATGGCATTATACAGCAGGGTTCTTTAGCGTGCCAAGCCCTCTGTGATATGGGACCTGGGTTATTTTAAGTTCCCATCCGAAAAAACCGTGACGTTCATTTCGTAATGCCGAGTGCTTGGGGAAAGCACAGTCACTACCCACTTTCAAGTCTTGGGTCAGACCTGGCCGGGGTTCAAACCCACAACCACAACAATGACTAATAAGAATTCCAGTCATTGATAAATACCAGAACAAAATGAAAACTTGATTTGTCATGGTAGATTCACATGCCAAAACTAAGCTCAATATCTTCGAGCGTTTAGAAAAAAAGCATGGCAAATTAATTATGAACTGATGAATAACTGACAGACAGGTAAAATCAACTAAGTCATGTGATGTATAATAAATTCACAGTACCAGTACTTACCCATCATCTTGAACAGGGTTTTCCAATACAGGACCAACAGACAAAGAGGAATTTGTTGTAACTATAGATCTGTCTTCACCTGGTCAAAATTGAAAACAGAAAACTTGATTTTATAAAGGTAATCGAACACTGTAAGACGGTCAGTTTTTTCAAATAATCAAACCATGTTTTACAGATTTTTACAGACTTATTTGTAACTATGAGTACATCTACACCAGGATAAAAACCTGAACTTCTGAAGCCAAAAAACATTTTCTGATTATTAATTTTTTCAGATATGCAAACCATGTTTTACAGATTTTTACAGAATAATTTCTAACTTATCTTATAAAGGAGGCTTTAACAAATGAATGCATGGAGGTCTTAATATACATGTACACATACAGAGATGTGCAAGAAGTTTTCAGACACTTTGTAAAATCCTTCTTTGTTTCATATAAAACCTTTTTTTTTAAATTCTCAAAAATTTATTTCTTAGTCAATTTCCATGAATTTTTGGCTGTTAAAAAAAAAGGATTTTACAAAGTGTCTGAATACTTCTTGCATCCCTCTGTTCATTAACATAGTATTAATACCTATTTGTGTAGAATAGACTCTCCCTTGTTTAAAACACTGCCAAAATGTCACTGACAGACTTCAATAAGATACAGTCATTCTGTCACAATATAAAGAATAACTCAATTTACCTGTATTTTTGTTATTATTATTGGTGGTTGGTTTTGTTTTCGGTGTATTACTGCTGCCAGAACTAACACTGCTGCCACCTTTACTAGTTGTGGGAGTGGTGGTGCTTTTATAAGATGGTGTTAAAACAGCTGATTTTTTCTCCATAGCTATAATCCTACAATACATAAATAGTTAAATTATTTGTTGTAATGTTGTTTAACTTCGCATCAGTTTTTTTAGGCTATTCATGATGAGGTCAAGTTTATTCATCTCTAAGGGTTAATCTAAGGACAGGTTTGTGTATATGTGAGATGTGCAGCATGTTTTATGGTCTGCCTTGTACCAGTGCGCATTCAGTGCATAAAATGGTAGTATAGATCACATATTTGGGTAATATACTGATATCCATATAAACATTAATTTAATATAACCATGGAGTTCATATTTCTTCAAAATAACAAAATGCAGCAAGCAAATTCAGTGAATTAGAAATCAGGATCCCAACAACAGGATTCTTTGTGATTTGCACTTATGTTCAAAGGGCAATAACTCCCAGGAAAATGAACAAATCAATGTGGGTTAATGATATGCACATTTCCTGAAATTTTGATTCATATTTTTGGAGAATTAGCGCAGACAAAAATTTGGGACAAAAGGAGGGATGGAAGGAAACTCAAATTTAATATCCTGTTCTTTTTTTGAAAGGCGGGGGATTACTACAGTAGTGACAAAATTAACTAGTCAATCCTTCACATGAACCTAATTAATTATTGCATGATGAAATAAAATATTGATTAAAACCAGGTGTTTATTACCTTGAAAAAAGTCTGACAGCATTATGACCTGCATATTTTGGACTCTATGCAGGACATGACCTGCATTTCAGGTTTCAGTAGCTCAGAACCTTGACAATCGAAGATGGCTGCCAGGCAACAATTTTTTCTCTCATTTAGTTGCAATGTACATATCCAAAAAAGGAAAATAGTAACAAAAGTACACAGTCACATGAAATTTTAACTTTGACCTCATTTTGAATATTACCTTTGACCTTAACTTCATATAGAAAAGCAAGGTTTCAAAATATCCAATATTGAAATCTACATTGGCTTTGATGTATAAACAGAAAGCAAGTGTGTGTGTGTGTGTGTGTGTGTGTGTGTGTGTGGTGTGTGTGTGTGTGTGTGTGGTGTGTGTGTGTGTGTGTGTGGTGTGTGTGTGTGTGTGTGTGTGTGTGGGTGTGTGGTGTGTGTGTGTGTGTGCGTGTGTGAGAGAGAGAAAGAGAGAGAGAGAGAGAAAGAGAAGAGAGAGAGAGAAAAAGAGAGAGAGAGATAGAGAGAGGGAGAGAGTGAGAGAAACTTACCAAGCTGTCTCATTGGTTTTACAAGGAGAACATCCAGTTGGTTTATATGTAAATTCTTTGCATGGTACACATTCTGAAATCAAATTAAGTCCATAATTAAACTACTTTTATGTATCTATATATGAAATTATGTTGGTAGAATGCCATTTGTATGTGGGTGGTCGTGGATTCGAACCCCAGCAGGAGTCTGACCAAGCCTTAAACATAAGCAGTGACTGTTCTTTCCATCAAAATCAATGCAGCTGTGTCTGCTAAACCTCTAGACTTTGGACAAACTTTAACTTTTTTAGACTGGGAATTTCATTTTAGTGTGTTCTACTTATCAAAGTAAACTAAAACAGTCTCTTGGGAGATGAATCCCCTCCTAAACATCACTTAGGGAGGATTTCACCTTGTCAGGGCTCTACAATGCAGGTAAAACACTGGAATTTGCGAGTAATTATATGACCTTTGATTAACACAATGTCATCTAAATTTGAAATGTGGCAAATTGTCTCATGTTGGTAAACATTTGTTACAAGTTTGTCTTTGATCAAAATCATTCCAAAGATATGGAAATTGACCTATCGCCAGCCACGCCCACAATGTTCCGACACTGGCCGCCATCACGGTACCAAAGCAGCGGCACGGCAACTAATGACATTCTAGTGTCAGTGACGTCATTAAACTGCACAGGTTTCAGGTCGAGTTTTCATTCTTTTTCTGTGTAATTCAAGCATGTCGACCCTTTGTCGGAACATAGTGGGCGTGGCTGGCGATCTGTCAATTATGTTGGCTGTCAGAGTTGAGCATTTACATGTGGCCTGTTGGCCAATGTGCAGAAATTGGACACAATATTGGGATGAACAGACAAATGGACAGGGTGGTTCCGATGTACACATGCATAATCCTTAAACTTTGTAAACAGTGTGGGAAGGGTTATAATATATATATATATATTATTATATATATACATATATATATAGTCAAACCCATTTATTAAGGCCATCCAAAGGAACCAATGAAAGTGGCCTTTATGGATAGGTGGCCCTTATATACAGGTTCAAATAACATAAATAAAGAGCAATTGGGACTTTAAGGTTATTGAATTGATATTGTAAAATACTGTCCCAAGCTGACAAGCTTGTGAGTGCAAGTGTTGAGTCAATGAGGGACAATATTTCACAATATCAGTTCAATAACCCTTTTATTATATATAGCAAACATAGGCGTCATTCATTTCCAATCAGTATTTCATCTAAAATACCATTGTCTCTCACAATACATAAATATTGCACTAGTTCTTGTATACGGATATAGGAACTAGTGCAATATGACATGAACACAATGATGTATGACATCAAACACAGTGGCACGTGACAAAGTATACAATGGGGTTCGCCGCTGTACCACGTGATACCTTCTAACTTGTCTGTGAAACGCTTGTTTCCAATGAACATGGAATCGCACAAATGACATTTTCCCGTAAAAACGACATTATTCCGGGAATTTGTGACGTTGACGTTTTCCAAAATGTTCCACACAAACGTTAAGAGGTATTGACCACCTGGTACAGTGGTGAACCCTATTAGAAAAATTGTTTCAAGAAACCTTTGAATGAAACAAAGTTTGCATGCAAATATCGATACAAATTGGAGGCTGACACATCTTGGAATTTATCAATTAATTTCTATGCAAAGCATATTTTGCTATATAACAAAATAATTTACAGGCTTTTAAAACCAGGTGTCCCTTATATAAAGGCAGTCTTTAAAGACAGGTTTGATTACATACAGTTCAAATAAAAGCAACTGCAATCGTTTGTAGGATTGTAAGATTCTCTTTTTTGTACCTTTACACATAATGACTTACCTTTTTTATCTGGGTCAAGTTCTTCATTGACACCACATGGCTGTGTAAGAGTACATACACAGTAGTCGTCATAGTAACAATTATATGTATCACATTTACATCCATTCTTTCCATGACAACCATTTTCCTTTTCTCTTGAATAAATAGAATCTGAAATAGACAAAAACAATGATAAACAAAATGCCAATTGGACCTTATTGCTCACCTGGGATATTTAACATTTTTACTATTTAACAAGGTTCCTACAGTTGAATTATTTAAAATTCCCGGACATTTTCTGAACAGAATTGCATTTCTCCCTGACATTCTAAGACACCTAGAAACAAAAATGCCACTATGCAGAGCAATATATGCCCATTTAATTATCCCAAGTTTCACCATCATTCTTTTACCAAGATTTTCCTTTACTAAAATTTTTGAGATCTTTTTCAGAATTAAAAAAAATGTCTAAGAGAAATAGATACAATTGTTATCAGCTTGAGGTGATCCTGGGTCCCAGGTCCTGGACCTACTGATTTAACATTAACTTAAATTTGACCAAATTTCATACATTAATAATTTTATTTAAAATTAAAATATCAAGAAATTTAAAGTGCCTTTTGAAGATCACTTCTAGCATTTAAAACATTTGTATTTAGTGTTGTTTTGAAAGGACAAAATAATCCTGAAAGGAAAACTATGCAAACATGTTTTTGAAAATGGTATTATTCAAACCAAATATTCAGCTATAGTCAATATTGTGGAAGTTAATACTCAAGAAATGGTTTTGGCAAGAGAATCGCAAAAGTTAACAGAGGTCAATGAAAGTTTACAGTAGCTGTGTGAATGTAGTTTTTTTTAAATTGATATAAAAATTTATCATTAACAAAAATTACGATATTTACAGTAATTATCTAATATTACAGAGAACTTACCTCGAGCCAAACATTTACTAGTGTTTCTGAAACATTTTGTAACTTCAAGTGGATCAAAGGATGATATCATATCAGGCTGTACATATCCAGCTGGACAACGTTGACAAGTATCATCCTCAAAAGACTGCCTACATCTAACTATCTCATTTCCTGAATTATAAAGAAAGCTTAATTATTAAAGTGAATGGGTGTTTTATAAACGCCTTAATGTATAATGAGGAATCTATATCATATCACACACCACAGTAGCTACGCTGGTAAACTGCTTGCTCTGTATGTGGCAGGTTGTGGGTTCCAACCATGACAAGTGTCTGACCAGGCCCCTGTTTCACAATCATTCCTTAACTAAGATTTTCCTTATTAACTTAAATCTTGCAAAATTTCAAATCTTTATAATTCTGTAAATTTTGAAGATATTTGGGAATATAAGGTGTCAATTTTAAGATAACTTCTAGATTAAAACATTTGCATTTAGTTTTGACAAAAATATTCATCAGTATTTTCAAAAAGAGATTACCAAAATTTGCTAAAGTTAAGTTAAGGAAACTCTTAGATAAGGATCGATTGTGAAACCGAGCACAGGAACAGCAGCTGCAGAGGTTGCTGTTCCACCAATCCATTTTCCTGACACTGGGTAAGTCAGCAGCAATGTACTTAAGATCATAATGTGCCTCTGTGAGGTTGGAACCCAAGACACTTGGATCTTGAATCTGATGCTTTAACAACTAAGGTACATGTTACCATAAACTTGGTGATAACACAACTCTATATCAAACTTGTCACTGATGTATTTTCAGAGGCCTTATTTAAAAGGTTGTGAAAGTATCCTCATAACTGACGTATATGTAAACATATATTAAATTTTATTCCAAGTTAGAAAGCAAATTATACAAGCTACTTGAGACAATGGTTTGGTTAGGTTAATTCCTAACTTTTGCCTTTTAAAATAGAAAAGTTTCTACATTCATACTTAAGTGTTATCATTTTAAACATAACTTTATCTGGCATTAAACTTACCATGTGGGCAATTAAAACTCGGATTACAACAAACTCCTGGGATTTCTGGATTTTCCACATATCTGAAGCCACACTGCGAGGAGATAGCTGATACAATAAACACCTTAAAATAAATAAAAAAGTGTGATCAACTTCAAACTACAGGTGAACTCTGAAAGAGATCGTAATCCACACAGATTCAGGTTAAAAACTCAAGAATTTATGCATGTTTTGTTTATATTCCTGAAAGCCTTGAGAAAAGCTTTAGTGAATAAAAATTAAGTATTTTTATTATATATATTATATATATATATATATATATATATATATATATATATATATTTATTATTATTATTATTATTATATAGGAATTTGCATGAGTAGTATTGGATTTATTTAATGAGTTGAATAAATTTTTATGCAACAAGTCTTGTGCAAGTTGCATATATTTCATTTAATGAGTTTAATAAATTCAATATGATATTTGTCATGTGTCAGAATCATGCATCACAACTGTATGATTCTGTTTATTGTAAAATGTAAGAAAACTCAATTTTTTGTTTCATTAGCAATTTTTCAGCAATGACAACTTCTTAATATCTCTATGAATTATTCTATGACCAAATTCGTGCTTGTATGCGAAGTGAGTGTGTTTTATGGTCTGCCTTGTACCAGCGCACACTCAGGGCCCAGCTCACTTCAGAAAAGAAGTTGTTATAGTGATAAATAATTCAAATGTAAAAAGTTAGAGGGAGACAACAATTTTTAGGAGACATGGGCAACCTGCTAATCTTGAATGAGAAAAATTGAATTAGGTAAAAAAAAACAACACAAATATTTGTGAAAATCAGAAGTTTCTGATTAAATAGCAAACTATATTTATATGATATGCTTGCAATAGCTTGAGTTCTTATTGCAAGTGTTATACATGTAGTATGTACTATGAGAATATCTCAATAATTCTTGCGGGGCTAGGCCATGTAGCTTAATGGCTGGGCCTAAAACCTATGACCCCTTTAGCATAATGAAATGGATTTTACTACTATGTAAATACTGTACCTGATGTGCAAAGACAGCACTTAATATTGTCATCAACATCATTTCCAACTAATTAATGTGTGAAAGCACAGTTTCAAGTATGTATACTGTTGACATCTTGTGTTCCAACTCATTCGCAGCGTAGTAACATTTCTTTCTTCTGTTGTTAACAGTACATGCTCAAATGCTGGAACAGCCTAAATAAAAATGTTCATAGCATTTTTTTTTCATTACATTTTGTATGCATTTTTGCTCTTGATAAAGATTGCAAACAAATGTGATTTGCATTTCAAAGGAGCCAAACTTTTTACATTTGCCTAGAACGACCTCCTCTTCTGATACACACAATATCACATATTGATAATTCTAGGTTCAGGATCTCGGTCGCCAAAATCGCCATTGGCGATTAACTTGAAAATTTGGCGATTAATTTGCGAAAATTGACGATTTTGGCGATTAATTTTTTTTAAAAAACGAAAATTAGTAAATCGCCAATCATTCAATTCAAATATTGAGAAATCGCCAATTAGTCCCGATAATTATTGAATAATCATAGGTTTGGTGTGTCTACCGTCGTGTTCAATGTATCGTAGCTAATCCCCTGGCCCTAATCAACAAGTGGGTACGCGTTGTCGCCTTAACCGAGTACTTTGCCGCATTAAGATACACGCTAATGGATTCTTATCATTGATAGATAAATAAACAATTAAACAAATTGCTCTATAATCACCAAATGATATTTCTTTGTAAAGACAACTCCCGACTCGATGTACCAATACATACTTCCGGAAATCACGTAGAAGCACATGGAGTATGAGTTTGGGGTGTGTTTGTTTTATAATTTCTCCAGTTTTTTTAGCGTTTAAAAATGATACGTCAGTAAGATTAAATAAAATCATCAAAGGAAAAAAAAAGAGAAAATAATGAAAATGAATGTAATAAAAAAAAAACACATGTTGCAAAATAACCCGGCAACGTGCACCTGCTCGCTATGACAATATACTCGAACCAATAAAATTTAATACAAATCTTCGTCTATTGTTAAATATGAAGAAATTTTTCTATCTGCTGTTATTTTATGTTAAATTGGACTTAAACTTGAACGAAAACGATTATTCTTATGATTTGACTATGTCATCCCAAGGTGTAAAATGTAAATGCGAAAATGGGTCAGCTCAAACGACTCTGTTTAATTGGGGTATTTCCCAAAACCAAAACGAGTCTCCAGCAAAGAAAAGTAAAAGTATTTCCGTAAACATGCCGGGCAAAGAAAATAGAAAGTTCAAACCTGCATGGCTTACAGAATTTTCGTTTTTGCGCTATGACACCAGTATTAATACAATGTTTTGCGAACTTTGTGAAGGTGCCGGTCGATCGAATGTGTGGACATCGGGCTGTGATTTAGTAGTTTAGTATGAAATTATTATGTATATAAAGTGCAAGTTGTTGGTTTCTGTTTTTTTTTAATTTAAGATCCACATCTCATAACATATCACACAACAGATACATTGTATCATCCTCTGTTGTTACTGAAGTTGAGACCAGATGATTACAAATGTAAAATCTTCTGCAGCATAAGTTGTACTCCAACAGATAATAAAATGTACTAACTGCAATTCAGTCATAAAGTCATTTCCAGTACTGAATTTGTACTTAACCAAAAAACATCTTGAATCTTCTATTTAGTCTTGCTTGTTGATCAACTAGGTACTGTAGTTACTTCAGTATTGAATATGATCAGTACCTCACTAAAAGTTACCCCAAGATATTTGTATGAATTTAAACTATGAAACGACTGAACATAGATATAAATGGATTACTTTTATTTTATAAATTAATCTTGTGTTCTATCATTACATTCTTTGACATTCATACTTCTTATCATGTGTTTTTAACTATAAAAGTTCAGCAGCCACTACTTGAATTCATTGGTGACCTCAGTCTTGATGGATGATACTTGTTACAAAATATTGTATGACTAAACACAGACTGATAATTAGCAAAGATTTATTCATAACAATCAGTCTAGTGTTTTGTCATTAAATATTTTTACAAAATTAATATCTTTTGATATTATATATAAATAATGAACACTAATTGCAGTTTCATTGAAATTCTGATGAAAGGTCAAAGTCTGAAATAGAATTTAAGTTGTGACAAATAGAAAAAACACAATGGCAATTACAGTTGTCAAAACATGAAGAATACGGAAAAATGAACGTTTTTGACATTGGCAAATTTTTGTTCGTGCACTTTTGGCTACTGATGAAAAAAAATTAGTGTGAACCTAGTAATTAAGTATATCTACATACAGTGCTAAAATACAGAGATGCCAACCCTGTCTTAGTGTCATCAGTAATACCAGCTCATGTTTTCAGTAATTTGGGGTACCTTGTCAGTAATAATGACATATTCGGGCCATGTTCGATTTTCTGCCGTTTTTTGGTGGTGTACCAGGATCATCATCATCAGAAGTTGACGCCATTTTTACTGTCGTCAATGACCACTGTTCGGAACTATTTTAAATATGAGAGTATAACAATGAAGAAGGCAGAGATTTGCTACTCGGAAATCAAAATTACGTCATTTATAACTGGTTTCCCGATGCCAGTTGACTGCCTATTTTGTATTGCTCAATAAAAGGAAACGCTGACTTCATTCTAATCAAAGTACTGAAGGTACTGAAGCATCAGCTAAACTGAGCAATTTGATAAAAAAATATGTGCACTTGAAACTGAGATTTGTTTAATGAATCAGTAACAAATGAAAATCATGCAAATAATGGATACTGTGATCGGGAAGCTTCTAACAACAAGTCTGCTTTTTATGCAAGTTGTTAGGTTCTAACATATAGATATGTTACAATGGTCAAAATGGACATGCCACGCAATGTTTATCAATTAAGTAAACTAAGTAATTCGCATAAACATAAATTTTCAATTTTTCAAAAACTAAGAGAGGCTACTAAAGACCCGACCCCAAATCTGAGTGAAATATCTCAAGCGTAACGGCAAAAAGTCCAGAGAAACCATCATTTTGATAAAATTCACAAAGTGAAAGGGGCATAACTCCACTAAAACGCAGTTGACTGGAAGAAAACCCAAACTGGATCTGTAATCACCACCATCATCATCATTATCACTTCTCATATCACATTTTGATCATCAACATGAAGATATCATCATCATCGTCGTCATTAGCAGCAGCAGTAGAACCCATGCCATGACAATCACCACCACCATTATATTAATCATTTTCAGAAATCCTCATGTTACATCATTAATATGGTCACATCATCATCATAGCTCTTCGTGTCACATAATCATCATCATTATCAGCAGCAGCAGTACTGAATGTCATCATCATCATGTCACATCATCAGCATGAAGACATTGGCTTTGTCATCATCATCATCATCGTGAATTATTATCATCATCGACAGCAGCAGAACTGAATGTCATCACCACCACCATCATCATCATCATCATCATCATCATCATACTATCGACAGTGCTCAGCAGTACTGAATGTCATCATTGCCACCATCATCATCATCGGTAGCAACAGAACTCATGTCACCATCATAATCATCATCATAGTTCGTCAAGTCACATCGTCATCATCACCATCACCATTCATAGCAGCAGAGCTTATTTTCATCACCACCATCACTATCATCATCTTCATCTCGATAATCATTATCATCATCGGCATCAACAGAACTCATGTCATCACCATCATCAACATCATTATCATATCTCCTCGTGTCACATCATCATCATCATCATCATCATCATTATATCTCCTCATGTCATATCATCATCATCATGGTGACATCATCATCATCATCAGCAGCAGCAGAACTGAATGTCATCATCATCATTATTATTGTCATCATCTTCACCAGATCATCATGCCACATCATCATCGACATAGTGTCATCATCATCACAAAAAAAAAAACTTTCACCATGACCAGCTATTTCCCTTGACTTGCGATTGACAGATTAACCATTGTTGAAGTCATTAATGTTATTCATTGAATTCACAATTAATTTGAAAAAAAAAAAAATAAAAATAAAACCTTTGTTTTAGAAATAATTTAAATGTATTTAAAATTATTGTTGAATATATATAAATTGTCCAAGTGAGCTTCAAAAGCCTGAATTGGTATAAACCATCCTGACACAATAAGCTAATAATCTGTACCTCCCAGTTACAGAAGTTGTCCAGGCAACTGTCTCTTTCAAAAAAAGTTTGTTGACAAGAATTGTGTACAAAAGGGGGAAATATTTCTGAATACGATTAATTGAAAATTAATTGATTATTATTTAGACAACTAAAATGTTACAATAAAATTACTTTGAACTTAAGAGAAACTGTAAGAGGAGTTTAGTTCACAAAGTAGGTACCCCCATTCTAATACTTGCTAAAAAGTGACTAAGTTTCAATGTCTGGAAAAATGGAGAAAAAAATCTTGAAATATTTCCATAAAGTCAGGTGCACATCTTCAATATATATATATATATATATATATATATATATATATATATATATATATAAACATTCTGTGAAGTTTCAAGGTTTTTGGTTGAAAACTGTAAGAGAAGTTGAGTTCACAAAGTAGGTACCCCCATTCAAATACTTGCTAAAAAGTGACTAAGTTTTAAAGTCTGGAAAAATGGGGGGAAAATCTTGAAATATTTCCATAAAGTCAGGTCACATCCTCAATATATATATTAACATTCTGTGAAGTTTCAAGGTTTTTGGTTGAAATCTGTAAGAGGGGTTGAGTTCACAAAGTAGGTACCCCCATTCAAATACTTGCTAAAAGGTGACTAAGTTTCAAAGTCTTGAAAAATGGGGAAAAAATCTTGAAATATTTCCATAAAGTCAGGTGCACATCCTCAATATATATAGAAACATTCTGTGAAGTTTCAAGGTTTTTGGTTGAAAACTGTAAGAGGAGTTGAGTTCCCCACCCTTAGTTTCTGTTCTACTTCACCAACGGTGCTCTAGAAATCAGAAGAACTTAAGAAAGCACAACGTTTTCCTGCATGCCCAGTGGTCACATCATATTTGTTCATTTTATGTGAAATAAAGTAATGTGGCTTCATAAAAAGAAATTAAAGGTTGTAAAAACCATGGACTAAACTACTGACAACAACTTTAATCGGATATCCACTGTAAAAACGATCTAATAAGAACTTGTAACAAGGTAAATAAATTTTATCAAAATATTTTAAAACATCGTTTTTTTCAGTTTTGTTTAGATTTTGATTTCAAGTTGTTCTTTCTTGTGATTTATTTTGTTGATTCAAAATAAACAACTGGAAAAGGTATTTAAATGAACATTGATGATGAAAATGTCTGTCTTCGGAGACATTATGGTGAGAACTGGAGTGTGTGCGGAAGATCGGAAGTATTTGCAGATATTCGAGAATAAAGCATGTCGTTTTTATATTAAACTGATAACTGAAAAGGACAGGGTGTCATGATCATTTTAAAAGGGGCAAGGGTGTACTGGACTAAAAAGGTCAGTCACTACGCTATGTGAATACATTTGAGCAGGGGCATCGGGTGTCAAATGCCATGCCCCCAAACACATGGCTAATTTGCATACGAACTACGGTATCGATATCCTACACAACTTCACGAGTTACAAACGATTTATCAACATAGCCATTAACTTGTAAATAAACTTTTTCTTTCAGTTTCGTATCACATTTTTTTGAATAATCTTTGATTTCTACTTTTTTGTTATGCATAATTTCGCTACCGGCAAACTGACAGGAACCAATGAAAGCGGAAAATTCCTCGTGACGTTATAATGAATATTAATGAACCAGGTCGGGGTATCCCAAACACGAAATATTATTGACAATCAATTTTTCATAAATATATATAATTTATCATCAAACGTGATCCATGTTTAAAGTTATTTAACTTAAAAATTGTTTAATGAGCATACTTTGTGTTTATTTATCGATGTCACTTTGCGTAAATTAAAAAAATCCAATATGGCGGCGACTGTAAAACAACCACATGTACAGCACTGTAGGTCAAAAAGAAGAACGTCGGCGCGAATTGACAAGATTGTCATTTTTGTTGGGTTTTCAGAGGGGCGTATACTTTATGGATTTTTATGGTTTTTATCTTAAAATTATCATACAAAAGTGAAGAATTAAAATATATATCCAGCAAAATCAATTACGGACTAATTACGCGTATGAATACATTTCAGATCGGCACATGTGTCCATGATGAAAACATTGCTTTCGTAACTTTCCGGGAGACCGAATCACTCGTATTAGAGTTTATACATACCTGGGATACCGTATATGGAAATTCCCGTAATTTCAGTCGAAACGAAGGATTTGATTGGCTGTCAAGGTGAAATGAGAGCGGCGCTAAATACGAAAAAATCCAACGATGGCTATAAAGCATTCAGCATGGCTGATGCTTTAAAAACCATGTTGATAATGAAAACAACCCTGACCAGAATTTCTGTTTTGCCGTAATTGCTGATACCTCTACCGTAATACCGTAATTTAAGTAATAACATCGTATTATGGCGTAAAATGTCACCAAGAACATCACTTCTGATATAAACATGGCCATTTCGCCATAATGTCAACGTTTACCTTTCTACAGAATGGCAGACATGCATACAGATTTTCAGTTACGACTAGGCACAAGTAACTGAACAATTTTAAACATTATTCAAGTTTGATTTTCTATGGAAATAAAGCAATTCACTATCAAAACAAAATGATTTGAACAGCAGTCATGAGTTTCGATTTTGATTTTGTGTAAACCTAGATGATACCAAAATCTGACTCGATATATAGTGGCAATGAATCAAGGTTTATCGTGATATATATCATATCGTGGCATGTTTGTATCGTCCCAGCCTTGGGTTTACAGAGTACTGTCCCGCTGTCATGTTGGTCAAGTGTTGTCGGTTTTACTGTTGCTCTAACAACAGCAGAGTATTGCATTAATTTGGGCATTAAAGTTTCATAACACAAATACGACATCAAATCCTTTACGTAAAAAATTAAATTGTTAACAATTTGAACATATAGTTGTATCCTTACATGGTGGTTAATATTCTGTTAAACAGCATTAACTCTCAAAATTTCGACAATACTTTCTACGCCATAATGGTTGGAGTTAAACCGGATGTGGAATTAATGTTTACTCGAGTTATCCGGTATTTCCCTCCAACCTATGGCGCACCAGTGAGAAGGACTGAGTTGCACAAAGCTTAATTAAAGTTAATCATCGATTACACCATAATTAGAAAATCATATATCGTTGCACCAATTATTCTTCAATTAATTTAGCAAGTGATAATTTGGATTAGCTGTGTGTCAATCATGTCGGAAAACCGTTCAGTTGTTCAATCTGGCAATCACCCATGACAAGGCCCCAGCCCCGGTTTCCCAATCATTTCTTAACTAAGATTTTCCTTAACTAAGATTTACCATCTGTTTGGAACTACTAACAAATATTAACCGTAAATAAAATGCATTAAGCTGGAAGCGATCTTCAAAATGACACATTAAATTCCTCGAAAGTAAACAAAAGTAACTTACTGGTTTGATTTGATCTGCGTAAAGGAATGATTCGGAAACTGGGGTCGACTCGATCGTATATGCTATGGGTATAACTGCAAAGCTTTTAAAATCAAAAGAACAACGAGAAAATGTTTGAATGTGTTCAAATAAAACATGCATGGACTAAATTCTTTGAATTTCATGATTGCTGGTACCCGGAGAGCAGCCACCCAACCGAACACTATGTACAGCCAGGGCATGATTCTAAGAGTCTATTTTTTTATAAATCAATGCATTCATGCACTGTGCGACATGTGGATACGAACTATAACTTTTTGTTGCTTTTCACCGGCAGCTTTTTCGTCTATGATGTTCAACATGTTCTGAAGTTGCTTATGGATAACAAAAATCTTTACAATCAATTGCATCACTATGTTGTGTGTCCAGTCTTAATTAATTGTTGATTATTCCTGCTGGTCTTGCATCACGTCCTTGTGTATTGCAAGGCTTGCATTGCGGCATCACCGTGTGGCCGCGATACCCATGTGTATTGCAATTCTTGCATTGAATAACCTTGTGTATTCGCGACAATTCTTGCATTGAATCACCATGTGGTATATCCTTATGGATTGCAATTATACCAATAGTATAGTTATATGTGACGTGTTTATACTGCTTACATCGCACACATTTGGTGTGATCTTGACTTAAGCCTAATTATGGACGTTTTGTTGTTAATTTGTCCTTTGAAATGCACAAACGCATCTAGCAAAATGTAACAATTCAATAATTGTCACAATGATAAAGGAGACCCCGGAAACTTAAATCACGCGTTTATTATCATATTTTAACGGGAAGTTACATTTAAAAGAATTTAAGGATGATGTACTTACGTTTAAGATTGAAACGGATGAGACCTGCGAGTAAGTCATAGGCGTAGGAGGGTTTTTAATATTGGGGGGGGGGGGGGCAAACCGAAGCTATGTCTTATGTCGTGCCGCAGGTACGACCTTGTGCCTATGGCACGAGGCGGGGAGAGTATGAGAGGGGTGCTAAACCCCTCTCATAGGTGGTCCTGTCTAGACGCATTTTCAATGTATTGTGCATCGTTTTGATAGGTTTAAATACTGTTATATCAAGGCAAGATCATATAAAATAACCGTATGACACAAGTTCCATAATCACCCTCTCATTGGAGATGGATATCAGAGGCTGATCCAGAATTTTAGAAAGGGGCATATAATGTGAGATTTGAAGGCTCGAACCTTCTAGGGGGGTTCGGGGGCATGCTCCCCCGGAAAATTTTGAAAAAGTGGCGCAAAAATCCTGCATTCTGGTGCAATCTGAGCTGAACAATATGTATTATTAGCGACATAAAGGGGGTGCGTATTCCCCCTACGCTACCCGCTGAATCCGCCACTGGATATGGGGTACCCCGGAAAATTTTGACGCCCTTTTACAAGTATAATGATGAAATTGATAATTGATTGGTTACCAGATGGACATTTCCTATTTAAGATCTTGGTTTTTTTTCTTTCTTTCTTTCTTTTTTTTAGCATAATACAAAATTTCTCACAATATATTGCGGGGGCCTGGCCCCCCCTTCTCTGACATTGGGGGGGGGGGGGGGCGGCCCCCCTGCTCCTACGCCTATGTAAGTGGTCACCGTGCGTGGTCAGTTACAGGATAACTTGAGACAAATTATAAACATAACTGAGACAAATCATCAAGATAATGTCACGCAGATATACATATATGTACAGTACAGGCCTGTCCAAAGTTTAACACAAAGCTAACGAAAAGGAGTCAAAATTCAACTGTCGAGTGACCGAGATATGGATAGCTAGTGACAGAAAGCTGCTGAGAGATAGATAACGGACTTTAAGGGCCAAGAAGACCGAGTTATTTCTGTCGTCAATGGCCCTTTCTTTTGATGATAGGACCCTTTATCATCAATAAAAAGGACCGTTGACGACAGACATAAATCGGAATAGGGGCCAAGATGAGTTGTCGATTAGCCACCAATTCGATAGCTAAGTGTTCAACTTTCGACAGGCCTTACTGTATCCGTTTATAGATGCGAAGTTATTATGGTATTTAAAGAAAAAGGGAAATACTTAGATTTAAAAAGTACCAACTTCCGAACTACAATTTTATGCGTTACGTTACATGTTCTGGCTTTGGGTACAGACCTGTTGAAAGTTTAACACTAAGCTAACCAATCGACAGCTGTCATCTCGGCCTCTCATTAGATTCGTCTTGACAGTTTTTTTTGGCAGCTGCTATCTATCTCTCGGAACCTTTTCTGGTCACTAGCTATCCATATATTTTAGCCACTCAGGAGCACAGGTACTTGGGGACAGAAATTTATTTATTACTTTTTTATATACCAGTCGTAAGGGGATTTTTTTAAAAACGAGTTTTATTG
Organism: Anadara kagoshimensis; assembly: GCA_021292105.1. Taxonomy (NCBI): domain Eukaryota; kingdom Metazoa; phylum Mollusca; class Bivalvia; order Arcoida; family Arcidae; genus Anadara; species Anadara kagoshimensis. The sequence goes on along the minus strand of CM037870.1, from coordinate 20,645,499 downwards.
AATTCTCGCACATAATTCATATCCCGATAGATAAAATATACCTTAAATATAATAAATAATAAATAAATTCCTGTCCCCAAGTACCTGTGCTCAGGAGCCGAGCTCCTTTTCGTTAGCTCAGTATTAAACTTTCGACAGATCTGTACTGTAAGTGACTTGTCCACCGTATTAATGTCTTCTCAAGAACGGCTTTTTTATTTTATTTTATTTTTTTATTTTATTTTATTTTATTTTATTTTATTTTATTTTATTTTGTTTTGTTTTATTTTATTTTATTTTATTTTATTTTACTTTATTTATTTATTTATTTATTTATTTATTTATTTATTTATTTATTTATTTATTTTATTTTATTTTATTTTATTTTATTTTATTTTATTTGTTTTACTTTTTTTAAATTTTATTTTATTTTATTTTATTTTACTGATGTAGTTATTTCGGAAACGTCAACATCGATCGGTAAAATAAGAAAGTCGTTCGCAGACATGAACTTCAGATCTACCAGATGTCTGTCGTGTTGTTTTAAAAACTTTCTTAAACCAAAATAACTATTTGGCCATTGTCTATCTTACACGGCATTGCAGCGTAATAACTTAAAAGTAGAAATGATAACGATGAATGCATTCAAAATTAGTGAAACGACAATATTTAAATGTTTTAGAATTTAAGCGAGCTAGCATCTTAAAAACGTTGCACCGAGTGCACAGTAGTTCAAAGCAAGACGCGCGCATAATGCACACCGTCAGGGTAGTCTAGTGTTATCTTGCTGGCATTAAACAAATCAGACTAAGGTCTACTTTTAAGTATAGTAACGTGCCAAGAAAAGTTAGGCCGGAATAACTGCCTTGGCTGGTAGGTTATTTTTTGGTTTTGCTAAGTACTACCGTCCGGAATGCAATTTTAGGACCATTAGATTTCTTACAATGTAAAGTATTTGAAAAATAAAAAAGCATGCAGTTTGTAACCAGTAATTGTGTATACCTGATTTTGGGGTTGAAAAGAAGCGTCCAAGACAGCAAACAGTATTGTTTGAGACATTGCATCGCGGATTACAAACATACCAAAGATAACTCAGTGATCAGAGGTGGAAGAGCTCGCCCTATCACTATTCTCTAAATTAAGACTGACCGGGGGTGTCTTGTTCATGTCCCAGTGTAAGACAGTTTGTCAGTTCGCTAACTGAAGATCAGTGTTTTTGTCTGGATGCTCTAGTTTTCTCCACGATTTTAGAAGACTGGCTGACCTCGATATAAGTAAATAAAATCTTGACTGTTTTGTGAAACCCAAATTTAATCAGTAAAGATTAAAATATGGGCTCTTTGCAGTATTCCCGTTTTCCTCTCCAATTCCATACTTGACCATTGATTTATATTAAGCCCAACAACGAACACAATGCACCGTTGTGGTGAAACGTACACCGGATATTGCAGATTTTAAAGCTAAACGACTAAAACATTAGAAGGCGTGTGTTTCAAAGATATTATCACACAGTAAAATTTTGCTTATCATTTTAATGTTTTAATTCAATAACCAAAATAGTTTTCAAGAAGACGTTTCCATAGATAGAGTCTTCACTGCATAAGCGGTAGGTTGAAAGGTTTAATCGAACCTTGAATATCGATATACTGTTTTTTTTTTAAATAATCTAACGACAGTGTAATCATGTAAATAGACGGTACGGTTGTTGATAAGTCTGGCGGTCTAGCAGTGGATTTTAGAAACTAAAATTACTGCAATCAATATGCACAATATGCAATCAATCAAATCATATCATTTTATTAATTTATTAATGCGACAGTACTTGCATATCCTTCTGAATTGTCGACTTAAAGCATTAACTTCAAAGACGATCGAAACCGAGAGCTCTGAGCAGCCGTTTTTTTTGCGCATGTCTGGAACGAAATATGTTGACGGGAAATGACGCAAAGTGGCATAGGAACACGGCGACAATGGGATGACGCACATCCGCCCATTGCAGCTTGACAACCAATTGCGGCGGCAAGCAAAGCGACACAACATAGATTTTAACATAGATACTATAGGCAGCAATTTTTCCATTGCTACAAGATGCCACATTCGTTATTTAGTGATAAGTGTTTCTGGAAGATCTACCCCATGGCTTACGAGGGACCAGTTGGTGGACATTACAACCGCCCATGTCCGGTGGAGCTTTTTCTGGCAAAGGGGCCAGCACCAACTTATCAGACTTACTTGAGGTTTGTTTATTACTGTCAAAGTAGTAATCATTTCATGTTAATATGATGATAAGAGTGTACGTGATCAAGGATTCTATCCTTGACAAACTGCATTTACCAATTCTGTCGAATTATCAGATCTCAAATTTAAGGATTAATACTGTCATATACCATTTTTTGAATTTAATCATCAAATACATTAAAAAAATGGTATATGACAATACCATTTTTTGAATGTATTTTATGATTAAATTCAAAAAATGGTATATGACAATACAATATTTCCAACTGTGTTGAACCAGGGCGATTTACTTAACCGATTTCCGAAAGCATAGGAATAAAATTATTTTCCTTTTGACAATTCCGGTTTTATGTAAGTCCAATAGAATTTGTGTATTGTGTGAGTTTTTTAGTGCTCTTTACTATTTCCATTTTCACGATGGTTTACGGATTTTCTGGCAAAATCCACGAAGTTTATCTTTCCGGTTATCTGTCTCGCTTACAAACAGTGTATTTAGACTGACATATTTATGTGGTTTACTTTTATTTATTTGTAGACAAGAATTAACTGAATTACAGATTGGGTATATTGCCAACAAAACTGTAGAACACATAGAAGTTAAACAACACTGTATAGACAACAAAGAGTACAACCCAAAACCAAAATCAGACAGTAAATCCGGAGTTATCCGGAGTCTTGGTAAAGGGATCCAGAGACTGAAGAACAGAGTCACTGGAAAAACCGAAGTCAGAAAAATAAAGAATTAATGGGATCTGTAGACTGAAGAACAGAGTCACAGGGGGGGAAAAACCTAAGTCAGAAAAAATAAAGAATTAATGGGATCCAAAGGCTAAAAAACTGAGTCACGGGAAAAAACAAATTCAGGAAAATAAAGAATTAATGGATTTGCAGCATGAAGAAACATGTATGCAACTAAAACAAAATCATGAAAATTTCTGATTATTATGAAATACAAATTGTCTATTATTTGTGATTATTGTTAACAAACGTAATTGCAGTTTTTCCGTTAAAACTAGTTTTGATTATTTATTTGTTTTCAATGTTCGCAAATTAATTTATGTTATGTTTTTTATTTATCTATTTATTTATTTATTTACATTATTTATTTATTTATTTATTTATATCAATGTAAACTTATGTAACGTTTTTAAAATTGTTTTTGATCAATTGTTTTTTATTTATTTATTTATTGTTTGTTTGTTTGTTTGTTTACTTTTAATTTTTTTTTAAATTTAAATCTTTCATTTAAAAAAAGTCGAAAATACAAATTAATGACTAATCAAAAACAGTATTTATTGTTGTTTTTTCCGTCGCATTCAATTTCACACTCAGTCTGGTTTCAATGCTTCTAGTAAGCGTCCTCTGTAGCAGCCAAAAGTCGGTGCATTAAATTTGCGCAAATCTATATGACATATGCGCAAAATAATATGACAATTGCGCAAAGGCTTATATTACGATTGCGCAAAACATAATTACCATGTTAAATAAATATCCAAAACATAATTGCCATGTTAAATAAACACTACACTTTCCGTTAGCAAAAACATATAAAGGCACAAATAAAAGTCTGTTAAAATTTGGTTAAAAGGTATAATTTTACAAGTCAACACTGGCTAAAAATTGTCATTTTCGTTTAAAAGTATCTGACTATAAATTATATTGTTTTAACATACTGTGACCGACTAATATCGCCTCTTGTATACAATTCTTACTGCCCATTAACAAAGTCCATTTTTTCCTTTTCATTTCGTCTGACTGTGGCACGTGTATCCAATCTGTGTACTTAAACTGGTCATGATCAGGTGGTGTTCATTTAACAGTTTAACATGGGCAATTAAGATTTGCGCAATAGTAGTATACACCCTTTGCGCAAATGACATATAGGGGTTATGAAATCTTTACGCAAATGTAATGCGCCCGCCAAAAGTGGCATACTATAGAATAGGTCGAATATAAATTATTTTACAAACACGGTGACGCAATGTGTAATTCACAAATTAGATGCTGTTCCCTATATAACCGAGTTCTCAGCTGGTATATCAAATAGATCCATCAATAAAACATAGAATGACATAAATATGTTTTACAATGCACATTATTGGATAAATTGAGGTTGAATATACTCCGTAATGTGTTTCCAAGAGTTGATATTTGTCCATTTGTTACAGCTACTAAATTAAGCGAGTTTTGTTGATTTTAGTCAAGGCATGCATACTTTTTTTACTGTAATCCATCCTATTTGAATAATTATTTAGAATATCGAACCGTCACCCTAGTCGCTATTGTCTATTGTCATATACCATTTTTGAATGTATTTTATGCATTAAATTTAAAAATATGGTATATGACACTATCATACATGAAAGAATGGAATTATTAAGTTATGCACACTTATATAAGGCTGAGGTAGTCGATGTATGGTTAAGGTGTTAACATTCCACCCAAGTGCCTCACGACCCCGGTCAACCGCAAATGATCTTTCTTGGATCTATAATGCTCAGTTTAGTGCCAGTATATAATGATACAGGACGGTTTGCAATGATAATCTACAGCACCGTGGGTGTTCTATAAAAATCTATATCGGTGCGCTCTAGTATAAAACTTGTAACAATATCATGCTCTTCATAAAATTTTGTTTAGATTATATCAACAGCACACCAATCTATAATTCAAAATATTAAGGAAAAACAAACATACTACGTCATGCCCAAACCATGGTCCTAAAGCAAAGTAAAAACGTTGAAACTTGTAAATTAAGTAACATACGCCAACTTCCACCAGGGAAGTGAGACCGGGTGCTCCGAAAGAATCAGCACCTCCTGTTTAGTTAGTTACGTCCGCCCTGTGTGTAATCAAAATTGGGAATGAAATGATGGTTTGGTTGGTTGAATGTTGCTTAACGTCGCATCAGCAATTTTTCAGCTATTCGCGACGAGAACTATTTAATTAATCTCTATGGATTAATCTATGAACAATTTTGTGTATGCATGTGAAGTGCGAGGGTGTTGTATGGTCTGCCTTGTACTAGCGCGCACTCAGGGCGACTTTACCGTGCTAGCTCGCAGAGTCAGTACGCCGCAGACAAGCGTACCACTCCCCCAGTCCATTATACTGATACCAGGTGAATCAGTGAAGGCCAACGGCAAGGAAAATTCACTTTCCCACATGTGGTCCGAGCGGGACCTTGGATTAGAAGACTGACGTCTTATCCATTAGGCCACCGCGCCCTCGGGGAATGAAATGAAACATTAAACTATGGGACGTCAAATATACTGCGATAATGCAGTACTAAGGGAAGTAATCCAAACTTTTATATAACGCAAATTTAGGTCAGTTAAATACACAAGTCGAACCGTAATAATATGGGGAAAGAAGACATTTTAAGAAGAAGCTGTGACATTCTACGGTAAATATCTACTGCGAACATATAGCAACATGATACTTATTTGTTGTTGTGTGAGTGTGGGTGGGTGTGTATTGGTGTTTACAAGTGTTCAACAATGTTAGCCTTGGCTGTTTTATTGGAATAATAACAACAACAACAACAGCAAATGTTATTTATAATAAATGACTAAAACTATTGTTTATAGCACGTAAATTATCAGAGTTATCTAAATTTTACTATTATTGTAAACAATATTTTACATATTGACAAACAACTTTGACCTGTCCTCTTGACCTTTCATTTAAATATATATCACAGACCAAGTGCATCTATGTATAGGGAACGCAGGTGTCTATTTTGTATACATCACGAGAGAGCACACTTGCGCCAGGAGATCCTAATACTGCCCATGTAGCCTATTAGGTGGATATTCCTATATGAATTTTTCAAATAAAAAGTCAAGCGGACAGGTCAATGTTGTTTACCTATATATTCTGTATTTTTAATGTCAGTAATTTAATGACAATATGCCATTACGTTTAACGGACCACCACTTTCCATACACGTCTGTAAGTTTTATGTAATAATCATTGTAATCATTTATCATTGTATGTGATTGGGAGTTATCTCTCTTTTATTGTATGCTCACTAGTGGGTCCCATGATGGGTTAATAAATATTTTTATTCTTTTTCTTATTCTTATTATTAAAGCCAATCGGTACACTCCGATACCAGAGGCAAAAACTGTGATACATGTATTCTTGATACAATAACTTGAAAATGTCGCGAGTGACATTAATATAAGTACTTATGTGCCGTCACGTCTAACCTTGTGTCATCAATTATGGAGTCTTATTCAAATTTGATGATATTACTTAACAGAGTTAAATCAACTTTAATAGTGATAAAAAAATCCTAATACGTCCGACTTCGTTTACATAGCATAAATATGTCCTTAGATATATATTATATAATATTTGGTAACATTATTTTTTAATTCGTTTTGTTTTTCAGTTTTACAGTTTATTTTGCCTTGTAAAGGAAAAGTCACAGACCTACAAAAATTGCGTGGTTTAATATGATGCGGTGGTAATATTTTCTCAAGAATGACAAGATACAAACAAACAAACAGTATAAAGGAATTCCTGCATTTAGTGATACGAACTTGTTCTCTGTCTAGTATGGTGTAAGTTGATCATTACATACACGTACAATGGGTGTAACGTTCTCACAGAATGATTTAAATATAAACCCAGTTTTATATTCACAGTACTTACACAGAGATGTTGAGCCAGTTTGTGAACAGTATGAAAATCATCTTTTAACATTAGCCAGGAATATTCAAAGATGTTTAAAAGCAGACGACATCACTGGATTCAAATCTTTTCTCAGTTACTTCGGTACAAAACAGAAGAAAACAATCGTTACGTACAAGATTGATGGTACAAGCTGTGTTTATATAGCTTGTAGGTCCAATAACGCCGAGTCTATGCAGTTTATGTTGGACGAGTGTGGCATAGACCCCAACATGAGACTTAATTCTTTGAATCAAACCCCTTTACATGTTGCTTGTCAAAGTGGTAAAATAGGAGTCTGTAAATGTTTAATTGCTTATGGAGCTGATGTCCACTTAATGACCAAGGATGACCAGTCGTGTCTTGCATTAGCTGGAGAAGACAAGGGTATATGTAAACTTTTGATTTCCAATGGAGTTGATGCTAATGCATGGAAAAACAAAGATAATATGCCTATAATATTTGATGCGTGTGAGAATGGCGATGACAGTTTGGTAAGATTCCTGGTAGATCATGACGCAAACATGATGGTAAAAGATAAAAGAGGGCTTAGCCCAATCGAAGTGGCGGCACGTTTTTATCTTAACAATAAATACGCTTTGCATTCAGAAATGGTTGATATCTTAATCCAAACAGATGACATTGATTCCATTGACAAGATCAAAGCATTGGAACTGATCGGTTGTGTAAGAATAAAGTTGTATGCCCTCCTCCGAACTTTAGGCAAGCGATGTTCTTTGACATCGAAACACATGAACCAAGCAAAACGTGACTGGATAAAATCTTTAGAATACAAAGTAAAAGAACAAACCCCTGATAAGGGTACTAGTAATCGAAATTTATGCCACAGTTTGGAAACGAGAACCTTCGATAGACTTCAAAAATTTAAAACCTTGGAAGATCTAGAGCGCATCTTTTTGAACAGAACAGATATTTTGTTACAGGCGGCTATTGTCATTGAATCCAATCTCGGTATAGATAACGACCAAACGATATTAATGTTGAAATATTTATCAAAGGCCTGTTTGTACGATTGTCTAGCAGACGATGGCATCCAAATATTTACCAGTGTCTTGAATTACATCCTAGTTCATATTCATGGCGTTGTGGGTAAATCTTGGCTTGAGGAATTCCAGTACGTTTTCTTGCATTGGGTCAGATTTCTTGAAAAGAATAATTCTGAAGAAACCTTTTTAACGTTTAATACGATGATATGGTTTCTTGATCAACTGGCATCGTCATCAGCGTCTGCAGGTGTTGGGAGCAATTTCCTATCGAATTCAAATGTTGAAACAATTTTTGCCGTATTAAAGTATATCGCAAATTGGAAGTGCTCTACAAAGAGAAAATCTTGCCTTAGAGCAATTGTTTCCAATTTCTTAAAGCATAATTTCACGTTTGAAGACATTTCGTTATTACACTACTCTATTGAAGCATGTTTTTGTTGGAATGAAATTGACGACTTGCGTTCCTTGAATTGTATTCAGCTAGTACGATATTTATTGGAGAGTGGAATGTCACCTGATATAACAGACCAAGAAGGACACACCCCTTTGATCAAATGCACTATGTACTGTGATTATCTCAGTTCAACTAAAGAAGACATAGTTAAACTTTTGATTGAGTATTCACATTTAGATATGGTCACCCATGACGGACTTTCTGCTTTAACAATGTTAAAAGCTATTGAATTTCCTTTTTTCGGAAGTTTGTTATGTTCCATTGCAGTGTTTAGCAGCCAAGGTGATTCTTAAAGAAAACATTCCATACAAAACTGTCGTGCCGGCCAGTATTGCAGACTTCATTGAAACACACAAGCAGAAAGCTGGCAACTGAAGATATAAATTACCAATAATTCTATATATCATCAAATATGTGACTTAAGAATTCAAACAATTCTCTTAGACAGATACATGTATCCAACGAATGAAGCATCGCCTGATCAGCAAACTTGTATAATATTGAAGCTACACATTGCATACCTTTGTTTGCGAATAAGAGAATCTGCTATAGGATTTATTGACCGATTGGGATTTTTTGTCAAAATCAAGAATAGTTCACTTAAATCGAGACGTCACCAGTTGTAAGTAAATTAGCAGAAATTTAGAGCTTTAAAGTGCACTCCAGATTATGTCCAGGCGATGCAAAATGATATACACATATTTTAAGATTATACATATCCAGCAAATTATTTATCCAGTGTTTGATTACCCGATTGATTTCATTAGTAAGGTTAGTGAGGTAAAATTGTACAGCAAATTGACTCTAAAATAAATTATAAAGTAACGTATCGTTTTATCATTCTTTAGAAAAACAACGTGTGTATTTTGACGGGTAAAGCTAGCTAAACAAGAGATGCTCAACCTTCCAGACAACGGCTTCACTTCCCTGGTCGAAGTTCGCGTGTCTAGCCTAACTTGTCAGTTCCAAAGCGTTTACTTTGCTTCTGGATTATGATTAGGACATGGATTAGTTTGTTGGTTTTTGATTGATCATTCTTTAGACAAAACAGTTTAACAGGATAACGAAATATGAAATGGAGAAAATGTCATAGATTAAATGAAGTAACTTATTTCAATATACAAAGAATGGGATATGCGAGGTCTCAGTTGATAAATATACACTTGGAAGAACACACACACACACACCGTGCACACACACAAAACACACACTCTTGGAGATTTTGCATTTGAATCTTGTGCTATACACTGCTTCTTGAATTGAAATGAACATCAAATTAGAATATATTTGTTTCAAACACAAACATACATATCCATGTCCAAATTACTATCTGAAAGCAAAAATTAAACTTTGAAAAAAGCAAATTAGGTTAAATACGTGAACTTCCACGAGAGAAGTGACACCGAGTCGGGTGCCCTGGAAAGTATCAACACCTTCTGTTTAGCGAAATAATGGCGTCATTACCACAGAACATACGTCATGAGATAGTTCATTGTTTTTTTGTGGTTAAACATAATGTTTTACATAAAGTGCCGTTTTATTATTTTAATCAACCTAGTTGGAAATGTTAGATAAAAATTTTATATATACAATGTGAATGTACAACTACAAGCGCGACGTGTAGTGGTACCTGCTACTGAAGAAAGGACTCGACCTAATACGAAGGGGTGTACATGCACACTGTGTATGTAATATGTATGTATCAATCAAAAACAAACATACTAACCCATGTCCGAATCACAATCCAAAGTTTGGAACTTTGGAAGTTAGGTTAGACACGTGAACTTCCACCAGGGAAGTGAGGCCGGGTGCTCCGGAAGGGTAAGCACCTCCTGTTTAGCTAGCTACACCCGCCACGCGTGTAATCAGATTTGTATGAAAGGAACATGGAACTATGAGACGTGAAATATATCCAGGGCAATCCTGGACACAGAGACATCAAACTTATCAACAATACTGTGATGTATTAAGTTAAACACAAATCCATTGAGAAATGTATGAGATACATAGCGGACAATAAGTGACGGTCAACCAAATTAACGGACGAATAATACCGCAAAAAATTAGGTAGCATCGTTAAAGACGATAGGTTGGTCTTTTGCGTCACAACAGTGTTAAGGGAAGTAATCCACATTGTTATATAACGCAAAATTAGGTCAGTAAAATAAATATCCGATAGAGGGCGAAATGGATATATTTTAGAAGAAAGATGCGACATTTTTCGGGTAAATATATATCTACTGCGAAAATATAGCAACACGATACTTATATATGCACGTGTAGTATATTCTTTGCTCAATAGTGTGTGTGTGTGTGTGTGTGTGTGTGTGTGTGTGTGTGTGCAATGTAAGACGTCCCTGACACCAGTTTCATAATAGAAATTATGATAACGATATTAATAATAAAAATCAATACAAGATGTTATTTACAATAAATGTCAAAATAAAAACTTGTGTATAACAGATAGAAGTATCAGAGTTATCTCGATTTAACTGTACTATTAAGGGCATTCGGTACAGTTATACTTTTAACTTTTAATTTTAATGTACTCTTACAATAAGGTCCTCTGATAAGGTGATATGTATAATTAATAATTAAATAATACCAACATCCATGGATACTAGACTCAGCTATTGAGTATAACAAGTATAATTGATACAACTAAAAATTACACCCGAAATCACAAATGCACATCCCATGACAAAAAGACCCATATTGCTTTTTAACATTTATACATATCTGTAACTTATAAAGCTGAAGTAGACCAAGTGATTTTTAATCATAAAAGCATACTAATAAGTAAATGTTGATGTGTCGTCACGTATAACAATTTAACTCACCTGAACCGAAGGTTCAATTGAGTGTTCTGAACAAAGTTTGTCTGTAGACGTCGTCGTCGACTATGTCGTAGGCGGTGATGGTGTTGCCATAGCTACCAAAACTAAGTCAAGGTAACCTAAGGGTGCAAAAATCTTAAAAACATTTTGCTCTGAAAGCAACGATTGGAGAAAAAAACTGATGTGATATTTGGCTTTTTTTACTGCTGAAAATGTGAATATTTTTTTTGAATTTATGTAATTGACCATTGAACCTCTGCATGAAATATATACACACCCTCAGGTCAGCGTTAAGGCACATGAGCATCTTGTTTACATCGCTTATTTAGTATACCACATCTCTCATTCAATTTTATGTTATATTGCATTATCGAATTAGTGATATAAAATTTAGTGCGTGTTACATATCCCCCAAACAGTCGCATAACTATGTACCTAATCAGTTGAAACCTTACTTTTTAATTTTTCAGTTTTGGGGCTTTTCATGAAATAGTCAAAGTCCAGCATAATTCGACCATAAAATCTGATATGATTGACCCTGGTTAATACTTTTTCAAGAATGGCGAGATACAAACAAGCATATTGGAAATTCCTGTATAGTGAAAATAATTTGTTGATTTGGTAGTGGTGTGGTATTTGCTTTATCAACACATACACGTACAATGGATGCAATGTACTCACAGAGTGATTTAATATAAATCCAGTTTTAATTTCTCAGTATTACGGATCGATGTGTCGAGCCAGTTTGGAAACAGTATGAAAATCATCTGTCAACATTAGTCAGGAATATTCAAAGATGTTTAAAAGAACGCGACATCACTGGATTCAAATCTTTTCTCTGTTACTTCGATGCAACAGAAGAAAACTATCGTTTACGTACAAAATTGATGGTACAAGCTGTGTTCATATAGCTGTAGGTCCTACGCGTCGAGTCTGTGCAGTTTATGTTAGACGAGTGTGGCATAGACCCCAACATGAGACTTAATTCTTTGATCAAACCCCTTTACATATTGCTTGTCAAAGTGGTAAATAAAGTCTGCAACTGTTTAATTGCTTATGGAGCTGATGTCCATTTAGTGACCACGGATGGCCAGTCGTGTCTTGCATTAGCTGGAGAAAATCTGTATCTGTAAACTTTTGATTTCCAATGGAGTTGATGTCAATGCCTGGAAAAACAAAGATAATATGCCTATGATATTTGATGCGTGTGAGAATGGCGATGACAGTTTGTAAGATTCCTGGTAGATCATCACGCAAACATGATGTTAAAAGATAAAAGAGGGCTTAGCCCAATCGAAGTGGCGGCACGTTTTTATTTTAACCAAAAATACACGATACGAGATGGAGTACATTCAAAATACACGATACGAGATGGAGTACATTCAGAATGGTTGATATCTTAAACAAATCAGACACAATTTTGAATCCATTGATAAGAGCAAAGCAATGGAACGTATGGGTTGTGTAAGAATAAAGTTGTATGCCCTCAACACTTTAGATAAACGCGCTCTGTTAAATTCAAATCACTTCACTCAGCAAAACGTTACTGGCAAAAATCTTAGAATACAAGTGAAAGAACAAACCTCTGATCATGGTAATCGAGTTCATGTCAGTTTCGAAACGAGAACCTTCGATAGAGTTCAGAAATTTAAAACCTTGGAAGATCTAGAACGCATCTTTTTGAACAGAACAGATATTTTGTTACAGGCGGCTATTGTCATTGAAATCCAATCTCGGTATAGATAACGACCAAACGATATTAATGTTGAAATATTTATCAAAGGTCTGTTTGTACGATTGTTTAGCAGACGATGGCATCCAAATATTAACCAGTGTCTTGAATTACATCGTAGTTCATATTCCTGACGTTGTGGGTAAATCTTGGCTTAAAGAATTTGAGTCCCTTTTCTTGAATTGGATCAGATTTCTAGAAAATATAATTCTGAAGAACATTTCTGACGTTTAATACGATGATATGGTTTTCTTGATCATCTGGCATCGTCATCATCGTCTGTGGGGAATAATGTCCTATCGTATTCAAAAGTTGAAACAATTTTTGCCGTATTAAAGTATATCGCAAATTGGAAGTGCACTACAAAGAGATAATCTTGCTTAAGGGCAGTTGTTTCCAAATTTTTGAATCATAATTTTACTTATAAATACATTTCTTTATTACATCGCTGTATCAAGCATGCTTTTGTTGGCAGGACATTGACGAATTGCGTTCCTTGAATTGTATTCAGCTAGTACGGTATTTATTAGAGAGTGGGATGTCACCTATATAACAGACTTAGAAGGACACACTCCTTTGATCAAATGCACTATTTACTGTGATTATCTCAATTCAACACGAGAAGACGTCATTAAATTGTTTGATTGAATTTCACATTTAGATATGGTCACCCATAACGTCCTTTCTGCTTTAACATGTTAAAAGCTATTGGATTTTCTTTTACAGAATTTGTTATGTTCCACTACAATGTTTGGCAGCCAAGGTGATTCTTAAAGAAAACATTCCATATAAATCTGTCGTGCCGACCAGTATTGCAGACTTATTGAAACACACTAGCAGAAAGATGGCAACTGAAGATATAAACTCCAATTAATTTTTGCAATCGTCAGAATGTGTGAATGGAGAATTCAACATTCTCTTTGAGACAGATACATGTATCCAACGAACGAAGCATCGCCTGATCAGCGAATTTTTATAATCTTTGCAAGCAAGAAATTCGGCTATAGGATTGATTGACTGAATGGGATTTTTCGTCGAAATTAAGAATAGTTCACTTAAATCGATACTTCACCAGTTAAAGGTGAAGTAGCATAGATTTAGAGCTTTATAGTGCACTCCAGATAATGCCCAGGGAGGGTTCTTAAGCGATACAAAATGATACACACATATTTTAAGACTATACCTATCCAGGAAACTATTTATCCAGTTTTTGATTACCTGATTGATTTCATTAGTAAGGTAAAATTGCACAGCACATTGAATGTTAAAATAAATTATAAAGTAACATTTGTATGTTGTTATTATTCTTTAGACAAATAACGTGTGTATTTTGACGGGTGAACCTAGCTAAACAGGGGGTGCTTACCCTTCCGGACAACCGGCCTCACTTCCCTGGTCAAAAGTCACGTGTCTAACCTAATTTGTCAGTTCCAGAGTTTTTACTTTGCTTCTGGATTATGATTAGGACATGGATTAGTATGTTTGTTTTTGATTGATTATTTTTTAGACAAATCAGTTTATTAGGACAACAAAATGTGAAAAGGAGAAAATGTCATAGATTAAATGAGATAACATATTTTAATATACAAAAACTTCCTACACAAGAATAAGACACGTGAGGTCTCAGTTGATAAACATACACTTGGAAGAACACACACACACCGTGCACACATACACACAAAAAACATACACGTTACTCTTGGAGATCTTGCATTCTAATGGTGTGTTATACGCTGCTTTCTTGAACTGAAATGAACATCAAATTAGAATATATTAGTTGTTTCAAACACAAACTTACACATGCATGTCTAAATCACAATCTGAAAACAAAAATAAAACTTTTAAAATAGCAAATTAGGTTAAAGACGTACGTGAACTTCCACGAGAGAAATGACACCGAGTCGGGTGCCCCGGAAAGTATAAACACCTTCTGTTTAGCGAAAAATGGCGTCATTACCACAGAACATACGTCATGAAATAGTTCATTGTTTTTCTCTGATTAACATAATTTTTAACTAAAATGGCGTTTTATTATTTTAATCAATCTAGTTGGAAATGTTAGATAAAAATTTTATATACACAATGTGTATGTACAACTCTACAAGCCCGATTTGTAGTGATACCTGCTACTGAAAAAAGGACTCGACCTGATAAGAAGGGTTGTACATATACACTGTGTATATAATATGTATGTATCAAGTCAAATAAAAAATACATTGAGAAATGTTGGAGGTACATAGCGAACAATAATTGACGGTCAAACAGATTAACGGACAAATAATACCGCAAAAAATAGGTAGCATCAATAACAGTGCCAAGGGAAGTAATCCACATTGTTATATAACGCAAAATTAGGTCAGTTAAATAAACATCCGATAGACGAGGAAATGGATATCACAGTATGTAAACTCCGGTGTACGTCTTCCGGAAGCTGGGATCGTCGAAGCGAAGAAAAAGCCAACGGCAATGGTTCCACTGTCGTCGTGTGACAGTATATTGGCTGCTAGAAAGTTTTCTTGTATACTTTCACTGCAACAATTACACTCAAACTGATCGCGGATAACATCGGAGTTAGTTTTGAATGCAATCGGTAACATTTATTGTTTCAGTTTGAAGAAAATGATTGTTAATCATTCAACTTATCAATGATATTTTCAAAGAAGTCAAATAAATGATATTTCCCGAGCATAAAGATATGATAAATACCACATTTAATGCATTTGGTTTAAGAAACCAAGTGTTAAGATGAAAGGTGACGTATCCCTTTATCTCAAAAAGTGACAGTTTAGAAGAAATTCTAATTTAATTTCACGCTGGTGATTCAGATAGTGTACACCTAGCTGATGAAAACATGAACGCCTAGCTGGGATTTTAGTGGAAAAATATGTACGCCTAGCTGTACAGAAAATTGTACAATTTATTGCTATTTTTCACATTTTTCTTAGATAATCGGTTGAGAAAACCCCTTCACAACTTTATGCTAATCTCAAGGATATGGTGCCATTTAATATACATTTTATTTATGAATAGATTGATTGATTGGATGTGGTTTTACGTTAAAGTTAATAATATTTCACTTATATGGAGACGTCGCCAGCTATATGAGAAGCCATAAAAAATTGACCTTTGCAATGCGCTAAGGACAATGTGTAGGTAGAGTTCTTTACGGTGCCACGCCTGCTATGAGATGAAGGAACGGATTTTAAGGTCTTTTTCGAAGGAATCGGCGACTTTCATTTCTACATGCCGAGTACATGGAGTATTTACTACCTATTTTTAAGACTTGGTCAGACCCAGGCCAGGCCGGATTCCGAACCCATGACCTCCTACATCAAGCGCATTACCAACTGAACTATCGTATATATTGAAAAGAGCGTGTTGTTGGTAGTAGCAGAACTATAAATCATTCCTTTCTTTTTTAAATCAATCGACAAAAATAAAATAAAATAATCGATTAGATAAATAAACAGGGGACCAAGGACCTTAACGCTCACCTCAGGATATGTAATATCTCGTGTAGAAAGTCAATGGACAATTACATAAAATACAGGGACTGTTTTAATTTTCAAGAGATAGGACCTAATGTAAGGATATTTCCAAATTTATTATTACTTATCCTTAAATGCTACCGTATACTTCTAAATATTCAAGGTCTAGCTACAATAAATGTATGGACAGCTATTAAAAAGTACAAAGGCAAAAAACTAAGCCCTTTCAGTATTCTTACACATCTATGACCTTGACCTTTGATCCAATGAACTTCATCATTGTAGATAACGCCAATGCCATACTTATACAAAAAGTTTAGAGTTTTCCAGACAGATATTTTGTGACGTCGTAGCAGACCTTTTTAATCGCGAAGGCCCTGATTATCTGTAATGAAAATTATCTCCCATTTTTCAAATGACGTTAATTACGGTGTAACAAGAAAATGCTCCCTAAACAAAGAAAATACCACAAACTTTTACAGGGGAATTTTTTATTATTATAATTTTAAAAATAAGTTCAAGCCCCCTTTGTGGAATTTACTGAAAATACGAGATTTTGAAATTATCTGGGAACCAAGCATATAAATGTTCAGAAACAAATACTCCATATCTTGAACTGTTGTAAATCATTGAATCGAATGTACCCTCGGCACTTTTGGTTTTCCGATTGTGTATTAAGAATGGCGAGATTAAAACTTATGAACATTTTGGCTTAGTAAGAGAAAATATAAAGAACAACCACACTTTACGCTTCGAAATTTAAAAACGTCGAGGAACCTATATTTTGATATGAAACTAACAAATAAACATTACGGGTATCATGTATGTGTGTAGTGAAAGTTCGGAGTTATCGACTTTTTTAAAAAGAACTTGTTTTCTTTCGCTTTTATTTCCCTTCATGTAAGACATTATTTATAGCGGACTGTCATGGCGGATATGCAAATGAGATCATTGCCGTTCATTTCCCAATATGTATCAAAATGACCTTAAGGCTAATACCTACAATAGTTTTCCAGATCATGCACTGACAAATATAGTAGTTTAGCAATTTCCCCTTCAAGAACCTTGCCATTTCCCCATTTTGAGCCCTACAGCTACGATTACTATATGTCCTAAGTATGCTACACATGGATCTCTGGAAAAGATTTTTACTATTTCCCATATAGGACCCAAAGGGGACATAACTCCCTCATTTGTGCAAACCAGAAACCCCTTCACCAAGGCATGATTGTCATTAAGTTTCATCAAATTTGGCCTGGTAGTTTTGGAGGAGATGACTTAAATACAATGAAAGGTTTATTCACTAAATAGTTGATTCACAAAATTTTGACTCCGATAATGTACATGCTAATCGACTGATATCCATAACATGGCAGGGTTGTTGAATTATTGTGAATCTACAGATGGTGGTCCAAGTTGGATTTGTATTTTGAAGTAAATTTGCATTTACAAATTAATTTTACAATGTTTTACAACAACACCAAACACAAATATATGTATGAAGAGATGTTCACATAAATGCAGCTAAAGTACACTAAAATCCCAGCTAGGCGGTTGTTATGATTTTGGAAGAGTTGCAGCTAAGCGTACACCGGGTAAAAAATACTTGCTGTAGTTAAATATTTAAACGTATATCTTGCATATGCGATTTGTATTCAAACTCTTTGTTGTTTCTTTGTTCCAATTACCTTATAAAACGGTAAGATCGGCTTTAAATTAAGGTAAAATTCAATCTTACGCCAAGGAGGTTGGTGATTTTTCCATGACTGTCGATGACCAATTGTGTTTTTTGACATTATATGGTGATATTTGCGGGCAAATTGTAATGTCTAAATGTTACTGACTTCAGCAACCAAAATTATAAGTGGTATCCAAGACTTGACAATTCAATTTTGAGCGTTTACATACCTCTAAACTTCAGTCATTGAGACTATCAACATCACACGGTCGCTTCGACGATCTCAGCTTCCGGAAGACGTACACCGGAGTTTACATACTGTGGATATATTTTAGGAGAAAGATGCGACATTTTTCGGGTAAATATATATCTACTGCGAAAATATAGCAACACGATACTTATATATACACGTGTAGTATATTCTTGTGCTCAATAGTGTGTGTGTGTGTGTGTGTGTGTGTGTGTGTGTGTGTGTGTGTGTGTGTGTGACACCAGTTTCATAACAAAAATTATAATAATGATATTAATGATAAAAATAAATACAGGATGTTATTTACAATAAATGTCAAAATAAAAGCTTTTGTATAACAATAATAATATATAATCATAAAAACATAATAATAAGTAAATAATGATGTGTCGTCACGTATAACCATTTTAGCTCATCTGAACCGAAGGTTCAAGTAAGTGTTTTGAACAAAGCTTGTCTGTAGACGTCGTCGTCGTCGTCCATGTCGTAGACGGTGATGGTGTTGCCACAGCTACCAAAACTAAGTCAAGGTGACATAGGGGCGCAAAAATCATTTTTCTATGAAAGCAACGATTGGAGAAAAAATTCTGATGTGATATTTGGCTTTTTCAGGGTCTTAAGCCTATAGTTTGTTCATTTCGGACAAACACTTGGTTTCACGTTTTTCTGTTTAATTTGGTTAAAGTCATAAAATAGCTTCAAATTGTTATAACTTGACTATTTGAACAGATAATGAATGGGGATTTCAGTTTCGACATATTCTTGTAATTATATTCAAAATGGTCAAGGTCAATTGTGAAGGTCATGACCTAAATTTTTACCTTCCTGATTTTATTTATTATCTGGAAAACTATAAACGTTTTGTGTAGGCATGTATATTGAAGGTATTGACACAATAATTATTTTGATATATAAATGAACGTCATGGGTTCAAAGGGCAAGGTCACAGATGCCAAAGAATATTGAAATGGTTAATTATCTGGAAAACTATGAACTTTTTGTATAGGTATGTATATTGGAATGTTTTAGGTATTGGTATAATGATCATTTTGATATATGAATACATTTTATATGTTAAAAGGTCAAGGTTACAGATACACATGCATACTGAAATGGTTAATTATCCGAAAAACTGTAAACGTTTTGTATAGGCATGTGTATTAGAATCTTGTTGGTATTGGCATATAGATCATTTTCATATATTGATGAAAGTCATAGATTCAAAAGGCAATGACACATGCAAATACTGAAATGGCCTAGTTTTTTATGTTTGTACTTACCATTTTAGCTGTTTATGAATAAGATACTGCAGCTAGACTTAAGATATTTTATATGTAGCATTCTTAGGACAACTTATAACTTATTTGCAAAATCATTGCATATAATTCGCCCTAACTGCTGAAAATGTGAATATTTTTTTTGAATTTATGTAATTGACCATTGAACCTCTGTATGAAATATATACACACCCTCAGGTCAGCGTTAAGGCACACGAGCATCTTGTTTATATCTCTTATTTAGTATACCACGTAACATCTCTCATTCAGGTTTATGTTATATTGCATTATCGAATTAGTGATATAAAATTTAGTGCGTGTTACATATCCCTCCACAGTCGCATAATTATGTACCTAATCAGTTGAAACCTTACTTTTTGATTTTTCAGTTTTTTAGGACTTTTAAGTCCAGCACCAATTCAACGATAAATCTGATATGATATGACCCTGGTTAATACTTTTCAAGAATGGCGAGATACAAACAAGCAATATTGGAAATTCCTGTATAGTGAAAATAATTCAGTGTTGATTTGGTAGTGGTGTGGTATTTGACTTTATCAACACATACACGTACAATGGCTGCAATGTACTCACAGAGTGATTTAAATATAAACCCAGTTTTATTTTCTCAGTATTTACACAGAGATGTCGAGCCAGTTTGGAAACAGTATGAAAATCATCTGTCAACATTAGTCAGGAATATTCAAATATGTTTAAAAGCACGCGACATCACTGGATTCTAATCTTTTCTCTGTTACTTCGATGCAAAACAGAAGAAAACTATCGTTACGTACAAGATTGATGGTACAAGCTGTGTTCATATAGCTTGTAGGTCCTATCGCGTCGAGTCTGTGAAGTTTATGTTAGACGAGTGTGGCATAGACCCCAACATGAGACTTAATTCTTTGAATCAAACCCCTTTACATATTGCTTGTCAAAGTGGTAAAATAGAAGTCTGCAAATGTTTAATTGCTTATGGAGCTGATGTCCATTTAGTGACCACGGTTGGCCAGTCGTGACTTGCATTAGCTGGAGAAAACCGGGGTATCTGTAAATTTTTGATTTCCAATGGAGTTGATGCCAATGCTTGGAAAAACAAAGATAATATGCCTATGATATTTGATGCGTGTGAGAATGGCGATGACAGTTTGGTAAGATTCTTGGTAGATCATCACGCAAACATTATGGTAAAAGATAAAAGAGGGCTTAGCCCAATCGAAGTGGCGGCACGTTTTTTTTTAACCAAAAATACACGATACGAGATAGAGTACATTCAGAAATGGTTGATATCTTAAACAAATCAGACACAATTGAATCCATTGATAAGAGCAAAGCAATGGAACGTATGGGTTGTGTAAGAATACAGTTGTATGCCCTCAAAACTTTAGATAAACGGCGCTCTGTTAAATTCAAATCCCTTCACTCAGCAAAACGTTACTGGCAAAAATCTTTAGAATACAAAGTGAAAGAACAAACCTCTGATCATGGTAATCGAAGTTCATGTCACAGTTTGAAAAGGAGAATCTTCGATAGAGTTCAGAAATTTAAAACCTTGGAAGATCTAGAACGCATCTTTTTAAACAGAACAGATATTTTGTTACAGGCGGGTATTGTCATTGAATCCAATCTCGGTATAGATAACGACAAACGATATTAATGTTGAAATATTTATCAAAGGCCTGTTTGTACGATTGTTTAGCAGACGATGGCATCCAAATATTAACCAGTGTCTTGAATTACATCGTAGTTCATATTCCTGACGTTGTGGGTAAATCTTGGATTTTACAATTTGAGTCCCTTTTCTTGCATCGGGTCAGATTTCTAGAAAAATATAATTCTGAAGAAACATTTCTGACGTTTAATACGATGATATGGTTTCTTGATCATCTGGCATCGTCATCATCGTCTGTTGGGAATAATGTCCTATCGTATTCAAATGTTGAAACAATTTTTGCCGTATTTAAGTATATGGCAAATTGGAAGTGCACTACAAAAAGAGAATCTTGCTTAAAGGCAGTTGTTTCCAAATTTTTGAATCATAATTTTACTTAAAGTTACATTTCTTTATTACATCGCTGTATCAAAGCATGCTTTTATTGGCAGGAAATTGACGAATTGCGTTCCTTGAATTGTATTCAGCTAGTACGGTATTTATTGGAGAGTGGGATGTCACCTGATATAACAGACTTAGAAGGACACACTCCTTTGATCAAATGCACTATGTACTGTGATTATCTCAATTCAACAAGAGAAGACGTCATTAAATTGTTGATTGAATATTCACATTTAGATATGGTCACCCATGACGGTTATTCTGCTTTAACAATGTTAAAAGCTATTGGATTTTCTTTTACAGAAGTTTGTTATGTTCCACTACAATGTTTGGCAGCCAAGGTGATTCTTAAACAAAACATTCCATACAAATCTCTCGTGCCGGCGAGTATTGCAGACTTTATTGAAACACACAAGCAGAGAGATGGCAACTGAAGATATAAACTACAAATTAATTTTTGTATAGTCAGAATGTGTGAATGAGTGAGTGAGTGAGTGAGTTATTGTTTAAAGCCGCATCAGCATTATTGCAGCTATTCGCGGCTAGAAAAAGTAAAAGATACAATAGTATCTATAACACAAAGTATTAAAATGTAAAATTAAAAATAACAACAAATAAATTTTTAATAAAACTATTGCTAAACTGATAAAAACCAGTTATATCACAGACAATTTATAAATAAAACACTGGGTTATATATGATAAAACAATTATATTTTATGATACAAGTTAATTTCCCGAAGGAAGTTTAAAATTTGATGTCCACTGACATTACTAAAAAGATCTTGCATTGATAATGCTGAATAAAAAGTATCCCTTGTATGTGCAAAGTCAACACAATCCAGCAAAATGTGTTGGACAGATTGTTGACCTTGACAAGGGATACATTGGGGAGGTTGTTCTCCCTTCAATATAAAAGAATGTGTAAAATAACTATGGCCGATTCTACAGCGCCGAAGAACAATACTTTCATGCCTATTGTACTGGGACAAAGGTGTAAATCCCAGACAAGGCTGAATTGAAAATAATTTATTATGTTCTTGGCTATTCCAATGACTTGACCATTGATCATTGATATAATTGTATATCAATGGTTTTAAATCAGTATGTGGAATTAAGCTAGAAGTTATATTTTTAGACAATGCTGCTTCAGCAGCTGAATCGGCTTTTGTGTTGCCTTTAATACCAACATGGCTAGGTAACCAACAATAATGTATGATTTTATTAAAATCTGAAACTGCATATGTAATTGAAGTATGCAATTCCAGAATTTCACTGATGAGAGGGTGATCAAACTTCCTGTTCTTTATTGCCCGAAGGACAGATAAAGAGTCAGAGCATATAATATAATTGTTATGAGGCGATTTTGAAATAAACTGTAAAGCAAGCAATATTGCTTTAGCCTCAGCTGTAAAAATAGAGCTTTCATTTGGAAGGCGAATACTTATTGTTTCGTCTCCAACAACTGCGGCCGCTGAAACCCGACCAGCAGTTTTTGATCCATCAGTGTAAATTGGATGCCACTGTCGTAGTTCCTCTCTAATAATTGGAGGAATCAAACGACTATATCTATCTTTTATAGCAGCAAATTCCTGTTGATAAACGTCTTGGCTTGTTTCTGACTTTTTATAGTTTGTTAAATCCAAATTGACTTCTGGTTTATCAAGAAGCCAAGGTGGATCATCTGTTAATTTGTGTTTTTTAATAAGATCTAGTTTTAAATTACATTCCTCCAAATATGGTTTTAAACGTATTCCTAAAGGTGCAAAAGCATTAACCTTTTTATTTTAGAGCTCTAGATAAGGAGGATTAAAAACACAGTGAAATGCCGGATTTGATGGATTTGCAAATAATTTTGTGGCATATTGCAGACATAGTTTAGTACGCTATAAATGCAGTGGAGGTTCATTAGCTTCCACGTATAAACTATCAATTGGAGACGTTTTAAAAGCTCCCAAACATATTCGTAGACCTTGGTGATGAATTGTATCAAGGTCTTTTAAATATGATTTACGGGCAGATCCATAAATAATAGACCCGTAATCCAGTTTAGATCTGATAAGTGACCTGTATAAATGAAGTAATGTTGGTTGATCACCACCCTTAGCTTCTTTTACGACTTTAATAATACTGCCATTGATATAAAGTTCAGGGTCACTATGCATTTTGCGTTTATTGCAGAAATGGATACAGGAAGTTTTAGTTTTTGAAAACTTAAAACCGTTTTCTAATGACCATTTTTGTATTTTGTTGAGGCAAAGTTGAAGTTGCCTTTCAATAGCATGCATATGTGTCCCTCTACAGGAGATGCCAAAGTCATCAACAAAGAGATCCATCTATGCTATTGTTTAAAACTTTAGCTAAACTATTTATTTTAATGCTAAAAAGAGTTACAGATAAAATACTACCTTGCGGGACACCCATCTCTTGATCGAAGACATCAGAGAGGGTTGACCCCAACCGAACTTTGAATTCTCGATTTTCGAGAAAGTTTTTAATAAAATTAGGAGTATGACCCCTAAGACCCATATTATGAAGATCTTTAAGGATGCCATATTTCCAAGTGGTATCATATGCCTTTTCTAGGTCAAAGAATATAGAGACCGCATGTTGTTTATTTATAAAGGCATTTTTATAAATGATTCAAGGCGAACTAAGTGATCTAAAGTACTTCTGTTACACCTAAAACCACACTAAATATGTTAGAGGAGATAATTAGACTCAAGATAATAAACGAGTCTATTATTGATCATCGTTTCCATGGTTTTACAAACGCAGCTAGTTAAGGCAATAGGCCTATAGTTAGATGGATCAGAGTGATCCTTACCTGGCTTTGGAATAGGAATAATGACAGCTTTGTGCCAAGATGATGGAAAATTATCACTCTGCCAAATATCATTAAATATATCTAACAGAGACAAGAAGAAGGCAAATGTTTAAGGAGTTGATAGTGCACATCATCAGGACCAACTGCCGTATCATGTGCCTTCGAAAGAGCATTTTGAAGTTTTTCAATTGAAAATATATCATTGTAATCCTCGGTATTGTCAGATTTAAAAGATAATTTATTCTTTTCTTGTAAGTTTTTATGTTTTTGGAATTCTGATGTATAATTAACTGATGACGAATTTGTAGATATCGTCTCAGCTATTTTGTTGGAAATATCTTTTTCAGATGTTAAAATTGATCATTTATTTTAAGATGTTTAACAGAATCTGAGAACCTTTGCCTTTCATTTTGCGCACCATATTCCAAACTTGATTTAGTGGAGTGCGAGAGTTGATCTTAGAGACATATTTTCTCCAAAAGTCTCTCCTGCAATTTTTAGCTGTTCTTCGAGCCTTTGCTGGAAATAAACGGACTAACTGCAAGTTGTTTGTGTAGGAAACTTATTAAATTGTCTTTCAACTTGTTTTCGACTTTTCCTAGCTTGTCTGTATTCTCGTTGTACCATGGTTTATGGATACGAGGATTTGCAGAGGTTTTAGGAATGCAGTCATTAGCAATTTCATAAGAACATCAGTAAAACTCTGAATTTTATCGTTTCATTTTCAAATCTCTCGATAGAAATCTTTTCCGCGCAGAGATTTCGAAAATGATTCCAATCAGCTTTTGCAAAGTTCCATCTAGGAATAGAAAGGTCATTTGACCCGGATGTATATTCCATTATAATTGGAAAATGATCGCTTCACAACGATCATCATGGACTTTCCAGGAAAAATCATTTAAAATATCAGGATCCAATAGCGACAGGTCTAAAGCTGAATAAGTACCAATCGCATCAGATAGAAATGTTTTAGATCCGTCATTTAATATACATAGCTCATTGTTAGACAACAAGTTTTCTATTATTCTGCCTTTATTATTTAGGCGCGAACTTCCCCAAAGTGGGATGTGTCCATTAAAATCACCAACTAAAAGAAATGGTATAGGTAACTGTTCAACCAAATTTTGTATGTCGGTGAGAGATAATGCTGATGATGATGGAGGAATATATATCGAGCATAATGTTATAGTTATCTGTAGCGTTATGCGAACTGAACTGCTTGGAGATTAGTATCAAGAGATATGGGACTATGAATAATTCCATTTCGAATAAAAATTGAAGAACCTCCCGAAGCTCTATCAGCATTAGGAGAACAAAATTGATATGGTTTGTAATGACGAAATTTGATTTCATTATCCGATTCTTTAATACAAGTTTCTTGAAGACAAAATGCAACTGGTTAAAATCTTGTGCTAAAACTGCTAATTCATCCATATATTTTTAAAACCTCTACAATTCCATGTATTATTTTAGGATTTACCAATTATTAGGAGGACGTACTGGGGATATGCGACTTGGAAGTATCCATGTCGCAGTCTTCAGAACGACTACGATGGCGTCCAGAACCACGCCGTCGATTATTACGCCCCTTACGAACTTGGGTAAAACCATCAGTATCAGTACGTGTTGAAGCATTTTCATCAGATGAACTTATATCACCTTCCAATGCTTCATATATATTGGGGGAATCCAATATTGGATTATTCCGAAGTAATGCTTCGGGACTCTTATCAGGAACATAGTATACTTGTTCATTCTTTCCTGATTTATTTTATTTTGTTTTTTAACTGGATCAGGTTTAACCTTTCCAGAATCTGCTTCCTTTGTTATATGTTGTGATGCAGTGTTGCTTTGAGATAAAGCTTCTGCATCGGAGGAAGCTGGAGCTGATTTTGCTCCCGCGAATTTAGTTTTTGTTTGTTTAAAACATTTGTTTAGTTGATTTGAATTATTACTTGTATTAATATTTGATGAAGAGCTAGTCTTCATGTCTTTACTGTTAATAGATGAACTTTGTTTAAAGGTCACCGGTCACCAAAAACCGAATTTTTTTTAGTACTATTTTCCGAAAGATTACATAATAAAAAGTAGATTTAGCCACAAATAACATTTTTTAATCATTTCTGTCTTTTGTTACAGCGTAAAATAAAGTCCTAAAACTGTTGAAAAACGGTGTTATCTCCCTTTGGTAGTAAAAGGGTCCAAAACCGAAAATGACGCAGAAGGTGTTATCCAAGTTATCTAGTAACTAAAGCTTGTAGAGTGATCTGTATTTATTACCCAGATTTATCAGTAGTAATTTCTCATGTTTTATTGATTTATTTATTTTTATATTGGATATTTCAATTTCCTTCAGCATAAAAAAATAAATAAAAAATAAACATAATAAATAAATAAATAAATAAATAAATAAATAAATAAATAAATAAGAACTAAATTCTTGTTTGCTCTAAGTATGATATACTTTTACTTATACTATTACAAAACATAATTTAAATCATTTATTTATTTTATAATTAATTAATTTATTTATCTTTTTATTTTTATCTATCAAAACGAATTGATAAAAAGAATACACATTTTCGTGTTTTATTTAAAATATTATTCATATTTATTTTCATTAATATTTAATATCATTCTAAATATGTTAACTTCTCTGTTGAATTTATTTATTTATTTATTTATTTATTTATTTATTTCGGTGAATTAATATTAAATATCAATATTAATATTATATATTAAAAACATGTACATGAAAAAAATTTTCGAGCACTTTTGATCGGATTCTGTAGTCTGCTTTTTTTCTTCTCTCTAGTACAGCTATATTATTAATTTACCTCAAATTGATTTTAATTCATATTTGTTTCAGAAATTGTCCCATTTTTATTTATTTTTAGGTTAAAATCAATATATTATTAGAACACGTTTTCGAGTAGAATTTTTGTACAACGAAAATATCAAAATACAGGTCTAAAAAATAACTTCTTATTGTCTCTGAAATCAAATTTCACCCCAGTATCACTTGAATATGAAAACGTTTGTAAACAATTTCCGAATTCTAATTAAAATCAATAGCTTCCCTATTCGCAGTAAGTTTAATTTAATAATAATAATGGAAATGGGAGTTTATGTCGGTGCGTAATATTTTTTTATCAAATATTGTTTAATTTTTTTTCGATAGAGTACTGGTCAGATTTCCAATCCCCATTTTGTTAAATCTTCATTTTTGATTTAATTTCAGTGTTTCCATGATAAATTCAAAAAACGATATTTAAAATTTTCATTTACTACTAATAACAATTTTTTACGCCTAATTTTAATAAGCTGAAAAAACTCATATCAAAATGTGATACCAGTGGGATTATACCCGACTAACTAACGGCTTGATCAAAACTCGCGGGAAATTTTCTTTAATTTTTTTCACAATAAATTAATATCGGTTAAAGTGCGATTTACATCCCCTCACATACCAGTAATTAAGAGATTATCAATATGCTACATTGGCAAGCAACATCCTGTTTAGAAGTAGACATCTATCACCTGTAATCAACAGGGTTTTCCTTACAATTTGCAACATTAATTGACACGTGTGTATAAATCTTTATGATATACCCGGTAAATGTTATTTGTCGTTTTGATGGATTCTGAAAAGATGTGTTTGAAAAAATAAATGTTAGATTAGTTGATTTGAATAAGAGACATACAAGTCTCGATTTGTGTGAACATATGAACTGGTGAACTGACCAGCTGACTGACTTACGGAATTAAATTAATTTTGAATATTAAAATTGTTAAAATCTATGAATTTTTTTTATTTGACTGAATTCGAATCCATTCATAATAATTTATATTGTCTGAAATGATTATACCACTCTTATGTCACTGACTTTTCTCGTATATGAAAAATAGCCCCAATACATTCAAAGCAATTACTATATTTCCATAAATTGAGTGCACATGGTTTTTATCATTTATTTCTTTTAATTGAAAATGTTTTCATTAACCTATCAATAAATTGCATATTAAATGCATTGGCCTAACCAAATTATATTTTTAAATGACAAAAAAAGTTATTCAGTTTATCTGTACATAGAGAAATTTTGGGAAAATTCGACGAAGTTTATACACCAATTGGGCCTCATTCAAAGTTATCAGGGTATTTAGGGTCAGGTAGGTCATTGTTGTTCGGGTTTTTTCATATTTCATCATTAATATTCCAACTATGACATAATTATAATATTTATAGTTGTTCCGAGTAAGAAGGTACAGAAGGATAATTTTGACATGGTTATATTAGTTGTTTTGTTAAAAACTTCAAAAATTGCTCTATGTACAGAATTAAATTCACTTATGGATGAATGAAAAATATTTTTTCCTATTAGGTCAGTATATTTTGTATCAAGTTTTGACAATATTTTGCGAGTTTGTTGGAAAATACGACTTTATTCTTGCGTTTTCCATGTGCACTCAATTTGTAGAAAGCTGCATAAGGGACTTGTGTAAATCTGGCTTTAATTTGTTCTTAAATTTTTGAGAAAAATTTTTTTTATCGTTCATTGTGGTATTATTATATCAAAATTTCACAAAATATATAATTTTGACTTGAAATCAAACTTTAAAACCCTTCAAAATGACACACAAACCCACATGTTACATATGGATTCATATATAGGTAATGTGTCTTTCCTCAGCAGCTTAACACCATGTACGTCATCAATTAGGTCGCCGGAAAGTTACGAGCGGTGTCGGAAATTACCGAGTATTAGAACTTCGTTCAGGTAAGTTTTTAGTATATTACAGGTAACTGTAATGTGTGAAAACCCACCAGACACATCAGTATTGACAACTCTACCCATAGGAATGCAAATTACAAAATTCATAAATTTGGTGACCGGTGACCTTTAACATTATTTTTTGTTGAAGAAGTCTTTGTTGCTGGTGTTGAACTTTTGTCATTTAGAGACGAAAAGTCTGTCTGACAAGCAACAGAAATAAACTTCTTTGAGGAACCCGTGACTACAGAGGCATATGAGGCTTGTGGTGCAATGTGTGTTTGGGAGTAAAGTTTTCTAGCTTCAGGAAAAGTTATGTTTTATTCACTTTAATTTTTTTTTCATACTCCCTCTTCCAAATGGAACAATCCCTGGAAGAAGCCATGTGGTTTTCTTTACAGTTTACACATTTAATAGTGTTTGTACAATCAGTAATCTGATGACCCTTTGAACCACAACGGCAACAAACATCAACAGATTTGCATGCCCTTGATCCATGACCAAATTTTTGACATTTATAACATCTCAGTGGTCTTGGAATAAATGTTTCCACTTTGATATTATGATAGCCAGCTTTAATTCCCTTTGGAGGGGCTGACATAGAAAAGGTCAAAAGGTATGTGTTGGAAGGTATAAAAGAACCATCCTTTTTAAACGAGAAACGTCTGACATTGATGACTCCCTGTGATGCTAGCTCAGCAGAAATGTCAGCTTCGCTCATGTCATTCATTGAACGCTCTCGATCACGGATAATACCTTTACTTGTATTAAGTGACCCATGTGGTACAACTTTAACTGGAAAGCTAGCAAAATGTTTTGTAGCAAGCAAATTAGTTGATTGTTGCCGTGTTGAACATTCAATTAGGAGAGAGCCAGAATTTAACTTTTTAATTCCGGTTACATCACCTGCAATACCCTGTACAGCTTTACTAATAACAAACGGATTAATTTTTAAAGGCTGGTCAGTAGTAGATTGCACAACGACAAACCTCGCCCAAGCAACAAAGACATCACATTCTTCATCACTTTCTGATCTCAATCTTTAAGAACTATTTGAAGAAGTTTTTTGAGTACTCATCCTGAAGATGTTGGTATTTCATCCTCCTTGCTCCCCACCCACCAATCCGGAGTGCCAACTTTGGGCAATGCTTTTATGTTCCGGGGAAACCAACTCAGAACAGCACCAAGGACTACAAAGAAGATATACACCATAGTAAAATTGTGATGATCAAGTATAAATTCATGATTAACAATGATAAGTCAACATCCAGAAAGATTTAGCAAATAAATAATTCATGGATGCCAAGTTAAGAGATATAATCGAACATCACAAAGAGACCAGATTTGACCCATGAGCCACCGCCTTCTACATGCAAGAACAAGACAAAAGTTATGAAAAAGAAATGATGACAAAGAGAAAAGATTTAGGAAATACAATTATCTTGCATGTAGGGCTAGGCGTGACCAGCCGATTGATTGGACACGGGCCGATGCCAACCGTCCTTCTAGATGAAGTAAGGGTCAAAGTGATGTGTTGGGCCAGAGCAAACCGCAATATACACGGTCCTCAATCACCAGAATCCCGTCCTCCACCATCAAGGATTGCATTCCACGGCAAACGGAATGCCTCATTTTAGTCGCCTTTTACGACAAGCATGAGGTACTGGGGACCTATTCTAACCCGGGTTCCCCACGGGGGAGAATGTGTGAATGAAGAATTCAAACAATTCTCATTTAGACAGATACATGTATCCAAACGAACGAAGCATCGCCTGATCAGCGAATTTTCATAATCTTTGCAAGCAAGAAAATCGGCTATAGGATTGATTGACTGAATTGGATTTTTCGTCGAAATCAAGAATAGTTCACTTAAATCGATACGTCACCAGTTAAAGGTGAAGTAGCACAAATTTAGAGCTTTACAGTGCACTCCAGATAATGCCCAGGGAGGGTTCTTAAGCGATGCAAAATGATACACACATATTTTAAGACTATACCTATCCAGGAAATTATTTATCCAGTTTTTGATTACCTGATTGATTTCATTAGTATGGTAAAATTGCACAGCACATTGAATGTAAAAAATAAATTATAAAGTAACATTTGTATATGGTTATTATTATTTAGACAAATAACGTGTGTATTTTGACGGGTGTACCTAGCTAAACAAGAGATGCTTAACCTTCCAGACAACGGCTTCACTTCCCTGGTCAAAAGTCACGTGTCTAGCCTAACTTGTCATTCCGAAGTTTTTACTTTGCTTCTGGATTATGATTAGGACACGGATTAGTATGTTGGTTTTTGATTTATCATTCTTTAGACAAAACAGTTTAACAGGACAACGAAATATGAAAAAGAGAAATTGTCATAGATTAAATATGAGTTAATATTTTTTAAAATACAAAAAATTATTACGAAAGAATGGGATAGACGATGTTTCAGTTGATAAAAATACACATGGAAGAAACACACACATCGTGCACACACACACACACACACACCACACACACGTTACTCTTGGAGATCTTGCATTCGAATCTTTTGTTATACGCTGCTATCTTGAATTGAAATGAACATCAAATTAAAATGTATTTGTTTCGAATATAAACATACCTATGTATGTCCAAACTAGAAACTGAAAGCAAAGTTAAACTTTGAAACTGGCAAGTTAAGTTAAACACGTGAACGTCTACCAGGGAAGTGAGGCCGGGTGCTCCGGAAGAGCAAGCACCTCCTGTTGAGCTAGTTGCACCTATCATGTAAGATCGTATTTTTGAGTGAAAAAAACATGGGGCTTTGGGTCGTCTTACATATCTAAAAGAGATTATTCTTTTCAATAATATTTTGGTGACGGCTATTAAACTTTTTGGAGGGCCTTGATAGGCTAGGTTTGCAATATCCTTAAGTCAACAAATCATTTTAAGCGGCTTACTTCTTCGTAAAAAGTTCCAATGGAAGAAAGCTTTACCAAAGCGTATTTACTGTGAAACAAATACACCAAAGCCGGGGGAGCAGGTATATTCTTGTATCGACAATAAAAATGTAGTCATCACATTTGCCATAAAGCTTCAAATGTAACATTTTGCAGATGTTGTAATTAAGATACAAGTCTAAACAAGAGTCAATTTTTTAGATGATTTAATTCGAGGTTTACGTGACTGAGATTTAGAAAGGAAGTATGTTTGTCTCCTGCTGTTTTTATTTCGCTTTTCAGTTATAAAGTTAGTTTTTCTGCTGTTTTTACTTGTTTTTAGC
Source organism: Anadara kagoshimensis (assembly GCA_021292105.1). NCBI lineage: Eukaryota > Metazoa > Mollusca > Bivalvia > Arcoida > Arcidae > Anadara > Anadara kagoshimensis. The sequence continues at coordinate 20,612,973 of CM037870.1, read as the reverse complement.
GAGACGATACAGAATGGAAGTAACTTTTGATGTTATTATTGCCTTTTAATGACACATTTCTTCATGAAACAATATATGAAAAATGTTCCATGGTGTTAAATTTATCATTTACAAATCACTCAAATAAGCAAAATTAATATGAAATATTTATTCAATCGTAAACAATGTACTTTTTATGTAAATTTCTTTTTTCTTTGTTTTTTACTAAACAAACAGATTGTAAATTTACATAAATCATTGAGCATTACAAGGTCTTATTTAAAATACGATTAATGATAATACATTCAATTGTTTTCTACTGTTTTCTTGTTGGGGCTGTCGGAACTGAAGTAAGTTTTTTTCTAATGTATTCCTTCGGGTTAGGTGAGTAGATCAGAACTAAAGTCAGTTTTTTCTGTCGTTTTCATTCGGGTTGTCAGACCTAAAGTCAGTTGTTTTCTGCCGTTTTCATTTTGGTTATCAGAACGGGAGTCAGTTTTTCTGCCGTTTCATTTTGGTTATCAGAACGGAAGTCAGTTTTACCTGCAGTTTTTCATTCGGGTTGTTAGAACTGAAGTCGGGTTTTTTTCCTGCCGTTTTCATTCGAGTTGTTAGAACTGAAGTCAGTTTTTTCTGTCGTTTTCATTCGGGTTGTCAGACCTAAAGTCAGCTGTTTTCTGCCGTTTTCATTTTGGTTATCAGAAACGGGAGTCAGTTTTTCTGCCGTTTTCATTTTGGTTATCAGAACGGAAGTCAGTTTTTCTGCCGTTTTCATTCGGGTTGTCAGAACTGAAGTCAGTTTTACCTGCCGTTTTCATTCGGGTTGTTAGAACTGAAGTCGGGATTTTTTCCTGCCGTTTTCATTCGGGTTGTTAGAACTGAAGTCGGGTTTTTTTTCCTGCCGTTTTCATTCGGGTTGTTAGAACTGAAGTCAGTTTTTTTTCTGCCGTTTTCATTCGGGTTGTCAGCACTGAAATCAATTTTTTCTGCCGTTTTCATTCGGGTTGTCAGAACAGAAGTCAGTTTTTTGCCATTTTCATTCGGGTTATCAGCACTGAAGTCAGTTATTTCTGCCGTTTCCATTCTAGTTGTCAGCAGTGAAGTCAGTTATTTCTGCCGTTTCCATTCTAGTTGTCAGCACACTGAAGTCAGTTATTTCTGTCGTTTCCATTCTAGTTGTCAGCACTGAAGTCAGTTATTTCTGCCGTTTCCATTCTAGTTGTCAGCACTGAAGTCAGTTATTTCTGTCGTTTACATTCTAGTTGTCAGCACTGAAGTCAGTTATTTCTGCCGTTTCCATTCTAGTTGTCAGCACTGAAGTCAGTTATTTCTGTCGTTTCCATTCTAGTTGTCAGCAGTGAAGTCAGTTATTTCTGCCGTTTCCATTCTAGTTGTCAGCAGTGAAGTCAGTTATTTCTGTCGTTTCCATTCTAGTTGTCAGCACTGAAGTCAGTTATTTCTGTCGTTACCATTCTAGTTGTCAGCAGTGAAGTCAGTTATTTCTGTCGTTTCCATTCTAGTTGTCAGCAGTGAAGTCAGTTATTTCTGTCGTTTTTATTCTAGTTGTTAGCACTGAAGTCAGTTATTTCTGTCGTTTCCATTCTAGTTGTCAGCACTGAAGTCAGTTATTTCTGTCGTTTCCATTCTAGTTGTCAGCACTGAAGTCAGTTATTTCTGTCGTTTCCATTCTAGTTGTCAGCAGTGAAGTCAGTTATTTCTGTCGTTTCCATTCTAGTTGTCAGCACTAAAGTCAGTTATTTCTGTCGTTTCCATTCTAGTTGTCAGCAGTGAAGTCAGTTATTTCTGTCGTTTCTATTCTAGTTGTCAGCACTGAAGTCAGTTATTTCTGCCGTTTCCATTCTAGTTGTCAGCACTGAAGTCAGTTATTTCTGTCGGTTCCATTCTAGTTGTCAGCAGTGAAGTCAGTTATTTCTGCCGTTTCCATTCTAGTGTCAGCACTGAAGTCAGTTATTTCTGTCGTTTCCATTCTAGTTGTCAGCACTGAAGTCAGTTATTTCTGTCGTTTCCATTCTAGTTGTCAGCAGTGAAGTCAGTTATTTCTGTCGTTTCCATTCTAGTTGTCAGCACTGAAGTCAGTTATTTCTGTCGTTTCCATTCTAGTTGTCAGCAGTGAAGTCAGTTATTTCTGTTGTTTCCATTCTAGTTGTCAGCACTGAAGTCAGTTATTTCTGTCGTTTCCATTCTAGTTGTCAGCACTGAAGTCAGTTATTTCTGTCGTTTCCATTCTAGTTGTCAGCAGTGAAGTCAGTTATTTCTGTTGTTTCCATTCTAGTTGTCAGCACTGAAGTCAGTTATTTCTGTCGTTTCCATTCTAGTTGTCAGCACTGAAGTCAGTTATTTCTGTCGTTTCCATTCTAGTTGTCAGCAGTAAAGTCAGTTATTTCTGCCGTTTCCATTCTAGTTGTCAGCACTGAAGTCAGTTATTTCTGTCGTTTCCATTCTAGTTGTCAGCACTGAAGTCAGTTATTTCTGTCGTTTCCATTCTAGTTGTCAGCACTGAAGTCAGTTATTTCTGTCGTTTCCATTCTAGTTGTTGGCACTGAAGTCAGTTATTTCTGTCGTTTCCATTCTAGTTGTCAGCACTGAAGTCAGTTATTTCTGTCGTTTCCATTCTAGTTGTCAGCAGTGAAGTCAGTTATTTCTGCCGTTTTTATTCTAGTTGTCAGCACTGAAGTCAGTTATTTCTGTCGTTTCCATTCTAGTTGTCAGCACTGAAGTCAGTTATTTCTGTCGTTTCCATTCTAGTTGTCAGCACTGAAGTCAGTTATTTCTGTCGTTTCCATTCTAGTTGTCAGCACTGAAGTCAGTTATTTCTGTCGTTTCCATTCTAGTTGTCAGCAGTGAAGTCAGTTATTTCTGTCGTTTCCATTCTAGTTGTCAGCAGTGAAGTCAGTTATTTCTGTCGTTTCCATTCTAGTTGTCAGCACTGAAGTCAGTTATTTCTGTCGTTTCCATTCTAGTTGTCAGCAGTGAAGTCAGTTATTTCTGCCGTTTTTATTCTAGTTGTCAGCACTGAAGTCAGTTATTTCTGCCGTTTTTATTCTAGTTGTCAGCACTGAAGTCAGTTATTTCTGTCGTTTTCATTCGGGTCGTCAGCAGTGAAGTCAGTTTTTTTTAATGTTTTTATTCGGGTTGTCAGAAAGGAAGCAAGTTGTTTTATTTTGGTGCTCTTTCCATTCAAGTTATCAAAACAGAAGTCAGTTGTTTTCTATTGTTTTTATTCGGGTTGTCAGAACTGAAATCAGTTTTTTCTGCCGTTGGGTTGTAAGAACGGAAGACAGTTGTTTTCTGATGTTTTCATTCGGATTGTCAGAACAGAAGTCATTTGTTTTCTGCTGTTTTCGTTCGGAAGTCAGAACGAAAGTCTGGTTTTTCTGTTTTCATTTGGGTTTTAAGCGACTCAATTTTAAAATTGAAGTCAGTCGTTTTTCTGCTGTTTCATTCGGGTTTTCAGAACGGATATCAGTTGTTTTCTGATGTTTTCATTGGAGCATTTAGAACGGAAGTCAACTTTTAGTGCTGTTTTAAGCAAGTAAATTAAGAAAGGAAATCAGTTATTCAATGCGCTTTCATGTTATTGTGCTGTTTAACAATTTCTTCATGAAATAGTAGAAACAAAAAAAGTTTCATGGTGTTAAATATATCATTTACAAATCATTTCGATAAACAAATACATGTATTAAATATTGTAGTTTAATATTAGCTTTCCCATACAGTACAGACCTGTGGAAAGTCTCACACTGAGCTAAATCAAAGAAGTCGAAGCTCGGTTGTCGAGAGGTTGAAATATGGATAGCAAGTAACCAAATGGTACCGAAAGAGATACAGTCAAACCTGTCTATCAAGGCCACCAAAGGGAATCAGTAAAAGTGGCCTTAATGGACAGGTGATCTTTAGTAGTTTGATTATTCATCGTATTTCTAATGACAAAACACTGATTAATGAAATCTGCCTCATATTTTAAAATTTCAAAATTAGTACTATTTAATAAGTATTTTATTTCTTTTCGGAATTTGGCATAATTTTAAAGGAGGGGTAGATTTTTTGACATGATATTACAGTGTATTCCTATGTGTGTTATACTTTTGACATTAAAAGAAAATGGAATTCATCCTCAGTTGATTCAAATTTACAGTAATGACATGATTCGCTCTGTGGTATATTGAGATATTTTCAATTTCTATAATAAACAACAAACATACTTATCCATGTCCGAATCACAATCTAGAAGCAAAGTAAAAACTTTGCAACTGACAAGTCAGGTTAGACACGTGAACTTCTCACCAATTGAGGCCGGGTGCTCCGGAAGGGTAAGTACCTCCTGTTAAGCTTGCTACACCTGCAACGTGTGTAATCAAAATTGTGTGAAAAGAACATAGAACTATGGGATGTCGAATATATCCGGTGCAATCCTGGACACAGAGACATCAAACTTATCAACAATGCTGTGATGACGGCCATAAAACTTTTTGAGGGCCTTGATAAGCCTAGGCTTGCATATAAATAACTTGTGTGAACTAACTGTATGAATAAAAATACACATGTACAATGCTGACGAGCGGGAACTTGACCATTTATTTATTGTTGTATTTTATGTTTTATCCTAACATTAGGTTAACTTTTACTGCTTATAACTTAAATAAGATGTTAAACGGTTTACATTATTCTTCATATAAAGTGGTATAAAGATAATATTTGATTTATTACAACAGTCAAACATATCTTTATAACTGTCAATTTATAACTTTTTTTAAAACTCAACAATAACACGCCCAAGGCATTTATTATAATTTTCGGAATATTTATTTTCTAAATTTTTTTTTATTAAAGCTGTATACGTTTTTTAACCCAGGCACATGTGTTCTCACGCCCATAACCTACAGTATCAGACCTGTCGAAAGTTTAACACTCAGCTAACAAATTAGTGTCGGATCGGCGGCTTAATTCGTCCCTACGACATTTTGACAGCTGTTACTTATCTCTCGGCAGCTTATCACCTGCTAGCTATCCATATTTTGGCCAAATTCGAGATTCAACTCCTTTCCGTTAGTTCCGTGTTAAACTTTCGACAGGTTTGTACTGTGACTTTAGTTTTCACCTGATAAAAATAAATACTCTCTGTTTAAATAATGCATTGGTAAAATACTAAGTAGAATTTATTAATATTGTAAATAAATGTTGCAACTTTTTCGTCTTCGCTTTACAAAGCAGAGTCTTTATTTTTTCTTTGAATAGGGGTCTCAGTGGCCGAGTGGTATAAATAACACTCACGGATCGTAGCGACTCTCGCTGCCTATATTTGGGTCGAATCCCACTCAGGCAGATCCTAGTGTGAGAAAGTTCGTCAGTTGCTTGTCTCCCAACTCAAGAACTTACTGTCTCAATATAAGTGGAAGCTTGACTTGGGCATATAACACCATTAATCCAATTCAACCCATCTTCTTTAAAATCTACTCGTGTCAAATGACACATTGATATTTAATATAAATACCATTAAGCAAAAATACGCTAAAAATTCATTTTGATAGAATTAATTTGCAATTATACAAACCACCATGCGACATCGCTTAAATAAAAAACAATGCAAATATTTTACAATCAAACAATTCTCGCGAAAATTGCCGAACGCGCGGGAAATTAACGTATGCGAAAATTACCGGACGCGAATATTAAAAATTATCGGACGCGAAAATTTCCGAATTCACAGTATGTATAAATCTTACATTAACAATTTACAACACAAGGAAAGGTTAGTCAGAAATAGTCAAGTTTAAATCGTTTCATCGCAGTATTAAAGTCACAAGAATAAAATGTAAAAACATTATGACTTAAATAGAGATTAGTGAGGATCTTAATGCGCTTACATGTCGGAGGAATATCGTACAGTCCTGTCGAAATTTTAACATTGAGCTAAGTAGTCGAACATTGGCTACTGATTCGGATTGAACGAGGTATGGATGGTTACTGGTCGAAAAGCTGATGGGAGATAAATAGCCGCTACCAAAAAGATGCGTAGATATACATAACACGCGGTCTAGATGAACAGTTTATTCGTCACTAATTCTTTAGTGAAATTCTGTTAAATTTTGGACAGGTCCGTACTGTATGTCCTATACCTCGTAAATCTTACCAAAATAATACATATTGATGTATTTATCGTATTAATGGCTTAGCTGTCTTTGTGTTAAATGCAATACACATTAATAATATATTATTATTTTATTTCAAGTTGTGTATAGAGTTGAAATTTAAAATCGAATGATATGTATGCATTTTATTTCTTCTATAAGTCACACTTTATCCGGACCCAATACACCGTGAACCTGCCTTTCACGCTACAATTGTTCAACACTAGTGCTCTGACTCTGGTAAACTTTACGGATATGGATTGCTTTTTCCGTTAGATTGATATCTTTTATATGTATTTGAAATGTCGCTGTATATATAGATTTTTCACATGGACCGGAATATCGATATTGAATTTTAAATAGAAGACTTTTTAAAAATAATAACATTTAAAACGTGTAGATATTGCATATCAATGAATCACGTGGTCTGGTAAAGTTATTTTGTCCATGGCTGGTTTTTCTTGGATACAGGATCCTGGTTTCAACGATGTTATGACCAACCTGAGATCACCTCGGCTTAATCAGGTAAATTTCTTACATGCATGTGAGTGTGTGTGTATATGTGTAAATGTTATTGATTTTTATTATGTACAATGTAAAATTCTTTTCACACGTGTTTTATTTAGAGAAGTAGAGAGTATTTAGTGCTGAAATGAACATTGAGTGCTGAAATGAACATTGAGTGCTGAAATTAACATTGAGTGCTGAAACAGTTGAATATCGAATTAATCCAGGATAGATTAGAGTCATGGAATTATGCATGATGTTTTACGCTCTAGACCAGATACTTTATACCATGGCAGTCAGTTTTTGGATGGTGGAGGAAACTGAATTGTCCTTTAGAAAGAAATTTAGAAATGAACTAAAAAACTTGCTCGCACTATAGTTATAGGATCCGCCCGAGTGGGATAGTCCAATACAAACGTGAGAGGCACTGTGCTCGATAGGCGTGCGATTTATACCACCCCACCACTTGTTAAATGTTGCTTAACGTCGTATCAGCAATTTTTCAGCTATTTGCGACGGAGGCTACTTTATTTAACAGATATTTCAGGGGGCTCGGGACCATATGGTAGTTTATGGACCGGACAGTTAGCCTAAAAATAATATGTGGACCGAAGCGAATCTGGGGTCCATATGTCATTTATAAGAGTAAACAGTCAACCATTTGTCATGTAAAGCTAAAACCTATATAAGCTGTTTAAATTTCTGCCTATGCATGCAATTTCGTTTGTAATGAGCAATACGCAGTTACAATGCAGGCCCGTCGAAAGTTTAACAATAAACTATCGAATAAGTGTCTAATTGACAGCTCATGTTGGCTTTTCGTTAGCTATATCTTGGCAGCTATTTGGTAGCTGTTATCTTTTTCTCGGACGATTATCGGTCACTTGCTATACATCTCTTGGTCACCAAGCATCGACCCCTTTCGACAGTGATGTACTAAGTTACGTGATGCTGCTACGCATCAGTGAACTCCCACACACAGAGGAAGAGAGAGAGGGGGGATAAGAAGAGGAGCCCTCGGAGAGAGAGAGAGAGAGATAGATAGAGAGAGAGAGAGAGAGAGAGAGAGAGAGAGAGAGAGAGAGAGAGAGATTCAATTTCTCCTCCAACAACCAAAGATTCAACGATCAAAGCAATACTTTAGTATATATAGTTCTGATAAATTAACATTAAACATTCTTCCCTTTATAGTCTGTCAATTATCGAATGATAATATTTCTTTAAAGCCGAGAATAATTTGTTTTTAATTTTCACTTCAAAGATTGCATACCTACCACACAACTATAACCCATTATTCACAGTTTTCTTACAAAACAAACTATAATAATAAGAAATAATAATTACAAACACACTTGGTTAATAGTCTTAAATGTGTGGTTAAATGACAAATTCATAAAATTCTGCGAGAGGCAATTTATCGCCTTATTAAACTCTAAAAAATTATTTTTAAAAATGAGATAATTATCTATGTTATAAAATATATATACAACAAATTGTAGTATTTTTTCAAAAGATATCTATTTTAAAAAAATTAGTCATTCAAATACTATCTGTTTAAATATCTACATTTTTAAACACACCATTTAACAAATTACGATATATATATTTTTTCAAAAAGATATATTAAAAAAAATCGACGAAAACTAGATGAATGTATATATTGAACTTATTCACGTTAAACTATTAAACAAATTACTACATATTTTAAAAAAAAGAAAAAAAGTCGACGAAAGACTACATGAATGACAATATTGAATTTATTTATGTGTTCATCGATTTTTCACTTCAGATATTACGCGGAGGCAAAAGGTAAAAAAGCGGTAAACGAGTGTACATGTTTTCGCGCCATTTTCTAGACTAAGTCTTACATTGAAGTCAGCGTATTTACAGATCAATTGATTTGGTGAGAGTTTAATGCATGTTAAATATTAATTTACCTAATCTGTATAAAAAGTCGGCTGATATAATCTAACGTTTTAAATTTAAATAGTTTAAAAATATTGAATAAAGTTATAAATGATAGGTTTTATTGAAAACCATAAATAATATATTTGTATTTGATTTTGTATATGGTTATTTGAAGTTTTGGCGATAAGAGAATATTTTATGATGGGAAATCATACACAAACAACAGTAAAATGTAGATAAACAGAATTATAAAGAAAATAGTCATAAATTATTAAATTGCGTGCAGAATAATGGGAACTAAGCGACTTTAAAGTAATACAATAGTGTAGATTTGTCTAAAGTTTAACACTGAGCTAACGAAGTAGAGTCGAAGCTTAGCTACCGAGCTAGTGCCAGAAAAACTGCCGAGAGATAGATAGCAGCTGTCTAAAAGCTGTAGGGATATACAGTACAGACCTGTCGAAAGTTTAACACTGAGCTAACGGCGTAGAGTCGAACCTTAGCTGCTGAGAGATAGATAGCAGCTGCCTAAAAGCTGTAGGGATATACAGTACAGACCTGTCGAAAGTTTAACACTAAGCTAACAAATTAGTGTCGAGTTGGCAGCTGACCTCAGCCTCTAGTCAGCTATATCTTGACAGTAGCTATTTATACATTATTCGGCAGCTTTTCGGTGTCTAGCTTTCCTTATCTCAGACACTCGACTGCCGAGATTCGACTCCTTTTCGTTAGCTCGGCGTTAAACTTTCGACAGGTCTGTACTGTAGTTAAAAGGGGGGGGTCGAGCTTAGCTGCTTATTCGGCACTAATTCGCTAGCTAAGTGTTAAACTTTCGACAGGTCTGTATTGTAGTTAGGGGGGGTCTAGCTTAGCTGCTTATTCGGCGCTAATTCGCTAGCTTAGTGTTAAACTTTCGACAGGTCTGTACTGTACATGTTTGATTTTTGTTTTGCGTTAATTGAAATTCTGTTTTTCCTATTATTCCAAAACTATTCGCAAAGAACAAAAAATCAATTTTTATTTGGCTTATTCGTAAACTATTTACAGAGAATAAGAAGTCAATTTTTATTACTCCCAATGTGGATGTTGAATTACAATGACCTAAACATGAGTTTTTGTTCACGAGAGAAACACATTAATTATTTATCAATACGATTGATTCTTACTATGGAAAGACAACGTTGTCGTTTGACCTCTTGTATTTAAATATAGTTGATAACTGAAGTGTTGTTTGATGTACGTGCATTCTTGTGTTTTAGTTTTCACTGAAGGTAAGTACATGACCTTTACCGTTTGCACTCTTCAACTGGGAGATTGGGAGTCGGGGTGGTGGTTCAATGTCCAAACGGCCCAGAGGGCGGGCTTACTGATCACAGTGTCTTTCACTGTCTAGGTTCGAATCCACTCGAAGCAGATCATAGTCTGAAGAACTAAGTTAGGATACGAATGCTGGCGGCTTTCTACGGACACGGTTTCCTCCACTATTACTATTGAAGACCTGACTGTCTCGATATAAGTGAAAGAAGATTGTTTATTGCTTACAACACCATAACTGAATTTCATTCTTGAACTACGGATTAGGAATTTGATTACGGAATGTGATTTCTAAGCGTAATATGATCACCACTGCGGTAGCTCAGTTGGTAGAGTGCTCGCTCCGTAAGTGGGAAGTCTAAGGTTTGAACTCCCACCGGGTCTGACCCAAGACTTGAAAGGGGGTAGTGACTTTTCTTTCTCCAAGCACTCGGCATTACAAATGAAAGTTACGGTCCTTTCGGAGAGGAACTCAAAATGTCACTATAAAAAACTCTGCTTGCTATCATCGCAACACACAGGCAGAATTCCTGAACACTCGCCTATAGCTGGCGATGTCTCGATAAAGTGAAATATTATTGTATGTAGTCCCAAATGAGTCAATAATTCTATCTACATTGTTCTGTTGCGTTGTACCTTTTTACTGACTTTGTTCCTAATACGACAAACATCACACCTTGCAATAACACTGTAAAGTACTTGTTTAAGAAAGGTCTTAAAGTTTGAGACTAAAACAATATATCCATTTCCATACCGAGATTAAATGATCGATATCTTAATACTATACTTCAAATTAAAATCACTTTTAAATCTTTAAAATCTAGATATTAAAATTACAAAATTTTACAGGTTTATTACAACAAACCCATAAATAAATATGCAATAACTAAATATAATTAAATTTTATAGGTTAATAGTATATACTGTAATAACACGAACACTTTATCAAATTCTAGCAAACACCGACAAAATTTTACCCTGCAGAGAGAGGGTTTCTTTATTTAAACAGCGCGCACCTGACATTTAATCATTTAGTGATATCGTAATAATAATTTGTCACCCAGTGCATTTAAAACTTCAATAGAATTTATCAAACACTAAGTTGAGTATATTGTGCTCGATATAATTTTATCAATAGCCTGATTGTAAGAAAGGCAGTGAAAGTTTGAATTTATACTGAAATTTATTATATGTGTATCAAAAGATTTTTATATATATGTTTGGAAGCTTGATAAGTTAAGGTTTATATATACATCTACCTGTGTAATTTGTAAAGTCACATTGGAATAAGTCGGTTCTTGAATTAAAAAGTTGTGGTATATAGCCTAGTTCATCTTTGGAGGTTTTGATTTAGCAGAGGATTTTAATTAAGTTTTGAGAAAAAAGTATAAAATGAGGACCATACATGTGCACTATGCAGGCTGGTCAATTATAGCAGCTAATTCAATGGAGATGAATTAACAAAGTTAAAGGTAAGCATTACCGGGATAGTCATACCGGGTATTGGAATTAGTGGGTTCTTGAATTAAACACGCGGTGTCCTAGTATGGCTTAGTTTATCTTTGAAGGTTTAAATTAAGCAGAGGATTTTAATTAAGTTTTGAGAAAAAAGTATAAAATGATGACTGTACTGTGCAGGCTGGTCAACTACAACAGTCAATTCAATGGAGATTAATTAACAAAGTTTAGAAAAAGGTAAGCTCGTTATAATTTATATGCATTACTGGGATACACTGTCATGTAAAGTTATACTGGAATAAGTCGGTTCTTGAATCAAAACCTGTGGTATATATATACTAGTATGGTTCATCCATCTTTGGAGGTTTTGATTAACCAGAGGATTTTTGTGTAATATATGTAGGATATGGTAACCATGAACTGTCCATGGTGGTCAATCACGGTAGTTAATTCAACGAGGATCATTTAACATAATCTAGACGGAGATAAACTCGAGCTCTTTACAAATCTTTAACAGAGGATCCTTATGGTATATGGTCATTTTTGGGATAAAATGATAATATAATGACCATGTACCATACATGTTGGTCAATTGTCGTAGTTAATTTATTGAATAGCATTTAACACAATTTAGCAAGAGGTCAAATCTTCAGTTACATCGTTGGAATAGATTTGTTATTTAAAGTCGTATTGGAATAGGTTTTAATGTTCTTAAAAAAGCACCAACAAAACCCAGACATAATGTATGTTTTAAAATGAAAATGAAATCATTTTAGATTTCTTTTAAAGACAGCCGGGTTTATGTACTAAATCTATTTTCAAGTAGTAAAATCAATCATTAATCTAACAATAGGTATAGTAAAAGCTCGTTATAATGCCCAATTGATACTTTTTGCCATTCCGTCCTTATTGTCACACAGTATTTTAAAGTCTAAAGTATTTAACTTTAATAATTTCTTCCCGATTTATCACCAAAGCTCTTTATAATGTCAATACCCGACTTAACAAATGGTAGCAATAAATTGATGTTTTACTGTTTCTTACAAATGTGGATAATAAATACATACTAGTATTTACGATCTGTTGGTCTTGAATAAATAATAAGCCACCATCTGTCAGTCCGGACAAGGAGTCGATACTTCTTGCAATCGTAAAATATCTACAGAACTTAAAACGGATGCGTATGTGTTAAAGAACCATTCCTATCAATACGTGATATCGCGATACCTGGAGTTATCTAACGTTTCGGAACTCTTTAGTGATGAAGACACAAAAAGTATAGGTGGCGGGTGTAGCTAGCTAGACAGGAGGTGTTTACGTTTCCGGAGCACCTAGCCGTACTTACCCTGGTGATATATCACGTGTTAAACTTAAATTGCCATTTTTTCAAAGTTTTGACTGTGCTTAATTTGTCCGTTTTCAAAGCTTTAACTTTGCTTTAAGAATTGTGATTTGAAGATGGATAGATATGTTTGAGATTGATTGATTGAGGTAGAATTTTAGATATAACTTTGTCACTACGTGGTTTTGAAACCAATGGCGGTTACATGCGTATGTGTATACGTCCGACGTCATTATCCGACTGTTCCAGTGACTTTGAATACAGCGTTAGGATTAATGTAATACGGTCTGAATAAGCCATTCGTTTCAATGTGTTTGTCAGCATATCACGCGGTGAATATCCCGTTTGTGCGGAACGTCTTTGAAAACATTTGCAATGTTCCAGGAACAACTTAGTTTTTGTAGGAAACATGAACGTATGCGATTCTACTATAGCCATTGTTCTACAGTAAAGATATGAAATACCCCATGTAGCACTGGCGAATTGCACGTTTATCGTTCTAAGAACAAATGGTAGTATCTTTATAACGGTTGCTTTTTCGCGTTACATCAATTTTGGTTTGGTGCCATATGCATAAGAAACAGTGCACATTGCGTACGATGGTCACAGATAATGTTTTAATGGAGTCATCGTGTAAGCACGTCTCATAATAGTTTGAATACGTGAGAATAAATCCTCGCAAAAATATGCATTAAAAATTGTGTATTTATTTTAAACTTTAAAAAATGTAGTTTTGTTTGAACAAACTGCGGGCGTTTGTTTATTCTTACGGGTACATACCGCGATTAAATATTTCACAAAGATGCCTAATAAAAGCTTGTTAAAATTTCATTTTAAATTTTGAACTAATTATTTACTTATATAATAGATCTAGTCTGTATACTTATACATAACAAAGCCGTAATAACGATAATCGATATTTTACTTCGGATAATAAATTACTGGTGTGAAGCTAGCCCGCAATTCTAGCCCGCAATTTTTTTAAATATCATCAAGCGGGCAATTCGATTTTATTTAAATACGGTTAATCCTAACATCATTCCATTTATAAATATTTGATATTTAGGGCGACCTGCTATTGCACACAACTTTTTATAAAGACCACCTGTATATTAAGACACAGGAACCGTGATTCTAAGTGTGATTACTAAATTACGCATAGGGCGTAAAATGAGTTTCCCCATCTAGGCCTTTTAACCACGGGTAGATCTATCCAATTGCAACATTTGGTGAAAATTTCAAGAACCCTAGAGGGGTAGAACGGGTCTTACGAGAGCTCAGAAGGACCATACCCCCCTTTTGATATGTGATTTCGTAAGGACCTGCTACGTTTGAAGTAGCGTACACAGAGAAAATGCGTTTCCCCATCTAGGCCTTTTAACCACGGGTAGATCTATCCAATTGCAACATTTGGTGAAAATTTCAAGAACCCTAGAGGGGTAGAACGGGTCTTACGAGAGCTCAGAAGGACCATACCCCCCTTTTGATATGTGATTTCGTAAGGACCTGCTACGTTTGAAGTAGCGTACACAGAGAAAATGCGTTTCCCCATCTAGGCCTTTTAACCACGGGTAGATCTATCCAATTGCAACATTTGGTGAAAATTTCAAGAACCCTAGAGGGGTAGAACGGGTCTTACGAGAGCTCAGAAGGACCATACCCCCCTTTTGATATGTGATTTCGTAAGGACCTGCTACGTTTGAAGTAGCGTACACAGAGAAAATGCGTTTCCCCATCTAGGCCTTTTAACCACGGGTAGATCTATCCAATTGCAACATTTGGTGAAAATTTCAAGAACCCTAGAGGGGTAGAACGGGTCTTACGAGAGCTCAGAAGGACCATACCCCCCTTTTGATATGTGATTTCGTAAGGACCTGCTACGTTTGAAGTAGCGTACACAGAGAAAATGCGTTTCCCCATCTAGGCCTTTTAACCACGGGTAGATCTATCCAATTGCAACATTTGGTGAAAATTTCAAGAACCCTAGAGGGGTAGAACGGGTCTTACGAGAGCTCAGAAGGACCATACCCCCCTTTTGATATGTGATTTCGTAAGGACCTGCTACGTTTGAAGTAGCGTACACAGAGAAAATGCGTTTCCCCATCTAGGCCTTTTAACCACGGGTAGATCTATCCAATTGCAACATTTGGTGAAAATTTCAAGAACCCTAGAGGGGTAGAACGGGTCTTACGAGAGCTCAGAAGGACCATACCCCCCTTTTGATATGTGATTTCGTAAGGACCTGCTACGTTTGAAGTAGCGTACACAGAGAAAATGCGTTTCCCCATCTAGGCCTTTTAACCACGGGTAGATCTATCCAATTGCAACATTTGGTGAAAATTTCAAGAACCCTAGAGGGGTAGAACGGGTCTTACGAGAGCTCAGAAGGACCATACCCCCCTTTTGATATGTGATTTCGTAAGGACCTGCTACGTTTGAAGTAGCGTACACAGAGAAAATGCGTTTCCCCATCTAGGCCTTTTAACCACGGGTAGATCTATCCAATTGCAACATTTGGTGAAAATTTCAAGAACCCTAGAGGGGTAGAACGGGTCTTACGAGAGCTCAGAAGGACCATACCCCCCTTTTGATATGTGATTTCGTAAGGACCTGCTACGTTTGAAGTAGCGTACACAGAGAAAATGCGTTTCCCCATCTAGGCCTTTTAACCACGGGTAGATCTATCCAATTGCAACATTTGGTGAAAATTTCAAGAACCCTAGAGGGGTAGAACGGGTCTTACGAGAGCTCAGAAGGACCATACCCCCCTTTTGATATGTGATTTCGTAAGGACCTGCTACGTTTGAAGTAGCGTACACAGAGAAAATGCGTTTCCCCATCTAGGCCTTTTAACCACGGGTAGATCTATCCAATTGCAACATTTGGTGAAAATTTCAAGAACCCTAGAGGGGTAGAACGGGTCTTACGAGAGCTCAGAAGGACCATACCCCCCTTTTGATATGTGATTTCGTAAGGACCTGCTACGTTTGAAGTAGCGTACACAGAGAAAATGCGTTTCCCCATCTAGGCCTTTTAACCACGGGTAGATCTATCCAATTGCAACATTTGGTGAAAATTTCAAGAACCCTAGAGGGGTAGAACGGGTCTTACGAGAGCTCAGAAGGACCATACCCCCCTTTTGATATGTGATTTCGTAAGGACCTGCTACGTTTGAAGTAGCGTACACAGAGAAAATGCGTTTCCCCATCTAGGCCTTTTAACCACGGGTAGATCTATCCAATTGCAACATTTGGTGAAAATTTCAAGAACCCTAGAGGGGTAGAACGGGTCTTACGAGAGCTCAGAAGGACCATACCCCCCTTTTGATATGTGATTTCGTAAGGACCTGCTACGTTTGAAGTAGCGTACACAGAGAAAATGCGTTTCCCCATCTAGGCCTTTTAACCACGGGTAGATCTATCCAATTGCAACATTTGGTGAAAATTTCAAGAACCCTAGAGGGGTAGAACGGGTCTTACGAGAGCTCAGAAGGACCATACCCCCCTTTTGATATGTGATTTCGTAAGGACCTGCTACGTTTGAAGTAGCGTACACAGAGAAAATGCGTTTCCCCATCTAGGCCTTTTAACCACGGGTAGATCTATCCAATTGCAACATTTGGTGAAAATTTCAAGAACCCTAGAGGGGTAGAACGGGTCTTACGAGAGCTCAGAAGGACCATACCCCCCTTTTGATATGTGATTTCGTAAGGACCTGCTACGTTTGAAGTAGCGTACACAGAGAAAATGCGTTTCCCCATCTAGGCCTTTTAACCACGGGTAGATCTATCCAATTGCAACATTTGGTGAAAATTTCAAGAACCCTAGAGGGGTAGAACGGGTCTTACGAGAGCTCAGAAGGACCATACCCCCCTTTTGATATGTGATTTCGTAAGGACCTGCTACGTTTGAAGTAGCGTACACAGAGAAAATGCGTTTCCCCATCTAGGCCTTTTAACCACGGGTAGATCTATCCAATTGCAACATTTGGTGAAAATTTCAAGAACCCTAGAGGGGTAGAACGGGTCTTACGAGAGCTCAGAAGGACCATACCCCCCTTTTGATATGTGATTTCGTAAGGACCTGCTACGTTTGAAGTAGCGTACACAGAGAAAATGCGTTTCCCCATCTAGGCCTTTTAACCACGGGTAGATCTATCCAATTGCAACATTTGGTGAAAATTTCAAGAACCCTAGAGGGGTAGAACGGGTCTTACGAGAGCTCAGAAGGACCATACCCCCCTTTTGATATGTGATTTCGTAAGGACCTGCTACGTTTGAAGTAGCGTACACAGAGAAAATGCGTTTCCCCATCTAGGCCTTTTAACCACGGGTAGATCTATCCAATTGCAACATTTGGTGAAAATTTCAAGAACCCTAGAGGGGTAGAACGGGTCTTACGAGAGCTCAGAAGGACCATACCCCCCTTTTGATATGTGATTTCGTAAGGACCTGCTACGTTTGAAGTAGCGTACACAGAGAAAATGCGTTTCCCCATCTAGGCCTTTTAACCACGGGTAGATCTATCCAATTGCAACATTTGGTGAAAATTTCAAGAACCCTAGAGGGGTAGAACGGGTCTTACGAGAGCTCAGAAGGACCATACCCCCCTTTTGATATGTGATTTCGTAAGGACCTGCTACGTTTGAAGTAGCGTACACAGAGAAAATGCGTTTCCCCATCTAGGCCTTTTAACCACGGGTAGATCTATCCAATTGCAACATTTGGTGAAAATTTCAAGAACCCTAGAGGGGTAGAACGGGTCTTACGAGAGCTCAGAAGGACCATACCCCCCTTTTGATATGTGATTTCGTAAGGACCTGCTACGTTTGAAGTAGCGTACACAGAGAAAATGCGTTTCCCCATCTAGGCCTTTTAACCACGGGTAGATCTATCCAATTGCAACATTTGGTGAAAATTTCAAGAACCCTAGAGGGGTAGAACGGGTCTTACGAGAGCTCAGAAGGACCATACCCCCCTTTTGATATGTGATTTCGTAAGGACCTGCTACGTTTGAAGTAGCGTACACAGAGAAAATGCGTTTCCCCATCTAGGCCTTTTAACCACGGGTAGATCTATCCAATTGCAACATTTGGTGAAAATTTCAAGAACCCTAGAGGGGTAGAACGGGTCTTACGAGAGCTCAGAAGGACCATACCCCCCTTTTGATATGTGATTTCGTAAGGACCTGCTACGTTTGAAGTAGCGTACACAGAGAAAATGCGTTTCCCCATCTAGGCCTTTTAACCACGGGTAGATCTATCCAATTGCAACATTTGGTGAAAATTTCAAGAACCCTAGAGGGGTAGAACGGGTCTTACGAGAGCTCAGAAGGACCATACCCCCCTTTTGATATGTGATTTCGTAAGGACCTGCTACGTTTGAAGTAGCGTACACAGAGAAAATGCGTTTCCCCATCTAGGCCTTTTAACCACGGGTAGATCTATCCAATTGCAACATTTGGTGAAAATTTCAAGAACCCTAGAGGGGTAGAACGGGTCTTACGAGAGCTCAGAAGGACCATACCCCCCTTTTGATATGTGATTTCGTAAGGACCTGCTACGTTTGAAGTAGCGTACACAGAGAAAATGCGTTTCCCCATCTAGGCCTTTTAACCACGGGTAGATCTATCCAATTGCAACATTTGGTGAAAATTTCAAGAACCCTAGAGGGGTAGAACGGGTCTTACGAGAGCTCAGAAGGACCATACCCCCCTTTTGATATGTGATTTCGTAAGGACCTGCTACGTTTGAAGTAGCGTACACAGAGAAAATGCGTTTCCCCATCTAGGCCTTTTAACCACGGGTAGATCTATCCAATTGCAACATTTGGTGAAAATTTCAAGAACCCTAGAGGGGTAGAACGGGTCTTACGAGAGCTCAGAAGGACCATACCCCCCTTTTGATATGTGATTTCGTAAGGACCTGCTACGTTTGAAGTAGCGTACACAGAGAAAATGCGTTTCCCCATCTAGGCCTTTTAACCACGGGTAGATCTATCCAATTGCAACATTTGGTGAAAATTTCAAGAACCCTAGAGGGGTAGAACGGGTCTTACGAGAGCTCAGAAGGACCATACCCCCCTTTTGATATGTGATTTCGTAAGGACCTGCTACGTTTGAAGTAGCGTACACAGAGAAAATGCGTTTCCCCATCTAGGCCTTTTAACCACGGGTAGATCTATCCAATTGCAACATTTGGTGAAAATTTCAAGAACCCTAGAGGGGTAGAACGGGTCTTACGAGAGCTCAGAAGGACCATACCCCCCTTTTGATATGTGATTTCGTAAGGACCTGCTACGTTTGAAGTAGCGTACACAGAGAAAATGCGTTTCCCCATCTAGGCCTTTTAACCACGGGTAGATCTATCCAATTGCAACATTTGGTGAAAATTTCAAGAACCCTAGAGGGGTAGAACGGGTCTTACGAGAGCTCAGAAGGACCATACCCCCCTTTTGATATGTGATTTCGTAAGGACCTGCTACGTTTGAAGTAGCGTACACAGAGAAAATGCGTTTCCCCATCTAGGCCTTTTAACCACGGGTAGATCTATCCAATTGCAACATTTGGTGAAAATTTCAAGAACCCTAGAGGGGTAGAACGGGTCTTACGAGAGCTCAGAAGGACCATACCCCCCTTTTGATATGTGATTTCGTAAGGACCTGCTACGTTTGAAGTAGCGTACACAGAGAAAATGCGTTTCCCCATCTAGGCCTTTTAACCACGGGTAGATCTATCCAATTGCAACATTTGGTGAAAATTTCAAGAACCCTAGAGGGGTAGAACGGGTCTTACGAGAGCTCAGAAGGACCATACCCCCCTTTTGATATGTGATTTCGTAAGGACCTGCTACGTTTGAAGTAGCGTACACAGAGAAAATGCGTTTCCCCATCTAGGCCTTTTAACCACGGGTAGATCTATCCAATTGCAACATTTGGTGAAAATTTCAAGAACCCTAGAGGGGTAGAACGGGTCTTACGAGAGCTCAGAAGGACCATACCCCCCTTTTGATATGTGATTTCGTAAGGACCTGCTACGTTTGAAGTAGCGTACACAGAGAAAATGCGTTTCCCCATCTAGGCCTTTTAACCACGGGTAGATCTATCCAATTGCAACATTTGGTGAAAATTTCAAGAACCCTAGAGGGGTAGAACGGGTCTTACGAGAGCTCAGAAGGACCATACCCCCCTTTTGATATGTGATTTCGTAAGGACCTGCTACGTTTGAAGTAGCGTACACAGAGAAAATGCGTTTCCCCATCTAGGCCTTTTAACCACGGGTAGATCTATCCAATTGCAACATTTGGTGAAAATTTCAAGAACCCTAGAGGGGTAGAACGGGTCTTACGAGAGCTCAGAAGGACCATACCCCCCTTTTGATATGTGATTTCGTAAGGACCTGCTACGTTTGAAGTAGCGTACACAGAGAAAATGCGTTTCCCCATCTAGGCCTTTTAACCACGGGTAGATCTATCCAATTGCAACATTTGGTGAAAATTTCAAGAACCCTAGAGGGGTAGAACGGGTCTTACGAGAGCTCAGAAGGACCATACCCCCCTTTTGATATGTGATTTCGTAAGGACCTGCTACGTTTGAAGTAGCGTACACAGAGAAAATGCGTTTCCCCATCTAGGCCTTTTAACCACGGGTAGATCTATCCAATTGCAACATTTGGTGAAAATTTCAAGAACCCTAGAGGGGTAGAACGGGTCTTACGAGAGCTCAGAAGGACCATACCCCCCTTTTGATATGTGATTTCGTAAGGACCTGCTACGTTTGAAGTAGCGTACACAGAGAAAATGCGTTTCCCCATCTAGGCCTTTTAACCACGGGTAGATCTATCCAATTGCAACATTTGGTGAAAATTTCAAGAACCCTAGAGGGGTAGAACGGGTCTTACGAGAGCTCAGAAGGACCATACCCCCCTTTTGATATGTGATTTCGTAAGGACCTGCTACGTTTGAAGTAGCGTACACAGAGAAAATGCGTTTCCCCATCTAGGCCTTTTAACCACGGGTAGATCTATCCAATTGCAACATTTGGTGAAAATTTCAAGAACCCTAGAGGGGTAGAACGGGTCTTACGAGAGCTCAGAAGGACCATACCCCCCTTTTGATATGTGATTTCGTAAGGACCTGCTACGTTTGAAGTAGCGTACACAGAGAAAATGCGTTTCCCCATCTAGGCCTTTTAACCACGGGTAGATCTATCCAATTGCAACATTTGGTGAAAATTTCAAGAACCCTAGAGGGGTAGAACGGGTCTTACGAGAGCTCAGAAGGACCATACCCCCCTTTTGATATGTGATTTCGTAAGGACCTGCTACGTTTGAAGTAGCGTACACAGAGAAAATGCGTTTCCCCATCTAGGCCTTTTAACCACGGGTAGATCTATCCAATTGCAACATTTGGTGAAAATTTCAAGAACCCTAGAGGGGTAGAACGGGTCTTACGAGAGCTCAGAAGGACCATACCCCCCTTTTGATATGTGATTTCGTAAGGACCTGCTACGTTTGAAGTAGCGTACACAGAGAAAATGCGTTTCCCCATCTAGGCCTTTTAACCACGGGTAGATCTATCCAATTGCAACATTTGGTGAAAATTTCAAGAACCCTAGAGGGGTAGAACGGGTCTTACGAGAGCTCAGAAGGACCATACCCCCCTTTTGATATGTGATTTCGTAAGGACCTGCTACGTTTGAAGTAGCGTACACAGAGAAAATGCGTTTCCCCATCTAGGCCTTTTAACCACGGGTAGATCTATCCAATTGCAACATTTGGTGAAAATTTCAAGAACCCTAGAGGGGTAGAACGGGTCTTACGAGAGCTCAGAAGGACCATACCCCCCTTTTGATATGTGATTTCGTAAGGACCTGCTACGTTTGAAGTAGCGTACACAGAGAAAATGCGTTTCCCCATCTAGGCCTTTTAACCACGGGTAGATCTATCCAATTGCAACATTTGGTGAAAATTTCAAGAACCCTAGAGGGGTAGAACGGGTCTTACGAGAGCTCAGAAGGACCATACCCCCCTTTTGATATGTGATTTCGTAAGGACCTGCTACGTTTGAAGTAGCGTACACAGAGAAAATGCGTTTCCCCATCTAGGCCTTTTAACCACGGGTAGATCTATCCAATTGCAACATTTGGTGAAAATTTCAAGAACCCTAGAGGGGTAGAACGGGTCTTACGAGAGCTCAGAAGGACCATACCCCCCTTTTGATATGTGATTTCGTAAGGACCTGCTACGTTTGAAGTAGCGTACACAGAGAAAATGCGTTTCCCCATCTAGGCCTTTTAACCACGGGTAGATCTATCCAATTGCAACATTTGGTGAAAATTTCAAGAACCCTAGAGGGGTAGAACGGGTCTTACGAGAGCTCAGAAGGACCATACCCCCCTTTTGATATGTGATTTCGTAAGGACCTGCTACGTTTGAAGTAGCGTACACAGAGAAAATGCGTTTCCCCATCTAGGCCTTTTAACCACGGGTAGATCTATCCAATTGCAACATTTGGTGAAAATTTCAAGAACCCTAGAGGGGTAGAACGGGTCTTACGAGAGCTCAGAAGGACCATACCCCCCTTTTGATATGTGATTTCGTAAGGACCTGCTACGTTTGAAGTAGCGTACACAGAGAAAATGCGTTTCCCCATCTAGGCCTTTTAACCACGGGTAGATCTATCCAATTGCAACATTTGGTGAAAATTTCAAGAACCCTAGAGGGGTAGAACGGGTCTTACGAGAGCTCAGAAGGACCATACCCCCCTTTTGATATGTGATTTCGTAAGGACCTGCTACGTTTGAAGTAGCGTACACAGAGAAAATGCGTTTCCCCATCTAGGCCTTTTAACCACGGGTAGATCTATCCAATTGCAACATTTGGTGAAAATTTCAAGAACCCTAGAGGGGTAGAACGGGTCTTACGAGAGCTCAGAAGGACCATACCCCCCTTTTGATATGTGATTTCGTAAGGACCTGCTACGTTTGAAGTAGCGTACACAGAGAAAATGCGTTTCCCCATCTAGGCCTTTTAACCACGGGTAGATCTATCCAATTGCAACATTTGGTGAAAATTTCAAGAACCCTAGAGGGGTAGAACGGGTCTTACGAGAGCTCAGAAGGACCATACCCCCCTTTTGATATGTGATTTCGTAAGGACCTGCTACGTTTGAAGTAGCGTACACAGAGAAAATGCGTTTCCCCATCTAGGCCTTTTAACCACGGGTAGATCTATCCAATTGCAACATTTGGTGAAAATTTCAAGAACCCTAGAGGGGTAGAACGGGTCTTACGAGAGCTCAGAAGGACCATACCCCCCTTTTGATATGTGATTTCGTAAGGACCTGCTACGTTTGAAGTAGCGTACACAGAGAAAATGCGTTTCCCCATCTAGGCCTTTTAACCACGGGTAGATCTATCCAATTGCAACATTTGGTGAAAATTTCAAGAACCCTAGAGGGTAGAACGGGTCTTACGAGAGCTCAGAAGGACCATACCCCCCTTTTGATATGTGATTTCGTAAGGACCTGCTACGTTTGAAGTAGCGTACACAGAGAAAATGCGTTTCCCCATCTAGGCCTTTTAACCACGGGTAGATCTATCCAATTGCAACATTTGGTGAAAATTTCAAGAACCCTAGAGGGGTAGAACGGGTCTTACGAGAGCTCAGAAGGACCATACCCCCCTTTTGATATGTGATTTCGTAAGGACCTGCTACGTTTGAAGTAGCGTACACAGAGAAAATGCGTTTCCCCATCTAGGCCTTTTAACCACGGGTAGATCTATCCAATTGCAACATTTGGTGAAAATTTCAAGAACCCTAGAGGGGTAGAACGGGTCTTACGAGAGCTCAGAAGGACCATACCCCCCTTTTGATATGTGATTTCGTAAGGACCTGCTACGTTTGAAGTAGCGTACACAGAGAAAATGCGTTTCCCCATCTAGGCCTTTTAACCACGGGTAGATCTATCCAATTGCAACATTTGGTGAAAATTTCAAGAACCCTAGAGGGGTAGAACGGGTCTTACGAGAGCTCAGAAGGACCATACCCCCCTTTTGATATGTGATTTCGTAAGGACCTGCTACGTTTGAAGTAGCGTACACAGAGAAAATGCGTTTCCCCATCTAGGCCTTTTAACCACGGGTAGATCTATCCAATTGCAACATTTGGTGAAAATTTCAAGAACCCTAGAGGGGTAGAACGGGTCTTACGAGAGCTCAGAAGGACCATACCCCCCTTTTGATATGTGATTTCGTAAGGACCTGCTATATTTTGGAACCCTACATATAAATAAGGTCCAATTTTTTGGTGTTTAAAAAGCTCGTTTAAAATACTACAAAATATGGGGAAAAATAACAACCCTTAACAGATCGTTTTCGAGATAAATGACGTTCCGTCAAAGGTACAAAATAGCACTATTAACATGTCGCATGAGACCATCATGAGCTGGCCGTAGATTCGTACACACACAACACAATTTACCGCTAGTTATATGTTCAAGTACGTTTCGCTGCATCTTCCTTTCTAATGTTTTTGATTTAATCATCATTTTCCGGTTGTTAGGGCAACAAGTCGTTGCTATGGCAATTTTCTTGATTATTTTTGAAGTTTAGACCGTGGACGAAAATACGAAACTGTTGTATGATACCTGAAGTGGCGTACATGGAGTAAAATAAGCCCTCGGTCTTTAGGCTTGTTAGGTAATCATATTACTACGCGAATATCATATCACCGTATTCCAAACGTAATTGCCTTTCTAAATGAAAATATCATGGCTCTGTTTCCATTCATTTGTAATTTTATTTTTTTTTATTAAAAAATCTTTGAACGAAGCACATGGCCGCATATTGTGTTACGCACTATTTGGGTCCCTTGCACGGAATTACCTAAAACTGGAGCGCACGGAAATATAATCATATTAAAAACCCAACGTTGGTTTGCCAATATTCTTAGCCTACACTTTTTGAGGACTCTCTATGGGTCTTTGTATGGAGTAAATTTCAAAGCTATTCATGAGAAATAAGCAACTTATGTAAAGAATGTATTAGTGAAATATTCCCTTAAAATAGTATTCCAAGGAATACTAATTCACTGAATTTTCTTGTTACGTTTCTTTTTCATCTTTTTTCACAAAAAATCATATGACCTTTGGTCATTCAGATGATGCGATATTTGACGTTTTAAGGATCTGAAACTTGTAATTTGTTCAGAGTGAAGGGTCAAGATCATGACTTAATTCATTTATTCCGTGTTTTGTTTGATTTTACATATTTGATATACATTTGTCTATAACTTTTTTATGTTTAGAAGCAATGATTTTCAACACGAAGACAAAGTCGAACTCGACAATAAAAACTGTATTGTTGATAAACTTTTAAAACTTTATGTGAGCTTAGGCCATTTTTAGTTTTCATGTTTTCATAGCATGGCATTCAAAACGGAGTAAATGTTAAAGCTCTGAATTAGTTTTGAAATTGTGAGCTTTTTCCTCTATATTTGTTACATTTCAATTTTGAGTTTTTACTTACACTGCTCTTTTACCATTGATCAAGTTTAAAAGCCAAGGTACTGACCTCATTTGAAAATTAATCCTGAAAATGCTAAATCTGGACTATTTGTTGCAATGGTCTTCATAATCATAATAGAGTTTTATATCTTTATGAGTTATAATTATGAATATATTTGAAGCCGATTTTAATTTAGATTTTAATTTTTGTAATTTTAAATAGACATTTTTGGTCATGTGTAATTCCATGACTAAGATATTGATTTCGTTTGTATAGTATTTATTTATTTATTTATTTTGGAAAAGCCGAGACTTCGAAGCTTTTTGGTAAATTCAAAAGAAGTAAGCTAATGGAATTTAGTCGAGTTTGCAAATAAGCATATGATAGACGCCAGGGTGGATGACGCATTGCAAAAAATGAGGTCAAAGGTCACTGAATGGAAAAAAAATTTTATATCCTGGACATAATGTGCCCTTATCTTGCAAAAAACATATAACTTTTATTTGCAATAATTTTGAGATAAATAGAACATATTGTATAGTGATGATTGTTTTTAAAACTGCATGACGTTAAATAAACAAAATTTTAAGATAAATATTGCCAAAATCTTGTCCAAATACATGTAGAATAATTAATTTTTGAAACATAAATTTGTGAAGATGTAAGAAAAGATCATATCCACCAAGTTTACTATGCCAGTCTGCATATACATGTATATAGAAATTAATCAAAGTACTGAGAGTACTCTAGGTAGAGATTTAGCTTTTAGCTATATATAAAATATTAATATATGTTATGTTCTGAATGTTACAATAAAACAGAAGTAAAATAAATATTTTCATCAGATAATAATATTACTAAGGACATATGTTTAATCGATATGAATGTGATGTTTTCAATGGCGTTTAAGTAATATTTAGTGCTAAGATGCTGTTGATTTTGTGACAATTGGATTACTCTGATTATCAAAATGGACATAGCGAACACTTATACACTTTTTAACGTAGTAATAAAAGAGAAAAATTTGCAATTGAAAACATTTTTAATATCCTATGCAAATAAGAATGTAAAACAATAAATGATTCAACAGACAAACAAGACCAGATAAATACATATCGGCACCACTGAGTATAAAATCCCGAGATTTGGACGGGAATCACCAGTAGTTTAAAGGCAAAATCCGCTTTTTTATTAAAAAGTATATAGATGATAGGACAAAAACGAGGAATAAATAAATAAGGAACTATTATACCTTCTTTTGATGTTAGTTTCCTTAATGGCTGCCATTCATGTTTAAAAAATTTCTTGAAATGTGTAGATCATCACTAGGGTTTGGTACTGAAGATCATAAAAAGGTCAAAGGTCAAATGAGTGAATTATATCATGAAATATACATATAAACTTTCTAATACTAGAAAATTCGGCATATTTATGAGTAATTACCTCAAAATAATACAAAACTAAGTTTTAGAAGTATATATATGTATCAAACGAAATCGACCAGAATTTGCACTTGAGGTAGACCAAAGTATAGTGGATGAGTTATTTTCAGTGTTGATGGCATATATTGTTTAACAATCTTGATGATATTAAAATATATATTAGTAATATTTTTTTGGTTTAGACATGGATTGGTATGTTTGTTATGATCACTTCATATTTATGATATGATGCAATGCTGAAAGCTTTATTCTTTTTCACTTTTTCTCGATTCTTGGAGGTTTTGACAGTTCTAAAGCAACTTTTTCCTTACTACTTTCCAAAAGAAAATTTATGTTTGAAATTGAAATTGTTGGAATTGTTCATTTTCTTACAGACATAACAATATCATTATGATCATGTATGTTTTGACAAATATATTAACATTGATAATGATATGTAATGATTCCTTAAACTGTCTCAGTTTTTCAGCACTAGAAATCAGCCAAAATAGGCGCTTAGTAAGACCACTCGTGCATTTTGTATGTACTAATCTGTAAAAATTGGTGTAATGATGTTTTGGTGTTTATCTCAAAATGTGGTTGATAACTTTTCGTGTCAATAACTTTAAGGCAGGAAGATATAACTTGTTTGCCTAAAAAAGAAAACCAAAACATTTTCTACAACATTAGGGCCCTATATCTTTTTAAATGTAGACTATAAAATTGCATCAACTGTGTTTGCTAAACGAATTAAAACAGTCCTATATGGTTTCGGTGATTCAATAAATAAATTGTTTTAAAGCATTAAATTGAGTAGATTACTTCTCTGTCTGTTCCGGTTTAAAAGCTATTTTCGATAAAAACAAGTTATTTAGATGGGGTAAACGGGGTTGTGGTGATAAACTTAGAACTGACAGAAAAATAGAATGGAATTGAAAAGGAAATTTCAAACTTTTGGGTATAAAATATAATTTGGGAGATATAGATTTTTACCCAGAAAATTATACAGATTAACTTGAGTCCTTTAAGAAGCTTCTGTTCTGAATGATTTGTCATTCTTAAGTGCCAGATCTTCCAAACGACATAATAAATGAAATAAATAGATTGATGTTCTCTTTCATATGGAACATCAAATTGAATAAAATAAAACGAGGTGTATTGGTTTTTTGAATTATGATGAAGGTAGTTTAAAGGTATCCCATATCAAGTTCTTTTGTCAAAAGATTTCATGGGTGCAGAAAATCCGCTCTGCCATTTACCATGGAAATGTCTGCTTCTGGATGATCTCGAAGAGTTCGAGGGTGCTAATGTTTTTAAAGATGGGTTTGCTTCAATCACACCGTTGATTAATAAATTCTGGTGATCGGTGATCACTGCATGGGCCAATTTACCAAATAATTACATCACAAACACAAATGACGTAATGTCACAATATCTCTGGTAAAATCCTAACATTAAAACAAATAAAACTTTTGGAAAATGTGGGCAAAAGAAAATATTAATTTTATAAAGGTTTTAACAAATGATGAAGGAAATATTATGTCTTATAATGAGTTTACAGCTAAGTTTGATTTTAATATTAATAATCTAAATTATTACACCTTGATTGATACAATTCCGGAAATCTGGAAAAGTGCAATCCAGCTACAAGAAAATCCGCTTAGAGAAGTCAGAAATAGTTTTATAACTAAATTGAAATAAAGGAAAATAGTTTCCAAAATGTTTTACATATATATCTAAAAGAAATTAGAAATTTTGCACAAAAATAAGAGATTGGATGTGTTGATTAATTATGTTTTCTTGTCACCGATGAAACAAAAAATCAAGATTTCCAGTATAAAATTAAACACAATATTAATTTTATAAGCAGCCGAACAATGAAATGCAAGCTTCTTGAAACTGAACTATGCAGTTTTTGTTGGAAAGTTAAAGAAACTGAACAACATTTATTTTTAGAATGTCAGTATGTAAAAAATATATTAAACATATTTTTCGATCAAGATAAAAATCAAATCCCACGTGATTATAGAAAATGAAGTAAATAATGTTTATTTGGAAAGAAGCACAAAGTAATCATTTTTGGCATTTTTCATTTATGCATTTTAATAATTAAATAGTATATCCATATATGTAGAATGTCCAATACATTTCCCCAATACAATATTGCAATAGAAAAGATGTGTCTCTACAAACAGATCGAAATGTATTCCATATATCAGTATTCCACGACAAGGGCACACAAAATTAGAATAAACTGGGAACATGTTGAGGTAGGCCCATACATTGAAAACATATTTTGAAATTTTAATATGTTGTACATGGGCATTAACCACTCAACATGCCAAAATTTCAAGGTAGGTATTCAGAATACTTAAGAAAATTCTGAAGCGCCATCTGGTGGACATTTTCACGACATAAATGGTCAAAAATAATAAGCTTTAATACTTTTTGCCATGCTTAGAATCCAAAAGAGTCTTGCATTTAAATTTAACATTATGTCATAAAGATAATTTGGACTAATTGATTTTACTTCCGGACATGCGGTATTTTTCTACTGCGCCGCCTATCAAGAAAGAACATTAAAATTTCGGAAAACTAAAAGTAACACCCTTTCGTTATTTTGATGTTTTAAAAAAAACGATCACTGATTTTAACATGTGTTGCGCATGAATATATAAGTTTAGAAAAAATAGTGGGTAGTCAAGCTACTTTTTTCATAACATTGCATTAAAATCAAAACCAAGATTAGAAACCTTATTCCTTACATAAGAACTCACCATTAATGTCCTAGGATACAATTTTAAACTCAATGTTTTTTCGTTTGGTGTTAACAAATAAGCAATAACAGAGATAATGAGCTATTTGGCTTTGCAAAACAAAACGAATTTGAAATACCATATTATCTGTACCCCTAGCAACCCTTACCAATACCAACGAATTAAATTGGAAAGAGGAGTCGTATACATTGATGAAGGATTCTTGATTCTAGGCAGCTGAAATGAAAAGCAAATACAAGAGCATAGTCAAAATTTGACACTGAGAAAAATTATTATGAAGTATGTTTATTGAACAACCGTGCGTTTGCGTCGTACTATTTTTATTTGAATAACCCTTCTCCCAAAAAAGTCACATAAAGCAGCGATATAAAACACAGTACCTCAAATTTTAAACGACGTTCTCAAATCTTTCAAATATTTAGATTTGCGCCCTCAAAAGTGTAGATCTTCCTTATTTCCGTTAAATTATACATTTTGTTCTTTAAAAATAATACACAAAATTGGTGTTGTGATTTATAAGCTTTTGTGAATGCAGATAATTATTCTAAATGATACGCATTAGAGCGTCCCGCTATAATTCGATAGGAGTTTGTCCTTACGCACAAAACGACGACGTCACCATGGTATGGATATACCTTAAAAGATTGTGGGATTTATAAGTTGTTATAATAATAGATGTGTGTATAAATTGTTTTTGTTAATGCCTTTTAATTCTGTTCTGTAACATATACATGGAAATAAAAATATTTAGAGCACTGTATAAGGGTTTTTACACTCGCTAATGTGGTTTTATTTTGTCAATCTCTGAATACGGTGTTTTTATACTCACTGAATAAGGTGTTTGATTTTGATACTCGCTAAATAATGTTTTTTAGTTTTGATACTAACTGAACAAGGTGTCTTATTATAAAACGGAATACAAAAGTAAGTCATCCGGTTTCATTGAAATAACGATATTCTTTATACAATCTGAAATCATTTTAATTATCTTTATTAATTAAACACTAGATATTTAACATTTTTATTACATTTATTCTGATGATCACATTACTAGTAAGTGAAACTCAAGTCAAGCATTAGCTAGAACAAAATGATGCCTTAGTAATTTAACTATAAGAATATGTAGTGTAATTAATGTGCGATTACTTTTCGAATTTGTTCAGTGGAATATGTCATTCAATTATTTATCTTACAAAAACTTGTCTGTAGTTTACGTTACATAATAAACATCATCAGAAACATCAATAGTGATGTACCGTAATTCGTCAGTCAGTTATTTAGTTATTAAAGGTGTACCCAGTAATTCAAACAAATGCGCGTCTAGTTGTTTGCAGAACAATTACACTAGGATTAAGATTTATTATTTATTTGAAATGTTTTGCAACTTTTACCTAATTGAGATTTAATGTTAAATCTGTCCTTTCTCTGAATTATAATTAGACTCTAATGGTTGTGAAAAAGTGTCATTGAGAAATTAGGATATACGTTAGACAAAAGCATTGTATTCAAGACATCAGTATTCAGTTACATGTACACGTTACCGCTTAATATTGACAGTTCTTTTTAAAATATATGTGATTTTGGCACTTTCAAAGCGGGTGTTATATAAACAAAATGTTAAACTACAACCACAATTTCCTTATTTCCGGTACTCATATTGCTTGTTTTATATAAGTATTCGAATGAAATGATCGTTAGAATTACACTTATGTGAACCTTTGACACCAAAATGACTTAACATCGTAACATCTGGATTGGAATCCACTCTAAAACCACTATATGTATCCCAAGCAAAAATTTCAGAATGAATTGTCAGTAATTGACCATTGACAAAAAAATCATCAAATGTAAATTTAAGCATAAAAATAGAGTTAGCAGCCAGACTATTACAAATTATTGTTTTGCAATGACTGTTTTAAAGATACAGTGCCAAAATGAGAAAATGCATTCGTCACTCGGTTTAGTATTGAAATATTAATACATTGAGAATTTAACATTACATCACATACTTTTAATTATGTGTTTCCTCATACGGTGTGGCTGAATGATTTAGGGGTAAAAAACAATTATATCTTCTCAATGAATTTATTTGAAATTTGTCATACATCATTATATTACATAGTTATATATATACATGTATATAGTTACCCACTATAGGTATAGTTCATATGGTGTAATATTGTTGTGAAAATAATCCTGGAGTCGTTTGTATACATCCAACACTCAGATTTAACCTATCATTGACGTCATTGTCCTAACATCTTGACAGAATAGATAGACTAGACACATTTTCAGAAAAGACGTCGTTTTAAAGAGGAAGAGGCATTTTTAGTAAAAGCAAACCTTGTATCTTTCTAACCTAATTTGGGTGTGCTGAGTCCGAAAATGGTGGATACCAAGCTGAAAAATTGCTCTAAGTAGGTCAAAATTTAAATACAAAATGGCCGCCAAGATCAAAATGCATTTTTGCATGGAAGTTGATATAGAAGTTGTTTTGGTAGCAACAAACAACTATTAATCAAAGATTTAATATTCCAAGGCTTACTTGGATGCTAATGGACAGAAAATTTAAACGAAATGCCTATGGGCCTTATTGCTCACTTGAAAACATTTAAAAGATACAGAAATTTTAGGGGCAACAACACCTTCGTTGATTATCATACACAAAATTTGCTACAAAGTTAGATCTTGGTATGTTGATTATTTTTGCAACTTGGTGTTGTTATCTATTTATAATACTTTTAAAAAATAGGGTCAAAACACAAATTCGAAAAAAATATACTCCAAGGGTAACAACTCCTCTATGGATGATCGTATTCTTACAAACATTGCTTAGTTTGTCATGTTCATTTTTTTTCAATGTATTGCTTTTATATAACACTAATAGTTTCCTAGTAAATAGCAACAAAACCTGCACAATTTGCAAAAAAATTAATTATTTTTCAGGGGCAATAACTCTGAAAAAAGGGGTTTGATATTTATGAAATCAAAAGACCTGGTATGTCGGTTATCTTTCGTCTCAGGTAGCCTAGCGGCAAAGGTCATTATGAAAAAATGTATATGTATATGACTCATGAACAAAGTTCACATGTTTAATTTAAGCCAATTTTAAAAGTTTTCGCTTTTGTTTTTGGATTGTTACTTTAACATAGGACTGTATGTTTCTGTTTAATTCAATGAATTAAATATGACACATAACATGCTGAAACACTGATTTATGTAGTCTAGAGTGTGAATGAAATAGCTTACAAAATTGAAACCTGTGTTCTCACCAAATGCTTAAGATTTTTCTTTTTTGCAGTGGAAGAGCAAAGTAAATGTAACTACACTAGCCTTCCAAACCTATTTAGAGGTGCTAAGTCATTACCGAGCAACTCTAAGCTGACTTTTTGCTAAAAAGGTGAACTTGCACTACAAAATGTTGATGTGAAGTTTGATATTCAACCATAGCAAAAGTAATACTACATTTGGTTTTATTAAAACTGGTAAGAAGTACGAGGGTTGAATGATATACTGTAAGTCTTCTGTTAAAGGAGATTAGCGCCCATGTCCCTTTTCAACCCTTCTATCCGCCGACTAAATACGTGTATCTGAAGACCAGTGTAATTTTGTAAGTTAATATCAACAAGGTATTACTCTAAAATAAATAGGACTAGTGACTTGGCAAATGTAAAAAATGGTGAAAGAGCAGGATCCAATATTTGCACAAAAACAGTCAGGCACCTAAGGCTATCCATACTGATATGATAGCAACACTAGGGAAATATGCCCCGTCATGGACAAGAGTAAAAAGGTGGGCGGCGGATTACGAACAGGACAAGCAGAACGTTAATGACGACCCCAGTCATGGAAAGTATGTCATTCTTGCAACCCTAGAAATGGTCAATAGACCATTCATGGTAGCCGAAATCACCATTAGCTGCTCCTTTTTGAGAAATCCTCTTTTTCAAAAAGAAAAAAAAATTTGCAAATCTGTAAAAACAAAAAATACCCTAAACATTTTCACAAATTTTAAAGGTTTGGCCACTATCATTTTAAAATTGTGGAAATGTATATAAAAACCATAGTATTGTTATGACTGACAGGTGAGTTACAGAAAATATAAGGGCAGTGAGTTGGTATTTCACAGAGAAGAGTACATTCCATTCTGACATCCTACAACAAGAAAGCCTGTTGGGCTCCTGGCAATTAATCAAAAGCACACAAGATGCACTTTGTCGCGTGTTAATCTAAAGATTTTAGTGGTAGATCCTTCTAGCTCTCATAAGAGCTTTGTTTCTAAGGAGGCAAAGGAGGTCATTTATTTTATCCCAGAGTCCAAACCACAGTCTATACAATAAAAACACCCTGGTTCACTTCCGCCAAAGAAGACAGAGAAAGACTGTTCCATCATATGGAAAGGTTATGACCACGGTTAACTTAGATACTGATGGTATTCTGATGGTACATGTAGATTATTTCCAAAAGGGACAAAAAATAAATGGCACATAATTTGTATTACTTTTGAGGCTGTTTCTAAAAAAATGTTCAAATCAAGTGTTGTGGAAAACTCAGTAAAGGTGTCTTGGTCCACTGACAAAATTCTACCATTGCCTTGACTGCAATTAATGATTGTGGTTTTAAATTTTAAATTGAGTGGCCAACTTTTTGCTTAAGCTTGCACATCAGTCTTGCCATTTATATTACCCAGTTTTATAGTTAGATAATGGTGTTATATATTCATTGGTGGACTTTCTGAATTTTCAAGAAAATGAATTATTTAAAAGTTGCATTGAGCTCCTTACACATCGCTGGCAAAACTGTGGAGAGACCTATACTATGTTGTAAAATAATGCAATATTACCGTCAAAATTCAAACTACTACATATGAGGTTCACAACATATTAATCGGATATATGTTTTTAAGTAATGGTTGTGACTCTACCTATTAAAGCAATATCATTCTTAAAAGTTTGATGCATGATGACACGCATAGTAATTTGGTATTTTGACATTGGCAACCATGGGTTCTACATACAATTTTGCAAGAACATGTGGCAAACTCTGTATAAAAGAGTGTTCTGGAATAGGCTCTTTTTTGTATTTCAAACACAGGTTTCGATTTTGACTGTTAATTCCACACCATGATCTGAATGAAGCAGTATTTTAGTATGGTTTTGGTTATGAACTCATTTTATTAGCCATGTAGATTTATCAGTGTACTATGCAAAAGGCACACATAATGAGCAAACACTTTATTTTTAGAAATTGTTTTAAGTTTGGTTCAAACATTTATAATTTAGTTAAGCCTTTATCATTTTAATTTAACAACCTCAAGTCTGCAAGTTATGCTGAACAAAGTACCATATTTTGCTAAAACATACAACTTAAATAACACTGAGAAATTATATGCCAATAAATTGAAACAGTCGCCATTTTATTATTGAATTATGGGTTCAAAAGCTCAAAATTTTACTTGGCATCCGTCATTTTTGAAATTCAGCAAACTTGAAGTATGTCAAATTAAGCATGTTGTCAACTTTTACTAAAATTTGAAACCCCAAGTAACATTTTTTATGCACTGGTGCACTATAAATTTAAGTCGCCATTTTGTTTTTGGAATAATGGGTTCAAAAACTCAATATTAAGCTGGTATCTGCCATTCGTGAATTTGGGATCCTCAAATTATGTTAAATAAATCATGTTACCAACTTACTAAAATTTGAAACCCCTAGTAACATTTTTGCATTGGTACACCATTTATTTTAGCCGCCATTTTGTTTTTGGAATTATGGGTTCAAAAAATCAAAATTGAGCTTGGTATCTACCATTTTTAAATTCAGCACCCTCGAATTATGTTAATTAAATCATGTTACCAACTTTTACTAAAATTTGTCAACCCAAGTAACATTTTTTGCATTGGTACACCATTAATTTTAGCCGCCATTTTGTTTTTGGAATTACGGGTTTAAAACTCAAAATTGAGCTTGGTATCCGCCAGTTTTGAATTCTACACCCTCGAATTATGTTAGAAAAGCATGTTACCAACTTTTACTAAAAAATGCCGCTTCAAGTCACATTTTCTGAATTTGTTCCTAGCCTAAGACACTTATCAATGAAATTTAAAACATCAGATTTTGCATATAAATTACGGTTTTAGAATTTACTCTCATATTAATTATTTACCAAATAAAAATTTAACTTACAAAAATAATTCCATAAAACCACATTTAAAATAAACGGACAACATTTCTACACTTAAAATTGTTTAAACGTACTTGGAAACGTTAAATTCATATCATTTAAACAGACGATTATGAGTATATGTATCTATCGCTTAAATAAACATGTTTTATATTAGTTGTTTTATTATAATTATGGTTACAGAATAAGTAAATGGTGATGTTGTATTTGCCGTTTAGAACTCATAGTCAACCTAATACATAGAGCACTTTCAGTACTTTGATTAATTCTGTAAACTTTTATATGTGCCATAATGCGTTTGAAAAGGTACACCTGGTGCATAATTATGCAGTTTCTTCTTACATCGACACTATAATTTTTATTTTATGGTTAAAATAAATAAACATTGTATTTAGTTTTTCAACTTGTTACATTTTGTAACAAATGTTGGAAATATGATTTCCAACATTCCATGTATTTAAAAACAGAAAACTAGTTATCATAGTAATTCCGAGCTCTTGTTAGTCCCGTTCTTCGCCTCTAGGGTTCTTGAAAACCAAATGTTGCAATTGGATATATCTAAGCGTGATTAAAAGCCCTAGATGGGAAAGTAATTTTTCTCTGTGTACGCTACTTCAAACGTAGCAGGTCCTTACGAAATCACATATCAAAAGGGGGGTATGGTCCTTCTGAGCTCTCGTAAGACCCGTTCTACCCCTCTAGGGTTCTTGAAATTTTCACCAAATGTTGCAATTGGATAGATCTACCCGTGGTTAAAAGCCCTAGATGGGGAAACGCATTTTCTCTGTGTACGCTACTTCAAACGTAGCAGGTCCTTACGAAATCACATATCAAAAGGGGGGTATGGTCCTTCTGAGCTCTCGTAAGACCCGTTCTACCCCTCTAGGGTTCTTGAAATTTTCACCAAATGTTGCAATTGGATAGATCTACCCGTGGTTAAAAGCCCTAGATGGGGAAACGCATTTTCTCTGTGTACGCTACTTCAAACGTAGCAGGTCCTTACGAAATCACATATCAAAAGGGGGGTATGGTCCTTCTGAGCTCTCGTAAGACCCGTTCTACCCCTCTAGGGTTCTTGAAATTTTCACCAAATGTTGCAATTGGATAGATCTACCCGTGGTTAAAAGGCCTAGATGGGGAAACGCATTTTCTCTGTGTACGCTACTTCAAACGTAGCAGGTCCTTACGAAATCACATATCAAAAGGGGGGTATGGTCCTTCTGAGCTCTCGTAAGACCCGTTCTACCCCTCTAGGGTTCTTGAAATTTTCACCAAATGTTGCAATTGGATAGATCTACCCGTGGTTAAAAGCCCTAGATGGGGAAACGCATTTTCTCTGTGTACGCTACTTCAAACGTAGCAGGTCCTTACGAAATCACATATCAAAAGGGGGGTATGGTCCTTCTGAGCTCTCGTAAGACCCGTTCTACCCCTCTAGGGTTCTTGAAATTTTCACCAAATGTTGCAATTGGATAGATCTACCCGTGGTTAAAAGGCCTAGATGGGGAAACGCATTTTCTCTGTGTACGCTACTTCAAACGTAGCAGGTCCTTACGAAATCACATATCAAAAGGGGGGTATGGTCCTTCTGAGCTCTCGTAAGACCCGTTCTACCCCTCTAGGGTTCTTGAAATTTTCACCAAATGTTGCAATTGGATAGATCTACCCGTGGTTAAAAGGCCTAGATGGGGAAACGCATTTTCTCTGTGTACGCTACTTCAAACGTAGCAGGTCCTTACGAAATCACATATCAAAAGGGGGGTATGGTCCTTCTGAGCTCTCGTAAGACCCGTTCTACCCCTCTAGGGTTCTTGAAATTTTCACCAAATGTTGCAATTGGATAGATCTACCCGTGGTTAAAAGGCCTAGATGGGGAAACGCATTTTCTCTGTGTACGCTACTTCAAACGTAGCAGGTCCTTACGAAATCACATATCAAAAGGGGGGTATGGTCCTTCTGAGCTCTCGTAAGACCCGTTCTACCCCTCTAGGGTTCTTGAAATTTTCACCAAATGTTGCAATTGGATAGATCTACCCGTGGTTAAAAGCCCTAGATGGGGAAATGCATTTTCTCTGTGTACGCTACTTCAAACGTAGCAGGTCCTTACGAAATCACATATCAAAAGGGGGGTATGGTCCTTCTGAGCTCTCGTAAGACCCGTTCTACCCCTCTAGGGTTCTTGAAATTTTCACCAAATGTTGCAATTGAATAGATCTACCCGTGGTTAAAAGCACTAGATGGGGAAACGCATTTTCTCTGTGTACGCTACTTCAAACGTAGGAGGTCCTTACGAAATCACATATCAAAAGTGGGGTATGGTCCTTCTGAGCTCTCGTAAGACCCGTTCTACCCCTCTAGGGTTCTTGAAATTTTCACCAAATGTTGCAATTGGATAGATCTACCCGTGGTTAAAAGGCCTAGATGGGGAAACGCATTTTCTCTGTGTACGCTACTTCAAACGTAGCAGGTCCTTACGAAATCACATATCAAAAGGGGGGTATGGTCCTTCTGAGCTCTCGTAAGACCCGTTCTACCCCTCTAGGGTTCTTGAAATTTTCACCAAATGTTGCAATTGGATAGATCTACCCGTGGTTAAAAGCCCTAGATGGGGAAACTCATTTTACGCCCTATGCGTAATTTAGTAATCACACTTAGAATCACGGTTCCTGTGGTCTTAATATACAGGTGGTCTTTATAAAAAGTTGTGTGCAATAGCAGGTCGCCCTAAATATCAAATATTTATAAATGGAATGATGTTAGGATTAATCGTATTTAAATAAAATCGAATTGCCCGCTTGATGATATCTAAAAAAATTGCGGGCTAGAATTGCGGGCTAGCTTCACACCAGTTAATAAATTTAGTTTCATTAAGCAAAGGTACAGGCCTGTCGAAAATTTTATACTAAGCTAATGAATAAGTTCCAATTCATCAGCTCATCTCGGCCCCTCATTAGCTACAGTACAGACATGTCAAAAGTTTAACACTTTGCTATCGAAAAGCAGATATAATAAATTTAGTTTCATTAAGCTACAGTACAGGCCTGTCGAAAGTTTTACACTTAGCCAACGAATTAGAACCAATTCAGCAACTCGTGATCGAACATTTAACACTTAGCTAACGAATTAGTTCCAATTCAGCTTTTCATCTACACTACAGGCCTGTCGAAAGTTTAACTCTTTACTTAAGAATTAGTTTTGAATCAGCAGCTTATCTGGGCCCTTCGTTAGTTATATTACAGACGTGCCGAAAGTTTAACACTAAGCTTTCGAAAAGGACTCAAAGCTCCACACTCGAATGACAGAGATATGCATCCGTTTCTCGCCCTCTTTGGTATGAATTTTAGCTTCAGTTGCCGTTTCAACACTTTTTTGTTAGTTTAATATAATGATAAACTTTCGACATGTCTGCACTGTAAAACTAAACAAACTTTCTGGAAGGTGCTGTCAATCTCTCGGCAACTTCTCTCTCACTTAGTATCCACATCTCGACCTATCGGCAACAGAACCTGGACTCTTTTCCATTAACACAGTTTTAAACTTTCGATAGGTCTGTACTGTATATCTCGACAACTTTTCATCAGGTGTTGTCAATCTCTCGGCATCTTCTCGGTAGCTAGATATCCAAATTTCGACAGCTGAGATTCTACTCCGTTCTGTTAGCTCAGTATATAACTTTCGACAGGTCTGTACTGTATATCTCGGCAGCTTTTCGACAGGTGCTGCCTCCTTTCTCGCTAAGTATCCATATTTTGACCTCTCGACAGCCTGGGTTCTTTTTCATTAACTCAATGTTAAACTTTCGACAGGTCTGTACTGTTAGTGGAATACACGTAAAATTTACACAGGGGACACCTATCTCGACCCATCTTTATTATGTTTAACGGATAGAATTTATATAATTCCTGGTCTAGACTAGCTCTTGTATAATTTATTAAATCTCCTATAATACATTGTTAAATCTCTGTTTGCTTATCCAATAATTGATAAGTGTTATAATATTGTATACATTAAACTCGGAATTTGTATAGAATTTTTCGAATTCATCAATATTAGCATCTGAAACTCGATTTTTTAACTTAGATAACAGGTATGGGCGGTCGATAAATAAATTTACTCAGTTTCGCGTTTTCTACAATGAAAACCAAACACAAACATAGCGGCACAAATCACAATCCTTAAAAAAACCAAGCTAAAGTACAATTAATCAATATTTAAAATATGAAAAATAATACTTGTAGAACATTAAAAATTTCTTATGAATCTCAATAAGGCCGGGCAATATAGCATAATCACAAAGGTACGGTGGCTGAATGAGGCCATGCAAAAAAATGCCCACGTGCGCACGCGGTAATTTTTTTTCTGCATGACCTCATCCAGCTACCGTACCTTTGTGATTATGCAATGTTCCAACATGTATTGCAGTTGCTTAAGCTACAAATAAAAGAGAATTGAGTAATTGTGGTTTACATCCAAGTTAAGATCCCTTTACTGTTATCGAAACTATCAATTCTGTGGGATGGCAGAGGAAACCGGGGTACCCGAAAAAAAACACACAGACCTTCGATAAGTGAACTGAAAACTTTCTCACACTAGGATCTATTCCAATGGGTTCGCACCTGGTGCTGTGATCTTAGTAAGACCGGACTTTATGTAGCTCGCTGCTCTCGTGGGGGTATACATTGTTGTCACATGTATTCCTGTTGTTTTTAACAAGACAGGATTAACTCTGATTTTGAAGATTAAGACCGGATTATCTTCACTATTATATTGTTTTATGAGTGTAATGTGTTGTAGATTTTTGTCAATACACCTTGTGTTATTTTAGATTAAGTATATGTTTACATACACTCATACAACGGTTATTACTTTACAAGTGTTTGGTTAAATTTAACCCATAATGGGAAAGTACTGCAAGTGTTTGTTTTACAGATCTAAGAGTTACTCAAAGTATTTTTATAAGAAAGTGTATAAAGCCTAAAGTACTGTATTAACTAGTACGAGATATACTGATATGATACTATTTATTTACTAGTTTATTTTATTTTATTTTATTTTAGGAAAATTTGGCCGCACATGTTTGGTCAAACCCAAGATTTCCCGGAAGATCTGATTTCGGTGCTGCCAAAACAGGAAGTTCAATAAAATCCGAAATGGAAGTGGATTCCGATCTGCAGTGTCCGATTTGCTTGGAGTTATATTCTTATCCTATTATATTACCATGCTCTCATGTTTTATGTCGAGCACCTTGTGCGGAACAGTTGTTTGACTTTAACTTCATTCGATGTCCTGTTTGCCGTGATAATTGTTACGTCAGTGGAGGTATAGGCAGTCTACCAAGAGTTATTGCCCTCGAAAATATAATACATAGATTTAAACAGAAACAAATATTCCAAAAAGAAAATGAAAACGTTACACCTAACCAGTGTGTAAAAAAATCGGAAAATTGTGATATGCAACAATCCGAGGCAAATGAAAGGAAGCATAATCGAAAACAAAAATCACCGAAAACTGGACATTCTACCGAACCTAAGACCAATACATCGCCACAAAACACACCTGCTCACCAGGTGGTTACGTCACAGCGGAACGATACTGGTAAATTAGGGAACAGTTTGTGTT
Source organism: Anadara kagoshimensis (assembly GCA_021292105.1). Taxonomy (NCBI): domain Eukaryota; kingdom Metazoa; phylum Mollusca; class Bivalvia; order Arcoida; family Arcidae; genus Anadara; species Anadara kagoshimensis. The sequence continues at coordinate 20,571,814 of CM037870.1, read as the reverse complement.
CTCAACATTCTAATAATGTGTTATCTCTCTTTTGTAACGATTGTTCATCATTATGCTGCTCCTCTTGCGAGGGAATAGGAGGACCTCATCGTGATCATACAACTATTTCCATGGAAACTGCATACATGAACATAAAGGTAATGTGTTAATGCATTTCAAAGTGCACGTTTTACATAGTGTGCTTTTTTTATGAACATAGAAAGCAGATTGCCAACAAGTTCAATATTAATTGCCTTAAATATGTATCGGTATTTACCACTGGTTGCTAATGTTATTTGCTTGGATCATGATTTTTCTAAAAGAATCTCGGTCCGTTTGTGGAAGGTCGCAGTTCAAACCCCGGCCTGTTCTGATCGGACTTGACAATAAGCACTGTTTGTTCTTTCTTTAAGCACTACTAAGCCTTGAGAAACGAGAACACAGATTCTCTGAGAGAGAATTTTATAGCAAAAAATGATGTCTCGTATTATGGTGTCACAGTAAGCATGTTGGAAAAATTAAATAACCTTCAGTGCGATGAGCTCTGCTACATCACCTTCAATTTGTGACGTCCCGAAATAAGTGAAATATTTTTGACTGGGACGTAAAACTCTATTTAACCGATTCCGGAGAACCCGGCCTCACTTCCCTGGTGAAAGTTCACGTGTCTAACCTGACTTGTCAGTTCCAAAGTTTTTTTTACTTTGCTTCTGAAATGTGACTCGAACATGGATTAGTATATGTTTGTTTTTGATTAGTTTTAGCGACAGTCCTTCATTACCAGCATTTTATGTCGTAACCCTTTCTCTTCTCATCATGTTTCTGTAATCATTTTATTTGTATATTTAATTTGGGACTTTGGCGTATTTCAGGCAACCGTTGATGTCAATATACAAAAGCTGAAAAATAGTCAATCATCACTTGTGAATTCTTTAAAACTACAAAGGGATAATCTTAAAGATATACAGGTATGTCAACAGACGCATAATGAAACACTTGTTACATTGGTATATGTTTGAGAATTCAATACGAATGTAGACTCCAAGTTTACAACCAAGATTGTCAAAATTAATTCTGGTAAATTTTGGCATCATTTTTGGTACTACATAAAACGTATTGACAAAGTTGGAATATGTGTCATAGCTTAAATAAATTTACAAAATGACTCATTAAAATCCGTGATCTTTTAATACCAACATATTCAGATATTTCGAATTTGTCAAGATAGCCAGATATCAAGTTAAGGAAAAACTAAGGTATACTCCCTCATGCAAAGCATTTCTTTAGCTAAACTTGGTTAAATTTTATTTTGGTCCTTTGGGTATCTTTTCAACATCTTGAATAAAATGGTTTCACAATTTTGGTCCAAGCACCACTTATACGGAATTGTATTCCGAAACGGCCGTCTAGTGCTTGTAAATTAACACTGGTATAATATGTTATTTAGTTAAGGAATGATAATGACACGGAAGTCTGTTCTGTTGAATGTAATTCCAGCAGACTTATCATGCCTCATAGTAATATATTTTAGCATTTATGGGCGTATGGTAGTAAAATAATTGGTATGATTGAGGGACCCCCAACAGTATCATAACCACACCACTGGACATTTACTCCACTGTCCATCCAAATATTTTATAATCAGTGGTCCCAACATGTGTCTGGATGTTTTTATTCTGTCTTTTGGGGCTATTTAATCATTGACTTATATTATGCCGTGTTCTTGATTGTGTTAGGTTTTGCCAAGTACACGTTTTTTAGCTGTAAATTTTCTTCTCCGATTTAAGACATATATTCAACTTAACCTTTTCATTTATAGCAAGAAATAAATAGACGAAGAAATGAAGTCAATACACAGTGTGATGCATTGCTGGCAGAAATAGAAAACAAAAGGAGCTTTTTCTTAGCAGATCTTGATTACGAAGAACGCATAATTCAAACGGATATTGAAGATCTAATCAAAGCCATGGAAACCATTCAAGGTTCGACAGACGCTTTACAAACATACTCTAACGAGGTTGTAAAGCATGATAAAATCAAATTTCTACAGGTAAACATCAATTAATGTTATGTCTGAAACAGTTCTTTATTCACATTGTTCGTTGAAAAATGTTTAATAAAATTGCAACTGATGCAGTTTGTTCAAACACGGATTTTAAATCATTGACATAAATTAATTATCCGTCTGGTTACATAATCTCTACAAAGAATAAGGGCTTTGTTACCCTGGTAGCTACACGTTAGAAAAGCGTGAAATATTTGCGTGAAGGCGCACCAAAACACCCCCCCCCCCAAAAAAAAAAGATAAGTTTTCTATTACAGAATGGTTTTAATATTATTGAGCATTATTCATGAACATTGAATTTAGATAGCATTTAATGTATTTTGATTCGCATGGGATTATTGCTATTTATTTAGATCCGTTTTCTAAATTAAGATTTTCTATTCATCTTCTTTTCTATGTTCTTTTTTTACTTTGGGTATTGAAAACAGCATGTTTTACAACTATAGATTTATATATTTCATTTTAAGACGTGAAATAATCTGATTCACTGCGATTTTGTAATTACGTCTTGTCAGTAGGTTATTATACTTAATACCGGTTACACTGCTGTAATAAGAACGTCTAGTCACTTCTGGTGAACAGCTCTTTATGTTGTATTGAAGACTTTATCAGGATAGTCTAGACGAACATCTCCAATTTAACTGCAGATGATAAGATTTTGGTGTGCATCTTTTTTCTGCTATCTGCCTCATTCCCTTCATCCCTCAAGAAGATAAGATCACAAAAAGCTCCCTCCCCAATTTTGCCTGTCCATATGCTGGGTCTGTCCCAGGTGTTACCCATCCCTGCAAAAATGGCCCGTCTCCAGGCGGTACGAGTTTTGCCAGGTTATGTGGTGCCCAATGCAAAGTTATTTTTGCCGTTCGATTTCTTGGCCTTCTCAGCAAATGACCTTGTCATCCAAAGCTTCGTAGGCCTTGCAAAATCATATAAAATTACACAATAGGCGTATCTAAGTATATTTATATATTCACGTATTTTAATGATTATTTATTTTGTGTTGTTTTTAGGAAGCAAATTCACTCAATGAGAAGTAAGTTTATCTTTACATTACAAAATATTATCAAAATCAAACACAAACACACCAGGTCATGTTCAAATCACAATTCCAAACTTCCAAACGCAAACTTAAAATCTTTAAAAATTAAAAACAAGCATAATACCCATAGTTCAAATTGCAATCCCAAAAACAAAATAAACCTTTGGAAACTGGCAAATCAAGTTCCATTGACATCCACGAAGGATAGGAGATCGGGTGTTCCGAAAGAGTAAGCGCATATAGTCTAGTTAGTTACGCCGCCAGGTGTGAAATCAAAGTTGAGAATGAAAGGAACAAGGGGACGTTAAATATATCCAGGATACAATCAAGCATTATTGAAACGACGGCCTTGAATTATTTTAGGACATTGATAATCATCTAACATACAATTTACACAGTTGTTGCTTTGTAGGAATTCCAATATTACTATTGCTATTACCTGTTTTTGAATGTATGTTATGATTAAATTCAAAACCCGTAATCGAAAAGTGATTCAAAATTAGAAAACAAAATCAGTATTCAATTACAATATGTGAATAAAATTTATAATTTTATTTTAATGCATTTACTATTTAAGTTTCAAATTTAACTTCCTTTTCTGATTGAATTAATATATGGTGAGTGACACAGGAAAAAAACTAAACATATATTGAATAATTTCAGATTAAATAAAGCGTTACTGGAGTGTGATAGTGTACATTTCCAACCAAGTGATGATGATTCAATACGAAATAAAGTCGTGGATTTTAGAAGAGAAAAGTCGGTTTTAAGAGATCTTCATTATTTATCAGGTATGTAATATGGACAGGAATTTTCGACTTACTTATTTGTTATTTCTATTATGCTTTTGAAACATTCGAAAAACCAAACTGGACGTACCGTACGGTTGGGCTCACCCACCAATTGCCGTATGTGTTTGTAATAAAACCAGTCTTAAAAATATTAAATGAGGTTGGATTTTTTTTTGAAACTCGAAACTGTATCGGTAGGAAATCCCTATAAAACCGATTGAAGGCAAAATTCGCTAATGCTGTTTAATTATTAAAATCTAAAAGTCCTCTTTTAAATCCAATGTAGTACTTTGGTTTCAACTTTGGTACATGAATTGAAACTAATCGAATGTCAAATCATATGAATTACTACTGAATGGTGAAGATTCTATATATATGGATTTCTATTCTACCAATCATCATAATATATATATAATTCATTTCTTTGACAAATGACTAATTTTTATATGCCATGTATGTTCATGTTTTCTATTTTAGCACCGTCTACACCAGTAGTTGATGTAACAAGGTGTTCTAGGAGTGAAAACACTGTTGTATTGGTCGTATCTCCTCCTAACAGTATCCATGACGTCATCGACCAGTATGAAATCCATTTCTGCTCTGAAGAACAAAAAAGTCTAGAAATTGAGGTATTTGTGTTTACTTTTTATATGAAAAAATCAATGTTTTAAAGTGGTTCATAAACCAGAGCTCAAAAATGCCGTTTCGGAATGGAATACAGTTCGTCATCATAAATGCATTTTGCATTATCGTTATCCACTGAATAACAACAAAAACGTTGCTTTTTAATTTAGCTTATCAAAGTTTTGTTGGTTGATTTGAATCGTGTTGACGACCAAGTCGAGATTATTTCAATTTTTGGCCATGTCTGAAATGTGGAAGAAACTAAATGTCAGTAGAAAACCATGGACCTTTCGGCAAGTAAACTAACTAACTTTCTCACATTTAAATATGTCGTGTGATCTTGTTGATTATTTTATAGCAGTAACGAAAACAGAAAATGGAGAAAAAATATACAAATGCCTGAACGATATCAATTTTTTTTAATCCGACTTTTTAATAACAATAAGTTCTGGTACATGTCTTTGGCGGTTTATTCCTAATAAATAAAAAAAATGAACGTTCTTTTTTGGTCTTATTTGAATAATTTACTATTACTGTATAATTCATAAATTTATATTTGTTTCATTTTAAGGAAACCCTCCTTGTGAAAAATACTCCTGATGATAGATTGATAGCTAGAGGTGTTCCGAATAACGCTGGGGGTATGGTTGTCATAGTGATAGAAAATCTCTGTAAAGCTACAACCTATTACTTTTGTGTTAGTGCAAGTAATGGTGCTGGAAAAAGTGCTAATTCAGAAGTAGTACAATGTACAACTTTGTTACCTGGAGAAAGTGTCATACCAGGTCAGTATATCAACGGGTATGAACTGTGTTAGAGAGCATGTGAAGAGTTATCTCTCTTTATACACTTACATGTCAAATCAAAATCCCAAAACCCAAAGTTAATCAACTTCCAAAAGGGAAGTGAAATCGGATGCTTCAGCTTCAGAAGAGTAAACATGATAAGCTAGTTTCCGAAACGACAATTGTTTACCAATTTTACATCTTATAGGTGTTCTTGTCTAACAGTGATGGCAGCTATAATCACACAATAATTTGGTACCTGTTCATTGGTGTCTTTTATTTCATCAAACAACACAATGCCTTCAAACCGATCATGCTTTCCCTCGCTTACCATTACCATCTCGGCAGTTTTCGGGGTATTTTGGTAGACTGGTGTCTGAGAAAATGTCATTAAGTGTGGCAGGTGTAGCTAGCTAAACAGGAGGTGCTTACCCTTCCGAAGCACCCGGCCTTACTTCCTTGGTGCAAGCTCACATGTCTAACCTAACTTGTCAGTTCCAAAGTTTTTACTTTGCTTCTTGATTGTGGTTCGGACATGGATTAGACCATGGCATTTTGTTATTGGAAATATATATATGATATTAATAATTCGATATTATATATTATACAATTATGGACTTTTAAGTGGTTGTATATGGTGTGATATTTACCGGAAAAATAAATATTGATCGAGGCGAAGCCGAGGTCAATATTTATTTTTCCGGTGAATATCACACCATATACAACCACTAAAAAGTCTATAACTGTTTTATTATATAATTAGCCACTGTGACACTGCGGTTGACAATGTTTTCTCAAACCTGTGACCAGACTAACTATTTTACCGATGTTAGATTTCCCTGCCCACCCTGGTTGATCACACTGAAATTATTCCGCATTAGTTAGATCAATCTGACTGTTTAAGTCTGATTCTATGAAAAAGTAAATGGCATTCCGGATGAGACACAATCAATTACACACTACATTGTAAATTGATAATGCCATAACGTCAGCGTTCTATGAAAAAATAACAAGACACAATCACTTGCACACTTAATTGATGACGTTCTAATCATTTTACGGAGAACGTCAACAAAAAACGATGACGTACATCGAATTTGATATTCACCGGGAAATCCGTGGTATATGATATGCGATCCAATAGTCACGTGTTACCGTTTTAGCCAATCATAAAGATGGAATTTATTAATTATATAATAATAATTTCTTTGAGATGCAAATTCGGGTGAGGGCGTCTATGCAAACAACGAACTATATCATATTGTTAGTCTCAATTAGAAATACCTTTTTGCCAATTAATATTATATTGGTGTTTGTATTTATGACTTATTGGCAGAGAAAGTGATTATACACATTCATTGGAATTGTTTAAAATATGTACTATTATGCTGGATGCCGATTTAAAATTTATTATTTTTTCAGCTCCAACCATAGTTGAAAGTCTTTGTCGACAATTCACATCATCAATACAGATTTACAGTGCCAGTCCACAAGATGTCGCTGTTGAACAAAACATATCCCACTTCCTGATGTATCGACCTGTAGGACAGAGTAGGGCGTGGCGTACCTTGTCAATATATGGACGTCAGGACCACAGAGTGTTTGGATTAGATTCCAATATGGAATACGAATTTGTAGTTTTAGCTTGTAATCCACGTGGGGAGTGCCACCTGTCTAACAAAGTGGCTCTCCACGGAACCATCGGCAGATTAATAACAAAGTTTTATTAAGCAATTGACCTTATATTTGCGTTAAAGCTCAAATTAGATACATTTAAATATGCCATTATTTATTAGCGAGACTGCCATTTTGTTTGCTTTTAGAGATGAAACGTATATTATTTATTTTGTTGTATACTTTTTCCTTTAAGGAATTGGTAGCATAGTGACAATTGCTCATGGTAACGGCTTTAGGTCTGACTGTTCAGTCTTATAAGACAAAAGAAACTGCCTTAATATACGACTTTTACGTTTATTTCTTATTTATTTATTTACTGATTTATTTATTTATAAGTAAAGTTAAAAATATTTTTAGTTATCAGAATCTAGTCAGTTCAGAACAGCGAATAGTTCATTTATAGATTGTGATAGAGACGTTTTTAATTTATTAAGCGCGTTAGGTTTTACTTTCACATGCTGTGATTAACTTATTTATAAGGCTGTGATAAGCTGTATTTATGTTAATTTGCATGTTTAAGCTTTTACATTTGCTATAATTTGTAAGTTTACTGCAGATTTGTTTGGGTTGATATAAGATTGGTGGAAAAATGAAATGATTGTGTGTTTAGAAATATTTGCTGTGAGCATGTTTTTAAAGATACACAAAAGCAGTGGCCATACACAATGTACCGAAATAAAAAAATTAATAGTGTTGTTTGTTTTTGTTATATATGAGATTGGTATAACAAAAAAAAAAAAATTAACAAAACAAACAAACAAACAAAAATTGAGTTTCACAATTTTGCTCTAAAAACACTACTGATGAAGAATTGTATTCCGAAATGGCCGTCTAGCGCTGTAAACTTAAACTGGTATAATACATGTATGTAGTTTTAACCAGTCGGTTGAGTCGGTATTTCTGCTGGTGGATGTTTTCTCAAGGATATAAAAAATTCATTGTATTATTGTCACAAATGTACTATTGTCTAAATATGCTGCTAGTTAAATAAAAAACAAACACTAATCCATGTCCGAATCACAATCCAGAAGCAAAGTAAACACTTTGGAACTGACAAGTTAGGTTAGACACGTGAACTTCCACCAGGGAAGTGAGACCAGGTGCTAAAATTAGAAAATCCTCAAAAACTAAGGTATAGGTGGAGAGTAAGTATGAGCACACTGATCCATTACATTCTTGTTAATTTTACAAATCCTCCTTGTTTGGATCGTCCAATATAGACTGCTACATGGTTTCCCACGTTTAACCTAGTAGACATATAACACCAATCGCAGTTTTGGAACTTTACCATAGCCCAATGCTTTAGAGATGTCTAAACTAATTGTCCTTATCATCAATTGACTTTAACACTTCAACATACGTCGATTCGTATTTTATATGCAAAAGTATCATCAAAACAAACGTACTAATCCATGTCCGGAGCACAATCCAGAAGCAAAGTATAAAACTTTGGAACTGACAAGTTAGGTTAGGCACGTTAACTTCATCAAGGAAGTGAGGCCGGGTGTTCCAGAAGGCAAAGCATCTAGCTATACCCGCCACGTGTGTAATCAAAATTTTGTGAAAGGAACATGGAACTATGGGACGTCAAATATATCCAGGTTTTAGCAGTCAACAAAATAAACTAATTTGAATGAAATGAGTATTTGCGTATAACATAATGTAATAAGAAGTATAGTTTTTAATCGTTCTATGATAGTTTCTTGATTATATGATTGTCGGAGTTGTATGCAACTATTAACTTATATTCTATTCCGATAAGTGAGGCTAGCTAGACAGGAAGTGCTCACCCTTCCGGAGCACACGGCATCACTTTCCTGGTGGAAGTTCAAACTCCAAAAGTGTTAAACAAAATTTGTCAATTTTGAATTTTTTATTTGCTTTTGAGATTTTGATTTAAACATGGATCGATACGTTTGTAGTTAATGTTTGCTAAATACTTTTCATTGAAAATAAGATTAAGATTACTACATGTATCCTATTAAATAAACTTTTACTACACAAATGGACAATTACTACAGTGTCTATCCAAAATACTTTTTCCAATTAAATTCTTGCAAGCAAGTCTGGTTACACCTAATTGCTTAGTGAATAATACACCTTTGTATTGAGAATTCCAAATGTTTACTTGATGAACTCTGTCAATTAAACCAGTAATGATATACCTATGATTATCATCTACTTTTCCGAGCTTCCGGTGAAAACAGGAGGGAAGACTGTAGCTAAATCATTGATATATAGATGACATTTTATCTTTTAATAATCATAAATTTTTATATAATGTAAATGCAATCTACCCTAAAGAGGTTGAAATAAAAGACACGACTGTTTCCTCAAGTTCTGCCTCATATTGAGACTACTACATCAAATATTACACCAACAAAAGGTTATATTTGAAGCTGTATGACAAATTGATGACTTCATCGTCAACTTGCCGTTTCTATGCAGCAATATAGCTGCTTCTCCTGTTAATGGTGTATTTGTTTTTGATTATTACTACTGGGTCGGTGTTTCTGCTGGTGAAAATTTTCCCGAGGATACCATGAGCCCAGTCGCATCTCTGGATTGTGATTCCGACATGGATCTGCTGGTCGATTATTACTACTGGGTTGGTGTCTCTGCTGGTGGAAATTTTCCCGAGGATACCATTAGCCCAGTCGCATCTCTGGATTGTGATTCCGACATGGATTAGTATGTTTGTTTTTGATTACACAACTATGGTAGAGCTTGTTCCCACTACTTGAACTTTAGAGTACCAAGCAAGCTGCACATTAAAATTGTTCACTCAATGGTATAGGAAGCCTATGCTTATAAAAAACTTTTATGGTCGTCATCACAATATTATTGACAAGTATGATACCCCTGTATCCAAAATTACTATTGATATATTTGCCTTTCCGTAGTTCCATCTTTGTTTCATTCTAAATATTTTGATTACACAAGTTGCAGTTGTAGCTATCTAAACAGCAGCGCCCTGCCTTACTTCCCCGATGGAAGTTCACGTGTTTAACTTAATTTGTCTGTTGTTTCATGTTTTTAATTTGTTTTAGGATTGTATTTTGATCTGTTGTTTCCAATGTTAATTGTACTGTCTTTTGCGATTTGGACATGGATTAGTATGTTTGGCTTTGATTGGTATTTCCATTGTTGATTGTACTCTCTACTGCTTTTAAGCATGTCTCCCGACATAGACTATCCTCATGAGGTTTATACATACAGGAAAAAGTAAGTCACTATAAGTGAACCATTTTAAGTTGACAGAATCCGATATGTCCGAAAAAGATCGTGGGGTATTGGATTGTGCATATTGAATATCTTGGATATTGGTGGGAAATTTGTGGAGGTGCTTACCCTTCCGGAGCACCCGGCCTCACTTCCTTGGTGGAATTTCACGTGTCTAACCTAACTTGTCAGTTCCAAAGTTTTTACTTTGCTTCTGGGTTGTGATTTGGTCATGGATTTGAATGTTTGTTTTGTTTTTATGATTATTCATTTAAATAAATTAGAAAACAAATGATATCAGTTTAATTATATTATTTTGGTTTTTAGGTTTTTAGAAAAAATACTGTAAAACTTTAAAGATAAAGCACAGATCCAGGAAGTTATGTAAGACAAATTTCAATTGTTTTATCGATGTAAGAGCAATTAAAATATCCTAGATTGAATAAACCAGCGACTGAAGACAATTTTACCCTAAAAAAGTGATCATACTTTGAGCATACCCTGCTTTATTTTTTTCTGCTTTACCATTTGAGTAATCTTATATCAACAAAGGATTCCAGGGGTCATGTAAATATAAAATTATATGCTCTTTTGATTTTATGATTATTGATTTATCTACTTTAGTATTCGTTACATTATTATAAAGATATATTAAATCTATAATTATTATTTTGGACAAAATTTGCAATATGCTTCAATCAAAACAATATATAATAAGAAATCTTGGTGCTTTTAATTATTCCAAATTCCGCAGGGACCTTTATCTTTTGAACGTTATGCTGGAATTAACCAACTATATTTCTTTAAACATGACATTTTAGCATAAAAGTTATTGAACTTTGCTTTGTAAATTAAATAACTAAAATAAGTCCCACGACACCCAAGTTAATAAATGAACCGAACAGCAAGCCACTTATTATAAAAATTAGGATTTTTGTCACAGGGGACATAGCTTAATTTTAGATTCTGGATTTTTTGCTACACTTTCTATAAAAGTGATTGTTGGGTCAGAGAACAATCTCATTGTAGTATCCATATTGTCGTTGAGGTAGGCGGATTGGTTTTTTGAATTGTAAAATAAATTTTTAAAAATGAGATTTTGTCTGTTTTGTAAGGGGTTGGTATGTTTGTTTTTTGCTTTGATTTCTCTACATTTTACTTTTTCTTCTTCTCATTTTTGTGACAAAAGTTTTTTTTTTTCAATTGTTGATAATCTTAGACGAGTTTAAATGTTGAACTTATGGGACTTCTTTCCATTGAAATAAGTGTATCTTGATTTTAATTACGGCATAATTGTTTCGAAATAATCTTTTTTTCAATATAACTGTATTCTGCGCAAAATAATTTATTCGTCATCACAAAGAGTTATTTACTCTTCATCTGAAATTGGTAGAAAAAGGTCAGGGTTGCTGGTTTTATTTCCGACAATAAACTCAATAATTACAATGCTAGAAAACATTGTGCTCAGAAAATAACTTTCACATTAAAAGGAGCAAGAAATTTACTACAAAAAAATTGGATCAAAACCATCGCGAATGGTAACTTTGATAGGAATCAGAATCTTCAAGACGCTGATGTGAACAAACTCATGAATATAAGTTTGCGCAATTATCATCCACCAGAATATACGTCACTGAAATCGACAGTTATCAAAATGAATGAAGTTGTTTAGATAAAATTCAGGCACATGACAAACTCAGATTAATAACAATTAACTTGGTGAAATAAAAATAATTCAGTTTATTTTTACATCCTGATTACAGTTCCTCAAGTTAACAATCAACATGAAATCTTCCAATGTCTATTAAAATGCGTTTTATTGAATTTGAGTATGATTTGACTAATTATGAACAGAAACACGTAAGAAATTATATTTTTCCAATGGTTGATTTACAGAGTTTTTTTCAATAATCAGATGGTAAATAAACATTTTAGACAACTATACAATATTAATTCTAGTTGAAAAACATTGCTCTTTTCGGACGTCCTTGCATAAAGCAATGTCCTTTCTGTTAGGTCTTCAATCATTTTTTGGCGACTAACCAAGGTCCAGCTGGACAAACTTTCCATAAGCACAATGCTACGCCACCTGAAATAAAGTAAAAACATATTAAATAAAATCCAATAAATATACTTTTTGCTATCTCTTTAGAAGAGAGGACAGCACATGTTTTGAATGAGCACTATGATTTAAAACAGATACCCTGTTTGGTAAAGCATCAAACGCAAGAACAGTAAGCATAGCCTTATCAGGCTATGTCCCGTGTTCCTTTCACTTGCAATTTTGATTACACACGAAACGGGTGCAGCTAGTTAACTGGAGGGGCTTATCCTACCAGAGCATTCAGTCGGCCTCACTTCCCTGGTGGAAGTTTACCAGCTTAACCTAATTTTTCCGTTTCAAAGTTTTTACCGATACTTGTTTTGGGATTGTGTTTTGGACATGGATTTGTATGTTTATTTTTGACATACCGTTCCATGTCCAAATAAATGTCAAAACTGAGAAATTACATGTAATGTAAATACGTAGACTACTCGCACCAAGGAATTGATGCTCTAAAACAGCGAGCACCTGCTATTATTGACGGATCGCTGGCCACGCCCACAATGTTCCGACAAATGCGGCATGCTTTTTTACACACAAAAAGAATAAAAACTCGGCATGAATTGTGCCGTTTCATGACATCACAGACACTAGTACGTCATTTGTTGCTTTAGTACTGCGATAGCGGCCAGTGTCGGAACACAATGAGCATGACCGGCGATAAGTCAATTAACATGGAACTATGGGACGTCAAATGTATCTAGGATACATATAAACACTGAGGCATGACATTTATCAACATATAACAGGTAAAAATACAAATTTGTTATTCACATTGTCAAACATTGCATTAATGATTGTAGTTTTTGTGATTTATGAAGTAAAAACGGACAATAAATTGGAAGGGATTTGTTTATATGACATACCGAAAACCTTAATATAAATCAGCAAGTATCTGAAAGACTAATACTAAGACGCGTTCACGCATAAGAGCTAATTGCAATACCTTACCAGTATACGCAATTAAGTGACCAGTTGTTTTTGTTTATGAATTCGATGATCACAAAATGGAATGAAGAATATATTGATTACATTGTTGTTGCTTAATACAAAACACATGTTTATACTTAACTATTTAACTTTAAAAAAACTAACAGAAAAGAGAGTTGGTGGTAATTGAAAACATTTTTCATGAGGTACGCATTGCTCGTATTTAATGCGTATAAAATGTGGATTTAAGGGATTTAACACTTAATATGTAACATTCCATCACAGTGTATGCCATAAGAAAACCGATTGGTATCTATAAAAAATTAAAATAACTTTTACAAGTTTATCGACCTTGTATTCCTTCCATGACGGATATTAACGTGCTTAACTTAACTTGCCAGATTTCAAAGTTTTTACTTTGTCTTTAGGATTGTGATATGAATGTGGACCCGGATGTTTGTGCTTGATTTAATCAAGTGAAACCTTTTTATCCCGGCTTAAAAAGGTTTAATAATATAATAATTACGTAGGATGTCTACTACTGTCTCGCCCCCGCAACTGGAAATTCGTGTCTGAAGATTTATTTTTGTTTCATACGATTTTATTACAGACGTTCTGTATTTTTGTGATTGGGTTATTTATATATGAATAGACTCGCGACAAATTACATAAAATCTCAAAGAAAAATAAAAAAGTTCCATGGTTTTATCTTACCAATTGATCTACATTTGAAATTTGAAGCAGACAATAGCTGGCCAAATTATTGATAATTATTGATAATTATTTCTATGAAGATTTCTGCAATTTCTATAGTTTTAGTTCTAGCACTATTTCAGGGTTCCAACTAAGACCTTTGTTTTACATCTAATGGCCTATAAATATTATATTTCAGACTTATTTAAGAAACGGTCCTTAAAGTAGCTTCTTTAAAGCGTAATAAATCTATGACGTATATCTATGAATATAATTTAACATTTATTTTTATCTTAAAATACATCAACAGACAATATATTATGCGTTTTTTATAATTGTTGTTATTTTTATTCTTTAAATTTTGAAACTGTATAGTAATCCAGTAGACGGTTTGGTTTACATTCAAGGTCACAGTAGCTTTAATTTCACAAACAAAAATATCTAGATGACTTAAACATGAACTATAACATAACTTCATGAGGTTTCAGCAACAAATTACTAAAATTCTTAGGTGACAATTGATGTTCATTATGCCTCTTAGTTTAAATTCACAAGATATTTTTTGTTCTAAGCATGGGAACACTTTTTTACAGTAAACAAGAAATATATCTTTTTTTACTCAAAAGATGAGAACACTTCTTGTTTGTTTTTGTTTAGTTGGTTGATAAGCTTCTGTTTAAGAATTACAATAACTTGGACACAGATTGGTATGTATGTTTTTTGTTTTTGATTGTAAATAAATGTTGTACTTATTTACATCCGAGATCGACCAAGAAATAAAAAAAATCAATTTTCATCCCTTTGCAATGTGTATTGTTGTAAAATATATGGAATGGGTCTTTGTTGTGGTATATTGTATGAAGTTATTCAGATATGTTTCCCAACATGTATATTATTTTATTTTGTCGCTTAACTATATTGTTTAACTTAAACTGATAGAGGACGCCTGGTCACTTTCTATAGAAAGTACATTGACGTCTTAAAGATTTTATTGTGACCGAGTAAACGGACATCTCCAATTAAATCGGAGATGGTGAGTCATTTATCCAGTTTAAAAAGCATTTGTTTGGATAATAAGCATGAGTAATGGAATAACAATATTCAACTGTTTTGCTTAAATTTATCAATCAATGCAAAAGTGTAATCATCAAAAAAGAAACATATCGGTTTATGTTATTGGTTTGGCCGTACTTTTGTCATATTCTATTTTTTCGAAATAAAATTTGCCAGTTTTCAAAGTTTTTTTGATTGTGATATGAAAATGAACCGGTATGTTTGTGTTTGATTTCTAAATAATTATATAAAATATTATATAGTATATTAATCATAAACGATCAAATATTTGCAATATGACACAAATCTCTTTAATCATATGCATATTTACAAAATGTTTGACAATTATATATTTTTTATATTGAAATTGTAGTTAAAGATTTTATATCAAAACAGAGCTATATTAAACACTCCCGTATAATTACTTGGCTAATTTGGGAATAAGAAGTACTCTGATGGAGGTCGATTGATAAATCGTCCGTTCATACAACTCTTAAAGTTGATTTATATCTTCGTACATAATGAGAAAACATCTAAACTGAAGGTGACTGTACATCACAAATCATCACTAGTTAATAATGTACACAGATTGCGATAGTTCGTGATAGGAGAATAAAGGAAATATCAGTTGAAAACATGTATCAGAATCCTATCAAATGATTAAAATCACGATGTTAAACCTGACACTGCTTAATACATTATTTGTTAATCTAGTTTTGCAAAGTATTTCCTTTGCTAAATTTGTTAAAATATTTTTTTATCCTTTGGTTATTTTTTCAATATCTTGATATCAATTTTGTTTTCATAATTTGGTCCAAGCACTACTGATGAGGAATTGTATTCCGAAACGGCCGTCTAGTGCTGTAAAATCAAAACTAGTATAATATGTAAATTGTTAACAAGTTATAATTAATGTATCATATGTGAATAAAAAGACCGGTATAAGTTTTTATGCCGCATGCACCAAATGTTTTTATTTATGACCCCATAGATAGAAAAAAATTTACAATGATTCCTTATAGTTAAATTTGCAGCTTTTAACGGATGTTTCGTAATAAAATTCCTTATCAGTTGTGCTCGGATCAAAATTTTTGAATTCAAAATATTTTTAAGAAGTTTAAATTTGAAAACAGAAGTACAAAAATGTAACGTATAAACACAACTTAATGCAATACTTTAAATGATAAGGCATAGTTCATTTTATATCATTTTAATCAGATAATCGCTGGTCTTTAAAATCTCAAAATAATTACAAATTTCAGTTTAATTTTATTATTAAATTTCGGATCAAGTTTTTTTTAAAGAATTCAATTAAAGTTTAATTTTAAGTGGAAATCTTGATACAAAGAATTCACGTCTGATGCAACAAGCCGGGCAAGATAAATACAAAGTTAAACGCATAAACTTCCACCAGGGGAGTGAGACCGGATCCTCCGGAAGGCCAAGGACTTTCAGATTGATCAGTCATTTGTGGATAGTTACATTGCAGCCCATTAACTTCAGAAATAACTGATCAGTTTAAGCTGCTTTTATGAATAAAAAGTGTATGTTCGAGAGTATATGACCATGTATTTAAGGTATAAATTACAATTTTGAATTTTGGAAATTTCAAAATAAGTTAGTTCTTTTAAAACGATAATCTTAAAAAAGGAGGTTAAGACTTTTTTGTTGTATCAGGAATTGAGTTTATAATATAAATTCTTTTGTTACATTAGTTCCATTCCATGAAAACATATCGCTCGCTTTTTATATACCACGTGAAGGTGAATTAAAATACATATATTTTAGCCAGTTTTGAAACTAAATAATAATTGTGTTTTGTTTTGACTGAAAATGCACACGGACGCTGTCGAACAGAATCTGTATTTGTATATACTGCTGTACTGTACAGAAGGAAACATTTGCGTCAGTTAATTTTTGCGATAATCGCCATTTCAAGATATTAACGTTATTTTGTTTCACCGCCGTCGGTTGATGTTTTGTCTAAATGCAATCGAAATATATTAAAATAAAACATTTGCGCAAGCTATATTTTCACGTTTTGTAAATTTAAAATTCATGCAAAGAAAAAGTAACACAAAATTTTCGATTTACACTATGTTTGCTGACCTGAACACTTTTGTGTTTTGTTAAGACAAGAGTACTAAACAAAATTGAGAAATTTGCTCTTTTAACTAAACAAAAGATTTGATACGTAATATAATACAAACCACACACATATAAAACCACCGAATTTGGACAATCGCTGAATACAAGTAAAATACACGTGTATAAAAAGCGAGACATAATTGCTTTAAGAGCCTATTTTTATATAATTTTTATGCTTTGTGTTGGATCAACTCATTCATAGGCGTGTAACAAAAGATTATCTGTAAAAGTCGTTAACATTTGGAAGCTGTTGAGTTTATAGACCTAAGAGAACAGACAATGTATCCATTACAGGTCTTGAAGCGGAGGCTTAATTGTTGTGATTTATGGCTTTTGTGGTTTTTAATTCATCATTATATTGTTGAAAGACAACTTTGTACGATGTTCTCATTAACTTTGTCCGTCACTTATTGATTTACTTGTGGGTTACTAGAATTAGCACAACATAATTTTCTTTAGAAGAGCTCTGGGAATTTTGAAATTGAATTTAAGATTCTAGATTCAACATACATTACAAGGTTAAATTGAAAAAAGGTCATGTATTCAAATTTATTTCTAATGGAACAAGTCCTAAAGTTGTGTTAATAATTATATTTGTCTTGTAATCATTAATGCTTTGTTTAAATTCATAAAATTGAATTTCAATAATTAATTTATCAAATCCATTTATTTTGATTATCCTGCCCTTTAAAAAGTGTATTTTAAAATTCTGACTTTCCTTTCCAAAAAGAGTTTGTTGAATGTTTAAAATGACTGAGGTTTTAAAATAGCTAAACAGGAAGTTCTTACCCTTCCGGTTCACACGGCCTCACTCTTCCAATCTTCTGGTGGCAGTTATCGTGTTCGATTTAATTTGCCAGTTTCAAAGTTTTTACTTTGCTTTGGGATTGTGATTTCTACATGTTTTGACGTATTTGTGTTTTTTTTTTTTTTTTTGATTCCCAACAGTAGACAGAAACAACCATACCAATAATAACAATAACAACAAATTATAATAATAATTATAATAAAGAGAGTTTTAATAATAGCATCACTGTCCATATTTGATACTAGTTTGGATCAAACACTACCGGCGTGGGTGAATCAATTTCATGTCGAGATGTCATCTTAATTTCAAAGGTTATGATTATTTGTTGTGATATCTCGTACATTAATTTGAACTTATTGATACAAGGAATTAGAACATTAAATAGGAGGAAGAAAGAAAACCTTTTTCTCTTGTATTCGCTGATTCATAATGCAAAACCATCTTGGTCGTTAATGAATTGTATACTATCATTGTCGCAAAACATAACTTCTACCATATCAAATAACATCTTTTTAGAAGAAATTAGTATGAATAATATTACAAACGATACACACAAAGGAAGAAGTATTTATGTTTTTGAATTAATGTAAATAGTTGGTGCTTGATCTTTAGAAAAGAATAATATCATGACCTTTTTCATTGACATTTTAGTTTTAAACTGAACATTGACCTTTTGCAACTCATAAAAATGGATTTAACAATCAAAATAACATGATATGAGGCATTTGGCTAAAAATTACCTTACACAATTCTTGGGTTTTTGTACATTACATAAACACAATTCTCTTTTATGCTGTTGGAGTAAAGATCATTTTACAAAAACACAAAAGACGTAACTCTGAAAAACAACTTTTACAACGCCGTAAAAGCTGCATTATAAACATTTATACGGGCTTTTATATGTTAGATTCTATATGTATAACATTAAATATAAATTATCAAACATAAAGGTTTTATTAACAAAAAAGCGACTAAGAAAAGATCCATGGAATAATAGTAAGAACGCTTTTGAATACAAATAAAATTATTGAAATATCTTCCCACTGTACCCCATAGGTGGTACCACACTCAATTTGATCCTTGCTAAATAGATTGTAAATACAATAGCTATGGTAATATGAAATTAAATGGCCAAGTTAACGGTGTTATAATTCGTAAATTAACATCCAGTCACAGTGTTAAGTTAGCTTCAAAGAATAAGTTAACATACATTAACAAATAAAGAATAGATTAAAAAAGAAAATTATATGAATCTTCGGTAAAGTCAAGATTAAAAAACAATTTAAGTCACCAACCCAGTACTTACGCATTATAATTAACCAATAAACAAATGATTAATTTTAAATGAAATTAATTTCATTGGACTATAAATCAATTGTTTCATCCTGTTTGTTTTTATGATTGTTTTTATTTTTCCGAAACATGTTTGGTTAAGAAACAAAATAAATGAAAAGGTGAAAACAAATTTAGAAAATTAAAAGTCAATTTTGTAATTATGGATAAAACCAAAAACTGAAATCTTCACTTTAATGGCAAAGTTAAATTGAATCATGCGGAACGTTGTTTATAAAAGTAATTATAAAAATGTCTTAACTATACCTTTTCATAGCCACTTCTTGAAAGTGCCCACAATCACTGATTTTTACATGCAAGAACGTCATGAAAAGAAATCTTAAACTTGTATGTTAATATCCCAAATTAATAATAATAATAATAATAATATGTAAAAGAGGATTCTGCAAAATGATAATTAAAATAATTATTATTATTTTTATTTTCTTACCTGTTTGTGAAAAACATTTATTGTATTTACGGTGATCATTATGTACATTGCTGATTAAAAGTGTTTATGGTTGATTGCATTTTGATTCTTGAGTTTTTACAATTTGTTTAATATGTAGATAGTACTTAAATGACGTAATATAGAGATTTTCTCACGAGAACAACATATCATCATGCTTTTTCTAAAAAATGAGCTTTAGGAATAGCGTGCACTTGCTTTCGCATTTTGTTCTAAGTAGTCAAATTCTGCCTCAAAATCCGATTGATTCTCGCATGATTCGTGATAAATGACGTTATTTTACGTTATCCATACTATATACGTATAACAAAAATAAAATAGACCCAAGTGGATTGAAATGAAAACGATTTTTTGTAAAGACCCAAGTGGAATGAACAGAGAACGGGTTTTAAATAGACCCAAGTGGAATGAACGGCGAGCGGTTTTTGTGCTTATATCTACAATTTCAGACTTCCTTTAAAGTGAAGCATCAATGTATAACTTTGCTCCATTTTTTCATCATTGACAATACCAGTAGGGATACTGATAGCGCCATTTATAGTTAAACATCAATTGCAATGTAGAGGATGAATCACAGATTATATCAATGACGTCATATCCGATCGACTTTGATAAAAATCAAATTAAATAAAGACTTACCCCTTCCTGTCCTTGTTTGTTTTTGAAGTGCATTAGCTCCCCGTTTTTGTGAAATGAGTCTTCTAAAGCCTGTTCTGTTTAAATCTCCAATGTCATAATTATCTTTTGCATTTTCTGTTTCTTGTGCCCAATTCCGTAATAACTGTCGTCTAAGCTCTTGTTCCATTAAATTCTGTAAAAAAATTAAAAAGATTTCGAGGTATTATGAAATTCGTTTGAAATGTTCAAACATCCATCACATGAATGCGCGTATTAAATAAACCCAAACTTGAAATTGGTGTGACGCTTTGATCGCAATAATAAATTCAAATAGAATAACATTTTTTCAATGAAATTTTGTCTATAAAATCATTTAAGACTACAAAAAAGCGCAATTCACAAAAAAACAGAAAAAACCTAACAAAGCCTTAAAATTCAGCACAAATATGTCGGTTCGTGTCCAAACCACAAAGTATTAAAGTTTAAAAAAACAAACATACTTATCCATGTTCGAATCACAATCCAGGAGCAAAGTAAAAACTTTATAATTGACTAGTTAGGTTAGATACGTGAACTTCCACCAGAGAAGTGAGGCCGAGTGCTCCGGAAGGGTAAGCACAAAATTATTTAGACAAAAAGAAATTTGTGCAAATTCTTCCCTTCTTAAGAAAAAATATTTTCAACATATATTTAAAACAAGTTCTAAAAATGCTCAGTCGGGTCTTCTTTTTAACAACATCAAAGGGCAAGAAAGTGTCACCCTTGACGTTAAATTAAAAGGAAATACAGTCGTTAATATGCGCTTGAAAAGACTGTAATAAACAATAAATATTCCAAAAGAAAATTAGATCTTGTAATAAGAAAATTTAAAGTTAAGCGATATCATAAATCAACTTCAAGATCAGAACGACTAGCATAACAAATCAGAAAAGCTGAATGAGAAATTATTGTGTATGTCGCATTAAACACGAAAAGCTCTGAAGACTCTTGAAAGAAAACAATGTACATTTTATAATTGAATTAAATGTTTTAACAAAACAAATCTTCAATGGAAACACTATCACGGATCCGAAAGAAATCAAAAACACCTTATGTGGATTCGGATTTAAACCCAAAACACAGCATTTTAATTGAAGCTTTTTTTTGTTATCTCCGATCGGACATGTCGAAAAATAATTTATCGGATGGATCGGTATGTTTGTTTTTGATCAAAAACATACTGTGTTTAAAAAGAATAGTAGAACATACAATAGATAAGTGTGATAATTTGTGATAAGATCATTTTAGATTTTAATAGTTTTGGTCGTAGACAGATGTTGTGAGAGTGCATGATTTCAATGAAATTAATCATTTATTTTAAAAAAAACCCACCATTTTCTAATTAAATCAATTTAATTATTACCTTTAACCTCGTTATGTCAATCTTATGACAGAATGCACAGTTATGACACAATCAAAAACAAACATTCCAATCTTTGTTCAAAATCGCATTCCCAATTAAAAACTTTGGAAAATGCAAAGTAAAAACTTTGAAACCGTTAAATTAAGTAAAACACCTGATCTTTTACAAGGAAAGTGGGACCGGGTGCTCTGGAAGGGTTAGCACCTCTTGTTTACCTAGTCACATAATGGGATAATAAAATACTTAAGAACTTGAGGTTTATATTTTGGAAAGATTTTGGCCATAACATCATTTACTTAGTATCCTTGTACGGTTTTGTTTTATTGGCAACCAGATATGTTTCATGGTTATGTTTTTATGTTTAGCGTTTAATGGTGAATTTCAGGTTACAGTGTTAGTAAATTAAATAAACTGCCAAGGCAACAGTCAACAGATGATATATAATAGTTACGTAACTGTTAACAAATTGAATGAACTCTAAAGGCAACAGACGACAGGTGATAAATAACTCCATTAGCAAACTGAATGAATTTAAAAAACAATTGACCAGACTGCAAAAAACTGTTTTATATTGCTTTATCACAATTTTACTTAAACCAAATGAACAAGAATTTGATTGTACGGTGGTTTAACACGAACATTTAGAAAACACTTAACTACAGGACTGGTCATCCGCAGCACCGTATGTTTCGTCAAAAGTTTCGCTCCCGAAAAGAAAAACAGCAAAAGCGAGTAAACATCAAATCAAATACAAAAATAGCAATCCATGTCCAAATAACAATCCAAAAAGCAATATTCTAATAACGTTGATAACTAACTGGCAAATTAAGTTAAAACACGTGAACTTTCATTTGGGAAGTGAGGCCGGATGCTCCGAGAGAGTTAGCAAAATGAAAAAGTTTGACTGCAAATGCTACTTTTTATGTCTCAGCGGCGTGTTATTTAAAAATAAATAATAATAATTTTTCAGGTTTATTTGTTTGCAAAACAAGCCTTGACGTGATTGCATCTGTTTTAACCATACAATTTGTTGAAACTCTATCAAGTGGTTTTTAAAACTAGTAATGTCGGTTAGTAGGTTGATGGGTTGTTTTACGTTACATCAGTTATTATGCTATTGGCGATCGGAGTTATTTTTACTAACTTCCTCCCAGGATTAATCTAAACACAAGTTACTGTAGTGTGGGAGTTAGGGCATGTATTTCAGATTATTATACACTATAAGCGGTCTTTAGAACTTACAATGTCGAAATTAAATCCCACAGATTGCCCAGTCCGTTATATAGGAACCAAGCAAACCGGAAATAGTCTACAAGATGGACGGAACAATAATTTTCTACTTGCGGTGGACCGGAGTAAGTCGCTATGGGTTTTCAGGGCTGAACTGGAGATAGTACACTATTTGGTTTACAAAATTTGCTATGGTTTTGGTTAATCAGACTGGAGATGGTAAGCTATTTGTAGTTGTGGTTCTATGTCATTAAGAGCTTTCTTTCTAAAATTGATTTTTTTAGTGAAAGTATGAATGAAAAAGGTTAAATGGTAGTTATATCAAAATATTTAGATATTTCTTATTTCTTTTTTATAACTTTGTTCCAAAAACTACTGATGAAAGATATTCCGAAACGGCCGTCTAGTGCTGTTAAATTAAAACTAGTATAATATGTAACTATATTACTGCTATGAAATTAAAAGAGGTTTAAAAGTGCTATTATATACAATAGATGTTGACAACTATAGATTAGTAATTTAAGGTTTCCTCAAAGAGTTCAGGTACCAACTGATCACCGACTCGGAAGACATATTTAAACCTTCAAAAGAGAACATTGTTGATGACTTTTTTCTGAGGAAATGATATCAATAACAAGGTTAATGCCATTTCTAAGATCAGTTAATATAACAACTTTTTAGGAAGCGTGATATTTATTTCCATTTAGATACATGTACCTTTAACATTAGAGATTAATAACAACTTCCCCCGCTCGTCACAGCACAATCGTGACAGATTGTATATTATGCAAGTGTAACGATCAGTAAAAAAATGGAATTAATAAAAAATATCAAAAAACGAATTAATACAAATCTAAATTTATAAATATAAATCAAGTACGTGTATTATTAAAATGAATTCAGTTGTGTCAATGATAACAATATGTTCAAGAAAAGCCAAAAAAAAATTTAAAAAGTGAATAAAAATCTTTAAAACCATATAGATGTATTTGCATTATTTGTAATCAATGCAGTTGTGTCAGAGGATAGTTTGTTCAAGAAAAACATTAATTAAGAAAGAAGTGAATTTCACAACAGTTGTCTATTATTTATTTTAATTGGAAACCATAGTTAAATCAGTATAAACAATGTATTAATAAAATGGTACTTTTGGGATGCATTCAAATTTTATTCTTGTATCCAAAATTGCTCTAGATATATTTGACAGAGCAAGATTCCATGTTCCTTTTCTTTCCAATTTTCATTGCACACGTGACAAGCGTAGCTAGATAGAATTGGTGCCTATTCTTCCGGAGCATTTGGTATCACTCTTCTTTTTTAAAAGTCGCGTGTTTTTCCTACAGTTTTTACCATTGATCTTGGGATTGTGATTTCAGTCTACTATTTGTTAAAATGGATGGCCATCATCACGAAATTGATGATAAGTTTGATGTCTCTGTGTCCAGGATTGCCCTGGATATATTTGACGTCTCATAGTTCCATGTTTCTTTCACACAATTTTGATTACTCACGTGGCGGGTGTAGCTAGCTAAACAGGAGGTGCTTACCCTTCCGGAACACCCGGCCTTACTTCCCTGGTGGAAGTTCACGTGTCTAACCTAACTTATCAGTGCCAAAGTTTTTACTTTGCTTCTGGATTGTGATTCGGACATAGATTGGTATGTTTGTTTTTGATTAGATGAACATATCAAATCAATCTATTCTTCTTATTTTAATTTACCAGATCATTAACCAAAATTAAAGTGACATAACGCCAAAATTGACCATATATTAAAACAAATGTTGGAATAGTTTCCCCTGTGCTACGATGCGATGTTTTCCAAAATCTTGGCAACATGTCCACAAATAGAACCAAATTGTGCGTTTGAAAAACCATTGACTTGGCATCAACCAACGCAATTAAGAACACGATACAATAAAACAAACAAGACACTTCAAAGAAAGATAAAACACATATTTGGACCACTGATGATAAAATCCTCGACTTTGGAAGGAACATTTGGACCAGGCTTTTTACATTAACTTTTTAATAAAGAATACAATCTAAAACGTATTTTAAAATGAAATTATAACAAACCGCTGACTGTAAGATATTTTAGTATTGACAGGAATTAATTGTTTTTCTCTAAATTTTCCATAAATAAGCTTGAAATAAAATGGTAAAATTCCTGGGTATGATGATCAGTCATTATATCGTGTTATCGTCTTTTTTTTAATTCATTCATTCTATTTATTCATGAGAAGATGGATAATAAATCTTTTTTTAAATATTGTGAAATCTTTGGTAAAGCGAGATTTGATTGTACTTAGACTAAAGTAGTATAAGAACATTGACATCATCTAAATTAATTTTCTTCAATTAAAGGATCTAGTGAAAAACTTCGATAATAAATAGGTTTATTTTTATTTTCGGCTGCATTTAATGCAAATCTGGCTTTTCAACTATATAATCATCTAAAACTATTTTTATAGAAATATACTTCTCCTTGGCTTTCACTTTGAAGTTAGTAAGTGATAATTCAACAAAAAATGTTATAAAAATCCCTTGTGTCTGATAGCATTATAGCAATGCGTTAACTTCAAGCCAGTAACATTTAACCAATGCAATATCCAAACCTTAATTAATCTGCGGTAATTCTAGTATCAATTCTGAAAAAAATTGATATTTTCATTCAGAAAATATAACGGTATTTTTTGGAAATCAAGTCCAGGTGAATATGTAAAATCCAAACTTTTTGACTAAAATTACCTACA
The DNA here is from genome assembly GCA_021292105.1 of Anadara kagoshimensis. Lineage (NCBI taxonomy): Eukaryota > Metazoa > Mollusca > Bivalvia > Arcoida > Arcidae > Anadara > Anadara kagoshimensis. Next base: position 20,546,091 of record CM037870.1, on the reverse strand, counting down.
TAAAAATGAAATAGCATAATGTGTAAATAATTTATGAAATGAATATAAAAATACTTCGGATTTTTAAAAATGGAAATTCAAATGAAAATAAAATCTACTTACCTGTGCTGTGTCCAAATCTGTAAGATCCGCTGTGTCAGATAAATACTGAGGCATCGGTGGTGCAGCTCCACAAAATTGTCCACTAAATAACATTAACGCCAGGACTGCAGAGAAAATAAGCCTTACTATTTTACTCATATTGTGATGTGTAACAGTCCGTTATCTTTACCTGTTTGTTACGCCTTACAATAGAAGACTAGAATGTTTTAGCAATGTCCTCTTTGTGTGTTGTTCAATTTGAAGTGATATCTACATACAAAGGAAAGAACATTTATATTTCTTCTCAAACTACCTATGCCCACGTATCCTAGGAAGCGACAACTTATTAACTTTTATTAGATCCTCATTAGAACTCTATCAGTGAAATTAATATTCCCAAATCGCTTTGTTCATACGCACATGCAATAATTCTCTGTCAATTAATAAAAGACTTTAGAACGTGACGCATAACTTTCTTTAGCAAACCGCTACCAGACATTGGTTTAAATTATCCCTTAATCCATCCCTACACCTTACACAATAAAGCTGTAAATGATGCCACGATAAGCCAACCCGCCAACCCAGAAATAATAAAAATGCAATCATATTAGAATAAAGAAGTAAATACGGTCTAGAAAGGGGAAATATCTATGATAAAGATCACTATTACATATGCGTATAAGTTAAAAGACAAATTATCTTGCGATAAATAACTTTATTGTTTCAATGTTGACTTGTACTATCGAATGTATTGACTTTAACCGAGCCACGGGTTAATGGAAATATACCTGATAGTTTTAATTAACGCAAATCCTGCAAGGCAAATTTGTATCCAACATTTCCAGCAAAGCATCTGGGATCAAGGCTATTTTATTTGGGTTTCATTTTTTCTAGAATCGAGACCATTCCTATTTGCGCTTTAGTTTTTCTCGAATCAAGACTATTTACGCTTAATTTTATTTTATTTTTTTTTATTTTTCTGGAATCAAGACACTTTTTGTTTGCGTTTTTTCTGGAATCAAGACTATTTTTATTTGCGTTTTTCTTGAATCAAGACCATTTTATTGGCGTTTTTTTTTGGAATCAAGACACTTTTTGTTTGCGTTTTTCTGGAGTCAAGACCAGTTTTATTTGCGTTTTTCTGGAAAAAAGACCATTTTTTGAGCTTATTTTCGCAGATAAGAACAACCAAATGTAATTCAAAACAAACATACCATCCCATAACTACTACAATCAAATAATAATTAAAAAAATAAACTCAGAAGAAGGGATTCTAAATTTTATTTATTCTCACTGAATAAAAAAGTCCATCCTCATATCAAAGCCCAGGATAAAATGCAACATACAAACCGGTGTGCCTTGAACGTTTGGTAATTTTCACTTGCTTGAACATAATTGTAGCAGGATTTGGGCATCCGCGATTATCATAGAATATCTCCGTACAAAGTAAAAAGTTTTCGTACTCGGTAATTGCAAGTAAAAAAAATCGGCGAATGGCATTTTTTTCGTATATGGTGTAACAATGTCACTGAGGGCAGCATTTGCGGTGTGAAAATTATTTTCGACATGTGAAATCCCAATAACGGCAACATTGGTCTTTCTAGAAAAACATGTTTTGTATGGTATTCGCGGATTTACATTTACGCTTTTAGTTAAGTAAATAACCAAGGTCAAATAAGATAGTAGGTCCGGTTTAATTTTATAAGCTGTAGTGTATTCGACTTTTACATACCGATTATGATAATGTCTCTGTTTCCAAAATTACCCTGGACATAGACCTGCAGTCAAACCTGTCTATAAAGGCCGCCCAAGGGAACCAGTAAAAGTGGTCTTTATAGACAGATGACCTTTATATAAAGGTTCAAATAATACAAATAAAGAACAATTGGAATACAATTTTACTGGCCTTTATAAGCAGGTGGACCTTATATAGAGGTGACCTTTAAGGCAGGTTCGACTGTATTTGATGTCGTTTAAACCTGTTTCTTTTATTCTCAATTTCGATTTCTCCTGCGGCATATGTAGAAAGCTCGACAGGATGGTACTTACCGTTCTGAGCACTCAGTCTCGGAACTCATTTTCCTGATGGAAGTCACGCGTTTTTGCTTTGCATTTGAGGTTGCGATATCGACATGAGCTGGTATGTTTGCTTCTGGCAATTATTACCTTTTGTAGAATAAAGGTACATGTAGTTTGATATCATTGTCAAAAACACTTCATGTTTAAACTTGCTTGCATTCTAATTGGGGTGAAAACATACCTTTTTTAAAGAATATTTAACCTTTAATTTAGCGTTCCTTGTCTTGCTTGATAGGTTTTAGTGACCACCGGAGTGGTCAGAACTATGCTTACGGGTCACGGAACCCCTCATGGTTCGAATAACATCTAAGCAGAAATTAGTGTTAGAAAGTTTGTCAGTTTGTTTGCCAATGAACGGTGGTTCTCTACCAGTTTGCCGATGTCTTCCATCATCCTAGAACGTATCGCTTCTTTTTAAGTGAAAGAATCTTGCTTTTTTTAGTTGGGTCGGCACCAGTATAATTGAATATGCTTCTTTACGAATAGCTGAATTTCCATAGTCAGCCTATATCATGTCAAGTTGAGTTCCATGTATCCAAAAAAGCTGAACTGGCACAAAATTAGATTTAATTGATATTTTATCCATTAAAGCATGCTATTGATTTTAGAAAAGTTTTCAAAAAGTTGATATGAATTATACCAGTAAGTAATTTTCAATTGTATCTAGGGCTACCATAAAATGCTTCATTAGGTATTCTTTAATAGATTTTTAATTAAATATCATTGGGGAACCATTTTATCGCTTTGAGATAGTATCTTTGGCTAATTTAATGGTTTGAACAATTTTATAATGCAATAAAAACACGTGTTGTACAAAATTACCGGAAATGATAAAACTAAACCACGGATTTGGATAAGGAATACGAAAACGTCAAACATCCGGGTATTGATTATAATGAAAAGGGCCTCGAGAAATCGGATAAAATGTTGAGTTTTTAATTCAACATTCTATTATAACAAATCTGTAATTTTTTCCCTTGAAGTCGGAAAGTAATAATTATGGACAGGTACAGTCAAACCTGTTTATAAAAGTCACCAAAGGGAACCAGTAATAGTGGCCTTTATAGGCAGGTGGCCCGTATATAGAGGTTCAAATAACATGATTAAAGATCAATTGGGATAAAATTTTACTGGCCTTTAAAAGCAGGTGGTCCTTACATATAGGTGGTCTTTAACACACGTTTGACTTTAGTTGGACTGCTAAGATGTTGGATTTTTTAACTTGATATTTCAGTTTTAATATAAAAAAAACTATAATTTTTGAACTTATGAAATCGAGAAATCCTTATTTATGAACAGATAGATATAGATGGACTTGAAAAAAAAGATTTTTTTTTAATTTGACATATTATTATTCTATCATTAATAATTTTTAACTTAATGACATCGGAAAATCCTTATTAAGGACATGTTATTTGGACTGCTAAAATCAGAAGGACCTTGAGAAAGGAAATAAAATGGATATTTTTAGTTTGGTGTTGTTAAAAATAATAATCTGTAATTTTTGAACAAATGAAAACGGAGAACCTTATTCAAACGCAGATGTTAAGGGGGTGATTTCATCAATGACAATTTTGGAAATATTATGATATAATATCTGTAAAATAATTACATATTTTCATATTAATTCATTTTATGACGTCAATGGCACTTCATTAAGTTATTACCTATATTTTTCTGGGGAAATTATAGTCAAAAACGGTTGTAAAATTTGATAAGAGTACTAGATAACAAGGTGGAAATTTTAGAATAATTACGGTAAATTAACACCTCATAAAAAGAGTGTACCTATGGACGGACAAGCAATGACTTTCCCCTCGTTGGAAACCATCTGCTCTCTGTCCAGATATTGATCCGGCGTGGTTCAAAGTTATCCAATTACAGATGAGATTTGTCTTAATTTTTGTATGGACAAATCAATAATTCCCTTCCTTTGTCTAATTTTGACCAATCAGAGCCAGAGTATGACTTTGCTTTTTTAACACTGAAACAATGTTCAAAGGATTGTCACCTACTATTACCGATTGTTTATCAGTAAAATGACCATTTTAACCGGGAAAAACGGTCAATTTTCTTAATTTCTCAAAAACATGACATGTAGTAATTCAGTTAATGACCACATAATTATTCATTTTTCTCCTTCTATTAAATCAATCAAAAATATAAAGATCCTTTTCCCAATCATAATCCTAAAAGCGTGACAAACGCGTGAACTCCCACAGTAAAGTAAGCCCGGGGTACGCCGGGAAAGTAAGCACTTCCGGTCCAGCTAGTAAATCTCTGTTTATTTTGTTTTTCTTATCATAATTTTGATGTTTCTTTAAAAAATATTTATGGTTTTTTTTCTGGTTTTACTTGTTTTACTTCACTGAGTACTATTTTAGTTTATACAATATTTATTTGATAACAAACATGGTACAAAATTACAAATATGATCAATAAAGGATTCCGGAACAAAAGTGAAACTCTTATAAAAAACCAGTCTCCTTGAATATAACATATTACAATATATAAATCAACATGAAGTTACAAATGCCAATTAAATATATGAATATATTATTAAGTAATTAATTGATTAAATAAACAAGTAAATCTAAATTACACGCAGAAAATACTGAATACTATGCGGAGTTTTGCCCGTGACTTTACATAACATAATAATGCGTGTCTTCTTATTAGAAATGTCTTTATATATACATAGTGCAGGCAACCGTTTCACCTTGTCTTCTTATTAGAAATGTCTTTATATATAGTGTAGGCAACCGTTTCACCTTGTCTTCTTATTAAAATGTTTATATATACATAGTGTAGGCAACCGTTTCACCTTGTCTTCTTATTAGAAATGTCTTTATATATACATAGTGTAGGCAACCGTTTCACCTTGTCTTCTTATTAGAAATGTCTTTATATATACATAGTGTAGGCAACAGTTTCACCTTGTCTTCTTATTAGAAATGTCTTTATATATACATAGTGTAGGCAACCGTTTCACCTTGTCTTCTTATTAGAAATGTCTTTATATATACATAGTGTAGGCAACCGTTTCACCTTGTCTTCTTATTAGAAATGTCTTTATATATAGTGTAGGCAACCGTTTCACCTTTCATTAAATATTTATTATGGACCAATACATTTATGTATAGGGAACACAGGTGTTTATTTTGTCTATATCATGACTAACAACTTAAGATGCATTATCTTAAAGCCATTCTCAATTCTGATTAGATTAACTGGATGCGTTCGCTCTTCCGGAGCACCCAGTCTCATTTCCCTGGTGGAGGTTTACGTGTTAACTTAATATCTCTGTATTTAAGTTTTTTAAGTTTTATTTTTTGAATTGTGATTTTAACATTAATCGGCATGTTTCTTTTTATTTTGTATTAATCAGCCTAAATGAATATTCCTTTTGAAAGGTCAAACGGTCAATGTCGTTTGCCTATACAGCCGTTTTTAACCTGTGTTAACCATTGCAACAAACAAGTCATATCATAATCATTGGACATGGGGTGTGATACGGTGCAGTCATTCCAAAATAATCGTAACGCTTTCTTCAATTATATGTCGCAGTGGTTATTTTAGAGCAAAATGCTTTTTGTCACTGTATTCCACGTTCTTTCGATCTGTCACTCACAAATCAGATTTTAAAAGATAACTTAATCACAGTATGTAAACTCCGGTGTACGCCTTCCGGAAGCTGGGATCGTCGAAGCGACCGTGTGATGTTGATAGTCTCAATGACTGAAGTTAGAGGTATGCAAACGCTCAAAATTAAATTGTCAAGTCTTGGATACCACTTATAATTTTGGTTGTTGAAGTCAGTAACACTTAGACATTACAATTTGCCCTCAAATATCACCATATAATGTCAAAAAACACAATTGATCATCGACAGCCAGGGAAAAATCACTAACCTCCTTGGCGTAAGATTGAATTTTACCTAAATCTAAAGCCGATCTTACCGTTTTATAAGGTAATTGGAACAAAGAAACATCAAAGAGCTTGAATACAAATCGCATATGCAAGATATACATTTAAATATTTAACTACAACAAGTATTATTTTTTACCCGGTGTACGCTTAGCTGCCACTTTTGCAAAATCATAACAACCACCTAGCTGGGATGTTAGTGTACTTTAGCTGCATTTATGTGAACATCTCTTCATACATATATTGTTTGGTGTTGTAAAACATTGTAAAATTAATTTTGTTCTCTGACAAAACGTTGCTTCGTGTTAACTTGTTTAAAGAATTGATTTTTCGTTGCAGACATGGACAGGGGTTTCAACTTGAAGGACAAGATGAAAGTTATATTTAGGAATCCCAGTATTTTTCTTGCGAAATATGCAAATTTACTTCAGAATACAAATCCAACTTGGACCACCATCTGTAGATTCACAATAATTCAACAACCCGGTCATCTTATGGATATCAGTGGCGATTATCGTGTACATTATCGGAATCAAAATCTTGTGAATCAACTATTTAGTGAATAAACCTTTCATAAATAGACTAACAAGGACAGAACAATATGTATTTAAGCCATCTCTCCAAAATTACCTGGCCAAATTTGATGAAACTTAATGACAATCATGCCATGGTGAAGGGCTTTCTGGTTTGCACAAAAAGGGAGTTATGTCCCCTTTGGGTCCTATAAGGGGAAATAGTAAAAATCATACAAGAGATACAACTTCGATATTCCATGAGTAGAATACTTAGGACATGTAGTAATAGTAGCTGTAGGGCTTAAAATGGGGTAATTGCAAGGTTCTTGAAGGGGAAATTGCTAAACTACTATATTTGCCAGTGCATGATCTGGAAAACTATCAACTTTTTTGTATAGGGATGTATATTAGAATATTGTAGGTATTAGCCTTAAGGTCATTTTGATACATATTGGGAAATGAACGGCAATGATCTCATTTGCATATCCGCCATGACAGTCCGCTATGAATAATGTCTTACATGAAGGGAAATAAAAGCGAAAGAAAACAAAAGTTCTTTTTAAAAAAGTCGACTATAACTCGGAACTTTCACTACACACATACAGGATACCCGGTATGTTTATTTGTTAGTTTCATATTAAAATACAGGTTCCTCAGTGTGTTGAAATTTCGAAGCGTAAAGTGTGGTTGTCTTCTATATTTTCTCTTACTAAGCCAAAAAGTTTATAAGTTTTAATCTCGCCATTTTAAATACACAATCGGAAAACCAAAAGTGCCGAGGGTGCATTCGATTCAATTATTTACAACCGTTCATGATATGGAGTATTTGTTTCTGAACATTTATATGTTTGGTTCCCAGGTAATTTGAAAATCTCGTATTTTCAGTAAATTCCACAAAGGGGGCTTAAACTTATTTTTAAAATTAAAATAAAAAAAAATTCCCCTTTAAAAGTTTGTGGTATTTTCTTTGTTTAGGGAGCATTTTCTTGTTACACCGTAATTAACGTCATTTAAAAAAGGGGGATAATATCAGGGCCTTCGCGATTAAATCTGTCTGGAAAACTCTAAACTTTTTGTATAAGTATGGCATTGTTCTAGTTCTAGTTCTTTATTACACTCAAAACCACCTGAGGTGGTACCTGAGGTTTATATATACATAATTTTACATAATTACGCATTGGCGTTACAATCATTTTGATCTGTAGATGAAGTTCATTGGATCAAAGGTCAAGGTCATAGATGTGTAAGAATACTGAAAGGGCTTAGTTTTTTGCCTTTTTACTAGCTGTCAATACAACAAGACCTTAAATATTTAGAAGTATACGGTGGCATTTTGGATAAGTAATATTAAATTTGGAAATATCCTTACATTAGGTCCTAACTCTTGAACATTAAAACAGTCCCTGTAATTTATGTGATTGTCCATTGACTTTCTGCACGAGATATGACATATCCTGAGGTGAGCGTTAAGGTCCTTACTCCCCTGTTTATTTATCTAATCGGTTATTTTATTTTTGTCGATTGATTTAAAAAGAAAGGAATGATTTATAGGTTCTGCTACTACCAACAACACACTCTTTTCAATATATACGATAGTTCAGTTGGTAATGCGCTTGGTGTAGGAGGTCGTGGGTTCGGCATCCGGCCTGGTTCTGGTCAAGTCCTAAAAATAGGTAGTAAATACTCCATGGACTCAGCATGTAGAAATGAAAGTCGCCGATTCCTTCGAAAAAGACCTTAAAATCCGTTCCTTCATCTCACAGCAGGCGTGGCACCGTAAAGAACACTACCTACACATTGTCCTTAGCGCACTGCAAAGGTCAAATGTTTTATGGCTTCACATATAACTGGCGATGTCTCCATATAAGTGAAATGTTATTAAATTTGACGTAAAACCGCATCCAATCAATCAATCTATTAATAAATAAAATGTATATTAAATGGCACCATATCCTTGAAATTAGCATAAAGTTGTGAAGGGGTTTTCTCAACCGATTATCTAAGAAAAATGTGAAAAATAGCAATAAATTGCACAATTTTCTATACAGCTACATATTTTCCCACTAAAATCCCAGCTAGGCGTTTATGTTTTCATCAGCTAGGCGTACACTATCTGGAATCACCAGCGTGCAATCAAATCAGAATTTCTTCTAAACTGTCGCGTTTTGGGATAAAGGGATATGTCACCTTTAATCTAAACACTCGGTTTCATAAATCAAATGCATTGAATGTGGTATTTATCATATCTTTATGCTCGGGAAATATAATTTATTTGACTTCTTTGAAAATATCATTGATAAGTTGAATGATTGACAATCATTTTCTTCAATCTGAAACAATAATCAGTGTTACCGACTGTATTCAAAACTAACTCCGCTGTTATCCGCGATCAGTTGGAGTGTAATTGTTGCAGTGAAAGTATACAAGAAAACTTACTAGCAGCCAATATTCTGTCACAGGACGACAGTGGAACCATTACTGTTGGATTTTTCTTCGCTTCGACGATCCCAGCTTCCGGAAGACGTACACCGGAGTTTACATACTGTATTCATTAACGTTGTCAATAGGTTTTCTTATCCGTGGAGGGAATTTGTGACGTTTGGGCATGTCGCAATAGCAATATGTAAATTTCCCACAGAGCTGATAATTTAATTTCTGTCATATTTATTTCTTAACATCAGATAGGGTCTTGAACCTAGTAGATTTTCAACAAGTGACCATTCGTGATGTTGAAACAGTTATTTCCCAAGTGTCGGAAAAACTGCCTAACCTCCTTAACAAATATTTCGTTATGGTGCGGAATGCATAACCAAAAACAATATAGACATGAAACTTATTCCAACTTACAGTAATTGACTAAGAAAACTTGGAAAATTGTGAATAAGGTTATGTCTTAAATCCGATATCGACATGGAATTTTTTAATGTTCCATATAAGGGACCTCTTTTACGGCATTTTCTGAAAAACTGCATTAACATAATAAAGTTGTATTGTCTTCTCAGTATTTATGTAAAATTCTGTTCAGATTTATTCCGTGTTGATAGCGCACAATTGTAATTTTTTAACCTCCGTAACATGGGTCAAGTACCACAATTGCAGATTGCATATTTATAAGCATTTTCCCCGGATATATTATCACTCGAACGACAAGTTTTGACAAACAACCGTGATAGACTTTTTCTTCAGTTAATGCTAAAACCAGCAAAATTATAACGTAATTTGGACCAGATAAAACAGTTTTATGACTTTATTGATGCAACTATGAAATTATCATATTTTTTAATTTCGACTTTGGTGTGTGTAATAAATCATGTTTGAGTTCTTTGTTTTTAGACACATAAAAAGTCTAATTTCAAAATTTAATTTTTGACCGAATATAAGCGCTACGATTATTTTGGAATGACTGGGTGACTTTGGAAGGGCACCACATAACAAAATAAGATGACGTATTAAGACGTAATATCCAGACTCAGTGCACATCGACAGCCTATGCTTGTCTGATTAAATTCGATACGATAGTTTTGAAATTGTCACATAACTTACAATGTTACAGTCAACAAACATGTTTTTCGGATTGAAAATTCATTTCCAGTTTTTATATACATAACAAAACCACACAAAATGCTATAAGAAATGCCTATTTGTCAATTATACAAAGTAAATGTGTATTTTAAAAATTCTTGTTGTAGAGTTTGGCTTACGGATGGATTCCATCAACAAAGAGAGTCCCTTGAGTATGAACTCGGCTGGTTCTAGCATTAGTTTACTATCACAACAGATAGTTCCTGTATATTTTAACAATGTCAACAATCTGAAACCCGTCGTTCATAACCAGGTCCATTGTGTACCGATGTCACCATCATATCATAGGAATACACAGGGTATTGTGTCTACTACATCACCGGGACACAGTGTTTCAACTTCTCCAGTCACTCAATACAACGGCAGCGCGATGTCTAAAGGCCGGACAATGTGCTATTCCGGACAGGCATTTAGTCCGTATAAACATAACATTTTGGAAAGGAGACTGGTTGTCTTGAACTCACCAGGAAATTCACCGAGAGAACCACTCACTGTAACCATAGTAAACAGACAAAATCTGTTTCCTGGAGCCATGGAAAGAAGTGATGTCACACAACATACAAAATCAATCCTCAATAACTCTTTACAACAATCTACTAGTGTGCCCAACACTTCAAAGAGTTTACCTGATTCTCATCAAAACGAAAGGACAACCACGATAATACTCAACAGTCCGATACATCAACCTATATCTAATTTAAAGACTCAAAAAGATGTGAAGCGAGTCACCTCTGGCGACCTTACCAAACTCCTCAGTAAAATACCTAGCCCTAAAAACGCAGAAACGACTAAAAAATATTGATGAAGTGCAAAATTAATATGAAAACAGCAAAGAAAGAAAATTAGGTCAATGTTCAAGAATAATGTCATAGATTCACAAAAGTCAAGGACAAACTCGACGGTCAAAGGTTAAAGGTTAAGAAAAATATCATACAAGAAAAAAAGACAAAGTTAAAGAGTTCTAAATCTTGTACTTCAACATCTGGAAGAACACAGGAGAAAGAAAGTAACCCAAAGGCAAAACGAACACAACGGAAAGGTTAAAAAACAAACTTAAAACCAGAATTTATTCAGAAAGCTGATATGAGCTCAGCGTCTAGATGGCAGAAGATGTCAAATATAATTCAAATCCTGGAGATTTCTGGTATGACAAAGTACAAGATGTGTGAGATTCCGATATTCTTTATGAATGATACAGATGAACGTTTAACATCAGGCAATTCAGATGATACGTCTGCATATATACTCTGTAGTTCTAACGACTCCATTCTGGCTGTCATGGTGAACTTTATCCGCCCTGACCAATATAGGATGACTTTTACCGGTGAAAACTATCCAGTCAAACCAAGAAAGCTATCCGAGAGCATGGAGACATTTTACCTGAAGAAGTGTATATTTACACCTTATGTAGGCTGTGTATCGTGTTTGTCAGAAGGGACACATATTGTTGTATTTGGTGAGTTTACAGATGATTGTATGTTGGATAAAGCAGACGGTGACCAGACAGCAAAGTTGACGTTATCAGTGGATCTGGCCCAAATGGTGTCAGAACTTCAGTCTGTTTGGTCAGGCGATGACAGTTTAGTTATGAACCCTGACATCAAACCCAAATGTATCAATCCACTATATAAGGCTATGTGTAGGATACTGAAGTTAAAGTATAAAAAGAACACAAATCAGGGAGCAACAGAAAGCTTAAGTAAAGCTAAAAAGGCCAAATACCAGCTTAAAGTCAATCTGAAAGAATCGGATAAACCTTTTCTTACTCAACGCAAAACAAGCAAGACGAATATTGTTAAAAAGTCGAAATCAAAGCTTGAAGATTTTTATAAAGAATTAATCGATGTTTTGGAGAAACGGGAAGGATGATGGTATATAGACTTTGAACAACAACAACACAGTCATCTTTATAGCAACAACAACAACAACAACACAGTTATCATCATAGCAACAACAACAGTCATCGTCATAGCAACAACAACACAGTCATCTTTATAGCAACAACAACAACACAGTCATCTTTATATCAACAACAACAACAACAACAACAACACAGTAATTATCATAGCAACAACAACACAGTCAATATCAAAACAACTACAGTCATCCTCATAGCAACAACAACAACAACAACAACAACACAGTAATCATCATAGCAACAACAACACAGTCAATATCAAAACAACTAAAGTCATCATCACAGCAACAACAACAACACAGTAATCATCATAGCAACAACAACACAGTCAATATCAAAATAACTAAAGTAATCATTATAGCAACAACAACAACAACAACAACACAGTAATTATCATAGCAACAACAACAACACAGTCAATATCAAAACAACTAAAGTCATCATCATAGCAAAACCAACAACAACACAGTAATCATCATAGCAACAACAACACAGTAATCATCATAACAACAACAACACAGTCAACATCATAACAACTAAAGTCATCATCACAGCAACAACAACAACAACACAGTAATCATCATAGCAACAACAACACAGTCAACATCATAACAACTAAAGTCATCATCACAGCAACAACAACAACAACACAGTAATCATCATAGCAACAACAACACAGTCAATATCAAAACAACTAAAGTAATCATTATAGCAACAACAACAACAACAACACAGTAATTATCATAGCAACAACAGCACAGTCAATATCAAAACAACTAAAGTCATCATCATAGCAACAACAACAACAACACAGTAATTATCATAGCAACAACAACACAGTCAATATCAAAACAACTAAAGTCATCATCACAGCAACAACAACAACAACACAGTAATTATCATAGCAACAACAGCAACAACAACACAGTAATCATCATAGCAACAACAACACAGTCAATATCAAACAACAACAACAACACAGGAATCATCATAGCAACAACAACACAGTCAATATCAAAACAACTAAAGTCATCATTATAGCAACAACAACAACACAGTATTCATCATAGCAACAACAGCAACAACAACACAGTAATCATCATAGCAACAACAACACAGTCAATATCAAACAACAACAACAACACAGTAATCATCATAGCAACAACAACACAGTCAATATCAAAACAACTAAAGTCATCATTATAGCAACAACAACAACACAGTAATCATCATAGCAACAACAACACAGTCAATATCAAAACAACTAAAGTCATCATCATAGCAACAACAACAACACAGTCAATATCAAAACAACTAAAGTTATAATCATAGCAACAACAACAACAACACAGTAATCATCATAGCAACAACAACACAGTCAATATCAAAACAACTAAAGTCATAATCATAACAACAACAACAACAACAACAACACAGTAATTATCATAGCAACAACAACACAGTCAATATCAAAACAACTAAAGTCATCATTATAGCAACAACAACAACACAGTAATCATCATAGCAACAACAACACAGTCAATATCAAAACAACTAAAGTCATCATCATAGCAACAACAACAACAACACAGTAATCATCATAGCAACAACAACACAGTCAATATCAAAACAACTAAAGTCATCATCACAGCAACAACAACAACAACAACAACACAGTAATCATCATAGCAACAACAACACAGTCAATATCAAAACAACTAAAGTCATCATTATAGCAACAACAACAACACAGTAATCATCATAGCAACAACAACAACAACACAGTAATCATCATAGCAACAACAACACAGTCAATATCAAAACAACTAAAGTCATCATCATAGCAACAACAACACAGTCAATATCAAAACAACTAAAGTCATCATTATAGCAACAACAACAACACAGTATTCATCATAGCAACAACAGCAACAACAACACAGTAATCATCATAGCAACAACAACACAGTCAATATCAAACAACAACAACAACACAGTAATCATCATAGCAACAACAACACAGTCAATATCAAAACAACTAAAGTCATCATTATAGCAACAAACAAAACACAGTAATCATCATAGCAACACAACACAGTCAATATCAAAACAACTAAAGTCATCATCATAGCAACAACAACAACACAGTCAATATCAAAACAACTAAAGTTATAATCATAGCAACAACAACAACAACACAGTAATCATCATAGCAACAACAACACAGTCAATATCAAAACAACTAAAGTCATAATCATAACAACAACAACAACAACAACAACAACACAGTAATTATCATAGCAACAACAACACAGTCAATATCAAAACAACTAAAGTCATCATTATAGCAACAACAACAACACAGTAATCATCATAGCAACAACAACACAGTCAATATCAAAACAACTAAAGTCATCATCATAGCAACAACAACAACAACACAGTAATCATCATAGCAACAACAACACAGTCAATATCAAAACAACTAAAGTCATCATCACAGCAACAACAACAACAACAACAACACAGTAATCATCATAGCAACAACAACACAGTCAATATCAAAACAACTAAAGTCATCATTATAGCAACAACAACAACACAGTAATCATCATAGCAACAACAACAACAACACAGTAATCATCATAGCAACAACAACACAGTCAATATCAAAACAACTAAAGTTATAATCATAGCAACAACAACAACAACAACACAGTAATCATCATAGCAACAACAACACAGTCAATATCAAAACAACTAAAGTCATCATCATAGCAACAACAACAACACAGTCAATATCAAAACAACTAAAGTTATAATCATAGCAACACCAACAACAAACACAGTAATCATCATAGCAACAACAACACAGTCAATATCAAAACAACTAAAGTCATAATCATAACAACAACAACAACAACAACAACACAGTAATTATCATAGCAACAACAACACAGTCAATATCAAAACAACTAAAGTCATCATTATAGCAACAACAACAACACAGTAATCATCATAGCAACAACAACACAGTCAATATCAAAACAACTAAAGTCATACTCATAGCAACAACAACAACAACACAGTAATCATCATAGCAACAACAACACAGTCAATATCAAAACAACTAAAGTCATCATCACAGCAACAACAACAACAACAACACAGTAATCATCATAGCAACAACAACACAGTCAATATCAAAACAACTAAAGTCATCATTATAGCAACAACAACAACACAGTTATCATCATAGCAACAACAACAGTCATCGTCATAGCAACAACAACACAGTCAATATCAAAACAACTATAGTCATCACCATAGCAACAACAACAACAACAACACGGTAATCATTATATCAACAACAACACAGTCAATATCAAAACAACTAAAGTCATCATCATAGCAACAACAACACAGTCAATATCAAAACAACTAAAGTCATCACCATAGCAACAACAACAACAACACAGTCATCATCATATCAACAACAACACAGTCAATATCAAAACAACAACAGTCATCATTATTACAACAAAAAAACCCAGTTATCATTTTATTATATATATATATATATATATATATATATATATTATATATATATATATATATATATATATATATATATATATATTCTAGCTACAATACATTATTTATAAACAGCTAAAAAGTAAAAACAAACGTATGAAACTATGACCTTCATCTATATATCAAAATGATTGTTAGGCCATTACCTACAATATTCGAATATACATGCCTATACAAAAAGTTTATAGTTTTTGAGATAATTAACCATTTTGGTACACTTTCACATCTGTGACCTTGACCTTTGAACCCATGACCTTAATCTATATATCAAAATGATCGTTAAATCAATTCCTACTATATTGTAATATACATTTCTATACAAAAAGCTTATAGTTTTCGAGATAATTAACCATTTCGGTATTTTTTTGCATCTGTGATCTTGACCTTTGAACGCATGACATTAATCTATGTATCAAAATGATCGTTAAATCAAAACCTACAATATGCTAATATACATGTCTATACAAAAAGTTTATAGTTTTTGAGATAATTAACCATTTCGGTATTCTTTCGCATCTGTGACCTTGACCTTTGAACCAATGACATTAATCTTTATATCAAAATGATCGTTAAATCAAAACCTACAATATTCTAATATACATGTCTATACAAAAAGTTAATGGTTTTCGAGATAATTAACCATTTTGGTATTGATTTCCATCTGTGACCTTGACCTTTGAACCCATGACCTTTATTAATATATCAAAATGACCATTGTGCCATTACCTACAATATTCTAATATGTATGCCTATACAAAAAGTTAATATTTTTGCAGATAATCAACTATAACGGTAATAGTTGTGCATCCTTGACCTTGACCTTTGAACTCATGACCTTGATCTATGTATCAAAATGATAGTCATGTCAATACCTACAATTAACTGAAAATCCCATGCCATTATCACCTGAAATGTTTAAAAAATAGCATTTTTTATCAAAGTTCAAAAGCAGGGACATGACCTTGACCTTTGACCTTGACATCTTTTTGAAGAAAATAGCAAGACAAGATCAACAGTGAAAACTCCATACAGTTATCTTCAGCCGTTATTGAGTTATAACAATAAATGTCTCATTTTCAAAATTACATAATTTTACGCAAAAAACGCGTAACCTATTTTTCATTCAATTTTCATGAAAAACACAATTTTAATGTTCCCAGGTATGCTGAATCTAAATATCCAATCAAAATTTGCCTGCACCTTTTGGTTTCAGAGAAGAAGATTTTTTTGTCTTTTTGCTATTTTAGTAACGTGCGCGGCCAAACCCCGAACACAATTTTGAAAGGCTGTTACCCAGGCATAATAATCGCCAAGTTTCATCAAATTTGGCCCAGTAGTTTTGGAGGAGAAGATTAAAATGTAAAGTTTACACACGACGGACGACGCACGACGAGCCTTTGGCTCAGATGAGCTTAAAAGTTAGGTATTCTATCACTTGAATATCGAAGATTAAGAGCTGATATTATTGAGATGTTCGAAATTGCATCGGGAATAGAAGCAGTGTTCAAGAGTCAAAGTAAAAACAACTCTTCAAGAAAAGAACTGGTCTGGAAAAATATCAAAACATGTCCAGCAACAAGACTAGTGTCCAGGATGGTGAGAATGGTTATAAAAAAGATGTTAATCAGTTAATTGCGTGTTTCTTTTTCTGGTTATGTTCTATTACCCTGTACATAAAATCAATGAATTAAAATCTAATGGACTTAAAAAACCACCCGGGTTGGTTCCAGAAAGCAAATAAAATATCAATCAAAGAAATGTCTTCTTCTTATGAAATTACTAGATGCGTGTATATATATATATATATGCTGGTTACATCACTATAACTTAACTGAATTAACAATGACAGAATTACTGGCTTGGATTTTTCAGGAATGTTTTATCGGCGTTTTGGGTAAAGTTTACTATTCTGTAATGCAGAGGTTCTCTGTTCAAAAAATTTTATTTTCATTTTAGCACAATTATGTTTCTAAAAATTCAATGCGACAACAATGTTTAATACAAAAACTCGGTTTTCCAAAGTTCGACTTCGATCTAGGTTTTCGGGCTAAATTTGAACAAAGCCTAACAAGACTAACAAGACTAGCCTCTCTTAACATAGATACACCAAGTGGTACAAAGGGCACTATCCTAAGTTTCTGATTTTTTATACTTATAAACCTTTTTGAGGCGCATCTGAAAATGCAAAAAAAATATATGGTTCCCCTTTTTACTTTTTTAGCTTTTAAAGCGTCCAAAATGTGCCAAATCTTGAAATTTTAACATAGGCTAAACAGAAAATTGCAATTTTTCTGGCTCTGGAAAATTGGAAAAATTGTAGAAAAATTACCTGTTTGTCCTACAAGTTTTTGAGATACTAATATAATATAGTTCAACATTTGAATTATCTGAAAATGTAAAGAAAAAAATATGTCTCCTTGACGGCAAATTTACAAACTTTAATGTCATCGAGTCGTAAACTAGGAGTGTTGTATTTGTGCTTCTTCTTGATGTAGTAAATATATTATTTGAATTGTAAACTAATTTCTCAATTAGATTATGCTTTATTATATAATCTACTCAATAATCCATGTAATACGGTCATACAATAAAAATCGTATTGAATGAGTGTGACGTCATAAAAGCATAAAAGTCATTCCAGAGTGACATCACACAATGGACCTAGTTCACAATTGTTTGTTTCATTTGACACTGTTTGTTGATTCTAATTTAAGCTGATACTTTTGAACTTTTCTTCTAAAAAGAAGATACATTGTATTTAAATTGAAAATAATTGGTTTTGTTTTTGTATCCTGCAGACAGACTATTGTTTACTTTTAATATTTCAGCAGGATTACTTTTGGCGCATGATGTACACATTTGCGTTAACTTGTTGTTTTTCGGTCAATCAGCTGTTTTCTTATAATGAGAAGACAAGTTTCAAATCTACGAAAAAGCCGTTTTTATGGGATTATATAATAAATAGAATCTTGCATTCGTGTTAATGTAATATTGAATTTATTAAACTCGTTGAATAATGTTTTATGCAACTCGCCAAGGCTCGTTGCATAAAAAATTATTCAACTCGTTTAATAAATTCAATATTCCTAAACACTCATGCGAGATCCTCTATGTATTCCAAGTCACTAGAATAATAATCATTATAGAGAAACAACTTTGAACAGCAGAAGAACAAAGCTTTGTCATCCGAATCGAGAGTCAATGATTCATAGTCAGGGAAATATTGTCAAGGGCTACATTTGAAACATAAATAAGACATTGAACTATTGAAACAAAATCTTGTCTGGAGTGAAAAAAATCATTATAATTCAAAACATTTTTACTTCAGAAAGCAACTAAAAGCCAAAGAGCTCGAAAATACGTCACTCAGAAATTCCGTGTGTTATTCAAATAACATCCTTATTTCAGTATAAATGTTCATGACGTCATTTAAAATATATTTTAAAAGTCATAGTGATGAAAAAATATCAAAATTTTAAATTTTCAAATCAAGAATTTTTAAATAAAAACAATATGAAAATGCATATCATCAATTGAATTTTGTGGAAACGTTTACGTCTTTATGATTTGAAGGTAAAAGGGCAAATCTTTAGTAAATCATTGGAATCTGTTGAATTTATCCGTGTACCGTATTTATGATGCTTTTCTAGTATATTTTCATTTATTCTTTTAACTAACAGATTTCCTGTAGTCAAACACAAACATACCAATCCATGTCCGAATCACAATCCAGAAGCAAAGTAAAAACTTTCGAACTGACAAGTTAGGTTAGACACCTGATCTTCCACCAGGGAAGTGAGGTCGGGTGCTCCGGAAGGGTAAGCACCTCCTGTTTAGCTAGCTACACCCGCCACGTGTGTAATCAAAATTGTGTGAAAGGAACATGGAACTATGAGACGTCAAATATATCCAGGGCAATCCTGGACACAGAGATATCAAACTTATTAACCATACAACTTTTTGAGGGCCTTGATATGCCTAGGCTTGCAATATCCCCGAGTCAACAATTTATTTTCAAGCAGCCTACTTCGTTGTACAAAGTCTCCGTTGTGGGAACATGCTCTACCATAGCGTATTAATTGGGAAACAAATACACCATAAGCAGGAGAAGCGGGTTTATTGCTGCATAAAAAAGGAAAGTTGACAATAGAAACATTGAAGTCATCACGTTGGTCATAAGTTTCAAATGTAGCCTTTCGCGTGCGTCATAATTCAGGTATAAGTCTAAATATGAAGCAGAACTTGAGGAATCAGTCGTGTCTTTTATTTCAAGCTCACTAGGATAGATGACATTTACATAGTCTCCAAATATAGGATTGTTAAGAGACAGAAAGTCATCTATATATCTGTATGTGGAGTTGAATGATTTGGCGACAGTCTTCTCTCCAGATTTAACAAGGTTCTGTATAAATTCTGCTTCATAAGAATAAAGGAACAAATCGGCAAGCAATAGTGCACAGTTTGCACCCATTGGTATACCGATTGTTTGCTGAAAAACTATATTACCAAACACAACAAATATGTTATCTATCAAAAACTCCAACATTGTGTTGATGGTATCTTAAGTATATTTTTGTTTGGAATAAATAAATAATAAACACAGTCGTCCGATACTTCGAGAAAAAAGAAAATAATATTTGAGACATCTATTAAATATAACAAATTCTCACATCAAAATTAATGACAGAAAAAAAACTAACATCGTTTTAAAATCTGTGAATTTTTTTATCTCTCTGGGTCGTTACCTTCATACACAAGTTAACGATCTGCTTTGAGAGTTACCTATACGTGACGACATACGATTGCTTGTGTAGTATTTAGCATGGCGGAAAGTAGTTGTAATGATTTCCGACAGGCGGTCGATTGGCCGTTTCGTAAAGACCATACACTTTTGCTTGCTGTTTTATTTGTTTTTTTCTGGATGGCGTTACGGGGAACCTTTTTTGGTCTAAGAAGTGACTGTCACCATCGTATTCAACTCCACATACACAGATATATAGATAACGTTCTATCTATTAGTAATCTAATATTTGGAGAATATGTCGTCTTTATTCGTGAGCATAAAATAAAAGATACAACCATTTCACCAAGGTTTGCTTCATATTTGAACTTATTCTTAAATAAGGGAAGACACGAAAGAGTACATTCGAAGGTATATTGCAGATGTTACGAGTTGCGTTTTTCTATTTTCACATTTCTTTTCTATTAATATATTCGCTACTTCTGTATCTTGCTAATTGTGCTTTGGTTTCACGATTCATACACTTTGGGAAGGGCTTGTTCCTACTACAAATAAATTGCTGACTCGCAGAGTCTTGGTTTATCAAGGCCTCAAAAGTTGTTTGGCCGAAAGGAACACAACACATATATGATGTATTTATAAAAGAAATGTATATTAAACCAAAAATTGAATCAAAACGGACACAAGAATTCAATTTACCGGAATCTTTTAACTGGAGTAACGTGTACACAAATTTGTATAAAAATGTAAAAGACCCTGAATTAAAATGGTTAAACTTTAGGATAATACATAGAATATATGGTACAAATGTTTTTCTTCAAAAGATACAATTGAAAAGTTCATCGCTTTGTTCATTTTGTAAATCTTACGAAGAAATTTATGTCATTTATTCTTTGACTGTCCATATGTACGAACTATTTGGTCTAATATAGAAGAGTGGGTTAGAGTGAAAATTACACATAATGTAACAGTAAGAGATGCTATTCTAGGTAAATATGGGAAAAAAGAACAAATTATAAATAAAATAGTAAACACCACAAAACAGTATATTACAGTTAAAGATACAATGAACAATGTTTGAATTTTAATGAACTCAAACACCATATTTTTTATTTATATTTAACAAAAAAGAAACAATATCAACTTTCAGATAATTTAAAGATTTTTGAAAAAATATGGGTAAACTATAAAAACATGTCTAATGAGTGAAATATTTTTCTAAGCATTAAGTTTTTTTTATTTTTTCGGACATGTTAAGTTTAAAAGTTCATACATGTACCTGTGTATATATGAGTGTGTAAATGGTGTACTAATAATTTTTTTAAAATGTGTTAAAAAATGAAAAAAAAATTTCGATTGTTGGTATGTAGATATAGTCAATATATTGCAATCCATTTTTCGTAACTTCTCATGGATTTGTTGCCATGGTATCAAATAATACCAGTACTTGGCAAAAATAATTGTTAATTCTGAAATGTTCTACAATCAACATAGAATTTATACTAGTAGACTCCGATTCCTTTTTCTGAGTAGGATCCTTCATAGGATGTCAGGACTTATAGGATGTCAGGACATCATGGTTTTGAATCAAAGATTGAGATTGATTGTTTGTCGTTGACTATATCATAACCTGACAAAAAGAAATATATCGCCATGTACAATCTCTGTTTGTTATCAATAAACCACGTTGGGTGTAGGAGAAAGTCATACAAGTCCCTACATATGGCTGCAATGGTGCTGTTGAGTCCCAATAAATATTTTCCAGAATCTTGTTTGTACCATCTAACCAACTCCCATTATCATATTTGCCATTAATCCAAACTCCCCAGGTATCGGTGCCTCTTCCATAATCTGAAACATCAACGTGAAACAAATTATTAAATCACAATGTCATCAAATACAGACGTAATGCCATGGAACAGAAAGTTATTTTTAAGCACAAGGTATTTTCTAATGCAAGATTAATTTTGTTGTCATAGTAAACGAAACCAAAATTATTGAAATTTTGACCTATGTTATAACTTCTAAGAGCAAGGAAAAGTGAAAAAGTCATCCATGATAAAAACATTAAGATGACAACTTTTCCGCAGTTTAAGCATTACTAAATTATTTTCTTAACATCACCATAAAGTAAAATCGTAGCAAGATACAGACCGTTAAAAATAAACACAATCATTTGGCAGATTTAACGACTAATAGAACATCAAACATGTATTCCTCTAATAATATGTATCTTACTGATGAGTCTCGCTTTGATAAAATGGTTTTGTGTCATAGACCAATGTCTCTCGTCATTATGCAAAATAATATGAGTATTAGCTCGCAGTTAGTAAAAGGCGGTATACAATTCTGAGTTTAAAAATCCGACTATCAGTGGTGGTAGAGAAATAAAAATAAATCTTAATTAGAAATTATAAAAAGAAACTCTGGAATAAATATACAGAATGCCGAAATTTAATTTTTTTGCATATTTTGCATCATCGTTCTAAAAGATCTTTAAAAGAAACTTTGATTTAATTATGATGTGTTTTCCTATTTCAGGATAAAAAACAAACATACTTATGCATCCCAAATTACAATCCCAAAGCAAAATAAAACTTGTACTTTAAGTAAAGCACGTGAACTTCAACCTCAAACAGGGGAGTTAGTTCGGGTGCCCCTGAACAGAAACAACTCCTGTGTAGCTGGCTACACATCATACATATCAACAACATTGTAATGACTGCCATAAAACATTTTAGGGTCTTGATAAGTCTAGGACTGTAATATTCCCAATAAACATTTTTTTTTCTTTTTTGTAGGCAGCTTACTTGGGTGTATAAAGTTTCAGTTGTGGGAACAAGCTATACTTTAGCGTATTAACATTGAAGCAAATACACCATAAGCAGGAGAAGCAGGATTATTGCTGAAAAGAAGATAAAAGTTGACAATAGAAGATTAAAGTCATACAGTTTCAAATCAACCCTTTCGTGGGCATCATGATTGAAGTCTGGGTTTGAAACAGAATCTTAAGAATCAGTCTTATTTTTATTGCAAGCCCACTAGAATAGATGACATACACATATTCTCAAAATTTAAGGATTATATATAAAGAGATAGAACGACATATAATATATATTTCTGTACGTGAATGATTTGACCACATTCTTTTTTCAGTTTTAACAAAGTTCTGCATAAATTCTGCTCAAAAGATGAAATAAATCAGCTAACAAAAGTTTTAGCCAAAAAGTGTACCGATTGTTTATTAGAAAATTATAGTACCAAAAAAATATGTTGCCTATTTAAACCTCTCGCATTTTGATGATGGTATATTCAGAATATTTATGTTTAGACTTCGTATGGCGCTTGATAAAATAATCAGAATTTTTGGTCAGCATTAGATATTTGTATTTCGACTTACTTTTTTTTAAAGATTGACAGGTGAAAAATTTGTGTTAGGTTACATTTTTTGCAATTTAGAATGGGGGATAATGATATTAAGTGTAGAAAATTCAAATTTAGCTAGATGTTCATGTAATTTTTAAAATCCACTTTAGATTAATGTTAGAAGTAAAATAGACTTTTTAATTAGACTGAAGACCATTTTTGACGACTGTCAAACTAGTAATACATTTAGAGAATACTGTACTTTATCTTTCCTTGTATGGATTTTATCAGGTTTATGAATAACAAGTAAGGAAAATAAAGTTTTTTATCTTTTAGATTGATACCGAAAGACGCAAAAACTCCCGTATGCTAGGGAAGAACTTCATCTTTGGTAAAATTAGTCCCAGAATATGTCAAACTTTCCGATATACCATCTAAAGCAATCTCCTTAGTAAGACATACATGGTAAAATCTCGTACAAACGAGAATAATTTTGTTGAAATTCTTATCAGCTTGGATAACAACATACTTGTTGTGCATTTCTGTGAGGATTGCCGAAATATCTGGGTCCCTTGGTATTAAAGAGAATAGATCCTTGTGTCACAATTCCTGTTCTAGTCGGATAAGGTGTTAAGCTCCACATCTGCTGATTTAATCCAACGTCTGGCATACTCTTCAAGAGAATCTAATAATAATTCTGAAATTCTGTCCCCATGTCCCTGAGTACTTTATTTAGGATTATCTTTAAAGTAGTCATTTCACTGATATTGAGGTCACCATTCAGTACATTTTCAGCTGGTCCATAAATATAGAGAGAAGACGAACAAAAGCAGGTATGTGGAGTAAAATTATGAAAGTTCAAACAATGCAATGTTTGTTTAAAATTAATTTTTTATGAAATGGGTTTATTGTAGGAGTAGAAATAACTAGATGTGGTAAAAAATTTAAAAGTAATCCACTTAGCAAGTGACTCTTGTAACATATGAATTCTATGGGAAACTAAACTTTTTCGATAACTACAACCTTGATGTTTAACTTAGCGACACCATATCAAAGACGAGGACTTGGTATCAGGAGGTACAATTTGAATCAACTAAATCCCATCTTTTTTTTAAGTCAACATTATACGTCCAGTATTAGATCAATATTAATATAATATTATTTTTAAAGTCTTACCGTATATTGTATCATTCAATAAATTGTGAAAATAAGTCAAGGTTTCTCGAGAGTTGACAAGTAAAAGACTAGCGCCATCTGTCTTACATTGTTGCATTGCATCAGCATAACTCAAGCCATCAACTTGTTTATACAACAAACCAATATTCTCAACAAAAGTGTAGCCTCTATTGCACGCTGAAATTACTAAATAAAAGTTAAGATATATATATATATATATATATATATATATATATATATATATATATATATGTGTGTGTGTGTGTGTGTGTGTGTGTGTGTGTGTGTGTTATTATTGTCAGGTTGTATATGTACATCACATAACAATCACATAACAATTATTGCCATTTTAAACCTATATATTAATAATAATAATAACAACAACAAAAATAACAACAACAACAACAACAAAAACCAACAACAACAATAATAATAATAATGCTGACAACAGAAAATGCATGTTTAATAAGTTATACATGTATAAGATAATCTAACTCAATAATAATTGTTTTTAATATTGTTCCCATTTGACTTATTTTTAAGCTATTGGCAAACTACATAAATATACTGTTTTGCTATTCATATGTATCACTATCTCCTTGTCCTCTCCATAACATATTGAAAACAGATAAATAATCATAGAAAAATATAAATCGATTATCGATTTCCCAAAGAAAATTATTGATGTATTAAAAACTATAAGGGTCTTCTGATTTGTTTTATTTCTATCTGTCCCTCTAAATATAATGATTAAATAGAGTATACTGTTCATTTCAAACCACTTATGTCTTGCCTATATATCAACAATTTATATTATCGTAGGTTACCTTTTAGAAAACTGTAAAAAGTAACAATGCCGACACCTTGGAAACGATTTTATAGTTTTAGTTTTGTACAAAAAAAGTTTAAAAACTAACTGTACTTAATACATTTAGTTATTTAATTTTGATTTTATTTCTGTGTTTTATGTCTTGTATTACACATTTACAGTTTGTTTGTAGTCTGTATATATCATATATTTACAATCGTCATAGATAATAAGCGACGTCGTCATATAAATACGTCATTAACTTGTTACGTCAAATCACCGCGTATGAATACACTACAATCACAAAGTACCTTTTGACGTTAACTTTTTACGATTAAATACAATAAGGAATGTTATCATTTACAACATAAATGTGATTTTAACATGGAATTTTGATTTCCTCGGAGTAGTATAAATAAAACTTATGCCACGTGGAAGAACTATTTTTTGTTATCATTTGTGCCTCTGGATTGTGATTCGGAGATGGTTATAAGCGCATCCATTTTTCCGACGGTAGGTGTCGAGGCAGAATAAAAATTAAATGTTTTAAAATACACACAAGATATTACGAATTTAGCATTTTTTCAAATTGAAGATTGTAAATATAAGAAAAAAAAATCTTTTTTTTTGTTATCGATGCAAGTATGAATAACAATGTCCAGACCAATTTATACATGAACGGCTTCGCCGTCATGCAATTTGGACTGGCCATTGTTATTCATACTTGCATCGATAACGAAGAAGAATTAATTTCTTAAGTAAATTCTATTGATTTTAAGCGTGTAATGTTATTATTTGCTTCTGGAGAAAAACTTATAAGCATGAAATATTCATATATATATTAGCTAAGTAAATATTGTATTTCTTAATGCCATAACGGACATACTACTGTCATAATGAGAGATTGTATTCAGTCTATTTGAAAATGATTTAAATGTTATTCGCATGCTTAAAGCTTTTTCCCTTGATAGTTCTAAATGTTTGGATCTGAATTAATTATAGTAATTAAAATGGTATATGAAGTTTAATTTACATCGAAAGTAAAGTAAAGGGACGGAAAAAAAGTTTAAAAAAAGAAGAGAAAATGCGTGTTAATTATATAACACAGGTTGTTTAAATAATCAATTAAATGAAAATAAGCATTACTAGTATTTATCATCGTACATTTTAAAAGTTGAATTTTGTGACAAATAACTGATCAATATAAACAACAGTGTTACCACAACAAAGAGAAAGACGATAGAAAGATGGAAGAAACGGACAAAACAGTGACCACAACAAAGAGAAAGACGATAGAAAGAAGGAAGAAACGGACAAAACAGTGACCACAACAAAGAGAAAGACGATAGAAAGAAGGAAGAAACGGACAAAACAGTGACCACAACAAAGAGAAAGACGATATAAAGAAGGAAGAAACAGACAAAGCGGACAAAAAAGAAACATAGACATTGTAGATAATGTATAGTTCTGTGGATGTTGTACTCTTACAAGGCACGAAACTTACTAATGGTTCATCAATATATACATCGCAATATATATATATATATATATATATATATATATATATATATATATATATATATATATATATTGATAGACTAAAACAAATTGACGTTGTATTTTTAAGATTGGATCACCACTACGTTATCATTAAATTTGGTCATTTGTCTTTTAGTTATATAGCTTTGAAATTATTATATTAAAAAGTACTTGTACGTAAATAATTTGTTCACATTGTTTAATGACATCATAATCGTTCAATGAATGTTTCAGATTGTATATTCTGTAAAAACATTTTAAATTGGTAAGCATTCACAAGTTTGTCCATAAACTTTCTTTACATTAAAACTATCAGAAATAACTTCTACGCGGTGAATAATTAATATCAAAGCAAGATGACTAGACAGTTTAAATCAAGTATCCTTTATATAAAACTATTGTGATAATCAAAAACAAACATACAAATTCATGTCCGAATCAAACGAGAAACGTAAACTTTTACCAGGGAAGTTAGGTCGGGCGCTGCGGAAGGGTAAGCACCTCCTGTTTAGCTAGCTACACTCGCCGCGTGTGTGATCAAAATTGTGTGAAAGGATCAATAATTATAACTACGAGTAAATAGAAACTGGACAATGAAGTTTTCACAGGAGCAGCCCCCTTTTGTTAAGCTATCAACACCTACCATTTTCTTTATAAACTTACCAGTTTGTTTAGCTTTAAGTAACTCCATGTCCTCTGTAAGTTGTGTAACATCTCTTTTTAAAGCATCTATTTCTTTCTTAAGTTTCATCACCATAAATATGTCGACTTTCGGGCCGGTACATTTTCCACCACTACCTTTTCTTTGATTTCTTCCTCGGTGAAAAGTGATTGGCCAAACACTTGTATTTGAAAACACAGAAGCCCCAACCAGTACCAGTGACTGAACATTTTGGTGTCCAAGTTCATAATGAAAAATGTATATAACATGATGCAGTAATTATACTTGAGTTATAATGAACACAAAGGACCTTTATTTTCAGCCGGAATTATCCACTTTATCTTTTTTGAGTTATCTTGATTTTATACAATATGTTATTTATTTAAGCACAAAATTGTTTTATTGGATATAGAGATTTGCTTTCAAATTACAAATATTTCACTTATATCGATATCGGGACGTAACAAGCTAAAAATAATATAAAAAAAGATTTATTTCATTTATATTGGGATGTCACCAGTTATAGGTAAAGTTACAAAAAGTAATTGTTTTCACTTTATACTGGGACGTCATCAGCTATAGATTAACTTTTTTCATTTATTTCGGGGCATCACCAGCTACGGGTAGAGTTACAATAATTGTTTTCCTTTGCAATGCGTTCAGGGCAATGTACAATGAGGTTTTTTTAATCTTACCGAGAAACGGGTATGATGTTTTAAAGTAATCTTCCAAAGAACCCATGATTTTCAGGTTTAAATATGTAAGATTGGTTGGTATTTTACGCCGCATTAGAAATGTGTTAGATTTTCGCGACAAGGGGAAGGTTTTTATTTTTCAAAGATTAACTGTATATTTTGCGAACTTAAGGCATTTGAAATCAGGTCAATTCGCTCCACGGTAAATTCGCCCTCGTCAAATTCGCCCCCAGTATCAACAAATTCGCCCTATGTCAAAATCGGTAGCTCTTTTTATTATTATGATTCCCGAACACCGAAGGTGGGGAATCATATTGTTTTCGTTCTGTTTCTTCTTATCATTATTCTTATTCCTATTATTCCGCCCTTCTCAAGACCTACTGTCATATTATATGCTGGATAAGATCTCGAAAACGGCTTGATGGATTTAGAAGAAATTTGGTACCAATAATCTGTTATCTGTGTAGATATCCTAGACATGTTCATTTTCTCTTTATCTGGAAGGTGGCTGGGTGTAAATGGCGTAATTAAATACGTCGTTGAGGACCTGGGAAACCAATTCTGAATGGACATAAGCTGGTTATGACACTTTAATAATACCAAGCCATTGCCTTCACCTATGAGTTAATCCGATTAGTGACAGTCAAACAAGTCCACTCGAGCATGAGATCTGTACGGCCGCAGGACAAAAAGTACCCATATCATAACGTACCTTACCAGGAGGTACCCATTTTTGGACAAAACGAGTGTTTTGAAATAGATCGGCTCTATATATGTAGTCCGGGTTTAATACCCTATCTATGGGAAAAACATACTTTTAACGCGCATAGGGTCTTTTTAGTCCAGACATTTTATAAATGCGCATTTCTTTGCGTTTTAAAATACCAAAAAAATAAACATGCCCCTTTTGATATTATGCCTCTCCCATAAGAAAACCCTTTAAAACAATCGAATAAACTTAAAATCAACGGAATAAAAATCATTGAAAACATTAGAAATAAAATAGATCGGCGCCATATATATAGTCCGGTTAAAAGACCCATCTATGGGAAAAACGGGCATTTTAATGTGTAGAGGATCTTTTAACCGGACTTTATAAAGTGTGTTGAAATAGATAAGAGCTATAAACAGTCCGGTTAAAAGACCCTATCTATGGGAAAACATACTTTTTTAACACGTAGAGGGTCTTGTTAGTTCAAGTGTATTATACGGAATAAATCTCGTGTATGGAATTCATAGGATGGAAAGAGTAAAGCGTCTGAGTGATCAAGATTAACAACACTCTTATATTCAGGGACGGTTGAAAACCCTAAAAAAGAAGTAAGACCCTAAGTTCTTTTAACCGGATATATGTCATATATTATTTATGGACGGTGGGGAATCATACGTAACTGGTATCCTCCAGTTACAATCTCTAGTTGTTATAATTTTTTATATATTTTATCAATAAATAAAATTATATTTTGTTATATGGTCATTGGGAAAAAAATTAGGGCAACTTTGACAGTGGGGGCGAATATGCAAGATTTGTGGGCGATTTTTGAAAGGGGCGATTTCGCCATTGGGGCAAATTTTTTAAAGGTGGGTCGACTGTGACGGGGGTGAATTTACCATGGGGCGAATTGACTTGAATTCATGCATTTTATGGTCTGTGCGCACTCGAAGCTCAAGGTCATCTCATAAATGAACGTGCAAATATGTTTTTGACCAATCAAACGAGAGAAAGAGCGCTTAGGACCAATCAAACGGACAACGGTAACCTTGAAATCAGTAAAACAGGCGACAATAAGCTTGTGACAATTTAAAGAGTGACAGTAAGCTTATGACCAATTGAACAGGCGACAGTAAGCTTATGACCAATTGAACAGGCGACAGTAAGCTTGTGACCAATTGAACAGGCGACAGTAAGCTTATGACCAATTGAACAGGCGACAGTAAGCTTGTGACCAATTAAACAGGCGACAGTAAGCTTGTGACAATCTAAAGGGTGACAGTAAGCTTATGACCAATTTAACGGACGACGGTAAGTTTATGACCAATTTGACGGGTGGCGGTTAGTTTATGACCAATAACATAAGCGACGAAAAGCTTATGGCCAACCAAACGGACGTTATTTCGCGAATGGCCGAATGGCGTCTGAAATCTAACGACCAATAAACCGGGCGACAGTAACCTTAGGACCAATAAACCGGGCGACAGTAACCTTAGGACCAATAAGACGCGCGACAGTAACCTTAGGACCAATAAACCGGGCGACAGTAACCTTAGGACCAATAAACCGGGCGACAGTAACCTTAGGACCAATAAACCGGGCGACAGTAACCTTAGGACCAATAAGACGGGCAACATTAAGCTTATGACAATGAAACAGGCGACAGTAAAACCGACACTAGTTCACCTATAACCCAGATGGCCTGTAGTTATACGATCTAAACGAATATAAGAACCAACTTTAACTCGACTACAATTTGGAACCACGGTCGTAAAATGGATCAGCGCTGTATGAAATTCAAATATAAGCTTGGTCTTAAACTTTTGACAGGCCTGTACAAAACAGCCCACGTTAGTTTTGAGGAAGAACATTTCATTAATATCATTGGTCTCCTTCATCCTTTGATAGTTGGACAAGAAAAACTTTTGTTTCTTTTAAACACAGTCGTATACACAGGATAATATATATATTGCTCTTACTTTCAAGTATATATATATATATATATATATATATATAGCAGCTACTTGAAAGTAAGAGCAATTTAAGACACGCCCACCGCAGGAAATTATCTTACAGCAACGTGTGTTAATTAGAGTTGTTTTGAGTAATGGTGTCTAACGTCCCAGTCAAGAATATTTCACTAATATTGCGACCTCAACAGCTATAGCCACTTCTGTGTCATGGTAACAATGTCCCACTTCTGTGCTATGGTAAAAATGCCCTACTTCGGTGCCATGGTAAAAATGTCCTACTTCTGTGCCATTGTTACAATGTCTCACTTCTCTGCCATGGTAACAATGCCCAACTTCTGTGCCATGGTAACAATGTCTCACTTCTGTTTCATAAATACAATGTCCCACTTATTTAAGATGTTATGTTGGGCATATATGTTCCAATCATACAAACATCCACACACACATGCCAAGTACCAGTCTAATAGTACATGTAATAATACCAAATCCTAGTCATTTCGGCAACAAGTCATTTCGGCACTAGGTGATTTCGGCACCTGGCAAGTCATTTTGGCACCGGGTCAATTCTGCACCTGATGATTTCGGCACCAGCTCCGGGTCATTTCGGCACCTCGCCAGTACCGTAAAATATAAGTTATCTATAACTTTGATGCCAAATTGTCAGCTTTTTTCGGGGCTTTGTTATCTTAATCTCGGCAGCTGCTATCTATCACTCACTCGATAGAAATTTTGGCCACTGGCTATCATTATCTTGGACAATCGACATTTTGCACCGATTCCCTTCCGTAAGCTCGGTTTCAAACTTTCGACAGGTCTGTACAGTTTATCCAGATTAAACAGCTCCTACATACAGTCCAACCTGCCTTAAAGATCACCTTTATATAAGGACAACCTGCTGATAAAGATTAGTAGAATTGTATTCAAATTGTTCTTTTTTTCATATTATTTGAATCTGTATATTAAAGGTCACCTGCCCATCAAGACCACTTTTACTGGTTATCTTGGGTGACCTTTATAGACAGATTTGACTGCACATGTATCTATGGGTTTGTCACGGATTATATGCACCACATTCGCCATGAATTTGTTAAAAACAGCCATGGAGAATTCCATCACAGGATTTGAAGTTTTGTTTTTATGGTTCTATTTAGTCCGACTAATCAGCCCACTAAACACTTCCTAAAACATTAAGCATAGATCGGTAGAATAATGTTTTAGGAAGTGTACCGTGTTGTCAGCAAAAGCAAGGTAAGGAAATACTGGATGTTATTAACGCGTGTTTTCGTTTCTGCCGTTTTCGCCAGAAATTTCAATGATGGAAGCTGTCACACCACAAACCCCCAAAAAGGAAAAAAATTAAATAGGGGTTTAGTGGGCTGATTAGTCGGACTAGGTTCTATTTTGTGGTATTTTAACATATTTTCTTCCGACCCTATTATGTATCGATTAGCCGGTACTAACGGACTAATAGGTTTGTTTGTGACCTTGGACACAATTATCACCTTGTCCAGATTAAACAAGAATCTCTCCAATCAATTGTTATTCTCCTCACCTTTATTTCTGACCAATCAGATCCAAGCGAATGAGGAGGATTTTAATTGTAAGTGCCACCAACATGTGCCTGAGCCATGACATTTTATGAAGAATACTGCTCAGTATTAGAAAGAAGAAGTAACTCCAAAGTTATTTAACTGGTAAAGTGCTCACAACTCGGCTTTCGTAAAAAAACAGTCTTTTGGGGATGGCAAGTCTGTTTAGCACGTTACCAGAAGAATGACAAATGGAAATTTGTATTCTGTTATATGATTTGCCCAAAATAACGATGCAAAATATATGTACAGTCTAACCTGCCTTAAAGGTCACCTGTATATAAGGGTCACCTGCTGATAAAAGCCAGTAGAATTGTATCCCAACTGTTCTTCATTCATTATAATTTGAACCTGTATATAAATGTCACCTGTCCATAAAGGCCACTTTTATTGGTTCCCTTTGGTAGCCTTAATAGACAGGTTTGACTGTAATTGTAAGAGCCTCTTGCTCAAGGGAAAACTACCAGTCAAATACGGAATACCACAATTCATGAGATCGGTTTTTTTTTTTTTTTTTTTTTTTTTTTTTGTAGATTCATGCTTTTAAAACCATTGGTTGAAAAAACGATTTTTAATGAAGTTGTTATAATAAAAGTCCCCATTGCTAATTGCAAGATACGTTCGTATGAATGTCTGCTTCTTGTTTATAACCCGATGTTAATATATTATGAGTCAAACAGTTTTTGAACAGATTTAAAATCGAAATAATCCCCTTACTTTTCAAACTATTTATGAAACCCAGGATGTCATCCTGAAGATCATTTCAAGCTCATTATGTCTATATTAGAAATTAGTTGAATTTTTATGGCTTTTTAAAATTGCAGTATTATAAAATATCGTCAAAATTTGCAAGATTTAGGCAAAGGAAAAATCCCAGTTAGGGTCAAGAATGTTTGGGGATGCAATTTATCATTCATTAAAATTAAATTCAGTCAAACCTGTCTTTAAAGGCCACCCAAGAGAACCAATAAAATTACCTTTAAGGGCAGGTGGCGTTTATATACAGGTTCAAATAATATGAATAAAGAACAATTGGGATACAATACGTGATATCGCGATTACCCGGAGTTACCTAACGTTTCAGCACTTTAGTGATGAAGACGCGAAAAGTATGTTGTCCCGTAAATCTCGCGAGATTTGCGGGACAACCGTAACCAGTGTAAACATGAATGTCAGCATGGCATGACAAAACAATGACGACTTTACATTACGTTGCTGAAGGTTGTGCGGCCGATAGTAGAGGGGAAATGTCGATATTTCTTTTTTCCACTTCCAAAGGTACGAAGTGTAAGAAAAAACTGGCTAAGATTAATCTGTAGAGATGGATTAGAGGGACAGATAAATACCAACTTGGCATTTATCAGCAGATGGCCCTAATATAAAGGTGGTCTTTAAGGTATGTTGGACTGCATTATTAATATGAAAATAGGCATTGCCTATCCCGGGAAATGTCCAAATTTATTATCGAGTTATTGTGCACACACACACACACACACACACACACACACCCACCCACCCAAAAAAGGAATGGCACACATAGTTTTGTCTCACTAAATACTAGTGGGACGAACTATAGTTAACTACCGCCGAGTTCTTGCGTCATCTTTCAATCATGTTCTGTCACACAGAACTGAGTTTTGGTATGATCTTTCCAGGGACACAAAAGGCTATTCAATTACCCAATATAGTGAATATACTAATCCATACCACGACAACATTCTCACGTTGTAATGTCTTCTCATCTTGAGTCACCTTTTACCATACCATGTGAATAATTTAATCTACTGATTTATGGATTGCATAAATAACTACTCCTGTTTCTTAAAACAAGATGTGTATCATATCACAGTTCAAGATTGCCCCATTCAATTAATGAAGCAGTTATACCAATGAAAAACTAATTCATGTCCAAATCCCAATCCGGAAGTAAAGTAAAAAAAACTTTGAAACTGACAAGTTAGGTTGAACACGCGAACTTCCACCAGGGAAGTGAGACCGAGTTTTCTGGAAGCGTAAGCACCTTTTTCTGGAAGAGTAAGCACCTTCTGTTAGCTAGCTACACCGGCCACGTGTGTAATCAATATTAAGTGAAGGGAACATGGAACTAAAACATCCAGGTCAATATTGGACACAGAGACATCAAACTTGTCAACAATACAGTGATGATGGTCATAAAACTTTTTGCAGAAGGCCCTGATAAGCCTAGGCTTGCAATATCCCTTGGTCAACAATCTATTCTGTTTGTGACCGCCTTGGTTGCTCAATGGTATAGCATCCTCTTGGAGAGTGGAAGGTTTTTGGTTCCAACCTGACTTGTGTTATACATGACAATACTTCAAAATTTGAGTTACTGCTTCCTCATTTTGCAAGCCACATTTGGCTTAAAGGATAGATTATCGACTGGTTATAGAATTATATTAATTGGGAGTGGAATGTTTGTCTTTGACTCTGTTAGGCAGCACCTTTAACCCACAACCCGATATTAATACAGTGGTATGAGGGTAAGCTCCTCTTACACCTTCAACATTCACAGACATATAGTGCCATAATGAGAATTTTCTAAAGCACATACCATTGCATGTAACAAATGATATGATTAAAACTTGACAGCTTGTACCGAAATAATGTTAATTTTTGCCCAGCCCCTTTAAGTTTCACTGCATGAAGAGCCCCAGCCCCGGAGAGTTGAAAATGCTTTTTCACTTATATCGAGACGTTTAAAATACTGTGATATCAAGGCAAGATTATATAAAATAACCGTATGACACAAGTTCCATAATCACCCTCTCATTGGAGATTGATATCAGAGATTGATCCAGAATTTAAGAAAGGGGGCGTATAATGTGAGATTTGAATGCTCGAACCTTCTAGGGGGTTTGGGGGCATGCTCCCCCGGAAAATTTTGAAAAAGTGGCGCAAAAATCCTGCATTCTGGTGCAATCTGAGCTGAACAATATGTATTATTAGCGACATAAAGGGGGTGCGTATTCCCCCTACGCTGAATCCGACACTGGATATGGGGTACCTCGGAAAATTTTGACGCCCTTTTACAAGTATAATGATGAAATTAATAATTGATTGGTTACCAGATGGGCATTTCCTGTTAACGCTCTTTGTTTTTTTTTCTTTGTTTTTTTTAGCATGATACAAAATTTCACACAATATATTGCGGGGGCCTGCCCCCCCCCCACCCCCATCTCTGACATTGGGGGGGGGGCGGCCCCCGCTGCCCCCCCCCCTGCTCCTACGCCTATGACATGTACAGTATCCTCATCAGTTATGTCCAAGTTAGATTTTTGATGAGTGCAGCCATTGTAGTTGAAGTCAGTTCTAGTCAGCACCTTAAAGTCAAACTGGTCCAGCTCCATCAGCTGATCACGATATCCACGTCACATGTAAACAAACAAGAGGATTTGTCAATATTTACATTAAATTCGGAATAAATTCAATAAATTTTATCTGTGTTTTCATAAAAATGGTTATTGGGACGAACTGTTAATTAATTCTTTTGAAAAAGGCATTTTATTATTTTTCT
Source organism: Anadara kagoshimensis (assembly GCA_021292105.1). Classification (NCBI taxonomy): domain Eukaryota; kingdom Metazoa; phylum Mollusca; class Bivalvia; order Arcoida; family Arcidae; genus Anadara; species Anadara kagoshimensis. The sequence continues at coordinate 20,509,600 of CM037870.1, read as the reverse complement.
TAAAAATCGATCGTTTGTGAAAACGTCTTTCCCGTCCTGACGAACGCCATTTTTGTTTACACTGCATTCAGCGAGGGTCACAGATGCACTCAAAATTTTGATTCAATTAGTTAATTATATGTGAAAAAGAGTTACCGTAGAAGTCGTATACTGTGATTATGCTAACCTCGTAATAGTTTTGTGTCAGATAACTATGGTTATCGATTTATCTAACTTGAAATCGGCAAATTTTGTATCTTCCCGCATTGTATACTGTGTGATCATGGTTGATGCACGTGGGAAAGTCGGTCGCTGATTGGCTTGCAGTGGTTATCGATCTGAATTGAACTTTGACCCGATCAAAAGAAAATCACGTTATCGCGAATCTTGAAACGCTTCACTTGGAGATCAGCCAGAATGGCGAAAGAAACGTAAATATTTGGTACTCGATCAACCTATTTAAATTATTACTTGTTTCAATGAATAATTTTCACGATAATCGTTTCTTGGTTTCATTTCTGATGTACGAGACGGGCGAGATTTCCCCCCATATGGAGCTCACTTCCTGTCGATTTGACCCCTTCAATGGCCTTGAGAAAAAAAGTGAAAAGTGGTGCACGCGCGGCGTCAAATGATTTGGACGTACGGTCTATAGAATTTTTACACAATTTTCTATGACGTCATAATACATACGTGTTACCTATAGACGGGAAATTCCCGGCGCTTCGCGCCGGGACATTTCCCGTATTAATTATTGAACACGATGAGAGTGAGAGAATAGTTTTCAGTTTTTATTAAACTGCAATTTATTGTTTACTTGGTACATATGTACTTATTCAATAACAATGACAAAACACGTATATTCGTCAAAGACATGATGACACCAATGGAACTTTAAATGCGTGTTTTCCATGACGCGCCAACCTGCAGAGCTCTGTTATAGGCAGACAACATTTACAAGTACACTTGGCCTTTGATTTAAATATTATTGATGTACTATAACATTTATGTAAAGAAAATACAGGTGATTATTTCCTCTGCATCATGGGAGAAAACGCATCATCAATATTTATGTACAGTCAAACCTGTCTATAAAGGCCACCCAAGGGAACCAGTAAAAGTGGTCTTTTTGGGCAGGGGGCCTTTATTTACAGGTTCAAAACATATGAATAAAGAAGAATTGGGATACAATTCTACTGGCCTTTATCAGCAGGTGGCCCTTCTATAGAGGTGACCTTCAGGACAGGTTGGACTGTACTAGTATATAACTGTGAATCCAAAACACTGCCTTGGTACTGGATAAATCATTGTGTATGAAAATTCCTAATGCAAGGTCAAACAGACTGGTTATTGTTGTTCACTATATCAGTTGTTTTCAGGTGGATTCATTATCTTTCTCTTCCGTCTTCCGTATAAGTGGGAGGTCGTGGGTTCTATCCCCGGTCGGGTCTGGCCAAATACTTGAAAGTGAGTAGCGACTGTTCTTTCGCCAAGCATTACGAAATGAAAGTCGGATGGGACTTAAAATAAACGAAGTTCCTTGTCACGATGGGCTTGGCACGCTAAAGAAATCTGCCGTATAATCAGCGCAACGCACAGGCAAAATTTCTGCACCTTCGTCTATAGCTGCGGCGACGTCTCGATATAAGTGAAATATTCTTGACTGGGACGCTAAACACTATTACTCAACTCATTATCTTTCTCTCCCGGTATAGCTATGGATTATCTGTGTCACATGTAAACTTATACAAAGACGGATTTTTGTTTAGTGCCGTATTATGAATTATGAATGGAACTTTACATATTTTGATATTGCAAGCAAAACCTTATCAAGCCCACCAAAACCTGTTATGGCCGTCATCAAAATAATTTTATTAAGTATGATGTCTCTGTATCCAAAATAATCCTGGATATATTTTGCGTCCGGTATTTCTACGTTCCTTTTCATTCCCATTTTTGATTTTATACGTTACGAGTATAGCTCGCTTAGCAGAATATGCTTACATTTCCGGAGCTACCGGTTTGACTTTCGTGCCGGAAGTTTACCTGTTTAACTTACAAAGTTTTTTATTTGCCTTTGCTTTGGGGTTGTGGTTTGTACATGGATCTTAGTTTTTGCTTTTGATCTTAGTCTGTCAATATTTTTTTTTAATTTGAATTAATACTTGTTCGTAAGCTTTAGGAAAGAAAAAGATATGAGTAATGATGTTTTCAGCCCTAATTAAGAATATTTCACTTATATAGAGACGGCCAGTCCAGGATTAATTGAGGAAAATTTATGTTTCTAATGTAAATTTGCATTGAAGGTACAAAAAAGAAGAAATAAAATACTCATCAATGTAACATACATGTATATATACATATAGTTACCACAATAAAACTTATTTCAGTCAATGAATTTATTTAGAAGCCACGGTCCAGCTAGTACTTTGACCGATTTGGAAATCTATTTTAAGAAATAAAAAAATGTTTAAAAAAGAAAAAAAACATATAAAAAAGCTAGAACTGTTTAGTTACATAAGATGCGTAATTAATTAAACTCGCGTCCCAAATTTCCAGGTGAAATTGGATAACTGAAAAGGGGAGGTAAGGCGTGATTCAAGGTAACAGTTTAATTGGTCATTTGAAAAATTGTATGGACGTGAACTAAACCCCAAAAAATAAATATTGTCAACGTAAGTTAAGTAAAACAATAATAATGATAACACTTATTTAACCCAATTGTCACATATAAAATTCATTATTTATAGCCAAATGTCATAAGCTTATATTAAATTAAACTGTTTAAAAAGGGGAATTAAAAACATGCTAGATTACTACTGCAAAGAGGGTTTTAATTAATGTAATTTTATGTTTTAAATAAATCATTGAATAGGAATTCAAGCAAAATTACTGATCGTTCAGCTTAAAGAATTTAGAAGACTTGGATTTTAGAATATAGAGAAAAGATCAACCGTGACAAAGCCCCCACCCCCCCCCCCCACCCCTCGACATCGAATATAGATGCCGAAATGTTTATGGTGGTATAAAAGTATTGAGGTAAAAATTAGACTGGTCCAAGTACCAAAGCTAGGAATTTGTACAGCAAAACTCGCGGTGGTAATCATTTTTTCCGCGAGAGTATTTCCGTATTTATACTTTTATAAACTGATGAAAACTGAAGCATTTCTGTGGTTTTGAGTGAAATTAAATATGTTTAAGCGAAATAAATGAATTTTATATCTGGAATGTAATTTGAGAATTTAAATGAAAACGCATCATCCGAGAACATAAAATCTTATCATTTTGTACCCTCAAAGGCACAAATATTCTTTGTTTCTGGACAGAGTTCGTTGAAGCTTCTTGTTTTCTTTATAACTGCAATATATTAACCGATATTTATTTAAAAATAAACTAGAAAAACAGTGAGCCACAAGCTCACAAAAATACCCCCCCGCTCCCAAAAATCCATCGGATCAAATTATTTAAATAGGAGGTGCACATCTACATTATATCACAAAGATTGTGTGAAAGTTTTATGAAAATCCATTGAAGGGTTTAGGAGGAGTTGCGGATAAGAGATAGGTATCCTAAGGTGTAACGGAAGGACGGACGGACACACGGACCGACACCCCTATCACTATATACCCCCACTTTTTAAGCGGGGGTATAATAAATAAAACTGAAATTGAAATTTTATGACTACAAGACACTTTTTGTATTACATATATATGTACATACAGGGGTTGTTAGTTCATTGGTTGGTGAAACGAGATTTTATTTTTTGAACGAGCGTTTTGATAGACCACTGGTAATAAAATAAGTTGGATGGTTTGGGTCCTTTAATAATACACTGGACACTTACTCTAGTGCTTGTCCGAAGTCAGGAATCTTAAATCGGTGATCACAACAGTGGCGGATTTAAGGGGAGAGTTGCGGGGGTTCCACCCCCTTTGAAAATTTTGAGAGAGAGAGAGAGAGAGAGAGAGAGAGACTGATGTGACCCCATATGTTAATATAACAACCCATTTCTTATTATTTTCTTGGCCCCATTGGGGCTCTTCCCTAGACCCCTCGTCTCTGGAAGCTCGTGCCTTCGACGTTCGCACCCTTTCAAAAAATTCTGGATCCGCCCCTGCATAATGTGTATTTGTCTTATATAATGAGCATGTTTGGGTGTTTTATCATTTATTTCACGCGAAGAGGATGTAGCTAGCTAAACAGGAGGTGCTTACCCTTCCGGAGCACCCGGCCTCACTTCCATGGTGGAAGTTCATGTGTTTAACCTTATTTGTCAGTTTCAAAGTTTGTACTTTGCTTTAGGATTGTAATTTGGAAATATGCTTTTATGATTACCCGTAATGCATCATGCCCTGGCTGTTTCGAAATACATTTTTCAGTTACAACTTCTTTTTTAAAAATTTAAAATTAACTAACCACTGAATCTTGAGGACTTCTTGTGATTTCTTTCAAATTAAAGAACTGGGATTTTTTGCTGTTTAGGAAATAACACAACAACAGCATTATCATATTGCAGGTAATTATTTCAAAATATAGTCATAATTTCTAAGCCGATCGATAGAAAAATCTATATTTTATGCCCGTATTTGATCTGGTTTCAAGGCAAAGAGAAAATTCCTGTTTTAAGATCAGACTGGTGGTCATTAAATATAGTAAGGTCCAATAGGCATGTACATGTATTATAGAAACAAAATTAATTTTTCTTTATGTTATGTAAGTATGAAATAATTGGACATTTTGCACACTGAATAACTCGAGTTATGCTACGTGCGCATTGTCTAATATTTCATAACAAAAAGAAAACATTAATTTCATTTCTGATTGCAAATAAATTGTTGCCTCAGGGATATTGCAAGCCTAGGCTTATCAAGGCCCTCAAAAAGTTTATGGTCGGCATCACAGTATTGTTGATACGTTTGATGTCTTGACGTTTGAACATCCGGCCTCACTTTTCTGGTAGACGCTCACGTGTCTAACCTTACTTGTCGGTTCCAAAGTTTTTACTTTCCTTCTGGATTGTGATCCGGACATGGATTAGTATGTTTGTTTTTTATCAATTTATAGAAACTTATTCAGCAACTAATCAACAATTTAAACAAAAATATAGCCGTAGCAAATAAAGAGCAGAGCATCGTCATGGCATAAGAATTCAAATGTCTATAGTAAGATGACGTCACTGAGAGCCAATCCATTCATGCAAACGTAACAGAATGCTTGAAACAAAGGAGAATCACATTACTCTATTTTTCTCTTTTCAAAAACTCCGAAAATTTGGATTTCCACAATTTTGTTCGAGTACCACTTATAAGGAATTTGATTCCGAAACGAGCGTCTTGTGCTGCAAAATTTAAATAATACTGAATTCGTATCCAATATTAACCTTTGAATTAGTACAATATGAAATTGATATATTTCTGTTTTGACCAAACTATTTTAAATCTACGAAAGCCTATTAAGCTCATGAATAAAAAAAAAATAAAAGGCGTAATAACGCGAAATAAAGGCGTTATAATGCGAAAAAAGGCGTTATAACGCGAATAAAAAGGCGTTATAACGCGAATAAAAAGGCGTTATAACGCGAATAAAAAGGCGTTATAACGCCTTTAGAAAGGCGTAATAACGCGAATTGAAAGGCATAATAACGCGAATAAAAAGGCGTTATAACGCCTTTTAGAAAGGCGTAATAACGCGAATTGAAAGGCGTTATAACGCGAATTGAAAGGCGTTATAACGCGAAATAAAGGCTTATTAACGCGAAGTTAAGATGCCATCCATAATGATGTGGTGGCCCTAGGGTTTAATCTCTAACCCCCCCCCCCCACTTTACATACATATTAAAAGTGTGTGTGTGCGTGTGGGGGTGGGTGGGTGTGTGTGTGTTTCCTGCACAACTATATGTAATGTAATAAGCTGTTTTATATGTATTTATTCTATGAAAATTAAAAAAAAAAACTGCACATCATCCGATCCTGCGCTGAAATGAACATACTATTTCAGTAAAACAGAAAGAAAGGTTTCTTTTCAATGTTAAAGTGTTGTTTTTTCATAAAGAGTATCATTTTATATATGGGGATGGAAATCTTTTAAGTAATCTGAAATATAAACATTGGCAATGTACACATGGCTATTTATTAAAAAGTTCCTGTCCAATTGTCAATCGCTAACTTTTAACAATGATTAAATGGCATTTTTTACATCTTAATATGAACAGATACGCAGTTGCCTTAAGCTATACAAACTAAAACCAATCTGTTTGTGGTGAGGATTGTTAACATTCTCCAGGGAAATGACTGCTCTATATATAGACAAAAAGGCATTATAACGCCTTTCACTTCGCGTTAACGCCTTTTATTTCGCGTTATAACGCCTTTCAATTTGCGTTATTATGCCTTTCTAAAGGTGTTATAAATAACGCCTTTCGATTCGCGTTATTACGCCTTTCTAAAGGCAAAAAAAGGCGTTATAACGCCTTTCAATTCGCGTTATTACGCCTTTATTTCGCGTTATAACGCCTTTCAATTCGCGTTATTACGCCTTTCTAAAGGCGTTATAACGCCTTTTTTCGCATTATTACGCCTTTATTTCGCGTTATTACGCCTTTTAATTTTTTTTATTCATGAGCTTAATAGGCTTTCGTATAAATCTATATAATTTTATGATTATAATATATTTTGTTGGGGAAGGAGAAACTGCCCAAAAACGAGATCATTTCGCATTTTCTCATTTTAAAATTATATGAATTCTACTTAGTCATAGTATCCTAGAAGTCAAGGATAAAAAAATCTCGAGTAAACAATCCCTCTAACAACCAACACTTAAACATAAGAAATTAATGTTTTACATGTATTTTATCTTTGGTCCTGACCTTCTACCATCAGCTTTTGCAACTTTATTACACATCCACTTTTGCTTTACAAACATCTTTATCATGTTTGGAAACAGTCAGTGAGCTTTGGGATTGTGATTTGGACATGGATTGGTATTATTGCTTTTGGTACATACAGTAATATACCAACTTTAATAAACAATAGCGAAAATCGTTCAACAATGTGACCTCAGTTTGACCTTGCCCTCCCATCTCACCTGCCTCTGCAACTGAATTGCACATACCCGCTGTGAATAATAGAGATATCGATGTTATAAGCTTAAAGTTGTCTACGAATATCTTTTTAAGAAAGAAAGAAAGAAACAACAACAACACTATTAATATTTGAATTTTGCCAAATTTTAGTGATAAGAAATTATTGGGAAAATGGGACATGTTCTTTACAGTTAGTTGGTCTATTTATAAGAACTGTGTATTTTCCAGAACATTGTAACAAAGTACTCCATCATCTATTTTCCATTATTAATACAACTTTTATTGTACTTTATTAATTACCATCTGCATAGAGAGTTATAAAAAGCAGATAAGCTACAGTTCTATAAATGCATACGGGTTATGTGACAAACGATCATTTGTTAGTAAACAAACACATTCATCAAGATTTATAAAACACTAACAGCCAAGAATTTTTCCTATAGCATTGGAGATGGAATGAATCGACGTTTCTATCCAAAATTATCCTGGATATATTTAACGTCTCATAGTTCCCTACTCCGGCTTTACAATAGGGTATCCAAAATGAAAGGCTTTGTTACGCCACATAGCGGTTGCCGCATAAACGTGCTCCAACACGTCTATGCGGGGAATTTCAACTCATAAAGAGGACGTTTTATACGGCAAAAAGGCTACATTCCGCCGCATAAAGAAAACATTTACTATCATCACCTACACCTCCATCATCATTACCACCTTCACAAAAACACCACCACTATCATTATCATCGCGATGATCAACGACCATCAACATTACAGTCACCATCACCGCCGTCGGCACGACGACTGTAAATCGTCGTTGCGTTCTCGTAGTTGTCATAATTAATGTCACCACCACCATTTTTGTCGAGATATAAGCTCTTTTTAAAATGCATACCAAGTCGTTAAAATTAGTCCTCTTTATGCGTCAAAAAGGCAGTCTTACGCCGCATATAAGCGACACATGTTTATGCTAGCCTCCTCGATAATAGTAAAAGAATCTTGACTGGGGCGTAAAAAACATTACTTCACCTCACTCCCTGTAAACTTAGATAGCCTAACCGTCAGTCAAATATAAGAACTTTAAGAGCGTGGTGTAGTAAAGCGGCATTGGCGTTTTTACAAACCATTTTTCCAGAAAAAAATATAAAAGATACAAACGTAAATAAAAAACGAAACCGACTAAACATTGATAGATCATTTGTGCTACTTTGGCTTGTCACGGTGCTTCCCGTACAAGTACTTCAATGAAAATGATAGCTTTTACGGACAAATAGGATTGGTATTTTTTATTCCGTTAATAGCCATTTTTATTACATTTATCTTGCAGAAAAAATAGTTTAATTTATTGATTTTGCCCGTGTCTTTATACAAAAATTTATACTTATGATCAATCTTGATCCAAATCACCAGACATATCATAGATTTCCTATGATGGTGAAGCTCAGATATACCCGTATCGATAGTTGATACTCTATTCGCATTACCGCATAACCATTCCTATCTGTCTTCCGAAGACATATCAATTCAATGCTTTATTATGAGTGACAGGTGATCTGTTACAGGAAAAAACTGAAATTTGATTCCTAGGTGATGAAATCAAGTACTATGTACAATAAAAAGGAACAATCACAGAATATGTTACAATCTGAGACCCCTACACCAGGTGAAGTGCCAAAGTTGTAGCGGGTGCGGTGGCGATCAGCACTGTTCAAAACCAGTGATTACACTGGTATCATATACCTTTTTTTTTTTTTTTTTTTTTTAAATTAACCATAAAATGCATTCATGATGTATGACAATAATAATTGCAATATAATTTTAATACATGTTTTATTTTTAAATTTTCAAAAGGTATATGATACAAGAATAGCAATGTATACGTAACCGCTATGCTACACTCTTTTCAACTAGATACATGAAAGAGAGGAGAGCCAGAACAAGAAATACCATGCTATACAAAATAAACAACCAGCTTGTGTGACCATGCCGACAACATATTTGATGATATCGTTCAGGGCCCATGGCCAGTTGTTCAAAGCACAATAAGAGCTAATTAGCGCAATTCCACATCAGTATTGCTTTGCCAAAACTTTATTTTTCCAAGATGTTGAAAAAAACCCAAGGTACATATTTAACTATGATTTACTTTAAATTACATATAATACCAGTTTTAATTTTACAGCACTGGGCGACCGTTTCGGAATACAGTGCTTGGACCAAAATTGTGAAATCAAAATTTTGTTCAAGATGTTGAAAAGATACCCAAAGGACCAACATATATTCAACCAAATTTAGCTAAGTAAATATTTTGCATGAGGGAGTTTACCTTAGTTTCTTTTTTTTTTTTTTTTGAGGAATTTAATATTTTAACTTATTTCTGACAAAAATAAACAATTGTTGCCTACTGTTGTTGCCTTATTTAAATTATGCTTTGTGCAACTCGGTCCAACTACAACAAGAAGAGATGATAAGCGATATCTGGCTACACACTCCAGATTACGTGTACGAGTCTACAGACATTCCTTCTACCATGCTGGAAAAGTCCTCTCTATACATAACTACATATCATAATATTTGTTGATCAGTTAACTACTAATTAGAAAAGACAAAACAAATTATTATACCTCATTAGAAAAATACGATATTTGTAATTTGATTGGATCATTGATCATTAAAAGTCAAACCAAAATTACTTTGTTAACATAGATTTCGAAAAATGCTCGTGCTTACTAGCTTTATGGATGACGTCATTATGATATTAATTGTATTTTAGAATATTAATCCTCAAAATACCACATTAATCATTATACATGTGTATTTCCTATTTTGTTGGGTGGGGCCCACTCCAAAGGGGAAACGCCTTTCCATTCCCATACCCGTATTTGGTTACATTTATACATGTATTAGTATTTATGATAATGCTCTAGAAATATGCAATTTTATTATTGGAAAATATTTCCCAAAAAATGAACTTTGACCTTTTTATACTAAAAGTACAAATCATGGTCATATAATAATACAGGCCTGTCGAAAATTTAACACTAAGGTAACGAATTACATTGTATCATTAGCAATTTTAAGGTTGTGCCAAAAATCAAAAGAGAATTACATGTATTTTATTCATTTTTTGCCACACTTTCAATTTAAATTTTACATGTCAAATGTATAAAATTTAACAAAAAGAAAAGAATCAAAATGGTTCGTATAGAATACAAGGAGAGGACTTATATAGGCAATGCCTGCTGTCCAATCCTTTTCAGCATTTTTTTCTGAATAAAATATTGTTTAAATTTAAATTAAAACAAATTAAAAAGGGCTAATAGTATGAAAATATCATAATGTACCATTAAAGAAAAATTCTACATTTGTAATGCCGAATCTGGACCTCATCTCAGTCCGTCGTTCGTTACATACTTTATATCTAAACAACTGCTATTCTGTCTGCGGGAAGCTTTCCGTCAGCTGCTCATGTCTTTGCCACTCAGCAGCCGACTCTCGGTTCTTTTTTGTCGACTTAATGTTAAACTTTCAACAAGTCTATAGTGTTATCCTGAATGCTACAAATTTAGATTTCGAAAAACTGCGTCATCAACTTCCACAGTGACTATTGGGTAACATTTTATAGACCTATCGTATAGACATGTTGTTTTTTCTTTGCTCATTATTTCTCTTTCAATTGATACCTCACCACCTGGTCCTATCCCGTACGGATATGATTTTGACAGCTCCGGCAACCAAAGGTATCTTGTTATATGGTGACCAGCTGTTTTTGGACGAAAGATTCCAATTTGAATCTTTTGTTTTTTGGTCTTATAATATATCAACGCAGACACAAAACCTGACTTTCAGATTTTGGTGATTAAATTGTGACATTATGCCCACATAAATGCCAGTCCTGTTGTATTAAATGAATAGGAATGGATATTCCATACTCACGACCTTTTAACTTATTTTGTTTTACTGCTTTGGAGCCCTTGTGTTAAACATGTGATCTCCCTTTCAGCACTTTGACTGACAGTTGTTTTGGACTCTCAATAAATCGCAGTAATAATTAATAGTCCGAAATAAATACTAGTATCAATCCAATTTTTTTTTTTAAAAACTTTTATGTGAATTTCCAAAATGTGTACTATTAAAATTCAGTGTCGTATGTTTTGTTTCATCAAGGCTTATGTAGTCAAAACATGCAACTTCAAACTTATAAACACATTGGTCATTTTAGTTTATTTTTAAGATTTCAATTTGTTTATAAACCTGTGTTTTGTGTTTAAAATCAAAGCTTTTATGGGGAATTGCAATTTTTGGTCATAAATTTAAACATGTTAGAATGTATGTATTATAGGTATGTCAATTTCTCAATTTTCCAGACCGTGAAATACTAATATATTTTTTTCATTCTCCAAAAATTAGAACATTTGTAAAGTCAACATAGACAAAACTAACGGTATGTTGTAACAGCCCACTTTGAAAAAAGTTACGCACTTTGATCTTTTTAGATTGCGTTAAATCCGGGACAAGCTCAACGGGATTTAATTTTTTTTTCAAATTGCGTAATTTTTTCAAAATGGGTTGCTACATATGTTACTTAGTACAGGAAAACTCAACTAACAACTCTCATTTAAACGAAAATTGAAATAGTCGATAATTACAAATATAAAGGAACAACTTTTACATTTTAATGGAAACTTTAAAACCTGCAGCAATAGTTTTGTCAGATGAAGGAATAAAAGCATTCTTTGTATTTCTGAAATAAATTCAAAGAATAACCCCAATTTCAAATTAAATACAATAGAAAATGTTTGATCGAGTTTGCTCCCATTGCTAGAACTACTTTATATATGTATAACGAAACAAATTGTTTAAAAATAAGTTGTTGACTTGGGGATATTGCAAGCCCAGGCTTATCAAGACCCTCAAGAAGTTTTATGGTTGCCATCACAATATTGTTGAAAAGTAGGATGTCTTATTGTCCAAACTACCACTGTGGTAGCTCAGTTGGTAAAGTGCTCGCTCCGTAAGTTGGAGGTCGTGGGCTCGAACCCCAACCGGGTCTGACCCAAGACTCAAAAGTAGGTAGCGACTGTTCTTTCGCCAAGCACTCGGCATTACCAAATGAAAGTCACGGTTCATGGAAACTAAGAATGAACGAGGACCTGTGTTACGGTAGGCTTGGCATGATAAAGAACCCTGCTGTATTATGCCATATTCGCAACGCATAGGCAAATTTCTGCACCTTCGCCTTACCTGGCGGTGTCTCGATATAAGTGAAATTCTTGACTGTGACGCTAAACACCATTGCTCAACTCTTTGTCAAAACTTACTCTGGATATATTAGAGGTCCCACAGTTTTATTTTGTTTTCATTCTCATTCTGATTTTACATAATATGACGGATGTAGCTAGCTAAACAAGTGGTGTCTGTCCTTCAAGAGCACCCAGCCTCATTTCCCTAGTGTTAAATTTAATTGGTCTGTTTTCAAAAAATTTTGCTTCGCTTTTGGGACCCTTTTTCATTTACAATTTTCGATTTTGTATAAGGTACTCATAAAAAATTATCAAATGTACAGGATTTAGAAGTGAATTTAGAAATCGTTCAATTACCATTGTATTTTGATAAGTATGAACGCATAGTACTATTACCGAAATTATATTATAAAGATTTATATGAATCTGCTTATATGCCATGGTGTTGTGCTCTTATGAATTCATGTGCAAAATTTAATACTACATATAACAATAAAAACAAAGACAGCAGTCCCCACCCCCGACCCCTTCCCCGAAAAAAAAATCATAAAAACCAGTAAATCCGGTATACATGAAAACTCCCATCGGGCGCCCAGGAAGAGCAAGAATCTCCCGTCCATCCACATCCGAAAGGAACATGGAAACATGGGACTCAATACATATCCAGGACAATTTTGAACATGAGACCTGATACTTATCAACAGTATTGTGATGCCGACCAGGCCATAAATATTTGAGGGACATGATTACCCTACGCTTGCAATATCCATAAGTCGACAATTTATTAATAAGCAGCTTGCGTCGTTGTTCAAATCATAAAAAACTAACATACTAATCCATATCCGAATCACAATCCAGGAGCAAAGTAAAAACTTTGGAACTGACAAGTTAGGTTATACGCGTGAACTTCTACCAGGGAAGTAAGCCCGGGTGCTCCGGAAGGGTAAGTACCTCCTGTTTAGCTAGCTACACCCGCCACGTGTGTAATCAAAATTGTGTGAAAGGAACATGGAACTATGAGACGTCAAATATATCCAGGGCAATCCTGGACATAGAGAAATCAAACTTGTCAACAACACTGTGATGACGGCCATAAAACGTTTTGAGGGCCTTGATAAGCCTAGGCTTGCAATATCCCTGAGTCAACAATTTATTTCCAAGCAACTTATTTCGTTGTCCCCGTGGTGGAAACAAGCTCTACCATAGCGTATTAATTGGGAAACAAATACACCATAAGCAGGAGAAGCATGTATATTGCTGCTTAAAAAAAAGTTGACAATAGAAAAATTGAAGTCATCACGTTTGTCATAAAGTTTCAAATGTAGCCTTTCGTGTGCATCATAATCCAGGTTATAAGTCTAAATATGAAGCAGAACTTGAGGAATCAGTCGTGTCTTTTATTTCAAGCCCACTAGGATAGATGACATTTACATAATCTCCAAATTTAGGATTGTTAAGAGACAGAACGTCATCTATATATCTGTATGTTGAGTTGAATGATTTGGCGACAGAGTTCTCCTGATTTAACAAGGTTCTGCAAAAATTCTGCTTCATAAGAATAAAGAAACAAATCAGCAAGCAATGGTGCACAGTTTGTATCCATTGGTATACCGATTGTTTGCTGAAAAACTATACTACCAAACACAACAAATATGTTATCTATCAAAAACTCCAACATTTTGTTGACGCTTACGCAGCAGGAACAAGCTCCACCACAGCGCATCAGCCGCAAACTGACATACACACCAAAAGCATGAGACGCAGGCACACTGCTGCACAGAAAAGGAACCCCTACGAGATTAAAATTGTGGTCATCCCGTTTGTCATACAACTTCAAATATAGTTCCTCATAGGTATTGCAACCACGGCATACGTCTAAATATAAAGCAAAACGTGAAAAATCAGACTTCAAGGCAAAATTGACATAAAAAATAAAATAGTTAGGAAGGTGAACTAGTAACTTATAGTAACATTTTTATTAATATTAAAAAATGTCAACTAGCTGATTACTTGACAATGTCTGTATCAAGAAGATCAAAGAGTAGTGATTATTAAATTTCCCATCAGCTCGCTTCCTTTATCCTTGTACACCTAGTAGATAAAAACTAGTATATATATATATATAAACAATTAGTGTAAACGTGAATTGTATATACAAATTAATTTTCCAGACAAAGAGATTCTGAAAAAAAGGCTAGCTAGGTTAAAACAATTAGACAGATCCAATCGTCTGTGTCGTTTTTGTGATAACTTAGTGGAAGATGAAAATAATTTCTTTTTATTTGTCCCGATATATGATACTTTTTGAAAAAACAGAACAGTGACAAAAAGTTTCTTATAAATTTTTCACTAATCATGGAGAGAACAACAAGATTATGAAATCCTCAGAATTACTCCGAATTGTTTTTCATTTCTTCATCCCTTAATCTGTCTTTGACCACTAGAAATGAAAATATTAAGCAGCATATTTTTTAACAGAAATGTTTGTATCTACATTATATAAATTATTTTTATGTTTAATGTTACAGAACTAAACCTTCATCAGTACTTAAGGACCCCAATATTTCTGCAATCCTCACAGACATATATATAATAAAAGCAAACATACATATCAAATACGTGTCATCTTAGTCCGACTAATCAGCCCACTAAACCCCCATTTTAATTTTTTACTTGTTGGGAGTTTGTGGTCTGACAGCTTCCATGATTGAATTCTTGTTTCTGGCGGAAACGAAAACACGTGCCCATAACTTCCAGTATTTCCTTACTTTGATGGAACACTTCCAAATGCAACGCGCGATCTAATCGGTCAAAGTAGATTAGTAATGTCTTCACGATGCGAAAGTAACAGAGAGCTGAAGAGACACCAGAAAACCTTATATTTCTACTGATATCGATGGATTTTAATTAAAAGTTAAGCATGAGCCGGTAGAATAATGTTTTAGAAAGTGTTCCATGTTGCCAGCAAGAGCGAGGTAAGAAAATACTGGAAGTTATTGACGCGTGTTTTCGTTTCTGCCGTTTCTGCCAGAAAGTTTTATAATCAAATAATGGAAGCTGTCAGACCAGAAACTCCCAACAAATAAAAGAAATAAAATGGGGGGTTTAGTTGGCTGATTAGTCGGACTAGTGTTGTCCCAGCTAATGGAGCTTCCAAAACATTAATATGTATGATGTCTCTGTATCCAAAATTATCCTTGATATATCTGATGTCCGATAGTGACATGCTCCTTTCGTTCTCAAACTTGATTACACACGGGGCTAACTAGACAGGAGGTGCTTACCCCTCCGGAGCACACGACCTCACTTCCCTTTTAGAAGTTCACGTGTTAAACCTAATTTACCAAACGATTTACTTTGCTTTGGGATTTTGGTTAAGACATGCATTGATGTGTTTGTTTTGATTCAAACCAATACAAAGGAAAGTCGTTTAATCTTCCATATCCACCCAAAAGTGAAGAAATTGGTCTTTCTTAATTGTATTGGATTCTTAAACTTTGTAAAAACCCATACAAAGGAAAGATGTGTAGCAGGTTGCTCTAAATGTACTACCATATAATCAGTACTAAAAAAACCCAAAAATTTTGAAAGCCATCAGAGCAGAGATAGTCTTCAGTTGTTCAGACAAAGTTATCCTGGCATCAGCCTAATGTGGATTATGAAAAATCTAAAGAAATTTTGATGTTTCTACACTTTACACCACTGTCCCTTACTCTAAAGAGAAAGAACGCCTTAAACAAAAAAATCACTTGTCATTCCATAAAAAGGGTAAGCTAAGTGCTGAAGGAGGATTCTGGTTATTTATCCAAACACTATACAATGTGCAAGCAATAATATACAAAAGATAAACAAAATGCTGTTTTTGATAGACAAAATACCCGGTATTGTTGCATTAGGTAATCGGTATACCAAGGGGAGCAAACTGTGCACCATTCCTTGCCTTTCTGATTTATTTCTTTATTTTCTGTACTTATCTATCTAAAGCCTGGTTACTCAGATCTTAACTTCTCAACTCCTGACTGTTCTCTGCTATTTATTTGTTTTTTGTCATGTTGTTACATAATTAAATTTGTTTTGTAATGCTATAGCAATGTATTGTTTGCTTTTTTTGCAATATTTGTATGAAGGAGAATTTTTATTAAACCCAGGGAGACGGCTATCGCTATCATTAAACTTCAGATACAGATATAGATGACGTTCTATCTTTTAACGATATTAAATTTGGAGAATTTGTGACTGTCATCTATCCCAGTAAGCTTGAAATAAACGATATGACTGATTCTTCAAGTTCTGCTTCGTATTTGGGCTTATACCTCAATTATGACACCCACGGAAGACTCCATTTGAAGCTATATATGACAAACATGACGAGATTTTCTATTGTCAATTTTTCTTTTTTTTCCATACAGCAATACCTGTTTATGGTGTATTTGTTCACTCGGTATACTTTATACAACGAAGCAAGCTGCTACAAATAAATTGTTGATCCAGGGATATAGTAAGCCTAGACTAATCAATGCCCTCGAAAAGTTTTATGGCAGTCCTGTATCGTTGGTAATTATAATTTCTCTATATCCCAAATTATTTTGGATACATTTGATAACCCAAAGTTCCATGTTCTTTCATTCTAAATTTTAATTTTACATGTGACAGGTTTAACTAGCTAGGCATAAGGTGCTTGTCCTTACGGAGCATCCGGCTCACTTAACTGATGGAAAAGTTCAAGTGTTTAAATGTGTTTGTCTTAATTTGCCAGTATTCAAATTTGTTACTATTGCCATGGGCTGTTTTTGAATGCATTATTTTAATAGAAATTCAAAAACAGCGAATGACACTATGGTTTTGAGATATAGTATTTTATTTTGAGATATATATAGTGATTGGGACATGGACAAGCATGTTTTTTTTGTGTCTAATGCATGTAATTTATTTGTCATGATTTAGAACAGGTTAACATTATTACAATTTCAATGATATTTTTATTCCGTTAAAAGTATTGGCACTCAACACGAACACTATACCGACTCTGCAAAATACATGGATTTCAACATTCACGGAGAATGGAAATGAGACACAAACACACAAGATCGCCGAGAAGGCCAATTCGACCTTTGCCTTTTTTTAGATGAAACATGCGCCATTGCACAACCATCATCAAGGCACAATGCCACACTAACCTTGTAAGACTATCACTAGAGTATGCCTCCATTATTTGGAACCCACCCAAATTGTACAATATCAATATAATCGAATCTGTTAAAAGAAGAGCAGTATGCTTTGTCACCGGCGACTATCATCGTACCAGCAGAGTAACTGTCATGCTGCACAAACTGCAATGACAGACACAAGTTGTATATTCTGTCATATCGTACACATCTTAGTGGATATATACCTTCAAAACACTATCTACAACAAACGTGCTACGTACCAGAGGCCATAGTCAACGATGCCTGATACAACATTCTAGATCTACAGACTACCAGATACCATTTTCCCAGCAGCAGCTATTTGTCTCCGAAACACTTTACCAGCAAGTGTTGTTGTGGCAGACTCCCTTGACAGCTTCAAGATATTGCTGTCTGGGTCGACTACTAACTGAAGTACGATGTTTTTGTCAGTTATAACTGACTTGCACCTATACATAGACTTCATTCCAAGTTCAATAATACTCAAGTTGCTTTGCACTGTATAGGAAGAATTATTTTGCGATTATTGGACATTTTATAACTGAAGATGGCGTCCAAAATAGCCGCAAAACTAAGGGAAACTTAAGTTATAGGTGACGTCCAAAATAGCCGCAAAATGTTATTTTTGTACACTATAAGCAATACTATTGTACATGTGCATTTTATTTTCATTTCAATGCAACGAACAGGTCTCTGTCCTTACTTATCATTCGAGAGATTGTTTAATGCAAGATGATGTCCAAAAAGTCTCCTAAAAAGTAATTATCGGATTGGATCAATTTTCAAACATTCAAATATACCTTCCATTATTTCCTTCTTCCTCATGATTTAAAATCCGTTAATCTATAAAATTATTAAAAATGTAAATAATTTTGTACAATAAGCGTTTTTTATACTTAATGGCCAACCATTTAAACTTTGATTTAAGATAATAGCTTTGATCACAGTAATTTTGATAACTTGAGTTAATATGCTTACACGGCAGGCACAGATTTCTGTCAGAATTTACGGAAGAGTGTAGCTTACCTAAGGCTGGACTACTGAGACACGTGTCTAAACATAAATTGGCTTTTTGTATGCCTCCATCGTCTACAATAATTTAAAAATAATTTAAAAATAATTTTAATATGGCGGTATGCCCTTACATTTTACCCGTTTTCTAATTCCGATTGTCATAGTTTCTCCAAGCTCTGTCATTCTTGATTAAAAAGATTAAATTTAAACCTATTCCATTTGGTTCCTGTTCTACATCAAATGGCATCATATAGAACTACTGTCAACGGGAATTAATATCATTGGCCGAAAGTAACAGTTTTATAACGGATGGTTTCATTATTTCTGTAATAATAATAATAATATAATTATTATTATTATTATTATTATTATTATTATTATTAGTTGCTGTTGTTGGGCAAGTTTCTTGGTGTAACCGGCGACATTTAATACATTAAGTTAATTAAATGTCGCCGCGGTGTTGTAACGTTGAACAACCTAAAACTCTTCTTAGTAGCAGGTGCCCGGAGTTAATGTTCTTAGTTGATTTTGTTTCCAATGTGAGGCGCTGTTGTCAGTCAACTTGTTTGACAAACGCGTGATCTTACTCGCCTCCTGGGTAGGTAGGTACGTCGTGTGTGTTATGACCATACAGATATATCTATCGATGTATAACAATTATAAGTAATATCAAAGTAAACAATCTCTGCTTTACTGCATTGCATTTAAGTCGAATGCGGACTATAAACATTAAACAAAAATGTCTAGGGCATTACACAAAATCAAAATGGCAGCCCCCATGTCGCTCCAGCTATTTCTCAAGTTCCGGTTTATATAAAATGCAAGACGGTATATAGAACGCATTTATTATTAAATACAGGGACGTTTTCCATACAACAAAGGAATCGTACAAGATTGACCATCATTGGTGCTTATTACTTAACCATTTGTTTATTACAGTCAAAGGGAGATAACTCCTATATTATTACAAAAAAAGAGTAGTAATTATAATATAGCATATTGATCCATGTTCAGATCAAAATCCTAATTTTAAGCATAGAAGAAATTTTGAAATCTGTCAAATTAAATAAAATGCATGAACTTCCATCAGGGAAGTGAGGCCAGGTGCTCCGGAAGGGTAAGCACTGTGTCACCTGTGAAAATCAAAATTGAGAATGATAAGAATGTGGGACTAAGACTTAGAGAATTGAATATCCAAGATAATTTTAGATACAGAGACAACATATTAAACAATATTGTGATGATGCTCATAAAACGTTTTTAGGGCCTTGATAAGGTAAAGCCTAGGCTTGAAATATCCAGATTTTGCCAAAAAAAAAATAAAAAAAATTGTAAGCAGCTTGCCTTGTTGTATAAAGTTTCTTTGTAAATATCCCAGCAAAGCTTCATAATTGATAATTATTGTGAAGATCTTAATGGGGTTCATTGCTGTACCATGTGATACTCTCTAATTAGTAACGTTTGTGCAGAACACTTATTTCCAATAAATATGGAATAGCACAAGATGATGTCAGTCACCCGTAAAAACGATGTTATTTCAGGAGTTTGCGATGTTAACGTTTTCCAGAACATTCCACACTAACGCCAAGAGGTATGAATCATTTGGTACAGGGAAGAACCCCATTATCTTGACTGTCTTTACTTAATGGAAACTTATGTATATTTTCAGAATTCAGAAAACAGAGGATAACTTTACAAGAAAATAGTTATAGAAAAATAGATAAGAGAAGGATTTATAGGAAGGAAGACAATAAATTATACATTCAGTGACATGAAAACGAGAAAAGGTCCAAAGATTTCAGCTGATAATGAGGGTGATAGCAAGCCAAATAATCAGGGTCCGAAACAATCAGATGCTGAAAATAGTGAAGGGTTAACACAAGATGATAATAAAGGAGGTCCGTCTCTCCAGTCACAGGATATTAGAAGTGTTGAAGCGATTAACGTCACACCTATCAGAACTTCACAAAGATTGAAAAGGAAATCTGAAGAAAGGAGCAAAATACAGAATAGCGTTACAGATAGTGAAAAAGAAAAACAGCAGAATGGAAAAAGCAAAAAGCAATTCAAATCTGCTTCCACAGAGACAAATGCCAAAGAATTTCAACTAAAAACATCTGCCGTGAAATCTAGCAAGGCAGGAAATGAACCAGAAACTAGTACCGGTAATGACGTAAAATTTGAAGAACAAAATGAAAATTTGTTGAATGAAAATGGCCAGAATAAAGAATATTTAAATTTCATGAAAGAACAAATACAGAGTTTTAATTTATTAAGTAGAGAAAAAAATACTGGTACAGGTGTACAGGATAAATGTGGCGAAAATGCAGAAATTGGTGGGGAAACGGAAAGATCAGATCACACATATCAGCTTATGATGAAGGGAGAGAAAGTTAAAAATGAAAGCAAAATACATGAACAAGATGCTATATCTGTTAGTGAGAGTCCACAGGATGGAAAACCAGAACAGAAAGGTGTTGCTGATTTAGGCGTAGGAATATCAAATTTAATAAAGTCCGATAGTAAATCAACGGATACCAAACATGTGCCTGACATAGAGTCAAACTCACAGAAATGTTATTCCCTATTAAAAAATGTTGACTTTGGAACTCGTTTCACCTCAGTTGGATCCCCGACGACTAAATCTGCTAGTAAATCCCTTCTAGTTGAAGGTACTATAGAGGAAGTAGGAGTGCCCTGTGATGATAATTCTTTTTATACATCAGATATGGTCCAATCAGAAATCAATGACGACATGGTATGTAACTGTCACTATTTATATATATAGTAGAAATTATTGTTGATTCAGTTGGTTTTCACATCAAGTTAGGATTATTTCACTTGTATTGAGACATCACCAGCTATAGGTGAAGTGACAGAAATTTTGACCTTTGCATTGTGCTCAGGCAATGTGTACTGAGGGTTTTAGGTCCTAAACATGACATGTCTGCCTTGACATGGAGCTAGAGTTTTCAAGGTCTCTTCCGAAAAGACCCGTTACTGTCACTTCTACGTGCTTAAGCATCAGATTTAAAGGTATCTTCTGAAAGGACCCTGTGACTAAATACCGATTGCTTGGTGAAAGAACTCGGTACCTATTTTCAAGTCTTGGTCTGACCCAGGTTGGGGTTTAAACCCCTACCTCCCTGATACAAAGTGAGTATCATCAACTGAGCTTCCTTGATGGTAGAAATTTGTGATTACCGTAAGTGATAATCAGGAAGAATTGATAAGCAGCATGCTGAAGCCTCCTGATTGCGATTACCTACAATGTCTTCTCATAATTGATCAGCAGTAGAGTAGTAGTAGTAATGGTGTTTAACGTCCCAGTCAAGAATATTTCACTTATATCGAGACGTCGCCAGCTATATGCGAAAGTGCAGAAATTTTGCCTGTGCGTTGCGCTGATGGCATTATACAGCACGGTTCTTAAGCGTGCCAAGCCCACCGTGACACGGGACCTCGTTTATTTTAAGTTCCCATCAGAAAGAACCGTGACTTTCATTTCATAATGCCTAGTGCTTGGCAAAAGAACAGTCACTACCCACTTTCAAGTCGTGGGTCAGACCCAACCGGGGTTCGAACCCACGACCTCCCACGTACGGAGCGAGCACTCTACCAACTGAGCTACTGCAGTGAGTGCAGCATATCGGTTACATTGCTATACCTTAGTAGTAGAGAAAAGGTTACTTTAAGTTTTACAGAATCTGTATTTCACCACTTCCATTCTGATGTTTACAAAGCTTATCACTTTCCAGTCTTCATTTGGGACATGGTTGCCCATTCTACATCCAATTGATAAATAAGCTAATTACAAAAATAACATTCACTTCCAACACACAGAGAAAAGGTCAAAATTGATCCTACCGGTAATCAGTAAAGTCACACCAGGAGCACCAAAAGATTATCAATTCATGATTTTGAACTGGTGTTGCTACGTTAACACTAGGGCCTAAAAAATAAACAAGTTTCTGCATATCTGACTGACCCAAAATTTTCATGTTTATGCGAAAGTTTTTATGACAATATGTTCAAAAACACTGTTAAATTACATATTATACCAGTTTTAATTTTACAGCACTAGACGGCCGTTTCGGAATACAATTCCTCATCAGTAGTGCTTGAACCAAAATTATTTTGAAGATGTTGAAAAGCTACCCAAAGGACCAAAATATATGTTACCAAATTAAGCTAAGGAAATACTTTGCATGAGGGAGTATACCTTAGTTTTTGAGAAATTTCAAATTTTATCTTGCTTAAAATTTGCTTCCTTGTCCCATATGGTCGATGTGAAAAAAAATAAACATAGTCTACCGCCTACATATTACCAGAAACACATATTTCTTTGAGTAATTTTTTGTGTTTTTTTAGTGTAAATTTTTTTCTTCAGATTTTTGGTTCGGTGTCGGCCGTTGTTAAACCAGCATGCAAGACTTTTATCGAAACTGTGAGGACAACAGGTGTAAGGGTATTAAACAAACATACTGATTGCACCGTCCTTCAGGGGAGTTTAAAATCAGTAATGAGAGCTAAAGCTATATTAAAGGTATGTATTCATGTATCTGTAAACTGTTATCTTCTCCAATGAAACCATTTGTCCAATTTAAACAAAACTTGGTGTGCAAGGTCCATGTGTGGTAAAAATTTAAAAAAAATTGTATGAACATCATCCCATATGACATGTCCATCCGAAATTCAAGATGGCCACCATTACTATAAATGAAAAAAAAAACCCAACAACTTCACTACAGAGCAAACACAACCTAAGGTAAACAAAGGGATTCAGTGGTCTAAAGTGTTGTGTGACTACAGATCACAGTGCTCTCGCCACCTAAGTTCCAATCCCTCATGGACAAATCTTAGTGTGTCCCTTTGCTTGCTGAAGGTCAGTGATTTTCTCCAGATAATCAGTTTTTTCCACCATTTCTGAATTGATCCCTGCATTATTAGTGAAAGAATCTTGACAAGGGCATAAAACACCAGTACTCCAATCCACTACCACATTTCAGGATTGAACAGAACACTGAAATTGTCATATATAAATAATAAATTCATGTAATACAAATGTTGCATTTACAATATAAGCTGTACCACTGATTTGTATTATGATATTATACAGGAACAACTCGCTGCCATCAATAACCACAATCAGGAAATGTCCACAGAGGATACTGTTAATGTGAAAACTGTCACGAAAGATAATGAAGTAGTACATGTTGAAATTCCTGTAAATGAAGTTGTAGTAACCAATGACAACGAACATAAACAGTCCATTACAAGCTTGTCTACCTCAATAACTGAAAACCCACATACATTTGGTGGTGAAGACAAAGGCACAGTTGGGGAAATAGGTCAGTGTTTTTTGTTTTTATGTGCCAGATCAGGCTTGATAGGTGACCAGGTAGCTCAATGGGTAAAGCATCCCGCTAGTACATGTATTGGGGAGGTCCTGGAAAAAACCTAAACAGCAATGACATATCTCATTCTGACCCTAAATACTCTGATGTGCCTTTGAATGAGGCCCAATCGGTGTATAAAGTTGATCAAATTTCCAAAACATTTTCTATGTACAGGAGAACTGAATAACAATGTTTTCATTTTCAAAATATAATTTGGTTAGGTCAGTGCATTTTAAATGCATTTTATTGATAGTTTAATGGAAACATTTTCAATTAAAAGTAATAAATAATAAAAACCATGTGCACTCCATTTATGGAAATACAGTCGTTTAGTATGGTACATAGTAAAAATTTGTGAACTTCAAAGATGAACTTCAATTTATTGCAGGTATGAACAAATCCAATGGTTCTTCCGATAAACTGGCAGTAACTCATAATGACAGCGGAAATCAAAATCTCCCAATGCAAAAAGTGTTTAAGACACAGTATTTTTGCGAGAAGTGTGATGGTAAATTTTGGAATCCAGACGCATTGAAACTTCATATAGACCGAAAACATTCGCCCATTATATGTCACCTGTGTGGTAAAGGATTTGCTTTTAAACGATATCTATATATGCATATGAAACGGCATAATAATGTGCGTAAATTTGAGTGTGAAGTTTGTGGTTGGAAATTTCTGGAACGGAATAAGCTAATGTTGCATTTAGAATCACACAAATCAACCAGTGAGAGAAAGTTACCCTATAGATGTGAATACTGTAATAAACAGTTTTATAACAAAGCTGGCTGGAGTGACCACATGAATACACATACAGGTACTCGTCCATTTCAGTGTGACAAGTGCGAGGCAACTTTCGCTCATCGGATAGGATTAAAGCGTCATGAAGTAGTTCATACTAAGAATAAACCATTTGTTTGTCTACATTGTAACAAGGCATTTCCGTTTAAGTCTAAATTAGACGCACATCTAACCATACATACTGGTGGCAGCAAGTACTCTTGTGGCTTATGTGGCAAGGTTTATACTGTTTCATCGTCAGTAAAGAGACACATGGAGACATGTCAAGTGAAGAACGCCATGACTGTGAAGGATGAGGAACTTGATCAGAATACTATAGACATTATAAATGCCACGGTGACAGATCCAGAGGCGGTGTACATGTGTGGTATATGTGGCAGTCTGTTTAACTCGCTAGAGAAAGCTAGCAGTCATACTGCCACACACGAACCTACAAATAATGAGGCACAGCCCGATCAGTTAGCGGATACTGCGGCTTATCATGAAATAGTCAGCGGACAAATTGATCCTTTAGAAACACAGACTTCCTGTCAAGTTATAGAAATGACAAACCTTACAAACTTATAAAATTGGTGTGTACTAGTATATATTATAGTTTGATGTGCCAAAGAAACAATAATAATAACACAATGGGATTCATCAGCATGCAATGTGTTACTTGATAACGTCCATGTGGATCTGTTATTTCAGTTGGATATCGAATTGCATACTGTAAATATATTTTAGCAATGTACTAATTTTTGCTTATTTCGCCACCGTTTGTTTTGTGTCAAAATTGAGCAAAAATTTCTATAATGTTCTTATTGTTTTATAGTGCATATATAAAAAATGCAAAAAATTAACTACACAGATATGTCTAAATTTCATATACCTCGATCATTAATACATGCAAAATTAAATATGGTTACAGTAAGTTTATATTTTCCAGTAAAAATAATGTTATTCTGGGAATTTACTATGTAGGTGTTTTCTAAATCCTTCCACACAAATGTTAAGAGGTATTGATTAACAGGTACTCGGTGAATTCCATTATTGTAGGGATGTTTATGAGTTATTAAGGTGGGTCTCTGGTTAGGATGGCCGAAGATTAACTTGGTCTAAATTGCACACTTATGGATGACAGTGCCTTTCAACACCTAGGTTCAAATCCCATTCAGAATAGATCCTAATGTAAAAGTGTCAGGTCACTTGCTAAAGGTTGGTGGTTTTCTCAGAGCACTCCAGTTTCCTTCACTATCCCAGAGCTGACTGCTTCAATATAACTGAAAGAATATTGACAGATTTTAAACACCATTACTCCACACCTACAGAATTAGGTCTTGTCATGTATAATATTGACAACATTGTTTATTTTATAGAAGCTGTTTGTGTAAATGTTAATGTTACAATTATCTGACATTGTTAAAGTTTTAATATTTAAGATTTGTTACTGATTTGCAATAAATTATAATACTATTTTTTTCAAACCTTTGTTTATCTTAAAATTCTTCTTATAAAAACTTTCCAAAACCAGCATAAGGCAAAACATTTAATAGTAACATATTATGGATTATTTCAGTTGTTTCTCGATATATTTAGCTTCAGGTGAAATTGAATTATTTCACTTGTATTGAGGTATCACTGGCTATAAGTGAAGTTGAAATATTTCACTTATATTGAGACATCAACGGCTATAAGTGAAGTTGGATTATTTTACTTGTATAGATATAACTGGCTTTAGGTGAAAATAGATGTCATTTATATCGAGATATCACCAGCTATATTTGAAGCTTAGTTGGATAAATTTTTTATTATTTCACTTATACATGTATTTAAATATCACCAACTACAGATGAAGTTCAGTTGTATTATTTCACTTATAGTGACATAACCAGCTATAGGTGAAGTTGGATTATTTCACTTATAGTGACATAACCAGCTATAGGTGAATTTTGATTATTTCACTTATAGTGACATAACCAGCTATAGGTGAATTTGGATTATTTAACTTATAGTGACATAACCAGCTATAGGTGAATTTGGATTATTTAACTTATAGTGACATAACCAGCTATAGGTGAATATGGATTATTTCACTTATAGTGAGGCATAACCAGCTATAGGTGAATATGGATAATTTTAGTTATATTGAGATATCACCAGCTATATAGATGAAGTTAGATTATTTCACTGGCATTTAGATATCATCAGCTACAGGTGAAGTTGGATTTAATATTTCAGTTGCATCGAGATATCTGGAGATGAAAATCATCTCATAATTTCCAAGTGCCATTTGAGATTGGACCCCAAATTGAAAACCCTTGATCAGCAATAATCTGCCAAGTCTGTATGCATTTAATTCCAGGCAAGGTGGAGAACCATGTAAGCATTACTATTTTGGTTTTGGTTAAGATTTTGATGGACTAGATGTAATGGCTACACTGTTCCAACAGTTCTTGTAATAGCCATAATTTCTAACAGCAAGAACCCTAACACTAAAATTGTTTTTAATGTTTATTTTCAACAAAAATAATCCATACATATATAATATGGTGTAATTTTAACACAATTTAATATCTCTGTTATCAATTTCAAACTGTTTTTCTTAAGAGTAAAACTGGAAATATTTTTCCTAGGAAAATCAGTTGACAGATAAATACAAGTTTTAGAAATATACTTTTCAGCCCAGCCAACAGTCTTATGTTGCTATGTACATGGTGTTTTCAAATTTGATTTAAAATGATTTCTTGAGATGATCTCTAGAATACATGTATATTTCTAAAATAGTGTGTAAATATAGTTTATACAAATGGGCTTGGGTGAATCAACTCCCTATAATATTACACAGTGTGTTTTGAACTAATATAGTTTACATAGTCACAAATTTCATATCTGGGTTAGGACAAACCAACACACTGTGTAACTAATAGTATTAGCACAATGTATAAAAAAACTTAACAATGTCTTCAACACAAACGTCAGCACCTTACATTAACAATGGCTGTATTCAACTGACAGTTTATTGTTGAACAAAAGGATCTTCCATTTACTGATATTTTCCCAAACCTTTATTTCTAACTAATCGGAGTACAGGATGCAATTTTGCATTTATCATTGGACTGGTGAAGTGTTCAATAAACTTGTCACATTAAAATGATCGTTGTTCCCGATAAGATGCATTGAAAACATTTCATCAGTCCATTAACAACTGTGAAGTTGTTACACAGTATGTGACTGATTGAAATCAAAAGGAGGAGAAATAGCAATTAAGAGAGAAACTTCCTGTTCAGTGGAAAACTACCAGTGGTATGTGGGCTTTGTCTTTCACACAAACGTCAACACAAATATTCACTACATGTGTTGCATCATTTAACTTCCATTTCCACATTTATGTTCATCGCCGCTAACTCGGCTATAAGATATCTGAACACATACGGCACTGTTATGATTCTGATACAGTCATTCCTTTTACAAGTAATACATGTCCATTTTCTCTGAGATTCTGACGACACTGCCGCTGTGGCTGATGGTGGCTTCTCTAATACAGGAGATAAAATACTGCCACATTTTGTACATATATGTGCCTATAAAGAAGAAAAGAAATGATTGCTGTATGATGTCGAGCAGGGATCACATAGTAATTGTGTATGATTATTCAAGGCTGGCTTCATTTGCATAATTATGTAATAGGTTTGTAAAAATAATGTTGAAAGAAGGGTATTGGTTCTTACACTCTTTCCAATTCACAACAAAGTATCTTTTTATTTTATATTTTCCTTGGACTAAATAAACAATTGTTTTGATATGTTTTTAATTTTTACCTTGTTAAGCTTACAGAACTTTGAACAACACGAGTGAAAACAATGTGGCCCGGGGACCGGGTCAAATTATTCATGAACCAGGTGCAATATTTTGTTTATTATGGAGAGGTTCTTCAATGAAATAAAGATGTAGAACTTTGACTCTCACAAGAGAAGAACTAAAAAAATTCAATGGAAAATGAAAATGCAAATGACTTGATATCACTTATGGTATTAATGTTAAAATCAAAGCTAATATTTTCCGAGTTTTATTAATACTGAAGAATTAGTAGTTTTCAAAAAGAATTTTACAATGAGAAGTACTAGTAATCAAAACTTATGATCCAAATCCAAGTTAATGTTTCAAGTGACTTTGTTCCTCTAAAACAGGGTTGCAGCTGTACCACATGAAACCCCTTATCAGTTGTACAGAACATTTATTTCCAATGGTTATGGAATCCTATTAGTTCACATTTTCACCTAAGATGACGTTATTCTGGGAATGAAAACATTTTCTGAAGTGATCAACACAGAAGTAAAGGGGTGTTGATCATGTGGTACAGTGGCAAGCCCATTACTATTTACAATTGAACCAATTCAGATAATACAGAGGTCACATACCATTGATCTGTCTGAACAATTAAGAAGTCTGTCCTGTAACAGAAATGATGTACCATGTGCTATCAATGCATCACGCTCCATCTCTCCAAACCGTATACCTCCTGCTCTCTTCCTTCCTTTTACAGGTTGATGTGTTAGTTGGTCTATTGGGCCTGTAGTCCTCACCTGTAAAGATAGTCAATGTATAACTATGACCGATTGAATGAATGGGGTTTTACGTCTCAAGTCAAGAGTATTTTACTTATTAGAGACATTAACAGCTTTAGGCAATTGATTTAATGTGGTTTTACATCCCAGTCAAGAGTATGTCACTTATATCGAGATGTCACCAGGTATAGGTAAAGTTGCAGAAATTTTAACCTTTTTAGTGCAATAAGAGCAATGTGCAAGGATGGTTTTTAGCCTGTCATTCCTACCTTGACATGGAGCATGAATTTTTAAGGTCTCTTCCAAAGGATCCTGTGACTTTCATTTCTAAATGCCAAGTGTTTGGCAAAAGAACTGTCACTACCTTTTTAATCGCCTTGGTTCAATCCCCAACCTCCTACATACAAAGTGAGCACTCTATCAAATGAGCTACCATAGTGACCTATCCATAAATATAGGTGTTAACCTTATCAAAATATCTGCCCAAGGAATTTACCATGGTTTCAACTGATGATTCAATTAATCACAAGATTGAAACAAGAGAAAAGTTTACATAATATTAATCAATGTTTTGTTGGGTTCTATTGATGGTCTTTATATACAGATTTTAATGTATGACTGTAAAGTTATATAAATTTCACATCATCATCTCAACAAGAGTTCATTTTTGAACATTTTAATCACTACAGGTACATGCATGTCTCTTACCTGAAATTTATCTGATACCATATGTCGTAAACGCTGATAATAAACGATACCAAAAAATATATCTGCCTCTAATTCCCTTCCATTAATACCACTATACAATCTCTCTGTTCCATAATAATTGTATCCAGCTAAATGTACAAATTGACATCAAAATTATAAGATTTAATTCAAAGATTTTATCTTGTAGTCTACAGATATAAAGAGTAGGATAACAAAGTTTTATACCCAAGTCAAGACATATTCAATTACTGTAATGGGGGAAAATTTCGTGTGGGTAAAATTTTCGCTTATTTCGCACTAAAGAAATTACAGCGAAAATTTTACCCAAGCGAAAATGTCTACCATACAGGTTAATATATCATATATATAAAATATACACCCACTTATATTGGTTACGCGAAAATTACACCCATGCGAAATGCAAGATTTCCAAAATCGCGAAAATAATCCCCTTTACAGTATATGAAGGAAGTCCATTTAGGGGTGTTAAGGTAACAAGAGTGCCCGGAGAAAACCACCAAACCTCAACAAGCTAACTAATAAACTCACTCATAGTAGAATCTGTTAAGAGTGGGATTGTAACCTAGGTGGTGATCAAAAACTGCAGTCTTAACACATGTTTATATTTTGTACGAGTTTGTGCAAGTATTTCTGATCTGATTCATTACAGTGTGTCTCTATGGCAACCTTTAAAGTGCTATTACCGTTGCCTGCAATGTTGTAGATAAACATCGCAAACCACTTAGTCCATTAATAATACTAAACCAACAATAAAGGTCTACGATAAGAGGAAAACCTTTCTCACTGTGGTGGATTGGGACAGAAAACAAGAGTTGAAAGACTTAAGGTTTTTAAGGTTAAATGCCCTGTGGCATGAAACCTAGTCTCAAAACTTTTATCTCTTGAAACAAACTGTTTGGCAAACAACGATTTCAAATTTTCATATGTGGGACTAAACCTTAGTTTTACATGTATCCTGAAGAAGCTGGGCTAATAATGGCCAAACCATTTAATTTCCATCAATATCTACATGTAAATGTCCCATTAGATCAGAACTTTTTTACTATAAATATTTAACATAATTATATATCATACCTCTTGTTAACATTTCACCAAAATGATTTATAGCTGGTTCATCCTCTGAGAATGTGAAAGGTGTAGCGTCATGACAGAACCCATGTAGAGCCCCAGACTTTCCAGCCATACTTTCAATCATCATACCTAAATAATACACATGTATATTATAACTATATAGAGTGTGGAATACTACCAATTGTATCATTAATTAGAAATGGTAGCCATGGGTAAGGCATTGGTACCTCTTAGTTACTAACAAAATCTGCTAACAATGTTTTTACAAAATTTTGATAGATATGGCAAATTGATTAAATTAGATGAATATAAAAGTGTGTGTTTTAAATTTTTTTGTCAGCAGCATACATTTACAAAACTTATTAAAACTATGTATACATCTGTTAAATATAAATAGTAATCATAAATGGTTAGTTGAAAAGCAATGAATGAACATGTAATTTCCTTCCAGTGACACTGGTTTCAATGTTGTAGGTAAATTATGGTTGGAATCCATTGCAGTAAAGCTATTCGATAACACAATATGACTATGAATTTGAGCTTATTTAGTTCATCAAATCA
The DNA here is from genome assembly GCA_021292105.1 of Anadara kagoshimensis. Lineage (NCBI taxonomy): Eukaryota > Metazoa > Mollusca > Bivalvia > Arcoida > Arcidae > Anadara > Anadara kagoshimensis. The sequence goes on along the minus strand of CM037870.1, from coordinate 20,477,990 downwards.
CTATAAATTAAAATGGTAAGGGGAATAATCAAGAGACTTATTGGTTGGCAAATAAAATCTCTTAAAAGTTGAAACATCTCTTTCATGAGACTTACCTATTGTCATTCTTGACGGGAAGCCATGAGGATTAAATATGATATCTGGTGTCATACCACTCTCTGTAAACGGCATGTTTTCTGTTGGCCACAACATACTTTAAAATTAAATACAATTAAAATGTTAAAGTTTTGAGATTGAGGTAAACAATTGCTTTATATCAAGGTGTATATCAATTGGAACCAATGTTGTTCTTTTGTTGTTCACATGTAACTGCCAATTACTAGAAATTCTTTTTTTTTCTTTTTAATATCAGTAATTAATCTTTACAGTTTAGAATTATAACTTGAAAAAATCCTAGTGAAAACCCTAAAAATAAAATTTGTTTGTTCAAAATAACAAAATCTTTCAGTATAATAGGATAATATTAGTAATTAATCTTTACAATTTAGAATTACAACTTTAAAAAGTCCTAGTGAAAACCCTAAAAATAAAATTTGTTCAAAATAACTAAGAACTAAATCAGTCAGTATAATAGGCTATGAAAGCTGTAGTTTTAAAAGATGGGAGATCTGATCAATTCTACAGCTTTAGACAGGTATTTAGTATTTGATAAATAGCAAACAATTGTTGTATGTGAAAATTACCAACCTGCAAATACCTTTTTGACCATGTCTACTTGAAAACTTATCACCAATTATAGGATTCCTCTGTAAATAGAATTAAAATCAGTAATATATTTTTTTTTGTGTCCTTGGTGGCCAAGTTGTTTAAAGCATATGCTTTACAGAATTGAATCCCACTCAGACAGAGAAGGTTTGTGAGTTTGTACTTGCTGTACGTCGGTGGTTTTTCTAAGCACTCTTGTTTTCCCCAATGTCTCTGAACAGTGAAAGAATCTTGATTGTGTGTAAAACACCATTACTCCAGTGGCTGTCCTCTAGCAACTTGGCTAAAAACTCCAGTTCTCTACTTTACATGACTTCATATTATCTTCTTCTATTGGCATGTAGGAATAATAAACTGTCTTAAAACATAATGTACAATGAATGTAAACAATTTTATTTGGCGAACTGATTCAGTACACTTGTTTGGGGGTAAGTACCAAATTATGTTTGAATTTATCTAAAAAAGTTGGCTAGTATGATAATTTACTCAGTATCTGAAATAAAATTCACTCTAGAATGAAGAATGAGATCATTACCCAGTATTTTTATATGAGGTGATTTACTTACTGTAATTCTCAGTACAATACAGACTTTCTGAAGGTGACCGTTGCCCAGATCATTACCAAGTATTTTTATATGATCTACATGAGCTGGTTCTTGATGTTTGTATTTTTCCACTCTCATCTCTCCAGTTTGTATATTTATATAGCTGCAATGTTACAAATAGTAAAATAGACTTTGTTATCAATAAATTTGTTCTTCTTTCTGCACAATTTTCTATAGAATTCAATCAAAACAAAGTATGACTGAAATACGGTGACTTTTTAAAGTGTTGAATCCCAAACTAACCCCAACTCGGAAATACATGTACATGTATTCCCAACAATGTGCATGACAAAAATAGAAATAACCAATAGCACTTTTACTCAACCCAAAGATTGTTCCTGTGAATTTTTAAAAAGATCTGTTATAAAAAGCCCCACTGGGAAATTTATTTTTTCCTAACAACGAGCATGATCAAAATAGGCATAGCCCATGGCAAAATGTTTTTTCAGTTGCAAATATCTTTCTTCTATTTTAAAGCTTAATGACAAATAATAATTAGAACTATAAAGAGCAAAATACCCCCGCCCCCAACATTGAATGTTTGCCAGTGACCTTGACTTTCCGATATGAACTTGGTTCAAGGTCACGACACACCTTTAGACCATGAAGATTATTCATGTTAAGTTTTATAGCAGTCCTTAAATGCAGCTATGAGATATTGCCCGGATACGATTTTACATGGACAGACAGACATGGCGATTCCTATAACCCCCCAAACTACTTTGCAGGGGGTATAAATACATAAGCACCTGACTACAGCCATTATTGAATACCTTCTTACCTGTAATATGGATCTCCCTCTTGCAGATAAGCTCCCACAGGTGGTAAACCATCTATGTCTAACTTATCACCAATTCTTTTGTCACCTGGTATGCAACCTTTAAATACAAAATTTTATATAAATAATGAACTGATGCATTAGTAATTAGAATAACATTTGACAAATGTCTAACAATTTCGTTGGCTGAGCAGTGAAAACATGTTTGGGGTTTTCTCAATGACTTGGCCACTTAATAGCCACATACATTGTAAATGCAGCACGCATGTGTAAATTGATTTTTATGCCAATAATAATGTTGTAGTCATGCTGATGTTTGCTATGGTGGGATGTGCAGTAAATGTATCATGTATGTATATTTATTTATGATTTTTTTTGCATTTGTAAATAATTATTTCGGTTGTAAAAATGATATAAAATGTCAATTTTATCAAAACTTAATTATAAGAATTGATTCTGATTTTGAGAATAAACTTGAATAGATACTATGTGCACACTTTTGCATACCAGTAATTTAATTTGCATATTACACAGTGAGCACAGTATCTGTCCGCTTGTTTTTCAATGGCCCCAATGAAAATTAAATTTAATGCTTAATTGCAGTTTTTAAAATATTCAATAAGAAATTGTTCCATGTGAAAATAAATAACCTCAAGTAAATTTGAATTAAGACATACCAAATAATAAAACAGATTTACTTTCCCTGGTCATCTTCTGTAGATCAACAAACTGAAATAAAAACCTCAAATGAGATATCATTTCAAAAGTGTCCCCCCCCAAAAAAAACCAAAAAAACAAACTACAAAATCCCCAAGCCATGTGCACAATCAAAAATATGCATAGGATTAGCATATTTACTCTGCCCATAGATTGTTCCTGTGAAGTTCATAAAGATCTGTTAAATAGTTGGTTTTTTTTAGAAAAGTGGAGGACAAAATGTTGATGGAATAACCACAGTATGCCCCCAATGAACTAAGAGGTGTCCGAAATCACTTGGAGAAAATTTTAAATCAGAAACAAAAATTTAAGAAAGTATTTACTAATAGTTGGTTTAAATATGTCACAATGGTTTTAATGTATATTGCACAATTTACAATATTTTATCAGGTTTTATGGTCATTTATTATCGTAATTAAGTATTTTTCCCCCCTATATTATCCACTATTAGTAAGCCTTAGGCTGGTATGTTTGCACTATGGTGTTAGTGTCATCCACATCATACCAGGCTAAACAGATGTGATTACGACTGTATTATTATGCACATTTGTATGATTTGTCCTCTAGCACATATGCATAGACACTTCTAGGAGTTAGCTCACTGAGACAGCAGATGCAGGGATTCTTGCACAATGGTCCATTAACCTGACACCATAAAGTCAGTACCATTGTAAAATAAAGTAACTTGCTTAGGCCTGGAGTCCTTTGCTCTAATAACAAAGCAACATGCTTCCACTAAAAACTTTAAAATAAAGATATGGTACCTCTGACTTGTATACAGTTCCATGTCCAAATCCTCTCTCAAATGATGACTTGTTTAAAACCATAGCATCTTCCATATCATAACCCTAAACAACAAATGCAATGTAATTATGTATTATCATCAAAACTGTAATCAAACAGAAATGCTACAATAATACATGACACAATTATGTTTCTATGTGTTAGCTGACTAATTCAACATAAAATTTCACTACATAAAACAAGGTTTGATATACATAGACATGTACAAGTACATGTATATGACAGGCAAAGCCATACTTTATTTTTTCTTATGTTTGGAATTAGTAAATTCAATCTTTCTTGATTTTTATAAATTAAATATTTTGTTTAAGAGTAAAGGGCATATTGGTGAACCACGAAAATGGGGTTATCCACTGTACCACTTGATACCCCTAATGTTTGTGCGGAATAAATTATTTCCATTGGATATGGAATGATATGGGTTCATGTTTTCCTGTGAAAACAACATTTATCCTTGGAAACTGTGACATAAAAGTTTTTAAAAAAATGTCCCATAAAAACTTGTAAGAGGTATTGATCACATGGTACATTGGCAAACTTTATTTGACACCATGAAAACAAATGATTTCACAGTAATACGTTCATTTGCTGCAAGATCTGGGTGAACATAAAAGCATAGGACCTCAACAAATCTCTACCATATTGAGTTTTACACATGTCATTTTTAAGCCTCAATCAACAACATACTAGTTACCATGACAACTTACTGAATATATCAACAATAACATGGATACTAGTTACCATGACAACTTACTGTATAAGATATAAACAATATTGTGGATGCTGGTAACCATGAGGACTTACTGTATATGATATGACAGCCACTATAGCATTGGTACCTAGTGGATAGTTATCCATGTCATATTTATCGTACATTACTGGTCGTACAATTGGACTCTGAGGTGTCTGTATACGATATAATTTATTATCTGACCGATGTCCGAAGGCATGAAGAGGTGTACCCATAGTCTGTTTACCCATCTGTAATATAAATAGATGAAATATTTTAATAACTGCCAAACTCTAAAAAAAATAAAAAAATCAAACTTCATCACAACTTTCAAAGATTTTCTTAAAATATTTGTATCTCATGATTTGGTTTTTGTATTTTTCCATGTTACTATAAAAGTGTTTTAATAACAAAACTAGTGTGATTGAGTTCACGGACTGGTATAAATAATATAACTTGAAGTGGGCAGTGTTACTGGTATTTTATATGAAGATTGACAGAGATAAATAGGGAATGTGATCTCTCTCTCCACTAACCTGACATTGGTACATGTTACGCGGACTCTGATTGAAGTCAGAGAACAGTGTAAGATATGCTAACAATGACATCTCTCTCTCACCACAGACACTAACCTGACACTGGTACATATTATCTGGACTTTGATTGAAGTCAGAGAATGGTGTAAGACATGCTAACAATGACATCTCTCTCTCACCACAGACACTAACCTGACACTGGTACATATTACGCGGACTCTGATTGAAGTCAGAGAACGGTGTAAGACAGGCTAACAGAGACAGCATACTGGTCTCACTTAATTCTTGGTGTGTCGTTACCTACAGTATTGAAATAATAAAGGAGAAAATAGAAAAAATAAACAAAATTATAAACCAACAAGATATGAGAAAAAAAGAAACACCCCACACACCCATCAATCAAAATATTTCCACATTCTGCTATTTTAAAAAGATAATAATGTTTACCCCTTGTTGTGCCTCCTCAAGTGCGATACATAAAAGATACTATAAATTGGGCAATTTTCCCATCAGATTATTTTCATATAAATCACCAATTCAAGATGTTCACACACATTGTGGGATAAAAGTGCAAATATACGCAAAAATAAAATACAAACAAACTTTCTTATTTATAGTAATAAAAAAATGTTTACCCCTTGATGTGCCTCCTCCAGTGTGATACATATATCCATATAAACTTGTTCAAATGTGCCTATATATTCTACCATGTCCAGAGCTAGATTTTTGACTGGCCTCACCATACGAGCTATAGAAGTATACAAGAACAGACCTGGATACTGACTAGCAAATTCTGACTTGGGTACCAAACATATCTCCATATATGGTGAAAGCTGAAAAAGTACAGATTTTATTAAAATTAATCAAGCATATTCAGTGAATAAAGATTTCCTATCATTAAATATTTTTCTGTCAAGCACACCTAAATGATGGTCCTAATTACTTCAATAAGTTTCTTAAAATTGTGATTCAAAGGTTTTGGAGAATTACTCCAGATAAGAAGGTGGATGAACAGACAAGAAAGACAGAAAGATTGAAGGATCGATGGACTGAACTTTGAATAATATCCCATTTTAGTTGAACAGGAGATAAAAATATCATCATAACATACGTAAGAAACATTTCTAATATTTGGAATGCAATTTTATTGATTGCTTTCATTCAAGTGACTTACATATTATTGGCATGACTGGATTGAAAAGCATAAACTTGAACATGCTCTATTTTGACCTTTGACATTTATTACCCTCAGCTTGTTCAAAGTTGACAGTAGTGGATACTTACTCTATTTTGACCTTTGACCTTCATGACTCTCAGTTTATTCACAACATGCTTTGCAATGCTTGCATTAAGGTAACCAATATGTTTTCCATCGATGATAACAGGATAACAATCTTCCATCTTCCCAGGGGTAGGGGCATCACAAGGTGAAACGCCCATTGAATATAGTAGTTTTGGTATATGAGCTGTTGACGGCTGTGTGTTTACAATCTACAAATATATGTAAGTACTCATGACTCGACTGTCAAACAACATTTAGGAATCACACAAAATAATCTTTTGCAAATTTTATTGATTGAATGAATGGTTTTTTTAACCAGTGAAGAGTATTCCACTAATATTTAGATGTCACCAGCAAAACTTGGTTGCAGAAATGTTTTTCCTTTGAAGTGTGCTCAGGGTAATGACTATAGGGAGGTTTCTTAAGTGTACCATGCTTACTATGAGGGCATCAGTTTTTATAAGGTCTCTTCCAGAGGAGCTGTGACTTTAATTTCTAAATGCAGAATGCTAGGTGAAAGAACAGTCGCAACCTAATTTCAAGTCAGACTGAGCCAGGGTTTGAACCCTGACCTCCCACATACGAAGCAAGCTCTCTACCAACTGAGCTACCACAGCAGCAATTACAGTAATATAAAGTACTGACTTGCTATGACATCTTAGATGTCTTGATGTACTGATACTCGACTTCTCAAAAGTTGTAACTGACAAACAAAAACACTCATCTCATCACATTTTCATCCTTACTCTAACCTGGTATTATGCTGGTGACCTTTCAAATTCATAAATTGTTACTCTAACTACTGACTTTATTTACTATAAGCTATAATTTTTGGCATGAGAGGGTAAGACATTGCAGCAGTAAACAGTTATTATCAATAAAACTATGGAATCAAGAGGCATTATAAAGTTATATTTACTGTACCTGACAATGTGCAGCAAGATGATTCAAAAGTCCACATGGTGATCCATCTGGTGTGTGAACAGGACATAAAAATCCTACAACAATAATCAATGTTCAAATACATGTATTAATGCAATATCATACTTTCAAACCGCTACCAGAAAGATGTCACTAAAATCTTTATTTAGCAAATATGGTCAAAACTGCCTTACATGTATATGCCATCTCTATATAAAGAACCACCTGCTTTAAAAGGCCAGTAAAATTTTTCACAATTGGTCTTTATTCATATTACTTGAACCCGTATATAAGGAATACCTGCCCATAAAGGCCACTTTATTGGTTTTCTTAGATAGCCTTTATAAACAGGTTAAACTGTATATCATTTTGAGATATGACCTCATGATCTTAAGTTTTGACCTACACATCTGAATTTATTTAGACATCATCTCATGTTGATTCCAATATAAGTTTGATCAAAATCCATCTATAAATGTGAGAGTTATGGAGTAGACACAATATTGAGAAAGATGGATAAGCACATTGACAGACAGATAGGCAGGGTGATTCCTATACAACCCAAAAACTTTGTTAATGGATGGGTGGGAGGTATTAAAATACATCATTGACAATTCAACTTACCCCAAGCTTCAGGTAATAATTTTCTAACAGATGTTGTTCTCATCTCTTGAAAGAATGCTCCTCTATGTACACATCTAAAGTGAGACAGATATCGGAAGTAATTCAGCTTATCTGCAATCACTGCCAAACCACTGGCCTGTAAAATATCATAGAATTATTATATAGCAATATGTTCTTCGCATAGAAATTAAACGATAAATCTCGAGGTGTTGGCGTGCAATAAATATCGATATTTGCACGCTAACTTTGTTCCAGTCCGAGGTTTCCCGAATCAAATTTTTCATATCGCAAGCTCGTGCAAATGTCAAGTCAACTCGGAACAATATTTCACAATATCAGTTCAATAACCCTATATTATAGTTCACTACATATGACAAAGAAACATATCAAGAAATTATAGTTTAATTTATGTAACAACACTTCAACAACTGAATGGTTACATGCTACCTGCAGGCAGGCTGCTAAAGTTCAAACAAGGGCCTCAGTGGTCAAGTGGTTTAAAACACTGGCTTATGAATTACAGTGCCTCTCACTGCCTCTGTTTGAATCCCACTTGGGGCAGATCCTAGTATGGGAAATTTTGACAGAAGTTTGCTTGTGGAAGGTTGGTGATCAGAGAACAGAAGATAAATCATCAACTAAAGATGAGCAAGTTGACAAAGATGTTGATAACTGAAATAGGATATGTGATATTAGAACCCTCAACTTCATACCTGCATGAGTCCTAATCCACTTCTTGATACTAAATTTCCTGTAGCCATCAGATACTCCATGGATTTAGTAACACTTACAGTGTGCTTCATACAGTCAATGAGGGATGCTAAAATACAATAACGGTGAGTTTATTATTAAAGCTACATGTAGTTTAATTATTAAAGTGTCAAATCAACTTCATAATTTTCCACTGTGATAAAAGCATAAACCAGTTTACCCTGTACATTATTGTATGTCAATTGAGGTCCGATAATATGAAAAAATAAATGTCAAGAAAATTATTATGAAAATAATAAACATTCAAAATTTTTAAGTAAGATCCATAATGGGATGAAACTCTATCAAACTTGAGGAGTCTCTTGAGAGACAAATACCCCTATTCACCATCTCCTACCATCAACAACATGACCCTGATATTTGACTACACAACCTTGACATTTGACCTACACACCTTAATTTGTTATGCGACACATTTCCTGAAATTGGTTAAGATTCTTGCAAAGTTTTATCAAAATCCATCCATCGGAGTTATAAAATTGATACGATATTCAATGAATATACAGAAAGAGGGGGATTCCTGTACATAGCATCTAAACTTTGTTTAAAGAGGGTTTTATGAACAAACATTATATCTGTTACAACATTAACCTACCAGAAGTAAGATTAAAAGTCCCCGTCTTCTTCTCCATTAATTTTGCTTTCCTTTCTATTGCTGCCCGCAATGAAAATAACCAACTCTCAATTTTCTCCTGCAATATAAACACAAGATAAAGTTATGGTTAAAACAATTTGACACAAGGCAAACCAACTGGTTACCACAATATAAAACCTTATGACTGATATCATTAATGTGATAACCTACCTACCTACCTATCCTCTTCGCTCCTAGTGGAGCATAAGGCGAGGCACAGATCTCTCCACTTCGTCCTATTTGAGGCTTCACTCTCTGCCGTTCTCCAACTTGGCCATCCCATGTCGTTTCTTTCTTTCTCTGTTGTTCTTCGCCAGGTCTCTCTTGGTCTTCCTCTCTTTCTCTTTCCTTCTGGAGCCCAGGTCAATGCAATTTTTTCATTTTCATAATTTCCTTTTCTTTTTCACATTAATGTGATAAACCTTTCAAAAATTAAAGGCTTCTCAAATGCTTTTGAGCAATAATTATACCATCTCTATTTTTCATTTATTTAACACACTTAACAAAAGAAGTTAATGTTTATTGCAATATGTATTCAACCTTGATATCACATAGTGTGATTTGTTTCACCACTAGGATGTATTTCAAGTACATTACAGGTAAAATGTACAACCAGAGAGTGACATTTGAGTGGCAACTCCACCAGATACAAGTAGGTCACCTGCACCGTTTTATAAAGGATGTTTGAAGTTTTAACTTACTTTTAGAACCATCTGATACAGTTGTCCTGGTAAAAGTACTTCTTGATTCATTGGGTTGTCAGCACTCTCTAAGGCACATTCTCCTTTAGCGAATGCAAACAATTGTTTTGTCATTAACCTGTAAAAAAGGGAATTTATTGACTGTAAAACTTTTCTTGCTATGGTTCATAGAACAATTATCTGGATTGACACAGCATCCCGTGAATGAATTGCTTACTGTAAATACGGAAATTTTTGTGTTGGTTAGTTTTTGCAAGAATCATCATTTCAAAATATTCACATACTTTTATTTTCATCATAGGATAATGGTCAGTGCCAATGCAATTTAAATATATGTGTGTATCTAAATAAAATAGAAGCAAAACTTTAATTTACATCTGAATTTACCTGAAAATAAAACAAATACTAAATTTCCCCTGATATACAGTATCAAATTATTAATGTACCGATGTATCACTTATCATACAAAAGCCTAACTGACTGTGATGACTTCATAAATGATTTACAATTCCACATCATAAAGAAAGAAACAACTTTGAAAGTAATATGTTGTCATTGAAAAGACAACTTTAAAACATGCCAGAGTGTACACATTCAAAAGATAGCCTTAAGCCAACCAACAAAAATACAAATGATTTTCTTTGAAAGTCAAAAAGATGAAATGATAGCATTTTCTCTGAAGTGTAAGTGAATGACCAATAAAATCCAGTCCTTAAATTTGAATGACTTATTATATACATGTATCCACTTGACCATTTAAGAAGTTTGTTGGTTGAATGAATGAATGTCATTTTACACCACAATTTTTCAGCTATTGGTAATGAAACCATTCATTTTCTTATTAATTAATTAGTGTTTGAATATAAATACTTACACAAGAATGTTGAACTTATCTATGTTTGATTCTAGGTGTATACAAATACATTGCCTGAAATATAAAATGTATATATACAATGTACATACATACTATTCATACAAAATTTCCCTACATGTACACATCACATACAAGTAATTGTCACTTCATTTTAAGTTAATTTGCCATTTAAATTGAATATTTGGCAATGAAAAGTAAAAGTCATATTTTAAAATTAATTTTCAATTCAAAGTGAGCATTTTTCCCCAAAACAATTTCTTAGCAGAGCTAAATCTTTCTTCATGCACAGAATAGCATATGTACATTTGTTTGCAGAATAGTACGAATTAATGTTTTTTTTCGGCTCACAGAATAAAACGATACAAGTTTAGCTTCTATAAAAGTACTACACATGCATGCTAACTAAAACTTAACTTAGTTTTTAAAATGTTAAATTACTTAGTTTTTTAAATGTTAAATTAACAGCACCTTTCCAGATTTAACAATAAATTGAAGAAGGGATCTCTAGTGAAGACTTTAAAACTCACTGAAACAAAAACTGGCCCATCTGTTCATCAGTGTACCATGCCGGTAATGGCAGCTTTACTCGGAAACGTTTCCCTATATACTGTAACACATCCTTCTGTGACATGATGTTCTCGTTTAAGGCTTGTCTCAACATATATACAATACATCTAAAATATAACACATAAGAGTAGAGTGGAGTAATGGTGTTTTACGTCCCATAGTCAAGATCTTTTCAATATAACAAAGCTATTGGTTCATGGATGATGGAAAAAAACTGGAATGCCTTGAGAAAACCGAACTGACAAACTTTCTGACACTAGGATCTGTCCCAAGTGGGATTCAACCATTTTAATTTCTTACAACTAATGTCAGAAAATGGATTTTGTATCCTTAATTTCTCTTTAATTTTTAAAATTATTTCTTGCCATTGTTTTAAATGGTAAATTAAGGATTCTATATACATCTATTCACTTGGTGCCATCATGACTGAAATGATATTGTGATGTCATAGTATGTGTAGCTAGTCTTTATCTTTGGGTAAAACAACAATTGTCACAGGCAAGAGAAATCCTTGTTCTGTAGTTAAGCCTTTAATTTATCACTTCAGTACATGTATGTGGCAACAAAATATTTATTATATACATAAGGACATATCATCTTACCCTTTATAGTATGAATCATCTTCTTTACCCTTCACAAGTTCATCATATATGTATTTGTCTGTTACATTCATCAATCCCTGTAAATTATATACATAGACAAGTGTGTCAGATATACATGTAGAAGACTGTGTTTAAAATAGAGGTTCTTTGAAAGAAATTTATAAAACTGTCACGATAGACAGGGCATGCTACAGAACCAACCCTGCAGATTGCTGTGAGCACTGCAAAGGTGAAGATTACAGTCACTTCACTATAATTGGTGATGCCTCGATATAAGTAAAATATTCTTGACTGGGATGTAAAACTCTATTCAATTAATCAATCTGTATGATATATAAAAGATTATCAGTTAATTCAAGTTTCCATGTACATGTATCTCATGGCACATCATGCTGATACAGAAAGGCAGAGGTCAATGATGTTTCTTTATGCATACCAATGTCTACAAAGGCTATTCTGATTAACTAGATTGTCTTTAAGAAGTTTCACTTCACTGATCCAAATAACAGGAATAAAGAGCAATTGGAATAAAATTTTACTGACCTTTAAAAGCATATGGTCCTTACCGGGTATATAGCAGTAGCTTTTAAGGCAGGTTTGACTTTCAATACTGTAGACCACTTGAAAAAAATGATCTAAATAAAGATGCTAATACATCATGTACATTACAGAACTTACCTTCAATATAAACATGAGAGGCACAAAAAACATTTCTTTCTGATGACTAAAACACAGTGTTACTGTACCGTTAGATAAATAATGTAGGATGTTGTTCTAAAAATAAACAGATATAGCTGAAATTAATTCCATATTGAATATAACCAAACAGTAAATGCAAAAAAAAAAAAAAAAACCACACAATTGATACTGTGAAATCATTTACTTTCACATGTTTTATGTGTCCAATTTTTGTGATTCTAAGAAAAAATTCAATGTACCATTGCATAGGCTGGTAAATTTGCTGTGTGTGCTACCATATAAGATAAAAATGTAACATACTTTTGTTGACATATCATTCCCAAATGAAAATTGGAACATCAGGAAAATAATTATATAATAAAGCAATAAAGTATCTCATCTTCATATCACTACAATGTATATGTATATAGGTACATGTATATAGAAAACATTATCTCCTATAACACAGAGAACTTAAGTCAAATACATGTACTTAGTAATCAGAGAGAAAAGAGAGAGAGAGACAGAGTGAGCTATATAAACTTACAACAGTAGTCTGGTCTTGTCTCACACACCTCATAGAGACACCATATTCAGTATATTGTTTACCTCTGTTTTTCCAGGAAGGTCGTAACATACACACAGGCTAAAAACAACAAAACATACAACATTTTACAGTTTGAATTCTCTTAACTTTAAAGATGTAAAATTTCTATCAGACTTAAAAATGTGAAGAATTACTGATGCTTGCAAAATTTCAACTTTTTATAACCAATTCAATTTTTTTACATATTTCCACAGAAAACATTAAAAAAAATTTCATAAAAGAAAACTTTTATTACATCAACTTTTTTAAAATTAAATTTGCAGAGCTAGAAGGGAGTAGAGCAAAGAGAAAGAGTGGAGTGATAGCATTTAACTCCTTTGCCAAGATTCATTTACTTATATTGAGGCAGTCAGTTAATAAAACCAGAGATTTAACAATTAAATCAACTTACCTGATTCCGTCTTGGCATAATTAACATTCTTATTATTTTTTCAATTCCATTTATAATGAAATATCCACCTATCTCCTGTTATAAAAGAAAGTTCTCATGAGTTATATATAGCTGTAACAAACTGACATAAGCTGAGCTCATTTTTCAGAAACTTATTTCTTTCATTTTAGTAAAAAACATAATAACTGCCAACTGTGATCAAATTTGGACCAGTAGTTTGAGAAAATAAAACTGAAATGTAAATCTAATGCATAGAAGAAGATGAATGACTTTTAACTTTGGCAGTAGCTCATCTGACCTAGATGAAAACTCATGTTTGATATACATGTAATGATGGTAATCAATCTAGAAGGGGTCCTTTGTGCCATTGGCCCTAAAATAAAAGTTTTGTCCGACAAAGATACAGTCTGTTATCCTACCCTGACCCATCTGTTTAATCCTGGTTTAGTTTTGAATAAACAAATTTCTACCTCTTTTTCATTTATACTTTCTCATTTTTACTTATTTTTCTAACACAATGCTTTATATTACACATATGTTATATTGTAGACCCAAGTTTTGAAACCCAAGTACTCTTTTTACAAGGACAAAAGCAGGATAACTCCCACCAAGTAGATGTACATTTCTGGATTACAACACTGTAGTAATATTACCTCTGCCTCTTCTCCTCTCTTTATCAGTTCTGCTGGAGGTAGTCGGCTGATATTGCAAGCATCAGACTGAAAAATTAAAATACATTTGCTTTAACTTCAAAAATGTAGACAATGATTCTATTGTTTGTTACCATAAATTATTGTTCTTCAAATGATGGAAAGAATACAAATGTAAATGCTTTTCATTGTGACTTTAATGAATTTATGAATTTTCCAAATGAATGATCTGAAATTTATACACAGTAAAATCATTGAACACCAAGAAATATAGACTTTATTGAGAGGTGTACTGTATATATATTGCATTTTTGGTTAAGGTTTGAAGCAAAGGGACGTTAAACACTGGTTTTAATGGAGAGACGGCCTCTTATATAAAGAGCTGGTTATTATAGCAGGGTTTACTGTACTCATAAATTTCTTTTATCATCAAGAGTAGAGTAGGCCAGATAGTTTGATTGGGGAGGAGTGGAGTAATGGGGTTTTATGACTATTCAAAATTCTTTCACCTTTATTGAGGCAGTCAGTTCTGAGATGTTGAAGAAAAAGAAACTACTGTAGGAACCACTGTGACTGTGACAGTGAAATACTCTTAAAATCCAAAGAAAATCAAATAAATTTGAATAACGATCGATATTTTTCACTTACTAACTAGTCATAACAGGAAATCTGTATGCGCATCCATGATTAGCCCAAAATATATCTGCATAGGGTAAAATGTTGGTGCTATGGGGATTTATCATGTTGAAAAACCAGGCAAATGGCAGATTCTGTTGCGCATATGATGTAAAACGTCACCAAGGACATCACTTCTGGTGTAAACATTGTCATTTTCGCATGTGTAAAATCCCCATACCACCAACATTTTCCTTTCTACAGACATACTTTATGACAATCGCGGATGCGCATACAGATTTCCTATTAAGACTAGGTACAAGTAAGTGAAAAATATCAAACTTTATTCAAATTTATTTGATTTTCTATGGATTTAAAGAGTATTTCACTGTCACAGTCACAGTGGTTCCTACAGTAGAATGCCTGGAGAAAATCCTGACCTTCAGCCACTGAGAATCTGTCTCAAGAAGTATATGAGCCTATGTGGTAAGAGAAATTGTGATTCATATGAATGCAGTTTAGACCACTCAACCAGAGACCACTCAATAAATTAAAATAGAAAAGAACCTCTTGATATACATGTATTAAATAAGTTCCCAAATTATAGTAAAATTAAAACATCTGTTTTTGATTTCACGAGAAAATATCTGTTCTATATTACAATTGTCATCGAAATGCTAGTCGCTACAACTGTATATTCACAAACGTTGTATTCGACTCGAGCACAGGCCAAAAAAGTGTTTTCTGCTAAGACCAAGAATGTATTACATCATATGACATCATAATGACATCTTGTCTTTCAAATGAAGTTTGTTTTTACCTTCACCATTATAGGAATTTCTCCCAGCAGTCGTTCTTCCTTCCCTTGTACAATACCGTTCAACTTCCATAATAAATGTATCTGTAGACTTCCTTTATATGTAACACCTCTCTCCCGACACTGTATATATCACAATAATATAAAATAAAATCATTAGATATTATGTACAGGCTAAAACTGGTAATTATTCATGCTAAAAATACAGTTTTAAGTTTCTAGGAATTTTCAATTATTTGTAACGTTTAAAACATTTTGCTAATAAGTTATAACTGAAATGAAATGCAACTTAAAAAGTGTCCCTAAAATGAACGAACTGAGAAATCCCCACCTGTGTGCATGATCAAAATACCAGGAGCCAACAACACATCTAAATAACCCAAACATTTTTCCAGTGAAGTTTCATAAAGATCTGATAAGCAGGAGAAATAGAGATCACGCTATATGTTTAGGGGACATAATTAAGGTCTCTGTTGCCTTGATTGAAAGTCAAGGTCAGCCAAATTCATAAACTCCATATATCTTCATGCGATGATGTATTGTGTGTAGTTAAAAGCTTCTAGGTCTTGTGTTTCATGACAAGATTGTTCAAAGTTTCAACTCTTGCAGGATAAGGTCCACCTACTCTGTAAATATGAATAGTCAAGAAACATCCCTGTCAAAAAGTCTGATATTTTTAAGGGTTTTTAGGGTCTCACAAATCAAGAAACAAACATTAAAAAGAAAACAAACCTCTGATGGGTAGACTTTTAATGTAGATGCAAAGTTATTTCCTTTAGCCACCACTGGATTTGCAATATCTGCATCCTACAAAATCCATGTAAAAACATTTACATTTTATCTGTTGAGATATTTCCAGCAAGTCCATCTGAATCATTCAGGTGGACTTGAAGGAATTCAAAATTACCTGTACAGTACAGTCAGTCTGGATGGTGGAGGAAACCAGAGTACCTGGAGAAAATCCCGACTTACATCAAGCAAATTGACCACTTTGTCACACAGGCTCTGTCCCAAGTAGGATTCAAACCTAACAGGTGAGAGGGTTTGTAATCTGTAAGCATGCACTTAAGACCTTTTGGTCTGGTAAATATAATAATGTCAGTCTGGAAAATAAAGGTGTGACAAGGAGACAATACTTACTTCTTTACAAAAATTTTGATTTGTTGAAAGTTTTGCAGAATGTTTCATGAATAGTCTGTTAAAGATAAGTGCCTTAGAACCTGGCTAAATTTAATTTTAAGGCTAAACTAACAGTTCCTGTGGTTAAAGCCCATGCCCATGTCAAAATCTGAGAAAGATAACTGATAAATCATCTTGGAGATTAAGATGACCTAGATGCAATAGTATTGTTTGTTGTCTTTCAACAGTTCTCAGTTGAGTGCATTAAAAAGTGGAAGCATAATTGTCCAACCATTCAGATTGCATTCCACATGACTCGTTACCAGTAAAAATATTACAATAGTATCATATATACATGTACATAATGTAGTTTATGTACAACTTACCAATACTGAAAAGGACACTCTGTCATCGTTTGGCAAGGAAAATTCTAGTGCTGTTATGCCCTAAAAAAAAAAAAAATTATAAATGCAAATTCTTGATAATACATCAGCTATCCTTTATATAAATATGACAGTGTAAGTAAACTTGATCTAACAAAACACTAAAATTACTCACTTTACATTTGGTTGCCCAAATAACTACATTTAGTTTGGCTAAATCACCCATATTACCTATGTAACTCGTTTTCATTTTACCTTTGGTTGCCCGAATATCTCAATTTGACTTTGGTTGCCTAAATAACTCACTTTGCCCTTGGTTGCCTAAATAACTCACTTCACCTTACTAACTTTACCTTTTGTTGTCTTATCACATGTGTAGTAACATTTTGCAAATAAAAAGCATTTGTTCCTTGTAATTTAAAGCTTTTCTCTTACATTTGGATATCTGAATTCAGCTTAATTAGAATTTACAGCATTAAGAGACAGAGTGTAGCACAGGTGTATTGATTTATCTAGTGGTGTTCCGATTATCGGTAAGAATCGATTAGCGACGTGTTGAAGCTTCTGATTCCGATTATCGATGGTGTTTTTTTCATAATCGATCATCATATGTTTCCGGAATCCGTGTTCAGTCCCTCACCGTTTCCATTCTGGTCTTTAGAAAGCCTCGCCAGGATCTGCATCTTAACAACATGGCGCGGTGGCCTAATGGATAAGACGTCAGTCTTCAAATCCAGGGTCTCTCACCGCTGTGAGTTCGAGTCCCGCTCGGACCACATGTGGGAAAGTGAATTTTCCTTACCGTTGGCCTTTACTGATTCACCTGGTATCAGTATAATGGACTGGGGGAGTGGTACGCTTGTCTGCGGCGTACTGACTCTGTGAGCTAGCACAGTAAAGTCGCCCTGAGTGCGCGCTAGTACAAGGCAGACCATACAACACACTCGCACTTCACATGCATACACAAAAATTGTTAATAGATTAATCCATAGAGATTAATTAAATAGTTCTCGTCCCGAATAGCTGAAAAATTGCTGATGCGACGTTAAGCAACATTCAACCAACCAACCAACCAATTAACAACATGGCGGAACAAGAACATGGCTTAATTTACGATAGGTACATATATAGAAACCAAAAGTATACAACTACATGTATATGCAAGTACAGTGCTACTAGTGAGTTTACATATATGTGCTAGCGAGATTATATCTAATATTAATTATTAAACACAAAAAACACACATTCACTTCACAAACAAGCAGTAAAATTAGAAAAGCATGTAACCGATTATAATCGGTAAAATTGCATCAGAAGCAATAACCGATTCCAACCAATGATCGATTGTGATTTTGAACTGATGTCCCATCACTAGCTTTATCATTACCTGAACTGCTTTGGCTAGTCCTTCCTGTAGCATGTAGTTAAATGAGTCCACATGTGGCCGAGTGAGATTCTCAAGAAGCTACAAATAAATGTATAACCAAGTAAACATAAAAAATAAACCTTAAAGAAAATATTTAACAGTCAAATTTAAAATGACTTAAATGAAGAAGAACACTGAACATACCAATGACTAACTGATTGAATGGGGTGAAATGTTTCAGTCAATATAATTCACTTATATTGAGACAAAACCAGCCAGACAAAATTTGCTGATTGTTTTAAGGTTTAATCTTAACAATGTTAATTGCAATATGCTGGTAGACTATGTCAAGGTGTTATCTAAAATATGTGACTAGACATTGTTATAATTTACAGAACAATATTCAATGCTGTATATCTCACCTGAAAAGTGCAAATCAGCAGTTATGTTGTCATCAACATTTAGGCAACATTTCTTTGAAGATTTTTGGAATGTAAAGCTTTGTGTTTCTACTTGGAATTTTGAAAACTAATAAAAACATCTCTTCTAACATAATCCTTTAACACATGAAGTTTATAATTTTGTCCATTTTAGTGGATTAAAATTCGAAAAAGGTTCAAAATTTGAGAAAATGTTATGAATTTCTTCAGATACTGATTGATAGAAATTGATATTTAACATAGATTGTCTATGCATTTTAAAGCATTAAACTGTTAAACTGTTTTTAGAGAAGAGTGTGTCAATTCCTTAAAACACGTTGATACAGACTTATCTTAACAGATATTTAGTAACAAAATACCAGATGATAAAAGTTTTTATTAAGGTTGCACATTTGTGTGGAGTTTAAAGGCCAATTAAGATACACTTTTCACACAAGACTTGCAATATGCAGATATGTGGGCATCTTGTTTATTCTTAAATAGTGATCATGTTACCGATAATGTTTCTCACAATATTCGACTCCTGTGTAAGCCTCAGGATTGTATGGTTGCATCTTCATCTTTGCAATTATTTGATGCGACAGAAATGTCACTGTGGAATTTTCATAGTTGCAATGTAGTATCCCCCCTGTAAAAATCCATCTTCGATGTACAATGGGCCATCATTGATTACAATGTGAGAGCACGTAGCTTATCTTTTATGTATAATTACTGATGGCAAATGATAACATTTCGTTTCCCTTTTTACTGAGAAAACTATCAATAGTTGGGGGGGGGGTGTCCAGGACCCAAATAATTTGTAAATAAGTGTTCAAATCATTCTGACAAACTTACAACGCTTTGGTTGACTTTTGGTCTTCCATATTTCGTACTAGTCAGATGTTTAAAGGAAGGCTGAGTGATATCCACCGTCATTTTTACTGCATATTCCAAATTCCATCAATGTTTCTCCCAAACCATGTGGCGATGTTTTGATTCGTGATCATAAACACGCTTAATTCTGTATGTACATAACCATTACCAAAAGCGTTTCAGTGATCAAGTTAAGTACAAGTATTGTATTTTCTGATGTAAATCCCTTTTTGTCTGGAGCACCGCCAATAAACTCAAAGTGCAAAGTGGTAAGCTGTTTATTATGCATTACATAAATGCTCAACAGATTGTTCCAAGGGAGAAAAGTTTATTCTGGGTTTACGTTGAAAACTCAGTTTAAGTTGTTTTGTACTAGGGGACCTAGTTTGTAAAAACAAGGGTTTTGGCTCATCTGACCAAAGGGTTAAAACCAATATTCAACTCCTCAAATTTTACATTTGAAAATGGGATCAAGGTCAAGGGCCATGACCTAATAATTATTTACCTTTCCACTAATGTTTTTTATCACATTTCAATGTAGATTTTAATTTTTGAATTTTTGAAGCATTGTTTTTCTGTATGAAGACAAGTTCAAAGCACAGTCACTTCAGTGGCCTGTAGCAATTTTTAAAAAAATATATGTACGTCAAATCACTATAAATATGTTGTTTTTCCTTGGTCATGACCAAGTTTTTATATTTGCACTTTTGCTACTACTATTTTTTGGAAATATGTTTGATGTTTTGAAGCATTATTTTTCTACATGAATTCGGGGTCAAAGGCCATGGTCATGACAGTATTAATGAAAAAGGTGTAAATTGCTATCTTGACTATAAATAAAGTTTGTGACATAGGGGTTATACTTATTTGGTGAACATGTCAGACCCATTGGGTCTCTTATTCTATGATTTGACCTATTGACCTACACACTTGTCTGTCCAACATGAACCATATAATCTTCACCTAGCTTTTGTAAAGAGCATCATTCTGATTGATGTTTGATAAAGATTGAACTAAAATTGGGGTCACAATAGTATTAACAAGTTATTCTATGACATAACAACATACACCCACATGCGCCGACATACACATGCTGTATAATATGTCATAAGCTTACATGGCTTTTCTGCCTGGTGAGCTGAAGATT
Organism: Anadara kagoshimensis; assembly: GCA_021292105.1. Classification (NCBI taxonomy): domain Eukaryota; kingdom Metazoa; phylum Mollusca; class Bivalvia; order Arcoida; family Arcidae; genus Anadara; species Anadara kagoshimensis. The sequence goes on along the minus strand of CM037870.1, from coordinate 20,457,074 downwards.
AAAACAAACTTAATATGGCTTTAAATGTGTGCTAGTACAAGGCAGATCATTAAAACACACTTGCATATCTCATACATGGAACTTGTTCTTAGATTTAATCTTGAAGCTGAGAACGTCACAGACCATACGTCATCATGACGTATGGCTGTCTGTCTAAGTATGACATCAGCATTTGTTCCCATGACTGCTATTCATCACAAATAGCTGAAAAATTGCTGATGCGACATTATGCAACATTATCAGAGTTTTCCCCAAATTTTACCAACACACATGATGTAGTAGAAAGACATGGTTGAATGGTAGATAAATGCACATGGATTGATGTGAAAATAGAAAATTATACCATCGTCTTTGAACAACAAGAGTGGTCTGAAGCATCAGACAGCATACAAATCACACAACCTCTCACTATCTAGGTTCAAATCCAGCTCAGACAGATCCTAATGTGGGAAAGTTTTCAGTTCATTTCCTGAAGGTAGGTGGCTTTTTCAGTGTAAAACACTATCACTCCACTCTACTCTCCAACAATAAACCTCTATTGTAATAAGTAAAGAAGGTTGGTTGGTTGGTTGAATGTTGCTTAACATCGCATCAGCAATTTTTCAGCTTTTTCGCTATGAGAACTATTTTGATTAACCTTTATGGATTAATCTATGAACAATCTTGTGTATGCATGTGAAGTGTGAGTGTGTTGTATGGTCTGCCTTGTACTAGCACACACTCAGGGCGACTTTACCATGCTAGCTTACAGAGTCAGTACGCCGCAGGCAAGCATACCACTCCCCCAGTCCATTATACTGATACCAGGTGAATCAGTAAAGGCCAACAGCAAGGAAAATTCACTTTCCCACATGTGGTCTGAGCGGGAATAAATAAGTAAAGAAGGGTCAGAAAAACCTTAATAAGATACAAATAACACTGACTAATTACTAGCATATGTATTAGATTTATTTATATATTATCCCCTATCAACAAAAACAATAACATTTCAAAATAAATACATCTAGTAAATGCTTTGTCTGAAAAGTACACCTCTTACATTGGTCTCTGCGTCTCAGTAATCTTCCATACAAATATATACTTCTAAAAATCAAAATCCTATCTAAAACGACTAAAATAAACTTTTTAAAGACATTTTTATTATCTAAAGATCGATGAATGGATGTAAACTGTATATGTTTACATTGTACATTACTAGAAAATGTCGTCTTATGAAAAAACATTGAATATGCAATTCCATGTCATCTACACATTCCTGGGCTGGGTAACTCGAAGCTCTCTTAGCAGTTACGATCACTTAATGCTATATAACACAAAGGCATTAAGTGTTCGTAACTGCTAAAATAGCTTCGAGTTACTCAGCCCAGTTCGATAAAATCGCCAATGGCTGCTAATTTCTGAGAAATTCTTTAAAAAACTTACCTTTCTAGCAACATAGTGAAAAAATACTTTAAAAAGGAATATATTTTCACCCTTTTTGCAAATTTGGCTACTACTAATTCTAAACTTGTGGAAACCTAGGTATGTTACATATTTTTATAAGTTTTTTAATTTTAATTTGACATTCACACCAAATTAAGATTTTTGTAATAGAAAGTTTAAAATAATTTTCACAATGAACATAATTATGAAACTATTATGTACATGACCAGAATTTAAACAAATACATGATCTAGCACTTTTCAGACAGGACATAAATCATGTTATATACCAATCAAACTTATATAATTCCCCCGATGAATGTCTATATACACACACATATTAATGTGGCTATAATTATTATTCTATAAATATAAACTCCTTTACACACGATGATGATAATTATGATTAAACTCCTTTACACATGACGATGATAATTATGATTATCTTAATTTGTTGGTAGTTTGATGCATTTCATAATAAATAAAACTATTACACATAAATACATTGTCACATGGCATGATGACCAAGGTGAGCTAAAAATATTTAAATGAGGCATACATGATCATTAATAAATCACAAGAGTAGTAATTAATTAATTAATTAATTATTAAATTGTCTCAAGGCATGATAGGAAAGTATTATGAGAACCGAAGATAAAGATGAAACACCTTAACATCTAAGCACCTATTGTATGCTCATCAAAGAAGATTTTTACAGAAGCCTCTCTACCAGTCTCCCCATTTACAGCCCCACAGCTTTGATTTATGGAAATTAAAGCAAGGCTGCAAGATATGAAATTTTAATGGTTTAGCACTTATCACTTACACTTGATAAACAAAATTAATAAAAAGATTTCCTCTATTTCTGATCTTTATTTTTATCTTAAGGAGACCTACCTAACCCCTTCATTTTGGGCAAATCTGAAAACCCTTCACCCAAATGAATGCTAAATATCATCAAATTTGGCACAATACAATAGTTTACGTGGAGAAGATTAAAATGTTCAATGACAACACACAATGAACCATTGCAATAGCTCGATCATATGAATCTTAGACTCAGGTGAGCTAAAAATAAATAAATGAGACATAGAGTCGTAAGTCGATTCATTCATCATTAAATAGTTGGACCTGGTTCATGTTTAAATAAATATGTATTCTACAAAAAACGTTATTAAAAGTATTCTATAAAATTAGAAAGAGCTAAAAGAGATGTTGACTAGATAAAGAACTTATAACTAAAATGGGATGCCATTTCGAAAGTGTCCTCCAAACAAACCAAAAATAAGGAAGCCATGTTTTTCCAACAATGTGCTTGATCAAAATATGTATTGCCAATGGCATATCTATTACACCCAAAGATTGTTCCTGTGAAGTTTTATAAAGATCAGTTCAATAGTTTTTGAGAAAAGTACCAGACACAATGTTTGTGGAAGAAATAGAGTAAACACTTTATGTCCCCACTTCGCTTAAGTCCCCAGTCCCTGCTTCGTTTTGGGGACATAATAAATCCCAGCAATTATACGACATGATCAGTAAAACAGATAGACCACATGTACTCAATAAATATGTAACACTTAAATGCATGTAATGTATGATAACAAATGTTCATATAGGCAAACAACATTGACCTGTTCGTTTGACCTTTCATAGGAATACTCACATAGATGGATCCACTCGATAAATAGGTAGTAGTAGGATTCGAAGTTAATCAGGTGTATACAGGGTCTTTGATTAGTGTTCCCAATATGTAGACAAAAAACCAACATAATCCCTATGTACATCAAATGCTTGTTTATAATAAATATCTGAATGAAAGGTCAATCAGACAGGTCAAAGTTGTTTACCTACACTATCATATTGGTCCAGATAACAAATAAACACAAATTATGAATTATTTCTTATATCCAACAATTAATATCAGTCATAATTTAAAATGAAATACAGTATATATTAATTTGTCAATGACATCACATGGTGCATGTATTATCAACTTATAAATATTTCTTATTTTCACACATGATAACATCAATCAATAGTTAATACTTTGGGAATTATTAGATATACATGTCTCGTCAAAAACAAGAGGCCCAATTATGACCCTTCATGTTCATCTGCTTACATACACAAATTATACAATTTCAAGTACCAGTATACATTTTCGGCAATGACCCTGCTCATGCAAGTATATGTACATAGAAAAATGGTAGTTTTTTTGCCCAGGCCTATTTGAAATCCTGAAAAGTGCATGCTATTTCTTATTTTTAAATTCTCAGAGAGATGTAAACAGATAGTAACATTTAAATGTATTGTTTAACAAAAAACCTGAAAAAATGCATATACATTTTTTTTGTATATACACCACTGGCCAATAAAGACTGCTGTTTTATAGTTTAATTGACATATCCTCGGCCATGCCTTGATGTTACAACACTGGAAGTCATCATGGTATCAAATCAGTGTCACTGCCACTAATGACATACTAGTGTCAATGACGTCATTAAATGGCACAATATCTGGCAGAGATTTCATTCTTTATGTGTGTAATTCAAGCATGCTGGTCTTTTGTCGGAACATTGTGGGCGTGACCGGTGATATGTCAATTCCTAAACCAAATTCTCACTTAAGTAGAAACAATAAATAAAATAAATCAATCCTTTTATATAAAATATCAAGAAAAACAAAACACAACCAGCACAAAAAACTGATTCACATCCAATACTACAATGATTCAATTCCTCGTAGCCAACACTGCCATTGGCTACTAATTCATAAGAAATTCTTTCAAAAAGTTATTTATTTAAGCAATTTTATGAAAAAATAAATTCACAAAAACTATGTTTTCACAAGTTTTAGAAATTTGGCGACCAACAATTTTGATTTGGTTGAAACCTAGCTACTGATTATCATGATTATCTCACCCTACTTATAATTAGAAATGTCAAGGGTCCAAGTTCAAGGCCACTTCCTATCTGATGCTGTTTTTATGCGAAAAGATAAATTGATGCAATTTTGTACTCAATGGAATTTATTGTGCAATTTTGAAATTTCCTTTAATTTTAAAACACTTAAGAATGAAACTATAAAAATCCATTAGGAAACATAGAAGGGTTATGGTAATCTTCAAAATAAATTCATTAAAATTTGTCTATGTGCAATCTTTCTCTCATGACATCACTCATTTGTTTCCCTTGATGCCGACGAGACAATGGGGATTATTGACAGTGGCATCATTGGCAATTCTATTTTTAAGTGCTATGCTAATTCATCATTACCAGATTCTCACGTTTTATAATAAAAATTCAAAAGATTGTAAATAAAAAGTTTGAACTTTGGATGTACTGGATTTATTGGGGGGATAATTCCACATGCAAATCAAATGAATGGCGAAGTATTGCTTTTGTTGTTTCGCAATTAAACAGAATTATTTGATAACCTTGACAAGATTAAATAATACATCTATAATATATATATGTACAATTTTAGATTTTCATACTTAATTTACAATGCACATAAAATAAATATAAATGTATTGTTGATTGTCAAAAAAAAAAAACTTTTTTAATTAACACTATTTCCTGTAATTTACAATGTGAATGATTAAATTACACTAATTTTTTCTGAGACGGACCACAATATATGTAACACACACACATACACACACTCTTTCTCTCTCTTACACCTGTGCGTTCTTACATCTGTGCGTTTGTCATAATAGCATGTACATGATCATGACGATGTAGTTTAATCAATATGTCTGGAAAGAAGAAGCAACATACAGGAAGACAATTTCTTGCACCCAAGATCCAAAAATTGAAAAATCCATAAAAAACATTGTGAAAGATAACCTTCACACTCTTTTTCCCCATCATGATTTACCAATTAAATCAGAGGTATATAGATAATTGAGAACATGTTCAAATGGATTTTAATGAAATTTATGCATTTTGTGGTGCAAAAATCAGAATCAATCACTACTTGTGGTGCCAGATAGGTGAATCTTAACCCTTATTCTAATATATTTGGTACAGAACTTTTCAAGCCTTGTGCTGGACCAAATACATTAGAACTAAGGTTGAAATAAGCAATTTAAATCCCTCCTGCACTTTGAATTTTGAAATTTTTTTAAATGCCTTATCAATTCCATTCTGTTAAGATGAAATATAAAATTGTTAAATTTCTATAGGACTAGAAAATAGACTACATGTAACTACAAGTCTACATAAGATTACATGTACAGTGCAGACCTGTTGAAAGATTAACACTACACCCAACAAATTATTGTCGAATAGACGGCTCATTTCTGCCCTTCAGTAGATATATCTTGACAGACGTGATCTATAGTCATTCGACAGATTTTCGATCACTAGGTATTTATACCTCGACCACTCGACAGCCGAGCGTCGATTCCTGTTTGTAAACTCAGTGTTAAACTTTAGACAGGCCTGCTAAATTTCCACAGGACTAGAAATGACTACATGTCTACATAAGACTACATGTACTAACAAGGGCCTAAAAGGAAAAATAAAATAAAAATATACCACATTGCACATACAACATGTTACGAATGCCTATAAGGCTCATGAATGAAAAAATTAAAAGATGTAATAACATGAAATAAAGGCGTTGTAGCGCGAAATAAAGGTTTAATAACGCCTTTCACTTCCCATTATTACGCCTTTTAGTTCGAATTATAACGCCTTCCATTTTACATTATTACGCCTTTCTAAAGGCATTATAATGCCTTTAATTTGCCTTATTACGCTTTTAATTTTTTTTTATTCCTGAACCTAATAGGCGTATGTAACATGTACAATGTATATGTAGATATAAAAATTTAACATAAATATCTACATTACATTAATGTTTAACAAATCATAAAATGAAATGCAGTACATGTATTGTGCGTTGAGTAAAACAAAACAGTTGCTAGGTGGACACGGTGACACGTCCGTTTACATTATTGCCACTACACTGTTGGTAAAGATATGATATTTTTGCCATCAAAACTTTTAGTAAAAATCACAAAAAACATCACTGAAATTTCAAAGCAGCAAAACTCTTTGAGAAATATGATGGAATAAACATGATTAAAATTTCAAAGGGATATAACTCGAGAAATTAATACAGAGTTACCTCCTCTTCTGGTGCATACAATGTCATATCCTGATAATCATGTAAACAAAGTTAAGTCAAAAGATATTGAACAGTGTAGGAGGATAAACTATTT